>JBAJHW010000001.1:157907856-159207856 GCA_037013535.1 Intellagama lesueurii | reverse complement strand
AAGGGTGAAACAATATGTTGCAGTCAGTCTGTCAGAAAAAAAAGCTGAAATCTGTTTTTCGGAGAGATGTTCATGACTGAGCAATCTTGCCTGTAAATAAAGTTTGTGTTAAGATCTTAGAGACCAATCACAAAAGAAGAAATTTAAGATGCTTGTAATCTGCAAACTGTGGGGCATGTGAAAAGCTCTTGCAGTGAAAATCAAATGTTGTCAGCACTCAAGGAATTCTCCCTTATAATGGCAGGTGAGCTACACACCCCTGTTAAAATGTCAAGTGTCTGTGATGTAAAAAAAATGAGACAAAGATAAATCATTTCAGAACTTTTTCCACCTTTAATGAGACCTATGAACTGTACAACTCAGTTGAACAACAAACTGAAATCTTTTAGGTGGAGGGAAGTAAAAATAAAAAACTGAAATAATATGGTTGCATATACTATGTGCACACCCTTAAACTAATACTTTGTCGAAGCACCTTTTGATTTTATTACAGCACTCAGCCTTTTTGGGTATGAGTCTATCAGTATGGCAAATCTTGACTTGGCAATATTTGCCCACTCTTCTTTGCAAAAACGGTCCAAATCTGTCAGATTGCAAGGGCTTCTCCTGTGCACAGCCCTCTTCAGATCACCCCACAGATATTCAATCAGATTCAGGTCTGGGCTCTGGCTGGGCCATTCCAAAACATTAATCTTCTTCTGGTGAAGCCATTCCTTTGTTGATTTGGATGTATGCTTTGGGTCGTTGTCATGCTGAAAGATGAAGTTCCTCCTCATGTTCAGCTTTCTAGCAGAAGCCTGAAGGTTTTGTGCCAATATTGACTGGTATTTGGAACTGTTCATAATTCCTCTACCTTTACTAAGGTCCCTGTCCCAGCTGAAGAAAAACAGCCCCAAAGCATGATGCTGCCACCACCATGCTTCACTGTGGGTATGGTGTTCTTTTGGTGATGTGCAGTGTCGTTTTTGCACCAAACATATCTTTTGGAATTATGGCCGAAAAGTTCAACCTTGGTTTCCTCAGACCATAACACTTTTTCCCACATGCTTTTGGGAGACTTCAGATGTGTTTTTGCAAAATTTAGCTGGGCTTGGATGTTTTTCTTCGTAAGAAAAGGCTTCCATCTTGCCACTCTACCCCATAGCCCAAACATATGAAGAATACGGGAGATTGTTGTCACATGTACCACACAGCCAGTACTTGCCTCTTGGCAGCCTCCCTGACCAATTTTCTTCTAGTCTTTTCATCAATTTTGCAGGAACATCCAGTTCTTGGTAATGTCACTATTGTGCCATATTTTCTCCACTTGATGATGACTGTCTTCACTGTGTTCCATGGTATATCTAATGCCTTGGAAATTCTTTTGTACCCATCTCCTGACTGATTCCTTTTAACAATGAGATCCCTCTGATGCTTTGGAAGCTCTCTGCGAACCATGGCTTCTGCTGTAGGATGTGACTAGGAAAATGTCAGGAAAGACCTACTAGCACAGCTGATCTTTATTTGGGATTCCTCAGAGGCACTTTAAATGATGGCAGGGGTGTACTGACTCCTACTTAACATGAGTTTGAATGTGATTGTTTACTGCTGAACACAGCTACATCCCCAGTTATAAGAAGGGTGTACACACAGATGCAACCATATTATTTCAGTTTTTTATTTTTACTTCCCTCCACCTAAAAGATTTCAGTTTGTCGTTCAACTGAGTTGTACAGTTCATAGGTCTCATTAAAGGTGGAAAAAGTTCTGAAATGAATTATCTTTGTCTCATTTTTTTTACATCACAGACATTTGACATTTTAACAGGGGGGGTGTAAACTTTTTATATCCACTGTATAATATGCAGGGTTATCTGCTGTCTGGGTCCAGCCTGTTACAGTCGTTTAGACCAGAGGTCCCCAACCCCCGGTCTGCGGCCCAGTGCCGATCCATGGCCTGAGCTGGACCGGGCTGTGGAGACAGACCTCCCACCCCACCCCCGCACGCACTCCCCCCGCACAGCCCGTTTGCGCCTGTGCACGCGTGCCTGCGCCCACGAGTGCTCCCCCACCCCTTCGCACATGCGCACAAGTGCCCCCTGAGCACCGTGCTCCCCTTTGCACATGTGCATGAGCGCGCCCCCACACGAGCGCTGCGCTGCCCTTTGCACATGCACATGAGCGTGCGCGCCCCACATGAGCGCCCCTGCTCCTTTGGGCATGCGCACGAGTGCAGGGGGGTGCCCCGCCTTCCCCAACCGGTCTGCGGGGCTAAAAAGGTTGGGGACGTGGTTTAGACCATTCCATAGAACAGCTGCTACTTTTGGACACTTTGTATATTCTGTAAGCTGTGTACTTGAGGGAATGACACTTGCCCCTGATCCAGCCATCACTCTGTATGGACGTCATTACTGAATCGAGATTAAAAAAAATTGTGCAATGCCATTGCATGTTCTCCCCACTAGATGGTGGAAGTTCATATCTTTGGAGCCTTTCTCTTAACCCTTCTATCCAAACGTATGTCCAGATGGGAGCTTGAAAATTTTATTTATTTATTTATATACCACCCCATTCATGCAAAAGGACTATTCTGGGCATTTTAACAAGAAGTTAAAACAAAGTGCAAGAAAAACTAAACAAGAATTAACAGTATAAAACAGATAAAAATCTAATGGCATCAGAACAATTTACAAAACCAGTCATTATTATTGGACTACTGTTCCCTCAGTCCTTAAGAATGGGGGCAGAATTTCATTTTAGATTAGAACTTACCAGCCTTCATGATAACGAAGCTCCTAGGTTTGAGAACCTGGCCTTACCAGCTCGGCACAGTTACAGTGGTCTCTTGAGACAGTTTCTTGTGGACATGGGGACCTACAGAGCTAGGGCTTTCACGCATATCCATATTCCCACCATTGCCCCTTTAGCCCTACACGGGAGCAGGCAAACATCTGAATAAGGCTGAAGAGATGAGATTGTGGGGTTTATAACTTTCCAAATGACTACTACAGAAATAAATGTGGTTTTTAAAAATAATAATATATATATTTTGCTTTCAAATGAGAAGGTACGTAACAAAAGACCAGGAAAAAAAAAGAACTGATGAATCTAATCAAGGGTCAGTGACATCCAGTGATCAGATCAAGATGAACTAGATTAAGGACTAATCTAGTCCAGCAAACATGCCCCATAGCCACCATGTAAATAATTAAGGGTGCTACTGCCACTCCCTCAAGGAACGGGTATTATTAGGACTACTGCTGAATCTGGGGAGTCCATTTAGTGGTCATGACAAGTACCCACTGATCATCTTTTTACACCCCACCATAAATATTTCTCATCCTGTTTTACAGCCATTTCAGTTAATGGCCAGCATCCAAGGATGGGAGAGAATTTCCTTTCTGTTTATCTTGGCTGAGAGTCTGCCACGTCCACAGATTTCTCAGGAAGAAAATTTGTAAATTTGAAGGAGGGGAAAACAAGAACTGACCAATGTGTTCATGAGGGCAGAGGGCTTTTGAGTGCCTGTCTATTAAAAGACTGGATTTCAATCCTTCTGTGTTCAAATTGGGGCCAAATTAGAGGTTCCACATCTTCAACACTGATAGGATAGCCAGATGCAAGGTGGTCTTCTTCTTGAATAGCTTTACCTAGTGAATTGCAGATAGAGGAGAATTTCAGTTCAGTTCATTTTTGAAGAATGTACTATAATTGCTAGACTTCATATCTGGGAAAGAAAAATGATGATTTAAAGACTCTGAATACAAGAGAAAGAAAAGCTGATGGATTTTCCCATCTTTATCATGATCACAACTTTTATTTTTTTAAAAAAAATAATAATAATGCACTACCTGTTGATTGTAGGATGAGGTTCTTTTTTTATCTGCCCTGAATCTACTACCAATTAATTTCATGCAGTGACCCAAGTTCTAGTAATATGAGAGGAGGGGTGGGGGAAGGTCTCCATGCATATGGAGATGCATATATACAGGAGGATGCAAGGATACATATTTCCTGCGGTAAACTTATGCAGGTTGATACAAGACTGCACTGCCTGAGGCAGAAGGAGCTGCTATCACCACTGTCTGTTTCTCTCCCACTGCATTAGTGGTAGTTGCACAAGCAGTCTGGCTCCTCAGATCTCATTCGGAAGAGCCCTTCATAAAAGCAAGGCATCCAGTTGTCATGGCAGCTGCAACTACAGTTGAAAGTAACTTGGAAAGCTGTTGTTGCAGCAGCAAGGTGAAAGTAAACAGGCGGTCTTCATGGACACCTTGACCACCAGGACTCATTCTGTGGGCTTCAGAGGAAGGGATTGGGCCCACTGGGTGTGACAAAGAGTTCTGTCAGACACTTGTCTATGATACCCAGTGCCACAGCTTCTTGGCTAAATGCAGCCGTAGGAAAATGCCCTTGCATTACAACAAAACCTCATGTGTGTGTTTTTTCCTGCAGAAGAGCTTGTACAAGAAGATGAAATGCAGTCAAAGGAGCCGATGATGGAAGACCCAAACAGACAAACCACAGACACACAACTGGAGGAGGGAGCAATGAAGAGACCGATCGAGAAAAATCAGGGAAGACAGGATAAAACACCATTATCCAAAGAGTCCTCCCACACACCTCTTGTTCTTCAAGTGCACTATCTCAATTCTCACACCAGGGTTCCAGGCTCTGAGACCTCATCAAAGCTTTCGTTGATTAAAAGAGAATCTGTGGATGTACAGCAAGAAACACAACTTAATGTCCCACTAAATGGTAATACTGCATCACTCAACGTTTCTCAGATGGATTTTTTGTTTTGGAGCTATGCCACAGTATTTGTCCCATCCTCACTACACCACGACTACCACCACTCCTGTAGCTGAGTTTGGGCAAACATACCATGTCATGATGGTGGGGGAACAGGGGCCACTCACACTCAGCTTCCCTTTAAGGAGTTCAAACGTCATCCGAGGATCTTTCCACCCACATCTCCTCATGACAGCCCTGTGCGGTAAGCCAGCTGGATAATAATAACTAGCCAAAGATAATCCAGCAAGCTTTATGGCTAAGTAGGGGTTTGAACCTCAACTTCTCCAGCCATTGGCATAACCACTAAATCACACTGGCTTAGAGAAGGAAGGTTGCACACGAACCCAGTGATATGAAATATGTGCAGACATGATGCAGTTTTGCTTTTAGCTGTGTGTATTTCCTCTTTCCAGGTGAGCCCAATCTCCGTGACAACACAGAAGAGCCACTTAAGGAACAGAAACAAAGTGTGCTGCGCAACTAGAGCACCCTCATCTTTATTGTTTGCGCTGCTTGAAGAATGAGAGGTAAAATAGCCTTGGTTCTTCCTGTCTAAGTAGCAGGTGCCCTTTCCCTCATGTTTCAAGGAGATGAGACCACGCTTGCTAGTGCCTACTCACCCGCCACTGGGGTAGGTCCTTGTCAAGCCCATTCTTATCAATGGAAGTCTGGGGCTGCAAAAAAGCCTAAAGAGTCAGGGAACAGCCAAACCTCTTCAGCCCTAGCTCAGGATCAAGCTGAGCAGGATCACCCTGTAGGGGAATGGCCAGTGTACACTTGTGAGCAGAGAGCAGAAAGCATGGCAGGTAAAGGCTGGAAAAAAAATATGAAGCCTCTGAAGCACACGTTCTTCAACAAACTTTGCTTTAATTCAGTATATTGGAAAGGTAGAAGAGAGTTGAGCAGATGCTTGGAATGGAACTATGCCAAACAAGGCACACAGGTGATCAGACAGATAGCTGTAGGGTAGGTGGGAAACGTCACGGGACGTGGTGGCGCTGCGGGTTAAACCGCAGAAGCCTCTGGGCTGCAAGGTTGAAAGATCAGCAGTTCAAATCCACGCGTCGGAGTGAGCTCCCGTCGCTTGTCCCAGCTCCTGCCAACCTAGCAGTTTGAAAGCACGTAAAAAATGCGAGTAGATAAATAGGTACCACCACGGTGGGAAGGTAATGGCGTTCCGTGTCTAGTTGCGCTGGCCACATGACCACGGAAGATTGTCTACGGACAAAACGCTGTCTCTACGGCTTGGAAACAGGGATGAGCACCGCCCCCTATAGTCAGACACGACTGGACTAATTGTCAAGGGGAACCTTTACCTTTACCTTTACCTAGGTGGGAAACACAGGAAGCAGCTCTATACGAAGTTGGACTGGGAAGCCATCTAGTTCACTACTGTCCCCACTGACTACCAGAATCTCACCAGGGTTGCAGACAGGGGTCTGCAAACAGAAGGACAGAGGGGAAGATGCTGAAGTCCCTTCCAGCTCTTTAGTTCTAAGACTATTATTATTAAGTCAAACTGACTTAAACTGGAAGTGTATTTTTTTTAATTATTATTATTTATCAGTACCAATCTCAGATTTGCAAATCTGACTTTGATTCAAATGTTGGTTTCCCAAAGAAAACAGGAAATAGTACATTTTCATAACTATACCATTCTCACCATTGTGCCATTGAGTGTATCATTTCTGCATTTTCAGGGGTCGGGAGTGGGGGAGTAAAAGCTATCTGATAATGCCCGGAAAAAAAATACTTTATTCAGTTCTCTTTTCATCGGTGATTGTGCAGCTATATCATTCCAAAGGCTCACTTTCTCTACTCTGCTGATAAATGGCCAGCACTTTGTTCAGCAGCCAATCTGAGCCGCTTCTCATTTAATCTAATTGCAGGGTGAACAGAAGAACAGAAACAAAAAATCTTGATTTTCCATGAGGCGGTTACCGACTTTATCAAATCATCCTTGGACCCTCTTCTCTTTCCGCACAGCTGATGGAGGCAAACTTTGGCATTAAACATCAGAAAGGCCTGAGCTGGTAACTCAAGCCACTGAGAGCCGCACCCCAGATTCAGAGTTGTTTATTCCTTCTTCAGTTCTGCCACCCTTAATGCATTTTTTAAACAAAAAAATTAATCAATGAAGCCAGTCGCCATCTTATCACCATGTACAAGGTGTGGTTAAAAGACACACTCATTAGAAGTGACGTCTGGGAAGCCCTCCCTAAGTGGATAATATAATCGCCACTTGTAGATGCTGGGAGGACAAAGATGAGTGGGGTACCACTGTGATGTTACTATGGACAGCTCCACTCTTCCTTTTCACAGTCCTGTTGCATAAGGACATGGATGTCTGCATGTACAGACTTTAAAAACAAAAACAGAAGTTGGGGAAATTTCTGAGACGCTGTGCTGCAAAATGCAGGTGTTCCAGGAAGCCTTCTGAACAAGTACGGAATGTATTGTTTGACATCATGCAATGAAAATTGAATGTTTTATTCAATCCATGAAATCTTACTTAAAGCTAGTGAAATCATATTGGGTCAGAATGTATGAAGATCCAAATGCTGTCCCACGCAGAACTCTAGGAGAAGCCATAGCGTGGAAGTCAAGCAGGTGCTTTATATGTAGAAATGCCACCCCAGGCATCTCCAGTCGGGAAGGATCTTATGAAGTGGGATGGGAGTTGCGGGTGGGGTGGGCAGACCTCTGTCTCTTGTCTTGGAGACCTGCTGCCAATTGGAGTCAACAGAAATAAGCTGGACAGGCCAACAGCTTAGATTCTTACAGTTTCTCCCTTTGTTCCCTTCTCAATATTTGCTTCATTGATATGCTATGGGAGTGTGTCTTTAAAAAAATAATAATGAAAGGACCACAGATTATTTTGGTAAAGATCTTAACTTGTTCAGGATAGTCCATGGGCAACGGCATGGGAATTGTCCGGCCTAAATCTCGCTGCAGTCACATCGAGGATGGTATTGCGACAAGCAGGGGTGTCCGTGGAATGACAGCATCTCTGCGTGGCTCAAGCAGCTCTCGTGCTTTACCCTCTTTTGGAGCCAGGGACATTCCCCGCCATCAGGGAAGACAATCGTAGAATACCAAGGAGTCTTATGACAGTTGCTGTCAAAGCCATAAATGAGCCATGTATGTTCAATACGAGTTATTTAATCTGAGGAAAAAACTGGTGGGTGCGCAGAGAATGAAAACAAAATGCACCTCAAAAACATTTTGGGGATGAGAGGCGAGACTGTGCCTTTAGCATGGACTTGGTGTGCTCTGCAGTCAAGAAAAGGCATTTTAAAGAATAAAACTGTATGATAATACTGTATGATGCAACCTATAGTTTTGCCGGGTGCGCTCTCTCTGTTTGTGTGTGTATAAGCACGCACGTAGACAAGCACATATTGCTATTGTCAGAGAGCACCAGACGTCTGGCTCATGCCCTCTACTTCCTTGCTTGTTTTATTTTCATTATAATAGCTGTGGCAGTGAATGATTTGCTTCAAGAGGAAAGAGAACTAGGTAATGAGAGAGGAGTGCTGTCTCAAACATGTATGCATTTTCTGGGCCCAGCTCAAAGTTACTCAGGAAAACATCCCCCATTCAGAGTCCATGGGTACAAACGGGGGTACATGTGGAACTCCTTCTGCCTCAAAGTTGGAGGAGAGGTTGTTTGGCAGGAGAGCTCCATACATACAAATCATCCCTCTGTGCCTAAAGCAAATCTTTAAGGTGGCGGAGAGTAAATGGGAGGGGGGCAGTTCTGTTCCTGATTCCCTCTTTTAGATGTTCTAAAGACAAGATTCTCTTTTTTGCCATCTCTTTCTACAAGTGTGGTGGTAGCAACGCCATATATGCAGTTGGTTTTTGCTACAACAAGCGGGGGGCGGGAGGGGGGATAAGTCCCAAGGGCTGGAGACCAGTTTTCCACCCTAGAAGCCATTGGGAGCTGCACCACTACCGCCCTAGAAATGAAGGGGGGGGGGGACCCAAACCAAAAGAAGCTTAAAGCTGGGAAATAGAAAAACAGAAGGGGCCAGAAATCTTTTTGTTCCAACAAACAAGCAGATAAGTAAATGAAGAAGACGTAGAGTGGGATTTGGTTTGGTATTAAGAGTAATTTGTACTCCCTGAGGTTCCCATGGGTGGAAATTCTTATTTGGGGAAGGGCAGTTTTTCTGCTGGTGTGGCAACTGGGAGGACTGGAGGCACAAAACAATGGCTGAAGACCTGCACGTCGTCTACAGAGCATATGAATCCCATTCTTGATCTACAAAATAGCGAGGATCCATGGTGATGTCCAGCCTCTATTAGGAGAAGAACAGCAACACGAAGAAATTCTACAGTACAAGTGCGGAGAGGCGGATGAAGTGTTGCAATACATATGTCTGCTAGAAGGCTAGGAGAATATGCTGAGTCAAATGTTTCATCTATAACATTGTTTTCCATGCCAGATCTTGCCTCTGGTAGGTGAAGAGTGGGATTTCCTGACTTATGTTTTACAAACGGGATGGTACACAATGGAAGAATGTATTTGAAAATGACAGAAGAGCAGAATGTTGAGGTCTAAGCATCTGAAGCTGTTCCTGAAACTGAACAATGTACAACCCCACCCCACCCCCCGCAGCTTAGAGAGAAAAAATCACACCATGGTACAGCTAGGTAATTTTAGCCTCTGAATGCTCTTACCTGGGACCGGTCTTGATCTGGTAACATGTCTTGCTACACTTCCTTCAAATGTTGTGGCCTGCTGCCTTTGGGGCATCTTCTGCTCATTCTACTCAGCCGTGCCTTGGATGACAGCCCCAAAGTTCTGCTCTGAAAACACTCCTGCAAATGTGGCCAGTAAAGTGTGATAGTGCATGTGCCACTTTACACTGTATCTGCTTAGTATGCACTGCTAAATGTCTAAATAAACAATGAAGCAATCTAGTTATTTATTTTTTTTATCAAGGAAGGCAACCAAGCTTCTCAGACCATTTCTGTACATTTTTCAAAGCGGGTTATACAGTACAAAGGTTGGACGTTTCTGGTGAAAGCCCGTTTCTTACGGCCAAGATAATGCCTTTGTCCTGCTGTATCTCAGCCTGGAGTCCTTTTGAGAATGTGCTTCATTCTGTAGCTAGAATGGAGAAAATTGGATTCTCCCCCATTTTGTGGGACTGCAGTTCCCATGAACCCACACCAGCATGGCCAATGGAAAGAGATGATGGGAACTGCAGTAACTGAAAGATCCCTTTTTACTCGTCCTGGTTTCTCAGGCTGCCTGAGAAATTTTGTTTTAAAATATGACAACTTCTTCAGAAACATCAGAATTTTCCCAGAGTATTTAAAGCATCTAGGTTTCATTTGCTTGCGACTAGAATTCAAATACTTTCAACCTAAAGCTTCATTGATAAAAAAAACACACACACAGACACACAAACCCCACATGACTAACAAGTAGGAATGTGAAGGACCCCACTCCCCCTCTGCACCCAAATAAGGGCACAAAGACAGGTGCCTAACTAGCCTCATGGACACTCTGGACTTGCTAGTTTGATCCCAACAGGTCCAGGTAGCCGGCTCAAGGTTGACTCAGCCTTCCATTTTTCCAAGGTCGATAAAGTGAGTACCCAGCTTGCTGGGGGGAGGGGCAAGGTGGTGTTTGCATAATTATTTTGTAAACTGCCCAGAGGGTGCTCTAGCACTATGGGGCAGTATGAGTCAAAATAATAACAGCAATCTGACCCAATTTTGGATATGATCTGGAGGAGGGGAACTTTACAGCATGATCAGTTTGGGGTGTGTGGCCTACTTCTGTCCACACACAGAAGAAGGACTTCACTTCTGCCCACAGACATCCCATCTTCTAGCACTTGCATAAGGACAGCAGTCAGTGAGATATGTACTACCATAAAGCAGATCTTAGTGTATTAATTCTCACCTAGCCAATCAAAGCCCAGAGAAGAGGCATTCATGCACAGTCACACACACTCTCAAACCTAGTAGTAATCTATTAAGCCAAGTAACTAAGCAGCGGCATGACGTTAGGGGGGTGGCAGCGGGAGGGGGGGCAGGGAGGGGGTGGTTTTTTTAGAATAACACACACACCCCGAATCGACAAATAACTTTGTTATTTGTCGCTTCATGGGGGCAACTTCGTGCTTCGTGAGTCATCAACTTTTGACAACTCACAAAGCGGGATGACTCGCCAAAATGGTGAGTCGTCCCCATCTCTAATCAGTATATCACCCGTGAGGAAAAGGAATGTTGAATCTCTATACAAGGAACCCACACCTCTCAAAAAAAACTATGCCAGTCTCCATGCTGAAGATAGGATAACAACACAACAAAATGTTGCTAATGCCAAAATATTGTAAAGCACCAAATTCAATGTATAGAACAGTTACTCTGTATCCATGATTCTTTGGAGGAAATTACAACAATTGAAGTGGTATGAAAACGATGCACATTTGAGAAATACTCAAGGCCTTACATGGATGTGTCATTAACTATCCCACAGAAGCCTAATGGAAGGTGTGTGCCATTTCGTTCCATAGGTAAGAACACTTGGAGAGGAATGACATTCAGCAGTGACTTATATATTTGTCATGAGATATCTGGTATACTCTGTAATATCATCATGGAGGATAACTTTGGCATTTACATTTTTTAAAATTTTCAATATGGCAGCCATCATGGGATATATGTTGGCTTATTTTTCTGCTGTACTTGCCAAAGACAAGGTGGTTAAATAAATTGGAAGGCAACATTTGTAAAATATTGACGTAGGTATACCTTTGCTATATATAGCAGTTGGTTTCTATATATGTGCCATTGTTTTCTGTGCCCTGTGGTTCACTGATTTCCTCCTTTTCCCATCTCTTTCCTTTCTGTTCACTCATGGAAGAGATCCACAGTTTATGTTACTTGTCCATTATATTTTGGAAGCATTCCTCTGATTAATAGTTGGCATTTATTACAGCTATGTGCAAATAGCCCAATGAAAATCTCCACACTATTTGTGGGTAGCGAAATTAGGAGGATAATTTCTCCAAATTTTACCAAGGGAAAAAGAAATTCTCCAACAGTTTCTCAAACAATGAGACTCATTATTAGCAGTGGTTGTAGCATAGGTTTCTTCTTCTTCTATGGATTTTTTTTTCTTTTCTTTTATATTTTGCTGTTGCTACAAGTAACAAGGAAAGGAACTGTGTTGGCAGCCTGGATACCATTTTGCTCCCTCACAATGACGTCTCTCTTGTTTCAGTTTAACATTTCATGGAGGGAAGTATGAAGCCAGGAAAGTGTTGGGGGGGGGGGGGGGGAGAGAGAGAGAAATTTTAGAATTAATTTTGCCAAGTGATCTTCCATTGCTAGGGGAGGACGAAAAAGAAAAATATCACATTGTCTCTAATAAAAATGTTCTGTGAGAAATTTTGACTCAGCAGTAGATGTCTTTCTTCCGGGTTCAGAACCATCCACAGCTACCTTTTGAAGGGATTGTTGCAAACACGTTTTGTCTTTACTACATAAGATGCTTATAATACAGTTCATTTCCCAAGGTTCTTCGGGAATATTTTTACCATAACGTTGTAAGATGAGGGTGCTGCATTTGTTTTTGGTTTTCCATTTTGTTCGTTCATTCGTTCGTTCGTTCCTTCTTTCCTTCCTTCCTTCCTTCCTTTTCTATTACACATCGCTTTATTACCCTGCAGCTTTCTTGGTTTCCTGGTCTGAAAAGCCCTAAAGAAAGGGTTTCTTGAATTTCATGTCTTTCCTTGAACTTCAACTGAATATTTGACATGCAGGAAGCTGGGGAGGCTGCCAGCTATCATAAAAATGATTCTACTGTGAAAGACAAGACAAAATCTTACCAAAAATTAATTTTTTTATTTAGAATGTTACCAATACAGTAAGCAGAGGATGATTTGAAATTTTGGCAAGGAATAATTAATAAGTACTGTAATGAAGGGAAGAGATCTAGAATAAGATCTAGATTAGAGATCTAGAATAAGATTTTCATTTTTATCAATGCAATCCTTCCAAACCAAGATAGCTTAAAATTACTGTATTCCTGTAATTTGTTTTTAATCACTTCCTTTAGTTTATTATAATTATATTCCTTTATTTTATTCTATTTTATGCTCCAACAGTTTTAAAGTTTTTCTTGATATTCAACTGAAATCTGGCTTCCTGTAACTTGAGTCCATTGTTGCACGTCCTGCACTCAGGGATGATCAAGAACAGATCCTGCCCCTCTTCTGTATGACAGCCTTTCAAGTACTTGAAAAGTGCTATCATATCACCCTCTGTCTTTTTTTCTCAAGGCTAAACATGCCCAGTTCTTTCAGTCATTTCTCATAGAGCTTGGTTTCCAGCCCCCTGATCATCTTTGTTGCCCTCCTCTGAACTTGTTCCAATTTGTCAGCATCCTTCTTAAAGTGCGGCATCCAGAATTCGGCCTAACCAGTGCTGAATAGAGGGGAACTAGTACCTCACAGGATTTGAAGACTATACTTCTGTGAATGCATCCTAAAATAGCATTTGTCTTTTTTGTAGCCACATCACACTGTTAGCTCATATTCAGCTTCTTATCTACGATTCCAAGTTCCTTCTTGCTTGTAGTATTGCTGAGCCAGGTATCCCCCATCTTGTAACTGTTTGGTTTCTTTTTTCAAGGTGCAGTACTTTGTGCTTATCCCTGTTAAATTTCATTCTGTTGTTTTCAGCCCAGTGCTCAAGCCTATTCAGATCATTTTGAATATTGTTTCTGTCTTCCAGGGTATTAGCTATTCCACCTAATTTTGCGTCGTCTGCAAATTTGATTAGCGTTCCCTGCACCCTCTGATCCAGGTCATTAATAAAAATGTTGAAGAGCACAGGGCCTGGGACTGAGCCCTGGGCTACCCCACTTGTTACTTCCACCCAGCTTGAAAAGCAGCCATTAATCATCACCCTCTGAATACGATTCTGTAGCCAACTGTGTGTCCGTCTGACAGTTGTTCTATCCAGCCCACACCTAGTTAACTTGATAATCAGAATATCATGGGGCACTTTGTCAAAAGCATTGCTGAAGTCAAGATATACGATGTCTACAGAATTTCCTCTGTCTATCAGGGAGGTTACCGGATCAAAAAATGAGATCAGGTTAGTCTGGCAGGATTTGTCCTTGACATATCCATATTGGCTTCTAGTTATAACTGCAATGTTTTCTAGGTGATTGCATAGTGACCGCTTTATAATCTGTTCCAGAATTTTCCCTGGGATTGATGTCAGGCTGACTGGTCTGTAGTTCCCAGGTTCCTCCCTTTTGCCCTTTTTGAAGATAGGGGCAACATTAGCTCTCCTCCAATCATCTGGCACCTCACCCATTTCCCATGATTTCAAGAAAATAATGAACAGTGGTTCTGAGAGTTCTTCATCCCGTTCCTTCAATATTCTTGGATGCAGTTTATCCGGCCCTGGGGATCTGAACTCATTCAAGGTAGTAAGGTGTTCCTTGACTATTCGTTTATCAGTCTCCAGCTGCAGTCCTGTCCCCTCCACTTGCACTTCACATTCAGAATGGAGAACAACAGCCAATTGCCTCCAGTAGGAGTGGGGAGAAATGTAGAAGAGGAAATTCTGGGCACAAGTCCCAGTTCACCAAGAGGTCAGATAAATACTACAGTAGTGAAACAATATGAAAAACTAGGCTCAGGGGGAAAGCTCCAATGGGTTGCCTGCAATTAAAATGCCAATGTGTCGTATCTATCACTTCGGCTCCCAAAAATCTGGTGATGTGACATTAATTAATTAGTTAATAAAGCATTTTCCACTGCAGATCTCCAGTACAGGTTACTGGACAGGAATAACAGTTGTGTAAAAATAGAAAACGTGCACAGATTGCTTCAGAAAATCTGTTCAGGAATAGTGCAGGAGAAATAGCCCTAAACTTGAGTGTACAAGCCCTTAAAGCTGGCTTCTATAGGTGTGGGACTATTCAGCATTGATTGATTGATTGAAGAATCCAAGGTGGCTTACATCATTGAAAGACAATAATAAAAGCTTAAACAGTAAGTATACAAATAAAGAGTAAACAGATACCACCACTAAAAGACAGCAACACTATAACACTATAAATACAACAATTTTATTTATAGAAAAGCCATATGAGTCTGCCTCTGTATGGTTAAGAAAAGGAAGAAGCAAGAAAGGACCTTAGAGAGAGAAGGAGGGAGCCTTCCAATCTATATATAGGTGTCGAAAAGACAATAGGGGAAAATACATATGAGCTGTCTATATGCCTATTACTCCCACCCACCCCCAAACTCTGGTTGATTGCTACATGCATTGGGGCTCTGTTCCAACATCTCCTACATGCCAGATCTGCCCTTAATGTTCCCTATGCTGCCAGCTTCATGGGAGATTTCAGATCAGCTGAATATATGAAGAATCTTCTTTTAGGCCTTTGGTTTCAGCGCATGAAGATCAGAGGTGAAGCTAGCAAAAGGAGGGATGTTAAGGACCAGGCACCCATGCCCCCTGTTGGAGAAAATAACAAACCTGCATGCAACCTAACACTAGGGTTCAGTGAGAAGCGGGCTTCACAGCCTGACAAAACTATGCCTTGCCACTAACCAATTACCAAAGTTTTTTTTCCCTGCCTCTGGCTTGCACCTCCTCTCTTCCTGTTTGCTTGCTTCATTTCTGTTGTTTGTTTGAACTCTTCTTCTCTGACCTGCAACAAAAGCAGACATGTAACTCTCTGGTTGTGATCTCTGTCCATGTTGCTGCATGGTAAAGCAAGCCTCCGGCTCAGACTGCAATTTCTTTCTTTTTTTTCTTTCTTTCATCCTTCTGACTGAAATTGAAGATCACAGCTGTAAATATACTATTTTTAACTTAAGATGCTTTCAGAGTGATTTTCTTATCCAAAATGTTACTGTGAAGGGGAACAGCTCTGAAACTTGAGTTATTCTCTAACGCTTTTTCTCTGTGCAGTTGTTGTTCATACTTTAAGCTCTGCCCATTATAAAGGAATTACCAATTTCCACAACATCCCCTTCCATGCATTGTGGTAAAGCATAAAAGAAAAACCTCTGGAAAGGCGTTTCATCCTACTCTGGAGGATAAGGCTGATAGAAACATCTTTCGCAAGAGTTGCTTAGTGAGATTGGCCCTGTAGTGCTTTCCCAGGCCTTTTTGCTCTCAGAATCAGAGCTTGAATTGTGCCCGTTCCACTTCTACATATAGGATCTGAGCATTTTATTTTATTTTACTGCACCTCTCCATAGATGCTGCTCAACATGTTGACTCATTGTATGGTTCAGCCTACACTGCGGCTTCATGGCACCAATGCTTCTTACTTACCTTGTGGATAAGTGGCCTGCCCATTGTTCTTTGCCAACCCAGTTGATGACAAC
The DNA here is from genome assembly GCA_037013535.1 of Intellagama lesueurii. Taxonomy (NCBI): domain Eukaryota; kingdom Metazoa; phylum Chordata; class Lepidosauria; order Squamata; family Agamidae; genus Intellagama; species Intellagama lesueurii. Next base: position 159,191,697 of record JBAJHW010000001.1, on the reverse strand, counting down.
AGGTCAGACATTTGACAAACAGCTATAAGAGCAATGCACTTAATTTTTGATCTTCACACCGATGCCTTCAATTTGCTCCAATGTACCATCCTAAGATTTTCCTTTCTACAAGGCTATTTTAATATTGTACAGTGGTGCCTCGCTAGACGATTGCCTCGCAGGACGAGGAAATCGCTAGACGATGCCTTTTTGCGAGCGCTACTGCGCTTCGCAAAACGATGTTTCCCTATGGCGATTTTCGCTGGACGATGAGGTTTCCCCATAGAAGTGCGCCGACTAGTGGTGAAAAGCTGTCAGTGCAGCTGTCCGTGCATTCCTATGGGGACCCTCACTCGCTAGACGAGGTTTCCCTATGGGAAATTTCGCAAGACGACTGCGTTTTCCCTTGGAACACATTGAAGCGATTTCAGTGCATTCCAATGGGAAAACGTGCTTCGCTAGACAATGTTTTCGCTAGACAGCGATCCTCGTGGAACGGATTAACATCGTCTAGCGAGGCACCACTGTATTTATGATAGATTACTATTTAACTGACTTATAGTATGATCATGCATGGGTTTTCTTGGAAGTAGATCCTCCATGTTCAACTAGACTTGTTCCCCACGGAAGTGGGTTTAGAACTGCATCCTTAACTACATTCTTCCTGCTCTGACTTCCAGGATGGACATATGTTCCCACGGTCCTCTGCTACTGGAGAGAGATCTTATTTCCTGTAACCTGTTTTTGACCGATCAATGAAGTCAGATACAGGTTTAATCACTAGATCAATCACTGACTTTAAACAAAAGACCAAAAACACAAGAAATACTCTCCTTCGTTAAGTTATGTTCTGTCAAAAGAGAGCCTCTAAAACATTAATGATTTGCATTTATGAAAAAAAAAAATCTTTCTTTCACATTCCCTTTCAGTGCCCGTTTTTCTGTCAAACAGCCTGAGAAATTCTTCATCCAAAAGGATGGAGAAGGCTATCAGCGGTCGATTGGAATGTCTATAGTAGGATTGGGAATTTTGAATATGCAAGTGGACCTGGAACTGAGTGAGGAGAGCTCTTTTCGCTTCACTTGTTCCTTGAGGGATCACTGTGTGCTGAACTCCTCGTACCCTCTATCTCGAATTGCTAGTTGCCTGCTGTGCCTCCATCTTGGATCCTTTTCTTGCCTTTTGGCCCTGTTTGTTTTAAAAAAAACTCTTTCAATTATTTTTGATGCTGCCAGGCAGCCTACCTGTGCCAATGTGCCTCCTTGGATTATTTTTTAAAAAATCCTCCTCCTGATTTTTTGGACATCCCCTCCTTTTTGTTCATTTCTTTTCTTAAATTATTGTTGCTGTGTTGGGGAAGGACAGCCCATCAGTCCAGCTTATATTTGTAATAGATTTTTCACAAATCAGAATACATTTTTGCTCCCCACTCTGACTAACTGTCCCCCTATAACTGACAGCACTAATAAACTCTGACTAATCCTCTCTCACACACCCTCTATCTACAAAACCCCTCTCCAGGAACCCTAAGGACTAATCAGGTTGCAGCTCCTTTTATAAATAGTATTTTACACTTCCCAAATATTGTAACTGTCAGTCTTGGCATACATCCCCCATACAACTGTCTATCAACTCTAACCATTCAACATGAGAACAAATACAAGCTGTATATAAACCATAGATACAGTGAAAAATTGCTAAAGTTGGTGCTATCAACCTTTAATTCCCATTATGCTCAACAGCTTCAACTCCTTTGAATTTTGAATCACGTATCCTTACTGCAGAGAGAGCATGCCCCAGAAGCCCATGAGAAATGAAATTTACTACTTAAATTTTATTTAATTCCCCCCAGGCCTGTTTTATGCTACAAATAATCCCTTTTTAGAAAGAGGAAGTTCCTATTTAAACCAATCTGCTTTTTAAAAAAAAGGCTTTTCTAACCTAGAACAAATTCAGTGCAGGGGATTAATGTTTAAATAGCAGTTTAGAGCCTCAGGACATGCCATTTTAGGATTATTTATTTAGGTTTAGGTTCTTGAAACAGGATTTTTAAGCTACAAAAAATCAGGCAGAATCTGTGAACAGAGAAGAGTTCAGGGGGATATTTTGTGGGGGAGGGTTATAGCTTCCCTGAGTCAGTTTGCCCATTGGCAACCCTGCCTTTCCTCACGAAGTGGTAAGATTGCTACAAAATCACTATTAGACTATTTTGAGATTCATTTTCTTCATGAAAATGGTTGAAGAATTCTAGAAAGAAAGAAAGAAAGAAAGAAAGAAAGAAAGAAAGAAGTATAATAAGGTTGCGACTATATGAGTAAATAGTATAGGATTTGCTGAGGAAGTAAAATGAATGGATTCAATTTATTAAACTGATCACACGACAGATTCATATGAGAATCCACCCAGCCCTTTTTATTTTTTTAATTTTAATTTTGCTTCTGAAGCACCTTTTTTTTTTTTTTTTTTTGCCTGCCACTTAGGGCTTCTACTTTTTTAAAATTAGAGCAATTCAAACGGAGCAATTTCCCCCATGGAACCAGTTGCTTTATTCTCCAAAAGAACGGGAGTTGGGGGGGGGGGGTGACTGTGAGTTGTATTCTGGTGAGGTACTAAGCTGGACATGATGCTTTCAACAGTGGGAACACCTCCACCTTGATCTTTCTCCCTACTTGCCCTGAAGTTTAATCCATTAAAAAAAAATATTAGCAAGTTTATCTCTAGGCCATCTTGATCACTTAATCTGAACAAAAGCATAAAATAGGCTGCAAATCCAGCCACAGCAAAGCCAAATCACTCCCATTCAGCTTGCCAATATAATCACAACCTTAGTGTCTCAGCTACCATCTTCTGAGCAGAGTTGCCAAGGCATACAGTGTGAACAGCATGCTGGTCCAAGACATGATTTCATTTAAGTGCTAGCAGCTTGGGTCCAAGCAAAAGGTGCAGCCTGCCTTGAAATGGTGGGGTGAGGTGGGCTGCCTCCCCTAGTTAGACAAAAAATCACCACTACATTTAAGTCATTATTGGAAAGAGCGCAACAAACATCGATCTGGGGATGCCAGTTGCCCCTTCTCAGTGGTGGTGTGTGTGGGGGGGGGGGGGGGGGAAGCAGGAAGCTATAGTCACACAAAGTAATTTTTCCAAGACCTGCAACACATTTCTACACTCTTTCTCTCTGTAACATTTAAAGTGGCCCTTTCCCCAAAAATGTTGAATAACTATATACAGTCTCTAGCTTTTGTATTACAATTGGAATATGTTCCATAATATTTGGCAGTTACATAGCACTTCATAGGATAATCCTACTCCAGGTTGTTGTTGTTAAGTGCTGTCAAGTTGGAACTGACTTATAGTGACCCTAACAGGGCTTTCCAGGTAAGTGAGGTATCTGAGTGGTTTTACCAGTGCCACTCCCCCTGTTAGTTTCCATGGTTGAGCTGGGATTATGAACCCAGGCCTCCTGAGCTCTAGTCTATTGCTCTGTCCACTACACCACACTGGGTATACTCCAGCTTATTCAGGGGGTAAGTTCTCTTAGGATAATTGGTGTATTATACCCATCTTTATATGTGTGGAGGGCACTGCCTTGCAGCCTGTCCTCAACAGAAGGTGTCTAGGATTTCCTCTTTGCCTCTGGGCTGTGCAAGACTGTGGTGTAGCAATCACCCTGCCTTTGTTCATGTATGAGGTTATTTGCATGCACCAATGGGAGTTGTTGGGAGGCGGAGCCAGAGAAACTAGAAGGGAGGGGTGAGGCAGATAAGAGCAGTTGGTAAGTTAGTCAGTGAGAGTTAGATCGTGAGAGAGCCTGAAGTGAGAAGTCAGTTAGAGAGTCAGAGAGGAGAGTTAGTCTGTGAGGAGTTAAGGGAGGCAGTTGAGAGTGTGGAACTTATAGAGAGTTAAGTGTGAGACAAGTTATTACAAAACTATTGAATACTTTAAAGTCTTTGAGGAACCTGTTTATGTGAACTGTATACAATAAACCTGTTTTGTTAAACTTTACACGCAGTATGGACCTCCATCTTTCTAAATAAATATTGTTGACAGAGATCAACTGGTGGCAGTGTAAAAGATAATGTGGCGTGGGCCTCAGGCTAGTGAAATAATCTGGGGACACACAGAGACACGTCACATGTGGCTTTGCCTTCTCTTGTGTTTTGTCCTCCAGGGCTGTGCAGTGCTGGCAATTTACACATCTATGGAATCTGCAGCCACAAGGGTATGGCTTAGGGCTATTTTCTTTCTGTGGTTTTACATGGAATTTAGGATACTGATAAATAGACATCAGAGCTTACTGAAGGGCCTAATCAATGTTCAAACCAATACACCATGGGATGTTGCTTGCTAGTTTGAAATAACAGAAGGGTACTTGCCTCCACATCCTGCCTGTGAATGCTGAGAGAGACCTGTTTGACTCATTTTAGGCTGGACTACGTGGTCTCTTTGACCTGATCTGCTGTGACATTTCTTTTGATTATTGTTACAGTCCTGTGGTTACAGTGAAATGGCATCTCTTCCAGTTAAAGTGTGCAATAACTGACCTTTTAAAATCTAATGTTTCAGAACATAAGTGGCATATATCAGCTACCTTCTTTAACTAGGGTGACTCTTATCCTGTTATATTTTGTAACGTTTGAAGGCATTAGTCACCCATTAGATGGGTACAGAGGACAAATCAATGAGCGTCTAAGCACTTGTGACCTCACTTGGCCATCTGGCCATCTGCCCCTCAGTTCCTAAATCCTTACTTTCAATTTTGACCCATAAACTTTGGGATTGCTTTGGTAGTGGTGTTTACCCATGGTATGCTAATGCCATGTGTCAGCTATGACATATAGTATGTAAACAGTATGTTGATTATCTCTCACCAGAGATGGAACTTATCAAGGTGAAGCGCAACCCAACAAATAGCCCTGCTGCAACTTAAAGGCTAGCAAGTGTTATCTGGCATAAGCTTTTGTGTGATCAGCTGCCTACCTCTGAGAAAGTGGGCTTCGGTCCACAAAAAAGGTCTATGCGAAATAAAACTTGTTAGTTTTTGAAGTACAGCCAAACTAACTGCTGGTTTTTCTGTAATGGATTGCAGACTAGCACAGCTACCCTTCTGGACACTGCTTCACTATAGGATTTGAAGACACAAAGGAGGAGAGCATATCTAGCTATCTGTCCCTCTGTGTGTACATATCTGATCTTGGAAGAAGTTCCTGTCACAAATAATGGCCCAAATCCTGTTGTGTAAGTGATGCCTGCAGAAAGGTGATGGTGTCACTGGTAGGGGAAGATTTTTGATAATTAAGAATTCCTATTTCTGTCCCAGGGCTCTCACAGCTTGCATGCAATGAGACTGACTAAACACAGGTTGGGCAAGCCATAGGACAGAAGTAGTAATAAATACACCTAAATCCTACAGGAAGATATGTGGTTGTGTTTGGTGGTGTCTTTATACCTGGAATAGCAATCAAGCTTTGCACAAACGGAACACCTCCATATGACCCCAGTGTTTGAGAAAGATCTTCAAGACTGGTCAGTTTTGACTTCTCATGCTGAATATTTATTCACTGCTGTGTCCAGAAACATGGTGTTTCCAATGCTTTTCCCTTGTCTTTAGAACTTTTTTCCTCTGTCAACTTTGTCATGGAGTTGATCCTTATCATGCTAACTGCACATTTGTTATTTACTCCAAATATGTTCAAACAAATCAAGTTTTAAAACCTCTTGCAAACTTTTACATAGAAACTACGCCCAAGATGATGGATGGATCCTATGCTTTGCAGTAAGACCGGTTAATGTATCACATTGAATTGCCACAGGGTATTGAAGTGCTTTCCCTTTTTCACTGCAGTAGGACAACACTCACAAGTTCATGCAGATAGCTTTAAGGTTAGGCATAATTTTTAATGCTCACGTGACCCATGAATGTTACAGTATAAAAAAATGTGTGATAAAGATTCAAGGGCGCCAACCATACATTGTCAATATCTTTGAGGACAAAGAATTCTCAGGAATCTGCTCAGGAACCTTTGCTGAAGGCAAAGGATTGAAGTTAGTGACCACAAATGATCAATGAGCTGGAGATGTTCTAGGAGATGCAGGTGCCCCAAATACTGTTTCAATTTGTCATCATTTAGGGGTAAAGATTTTGTGAGTGCTTTCGGGGTGATGGAAATTCCAGGCCCTGTCTGTCTGAGGTTCAGCCGCTAATAACATGGATACAGTGATGCAGGCATGTGTGAGACTGCAACTTTGAACAGCAGCCAAAACTTCAAAGGAGGGATATTTGTTGTGCCCTGGTAGTTGTATTTGTAAACGCAGCATCTCTTGCTCCACCCATTCTGGAACTAAGGGATACGTACAAGAAACAGAAGCATTAGCTATTCCACTTGTTTTCATCCTTAAAATATCATTTGTTTCATTATCCATTCATTGGCCTTTCCACTTGTTTTCATAATTAATCCGGGGCTGGTGAGTTAATTACTTTATTCCCATTTTCCTTTCTTTCCTGACCTGCAGGTCCACCCTGAATATATTTTCATTAAAAAAAAACTGTTTTACCCTGGGGGGGGGGGGGGGGGAAGGAAGCGTCCTGACCTCTGGTGTCCCAAAATGTTTTTAAAAATCGCAAAAATATCTTCGGGGTACTGAGCTTACCCCCAAATATGGCAAAACGGTCTCCCACTGCCCTTAGAATGCAAAAGGTGACTTTGTGAGCCAAATTTTTAGCAAATGTAAAATTACATTTCTGAGAGATGGCGGAGGGAGCCCCGAGGGGTTCTGTTTGCCCATCTCTTTATTAAATGATCTCTCATTTTATACTTCTCATATTATATATAAATGATAGCACAGCTGTCTCTTTTCACCTCTCCCTCTCTTTTAAGGGACCCATCCAGGGCTGTTCAGAGTCCATCAATTTTTCATTCCAATAAGCTAATGGAGGGTGGGGAGAATCTTACAAACGGCATTAATGGATTTTTTTAAAATGGAACAGATTCATATGAATTTCCATTTCCTTTCATAATTAAAACCAATTAAACAAGTAGGGTTACTTGATTTATTTTTCATCCTTTAAAAAAAAAACCTCTTCTGTGGAAGACAAGTGGTATAGTGGACAGAGTGATGGGCTTGGACTCTGGAGACCAGGGTTTGAATCCCCACTCAGCCATGGAAACTCACTGGGGGAGTGGAACTGGGGAAAACACTCCTCAAATATCTTGTATACCTTCAAAACCCTGTTAGGGTCACTATAAATCAGTTCCAAATTGACAGCACAGAACAACAACAACAGAATGCTGTTGATATTCTTGAAGATTCATTCAGTGTGTTGCAAAATTCAGGCTCTGCTACATGGGGTCTGATATTTCCCTGAACAAGAGCGGTTCCTCCACATGGAATGAGCCCTGCAGGATCTCTGTTCTTCCCCCTTCATCCCTCCCTCATGATAAAATGCATGTTCCAACTTGACCAAGGAAAGGAGAGGACTATATGGGAATACCGTCGTGGTAGACACAAATGACTCATTTTTCAAATTAGAAAAGAAACACTTGAGGATAACAACTGCTGTTTCTTATCTAGGCGAGAACTTTGTGTGACAATAAAAATGAGTTGTGGTTATTTTTAATATAAAAGCTTATTTTTCTCAAAGTTTTCGTGTTAACTTTTCATATTAGATCACAAATTTATTTATTTTTTTAAATTTAAGAAGGATTGGATGATGATAGAGGTGAGGTGCAGAAGTGTGAGGGTTTCTCAGAAATAAAAAGAGGAGCATGATGCCAAGAAGTTTGAGAACAACTATGCTATAGGATGGGGATCCTGTATTGTGATCCTTTACATATTCAGACACAAGCCAGTTGAGCCAAACTGTATGAGTTTAAGCTGATATCGTTCTATTCTGAGCAGTAATATCAAATGGTTATAGTCCCATATATTATGACTTAATAAGGTTATGAATATACCTCTTTCTTCCATTGCTGTTTTATGTTTTACTTAATGTTGTCTGTTCAGGGCCCTCACTAAAAGCTAATGACATTCTCGGTGTCATTCCTTACTTTGATGAGCCCTTTAAAATGTAAAAGACATTGTTCATTACTGCCATCTCTGGGCTGTGGGTTGAATTTTGTCTCCCAAGGATATTACTTGTTCTGTTCACTGATTTGACGGAACTCTCTTATGCAATATGAAATAACACTTTGCTTCTACAGAATAATAAACAGCCATTTGGAATATTAGCTCAACGGTGCATATCTCACAGAGCGATATAATATCGCCCACAGGCCCAATAATAATTTTTTGTTTTTCCCCCGTAATTAATTGCCACATAAAAGGAAGTACTCATTGTAGATAAAACCTTGTCATTATAAGATAATAAAAATGGCTTCACTAATTATGACTTTATCTGTTGCATGTGTTCCTGGACAAATTACATTGATAAGGGAAAATGTTACTTGGATGAAAGTGACTAATAATAGTCATAAATACTTGGGGCACAATCTAGTCCCATTCTGTACACAGTGCCAGCATGCAAGGCATTCTTACAGGCCAAATCAAGGGTGCTGTTTTGGCCTAGGAGCAAAATTTAATTTCAGAAAAGTTCACAGCTGTTCCATTCTAGTGGAGAGTCCAGCCAAAGGTAGGTGGGTAGGGCCAAAAATACCAACATTTTAATTTAAAGCACTTACTGCCGGTAACAAACCTTTAGGAGAGGCATTTCAGCCTTTAAAGAATGGGAATAAATCCATTCAGTAACTGGGAAACTATCAAAGACTGGTGTGCTAGACAAGAAGGTGTGGCTGGAAGGCCAGACTGGGAATCCAGGAGAACTGCAATTAAATCTAGGGTGTGACGTTCCCCAATTCCAGATTTAAACATTTGCTTTTATCCTTTCTCCCCACATAAAGAACAACAGACCAGCAGGTAACCAGGGCCCACCTCCCATATTCCCATCCTTGATTGATGAAAGTTACCGACTTGCTATAGTTATGCTTCACTTTCATCAGTGGAGATTTTCAAGAGGTTGCGCTTGCGAAGCCTTCCAGCCTCAGGCTATAGTCCTTTCCACAGTGACCTGAGAACAAACCTCAATGAACACCAACAGACTTATTTCTAAGTAAACCTACACAGGAGTGGGCTGTCTGTCAGTCAGTATTCAGTTCAGAAGCTGTACAAGTGTTGAGCCAGCCCAGACGGGCAACATTCAAGGACATGTGCGTGGGAGAGTTTCAAAGGAGACCAAGTCAATGGCTTTGTAAATCTTGAACCTCCAGGAAGGTGATGTTTCCAGGGTGCCCAGATTCTGAGAACTGGGGAAAATAGACCACTTCCCCTTAAAGCACACTAGCTCAGTAGCACATGATCTGTCTAACTTTCTAAAAGGTTGTTTCACTTTTAATCAGCTTCTAAACACAGCCTCCTTTCCCAAAACATAGTTGCATTTTTACTTCTTGAAAACAAAATGCCTCAACAACAGATGAAAAGATGCAGCATTGAGATGATCTTAACAAACAAGAAAGCTTTGAAGGAAACTTGCAGGGCAACTTTACGACACTGAAATATCTCATAAGCGTCTCTTTTTAAAAATTGACATTCACCTGGAAAATGTCACCTCAATAGAGAGTTTAGTGACCCATTCATGAGAGTAGCAGCAATTCACTATAGATTTTCCATGACACATTAAGGGCCCAACATGCTTAATTAACATGAAATTTATGTTTTCGAGCCCCCTGAGTACAATTGCAATGACTTTTAAAAAGTAATGAGTGATCAATGCCATTCAACAAAGTATACACCACTAAAACCTGTTATGGGTCAAACTGCATTCCAATTTTGGAGACTTTTGAAGAAATGGTACGTGGTTGTTAGTGACAGAAGTCAAGAAATGTGTCCTGTGGGAAGAGCATTTTCACTGTGATTCATAAATCTCTGTGGGAAGGCAAAGAATGCCATAAACATTATTACTCCCATGAAGCAATGTAATCACCCTACATTGCATTTCAACAGATTCTACCCACTGAATCTTAAAAAGATGTGAAAAAAGACACTAAAATCTAGTGAGGCGGTTGGTTACTTATATGAATGAGCAGGTGGCAGTTCTTCATAGAAAACAGCCCTTTGTTCGGGTCAGGTGGGCAATTCCTAAATGTCAATGCCTTACATATACTAATGTTTCTCTTTTTCACATATGTTCTGTGTTTACATTTGAAAGATTCTTCCTCAGCAGAGGGCAACTTTAGATGTTCACTATCTGTAGATATCAACAAGAATATACTGAGCACAGGAAAAAAACTTTAATTTAGTTATTTGTTTTTAGTTTGTCAATCTTGTGTAAGCCAGTTGTCTAGTGAGGCACATTTCCAGCTTCTATGGTTCATGGGACTCAATAACATCATTTCCTATGAGTTGCAGCCCAGGTTAAGAGTCCCATTGCATATAACAGGAAATCAGTCCTTAAAACCAAAGAGCACAAGAGCGTATTTTCATTTGATCATGAAACTGGAAAGGACAGATGCACAAATAGCCAACTGAAACTGCATCTGGAAAAAAAAAATCCAAATTATGCAGATGACAGTTCCCCCATGACAAAACTTCATCCATGTTTTTACTTACTATCCCATCATGCATAACATGAAGGTGAGGTCTACAGATGAATAAAAACCAGCAAAATGGTTGCACATGATGTTTATGCAAAATAGTTAGTTCCAAACTATGAATCATGAACCACCAAGAGCCAACAGAAAAAGCAAATCATGAACTGTTTGGAATTTAAGGTCATGCCCAGAGAGAAGAACTAATTTTTCCTGGCATGCTACACCACAATGCTGTTCCTACTCTTGCTCCAGGAGAGCAAACTCTGCCAATGCTATAATTGCACCTAACCATAAAACGTACCATAATAATAAGATAAATCTAACCCTAATTGTAATGATAACCTTAAAACTTACCAGAAACAGAACACTGGCCCTAAAACTAACTATAACCCTAACTCTAATCTTAAAACTTGCACTACACCTAGAACAAAAACTAATATGAACTCTAAAACTAACCCTAAAACCAACCCTATTCTTAACCCTAACCCCAAGTCTAACCCTAACTAAATAAACTGTGGTATTGTACTATAAAAATAAAACATTTCCTAACCAAAAAAATCTTCACTCTGACTAAATGTTTTAAAGATATTGTTGCATTTTATTATAAAAATAGGGATAGGGTTAGAGTCCTACACCAAGCAGGAACCACAGCATGGAACCCAACTTTAACCCAAAACCTAACAATAATCCAAAAATTAGAGTTCGGATTGCGGCTGGGATTGCGGTTGGGATTGTGGTTAGGGTTAGGGTTAGGGTTAGGATTAGGGTTTGGGCTTGGGTTTGGATTTGGGTTTGGGTTCAGGTTCGAGTTCGAGTTCAGGTTTGAGTTTGGGTTCAGGTTAGGGTTAGGGTTAGGGTTAAGGTTAGGTTTCAGGTTAGGGTTAGGGTTACTATCTGGGCAAACACAAGTATTACAGATTGGGGTAACATGAGGGATGTAGTTAGAATTAGGATAACCTTTGGATTTGGTTTTGGGATAGGGTTAGGTTTAGGGCCAAAACAAGGGTTCTTCCTCAGATTAGACATTGGATTAAGTCAAGTGTAGTTAGAATTACATTTAGGGTGAGGGTAAGGGTGAGAGTGAGAATGAGGGTGAGGTTACATAATCTTTTATGGATACAAAAAAGAACTAAATCTCATTATAAAAGCCATATAATCAGGGATAGCCTCCTGAAAACATGAGGCTCTCTAAAATTGAGGATTAGCCCAATAGTGTCTCCGATAATGGCACCCACAGATGCATACTACAACAAGCAAGAGAGAACGTGTCATGATTTTATAACCTTTCAGGATATGATATATTCACAAGGGAGAATCAAATCATTGCAAGTAATAAAAGAAGGAAAAGAGATAGCTGGCTATCCTATCATCAATTAATTTCAAGATATAAAGAGGCAACACAAGACAACAGGGGAAGATTAAGAAATTTAACAGAGTTTGAGAGAATAGTTATACAAAAAACTGAGCAACTATTAGGACATATGTATAAATTACTACTTCAATTTGACACAGAAATTGAACCAGTCAAAATCAATATGTTAATGTGGTTGCAGAATCTAGGAAAAGAGATAACTTTTCAACAATGTGAAAGATTATGGACAAAAAACATAAAATTCACGGCATGTCAAAATCTAAGCGAGAATTGGTACAAAATGTATTATTGGTGGTACATAACATCAAAAGACATAAAAATATAGATAAAAGTTATATAGGTCTCTGCTGGAAGTGTCAGGAACTTGAAGGCTCATACTACCACATGTGGTGGAATTGTAAAAAGGCAAAGAAATTCTGGAAAGACATTCATGCTGAAATGAGGAAAATCCTGGAAGTCGAATTTGAGTGAAGCCAGAGACAATGCTCCTGGCAATACCACCAGAAAAATCTGGAAAAGTCCACACAGGAACTGTTTAATTATATGTTAACAGCAGCCAGGGCAATAATGGCTAAGAACTGGAAAACAGAGACATGCCCATCAACAAAGGACTGGAGAGCAAAATGTTTGAACATGCTACAATGGCTAAACTTACAAACTATTGTTTTGATAGAAGACCTATGAAAGAATTTGGAAAAAAAAGTGGGAAAATTATTTTGATTATTTAAACAAATAGTGCAGAAATAATGCTATAAAATACTTGTAAATAGGAAAGCAGATGTTAAAAGAGTAAAAATGTGGACTAAGAATAAGATAGAATTTAGGATGAGCAGAGCATATATTTCAAATGGTCAAGTAAGTCTAAAGCATAGAATAGTATATTTAGTATAAAATGTAGAGTTTAAGTCATGTATACAAATGTCAGGTGCTCCTGATATGCAAGAATTGTATGTAAACTCACTTCTGTTTTCATTATTTTTCTTTTTATATCTTAATAATAATTTTTTAAAAAAATTAAAAAAAGAACTACAGTGATTCTTGGTGGATATGGAGATGTGGCTAAACAGATATGGGAAGGTTCTTATGCCCCCTCAAAGGAAACAGAGAGTAGTCTGGATGAGCAAATTTTGGGCAGTTGTGGCTTTGGAAAGGGTAGGAATGACAGGGAGAGTACAACATTTACCAAAACATTTCTTCCTGGGAGCAGATAGAGGCATGACCTGCTACAGTGAACAGCCGATGGTATGCTTTCAGTGTGGTGCATATGATCATATTCGTAGGGATTGTATGCCCCCCTCTGTTCCAAGTGTGGGGTCAGAGGACATGCTACCCTACAGTGTATAAGACCTGTGACATGCAATTTGTGTCGTGGGGTGGGACACATGTTTGGTGCCCAGAGTCTGCCTATTATAGTAATACGTCGGAGAGACGATGTGAGACAGAGATGAGGGCAAAGGAAGGTTCAGGAAAAATATGAGGAGCAAAGTAAGAGAGAGGAGGTGGAGAAAGGAAGGCAAGAGAAGAAGATGGGGAAGCCTAGAGACCTTTGGGAAAGTTGAGCCAAACACAGGAAAGGAAGGAAGAGTGGCATCAAGTGAAAGGGAAGAGGAAGAATAAAGCTGGTAGTTTTTCAAAGGAGGGTGGACCTGAAGAGAAAGGAGAGAGCCTAAATAATCCTTTTGAGGTTTTGACCCAAGGAGAAGAACCAGAAGAAGAGGCAGAACAACATAGGGGAGGGTGATGAAGGAAGACACAGAGAGATAACACAACAGGAGGGGAAGAAGGTGGAGAAGAAAGGGAAAGGAAGTTTTGAGAAACTAGAAGGTCACAAGAATGAACTGGAGGCATCTGCGAAGGCACCTTGCCTGGAAATCTTAGGAGATTTACACTCATTCCTTGAACTCTTTCCATTGTTGACCTGGAGTTCTGTCTATGACCAGAAGAGATCACCTCTTCCACCATTGAATTGCTCCTTAAAGCATTCCCTGTTCTTTCTCTTCTTGCAGCAAACTCTATAACTGGAGTTATTTGGCTTAGGCCCATCATATTCCAAAATGTTATCGTATGTTGCTGCAAACCACTCAGAGTAGTGCTTTGCACTAAGTCAGCAGTATATAAATGTACAAAATAAATAAATAAAATAAATAGAACAACTAAAGAAAAACACGTTACCTTGATGAGTTCAGAGACTCTTATAGTTGGTCTTGAGCCCTAACTAATGAACAGACCCACCCTCCTGTCCATCCTCCCAGCTTAAGTTTGGAGCAGAAGTAGCAGGAGCAATAATAGTTATTATAACCTCTTCTTTACTGGACTAATAAAAACGTACAAATTCTTTAAGCAATGAGAAGCCTCAAATTAGCATCTATTCTATTTCATGTTCAGCTACATAAAATATTTACTCTATCATGACCAGGGAAAGGTCCCATTATGTCATAATTACATAGTGACATTCAGTGTCATCATATTCATTAATATATTGTTTTCTTTAAAAAGATATTCTATACAACACAAAAACATGACAGCAACAAAAAATTGCCAAAAAGAGCAAAAACAAACCCAGAAACAAAAAAAAATCTCCAGTTAAAATAACCATTAGAAAAACAGGGTGCCCTTTAAAAATGAAAACTCCAAATAAATTTCGAAGAATTCTGGCGAGCAAGATGGCAAGGTCAGAGCAAAGGCCAATGGTGTGTACAGGAACTGAGGCAGTGGATTCCTTGCCCTGGGAGCCATGGGGTCAACAGTCCCACCCCACACAGACTGCCGTGCATATCTGCAGTGTTAACAAACTGTTTGGCTTATGCTGGATCCCACAGCTTTGCTGTGTAACAGGCCCTGCTCCTCCCAGGCTTTTCCCCAGCAATATCTGTGGAAAGGTTCTAAAGTGAGTGATCTCCTGCTGGCTGCTCTGCCTTCAGTACACATGTATTCTATTTCCAGGTACCCAGAGTACGTGGCTTTCAATTGCTCAAAACCTTGCTTTCTCAGCTCCTGTGGTGCAGTTTCATACGCCGAAGCTCAAAGAGCCACATTCTGAGCATGGGCAGCGCTCTGTGCCACACAGCAGCTCTATCCCAGGTTCCTATCTTTTTATGGGCAATATATATAATGATTCAATAGCTTGTAGAACCACCTTTAACAGCAATTACTTGAAGTCATCATTTTCTGTATGACTATCAGTCTCTCACATCATTGTGGAGGAATTTGGGCCCACTCTTCTTTACAACATTGCTCCAGTTCATTAAGGTTTGCGGGCATTTGTTTATGCACAGCTCTCTTAAGGTCTTGCTACAGCATATCAATGGGGTTGAGGTCTGGACTTTGACTGGGCCATTGCAATATCTTGATTCTTTTCTTTTCAGCCATTCTAGTGTAGATTTGCTGGTGTGCTTGGGATCATTGTCCTGTTGCATGACCCAATTTCAGTCAAGCTTTATCTGTCAGACAGATGGCCTCACATTTGATTCTAGAATACAGAGCAGCTGAAGGTAAACTCCATGACTACAAGGTAACCAGGTACTGTGGCTGCAAAACAAGCCCAAATCATCACCCCTGCACCACTGTGCTTTACAGTTGATATGAGCTGTTTGTGCTGATATGCTGTGTTTGGTTTTCGCCAAATGTGGTGCTGTGCATGATGGTCAAACATCTCCACTTTGGTCTCGTCTGTCTAAAGGACATTGTTTCAGAAGTTTTGTGGTTTGTCCAGATGCAACTTTGGAAACCTAAGCCATGCTACCATGTTCTTTTTAGAGAGAAGAGGCTTTCTCCTGGCAACCCTTCCAAACAAACCATATTTGTTCAGTCTTTTTGCAGTTTCTCTGAGCATTGCACAATCTGGCCTTGGAGTGAATTTCCTTGGATGTCCACTCCTGGGAAGATTAGCAACTATCTTGAATGATTTCCACTTGTGAATAATCTTCCTCACTATAGAATGATGGACTTTAAATTGTTTGGAAGTTGCCTTATAGCCCTTCCCAGACTGATGGGCAGCAACAATTGCTTCTCTAGGATCACTGCTGATGTTTTTCCACCTTGGCGTTGTGTTAACACACACCTGAATGCTCCTGAACAGCAAACTGCTAAAGCTTTGACTTTTATAGAGGTGTCATACTTGCTGATGATCAGTTACTCAAGGGCATTTGGTTAGCAGCACCTGGCTGCTACATAGCGTCCTAATTCCTAGGGAAATAGTAAGGATGTACTCACACATGGCTTCTCCATTTTGGCTTTATTTTTGTTAAATAAATTATGACACTGGGTTATACGTCATGTGCTGTTCTTCAGAGGATGTATTTACCTACTTTTGAACTATACCTGGGATCAGCTTAAAATCCAGTAAATTCAAGTTGGGGGGGGGGATAAGGAGGTCAAATTATATAAGAGTGGGTGGAGGAGGGGGAAGAAAGCAAGAGAAGGATTTCAGTGTAGTGGATGGGAAATGGGTTTTTCAAAAATTCATTAAGCTGATTCTTTCTGATCATAACTCAAACACAGCTTTGCCAGGGTGAAGTAGGGGCAGGAGTAAAATAATGGATGGGATATTTTTACTTCTTTCTTGGTCAGACTTTATATTGTTCATCTAACTTGACTTCAAAGGCAATTTATCATCAACCTGACTATTAAAAATTCCCCTCTCCAACTTAAAGGTTACCCCCCCTTCCCCCCCCCCTATCAGTCTTATCTCTGCTTTTGCTCTGTGTTGGCAATCCACGTTGGGCCAGTCCAAGCATGTCTATTGTGCACCATTAAGGGTCTGAAAATGTTTCTCGCCCATTTTCTTCCTCCTCCTCCTCCCACCCTTTGTGTTATGATTCTCCAAACTGTAAGCTACTGTAGCAGGTAGCTAGCTTTTTCTACATCTGATATGATTGCATATGTTTATTTGAAGCAAAATAAACCGTAATGCTGCTCCACTCACAGTACTCTGGTACAGAGCTCAATGCATCTGGTCCACTTCTTCATCATATCATGCCCCGATTTGTGGGGCAGAACACTGGGACTACAAATACATTGTGGCTCAGACTATCTAGCTCATTCAGTCATCATTATTATGCTTTTCCCGCACATGTCACAGTCCAGGACTGAAAGCTATTTTACTGCATCAAGGGAATATGCCCTTCTGTGAGGAGATTCCTCCTCATTGCAGCTTTTGAGATGAAAGCATATGTGTTAGAATTTATCAATTACACAAATGTATTAGAAATAGCCAATATATTTTGTTATACCTTTAGTATAGCTAGCTAAATATATTACGGGAAACAGCCATTCCTTTTGGTGAATTAACAATCTTGCATGCAAGCCTAAAACATGGTTATGTGTGAGGGGCGCCTTTCAGCAAACTAAGTTGCACGTTTGTTTTCATTACTGATCAATTCGATAGGCTCACCTTCCCACAGCTATAAGAAACCACACCTCTTCCTCACTCTGATGACCATGTTTACTGCCTTTGCTTGTAACCACTCTTTCCAAGATGCTCGTAGAGAAGGATGCTGTTTAACCCTTCTCTGCACAGTACAGCTTCTCTCCAGCCACCTGGGGCTGAGAAATCCATCTCTTCCTACTTTTACTCTTCTTTCTTCTTTTAACTTCTGATCCTTTGCTGAAGTAGTGAGTCAAACATATTTTTCATTTTTCTAACAAAAGGTGATCTCCTGAGTGTTATTTCTGCAATGTGCTAGTTGTGGAGAGAAAGGAGTCAGCTCCAGGAGACGTAAGGCTGATTATTTCTGACTTTCACTGAACTTCTGCCATGTAACCTAGTGAATTAACCAAATCAAATTCATAAAAATCACATCGTTTCTACAGCAGAGTGAAGACACATAAACGTTCTTGCAGCAACAAAGAAGCCTCAGGGTATAATTAACGCAGGCATCCTATCTTTTGAATAAACAGACTAAGGGCATGGATAAACTCTATCCATCATTTTCACTTTGAACAGACCAAAGGTAGAAGCCAATGGTTGCAATTTGAGAAACAACCTGTAAGTAAAGGTACTTCAGAGAAAATTACGTGAGAAAGAGGACTTAAAAGGAATACCAATATTAATAACTTATTTGTGGTGCTTTGTGTAACTATTTGTAAAAGCTAACCTATGCATTCTGGATTTCGGACCTTAGGGTGTGTATGTATGGATTTTTCTGCTGGCATTAACAAGCACTTTCCTGATGCCTCACATTTGAATGTGCCTTCTGATAGATTTCACTAAGAAAAGAAGGTGTGGGCAATGGGTTGGGGGCAGGGGACAGAATTTCATTCAGATACTCAGGGAACTTCTGCTCACTGTGACCCTGGCTCTGTTTGGCCAAAGAATGGGTTACCTTTTGTCTGACACAGCTTGCTTGGAAAATAGCACTTTTAACCAGCTTGAGTAGCATCAGATTCTTTAGTCTACACAATGGAGTGCTCTTGTAAAGTACCCAGAGGAAGATAGCAGCGACAATACCATATCTTTTCCAGTAAATGGGAATTGTGTTGAAAAGTAATAATAAATAATCATGTGGGATCACTGGTAGCAAATGTGTGTGCGGTCACTGGAAATTAACCAAATTGAGCCTTCCTGTTTGAATTGCCAGTATCATGAATTGGCACAGTAATGTGCCTTTAGCTTCTAATGACATGCCACCTATATCATCTATTTTGATCTAAGTCAAGTTGTTGGAGACTGTGTCCATCTCCACCAAACACTTGCAACAGACTATCACTTCAACTGCCAGGGCTTCGTTAATTTTTAGTTTAGAGAGGTAGTTAGAATTCTCAACTAGAGAGAATTCCTTCTCACACCCTGAAGTGCCTTACTGAAGTGTGATCTCAGGATTCTGTAGGATGTAACCTTGACAATTCAAGTGGAATCAAACTGGTAGAACCCTGCAATGCAGCTGCACTCTTACATACTTAGCAAGAAGTGCAGCACTTGTAAGGGAAATTTCAAGGCAAACGAAAGCAAGGATGACTCTGATTTTCTGAATAGAAGAGTATTGTACAGTACTTGACTCTGGGTGAGTGAGTTTCAGAACTGATTCTTGGAAGATCACATTTAAGGCTGTATCTTGTTAATTAATGAATTGCAAGGTGTTAGCCTATTTGAATTAGATTGTAGAGAGAAGTGGTTGGGCGGGTGTACAAGTGCACAGAAGGCCAAGATGTTCTCCTGCATGTAAAAGGACATCATCTTAAAATCTAAAGGCCTGAAGGCCAATTCTGAAGATCACTGTAAAATGGCAGGTCTGAGTTGTTGATTGCATTATGTTAAATGATGGATTCCCAGTAAAGTGATGGTTGTGCCAAAACCTGTTCACCATGGCACACAGGAGTCAGAACAGTGGAGCCCAGTGGTGGACCTGTGAGCTGAGAATGACCTGGGGGCTGTAGCAAAAGCTATTCATGGTCAGTTTTTTGTATATCTATTGATCCTCATGAGTCTAGACAGCAGGGAGAGTTCGTGGAGTGGAATGGTACCTCCCCCAAAATATGCTGGGGAAGGACAGACTTCAACCTGCCTTTGTTGTGCTGGTAACCTTCATCCTCTTGACACACCAACCAGAGACTAGGATCACCGTGCCAGGAGTTAATCTCATAAATACAGATTTGGGCTGCATGTGTGCCTTCAGTGGCCAGAAGCTTACTATTTAGTGTAACTGTGTAAACTGCAGCAGTGAATTGCCACTCAATCACAAGTTGTCAATTGTGTCCTTGAACTGGTGCACAACAAGGGAGACACACAGCAACTAGTTAAGTAACAGAAATTTCCCACTGCAATTAATACCACTGCATTGATACCCATGTTAACTAACCAATTGAATTCTGGCCAAGGCAACCTGTCAGCAAACAGGCGTACTCAAAGAGACTCAGAGAAACGTGCCGTAAGTAGGCTACAACACCTTCGATCAAAAAGTCTGGAGGAAGTCAGATTGGAAATTGCAATCTGCAGTGTTAAATGCAGCCAAAACCTGGGCATCCTAAAATGCTTTCATGTCCTTTTTAGTAAGCAATCCCTTCTTCTGTCACTTTTGCTGTCATTGTCATGGCTTTCTCACATAGACTATACACCTATGGACAGGAGGGCAATAAAGGCAGATTGTGAGTATGATGTTGCAGCATGTTGTGTATCATGTTGCAAGCAGGGCATAAATTGCCTAGAAGACCTGTGCAAGAGAAACCATGTTTTCCCTTCCCATGGCTTTCTCGTCAGTTAGAAACACTGCACAAAACACCATTTAGTCTAAATGTTATGTAACAGTTATTTATTTATTTTTAGCATTCAAATCTGTATTATTTACAACTGATCTTAGACTGCAGCCCACATTCAGAATTTAAGCTGTGGCAGCACTAAAGATAGAGAAGACAACATATTTGCAGCTATATGTTTGAAATTATTATTATTATTTTTTAAAAAGAAAAATGGCCATTAAAGAAATTGTTATTTTCAATTATAAGGTAATATACAGTGTTTCTGCAAGTTGCTGTAAAATCCACCATAAAAATCCTCCTTCTGCTGCATACTGAGATGAAGACTGCTTTGGGTCAGGAATGTAAGCAAGAAGAGTTCCATTTGCAAGGACAGAAATTTTTAGCAGTTCAGTTTTTGACAATAAAGGCCCTTCCACAGTTGCCTGGTGCCAGTTAGGGGCTCCACCCTTCTTCTCTTTCGTTGACTCCTTCCTCTTCTTCTGGAAATGCTGATTCATTCTGGTTTTTTAGATGCTTAATCCCTGTAAATGTAAAATTGATTTATTGATTTATTGATATTTACCCCAACTTTCTTCTTAAAAAAAGACCCAAGGCATAATCATTAAAAGACAATATTTGAAAGCTAAAAAAGTAAGTATAGAGATATTAAAAAGAATCAAACAAATATGATGCTAAAAATGGTAAATAAAGTCAACACCAAAAATAGATTCAAAGCAACAAGGTACAACACTCCTTTTAAAAACCCCTCCCAGCCAATCCATCACTAGTTTCAAATTTATTTAGGTTTAATAGCCCATGGGCCATTCACCATGCCAAGTTTTAGAGTTTAAAATAAGTTAAAACAGAAATTTGCAATATCTACAACATAGTTTTTGCAAGACTGCTCAAGAGTACTTTTAGTCTTGTGGTATCCAAGAGACAGAAGAAGAGGTTCCTGAAGGACAAGCAAAATTCTCAGCTGGAACATCGCTGGCTGGAACAGGGCCACGTTAGATACTGAAACCCTTTGCTTTTTAACAAATTTCGACTGTATCATGCTACAGGAACCCTGGCTCTGCAACTCCTGTGACATAAACAGGTATAACTCCTGCCTACTCACGGAGAAGCTCCAAGGATTGCCCCTAAGGGGGACTACTTTGTGTTACGTCAAGTAATCTAGGAAAATCATCTCTTCGTCTCCTATGTCTACAAAGCTATCTATGGTGGTAAAGATAGCTACCAACCCCAAGGAAAGCTTGCTGGTAAATATTTTCCTTCCTCCAAAAACTTCTAGTATAGACATTGATAATCAGTGGGCAACCTTAGAAGAATATCTGCTAGATCTTCAGAGCAGCCACCCGCAAGCCATCTTAATAATTGGAGGTGACTTTAATGCCAGGGTTGGCTTGGATGACAGCACCTGCTCCTCTCCAAGTACTGGAAGGACACCTTTCTTTACTATAACACCACAGAAGGAATCCACCATTCTAAGGACAAAGGTATCAATAGATCAGGGGCCAAACTGATGAACATGACTTCTAGACTATCACTTGCAATTGTTAATGGCATTAATATCATTGACCCCTTTGGAGATTACACATTTATCTCCTCGCAAGGAGCAAGTGTCATCGATTATATGCTGATTGTAGACTCCAGCTTTTCTAAAATACTGGAATTAAAAGTAAACAATCAAGGTACAAGTGACCACCTACCCATTTCCATCAAAGTATCAATAGAGGCAACAAGTACAAACACTAGCCTAATCGGACCTCAGGCACTGCCCTCTAGGTGAAGATGGTCCAAAGGATCAGCCAAAGTTGTAATAGAAATATTTCATACTGCAGAAGCAGAAGAACTAGAAAAGGAAATTTTGGCTGAGCAAAACTCCCACTTAGCTCTGGAACATCTGGTGTCAATCACCAAACTATATGATGCAGTTTGACTGAATAGTAGAAAAAGGAAAAGGAGACAAAGCAAATTTCATTGCCGCACAAAGAGATGGTTTGACAAAGACTGTAGAAAGGCCAAAAATCATACTAAACGATCCTACAAACTCTTTTATTATTACAAATCAGAAGGAAATACAAAATCATACTGAAAGAGGAGAAGCGTCAGTCAATGAAGTCTGTATAAGCCAAGGTAACTGCAGCTGCAAAAGAGAAGCCAAATGTATCCCTCTGGCACCTAATTACTCCAATCTTAAAGCCACGAGGCAACATTCACATTTCAGTACCAGCAACGGCCTGGGAAAAACACTTTGAGACTCTCTATAAAAGGCATAAATGAGAACTGGACTTAAATTTTGAGATCAATCTCAAACAAATTCCAGAATGGGAATGCGTCACCTGTCATGAAGCTGCTAAATTGATCAAAAAGTTAAAACTGAAGAAATTCCCTGGCCTTGACTCATTTCCTGCAGAACTGCTAAACACAGCCCCAAATTGGTGGGCACAGGTGCTTGCACCTTTATTTACCCTGATCAACAAGGATGGAAATATCCCAGTTTCATGGAAAACATCATTGGTTGCCCCCATATATTAAAAATGTAACAAGACTGATCCAAAGAACAACAGACTGATTTGCCTCCTGGCAGTGATCAGCAAACTTTATGCATCACTCTTAAAAAGGAAGTTGATGCGCTGGACAGATGACGAGAAGATACTGGGTGATGAACAAGCAGGCTTCAGAAAAGGCCATTCCTGCATGGATCATTGCTTCACTCCGGCCTCACTGATAAGCAAATACATGTTAAATACACTGGGTACCTTATACGCAGCCTTTATTGATCTGAAAGCTGCCATTGATTCTGTGTTGCATGCATGCTTATGGAATAAACTAAGTGTTGTGCAGCTGCCCCCAAGACTGTTAAAAGTAATAATGAACCTTTACTCCGGCAACTCCCTATGTGTTAAATTAAACAAGGAGGGATCCATATCAAATTTCATACCAGTACAAAGAGGTGTTCGGCATAGCTGTGTTCTTTCACCTCATTTATTTAATCTGTTCCTAAATGACTTCATTCCAGGCCTACAAAACATCTCCACCCATGCTCCATGTCTGAGAAACTGACCAGTGCCTGCCCTGCTGTATGCTGACGACCTTGTTCTGCTCTCGAAAACTGAGGTTGGTCTAAAATGTGCCACTGAAGCATTTATTTATTGTAATGAAGAGCTACTGGAGATAAACAAGGAAAAAATATCCAAAATTATGGTGTTTACAAAGTCAGTAAGACAGTCAAACAAAAAATGGAAAATTGGTGCCTATAAATTACAATAGGTCAACAAGTTTAAATACCTAGAGGTTATATTCTGACCAAACCTAACATGGTCCAAGCACATTCAGTATCTTAAGAACAAAGCTGAACTAGCCAGGCTAGCCTTGAAGCAGCTCTTCTGTATTCAAGGAGCCCAATATGTACCTGCCTTCCTGAATGCATACAAAGCTCTAGTGCTGCCACGTTTACTGTATGGCTCCCAGATCTGGTTTTTAGGTGCAACAGAACAACTTGGAAAAACTCCAGCTAGCCTCCCTTCACAATCACTCACTAAGGAAAAGCCTGTCTGAAGAGAAAGGTTTTTGCCTGCTTGCAGAAGGACAGCAAAGATGGGACCCGCCTGACTTCCTGTGGGAGGGGGTTCTGGAGTCTGGATGCAGTGACAGAAAAGACCCTCTCCAATATCCCCACCAAACTCAACTGTGAGAAAGGCCTTATCTGAAGATCTTAATGCCTAGGCAGTTTCATAAAGGGAGATACGGTCCTTGAGATAGCTTACACCCAAGTTATTTAGGGCTTTATAAATTAAAAATAGCACTTTGGATTGTGCCCAGAACTGAATCAGCGCTGAGCTGCTGTAACAGTGGGTTTGTGCGACCCCTGTAACCAGCCCCATTTAACAATCTGGCTGCAGCATTTTGGACCTGCTGAAGTTTCTGAGCACTTTCTAAGGGCAGCCTCACATACAGCGCATTGCAGTACTATCAAAAGTATGTGTCACCATGACCAGATCGGACCTCTCCAGCAATGGATGTAGCTGGCACACTAGTTTTAACTGTGCAAATGTACTCCTGGCCACTGCTGAAACCTGGGCATCCAGGCTCAGAGACAAGTCCAGGAGCACCCTCAAGCTGTGTTTTCAGAGAGAGTGCAACCCTTCCAACAGGCTGCAACCCTGGTTCTGCCTTTCAGCTAACCAGGAGCACCTCTGTATTGCCTGGATTAAGTTTCACTTCATTCACTCTTGTCCAGTCCATCATGTAGAGCTAAATCTGAAGCCTTGTCTGCTGTACACTGGGGAAATGGGAGTTCATATTTTCCCTGTAACAATACTCCAGTTCAGATCACCACCAGCATTACCTCAGAGTGGTTACTTGCCATAAAAAAGGAGAATGTGCTGGATTGGCTTTCTCAAGAGCAAGAGCAAAATACATGTGTAAGATGAACGCATGTTACCTCCATGGTCAAAACAAGACAATACAGTTAACATGACATCAGAAGCGGAGCCTCCTAAAGTCCTAAAAGAAAGCTGATTTCTTCAAACACAAGTCAGCCTCACTCCACATTTTCCATTTGTTTTGTGATTGGTCATGAGGAGACAAGCACAGCTCCTTGTGCAACCTTGTGCTTTGAAGGAATTCTGTGTCTAGGAGGAAAACGTTGTAAATAACAGGAAATAAACATTTCCTTTAGCATGTGATTCAAACCTGGGTTGCCAATACTGTAAGTTGCCAGAAATATTCTCTTCCTGTGGCTTTGACAGACACTTGATTGGCAAAATGGAGTAAGCAATGTCTTTCAGAATATGGAAGCAAACAATGTTACCTCCTTCAGAGTTTGGCCATGGAAACTCAACTGGGAATGGCACTGGTAAAGCCACTCCTTAAACATCTCACATAACTAGAAAACCCTACTTAGGGTCATCAGAAATCGGATGAGATTTGACAACACTTTCTGTACACACACCAGCTCCGCTTACTTCTAACATGGGTAGGTCTAAAGGCTGACAAATGCATGGAAGGCAGAGCTGCTTTAAAATAAAGTGATTAGCTGGAATGCCAGAAAGAAGTAGCTCTTAGATTCTGGGGAGATTTTTCTTTCTTTCTTGGTAATGAAATATAGTTGATCTTTTTAATGATGTGACCTCTGCTATAATCCAACTAGACAGTAACCATGGCAGAATGAAACGCTATTCCCTCTGTTCACATACTGAACCAAGTTATTTGTGCATTCTGGCAATCCATGTCAACCAGTAGTGGGAAATGTGTGGCCTTCCAGATGCTGCTGAACTACAAGTCCCATGATCCCTCACCACTCACTATGCTGGCTAGGGCTGATGGAAGCTAGAGTCTAGTGACATGGAGGGCAACATGTTCCCCATACCTAGTGGAAACATAAACATTGAGCATTATATTTGATACACTGAATTTGCCTCTTGACATTCATTATTCTTGGAATGCATTTTTTTTCTTTTTCCATATTACTGCTCTGTATTCTATGACCAGGTAATATGACTGACAAGTCATTCAGGCCCAAATCCTCTATATAGTTACACAAACATAGCACAAATGGTGTAACATTTGGAGACAAATTGCCACAAGAAATCATAATAGACATGACAAGTTGCATATTGAGTCATATGACTCAGCACGTAAGTCATAATGCCCATGGCATAATGCCATGCATCAAGCAGGGGGTTAGACTTGATGGCCTTATAGGCCCCTTCCAACTTCACTATTCTATGATATGATTCTATGTTGATTTCTTATATTGAGGCAATATACCTCCAAGGGTTCTGTCATTTGCATTGCTACGCAAGAGAATTTCAGCCTGTTTCGCAGATGCATGGTTATTCTGGCAATGAACTTTGGTATCTGGTAACAAGTTTTGTTAAAAACCATCAATTAAAAAAAATTGAGCTTCATGTGATTATCCCTACGGTAACTCACTTCCCTCCAACCATGCATTTCTCTGCTATCATACGGCACAGCCCTGCAGTTACTTGCTCTAAGGAACTGCTGTGCTGTTCATACCCTTGATCCATCTTCAAGTCACTCCATTCAAGCTCTACCTCTTTTGTGCTTGGCTAAGCTAGTGCTCCTCATTACTGAGATGAAGCCTCAGTGCTCTGAGTAAAATGTGGCTCAGAATTTCCACTTTTGTTCAGAGGCATTTCCCGCCTCTCGCCATCTGTCTGAGGGTAATGTTCATCCAATTCCCTCACAATGTAAGAATGATTTCCCAGGGCCCACATTTCCTTTCTAGCCCAGAGCAAAGGGTTTGTTTGTACCCCAAGGTTCACCTGCTTCTGAATGACTTCACTTGACATCCTTGGCTCTCAAAACGCAAGGACAAATGCATAGATATCCCTGCCTTCTTAAAAATTTTCCTTCTGAAGTTTGCTGCTTTCTTCATTTCATTCCCTCAAAGCTTCTGATTTCACTGCACATTAATTTAATTCAGTTAACTTTGACAGGGAAAGCAAAAATGCAAGCCATTTTCAGTAAGAATACACTCTAATATGCTTTGAACTTGGTAATATATTTTAGACTAAGTCACCGATTCAAAGCTTATTTCCAGATTCTAGATAAATTATCTGTGCAAATAAAGTGGCTTTCTGACATATCCACATTCCCATCATAAAACTTCCAGTGGGGGAAATAAGAGCTGACACCTGGTTTAATCTTTTGGATCCAAGCAAAAGAAATTTGAAAGTGAATAAGCATTCAACAGTGTGCCCCCAAGCTTGTTCTGTATTCCCTGAGACTTGCAGCACGGAAGAAATTTAATATGCATCCAAGTTATAAGAACCCATGTAACAAATTTAAAAAAATTATTGAAGGTGGCATAATATAGCTTTCATTACATTCAGTCAAGTGAATCCAACCGTTTTCTGTAAGTGCCAGAGCGTTAATGGATTTATGGTGTTACCCTCCTGGGCAGGACTACACTGTGCATTTCAGAGGAGGATGCATTGAGTCCAATCCATTCACTGTGTTCAGTGGAGGATGCATTGCATTTACATGCATGGATGGAAATGTTGTGTGGGTTGCTATCCACATGTGGATCAACTCTATCAAAAGGAATGGGGCAGAGGTCTGCAGAGACCATGTCAAGATAAAGACCACACACCATGATGTGATGTGATGTTTAGCTGACATATCTTTATATACTGTACAGACAGCATATCATGATGCAGCATGAGATCTCGATTATGTTAACCATGATATAATTACAATCAATGTAACAATTATAAGTGGTTTTTTAGCAGTGATGCATAATGGTAAAATTATTATTAATAATAACCTTAGAACTGCAGAGCTGGAAGAGACCCTATGGAGTCCAGCCCCTATCAAGGAGGCACTGTGGGGAACTGAACTCCCAACATCTGGATGCCTTAAACCACTGAGCTATTAACTTGGATTCCTCATTGCCATAGACGGGAGATTTAATGTTTCCTTTGAACAGTGTGATCTCCAACACACTGGAACCAGTGAGAGCTTTACTCTAAATGGGGGACAACAAGTACAAGTATTGGGGGTGGTGCAATTTTGGCCATCATTATAGCAGAGGCACAGCATTAAAGCACTCCCCACAAAGGCCTCCAAACTGGCATGCCCATCCTGACACAGACTATGCATCTTCCTAAAAATAAGGACCCGAAGGACAAACTGCATGACAAATATCACATCATGTTGGTCTCCAAGGCTGGGGCGAGGAATACGTGGCATTCCAGATGTTTTAGACCAGGGCTCATAATTAGAGATGAGCACGAATTAAAAAACAAATCACCAAATGTGTTCAAACATCACTAATTCATCAATTCATATTTATACAAATCAATTCCCCCAATGAATAGGAATCAATGAATTTTTAGCGATTTTTGATTTGTTAATTTGTTTGGCTATAAAACAAGGCACCTAGAGACACCAAAATTGCAGGGAAGCTTCCTCTGACTCTCCTATACACCCCCCCCCCCAGGTTTGGTGACATTGGGTTTCAGACATCCAAGTTATATGCCCACAAAGAGGGTCCTCCAGGAAACTCCCCCCCCCCCAGGCACCTAGAGACACCAAAATCACTGAGAAGCTTTTACTGACTCTTCTCTACAATCCCTCCAAGTTTGGTGAAGATTGGGTTTCCCTCAAGCCAGCTGCTAAAGGGCACTTTCCTGGGGGGGGGGACCCAATTTGTGGGTGTATAACTTGGATGTCTGAAACCCAATCATCATCAAACTTGGAGGGATTGTAGAGGAGGGTTGGTAGAAGCTTCTCTGTGATTGTTGTTTCTCTGGATGCCTAGGGGGAACTTTCCTGGGGGGGCCCTCCTTGTGGGTGTATAACTCAGATGTTCAAAACACAAACTTCAGCAAACTTGCAGGGCCTGTAAAGGAGAGTCAGGGAACACTTCCCTGCAAATTTGGTGTTTCTAGGTGCTTGGGGGGGGTGTTTTACAGGGTTTTAAATTAAAAATGAATTGATTAATCAATTTGTCAATTTGTCAGAAAAAAAAATCATAAATTTGTAATTTGTGATTCATCAACCTTGATGAATCATGAATCAAAATGAATCACCGTTTTTTAAATTTGTGACCAACTCTACTCATAATCCATGACCTGTCACAATGCCGAATAGAGTTCTAAGCAGTTGATGCCCCAAACATCTGGAAGTCCCAAGGAGTCCTCGTCCTTGCCCTAACAACAAGCATCACATGCTTGTCATACTCCTAACCTGTTGGCTCAAGCTCCACAAGGCCACAAATGTGGAAGGCAAGGCAGCTGATCCCTTATCAGAGCTGCTCCATGATCAGGAATATTGTTGTGCAATGGCACAAATGGTGCTTGCTGATCCTTCGTGCTCCCATGCTTTGTCTTGGTCTTTCAGGCCCCTATCTGTATGGGGAGGACAAAGACGCCTCACTTTCTCTCGACCCTATATTGCTTTATGAAGCATCTGAAGCTTTCCGTGCTGCTAGTTAAAATTGACTCAGTATTCCCCGAGCTAGGCACACTCGCCCTTTTTTATCTTCTGTACAAAGACACTGGCTTGTCCAATTGTTGTTTATGAGAATAGTATACGTTTCTCTGTACAACGGAAAAATAAAGCCTGGGCCTTTGGCCCTAAACTAATAAAACCTCTTTAAATAAGGCAATGTTAATGTTCAACTTTGCTATTTCAAGAAGAAACAATATCAAAGTCTAAAAATAGATGCTTTCTTAAAATATAAAACAAAAGTAGCCCATGTTTGGTCCATGGGAAGAAACATAATGCAAAATTCATAGGGAGACCATGCCTTTATCTCAGGACTAACTAAAACCCAAAAAGATTGTAGTTCTTTATATATATGGACATTATATATAATGTCCATGTCTGTATCTAAGACTTGCTATCGGTGGGCCAAACTCTGAAATGCTTTAACCTCATCCCAGTTTCTGCAACAGACCAGGTGGAGGATGCAGGGGAGTGAAGATGGCCACATACATATTGTCCCAAAAGGGGACATGCAGGGAACCAGAAGAAAGAACAAAAGGAAAAACAACAGAAGAAGATTCTGCATAAATTTGCACATGATGGTTTATATGTACAGATGTTAATTTAACAATAACCCTTATCAAGTTAACTATAAGTATAATTAAATCTTACTATAATGGGAGAAAAGGTGACCTGTGGGCCTGATGAATCTGCAGTCTGTAATGTAATTAAATAAATAGCTGGAAATATTTACCAAACCTGCCTCTATAAGATTCCTCGCAGGATTTTTGAAGCCCTATTTTAGTGGATATTTATTTACACTATTGTGGTAATAGCAGGCTAGCAGATTCAGTCTTGTCATTAGCCTGCATCACAAACTGACAATTTATCTATACTTCAACTGTCTGTTTTAGGAAACTGTTAACAGCAGTCAGTGAAGACTTGTGTGGCTCCAGGCAAACCTCATTATTGCTATATAAACATTTCAAATTGGCTGATTTGTTAATTCCCCCACTAGCCCTCCACTGGAAATTGTCAGCAGGTCAGAAAACTTCAGATAAAAGAGCAGAAGCTTCCTGGGTCAACTCAAGGACTGCTTATTTCCCTTTCTTAATCACCTTGGCTCATCTTCTGAAGTGTGATATATTGAAAGCAAGACCGCATATCTGTATGGATCTCTTTGGCCCTGCAGCTTGTAGTGGGAAAACTTGTATTTGATGTATACTTGGCTTTTTGAAATCTGCAGCTAACCATTTCTTTAGGACCACCTGACTGTAACTTTAATAATAAATGTGAGCCAGCTGATTTTGACTTATGGTGACCCTCCCCAGGGTTTTCAAGGTGTACAGAATATTCAAAAGTGGTTTACAATCCCCTTCTTCTGAACACCTTGTGGGACTGCGCAGCTTGTCCAAGGCCACACAGCCTGGCTCTTCTGCCTGGAGGTCCAGTGGGGAGGATCAAACTCCCAACCTCTGGCTCTGTTCCTTTACCTGCCTGAGAATGGTCTGTCACTCATTTCTTTTTTCCTCCATCCATTCCTTCTACTCAGAAAGCACGATCAATTAATATGTCCCAATTTATATCAAATGTCTTCCACCCACACCCCAGAGTATGCAAATTAGCTTTGCTCCGTGATCAGTCCTTCAGGATCGAAGCTCAGGATTCCTTTGAAGTCTGCTTTTAGAAACCCTGGAAGACTCTCTGCCTCTGTCGCCTCTCTGCAACACTCGCATGCTTTCAGTTCTAAGCCTAGGCTCCATCTCATGCTTCCCTGTGGCTCAAGCCAATAATTCACAACAAATTTTCAGTCTAAAAATACATATGACACAATGGTTAACAATGAACATGGTAAGTCAATGCTAAAATCTGCAAAACATTTCTTTGTTATCAGCTTTATTGGCAACAGCAGATAGGTTTGGGGTAGGCTAAAAGCTAGAGTAAAGATTTCCCACCTCTTTTTAAAAACATTTCTGACAGCAAGTTCTTGGAAGAGAACGATGCACCTTAATTTTTCTGGAAGGAAGACAGGATATAGAAGGAGGAGGAGGAGATAGCAATGCCAGTCATCATCCTCTTCCTCTCCTCCCCCCGCTTATATGGAACACAAGCAAGTCATGGTATACCTACACAGCAGAATTTAACTCTTCTAGGAGTAATTCTTCTTCTTTAATCAAGGACAATATGATCGGGGCTGACGATGGGTGGATGTTTATGGATCTGAGATTGAATTTCGGAGGTTTTACCAAATATTGGCTTTCAGGAATTTTTCTTTCTTTCTTTCTTTTCTTTTTGAAAAGATAGGTCTGCTCCAGAAAGCGCAGCTTGATACCTGCTAGAAGATGGGGAGTTGCACCAGTGCGCTTGGGCAAGGAAGCTTGAGCTTCTTCTTTCTCCTCTAAAATCCTCTGCAGCTTCCCAAACCCTCTCTTTACAGTCCTTTGGCTCTCTAAAGCTGACGGGGGTTATGTGTGTGAGAGGCTCAACTGGAGGAATCTGATGGACTCCACTGGATATCGTTAAAAATATCAGGCCATATAAGCATACCACATGAAAATGTTTCCTTTCCAAAGGCAATGGAGAACGATAGGAGAAACTGGCAGAGATTGGAAAAGTTCCTTTTCTGAACTGCTTACGTCTCCTCTGAATGCCCCAGTCAACATGGCCAGTAACTAGATTAGCTGGGGGATTCTGGAAGTTGTGGTCACAGAAAATAACCTTCCCAAGTGTTCGAAGCAGGCTGAGCCTTGCAAAAAGGCAGGTACTTATAAAGGATGAAATGTAATTTGTGGAGGAATGGGATTACTTGTTTGCCCAGCTAAAGGATGCCGGTGAAATAACATGGCATTAAAAAAACACAGGGCTGACAGATCTCGGAAATAATCCCAGGAGCATTGTAAAACAAGCCTCTGTCTTTCTCACCACACCGCCAAAAATAACAGTCCCCATTGTCCTCTTTTATTTCTCCTTTGAAAGCATCCTTCTAGAAAATATATTTGTAGAGCCACTTACAATAAAGAGCAATGTCAAAAATAAACACAGCGAGTGAACATAAATAAAATGAGAATAATTCCATTCCCTTGGTTAAAAAAAACAAACCCAAATATTTATCTCTACACATGCTTGTATATTTGCCTGGATGATAGATGGGGAAAGAGTATAGCTCAAAGCAAGGGAAGAGCAGATTTGAACATTTATACAAGAAAGCATATTTTAAATAGGGCTTTGTGGTTTTTGCTACCTTTGCACTGAACCCAATGGGTTGATGCATAAAGGCCAGGATCAGCCTTTCCCATCCTGGTGCACTCCAGACGTGCAACTGTGGCTGGGGATTATGGGAATTCCATTCCAATGTATCTGAAGGTCAGTAGGTTGGGGGGATGCTGGCATTGATTAATTCTCATGTGACCTAGAGGAGGAAAATGTCATGGAAACACTACCCCAGTGAGTCCAGGAGAAAAGCACAGCCTGGATATGTTGAAGGGCTTACAGTGTAGGTAACTGAGAACTGGTATTATGTATGAAAGCAGAGGCAGGGAGCGAGAGGCTAGACTGATTTAACCCTTGTGCACCACTCCACAAACTGCAGAGATATCAGGCACAGGGCAAAGTGTGCCTTTGATTCACTAACAGTGCAGTTGCCCGACCGACATCACTTAATGTCCATTAATTGGCCTCAACAAGCTCATGCCACAGACTTGTGTCAGTTTTCAAGTAGACCTCCAGAAAGTAGTGATCACCACCAACTAGTGTGGCCGGTGAGAGACCATGTTCTCCCAGGCCTTATCAGTCCACACCATTCATGCCTAGAATCCAGATCTGTAGAAAAACTTGTTTTCCTTAAGGTCAACCTAGTGTTTCTGGGTTTCCCTGAAGTCCCCTTGAAGTAAGAGAGAATGGCCCACTCTGCTCACATGGGGTATGTCCATGCTTCAGTCCGCTGCCCCCTCCTTCTGCCTTTTTCCTTCTTCCCATTGCTACTCCAAGATGGTGCTCACTCACTCAACTGTGCTGTGTCCCCATGCTGGGGAGTGGGCAAATAACCTGGGCAGCGCTAGCAAGCAGACTGGAGCACCCTCCACAGGCTCCCTGCTGCTCCAGTCTGCTTGCCAGCGCTGCCCAGGTTATTTGCCCACTCCCCAGGGTGACCTGCCCTCTGTTTCCCCAGCAGTGCTGGCATTCCCATTGTTCAGGGTTCAATCAGGACGCCCATTACAGTCATTTCCTGATGCCTAGGCCCTGCTGGCTGCCGCCACGCACTCTTTTTGTTTGGCACAATCACTGGGAAGGTGTCAGAGGACACAGGGAAATCCTTTAAAAATGTTTTGCCTGCTTGTAATTTTTTAAGGGGAAAATAATACCTAAATGGTACTCATATTGACTGTAAGCATTGCAGATATTCAGAAATTTAAAAATTCCGAGTTCCAAATCTGAAGGTAAAAACCTTAGCAGCAGTTTATGATCACAATTTTTAAAGGCAATCTGTTGGAATTAGGCAACAGATTTGTGTTTGTCGTTTGTGTTTCTCTAGTTTTTAGGATTATGCCTCATTTTTATTTCCCCTGACTTTACAAATTAAGTACCACCGCACAAGTGTCACATGTAAATTACAGACCTTACAGACTTGACCCTGAGCAGCATACACATTAGCAACTTGTAAATATATTAACACAAATGTTTATGGGGAATGACACAAAAACTTCTAAACTGATTAGTACAAAACTGGTCACAAACCATCTAATCAGAAGTGTTTACAATGTTCCCAAATTTCATGCAGTTCTAGGGGGAAAAAACCCAGAGACATTACAATGGTTTTAAAGGAAATTTTAACACTGACCAGCAGAAAGCCCTTAGATCTATTTGTGTGGAACTTGGTAGGAGTCACACAAATACACTCTGGAGTGCTGCCATCCTCCAGAGAGACTCCGTGGAACATAGCTAGGCTGTGAACCTTTTCTTCCACACTCTTGAATTAAAATCTAACTCAGGCCCAGTTTATGGCCATAATTTCTTTCTGCATCTGACACAAAGAAATTATGGCCACAAAATTATGACACAAAGAAATTATGGTCTCTCTGTAGCTTAAGTCAATAATGTATATTTATTTATTTATTTATTTATTGGATTTATACCCCACACCATCTGACAACCAGGCCACTCTGGGCGGCTGAAGCACATATGAAGCACAAATTGAATTTTAAGTGGTGGGAGACATGGATATGAGCACATACCAGGGCTGCAGATGTTAATCGCAGTGGTCATCCAGTCCCCACTGAATCTGCTGGATCACCTGAAGTCCATGAAGATGTGCATGCCCACCAGGAGTCACTTGTTGCAAATAACAAAGTACAGCAGAGCTAGAGGTGAGTTCTAGCCTGCACGAATCTCTGCAGAACTGCTATCTAAATGGCTTGAGTTTGCACAGAGAAGTCCTCTGCCCAGATGCTAAGAAAATTTTAGAAGAAAATGAAATTAAGTCATGTGCTGGATTTATGGTCACATTAAGAAAGACAGGGCTTCAGCTTTGGAGTGGCTCAAGGAAGGAAGGAACAAGGATCACTTACTTATGCACATTTTGGGGTAATGTAATGGAGTCTCTTATATCTGACATGGTTTAGGGCAGGGATGAAGACAGGGCAACCATCTAACTGCTGCAACTTTCAGCAGTCCTCACCACTGACTATGGTAGACAGGGATGCAAAGTCTTGCAGCCTGATAACACGTGGTGTAGCCCTTTGCTCACCCACGGTTTAGGCCCTTGGCATGTTTTAACCGAACCTGATTAAGTCCATGTGGTCAAGTGTGGAACTTGTACTCAGGAAAAATGGATTGAATCTCAGGTGGATGCACTTGCTCCTTGTTTCTTCAAGGCACAGTTCCCTGAGTAAAAGATCAACGAGCTGACTGGGTTGTCTTAGAGAAGAGGGCACAAAGTAGAAATATAGCTTATGAAACCACTAGAGGGAGCCTTACCACTGAATAATAATTCCTCATGAAAACATGTGAACAGAGATTCAAACAGTGTTATTTGATTACTGTCATGTTCTTACGGGGGGGGGGGGGAACAGAAAGCAATTTTGAAGTGTTCCTGCTTGAGCACCTATATTTAACAGGATGTTAAAACTCAATTCTAGGCCAATCTGGGCTTCATAAATGAATCCATTTATTAGGAGACGAATGCAATTGACCCAAACAATTTCCATGTCTCACAGAAGGCACCATGAGGCCCATTTCCAGGGACACAGCCATGTTTACGTGTTGGCAACAGCAACAACATAACCAAACACAAAACATTGTGGCATCTTTAAAACTGTTGAACATATTTCTATGTGTGAGCTCCTGGATATCATAATCATCTTAGAACAGCAAAGGACTCTGTGGATAATCAAATCCATTGCCTGTCAAGGAAGCACAAATGGAGACTCGAACTCCCAACCTCTAGCTCTGCTGCCAGAGACTTCAACCCCTGAGCTATCTAGCAATTCTGATTCATTTATGCTTGAAGAAGTGGATTGCACTGTCTGTTTGTCTAGTCCAGTATCTCTGGAGCAAAATGTCAACAGAAATACGGTAGGCTCCTTCCCTGTTTATCTTTAGAAAAGTGGTAAAGACTAGTAATTCTAGATTTCACAGGGTTATTCGTATTTATGGTTATAATTATTTCTGTTTTATCACCGTATTGTTTTTGAACATTTTAAAAAAGGATTTTAAGTTTTAATCTTGTAAACTGCCCAGAGTAATGCTTGCACTAATGGGGAGGTATATAAATTAATTAAATAAATATATCTTTAAATGCTTCTGCTGAATATGATACCAGTTTCTGCAGTGTTAATTGATATGTGTTTGCATCTAGAAAACCATCTCACAAATAATGAATTCCTTTCCAGACTTAAAGTATCTGTTACTATTTTATCTGACCACATGATGCACTGAGTTCTCGTTTCTTCCTTAGTGTTCAATATAGGGTCCTACTAAGTAAACCTACATCTGACATGGAAATAAATTTTCCAGGAAAACCCAGGAACTATCACCCCCATTTAAGATGACCAAATCTAAAGTAATCATTTTCACAAGGCACGGGCCAACACTATTACAGCCTTCATCCTCTGACAGTCTGTCAGACATTGGATGAACTTCTTTTTCCACTGGCTCTTTCAGGAAGTACAGTGGACCCTCGACTTACAGACGGCTCTACCTGCAGACTTTTCAAGTTACAAACTTCTCTGGCCGCAAAATTTAGGTTCGACTTGCGGCCGGAGAATCAACCTACAGACCGGAAAATCAAACAAAATGGACCAAAAATGGCCGGTTACGGATTAATCGGTTTTCAATGCATTGTAGGTCAATGGAGCCTCGACTTACAGACTTTTCGACCTGCAGCCACCGTTCCAATACGGATTAATTCCGTAAGTAGAGGGTCCACTGTATGCATACGAGGACATGTAGTCTTTACCAATCTGTGCACTAAGGCCACCTACTCAAAATATCAGAACTTCAGCATACATGTCTACTGTTTTGCTAATATAATTAACCAGTTCTCTGCCAGGCAATATTTGTGACTTTGTGGGGGAATATATATATCTATACAGTATATATGTTAACAAATATAAGATTGAACAAAATTATTTAATTTATTTATTTACAATATTTTTACCTCACCTTTCTCCCCCAAAGGATACTATTAATAAGGGTAGTAGTAGCCAAATGAGGCCGACGTTTCAAGCAGGAAGAAAATGAATGATACTTGTATTCACCAAAATAGTTAGAGCAATTTTGATCATCCACTCAGAATTGCCTTTATCGCATATTCACCAATAACAACTTTTCCCCTATCCCAGGTCTCTTGAAAGAATATGATGTGATATTTAGTAATAAATTCCAGAAACAGGGTATTTGTGGCCTTAGATGACTAGCCCATAACATTCCAAGATCAAAGATTTAACTGCAGAGCCTTATCTTCTCCTCCTCCTCCTCCTCCTCCTCCTCCTCCTTCTTCTTCTTGTCAAAGCTGAGAGACTTTCCTATGGGGTGAACTCTGACATCTTGCATTCACATCAAGAAACAAGGGTCAAAATCCTCTTGCATAAAGTTACACCTGTGCAGTTGATGATGATCCTTTTTGATCTGGGGAAGCCTTTTGGAGCTTCAGAATGGGGGGAGGGGAAAATGTGAATGCCTAAAAATCACCGCTGATGGTCCCACCAGCTGGATCAGGACTATCAGTAACCACTTTGGGGCATTAAAGGCTCCCTTCCCCGTCCCAAGGCTCCAAAAGCTTTCCCTGATCAAAAAGGATCCTGAGGGAGCCTCAGAACCAGGAGGGGTGGGTGCAGAATAGGAAACCTTTAATGAGTGATAGAAGCCTGTAGTTGATGACATTATCAGCTTGTGTAGCCACAACGTTATGCACAAGGATTTTGGCTCATGCATCCGCTGCCCTTTTGTTCGGAAGATGCTGGTTCTCTGTATTACTTTCATTCCTGGTTGACAAGTCCAGCTCCTCCTTCAAGACTCAAATCTGCTCAAACTCTGGATCAATCTTATTGTCATTGGAGATCACCAAACCCACCCTCTTTGCAGGCATGTGACTCCACAGAGAGGGCCTCCTTGCAAATCCCCACTTATCTTTCTCCAAAGATCTCATGTCATTCCAGGTAAGAGGGTTTGGACTGATTATATCTGGGATTGTAACATGGAAATCTGTAAACATTCGGGCACATTTTGACATCTATAGGTGAGGTCAAAGGAGTGACTTGGGCTCTCAGTATCAACCTATTAAATTTCGCTATAAGATTTTATCAACAACCTCTCCATTGAAATGATTTTTTAGTTGAATTAAATCACTTTCTTTTCCCCTGCTGATGGTAATCCTCTTGTTCCTAATTTGTCTAGCTCTCACATATTCTCTCAGGGATTCTAACCACCTCAGGATATGATTTTGTACTAGTTGTATTAATGAGCAGAAGGAATCCAGGAGGTGTAACTTCTCACTGACAAATAGATCACAGCCCTTCGCCTCTTTGTGCTATAGCTTCCTATGCTCTTGCAGTGATTGCTCAACCTAAGTATTAGGGGTTGATGTTGATATACAGTATGCATCAAATCAAAAATAGTTGTTTTCATTAACCTCCTTGTATACCTCTGAATGAACCAGGCCAAAAGATCTGTTACCCTTCTCTTCTTTGTGCTGTAGTTTCCTATGCTCTTGCAGCAAATCCATTCCTTTTTCATTTGTCTTTTTATCACGCTGAGCATTAATAGAATTGGTGTTGATACACGTATCAGATCAGAAATAATTGGCTCTCAACCCTTCCTCTCAATTAATCAGATCATAGTACCTGTTATCACTTTTTTATTCACAGTGCTCTAGGCATTTTGATCCTGGCCCCACCAAAGCCAGTGGGGTCATGTGATTTTCAGGAAACCTCATAATTATCATTCCTTTAAGCATAAATTGCCACTTCCATTTGAGTATTAGATTATCAATTCCCAATTCTTAAAGGTAATTACTGCACAAGCATTACTGTAATTTGAATTTATGTATTCCACTTGGATTATATTATTAATGGTGCAAGAACCGGGGAGCACCATAGCCAATATTGAAATAAAATGCAAATTTGTGCTCTTTGTGAACTAAAACACCTTCTGGTTTGGGGTAATTTAAAATGACTGGTTTATAGCAATTCAAAGCATGGCGCCAGTTTCATTCACATTATCTAGCATTTTCTAAATAGAGTGTTTTCAAGTTTGTCCCCCCTGGCCTGCGGTCTGGACTACTGCAGAGTTTGATGAGGGGAAGAAAGAGGTGGATTTATATTCATCAGCCTCTAGGTTTTTTGACTCAATAAAAAGATCAGGATAAAGATCTGGTTTCTGAAAAGCAAGACATATTATTTGAGCAAATTATGTATCATTGGTCTTTTGGATGTCAATCTGAGTCTTATGGCTTTTTTTTGACACAGTCCTGGCTTCATACTAAATTCTTAATTTTCCCCAATGAGGTTAAAAAAGTCTACTAAACCACATTTTAAATAAATGCCTCAAGCAGCTCACATTTTTCAAATCTTTGCTCTTCTTAACTTTGGCTGTTCTTCTCCTATCTAAATGACTCTTGGGCAGCTTATAGTTGCCTTCTTTAATTTCACTCATGCACCAGATTTCTTCTGATTCTGCATACCATCTTTGCTTCCATATACTGAACGCTTCACTTTAATAAGTATGGGTAATAGCTCACTGCATTTGAAAAGGAAAACTTTAGTATGAGCGAGACCCAGTGATAAGAGTGAAAGTCAGCCTTACAGTTTTGAATAACTCTCCCTAGTTCAGTCATTTTGCCCAGAAAGTTGCTCTTTATTTATTTTCCTTCTTTGGCCTCTAATTTTTGTATTTGTTTTAGCATCAGCTAATTCATTTCAGCCAGTCTTCAATTTTTAAAAATCTAAATAACTAACATCTTCCCTTGATACCACGTGTTGCTGAAAGTGAGAAAGTAATTCTGTGTGTTTCAGGCAATAGAACAGGGCATGTCCGCTTTGATTTCTTGCAAACGGATGTAGGCTAAGAGGACCAAGGTCTTCGTAGGTAGAGGAAATGCCAAGAATGTAGAGCTGCTTGTCATGCCAGTGCTGGAGGAATCCTCTAGTGAGGATGAGGTAGATCTGAAGAAGATGTCCAATGCACCATCTAGTCAGGTTATATTGGATCCATTTTAGCTAGTGTGGCTTGAGGATGTGGACAATGCACTTGCAAAGCTTCTCTAGATCCTTGACTATCGTGGCTCTTAAAATCAGGAAAGGAAATGACCATGGAAATGGGCTACTCACATCATTCATGCATCCTTATGGGAGGGACATTTACCTTCTCATCTAATGGAAACTATTATAAGGCCCTTTCCAAAGAAAGCCTATACAGCAGTGGATGATCTTAACGATTATAGACCTGTTACCAACATTCCATTCTTGGGCAAGTTGATTGAGAGGGTGGTGGCTGACCAGCTGCAGGTGTTCTTGGAAGAAACAGATAGTCTAGATCCATTTCAATGAGGGTTCAGGTTGTGCCATGGAACTGAAATGGCATCGGTCACCCTGCAAGACAATCTCCTGAGGGAGGCAGACAGGGGAAGTGTAACCTGGATCTTTCTGCGGCCTTTGATACCATTGACCACAGTATCCTTCTGAGACAGCTATTGAGTTTAGAGGCCTCCATTCTTCGATGGTTCCAATTCTTCCTTGAAGGCTGATCTCAGATGGTACAGCTTGGAGAGATGGTGTCTACAGCTTGAGACCTCAGTTATTGGGTCCCTCAGAGATCATCCATTTCCCCAATGATTTTTAATATCTACATGAAGCCACTGAGAGAAGTCATACAGAGAGTTTGAGTTTGTTGTCACTGACATACAAATGACACACAGCTCTATCTCTCATTTTCTTCATATGCAGATGATACTGTACAGGTCCTTGCTAGTGTCAATAATGGACTGGATGAGGGCCAATAAACTAAAACTGAATCCAAATAAGTTGGAGATCCTACTGTTGGGAGGATAGTCAGACTGGTTAGAGGAATATTTACTTGGCCACAATGGAGTTACCCTCCCTTGGAAGGACTGGGCTTGAACTCAGCTCTCACTATGGAGGAATAAATACCTGATGTGGCCAAGAGTGCCTTTTCTCAACTTCAGTCCAGCTGTGCCCCTGCCTGGATAAGAATTGCTTAACAATAGTGATGCATGCATTTGTAGTATCTAAAATAGACTACTGTCATGCTCTCTATGTAGGGCTGCCTTTGAAGTCAGTATGAAAACTTCAGCAGGTCCAAAATGTCACTGTCAGAGTGATTATAGGTACCAGCAGGTATGAACACATATTCCCAGTCAGAATGTTTGTCCTACAAAATAGCTACTCATCCCAATTGCTCCTTGCAATCCTTGATGCTAAAAATGGTTGCACCAAAGGAAGTCAAAAGAGCTAACACCAGGAATGGTTGTGTCCCCTTCCCTCCAGAGTAAGCTTCCTACAGAGGTTCATTGGGCAGCATCCCTCTCAGTTTTTAGGAAGTTAACTAAAATGGAATTTTAAAAGCTGCCTTTTGCTAGTATTTTAACTATTGATCTGAGATGTTCAAAATCTGTTTTAAATTTCTTTAATATTATTTAAATATAGTTTTTATCATTTCAGCTTGTGACAGGGTTTTATTATATTTATTGCATATTGTGCTTTTGCATTGTATGATGTGTAATTATGCTTTGATGGGTTACGAAATGCCCAGAGAGTTGAAATAATAGATAGATAAATTTTAAAAAATAAATGTTTTACAGGCCCCAAATGAAGACACCCCACCCCTATGATCCCCATAGGCTATCAACCATCCAGAATGTAGGTGTAGTGCTTTGCAGGTGCCCTCTGACAGAACTTAATGAGGAGTGACCCTATAGGCCCCCGTGAGGACCTGGGTCTCCCAGGAATCACCGGAACAGGTTACTTTTGTACAGGAAGTGGTCCTGAGATAACTTGGACGATGGAACTATTCCTAAGAAATGAAATATAGGTGTATCTCAGTGCAAAAGAAATCCAAAAAATTCTGCTTTGGGGGATTCTTGGAGAATTCTGGGAATTGGAATAAAAAATTAGACGTGAATTACAGCCTAGGTGGCTAATCAGCCAGCTAACTGTTCTGTGCACAGCAGTGTTTCTAGTCCTCTAGTGCTGTTTTCATACCTCTGCCATCAAGTCATTCAAGGAAAATAAAAGCTGCTCTGACTGTGAATATAGTGAGTGTTTAAATTAGTAAAAAGGGTAGGGTTTTTTCCACATTAGTTTAGTTAACTTTTTATTTCACCCTTTATCAGTAAGTACTCAGTACTGTTTTACTCATCATAATCATCCTACTGCAGCATAAACAAACTCTTACTAGTTCCTGCAGGCAAACAAGTGTATATTGCTTCATCACTCGCTGAATAGGCAATACAAATGAAACTGAAACTGAAAGCAGAGCATGGTCAAGTGAAGTCTAACCGTAATGGACTCTAACTCCATTAATATAAATATCTAATGTTTAGCTCTTCAAGGGTCATGTTCATATACTAGGAACATAACTAACACAATCAGTCAGTCAGTCAACCAATCAATCAACCAGATGTTATAGGTGAATTTCACTGTCTTGCAGTCCTGACACTCCTCGGTAAAACTACCCCCCACTCCCTGTGACAGCAAGATGCCCAGGTTCCTCTTCCCTGTTTTTTCACTATAGAGCTCTTGCTGTGCCCAGAACAGGAACAGATTTTTTTTCTTGAGCAGGACAGTAGTAGAACCACAACATGTCTTTTGCATCTACTGTTGAATAATGCCTTTGAGAGGACTTTGCCAAATTGCTATCTTGCTCAAGAAAGACTTAAATTCTGTGCATGCTTCCATTTCCTGTCCAAAACTAGTGAGAAAAAAAAGAAATTTCACACAGCAAGATCTCATTGCTAAAAGAAATTTGCTTTCTTGTTTTCTCACCAAGAGTGAGACACATCCCTATATCAGGC
Source organism: Intellagama lesueurii (assembly GCA_037013535.1). Taxonomy (NCBI): domain Eukaryota; kingdom Metazoa; phylum Chordata; class Lepidosauria; order Squamata; family Agamidae; genus Intellagama; species Intellagama lesueurii. The sequence goes on along the minus strand of JBAJHW010000001.1, from coordinate 159,149,105 downwards.
ACTCTGTGTGTGTGTGTGTGTTTAAATGATTACTTGAATAATTAAAGTGTTCAAGATAAAGAAAAATCTGGCCTTGGTCTTGAATGACCAAACCTTGAGAGACTCTTTCAAATGAGGCTTTGTTGTGTGCTTGTTCTGCTTATTAACTCTGTTCTTCAGAGGGCTCTACGTATTCTTAAACTGCTTGTCTTCTTAAAGCACACAACTCATTCTTTAAACAGAGGATGTTGTATTTTATGCCAATCATTTTAAAAGATAATGTGACGATCGCCCCACGCCACTCATGCCATTCATAGTCATGGGCTGATTTGCATGAGCCTATGAGAGGACTGGAGAGGCGGAGTCAGCAGCTACATGAGGTTTGGCGGGAGAAGGAGGAGTCAGATAAGGGCTGGTTAGTCAGAGAGAGAGGGAACAGATACTGAGTGATAAGGCTGGTTAAGAAAATAGGTAGAGAAGGTGGTAATGATATTGCAAGAGAAAAGTATGTACTGAGAGAACTGTTAATGATTTGCTTGTGTATAATGTTTATCTGAAGAACTTCTGTTATTATTAAATCTGCTTCACTTCAATAAATAAGTTCTGTTTGTATTCACAAGACAAGTGTTCTGACAAACGTCATTTATATTGTGGATTGAGGTAATCCACTGGTGGCAGTGAGAGGAAAACGCGACGGGAGCCTTTGTGAGGGCACAACACGCAGGTGCCACAAGGGTGAACGTCACAGATGGTTTTCTAAAAAGAGGTGTTGGGAGAAGACAAAGCATGGTTCAAGTCTTAAAATAAAGCCTGACTCTCTCATAAACTTTACTGAACATGTTCAGGTGATCAAAACATTCCTTTAGAATATTATTTTATGCCTCTGCATCAACACACTCTCTCTGTGTGTGTGTGTGTGTGTGTGTGTCTGTATGTCTGCCTGCCTGCATATATACATGTGCATGTGTAAAGTGGAAACTGATTATTTGATAAGTGACTAGAATCTACTAAAAATAAGCCTTCAAACAAGCTCTTCAATAAACAGAAAATAGCATTCCCAATTTGTGGTTTTGCTCAGCACGCAGAGTACGTAAGCATCTAATCAGCACCACTGGGGAGAAGAGGAAGAGAGATAGAGGCTTTTCAAATGGAAAAAAAAGTGTCTCCCAGCATCCATTAAGTGCAGAAACATAATCTTCATAAGGATCCTGTACTGAATAGCAGTTATCTAGGCTGCTGTCTGCCTTGTTCTGGAGATAGCTCTGCAATCAATAGCACTCAGATTGATTTTTCCAGCATGCTGCATTCCAGTAAAACGCCTACATGTATAAATGACCGAGTAAGCCATTTCCTGCTTAAAAGTCTGTCGGATGATATCTTGCAAAGGAATACAAAGGAAACCGACACAAACAGGAAGGGCATTTTGGGAAGGAACTGCCTGATCTATCAGCTGACATATACCAGTTCCATCAAACTACCTTATGGTATCAAATAAAGAGAACAAACAGTGTTGGTAGTCTATAGGGGCCATCAGGTAGTGGCTGTCACCAAGTGGGTCGGTATACAAATTAAACAAACAAACAAACAAACAAACAAACAAACAAACAAACAAGGGGCAAAGAATGAGGCAGGCAACTTCCCAGGGCCAAGGGGCCATATTGGATCTTTTACTCTCCTACTGCTATGGTGCCTGCTACTGAGCTGTAGCATCAGGCCTTGAATTTGCGCTGCTGACATGACTTCCCTGTTTCTGTCACAGTTTCCACAGTTTTGTGGCATTGGCAGAAACTCTTTATGCTACCGGTGAATGGTTGGGTGTCCTCCTGCATCCTAAGGCCCAGAACACTTTCTTTCCCAAAGCGACAGGAGATGAACCAGGAGAAAGCAAATGCTTTTTTTTTAATGATGGTGTGGTGGTGGCAGCATCTGCCAATTTTGCAGCACAGAGAAATGGAAAATGTGGCACATAGTCTGTGTGTCATCCTCCCTTAATTTGGAAGGTCCCAAGTACAACACTTAAGAACATCTATTTAGCAGGGCTGATACATGAATTTTGGCCTACGAGCTCACCCACTCATCCCAAAGAGCATGGCAACAAAAAATGTGACTCACAACAAGGCAGCTGGAAGAGACAGTAGAGTTTCCTGTCTCAGTTTGGCACAGCATACAAAATGGCACCTGTTCTCTCTAACCAGGAAGGGTGAGCTGAGTGTGTCCAAGCAGGTTTGAATGCACAGATAAGCATGCTGAATCGAGTCCTCCATGCGCAAGGGATACAACTGTAACTCAATAAAAAAAATTGTCCCCCCAGCGATGTGAGGCCATGACTATTGATCTATCATAATCCATTCAAGTATGACATGATACAAAGCAAAAACAATAAGAGATCTCCACAGAGCCCAGACTAATTCAAGCGCATGATCTCAGCCTGAGACAGCTTACACATCAAGTCGTATAAGATATTAGATGTGCAGCGTTATAGAAAAACAAGCACCTGTAAAATGAATGTCTTTTCATTATCTGTTTTAAAAATCAGGCTTGAAAAAAATACCAGTTGTATACCGTATTTTTCCGTGTATAAGACGACCCAAAGTATAAGACTTTTTCTAACCCCAAATTAGAAAAAGCAGGGATCAAAGGGCTCCCTTTTTGCTAAGCCCCGTGCCTTGGCAAAAGGCAAGGAAAGCGGCTGTCAAAGTGACTGCCGCTTTTCCTCGCCTGTTGAGAAGGCACTGAGTTTAGCAAAAAGGAAGGGGAGCTGTTGCTCCCTTTTTGCTAACCTCCGTGCCTTCTCAAAAGGCGAGGGTGCGCTGGAGCCGTAGACGGCTCCCCTTCCTTTTTGCTAAAGCCCCATGCCTTCGCAAAAGGCAGTGGTAAAGAGCTGCCTTCCGTGTATAAAACGACCCTCATTTTTTTCTCAAATTATTTAAGGAAAAAGTATCGTTTTATACACGGAAAAATACGGTAGTTTGAATATACTACAGAAATTTAATCTTCTAAGTATTGTACTGTTTTCTGTTACATGGATGGGGGGAAAGATAATAACATCTTAGTTTGTATGTGGTTTTTTTTGTGGGGGGAGAAAGAGAGAGCAAGAGAGAGCAAGAGAGAGAGAGCAGTGACCAGGTTATTCATCTCTCTCTCTCTCTTCTTCCGGCTTTCTTTGACATTTCAAAGAAATAATTTTAAATAAGCCATATTAATAATAAGTAGGGTGGGCCTGCCCTTTACAAAGCAAGGGTGGTCATCACGTGGCCTGTGAGCTTCATGCAGCCCCAGTGGGAACGTTTTTGTAGCCTTCCAAGGCTACCACAACTCCAAAGTTAAAAAATGGAGGCGAAAGCCTATTTTTACTCCCGGAAGATTTGGGGAGCAGTGGCTTCCATTTTGGGAGTTTTGGGTGGGGTCCCCTAAGCCCCCCTGAAAAAAAAAAGAATGTGGAAATACCCATCCAGACACTCCCTATTTCCATGTTTTAAGGCTGAAAATGACAATTTCTGGGCCAAGTGCAGCTTGTGGTGGAGGCTGGGGACCTTAAAATCACCTATCCCTACTTTATAACAAGCACAGGAGAATCCCATTCTGGTCCATCCTAGTCCATAAAATGGAGTATCCCCTGATCTTTTACATTCTGAATTCTCTTCCATTCTTTGAGTTCTTTCCTTCTTCTTCATTGTATTCTTCATTCAGGTTGCCACTGTCTTTGTATGACCCTTCACTGACTTCTAGATAACACCTGGAATATTTTCATTTTTACCAGGCTCCCTGCTCAGTGCTCCTTAGTGCGCCTCTCTGTCTCTTAAGCTGATCCACACTGATCAGGGGAAGAATAGAGGTAACCTGAATTTCACGCCCAACATATCAAGGAAACTGCATGATGCATAGTCTGCAAAGTATCTCTTTTCAGTTCATGCGATTATGGAGGAATCGAATTATCAAGACATGAGCATATTAATCAACAGTACCTGGACAGTACCTTTCATGGCAGGAGGGGTATAGACACTCTGCTTCCTCTGTTTGGGGGAGGCATTCTGTGACTGAGAATCAAAAGGACAGTTTCAGTGGAAAGAGAAGTTTTAATAAATCCAGAAAGTGTGAAAATCAGTATACCCTGTTTCCCCAAAAATAAGACCTAACCTGAAAATAAGCCCTAGTATGATTTTTCAGGATGCTCATAATATAAGCCCTACCCCCAAAATAAGTCCCAGTTAAGTGAAATCCTGCCCTCCACCATTGTGCAGCATTGTGCAGCAACCAGTAAAAGATGACATGACTGTATTTGAATAAATGTAGATTGTTGTACATGGAAAAAAATAAAACATCCCCTGAAAATAAGCCCTAATGCGTTTTTTGGAGCAAAAATTAATGTAAGACCCTGTCTTATTTGGGGGGAAACACAGAGACATTGCTTTCTGTCTGCACTTCTTTCATCATACTCAGTGCTTCATTTTTGCACTTTAGTTACCAAGATTTTTGTATTCACACTGTTGTTTATTAACATTTTTCTTTATTAACAAGGTTCCTTTTTCTTAAAAATTGTGGCCCCATTCAAGGAAGAAGTACCCTGTTTCCAGTAAGAGTTGTGAGCTCCCCTTAAAGCATTGCTCATTCAGAGTGAGAGCCATGCCGATCTAAGAAGCATGGCTTCACTCATGAATGGCTTTGTCCGCACACAGCCAATCGGCTACACCGAGTTGTGATAGTATCATGCTTCCAATAGGACTATTCAGTGGTCAAGAATGCTTGTGGAGCCCACATGCTTTCATTGTATTAGCTCCACCCTCTCCATCACTGCATTGAACATAAAAATGTAGTGGTCTGGAAAAAGGAGGGTTGCTCTGTACAAAGAGCCTCGCTACATGAGCCAGAACCTTGGTTTGAGTGTGTGTATTTGGGAACTATCATGGAGAGTTGATCTGGGGGAATAACTTCAGACAGCCACATGTCCATATTTAATGCAGTGAGGGAAAGGAAAGGGCTGCCACACTCCCCTCAATGCAAGTGGGTTCCTTATTGGTTGAATAGGGTTCTTGTGATCATTATTCCCTGGGGGGAAAACACATACCATACTTTAATGAAATAGTAGAAAGGCAGACTTACACTGGGAACAAACAGGCAGCTAACAAGGGGATCCAGAGGCCTATACCCGATTTTCAATCCCTTTTAGAGTAGCCTCATTGAATGAATGGGAATTTATCAAGCCAGCACTCACATCAGCCCCATGGATTCAATGAGTTTAGGTAATCTAGTTGGGGTTATATTTTGAAAATACAAAATATTTTGTCCCATCCTCAAAGTATATGAAAGTGAGTTATAATACGTATTTCTTATATATACTATTATATATCATCTGTATATATTTCCGGTGAACTAAATCTATATGCCTTTGGTGGTTACAAATATGCTGCATCTTAGTGAGAAAAAATATAAAGACTTTGGTTTAAGGCCCATGGGGACAGACTTTTACTACCCGTTTAAAATTATAGACTGACATGCGTATTATTCAGTGACAGAACTATGTGCTCTAGAGCAGTGTTTTGGATAACCCAGGTGTTCTTGGACTGCAACTCCTAGGAAACCCCAGCCAGCACACCTAGTGGTAAAAGTTTCTGGGAGTTTTAGTCCAAGAATATCTGGGGACCCAAGATTGGGAACCACCGATCTAGAGGCTTTAATTTCAGAAGAGGGTGCTCAGGAAGGCTTAATTTGAAAGCACAAACAGGAAGAGAATCCTGCCCACTGTGGAATCCCGAGAGAGACCAGGGCTTCTGATTGCAAAGAGAGAGGATCTGTGTTGCCATCAGGCAGTCTCATCTTCAGGGAGTCCCGTTCCCTACCGGAGACATCAACAGACAGGGGCTGGAACTACACCTTTCTTCCTGCTCAAGCCTGCAAATTAGTCCTTCTCTGAATGTCTGAAAAAGGCTACAGCCAAAGTACAGTTGTGCTTTCTGCTTCTGAATGATTCAGAAAAATTCTGAATGTTGTTCCATAGGAAATCTTCACAGAAAGTATATGAAAAAGAAATGTAGACCTCAGGTATTTGAGACAAAGTGAATAAAGTGCTATTGGAGATTCTGTTCACAAAGAATGGTTGGTAGACCACCACATTTTCAAAAATAAGGCTGCAAATCTATGTACCCTTCCTTGAAAGTAAACTCCACTGAACCCTACTGAGCAGCCATACATAGGATTCTGTTGTTATCTTTTACATCATAAATGATGGTTGTTTTAAAGTTTATTTGCAACAGACATTCAGTGATATGTGCTCTTCAGCATCCATAGAGATCTATGAACTTAGACAGTTGTAGATTGGCTTTGTGAAATAGTAAATCTTAAATCTCCACTTTGAAAACCTTATGACATTTCTCTGGAGACTTTGATCTGTTATGTACTTAGGAGGTCTACCCTGAACATGCCTAGTTTAATCAATGAAGATTCAAGTAGATAGTGGTTCCTAATATTTTAATGGCAACGGATGGAAAGATGCACTTTCTGAATAAATGACAGGGTACATTTAGAGAGTGCTAATTGCATGATACGATGTTGTTCCTCGTTACTGAATGTTTTTAAATGTTTAGGATTCGATTTGAAATAAAAATCCACATAATAGTGAACACTGCTATTTGAAGGAATTATAGTATGCTCAATTATCCATTGAAAACTAAAGGGAAGTGGAACATGGACAAAGAGCATGCAAAAATTGAAGGAAACCACCTTGGTGAGGTCATATATCATGACAATAAAAGGCCACCATATGTGACCTGAATGTCAGGAGCACTTTTGGGGACCAACAGAATGAACTAAGCAACTTTGCTAGTGGGGAACTGAGCTCTCTTGTCTCAGATTAAGTTATTCTGCAAAAAAAGAAAGCATGACTCACCAAACAGGAAGACAGGTTAAAGGTGTGTACATTATGTGTACAAACAAACAGAATACCACAGTGTAACCCCTATGAAATATTGGTTCAGCCAAAAGGGGTGGGGCAAAGAAAGAGAAGGGCTGTGAGTAAGAGGTTTGAATCTCAGAGAGTGAGGGAGAGCTGAAAAGGCTGGACCTGATGTTGCCAATTGGACTACTAAGGCCCTTGCCAGCTTGGTTTAAGATTAATTTTATATGTTTTTGTTGGATGGGTGAATCTACATAGTGAATTCATGAATTGCATACAATTGTATTGATATTTTATTTTAGGGGTTTGAAGATTCCCCTGTGTTATGAATACCCAACCCAATGGAGGAATATATCTTGGATTTTTGTCTGACTTTGAAATAAAAGGGATGCTTGAACTTTGCAAATTCTACAAGCAACATCTGTATTGCTGCTGTTGCCAAGGACTTGGGTGCACAAATCGAAGCATTTTGTTGTTTTAATTGTTCATGCCGTCTGTTATATGAATGCAAACAAGAAGAGACTTGTTTTTTAGAATTGTGTTTGCAAGATTCATCAATAGCCCCATGGAACTTAAAAGTGTTACAATAGCACAAGATAAAAAGAATTAGAAGTGAAGCTTAGATGACTGTTTATGGAATATATTGAATTTCAGTAAACAACAATTATAAAGAAAGGAGTTTCAGGGAAGGAGCTGGGAAAATGAAAGAACGAATTGTAATAAGAAGATGGGAAAGAAGAAGTTGTAGAGGAAGAGATATGATATGCAACTCTAAACCAAAACAAGAATGAAATTAAAATGTCCTGGAATTTTAAAATAAAATTAAATTCATAAAGAGGAAAGGAGTCTTGGCTGGTGTAAACTGCCTGCTTCAGAGAAAACATGACATATGGAATAGTGAGACAGAAGATAAGATAGAGTGTTTGTGTCCATGCAAAAACAGCACAAATCAAGACACAAGAAGTGAAGAAATATAATATTAATATTACTGTCCTAGAAAAGGATCCAAAAAAGAATGGAAGCGAACTAAAATTGATTGAGATTTTTTTAAGGACTTCTTTTTCTAAGTCTATAATGGTGTGTGTGTTGAGGGGGAAAGAACATGTTGAATTGAGCTGCTTGCCTCACATTAAGTCTACAGTAGAGAAAGTGAAGCAAGGCAACACTGACAAAGAGGGAATAATGGTAATATAATATGATGATAATGATGAACTGATGGGTTGACATGCTGATGTGGAGAGAGTGCATGTACTGAATTTGGTTAATTTCTTTTTGCTAGCTAGAGAAAGAAAGGTCAAATGGCATCAGTGGCTGACTTGAAAAACAAATGTAAACATGATACAATGAAAATACATGTTCAGACACAAAGGGAAAAAAAAAGTAGGAGTATCATCATAAATAGAAGCATGATTTTCCATTACAGGAACAGGTCTGAGAAGATTAGGCAAACACGAAAGAAAAATAATAAAGAAGACGAACATGTCATAGCACCGTAAAGACTGTTATATTTTAATGCGGGTTTTCATGGGCAAGTCCACTTCCCCAGACAAAAGCTCACATTAAAATATAGCAGTTAGTCTTTAAGATGCCATGTTTTTGTTTCCGTTGTTTTTTATTTTTCTTTCGTTTTTGCCTGATACGCTAGCACAGACTCACATGCCTATGTTTTTTTTAAAAACTAGGTCTGAGAAGAACAGGTTTGAGAAGAAAGCAATAGGTTTTGAAATCATAAACAGGTAGAACTTGAGGCACCGTGTACCACAAGGCAGTACTGAAATGTTTCCCTGCTGGTGACAGAAGAATTTTAAAGCAACTCAGAAAACAAAGGTGTGAAGAATTCTATTTATCTAAGGGCCTGATCAGACGGAGCATTTCAATTATGGTTTCCACCCCCACTTTTAAAATACGTACTGGTATAGTCATATTTATAGTCACATGGTATATATACCACGGGGCCTGTTCACATGGCTATCATTTAAATTGGTGCATTTCGTGCTATTTGTACCGATTCTGTAGGCTACACCTGTTACTGCATATAAATCGATTCATTTTCTGTTCTGTTTCTGGGTCTCCACTGCCCTAAATTTTTTCTTTTTTAAAAAAAACCCCTCTGTAAGTGATATATCGTTAAATCGACATATACATTGGTGTGTGGTAATGTAAAACTGTAGAAGGCAGTACTGGAATTCAATTAAAAATTGCCTAGGGACACCTCACCAGTTGTTAGGTGTGGGGTCACTTTGTTTCTCTGTGGACCGTTGCTCCTCGTTGAAAGTAGCTGCTGACTTGGAAAAAGTGATTTATCACTAAGCATTAAAAAAAAAATTAAATGGGTACAAGTGTGGTGGCCATGCAGAGGCCATAGTGCCCAAGAACCCGACTTGTTCACACAGTACATAAATTGACAACAATGTTCACATGAGACAAATCAATAAAGATCAAAGTGATACAGGGATTGTATCGTTGTTAAAAGACCATGCTAGAGTGGTGGGGGAAAACCTGATTAGCTGGCCAAATGAATTTATGTTACCCATCCATCGTGTGAATGGAAATTTATATAACAATTTAAATAATTGCAGAATCGATATTAGTGAGGTTCTTTTGGTATGTGTGACCAAGCCCTAAGTTTAAATGCCTTGCCCAACAGTGGGTGGAAGGAAAACCTAGTGAAACATGTTGTGGGGTTAGAAATGTATCTGTCAGTCCTGCAGCCCCATCCCCTTGCTCTCTCTTTACCCAACCTCAGAATATTCACAGAAATCAAAACCTAAAAAAAATGCTATTTTGATTACTTCAGTTCTGGTTGCTTTGGAAGGAAGCCTCTTAGGGCTGACCCTAGGAAGAGTGAGGTGGCTGAGCAGCAGACTGATCACTAAAAGACAATAGGTTGCTAACTATTTGCATTGTTGATTGTATTTCTACTGAGTTGTGCTTGCAGGCTTTGCTGCCTCCCCCCACCAGATTAATCGGGCTTGCTCTGATGAGTGAAGGGCACCATCTGCTTTTCTGCCTCAAGAAAAAAAAAGTATTGTGTTCACTCTAAAGGTGACCAGAGTTCACAAAATGGCAGAACTGCTACAAGCTCCTCCCCCAATTTCACTCAGTCATCAGCTTTTAGCAGCATCTGATACATACCTTTACTATGCGCAAGTGAGAATGATCTATTGTCAGAAAAGTTTGCCTCCACCCCCATGTATTTGTATGAACAGGACGTGTATACAGGGTGTGACTCAAAACTAGAGGAAGGCAAGGGTGAGAGACAGCAACGGATACTACCTTAAACCTACCATTAAAGGTACTCTGGGGAGAATTTTAACTGAGTGAATAGAGATACACAGTTATGTAGACATAGATGAGACAGCCTTATTTAGGGGCAGGCATTAGTACTAAACCAATGAATCAGCCAATCATAAATGATGCAGAGACACAGCTGACGTATCTGCTCCCAGCACAGACTGCTTGAAAGAAGGCCAGCCCAGTAAATCATACAGATGATTTCAAAACAGCTGTTTTGAGGGGTTGTTCGGGGGTCACAGGGCTGATGTTTTTCAATATATATCCTGCATCATGTTAGCAGTTCTGTCGCTGCACATCTGTGCATCCTACAGCAGTTTATTGTTATATTTTCATTGCTATTGTTATACTTTGCTGTAGTGACAACAAATCACAAGGTATTTTCTAAATGTTTGTTATAGAATTCATAATTAAATAATAATTAAATGATAATCAAATTCAGCATTATTAACTTACGTCATCTTGAGAATTGTTGTTCATTCTTTTCTCTTCTGTTTCTGTGGAATACAGAAACACAATTAGAGGAAATAACACATGAAAACAGACAAACAGTGCAGTCCTTTGCATGTCTATTCTAGAATAATACCGTCAAGTCAGTTCTAAGGAGAGAACACTTACAAGTGGTTGACCCTTCCCTTCTTCTGGGGAGCACCAGCTTGCCCCAAGCTACACGAGCTAGCTCTTCTGGGTTGCACAGTGGGGAATTAAACCCACAACATCTGAGAGCAAGAGAAACTTAGGGTGCAATCAGATGGGCATTTTGCCTGTGGCTTGGTCCACTGTGAGGACAGGTTGTTTCAATCCTTTTTCCAGTGATCGCACAACATAATTGTTGGAGTGACCCAAATCATCCCCAGAGAGTTCCTACCCACATCTTTCTGAGCCCCAAATTACCAAAAGCAAGCCTTCAAGGCTCCTTCAAGCTGGAATTTCCAATATCATGAAGTGGCTCAATAAGCGAGCCACTCCATGATATCAGCAAATAGAACACTTCCTTGGCTCCTTGGTGGAGGGACAGGGGGAGTGATTCCCCCCCCCCGATTTTATATATATATATGAAGTAGATATCCTTTAAGGCCTTTGATCAATTAAAGCAGCCTTGTTTATTCAAATTAATTATATGGGCTTTGGGGAAACATTTAGTACAGGATGTAAGTCTTTTGCATCATGTAAGTGTATGAAAAACCAAACGTGTTATCTGACCATATTAAAGAAAATCATTAAAATTGTTTAGCACACACATTCACACATGGATGGACCTAAGTGCATGGGATTTGTCAACAGTAATCCTGGCTTGGGGCTATCACATTTCCCTATCCCATTAAATCCATGAAAATAAACGTGAACCAAAAGAAGGTGGGAAGAGCTGGAATTCCAATGTTTGGCTTGGATTTGGGTCCATTTTGGATTCAGATCAGGTGCAAATCATACTGAGCCAAATCAGGTCTGAATTCTGAATCAGGTCCTAAAATAAACTGAGGAGTCTTGCACTGTCTTACTCACTGACACTCACATTTGACCTCAATGATACGATGTCATTGCAAAATCTGGAGGGCTTCATATGTTGATGAGGTCATCATTTCATGATCTCTGATTGCCTAACATCATCCCATAACTTCACAAGGGAGAAGAAAGAAGAACCTGGAACCAAAGAAGCAGCCAGGCAAAAGTGGCACTTTGTTGCTGTTACATGCCATCAAGTCACTTCTGACTTATGGCAAACCTATGAATGAGCAGTCTCCAAAATGTCCTGTCCTCAACATTCCTGCTCAGCTCCTGCAAACTCAAGCCTGTGACTTTCTTTAGGGGGTCCATCCATCTAATATATGGTCTTCCTTTTTTTCCTGCTGCTTTCCACCCTTCCCAGCATTATTGTAGACAAAACCACTGAATAATAATACGTTTTTAGTGTCTTGGTCCAGTTCTCTGTGATTGCAACAGTCACTAGTGGAAAGATTGCAACAGAACATAAAAACATAATCACATTAGTCATCCCACTGCCCATAAAATGCTTCACTGGTGGTATGGAAAAGGCGAAGTGGAACACAGGCTTTGACAATGTCATCATCTGCAAACCTCACAATACTATCTTAAGTTACATAGCCTTCACTCTTCTGGTCCAGTTGTTCCATGTTTTGGGGGAAGCACAGTATGTTTTCTTGTGTTTAAGAAATTTAGTCCTAGGACAGTGGATCTCCAGGTGTTCTTGGACTAGAACTCCCCAAAGCCTTCACCACTAGCTGTGCTGGCCAGGGTTTCTGGGAATTGTAGTCCAAGACCATTGGGGACCCAAGGTTGAGAAACACTGTCCTAGGCAACCAGAGTCTGTTTTCCCCCTCCCTCTGGCTGTAGAAGTTTAAAGGCTGTAGATCTCTTGTCATTGCCATATGCACTGCTTCAAAGGAAACTCCAGGTACTGATTCTCACCACCATAATGACTGTCATGATTGTCCTGAGCAGACTTTGAAGACCTCATTGAAAACAAACAAACATCAAAGTAAGATTAACTCAAACCCTCACAATCTCAGGTTATAAACTGTCTTCATAAAATTGTTGCTTCTCCTTTATTCCAGCAACACCTTACACTTTTTTTCTTGGGCTATTTAATGTGTCATTCCTTCTTTTTTTTATTTCACTTGTTGAAAGAAATGGGGCCACGAAGGTGTATGTAGTTAACATTTAATTACTGAGAAAAGGTCATAGCTAGGTCTAACTCTGTATTATTAGCAGGTGTCTCTGTGAAGCTCTGTGCCCTGCAAGCTCCTCATTAAAGTACAATGCTTGGGCTTTGTAAGAGTAGCTAGGTCCTCTCTTTTATTATCATCCTTTATTATCCTTTATTATCATCCTCATCCCAGTGCAAAGGGACTAAGTACATTATGTTTCCCCACCATTTTACATACCAATCAGCCTGACAATGATTGCTTAATCCTTTGGGGATTCTTAATAACATGGGCAGAGTAGGAGGTGCAACTAACAGTCACAACAAAATGCCTGGCTCCAGGATAAAATAGAGAATAGCCCCTTCTCTTCCACACAGATGATTGTGTCTCACTGGGTTGGGGTTAAGATCTGGAAGCTAAGCACAGGCAGAGCCTCCGGATGCCACCATGGTTGGATGACACCAACCCTTTCTCCTTTCTCGCCATGTTGATTCCCCCCCCCCTTTTTCCTTCCCCGCCCTCCCCCACTCTAGTCTTATATGGAGGTATGTGCCAGAGGATCCATAGTAACGTAACTGTCACTGCAAACAGTTCTTCACTGAAATTTGCTCTCAGTCCATGGTCTGTACATTTCCACTGCCAGCCATATGGTATTAGGTGTATGTATATACATAGGGAGTCCAGAACTTCACCCCATGCATCTGATTTTGAATAATACTAATCGACTGTTTTAAGTGAGGAGCTTGATTGGGTCTTTAAAACCTTGCATGTGAAATAGCAAACAAATCACTACAGTAAGATCCCCATATCCTTGGTTTCATTTATTCGTGGTCTGAAAATAATAAAAATGCTAAAACAAACAAACAAACAAAAACCCCACAAAAATATGTATTTCAGTGATGTAATTATCAGAACTGATCACTGAAGGGAGCCATAGACAATGTATAGGATTCACTATTATCTGCAGGTTTTGGCATCCAAGGGGTGGGGGATTTGGCACTGATCCCCGTGGATATTGGGTTCCTACTGTACTTAGATTCAAAGTTCCTCTTCCTCGGACTGATTGCATGGGGAAATTCTTAATTTTTATCGGGATCTTTAGTGGAGGCACACCTTTTCTTGCAACACTTGAGCAAGCTGAAGAGAATTTTCTTTTCTTTTCTTTTCTTTTTCTGCTGGTTAATTGCATTTTCCTCCAATATTTCCTCCACAGCCAATGCTGCAGGTAGCGCACGTGGCTCTCCCCTCTCTCTACTGCATCCCCACAACAATCCTGTGGGGTAAACTAGGCTGAGAAAGACCAGCCCAAGTAAAGCTCTGTGACTCCGTGAGGACCAGAGCCTGGATCTCCCAGATCCCAATCCAGCATCCCAGGCACAACATTATATTTTGTCACTTGTGCTCTGGGAAAACAAAAGCTGGCATGATCACACCAGTTAGGGAATTTCGGCCCATTTATCTCTGTGTCAGAGCTTTATCACATTATGAAAAAAAATTAAGGAAATATGTAGATTTTAGCAAGCTAATCGCTCTCTTCCTGGCAGCATTTATAAGTACTGCTTTCTCCCTCTAGACAGATATTGCTCTGTGTATTGATAAGAAGGACCCAGATGGTAATAAAAACAGTCTCAGGGCTTATCAGTCCCTGGCACCAAGTAATAAAGCAGTGTAGCCCTTGTAAGAGGAAACCAGCTGTACTGAAAAGGATGTGTAAATAATTCCTTGGAACTGAGGAAGGTTGTTTCTATGGCACTGCTTTCTAATGAATGATGCTATCTGAGAAAGGATGCAAGGTTCAGCTATAAAATTGTTCAGTGCACTTCCAGATAGTTCCATTTACAAGTGTACAAACCCAAAGACAGTCAAAAGCAACCTGCTGGTTCAAGACAAAAATGCAACGGCCCTTGAACGGTATCTTTGTTTGAATTAGCACTGCCTATAGTCTGATGCAAAGTACTGTATAGAACTGACCAGAAGCAATATTTCTATTCTGTTCTATTCTATTCCCTGAAATGCTGTTGAGAATCTACATAAATGGCCTAAACTTTGGATGCAGATTGCCATTACTGAAATCTCTGTAGCTTTATCGGTTGCATACTCAATTGTGCAACTTGGTTTGCTACAGACAATACTTACAGAGATTTCTTAACTTATGGCAATTCACTTCTAAAAGTTATGCCAGTTGTGTCTCATGGGGTTGCACAACAGGATTTCAGCTGTTTATGTTACGTTACGTGTTACGTTATGTTATGTTATTAATGATCATGTGCTGTCAAGTCAGTTCTGACATGGCAACCCTTTTCAAGGTTCTCCAGGTAGAGAAGACTCAGAAGTCATTTACCCTTCCCTTCTTCTGAGGGCTGGCTCCGATCCTTCCTTGAGGACCGTGTTCAGAGAGTTCAGCTTAGGGATGAATTGTCAGCTCCCTAGACCCTCAATTGTGGCATGCCCTAGGGGTCACCAGTATCCCCAATGCTTTTTAACATCTATGCAAAGCCACCAGGGAAGGTCATCAGGAGATTTGGAGTAAGGTGTCATCAGCATGCTGATGACACACAACTCTGTCTTTCTTTTACAACTTCTGCAGTGGACACTGTCTGGATGCTCAAACAATGCCTGGCTTCGGTTTTGGAATGGACCAGGGCAAACAGGCTCAAACTGAACCTAGACAAGATGGAGATTTTTTTCTCCCCACACAAAATTCATCAGTGACAAATGATATTCTTTGGAGTAAGGCCTGGATCCTGCATCTGCATTCTCCAGAATCCACCATCCCCTCCATCCTGCAGCCCTCGTGCACCCTAAAAACCTGCTCCAGGAAGCAGAATTTTTGGGGCATGGTTCATACTGCCTGTACCCACCAGCAAGAGTTGTATTCAGTCCAGATTGTTCACAGCCTGTGAGTACAGAGTACACATTAGAGTAAACAGAGACCTTTTGCCCCTTAAGACAGCTCCACTTTTAATGATCTGAGAAATGTTTTCCTCCATTTCGAGACTTGGCAGGATTTTAGGAGACTAGCCTGGGAGAGACCTTTGCCTGAGCCACGGGCCCTGTTGCTGAGCTCACCATCAGACATATTGTCCCCACATGTAATCTCTCCTTTTTTAATATTTACTTCACTAATGAAAAGAAATGCCAAAATTAGCTCCTCTGATGGACATTTCCCCTGGATGTCCCCCCACCCACTTCATAGTGGTGATGTCATGGACTGCTGTGCGCAAAAATTGTCTTATCTTTTGTAAAACTCATAAAGATAAGGAAGTTACATAGAGTACAAATTACAATTAACATGCCAATTAGAAGTACGTCTGTTTCTACAATCAATAAACCGGCTATGGGCTAATTAAATTTAACAAGATAAATCAGCTAGATGGGGGGGAGGGAGAGAAGAACATATTGATTGTTGATTGACACGAGAGTCCCCACCACTTCCTTGGAATCTATTTCTCAAAACTACCGATTATATTCAAAGCTTGTTCGTTTCTGTTTCCAGCAGTATTAGCTTCCTTCACATATTCATCCCCAGGTGAGCAAACCAACATTAAAGCCTTGACAAATCAAATCTACTCTTCCTCTGACTTATGTAGAGGAAAACATTTCAGTATTCTTTGCTGGTAAATATTTAAGTATTCTTCATCTTTGAATATTTATTGGATTTCATCTAATGAAATCTAATCTACTCTCCAGTGGAGAAAACTAGCATTATAAAGGAGCAAGAGGACAAATGATTTTCTTACCTATGCAAAGGAGAATGGTGTATTCAGTTTGGGAGAGGGAAATAAAACAGAAAAATCAGCCCCAGCTACTAATGTAATTGCTGGAGTTGTTGCTGTTGTTGTTTTTAAAGGTGTTTCTTCATATGGATCCTGGGAGGTAAAAAGGGAAATCTAGATTGCTTGCTTTATATTCTAATGAAGATCTCTGTGAAAACCCTGTGGGGGAAACTGACCTTTCTTGGCCTTAGTGTCTAAAACTGAGGGATTTTTTTTTTTTTTTTTTTTTGTATGCAAACCACCTCCTTTGGGGAACTCAGTCTTTGAGTCCACAAGCAAATATGACTGCTGCTGTAGTCCAACAAAGTAACTTATCCAAGGTCTCTAGGTGAATGTCAGGTAAATATTGATGTTGAGAGCTTCTTGTCAAAAGATCTTGAATGAAGCACGTGGAAAGCGTTGTTGGAGAACATCAGAAGATTTATGGGTACATTGGGGGATGGGTTTAAATAAACAGATTACCCAATATGTGTGGGGAATGTGTTCCCTTTATCACATGTGGTGGAAATGTCACAAATAGAATGTTTTTAGTTAGACATTGTTCACGACTGTGTGAGAAATAACAAAATAACAACCTCCCCTTCTGTAGCTAAGAAAATGGCATAGCTTTTGGAGGCAAATTGCCCAAAATTAAGGAATCACAGTAGACATTGTCAGTTGCACGCCGAGTTACACAACTCAGTATGTGACTGAGTAATTTCTCAACTTGGGGCAATTTGCCTCTGAAGCCATACTGTTTGTGTTATGCCAGCAGAACTAGGTAAGGAGAATTTGGGCCAATATGTAGCAAAGATCTCTTTGTTGGCAGTGTTTAGAATGCACACAAAGGAACACGATTGTTATTCCAGAAAGATGGCTCCATAGCACAGTTGTTTATAGCATCAAATATCATAAGAGCTATGCATAGGAAAGATAGCTTAGAGCTTGAAAAAGTTGCCTTTTGAGGGGGGAGGGCTACGCCTCAAGAGCATCTCACAGCCAGGAGGCCCACTTACTACAGCTGCTGGGGATTTCCAGAAGTTAGAGTCCAAAAAAAGAGAGGTACATTTCCCAAGCTCTCATTCACTGTGAATGGTTGTCCATCTCATGAAAGCTAATGTAAACAAGTCAGATGTGTTTGGGGATTAACTCAGTTGATTCCCCCCCCCACAAGTGTTTTTTTTAATGAATTGGTGTTGCTACTGTTCATTGAAATAGAAAACACATTAGTCTAGTGAAGACACCAGTATATTTGCTAACATTTGAGCCATACGTCTAATTAGATTCTTTTCAACAATTTAAACCAATGCAAGTATTGCCCATACCTATTCTGTTGCTCTTAGTACAGTACCTGCCAAAATCTAAGCCTATCTGCTATGTTCCTTTGCACTGTAACACTGCATCACTAAATGTTTTTTTTAATGCAATGCTGGGTAGATTCTAAGTCGTTGTCCTAAATTCCTGAAGTGAAAGAGACAAATGAATAAAGTAAGAAACATGGGTGGTGGTTATTCAGTCTAATGTTCTTATTATTGCAATACACAGAGGGAAAAACACAGAGGGGAGAAAAAACAGCTGTTTTCTTCTTTAAAAATATGTAAAATCAGTAGTTGACAATGACTGTTTGTTTTTTTTACTGCTGTATGGCTTTGTCAGTAGATTTTATGACTAAACCATAAGCACAAATCTGAAATTGAAAACAGCTGTTGTTGGCTTTGCTTGCTATACACCTCCTGTGCCGAAAGATGCGAGCATGCCTTTCTCAGTGTTGTGGAAAATATTGAGGGAATTGCAAGGCCTACCTCCGTCTTGCTTTTTAATCCAGGACGTGATGTGGGTTTTGCAGCCTAGTTAACCCTTCACAGGAGAGAGGACAGACAGCTAAGCTACATTTCACAGATGGATGTACTGGGGCCTAATTTAGAAATTTAGAAACGTCTGCTCTGGCATATTGTTGCGTTGTTTTCCAGGGTTGAGGATGGCCTGGGTTCCATGTGGGACAGCATTATTTTCTAGATAGAGGAATCTAAATAACTATCAGGTTCCTGACTTGCTTGTACTTCAGCTTTTTTCTACGAAGGGCTGTCAGTATGCTCACTCTTCTTCCATTTGTAAATCTTACCAGAGCTGGGGAAAACATCCAGGGTTATAGTCCAGATAAGGTATTATTACTAATCCTTAAAATTTACCTCAAGCTGCAACACATAAACATGTGCATCTGCATCAATAAAACAACAGCCTGAAATATTCCCCACAAAGAAGAAGAAAGAAGAAAGAACAATAAAACTTTTTGCTGCTTTTTTTATATATACAAAAAAATTGTCATATGGTGAGCCAGTTTATTTGAATGTGTCAGTACGTGCAGATTAGTCATAAAAACTTTGAGTGGAGTGTTGCAATGTTGTTTCAACATCTGTTCTTGATAGAATTTGCTTCAGCACAGAAAACTTTCTGAACCATGGAAAGCGTGGTTTGGCGAAATCTGAGGGAATATCCAACCCCCGATTTTAAAGTTCAAAGCACTGAATGTGGGTCTTCTTTCATATGGCCTCAGAGAGTGATGGGGAGAGGAGAATTGTTTGGTTGACCTCCGAATGTGAACTTACCTTAATTTTGTCATTGTGAACCAGGACATGAACTGAAACTCAGCTCTCCCTTGAAACTTGCACTGGTTCAAATTTTGTACTGGAGTTTTCCAATTGAAAAAATATATATATTAAGATGCTTTAATTTTAGGGAATTAAATGCATATATGCATCAAAATGACATTCCAAAATGTACTGTAGTTCCTATAAATGTTTGTGTGAGGCAAGGCAAGTGTGTTTTGTTCTAAATCCCAGGCCATCAAAATCCCCACAATGGCTTCTCAGGTTACATACTTAGTATTGCATTTGGTTGTGGCTGGTATTTTTCCATAAGTTTTGGAACAGATAATGGTCACTGGCAAAGCACAACAGTATCTTGTATGTGGGAGATGCTGGTTTTCATCTATGACAATCTCACTTATAGAGGGAATTTGAGTTGCAGAGCTGGGAAACAATTGTGCCTGAGTCTTGGTAAAACTTTTGTCAGAGAGGAGAGAGCACTCTAGATTATCAGAGTGTTTCCTTATGCATCGCACCAAGAGGACAGAAGGAGATCCTGATTTGCATAGTACCCTGTTTTCCCGAAAATAAGACCTAACCTGAAAATAAGCCCTAGTATGATTTTTCAGGATGCTCGTAATATAAGCCCTACCCCAAAAATAAGCCCTAGTTAAGTGAAACCCCGCCCTCCACCATTGTGCAGCAACCAGAAGAAGATGACGTGACTGTATTTGAATAAATGTAGATTGTTGTACATGAAAAAAATAAAACATCTCCAGAAAATAAGCCCTAATTGGAGCAAAAATTAATATAAGACCCTGTCTTATTTTCAGGGAAACACGGTATTTACATATGCTAACATGGATGCATAGATGCAAATTTAGAAATACAGGACAGAAATACTGGCCAGAATCCTATGGATTAGTTATACTTTTGTAATTGCAGTGGTATAAATTGCAATGGCAGATTGCTGCTAGTTAACAAGTTGCCTCTAGTATCTTTTGTTCCGCACCAGTTGTGTGAATTGTTGGAAGACAAGGAATAAAAGCAGTAACTTATACAATCATGGCAGTTTGCCACTATGATTTACACAACTAGACTTAACAGCAGCATTCTGAATTGCAACCACTTGGGGTGTGAGTGAATATCATCTGCCTCGACGTGGTCCAAATTGTTTGTGTTACAAATCACAACTGATTTGCTTTGAGCTGATTTATAGCTTGTTTGATTTGATTCATATCTAAATATTTCAAAGTGTTTGCACATATTTGTGTATTTCCAAACAGAGAAAACAGCATGAAAATGATGAAAAATATATCAGTGGTTTAGGTAGCTGGCTGCAGAGCCAGGGGTTGGGAATTCAGTTCCTTCCACTGTGCCTCCTTGACAGGGGCTGGACTTGATGATCCATAGGGTCCCTTCCAGTTCTGCAGGTTTAAGGTTATTTATTTAAGGTTAAAGGGCTCTGGTGTGGGATAAGGGATGAAATCCAGTGCCATTCAGTACTGCTTAGCTTGCAGGGTGCAGGCAAAGTTCCAATCAGTTTCCTTCCTTCCTTCCCCTACTCCCAAAGGAAGCTGTACAATTTTCTCAAACTTACTCAATAAAGATGTTTTGTTGAACAGAGAAAACACCCCACCCACCAGTTAGTAGAGTTCCTGACTGCTACTATGTTTGTCATGTTTGCCATCCCACCTTCTGGAACCAGGCATCCATAACAAAAAAATAATTTTTTTAAAAAAATAATAATAAAAAAGGGGGGGAACCGGAAACACATCCCTACTAGAATTCAAAGCTGCAAACTGAAGGAGAGTTCAAAAAGTGCTGAAAAAATAAAAGGCAGCAGCAGAAATAAAAAGAGTAAAGCAAAAAATGGCGGGAGGGAAGGAGGTAGCTTAAATTCTATTCCTAATGATACTTTGACCTGCTTCACTCAAATCCCAACTGAGGGCATGTGTTTCACCTACTCAGGCACTCAGGGAATTGGAGATCTTATATTACACGAAATCTACAGCTGCTTAAAAGCAAAGAAGAAGAGATTTTCCAATGCATCTTCACCCCATCTCTTGAAAAATAAATAAATGGAAATAGCCATCTCTATTTTCACTAATGTGCTTCCTTCACAACATGGTCACTGATCACAGAAACAAGGAATTCCCTCTCAGGGTCTCTATGACTGGGATTTCCAGGAAAGCTTGGGCTTTTCACTGGTGCTTGAGCAGTCAATCTCTTTCTATTGTGGACTTCTTCATTCTTCTGTTACAGCATTGCTTTCATTCTCCTGGAGCATTATTTAGCACTTCAGAGGACCTAATTACATTTGAGTGTCGCTTCTATCTTCCTCCATTTGTTTAGGAAACCATTTTGCTTCAGATTCAGAATAATTTCTGAACCGGAAACACATCCCTACTAGAATTCAAAGCTGCAAACTGAAGGAGAGTTCAAAAATTCAAGCAGCTATGTTGACCCAAACTGACAAATGAGTTTTAACAGTTCTTATCACCACCAGGAACAAGTCTATTTAAAAGTCAATGGCTTTCAACTGCCCTTTCAGGACCATGTGATCCTAAAATATTGTGCATAATACCATGGGTAGCTCACAACAGTATATATTTACTTGAGAGAATTCTGCCCTCTACTCAAACTCCTGTGAAGATTGCTACTAATCTCAGAGGGGATGAAAAGCCAGACAGGTATAGCAGATGATGTCATCCTCCCTGCTAATCAGAAAACACCATAACAACTAGGGAGTACGGAAAACAACAACAACTGTTGAAAAGAAACACTGTATGGTGTACCAAACAGAATTTCCAATAATGTAAAACTGAAACTAATGAATGTATCTAACATAAAGACTGTCATTATTTATAACTGCACGAGCAATTGTTTATAACTCTACCATAAAAATAGAACAAATAATATAACAAATCATAAAGTATTGCATTCAAATCAATACATATTCCACATTAAGAATCCAAGATGCACATATTGTATTCTTCTGTCAAATGTCCATGTTTAGTTCCTGATTAAAGATGGGCACTTCATATTCATATCTGGGGGATATGAACATAAACGGTCAAAGGAGGACCGCAGCACTGGGCGGAGCCTGGCGACTGGGCTAGCCAGTTCCGGGGGAGGGAATTGGGCCCCCACCGCACCTGTGGTGCCGCAGTTCATATTCATATCTCTGAGATACAAATAAGTGCCCATCTCTATTCTTGATAATGCTTGGAATAAGCAGTCTCTAGTTCCCAATAATGCCTGATACAGGCAGTCTCAAACAGGCAATCCCAATGAGCTCCGAGCTTCTTTTTTTCTGATGTGCCACTTTGCTGGTTTCGTGGTCCTTTATCAAAAGCCTTCAAGTCTCTGGAACCCCTGGGAAGGATATGGAGACATCCGCCTTTCGGACCTCCTCCTCCTCCTAAAGTGGTGCTGACCCAGGAATGTATCTAACATAAAGAATTACAACCTTTATGTCAGATACATTCACTGTATTGAGCAACGTACCCGCTAATCTTCAGCCCTGCTGGGCAGGGCTCTGCCTCTCTCTCAACTCCACCCCTTCACGTGCGCGGTTCTGTCGCGACCAGAACCAAAAGGACTGGAAATGATTGCTACACAGAAGAGGAGGAAAGCTGTGAGGAGGGAGGTGGAGTCGCATGCATGCACGCAGCCACACGCCTTAGAGGCAACCTTGGTATTGAGTTTTACATTATTGGAGATTCTGTTTAGTACACCATACGGAGTTTCTTTTCAACGATTGTTAATCAAAAAAAAAAAAACACCAGCAGTCAACCCTCAGAGTTCTGGATTCACCACTAGCTTGAAAGAAGCCACTGCCATAAAGGCAAAATTAACTGGCTGATGTTGATCTGCTCTGTTAAAATTGTATGAGTTTTAAAGGTAAAGGTAATTGTACGAGTTTTAAAATAATTTTAAAATATGTATATATTATAGTTGCTACACTATAGTATATAGTGTATATATAGCTATACACTATAGCTATAATATAAAGTTGCTATATATTATAGTTGCTTACACTACAAAATTTGCAGCAGCTGCCACTGAGATGCATAAAATAGCATAACATTTTACTCAATGATTTTTAATTAACAGTTGATTTTAAACATTTTGTGTGCCGCTTTAGGTTCCATCAAGGGAGAAATGCAGGATAAAAATCAAAGAGATGGATGGATGGATGGATGGATGGATGGATGGATGGATGGATGGATGGATGGATGGATGGACAGTTGCGCAGTGAGCCGTTGAAAGTCACAGGTCTGCTACCTTCTAATCAATGGAACTTGTGCACACTGAGCACAATTCTGGAAGCCAAATCCCATTTTAGTCTTTTAATTGTTCAGGCCTAATCCCAATTACAATGGACCAATTAAATAAATGGGATTTACACAAGCCCTGATTTACCACTCAATATTTGATTCAATGGGCCTACTCTAGTTGGGACTAGCTGTTGGGTGTGGTGTGTAATTCGGTGACTCTTTGAAAGCAGAAGTTGAGAAGCTCAAGCATGCTGCTTGAATTATTTCTGATAAATCAAAGAATAATTGAGTTGGAAGGGGCCTCTAAGGCCATCAAGTCCAACCCCCTGCTCAGTGCAGGAATCCAAATCAATGCAGATCTGACAGATGGTTGGCCAATTTTTTGTTGAATGCCTCCAGCATTGGAGTTCTCACCACCTCCCGAGGTAATTGGTTCCATTGTCATATTGCTCTAACAGTTATGATGTTAGAGCCAGCCTAAATCTGGCTTCCTGTAGCTTGAGCTCATTATTACGTGTCCTGCACTCTGGGATGATCGTGAACAAATCCTGCTCCTCCTCTGTAGGACTGCCTTTCAAGTATTTGAAAAGTGCTATTATATCTCCCCTCAGTCTTCTTTTCTCAAGGCTAAACATGCCCAGTTCTTGCAATTTTTTTCTCACGGGGCTTGATTTCCAGTCCCCTGATCATCCTTGTTGCCCTCCTCTGAACTTGCTCCAGATTGTTGTCATCCTACTTAAAGTGTGGTGTCCAGAATTGGACAGAGTACTCTAGAGAGGCCTGACCAGTGCTGAATAGAGGGGGAACTAGTACCTCACAGGATATGAAGACTACACTTCCATTAGACTATACTTTTCCATTAGTTCAGCAAAGATTTCCTTTTCAATGCAGCATCAAAAGAGAGTAGGTATTGTTTATGTACATAATGGATGCCTCTGCTTACAGTACAAAATTTGCAGCAGCTGCCACTGAGATGCATAAAATAGCATAACATTTGTAGCAGGGGCACTAAGGTGCATAAAACACAACTTGCAAATCTGAAACATTTACAGGAGCAGGCGTGGTCTGGGCATACAAGTTTCTGCTGGAATGGAGAATAGTGTGAGAGCTTGGTTATGTGTCGGGGTGGGCACCAAACACACACATCAGCTTGGATTCAGTTCAGCAGCTCAGAAAATCACCTGAGTCTTCTCAGACTGATTGGGAGGCTCTACAATTCAGCTCTAGTCTGAATGGGAATTTATAACAAGTCCTAAGGAGACACAATAGTCATTGTTCTGATCCAGAGAAAGTTCTATGCAGAGCTCAGAAATATTAGTTTTTGGTATACAATTCCCACACACTTTTCTAGGTTCTGGTTCTCTTGATATACTGATGATCGATTTTCATTTTTTGAGAAGGACACACAAAACACAACATTCCTTAGAAAAATACCTTACACCATCTTGCATGGCTCTTGCATGAGATGATGGCTCATCTTCCACAAATGAACTGATGAGCCACAAAGAGCCATGTTCCATTTCATGGCAGAGAAGGTGGGATTTCAAAGGACTTTAAACACACAGAAAGCTGCATTATACTGAATTAGACCATTGGTTCCTCTCATTTTGTAATTATGGTCAACAGCAGGGGTGGAGAACCTATGGCAGTCCAGGTCTTGTTAAACTCCAGTTCTCATGAGCCACAGCTACTATGGCCAGTGATCAGGGATCATGGGAGATGGTGTTCAACAACATCAGTAGGACACCAGTTCTTCCTTTGTGGTCCATACCAACTTTGGTGGTTTTGATACAGGAACTTTCCCATATCTGGTGACCTTTTGGATGCAAAGCAGATACTTAACATACTGTACAGTATATTTAGGCTACATATGGTGTATATATGTAATATACTTAGCCAATTTAAAGTAATTGGTGGAATAATACACTGTCCATAAGGGTATACAGCTCATTGGACCATATTTTTGGTTTTTGGTTTTGGTATGTGTATAAATCAGCCACTTCCCCCCCCCCCCCCTTGAAACCTGCTTAGTGCATAGATGCACATGCAATATATATAACATATATATGTCAATATTTCCATCAAAATAAAGTGGCAACCTTATTTGCATGTAATAGCATGCAACATTATTTCTTGTAGAATGGCCTCCTCATTTAAATGAATACAATTTAAATGTCTTATTATTTCCCCTTCCAATGTAATGTATTCCTTACTGCTTGAGTAAGAACAATTCAGAAAAAAATACTGTAACGTTCCTTAATGGATATGAAGTGCTGTAAAGCCCTTTTATCAGATGGGAAGGAATGCCAGTAAAAGAGGAGAGCGATTGGTGCTTTTTGAGTGGCTTTTAAATGGACAGGGGTAAGAATTGATTGGGAAACCTGTCAACGGCATTACTTTGGGCACATTAACAGTACGTGCAGCTAAATCTGGATTGCTCACAAGCTGCCTTTGTACACCACAGAAGGGTGAACAGAACATCATGCAGTAATAGCACATTAAAAGCTAGTCTGCAAGACAGCTTCAGGCACAGCTGTCAGAAGTTGCAGACCTCAGACTCCCAAATGTAAGGGCCTGAATCTGCTGAATCAAAAACTTGCTTGTATATGTTTGTGTGTAAAACTTTTCTTGATTCTTAGCTGTACGGATGTTTTAATTTAACACATATCCTAGCCATATTTTCCTCTGCCATCTGCAGAGAGCCATTTTAAGTGATCCACTGTATTCCATCATTCCTTCTCTTTTCTGTTTTCAGGGGTAATTGTCTCTACCCACTTAGCTAAAGCTGCACCAAACATAGGCAAAAGGGAGGAATCAATAGGGTCAGGGAAAACCTGAAGATAACAAGAAAAAAAGGAGAGAAAGAGGGGGGAAAGAAAATAAAATAAAAGGAAAGGAAAAGAATAGGGAGAACATGTAAGAGGGGATCTTTTTTTCTTAAAACAGCTCCTAGAGTGTGCTTAGAGACCACATAATGTTTACTGATGGATGGGAACACAGGAATAGAAAACCAAGGGGGGGGGGCAGGAATGAAATGCAGTGTTTATTCTGTCATAAGGAAGAGGAGGAAGAGGACTGGGAATTCGCTTAGTGCTTTTGAGCATTCAGAGTATTTGATGTGCATTAAACAAGTTGTAATCCATAAAGCAATTGTGTAAGGTAAGTCAGGGCATGGTCACACTATTGAAATGAATTGGGAGCTGGTTCGGGGTATCTGAAGTTGGTTTAAAGTCACATGGTTTTTGGGTCCGTGTGTGTGTCCTCTTGGGACAACTTTTATCCTGGTTGTAAGCTGTGTGGGATATCAGTAGAAGGGAGTATAGGGGACTTCGAATTGTTGCATTTATAAAGCGCAAGTTCTCTGCTCTGTTGGCAGAAACAAGGGGAGAACAGAGTTGGGACAGAGGACTGGAGGAGCGAAGAGAGCAAGTGAGTGAAAGCATGCGACAAAAACAGCCCCCCCCCTTCAAGAAAAAGATCACCTCCTCTCTCCAAGAAAACAAAAAACAAAACCTGGACAGGTTGCAGGATTACCTCCCCAGGCACTGGGGGAGGAAGCAGCAGCAGCAGCTTTGAGCTGGCCCCATGGCTCATTGCAAGAGATATCCGCACAGCATGAGAGGGAAGCGCCACTTACACTTGCAGCCATGTTGGCTTCAGCCTCTAGGCTGAAGAAAAGTTTCCTGATGTCACAGCCCTGGCTGGCCTGCTTGCTTGCTTTCCCACTTCGTTCTCCACCCTTTATCTGTTGGAAGCCAAGACAGCTGGCTTGACACAATTTTTAAAATGTATTTCAAAGTGGCATAGTAATAGATCAGCAAGGTACAAGAAGATAAACCACCAGCGAGCAGCACTTTCCAGCACTTAAGTGATACAATGATAAAATAGTTTTAGAAGAGGTAGCCGTGTTAGTCTGTGCCAGCGTATCAGGCCAAAAGCAAAAGAAAGAAAGAAAGAAAGAAAGAAGACAAAGACATTGTGCAACCTTAAAGACTAACTGCTCTATTTTAATGTGAGCTTTTATGGACAGGGCCACTTCCTCAGATCATAGAATGTAGGTCTGAGGAAGCAATAAAATAGAAACAGAAAGGGGGAAAAGGTAAGAGTGATCCAGTACTTGACAAACCCCTCAGACACAATTTACTCCGACACAGGAATTTGCACATGCCAAAACGGTTCGAAATAAATCACACCCACAATCACGTTAAAATAAACAACCTCTTTGTGGCTAAAATATCTCACTTTCTGACCAAAGAATGTGTGCTTAGTAGTGCGACATGTAAATGGACATTTTAAAATCAATTTCAAGTGTGTTAAACCCGATGCAAACTCAGGAGTATTTTGATATGTAACCGCATCCTCAATATTTTTTATGTGACATATAAGTAGCACCACATTGTATATGATAAAAATGTACATAACCAAACTTCACTGGAAAAAGCTGACAGTGGTGGGGAAGGCTAGGAGAGTACCGTATTTTAAGAAAAAACAGAATCTATGGTTGACTGAAAACTCACTGACTGTACTGAAAATGGAACAGATTTGCTACAAGATAGGGTTAGGAATTCCAGAAGAAAGAAAAAGAATAGCCATAGTGAAAGCTACATGGGAGGGATGGGGATTCACGAGCCACAACTTGTGGTTGAGTCTGACTCAAGTCACACAAGCAGCTCGACTCAAACTCGACTCAATTTTTTTTAAAAAAAGACTCTGATTTGAGTTGTGACTCGGACTCATTAAGTTTGAGTTGAGTTTTCCAGTGTGCATGATTTTGCAAACCCATTAAAATAATAGGGACTTGAAAACGTGAGTCTGAATCTTTTTTTAAAAAAGGAGGGGAGAGAGGGAAGCCTCTGCTCACCTTGGAGGAGGCAGCTGTCTTCCTTCCGGGTGAGCCAAAGGGGTGAGTGGAGGCTTTTACGTCAGGCTCTCTTCCCCCTCCACTGGTGGCTCCTTTTCAAGATGCCTTCATCCTCTTGAGAGACTGCTCCTCCTCCTCCTCCTCCTCGGGGCTCTTGGGATATGGAGGAGGAGGAGGAGGAGGAAGAGAAGGCAGCCCTGGTGCAGGTAGGAGGGGGTGCATTGTGGGGAGCCAGGAGTCGCAGCGGGGGTTTGGTGGGAGTCATGGCAGGGGAGTCACGGCAGTGGCAGGGGGGTCGCTGCTGTCGGGCCAGCGCATACGATGCGTCTGCTCATGCCTCCTCCTCAGGGGCGGCGGTGGCCATCTTCAGAGGCAGTAGGCCTGGCTTCCCTTCCAGGAGGCAAAGCTGATAGCTGGGCATGCACAGAGGCAGGGGCCAGCTGGGGAAGGAAAGTCAGCCCGCTGTCTCTGCGCATGTGCACGCCTATCTAATCTTAGGAGGCCCTTTTCCAGAGGCCCTGGGCATAGGAGGAGAGGCCGGTGACTACTACAGAGGCAGTCTTTGTAGGGAGCGCCATAACTAGGAGAGGGTGATGGGGGCTTTGGCCCACAGTGCCAGAATTTAGGGGATGCAAAAAAACTGTTGTTGGAAGGGTTCAAACTGCTGGTAGGGTATGAACCAACCCACCCACCCTCCTCTGCAGCAGCATACACATGACTTGGGATGGCTTCTCCCAGGGCAGAAGGAAACACAAACCAAGCAGTCTCGGTGTGATATAACCGCAGCTGTCATTGGCTCAGTTCCTGGTGTTGGTCCCCACGCCTCTGCCCTCTCTGCGTATACCCCCCAATCTCCTGTGCGTCAAGCTTAACCAGGAGGGTAGCAGCCCCTCAGGCACCAACATTGCCCCTTCAGGCTCTGCTTTCCAGCGGTGCCCCTCGGCCTCTGGAATGCCTTCCCCCAGATAGGCTCACCTGCCAGCTAGCTTGCGATCTTCCTTTGTGCCAGATGAAGTCCCAGGCTTGTCCGTATTTCTGTTTAAAACTCTTTTGTGCTTTTAGAACCTTGCGCAGGGGGAGGGGGGCTGTCCTCTCTCTTTTTTGTTTACTCAGCTTTATTCTGTGGTAATTTTAAATCCCTTTCAGATTGTACATGGCTTCATTATAGTATGTGCTTTGTGGTCTTAACTTTTTCTTTATGAACTACTCAGATGGTTTTCATTACTAGGTGGCAGAAATGCAATAAAGAAACAAATGAATGTCAGGAGGCCTGAGAGGCAGTGGCTTGCCTAAACCTACCTGTCATTGAATTTGAATTGGGACTGATTCAGCCTCTTCAAACACTGTGCTATGCCAATTTCCCTTACAGTTGCCCACCTAAGTAAAATTTGGGTGTCTTCTGAGGGAAAAAATAAACATGATGTCCTAAATCCAGCTAGAGCAGACCTGCTGAATCAATGGAATTTGCATAAATGTTGACCTATCACTGAGAAATTGGGTCAGTGGGTCTCCTCTAGTTTGGACTAGTGATTAGATTTATGCCAGTGGAATTTACTTCAAATACAGACATTTGCATAAGGTTGCATTGTAAGAATTCAACATGAATATGTAAGAATTTCCCCTGCAAAAATTTAGGTAGAAATGCACTCTTTAGCATTATGAAAGCGGATGTCCTCCCACCTGTTATTCCTTCATACTGATCATGTTGACATGCACACCTTCTCTGTGGAAGGGTAATGCTGGGGGCCAGAGTGAGCAAGAAAATTGTTTTTCCTTTTCATGGTGCCCTCTGCCAGGCATCCTTTCCTCTCTCCTTCCCCCATCCCCCTCTGTGTCTTGTGAGGGGAAACATGCTTCTAGGATGAGAAATGATTTCCCTCCAATGTTTGGAACCAAAAGGCAGGATAAACACAAGAAGAGGATGGAACATGATACTTCCTTTAAAAAAATGACAACACAGATCATAGATCCAAATTTAGCCTTAAAGCTGTGACTATTTCAATGTGTTTTACTTCTTGTATAATTTTTTGATAACGTAGTTCCTCACTGACAGAACTGGCCTGCCACTTAGAGACAGCCGCCAACTGAAATGACTTACCTGGAGGTGAATCGGTCATGATTACTAAGGATGCTGGTGTGGGCCTTCTTTTCCTGATCTGTGGAAAATAGAGGCATAAGACGATTGATTAAAGAACCAACATGAGTCCTAGAGATGGGGACAAATAAAAAAAATGGTGATTCGTTTTGATCCGTTATTCGTCAAAGTTAACGGATCAACGAATACGAATATACGAAATGTCTTCGATGAATTGATCTGTTGATTCATCTGCACTTTAAATGGCTATAACACTGGCCCCCAACCACCTAGAGGCAACACATTTGCAGGGAAGCTTCCTCAGACGCTTTTCTACAACTCCTGAGAGTTTAGTGAACATTGGATCACGGACCCCTGAGTTATATAGTCACAAAGAGGACCCCCCAGGAAAGCTCCCCCAGGTACTTAGAGACTTCAGAATCACAACAGAGCTTCCTATGTCTTTCCCCAATGCACCTGCCAACTTTGGTGAAGATTGGATATTGGACATCCGAGTTATTCACCCACAAATTGGGTCCCCCCAGGAGAGTTTACCACATGGCACAGAAGCCCATTCTCCCTACCGGCCGCCGATCACCTGATCAGAAGCGTATAGGCAGCTGCCCCCCATACAGTCAGCCACCCCAACAGCTTACCCCCACACCCCCTTCCTTTCCCTACCTTAGCCCCTACCCCACTCCCACCGACACCCCCCTTACCTTAATAGCTGCTGCCGGGTCTCCATCAGGCTTTCGCAGCCACGGCATGTAAAAAGGGAGACTGGCTGCCCTTTGCAAAGATGGCGGCTGTGGCTTCATTTAGGGTAGGGAAGCTGCAGCTGCCATCTTCGCAAAGGGCAGCCTGGATTCCCTTAAGGCAGGCTAAGGGAATCCAGGCTGCCCTTTGCAAAGATGGCAGCTGCAGTTTCCCTACCCTAAATGAAGCTGCAGCTGCCATCTTTGCAAAGGGCAGCCAGTCTCCATTTTTACATGCGTGGCTCCGAGGCCAGAAGACCTCAGCAGCAGCGATTAAGGTAAGAGGGTGTCGGTGGGGGTGGCGTGGCGTGGCGTGGGGCCTAAGGTAGGGAAAGGAAGGGGGTGTGGGGTAGGCTGTGGTATTGGGTGGCTGTGTGGGGCGGTGGCTGCCTTTCTGCCACCGATCAGCTGATCGGTGGCCGGTAGGCAGAATGGTTTTTAATATGAAGGACGAATAAAAACGGGCAAATATTCATCCCTTCGTATTCGTGGGGGTCTCTGGAACCCACAAATACGGATCAACTAATATTTAACGAATCGGCTATATTCGTCAGAAAAAGCGATCCGTTTTTATATTTGTCCCCCATCTCTTAACATGACCCTTAATGCACAGTAAATGACAACTGGATAGATAACCTTATTTGTCTTCAATGTTTACATCCAAAAAGCATCTATACAATTTAATTGCTTAGACTGTGTTGAGGAAGAGAATATCCTCCTCAAAGTCCTACCACTCTTTCTTGCTGGAAATTTGTATTGTACGGAAAGACTTACTAGCAAATTACACACACACCCCTGCCTGTTCAGGTGGCTGCATCGTCCTGGATTTGAAATCAGTTCAGACTACAGAGGGCTACATAGGGTGATAGGTGCTGCTTCAACCAAAAAGGGCCATTAAGAGGCTCTGGAAGTAACGTGCAAGTCTGGATTTCATTGTGTTGCCACTGCCTTGATTTCCTTCCTATACAGACTACGGATCAAACTCAATGCTATGGAGAGCATGCCATTGAAAGCAGACACTTCTTAATTTGAAATACGGCTGTCTGTCATACCAAAAGCTTCCATCTCTTGCAAATTAGTTTGCTTTGTTTAACAAAAAAAGAGGGGAGAAAGCAACATGGTCCTTGCACAAAATTCAAAGCAAGGGTGGGCAATGTCTTTACGAGACCACTAAATACCAGAAATGGACAAGCTTTCTAGTCCAACTGGAGTCTTCTTCAGGCAAGGCATTGCAAAATCCAAGGAGTGGTGGACGAACTAGAAAAGCCTCATAATCATCTGGACCAAATCTTGTGGCACCAGTGATTGAGATAAAGTAATGAGTTGACACATCACTTAGGTATGAAACTGGGTGTCATTGTTGCTGGCTTCCAACTGTGTATCTTTTGGAACATCTGGTTTGAACCTAAGAATCCATCCCAGAATCCTCAGCAAAGGGAAAGGAGCTGATCATGTGTGCTTTCAGTTTGCCCTTGGGCTGATTTACCTGCGGTAGCAACTGTACTTGAGTCAGATCCAGGGGTGTAACTAAGGCAGAGCAACTGAGGCTCTGCCCCAGATCACCAACATTGGGAGGGCACCAAAATCTAGACGTGAATTAGGAAAATAGGGAATAAATGCAATATATCTCTCCCTATTCACTTTGTCTTCCTTTTGGGGGATACCACGTTCTCCTCCTCCTTTTCCATAGAGGGCTTGCACCCATGCCTTGTGAGGACATGGGTGGGATTCAGTGCCATCTGCCCCTGGTGTTGAAATGGCTGGTTATGCTCTGGTCAGATCTGAGCAAACCCCTATGATTTTTCAGCCTAATCAGGATTGTCCTCCCCCATTAACACCAACAGTGGCATGCTAAAGAACCTTCCCTTTGGGAAGACTGGTTCTTGACACCATTTTATTTCTTCTGTTCTTGTTATATCAGCTGGTTCATTAGTGAGTGCATAATAGGATATAGAGTGTGCTCAGAATGGCAAAAATATAAAACACAGTTAAGAGACACTCCCCCTCCACTGCATGGAAAAAAGCTTTTGAAACTGATGATTGTTTGTGGTGTGGTATGGAGGCCGGCAGTTGCCTTATTCAGACATTATGCCTGAAAGTGTGTAGGACTCAAAGGATGGCAGAGATGGAGGAAGGCACATAAGCCCCCCCCCCATGTCCCCACCCCATGTGGAAGTCACACAAACCTTGGCATGTTCAACATGAAAGTCTACATAGGTGCTGTAAGCACGTTCAGGTGAAATGTGCGTACAGGTGGTGGTGAAGTTTTTTAATTATACAAAGAAAGAACAATTTATGAGAGAAATTAAACAAAAACAAGACCAGCTGGTCTAGAGGCACTAAGCTGCAGATTTTCCAAGTTTTAAGCAGTGACTCTTTAAATTGGAGAAAATCTATGAAGCCTGTTACAGCAGTATTGATCAAAAATAATCTCAAATACCAATGGGGTCATCCTGTTTTTTTGAAAATTTGGAAAGATCAGGTTCTGTTTAAAATCTACTCATGTGAAAAAGGTAAAGACCTGTTGAAGGCGTGGAAACTCTGGCAGGAGGAAGATGGAGGTCAGGAGTTAACTCCGACTTCAAGCAAAAGAACAGAAGGTTGAAGCAGAAAGGACCATATTCCTGAAGGGTTAGAAGACGGACCACCTGCTGTCTCCCCCCCCCTTCTAAATCTTTTAATTTTTTTTACTTTTACTTTTCTTCTCTCTTTCCTTCATTCATTTATATCGATTTTTTCTCTCTTTCTTTCTTTCTAGTTTTTAGTATTAACTATACTAATTATATTAAGAATAGATAGCAAGAGTAATAATAAAACTAAAATTATTAATAATTCTGGATTTTAATTGTTTGTTTACTTATAATTACAGGGGAGAGAGGGGGTGGAGAAGGGGGCTTCAGTGTTATCAAATATTAAGAAGAAATGCAAAAATGTGATAAAAAGAGCAGAGGCGAGGTTCTGGTTGCGGTTCCGCCGGAGAATGGTGGCATCGCCCCCCCCCCCCACTTTGTGCCCTCGCTAGTAGTTATAGCGGGGGAATATGGTGGGGTGGGAAAAAAGATAAATGTTCAGTGGGTTGTTAGGGGTAAAGCATTATATGTTCGGGTTATGTTGAGTTTAATTTTTAGTGTATTTTTGTTTGTTTGTTGGGGGGATGGGTTGCACACGGGGCCTGTTAGGAGGAGAGACTTTGAACTGAAATGGGCAAGAGAATAAGACTAGCCACTTTAAACGTGAAAGGCCTGGGATCAATAGTGAAAAGAAGAATAGAAGCATTGTTGAAGAAAAATAAGGTGGACATTGCCTTTTCATCAATCAGAAGATGGAGTCAACGAACTTAAGATGAATAATATAGACATTTATGAAAAAAACTTTGGAACGTCTAAATCTAGAGGTGTGGCAATCATAATTTTTAAAAATTGTGAATTTACAGTGAAACAGGTAGTAAAAGATTGTAATGGTAGATTTATAATAATACAGGGTAAAATGGGTTTGGAAGAATATACTTTGATTAATGTTTACGCACCTAATAATAAACAAGGAGATTTTTATGACACGGTTATTAAAGAAATGGAGAAGGTAAGGAAGGGTTATTATGTTATGGCAGGGGATTTCAATATGGTTATGGATAAGATAAAGGATAACACTTTTTATGATCGGAATGATGTTCTCCAAAGAAACACGATACTGAGCCAGAAGGTAAAAAAAATAACCACTTGAAGGATATTTGGAGGGTAATGAAAGGTGATGAAAGAAGATATACGTATTTTTCAGCAGTATATAATAGTTATTCCAGAATAGATTTCATATTCACATCTCAAGATTTAATTCCTAAAATAGTTAATACTGAGATTAATTCTATAAAAATAGCAGATCATGCTTTGATGTCAATGGAGATTGAGATTAAAAAAGATTATAAAGACTCTAAAAGATGGAGAATGGATATTAACATTTTCCAGTACCCAGAGGTAATAGAAAAGATAAAGAAAGAATGGTTAGAATTATGGACAATAAATGAAGCAGGAGATATGAAATTAGGCCTGTTGTGGGACATGATGAAAGCAATTTCAAAAGGAATAACAATAAGGGAATCCTGTAAACTGAAAAAAATTAAGGAGATAAACGTGAAAAAATTGAAAGAAGAATTGAGAAATTTGGAAAGCAAGGTTTTTTTAGAAAGAGATAGAAGGATATTGGCAGAAATTCAGGCAAAGAGAAAGGAACTAGAAAACTTAGAGATAGAGAAAGTTCAGAGGGATTTGATGTATATAAAGAGGAATTTTTTTGAATTTAGCAATAAAAACTCAAAATTATTAGCTAGAATGTGCAAAAATAGATTAAAAAACACAATTGGGTAATTAAAGATAGAACAGGTAAGAGGTGTAATATAATGAAAGATAAATTGAAGATTTTTCAAGAATTTTATCAGAAATTATATAAAGGAAACAATGTACTGAAAGAGGATATAGAAAATTATATAAATGAGAATTTAAAAACTAAATTATTGGAATGTGATAAAAGAATATTAGAAGAAGAGATTAAAGAAGAAGAAATTGCTGAAGTTATTAATAAACTGAGAAATGGTAAAGCACCAGGCCCTGATGGATTGGGTTCAGAATATTATAAACATCTTAGTTCCATTTTGATACCTAAGCTAAAAATGTTTTATAATAAAATATTGGAAGGAGAGACAATGCCACCTTCTTGGAAACACTCATTAACGATTCTTATTCCAAAACCCAACAAGGATCTAACAGATCCGGGATCTTATAGGCCTATATCTCTAATAAATCAAGATGCTAAGATTTTTACTGCTATATTAGCAAATAGATTAAATAGATTTATAGCAAATTATATTAAAGAGGATCAATGTGGCTTTATAAAGGGAAGACAAATGGATAATTTAACTAGCTGAGCTTTGAACATTATATATGAGGTAGAAAAGGAAAAAACAAAGGCAACTGTTTTATCACTAGACATATTTAAGGCCTTTGATTGTGTGGAATGGCCAACATTAAAGCTGCTTATAAAGGGTTGGGGATTTGGTAGAAGATTTATAGGGGTTATAGATCAATTATATTCAGATAATACAGTGGTGACTCGCAAGACGAATGCCTCATGGGACGAAAAACTCGCAAGATGAACGGGTCTTGTGAGTTTTTTGGTGCCTCACAAGACGGGCCGTCTTGCGATATTTTTCGTCTTGCGAGGCGGGTTTCCCATAGGAATGCATTGAAATTTAATTAATGCGTTCCTATGGGGAAAAAAAGTCAGAAACCAAAAAAAAGTCAGAAAAAAGTCACTTACCATGTACAGTAGATCGAGCCCCGCTCCTCACAGTGCCTTGGTAGCCCCGGAACAGCCGGACTCTGTGTGAGCAGAGCGCTAAACAGCTGAGAGTCGGCAACCAGCAGAGGCGGCAGCCATTTTGAGAGGCGGCAGCCATTTTGAGAGGTGACCACATGGCTGCTGCCTCTCAAAAATGGCTGCCGCCTCTCTGCTGGTTGCCGACTCTCAGCTGTTCGGCGCTCTGCTCACACAGAGTCCGGCTGTTCCAGGGCTACCAAGGCACTGTGAGGAGCGGGGCTCGGTCTACTGTACCTGGTGGGTGACTTTTTTCTGACTTTTTTTGGTTTCTGACCTTTTTTTCCCATAGGAACGCATTAATTAAATTTCAATGCATTCCTATGGGAAACCGCGCTTCGCAAGACGAAATTTTCGCTAGACGGCATTAACCGCGGAAC
Source organism: Intellagama lesueurii (assembly GCA_037013535.1). Classification (NCBI taxonomy): domain Eukaryota; kingdom Metazoa; phylum Chordata; class Lepidosauria; order Squamata; family Agamidae; genus Intellagama; species Intellagama lesueurii. Next base: position 159,112,223 of record JBAJHW010000001.1, on the reverse strand, counting down.
AGATTAATTTCGTCTTGCGAGGCACCACTGTACTTCAGAAGTAATAGTTAATGATGGTTTAACAGAGCGGATTTTTCTAGGTCGAGGTACAAGACAAGGCTGTCCACTTTCACCAATATTGTTTTGTATGATTATAGATCTGTTAGCTAATGCAATAAGAAATGATGAATTAATTAAAGGATTAGGTAAAAATGATACAAGTAAGATTAATTTATTTGCTGATGATTCATTATTAACCATTAAAAACCCATTAGAAAGTATGGATAAAATTAAAAATCATTTAGAAAAATTTGGGGAAATAACAGGATTAACTATTAACTGGCAAAAAACACAAATAATGATGTTTAATTACAATAAATATGAACAATAAATGTTTGTAAATAAATATGGTTTTAAAATGTGTAATTATATTAAATATTTAGGTATAAATATAGTTAAAGTGACTCAAAAATTAAAGGAGCAAAATTTTAACAAATTAAAAAGTGATATTAAAGATAAATTGCAGGAGTATTCTAAATTGAAACTATCGTGGTTTGGGAGAATCGCTATGATCAAAATGAAAATATTACCAAAAATTACTTTTTTATTCAGGATGCTCCCAATACAATTAGAAGAAGAAGATTTTAACCTCTATTGGCAGGGATTAATTAATGGATTTTGTAATCAAGGTAAAAAATCTAGAATAAATAAAAGATATTGGTATAAGGCTCAAAAAAATGGAGGTTTAGGTATTCCTAATATAAAAAATTATTATATAGCGAATCAACTAAGATTTATTGGAGATATTATATATAACAAAGGAAGGTTAATTTGGTGGGATATGGAATCCTCAGAAATAAATGGGAATATTGAAAAATATTTGTTTAATGTAGTAAAAAGAAATACAATAAATCAGGTGAACAACCCTTTTTTAAGAAACATGTTAAATGTCTGGAACAGATATAAAAAGAAGTTATGTCCCTTTACTTCACCACTAAAATTAGTGAAGGATGCAAACATCGTCACATTGTACAAGAACAAAGGAGACAGGGGCGACTGCAATAACTACCGTGGCATCTCTCTTCTCAGCGTTGTAGGGAAGCTGCTGGCCCGTGTTGTGCTGAAGAGGCTCCAGGTGCTCGCAGACAGAGTCTATCCAGAATCACAGTGTGGATTTCGAGCTAATAGATCCACCACTGACATGGTATTCTCCCTCAGACAGTTGCAGGAGAAATGCAGGGAACAACAACAGCCACTCTTTGTCGCCTTCATAGATCTCACAAAGGCCTTTGATTTGGTTAGCAGGGATGGCCTTTTTAAAATCCTTCCCAAGATTGGATGTCCACCTCGACTCCTTAAAATCATCAGGTCCTTCCATGAGGGAATGAAAGGCACTGTAGTTTTTGATGGTTCAACATCAGATCCCTTTGACATCCGAAGCGGAGTGAAACAGGGCTGTGTCCTCGCACCAACCCTTTTTGGGATCTTTTTTGCTGTCATGCTGAAGCACGCCTTTGGAACTGCAACAGAAGGTGTCTATCTCCGGACTAGATCAGACGGAAAGCTCTTTAATCTCTCTAGATTGAGAGCGAAGACCAAAGTCCGGCTGAAATGCATGCGGGATTTCCTCTTCGCCGATGATGCAGCCATTGTTGCCCACTCTGCTCAAGACCTCCAACAACTCATGAATTGTTTTAGCAAGGCCTGCCAAGACTTTGGACTAACAATCAGCCTGAAAAAAACACAAGTCATGGGCCAGGGCGTGGACTCACCTCCCTCTATTACCATCTCCACACAAGAATTGGAGGTTGTTCATGACTTTGTGTACCTTGGCTCAACGATCTCTGACACTCTCTCTCTAGATGTCGAGCTGGATAAACACATTGGCAAAGCAGCTACCATGTTCTCTAGACTCACAAAGAGAGTATGGCTCAATAAGAAGCTGACGACATATACCAAGATCCAGGTCTATAGAGCCTGCGTCCTGAGCACACTCCTGTACTGCAGTGAGTCCTGGACCCTTTGTGCACGGCAGGAGAGGAAGCTGAACACCTTCCATATGCGTTGCCTCCGACGCATTTTTGGTATCACCTGGCAGGACAAAGTTCCAAATAGAGTAGTCCTAGAACATGCTGGAATCTTTAGCATGTATACATTACTGAAACAGCGACGTCTACGTTGGCTTGGGCATGTCGTGAGAATGGCTGATGGTCGGATTCCAAAAGATCTCCTGTATGGAGAATTAGTGCAGGGAAATCGCCCCAGAGGGAGACCACAGCTGCGATACAAGGACATCTGCAAGCGGGATCTGAAGGCCTTAGGAATGGACCTCAACAAATGGGAAACCCTGACATCTGAGCGTTCAGCCTGGAGGCAGGCGTTGCATCACGGCCTCTCCCATTTTGAAGAGACCCTTGTCCAGCAGACCGAGGCAAAGAGGCAGTCACGGAAGCAGCAAAATCAGGGAGCTGGACAGGGGACAGATTGTATTTGTCTTCAGTGTGGAAGGGATTGTCACTCTCGAATTGGCCTTCTCAGCCACACTAGACGCTGTTCCAAGTCCTCCATACAGAGCACGTTACCATAGTCTTTCGAGACTGAAGGATGCCTAATACTAAAATTAGTGACCGAAATAGAAAATTTCCCAGCAAACTTGAAGGGTTTAGCTGATTTGTTTAAGGATAAAAAAGTTGCCAGATTGAAGGATTGGATGATTAAAATGAGATTGAAGGATCAGATTATAGTTAAACTTCAAACTAATAAACTATCATGGTATAATTATATCCAATTAGATTGTTGGACGAATGAATGGTTGAAGACTAATGGCAAATGTAGAGAATGTACTAAGTATGAACAATTTCTATCATCACATGAAGACATGCAGAAAGATGCTTTGAGGAAGGGAGTAGTAAGTAGAATTTATAACCTAATTTTGGAACATGTGATATATTTGGAAAAGATATCGACCTTAATTCTAAAATTCTAAAATTGCTTTGCTGTCAATTTTTGATACGATAGAACTTGATTATTGCTCAAAGGAATTGATTTCTAATTTTATGACAAGTGCTAGAATATTAATAGCTAGATTCTGGAAAGATAAAAGTGATATTAAATTAGAAGATTGGTATAATGAAGTATGGGACATTGCGTTAAATGATAAATTGACTACTGAATTTAAGATGAAAAGAGGGGAAATAAGTTTAAATATTTTTTTATGCTAGATTTATTGAATTTGTATTAGAGAAAGGAAAGGGGAAAGCCTCTAAGCAACAATCAATACAATTTTGGAAAGGAGGTTCGTATTAAAAGTATTGTTCCAAAGGGTCCCGTGGGTATGGGGGAGCACTGTGTTTTAGATTGTATTAGTAAGTATTTTGTATTCTTGTATTTGTTTTGGAAATTTAAAAAAAAAGAAAGAAAGAAATGTGCGTACAGAATTTCTGGGGCTGGTAGCCTCGATGAGGAAGGGTTACATATCAGGGAAATGCTGGAACCCTGTTCAGCTGAATATGCTTGCAAACACCTATTTACAGCTTTGTGCTGATTGCAGGGCTTCTAAGTGGGGTGGGGAAGTCAGAGTGGGGCTTCTCTTCAAAGCCCATCCCACCACCCTTTGAGCTGTACATGCTTTCAGGCTTAATAACTCTGTGCTTCTAGTGCAAAGCAGGAAAATTATTCTCAGCATCATACTCTTTAGTCTTCCAGGTACCAGTTAAAAGCATATGTATTTGTACAAGCTTCTACGGAATTAGCAAGAGTTTAACTGACCTTGAGCTGCTCTCTGTTTGTATTGCTTTCGTTGTATCTTTAGCAAACATTTCCAGTTGTGGTTGTAAATTTTTGTAATGTTATTATGTTGGTGATTTCATCCATTTTCAATTTGTGCTTTTAGATATGTGATTTTAACTATTTGTAACCTGTTATTTTGACTGTCTTTTTCAATGTAACGTTAGTTGCTGTGTACTCTTACGAGGAAGAGCAATACATAAATCAAAGTAATTCATCCTCCTCCTCCTCATCTGGCACAATGCCCCTGGCCAGAGTCAGCCCTGTCATTAGGCAGAGGGAGGCAACTGCCTCAGGAAGCAGATGGTGAGGTTGCAGCCACCAAGTTGTTCCATCTCAATGCTCAAGAGGTTCATCACACATCGAGGACAGAGTTCTGTGCACCCTCTCTGTGTACACACAGCCAAACTTAGCCTGCTGGCTTGGGTTGCAATGGAGGACTCTTTCCTAATGTCAGGGTTCAAGTAAAGTTCAGCCCAGTCAACCTCTGTACATGAAATGGACAGGGGTGGTTGCCATCTTGTCCTTGGGCCTCTGGCACTGGATTGTAATGGGCTGCCTCTGCCCTGGGCATAAAAATGGTTTTTAAGGTTCCAGCCTATAAATGGCATTGTAACAGCCAAGTCGTATTATGTTACACTTGCACAGAGATCTGTCCCGCTTGCCCTTAGCATTTATTTCTCTTGGAGAATAACTATGAGGAAGCAATCAAGATAGCTCTCTATTATATCAACCCCTTTTGCTATCAGCAAACAGTCATAGATGCTTCTGTAAGAAAATTGGGTGGAGGGGTCAACAGGTAGTCAAAAATACAGTCGTGTGTTGCTTAGCTTGTAACAATATCAATGCGCAGACTGAAAAAAGCAAAAAAGGAGAATGACATTTCATGCCAGTAATGGAATTAAATGAAGGGTGGGTGGTAGACATGACCTCCATGATTTGGGTGAGGAATTATGGACTGCAGGTTGCCATTCACTCAGCATGATGCACCATGCTTAATACTGCACATTAATGAAGAAACAGTTGCCCTTCTCCTTATAAACATCCTAGCCTTGAGGAGATCCTTTGCCTAGTCTCTCCTGCACCTTATCCCATCCTTCAGCTGTCCTCAGTAGCCCATCACCTGCTGACAAAAAGCCAGCTTCTTACAGTGTGGAGAATCTTTGAGCTCAAACCAGTGCAGCCCTATGCAGCTTACTCCAAAGGAAACTAGACTTAGTGGCATGACACTTCCAAATAGGTATGTATAGGGTTTGCAGCCTCATTGTATGTATACCTCGAAGCAAGCCCTACAGAATAAATAGGAATTTCTTCTGAGCAAACAGCCTCACGCTGCTATTGGATACCACACAGGTATCCAAGCTTTGATAGGGATTCTGAACAAAAAAAAGGAATTGTCACTTAAGAATAACATCCAACTAATCTCCCACTTTTCTTACTTTTTAGCACTTTGTCTTTGCCTATCAGACCGCTCCTTGCATTCATAAAAGTGGGGAAATCCCTTACCCACTTACTGTGTGTACATATATTTAAACATTTTACATATAATTGTGTATGAATATCCAATTCACACACTGGAGGCATCATTAGATTGGAAACATGTTGAAAAATGGTATACATTATTTCTCCTGAAATCCTTTCAACAAATTCAAAGATACCCGAGAGCTTTCTTTTTCTTTTTAAAACACCCGTTCCACTAAACTTTATTTCGTTTGAATATTTCGCTGATGTTCCCTTATCTCCGTTTTTGTTTCCACAACTGCCAGGGTATTCCTATATAGAGCACAAAATGATCAAGAAATATGTCTTTAAAAGCACTGACAAAACTTACGGCTATCATTGCTGGGAAGCATCTTGTCTTAGAGATTGAATGGAAGACAATAATTATGTCCTGGGGGGGGGGGGAAACTAATGTGAAAGGCACCAGGAATTTCTGAAGGACACCTGCCCCCTCCCCCCTTTCTCAGTACCAATCCCCTTTGTGGCAATCTTAGGTTTTATGATGTGGAATCATCACACCCTTTTCTCCTCCAGGCAAGGACAATCAAACCAGCTTCTTACCTGTTCTGCCGCTTCCGGATCTATTTGACTTTGAAACACTGGCACAGCAAACTGTATCTTTTTAGGACTGTTAGGCTCCATGGCAAGAATCAGGATCCTGAAGAGGAAAACAGTCCAGCACTGCCTGAGAGGAGAGACAGAGATGTGTTCCTGCAATTACTCCCTGGCACACTCCCTGAAGCCACGCCAAGCCCTCCTGAATAATGGCTGTAATTCCCGAGTCAGTGAGGGGAGCAGCCTGGCTGAGTAACCCCCTTCTTCCACATCCACAGCGGCAACAGCAGCAGTCCCTCTGTCTGGAGTTGTTCCTCCTCAGGTCCCTCTCAGTGCAAAGCTGAAAGACACAAGAAGCTAATTGTGCACAGATTCTCTTCTCCGTATGCCAAGCAGTCACTCAGAAGCTAATTGAAAATGCAATACTAGCCCGGCTTGGCCTGCTGCCCTGGGATTGGAAAAGGAGGATCTCTACCGTATATTACTCACTGGCTGCACCAAAGTGCACAGTAAGCACCCTTTGGAGCATTGCTGATGGGCCGTGAATTATTGATAGCCCCAGCGATCGGGATGCTTTCAGACCCGAGGTGTGGATGTGGAGCTTCAGAGCAGGTGGGATCAAATTAGTTGGTCCCCAAATAACCCTTTGCGGCATTCTCTTTCATGTTGTACATAGGGCTGACCCTGCCATTAGGCGAGAGGCAAAAGCCACCCTAGGCGGCAGATTTTGACTGTCAGGAAAGGGCATCACATTGTTCTTTAGAGTTTAGACTGTTAGTATTGTGTTTGGGAGCTGGAGACAAGGAGAGGGGCTCCTGTGATCTTTCTGCGACATATGCCAAAATTACTTCAAGTACAAGACAGAGAGATCAGTTGTTCAGCTAGTGAAATGTCTTGGAAACCACCACACCACCCCCAATTAGGTGAAGCAAGGCAGCTGCCTCAAATTGCGAAGCCCCAGGAACACCGCTCCTTCTGTTCTGGGAAGGCCTCAATTACTCTAGAAAACGTCTGATGCAGTGGGCAGCTCTCTGCGGCTGGCATGTTTTCAAAACAAGGTGGCAGCAATGCATGTGTGGTGGCCTGATGATGGGGGAAGGGGTGGCGGCAGCATTTCACTTGTCTCCTAAGAAGGGTGGGGGACCTCCAGAAACAGATGCACTTACCAAATAAGACAAAGGCGTTTTCAGGACACAAAAGATGGTCCAAATAATCTGAAACACAACACACACTACGGACAGATTTTGTCCAACAAACTGGAGATAGTGCAGAGCTGCTCTTCTGGCTGAACTGTCAGCTGGCTGAGGCTCAGAACCTTTTGCATTCCTCCTTCCTCTCCAGGATCTGGATGAGCCCTAAGCTGGGGGGGACTCAGGTGGTGCATGGATTTTGCTTCTTCTCTCCCCTTCCCCCTTTGGGGAAGAGGAAAGAGCAGTACAGTCACATCCCTACTTGAAGTGCTGAAGGAATAATCTGAACCTGCACAGTTGCTGTTTTATAGTTGTCTAAATTTGGTCAGCCTAATTTGCATCACATGAATATTGATTGGCCTATTATGCAAATTAAGTTAATTCATTGTCCCATCCTTTTCCACCACAGTTTTCATGGGAAGCAAAGCAACGATTGGAGTGAGATATTATCATGGAATGGAACAGGGATAGCTAAGCGTTGATTCTCCCTCCCTCCCTCTCAGTCTAATATGACACCTTCCCAAGACTGGGACCCAATCTTTAAAACTGACTTGCTTCTCTTGAAACTGAGAGCGAGTGAGTGAGCGAGCTAATATTTAAGCAGTTGACTTACGGGTAGAAGCTTGGGCTGCTGTACTAGAAACTGCAAAGCCAACTTATAGGAAATGAAATACATTAAAGAGATATAACCCTATTATAAATGGAAAACCTCATTGACTTCTGAAGGCTACCATTCAACGTCATGGATATAAATTTTCTGTAAACTAACACCCAGAGTTCCTAAGCACATTTATGTGGACGGAAGCTCCATCAATTCCATTCAGTTTAGATTGTCTTCTGCTGTAATGAATTCAATCAAGAAATCATTGAGTATTTGGTACTGTTGCCAAGGAAATTGAAAATCAGTTCAGTTTCCAGCAACCAGCATGTGTGATGCAAAGATTTAACAGCATTAAAAAGAATAATATTGTGAATCATAACTGCTTCTGTGACTCCAATGAGAATAGAAACTTTGTCATATAAACTATAGTCACAAGAATGTTTAAACAATATACAAATACAGGACTGCTGGATAGCTCAGTGGTTTAGACCTCTGGCTGCAGAGCCAGAGGTTGGGAGTTCGATTCCCCCCATGGTGCCTCCCTGACAGGGGTGGGACTCTACGATCCAGAGAGTCCCTTCCAGCTCTGCAGTTCTAGGATTATTAGCTGGCTGGATACCTCAGGGGTTTAGGTCTCTGGCTGTGGAGCCAGAGATTGGGAGTTTGATTCCCCCGATGTGCCTCCTTGACAGGGGCTGGACTCCATGTTCCAGAGGGTCCTTTCCAGCTCTGCAGTTCTAGGATTATTATTATTGTTACTATAAGAAAAATATTGCATTGCCTACATTTTGGGTGCATATTTTATGTCCTGGGTTTACTATAATCATTCAAGAAAATTCAATAGAGCTTTTGGGATAAAAACAAAGAGCAATAGTTTCAAAGCATTCAGATCCCAGGTTTGACCATGTCAAGGTTTTATGCTCAACGTTTTTCTGTTATACAGTATTACTGCATTTTTAGTCTCCCTCCTTTGTTTTATTCTAGATAGAAGGAAAGTAGACATTTAGAACATGGCCCATTCAATACACACCACATGTTAAATTGAGGTCAAATGTGAGAAACTGTGACTGTCAAACTGATGCTGGCAAGAGTGCCAACATGATCACCTTCTCTCTCCCCCCCCCCCCCCGGAGCCCTTGGAGCTGCCAAAAAACTGACGGGGTGGGGCTTCCTAGAGATCTGGAGGACATTTAAGGGAGTCGGCAGGGCAGATGGTCCCCCTCCTACTTCCATTGGGTTCCATAGCAAAGGTATAGCACTGAGTCCTGCCCCAAGAGCATAAACACGATATGGATGGACAGGCAGAAGTGTCAGAGGAAAAAGTCAAAAAAGAGGGAAAATTGTAGCTCGCTGTGGATTTAAATGGATCTAGACTGAAAAAAAATATAATTAATTAGATAAGTCATTGGAGAGAATTAAAGTGTCTGAGACAGAATATTGCTTCAATGAGTGTAACTGGGGTGGGATCCATGTGTTATAGGACATGCAGTATTGTTGTGATGGAGTTAATTAGTTATAGCTGAAAAAATATATTTAACTGAAGTTGAACTATATAGGAGGAGATATTGTTAGCAACCCAATGCACTAAGAGCAAAGTTGGTATGATTATTATGGGAAACTAATGTATTGATAACATTTACGTTTCTACATTATTAAACTTTATTATGGCTGCACAATAGTTCAGCCCTATACAATGTGTTTAGGAGCAAAAAAGCATTCGATAAGGCAAATCAAAAGATAGAGATCTCCCAAACAAACAAACAAACAAACAAACAAATCAACTGGACCTTGGATCACTCCCAAATTTGGCATGGCATGGATGGAGTGGAAAGTCTCTTCTTGCTCTGTGCCAGATTTGGAGGCATTTGGGCAAAGAGTTTTCGAGTTGTGATTTTTAAAAAGGGAACACTGTTTTTACTCCATACAGAGGCAAGCGACTTCCAGCTACAGCCCTTTGAGAAAAAATGAAATATGACAAGACAAAATTTGCATACCTGAAAAAAAATACTCTTTTTGCTATTCCCCTCTCCCCCCATTTAGAATGACAGAGACACTCATGGCTCTAAATCAAACTTCTTAATTAGTTCTTATAAAGCTTGACAACCTCTGAAATTGTCGCTTTTTTAATCACTTGGCGAGATTCTAAGGAGGGAGCTATTTGCATAGTACAGCATTCTGACCAATCAGAAGGTGTCTGGAGTCAGCTCACAGGCAGGTGTAAGTCTGTCACTTTTAACCCTGCCATGGCCTTCATTTAACTCCTTCTTGGCCACACATTCTTATCTCCTGCCTGTGGAAATATTTTAAAATAGATTTTTAAAAATAGATAATAATATTAAGCAGCTCACTTACTAAAGCTGTGAAATCACTGTCTTTTCCTTTTGTGACTGGTGAGCTCAAAGCAAGCTTTGAGTTGGTTTACTCATGAGTATGTTTACCCAGTTCACTCAAAAGTTTACGGATCCACATGATTTCATATGATTTTTAGATTTTTATCCTCCCTAAACCACTGTCAGATCATCCCATTTGCACCTACAGACTACACCACAAAAATCATGGGTCCTTCAGTGCATGGTTTTGCAGTGGTGCAAAAATATGGAGATGATGCATGGATCCTCATGGATCCACATGATTTTGACATAGGATCATTCTCAAACCATTGTCCAATCATAGGTCTCATCTCTGCCCACATGCTAAAACATAGAAATTGTGGGTTCTTCAGCGCATGGCTTTGCAGTTGCACAAAAACATGGATCTGAAGCATGGATCCTCATGGATCCACATGATTTCTCTGCAGGATCATCCCCAAACCAATGTTCAATCATATATGGACCATCACTGCCCACAGACTTCAAGACAGAAATCATGGGTCCCCCCACCTTTGCAGTGGCACAAAACATCAATCCAAGGCAGAGGTGTGCGTGGGTCCACATGATTTTTATGCAGCATCATCCCCAAACCACTGTCCAGTCATAAGGCCGCATTTGTGCCCATAGACTACAACACAGAAATCATGGGTACTCCAGCACATGGCTTTGCAATGGTGTGAAAACATGGATCTGGCATACAGATCCTCATGGATTCACGTGATTCTTGGGTAGGATCACCCTCAAGCCACTGTCCAATCATAAAATTCACCTCTGCCCACAGACTACAAAACCGAAATCATGGGTCCCTGAGTGCAAAAACACCAATCCAAGGCACAGATGATGATGATGATGATGATGATGATGATGATGATGATGATGATGATGATAATAATAATAATAATAATAATAATAATAATAATAATAATAATAATACAGAGACCTGGCAATCGAAACATCTCGCCTCTGGAAGAAACACACTTCAGTGGTCCCCGTAGTCATTGGGACTTTGGGAACAATATCAAGAAATTTCACACAGTACTATAAGCAGTTGCAGATCTCAGAAATCACACCGCCATCAGAGCTACAAAAATGGCAATATTAGGAACAGCATACCTACTGTGTCAATATTTAACAGATACTTAGGTTTTTGGTTAAAACTTGTATCTGTTATATAATACCAGTCAATGTTTTTATAATTTTGATTGTGCCTGGAGTTTTTGAACCACCACCACCTTAGAATGGCAGAGCTGTAAGGGACCCTATGGATCATCAAATCCAGCTCCTGTCAAGGAGGCACAGAGGGATTCAAACTCCCAACATTTGACTTCGTAGCCAGAGACCTAAACCACTGAACTATCCAGCAGTTTTTGAATCCACATGATTTTTAACTAGGATGATACCCAAACCACTGTCCAGTCATAGGCCCCGTTTGTGCTTACAGATTACAACACAGAAATCATTAATCCAGACACATTCTGATTGGTCAGAATGCTATGCTATGCAAATTGTTCAGTCATTTTATTTATTTATTTATTTATTTATTTATTTATTTATTTATTTATTTATTTATTTCATTTATACCCCGCCTATCTGGTCAATTATGACCGCTCTAGGCGGCTTAGAATGTTCACATTTCTATTATATGTTTATGGTCTGATAGATGCAGGTCACTAATTTTTGCTCAACTGAGAGTACAAGCTTGACTTGATTGAGCACCCAACTTTTCTGTTTTTCTGGTTGTCTTTAGTATTTTTACCAACACCACATTTCAAATGACGTGATTTTTGTCCCTGTCTTTCTTCACTATCTTCCTTTCACATAGTATGCATGATTTTGATCTTGGCTTCCAGTGGCATTCTTTGCTGACTCCAACCTTTTCCTTTTTTTAAATCTCAAAAAGTAAAGGGACATATTTTGGAAAACATGTACATAACATATCTGTAGAGGTTTTGATCCAATACAGTTTTTCTTCCTCAGCTTGCCTAACTCGAAGAAAGGTATTGGAAGTTGGAACATAGTTTTCCAGCCTGCATTTGGTGGAACGGGCATGGCAACATTAGTTTATCTGAGAGGTTAAAGGGTGTGTCTGTTTCTCCACTGCACGTCTTATACCTACTCACACCTTTGCTTCACCATTTCATTAAGTCCAAAACAGCCTTTCAAAATATTTTGACACAGAGGAACAATAGCCACCTCCAAGGAGTTCTCGCTTCTGTCTTTTCCTAGTAACCATAACACAGATCCTATGCTCATCTTTTGGAATCCTCTCCCACCCTCTTCCCTATATGAGGGAAATTTCTGATTGGATTTGTGGGTAGCATATGTATATTTAAACTAATTTTAAAAATCAGAAACATCAATTCTTAAAAACCTCTGGTTTTTGAATGTGGCATATTGTGCTTCTGTACCCACAACCAAAAAGCCAGGAAATGGCCCAATATTGCGGCACAATATCATGCCTGTGTTGCCAGCAGGAAAAAGGATGCCAAGATTTACATCGCAAAGGGCAGCCTGAATGTTGACAGCACCCATGGCAGCAGTCAAGATGGTCTACAGGATACTCTCTTGAGCTCCCTACCATTCACACTTGTTGAAAAACCAGTCCTGACAACTACTTTGTGTTTGGGTGAGAAGTGGTTAACACACAAAAAAGGAGTCAGTTTCTGGGATTGCCCTTGTGTGGTGTCACTTTGTGAGTGTTAGTGTTGCTGGGGGACTCCTGTTCAATACCTTGACCATTAGCTTGTGGAATGTCTCAGGGTTCTATGATTCCCCATACTATTTCATATACAGTGGTGCCTCGCTAGACGATTGCCTCGCAGGACGAGGAAATCGCTAGACGATGCCTTTTTGCGAGCGCTACTGCGCTTCGCAAAACGATGTTTCCCTATGGCGATTTTCGCTAGACGATGAGGTTTTCCCATAGGAGTGTGCCGACTAGTGGTGAAAAGCTGTCAGTGCAGCTGTCAGTGCATTCCTATGGGGACCCTCACTCGCTAGACGAGGTTTCCCTATGGGAAATTTCGCAAGACGACTGCGTTTTCCCTTGGAACGCATTGAAGCGATTTCAATGCATTCCAATGGGAAAACGTGCTTCGCTAGACGATGTTTTCGCTAGACAGCGATCCTCGTGGAACGGATTAACATCGTCTAGCGAGGCACCACTGTATACATGAAAAACCTGAAAGGGGCTATCCAGAATTTTGTGGTCTGGTACCAACAGGGACGTGGTGGCGCTGCGGGTTAAACCGCAGAAGCCTCTGTGCTGCAAGGTTGGAAGACCAGCAGTCGTAAGATTGAATCCATGCGACGGAGTGAGCTCCCGTCGCTTGTCCCAGCTCCTGCCAACCTAGCAGTTCAAAAGCATGTAAAAATGCGAGTAGATAAATAGGTACCACCACGGTGGGAAGGTAACGGTGTTCCGTGTCTAGTTGCGCTGGCCATGTGACCACGGAAGATTGTCTAAGGACAAACACCGGCTCTACGGTTTGGAAACGGGGATGAGCACCGCCCCCTAGAGTCGGACACGACTGGACTAAATGTCAAGGGGAACCTTTACCTTTACCTTACCAACAGAGTGCTGATGACACCCAACTCCATCTGCTTTTTAAGATCTTCCAGGAAGCCCTTCTCACAGTCTGTCAGGCCCGTGGGTGCTCACCGGAGGGGGCGGGGTGCTGAACCACGGAACACCTGTTTAGCTGTCTGTCGAACAGGCACAAACAGCCCAACCAGCAGTTTGTGCCCATCCCTAATATCAACTTGACTGCACATCATCATCATCATCCAGAAATACCAGGCAGTCAATCAAAATTATAAAAACATTGACTGGCACGGCACGGCATGACACCGAACCGTGACGAGGTGCACGGTTATCGTCTCATTATTTCAGGTTGGACGGGCAACGGCACTCCGCAAAGGCTCAGAGCTTCCTGGATGGGGACTCTTTGCCTGCCCACTTGAAGAGTGACAGGCAGGCCTAGCTCAATGTGAGCTTTTAAAACAGGCCTAGTGGCCTGCTCTGTCCTCTTCCCTGCCTGACGAGCGACCCACCCTCCCACCCAGTGTAAGAATGAGAGTAGCTGGTCACTTTGGGGCTGGATGGGAATTTTTGACCTGCACCAAATTGGCTCTAGACTGCAGGTGGTTTTTCGCCCATCCCATTCTTATTCCCAGGGAGCACATGGGAGCTAAATAGGTCACTGGCAGTACGGACACGACGGCGGGTAGTGCTAAACAGGGTAGGTTCAGGTGAGTCCCAGGGTGGGCACCCAGAGGGTGCAAGGGATCCCTCCTCTCAGAATTGCATTTCCAGAGGTTTGGCTGAGGGGAGGGAAAACAGGGAGACTCCAGGGAATGCTGGGCACTTGGAGTCTAGAGACTCAGGTAGAGGGCGGCCCCGGGTACTCCGGGTGGATGGCCGAGAGGGTGCTGGACAGTTCAACAGCACCCTCTCGGGGTAGGAACTCCCAGGGGCAAAGGTTTGGACTGGTTGGTCAAGAATGACGAGTAGAGATGGGGGTATTCATATTCGTATATGAATACGAATATCCCCCCACAGGTGGAAATAACGAGGGTTATGGTGTCCACTCACCATTTCGCCGCTGACGCGAGCTCGGTGGAGCCTTCCTATTGCGCCGTTGTCCACAATGGATTAGCCACTCCTGGCAGGAGGCGGGATGACAAGCCTCTCTGCCAGGTCATGCCGGACACTCGTTATTTCCACCTGGGGGGGGGGACATTTGTATACGAATACCCCCATCTCTAACTATGAGGTTTCCAGACCTGTTAGCGCTACGGCTGGCCCACTTGTAAAAAGGAGTAGTTAAAAATTAAATAGTTAATAAAGTTGTGGCCCTGGTTTTAACCCATATTGCTGTGTCTCGTCTCGCTATTTCAGGTTGGGCACGCAATGGGTGTCATTCAGCTGAGCTGAACACCCACAAAACTGTCAGTTTTGCAGTGCTTCTCAGAATGCCACTAGCCTTCTAATTATGCTTCAGATCCATATTGGATTGCGAGGCTGTCTTTTCCTTCTTCTCACATGTAAATGTGTGCACACTTTGTGGGCAACATTTGCAAACTGCAAACAACGTGTGCATGAATCTGGATTAATGTTCATCCTTTATTCCCTTTCCCCCATTGATTAAAGCATGCTTATGGCCCTTTTTCAAGCATACATATCTCTAGCAGTGTGTATTTCTCACATGGATGCGTTCACCACAAGCCTCAGAAATGTATGGATTTCCAAGGCAAGAGTTTCTTTATGCCATGGCTCATCTCTGGAGGTGCAGAACATTTTTTATTTTTTTGAGGGAAATGTGAACTGATTTCTTTCCCACTCTTGGACACATACCAATAATTATTTAATTGTGATTTTAGGTTGGAGAATAAGACGAGTCTTTGCTAAATATAAACAGCCATTTCTTCCTGCATAGATTTGATATTCCATTAAAGTCATTTCCCACAGAATCCTGAGAGGTTAAAAATATGATCTCCCCTCCCCTCCTCCAACAAGCTCTTCCATGTCAGGACATTATATATCAAGCTTTCCAGTTTTGTAAGTTCTTACAGCCAAGCAAAATTCTGCTTCCTTTGAATGCTACCTTGTCTTGGTGCAATCTGCTTCCGGGCACTCCCTTAGATTCAAAAACAGGCTGACATGAGGCACGCGAGGCTGCCATTTGAGAAAAATAAGTCCAAATTTTTGTGTAACTAGTTGTGTGGCGATTTGCATACTGGCTAATAAGTCCAATTCATTGTAACAGTATGAATCTGAAGGATTGTTTATGTAGGTGTCGTCCTACACAGTGCAAAGAAAGACCCTTTTGAGGGTGAGGAAACACAGTTGCATAAAAGAGCAGAGTACGATGACGTTCATGACCTGCTTGTGGGCTTTTTGGAGGCATCTGGTTGGCCGTTGTGGAACGGAATGTTGGACCAGACATGCCTTTGGTTTGACCCAGCAGGACTCCTCTTGTGTTCCGTGACATTTGTTGGCTGTGTGCAACCAGTGTAATAATAAACTCTTCTATGTGGCAGGGGCTTTTCATTGTATAATCCCACGTCTGCGTTCAGATGTTGTGCAACCACATGTAGACGGTTTCACAGGCTTATGCTTCTATTATTCCTCCACAAGGAGGAACCAAAAGTACAGATTGCTACAGTTGATCATTTAAGGAGAAGAAAGCGGGAAAAGTGTGTAGGAAGGTGAAGACTTTTGTTGGACGAAGAACACTGACGACTGCTTTCAGTCCACTGTTTAGAGCTGCTGCCGCTGATGTCCAAAAAGCCATTTTGTCGTTCGGCCTCCTGTAGGAAAGGAACAAAGATGTAGGCAGAGCGACATTTTATCTGATGACGACAATGAGCTGACACCAGTACCAGGAAGAATTCCAGTGGCATGCAACATCATCCGGCAGTTTAGAGATGAGGAACCGGTGGCCTTCGAGATATTGTCCCAACTCCACTCACCACTGGCTAAGCTTATATGAATAAATAATTTTAAAAATTAGGGCTAACAGCAATTGCCATCCAGCATCTGGAAACTAGAGGTCTCTCCCCCCCCTTCTAATAAATATTTAAGTGGCTTCAACCCAGTTCTCAATGGACAAGGGCCATTTTCTTTCTGGAGGAAAGGCTCTTCTCCAAGTGACTTCAGCACCAAAGGAAGGTGTAACCATGGGCGGGGTTCTGCCTCTCTTTCTCTCTCTTGGCTTCATCCCTGCATGTGTGCGTGACTCCTCCCCCCATGTGCTGGGTTCTGTTGTGACCAGAACCTCATGCGATCGCTGCGTGGAGAAGAGAGCTGCATGGAGGGAAGCGGAGTCATGCGCGCGCGCGCCCAGCTTAGCAGGAACCTTGGTAGGGTTACATTTGATCTCTTTTTTTCCTCTTGCTTTGCCCACGTGTGTGACGTTTAACCCAAGAAGCATTAAAAATGGGCACTTCTAAAAAAACCCTTCCTTTAATCTGCCAGCGGGCTTCTTCTCACAAATGCCCAGCCGATTACATGTTCACATGAATCTTTATTCAGAAAACTTCCACTTCTGGTTGCAAGAGAAAAAGAGTAAAGATTTCAAAAGATAACTCCAGACTTGTAGGCAAAATAAATAATTTTATTGGCACAAACAGCCCTTTTCAAAAGAGATCAGCCCTTCTGTATATTCTAAACATACAGCTCTTTGACAGGCTTTTCTCCTGTAATATTGTTAAAATTTTACTAGTCATTGATTACATCTTCAACACAATCTGAAAATTTATTAGCGGGAAAAAATAATTTTAAAAGACAAGAATCCTAGTGGCATTCAAACATTGTTGCCCTTCAACTGACTGTGCATCCCACAGGCAAAAGCTGTAGGTCAGGAAACTCTACAAACGGTCCATTATCTTTTGCTGTGACACATGCCATTTCTCCCAGCTTCTAAACACAAACAGAGAAGGAAGAAGGGACATTGTTCCTTCCAGTTTCCCCATAACCGCTGAAGAGACCAATCCACCTCAATGAAATGGCATACCACTTTCTTGTATTAAACTAGTGTATTACAAACATGTTTGAATAAAAGGAGGAAGAGGCCGCCTTCTTATATAATGACATAATTCATATATATTAATGTTTATAAAAAAGAGGCACATGAAGGAATAAGGGAAGATTAAAGAAGCAGAACATTATTCTTTTTTAAAGTATCTACTGCACAAAGATAAGGCCTTTCAGTGTGAGCATCTTTAGTAGTTTTAGGTAAGTTCATGTACTTCTCTAAGCTTTGCAAATGGTAGCTTCTCCCAAGGCTTAAATTTTTTTACAACAGGCTACCCTCTTCTTTTGAAGTGGCACTCAGTAACAGCAGTGGAAATAGTTATTTCAAGCTCTCAGAGTGAATCTGTTATTGCACAGTTAAATACCTCACAGAGGTCAGTGGCGAGGGGTGGGGTGGGGTTCATGGTTGTGGGGGGAGGAAATAACAGTCCGAGGCTATTTTGCACTGAACTGGGGTAGGTCCAGCAGTCTTCAAGTCTTATGAGGAACACCTCTACACAGAATTAAGGACAACGCACACAGACAGACACATACAAATAAATATTAAGGCTTGCAAAACAGCCAGAGTTCTCTTGATGATTCATGAGCAGTAGTTAAGATACAGAGAGAGTCCTGGTCAGAGTAGAGGGGCCCAATGTGGGAAGTCGGACAGGAGACCACTAAGAAAGGACTGTACTCAGCAGCCGTTGCTTCTGTCCAGAAGTGTCCAAGCACACACCTCCCTCGGCAGCTTTCAAGAGGAGAATTCCACTGCGCCTCTGGACCACATGGCAACCTTGGAGGAAAAAGAAATGTTACTGCTCGACCATCATTTGGCATCAGGCACAAGTGCTTAGGTAATGAAGCAGGAGTCTATGGCAAAGATCTAGAGGTATGCTTGGATATCCAACATCATGGGAACTGGAACTCCCCAAGCCGAATGGTGGAAATGAGAAAGCAAGACCAGACAGTGAAAGGAAGACCTCCCTACCAACATATATGCTGCGCTCCACATGTTTCTGCCTTCAAGAGGAAGGAGACAACCATGGTGCTTGCTTGGCATCCAAATGCTTCCTGAGAGTCATTGCAATATTCCATGGGAAGAACTGTACTGTGACAGACTCCCTTTACAGATCCCAAGAAAGCTGGAGGACTCCCAGCGGAGGAGCTTGCCCATCTCCTTCCTTTTCCAAACAGAGGTACATGGAACACAGCATACTGTATATATGGCAGTAGGGATACCTCTCTCCCCCTCAGAGTTCTGGGAGTGGGTGCCTTAGAAATCTGAAAGTCCCATCCTGAACGGTCACCCCCACTGAATTTCCATGGGTGAACGGGGATTTGAAGCCAGGCCTCCTGAGTCCTAGTCCAGCCATCTATCTACTACACCACACTGGCTCTCCAAGCATATATATGGTTTCTCACCAGAGCGAGTCACTTAGTGTGAAGCAAAGTTTGAATGCTGGCTGAAACTTTTCCCATAAGCAAAACACTTATACCGAAGCACTCAAATACACAGATAACAGGAATACAGTAACACTAAAAGGCATTACCTCTTGTACCGGTTCATGGTTACATTTCTTGCTTAGCATTAGTAGATCTGCTAGGGGATGAGACAGCCGCTAACAGTCCACTGACAATTTCCCGTCTGATTTCACCAACAATCGATTCTTTGATCTAAAAAAGAAGAGGATGTTGAAATTACAATCCTTCCCTGAATTATATTAGTGTAATTTATAGCTTTCCTCTTGCAGCCTTGCAGGAGGGACCCAGAGATCTCTGCACAGCCCTCTGCAGCATCAAAGCCAGGAGGAAGGCTGGTGGCTTCTCATGCTCACCAGAAGACAGTGGCATGGCATGGCATGCACAGCAGCCTAGCCTGTTGGTGGTCATGAGCAGCATACCCAAGCAGGCTGCCCACTTGCAGCAGGAACCGCTGAACTCCCGACACCCGACTCTACCCAGCCTCGTTTGGTGGGTGACTTTCTTGCAAATTTTAGTCTGCTTTTTTTTTTTTTTTTTTTTTTTTTGCTAGAATGCAGAGGAAAAAGAGAGGGACCAGAGCAAGGGACACAGGAAAAGATTTATTATTTTTTTTGGCAGGGTGGGTGGGTTCAAAGACAGTGACCAAATAGGATGGCTGGTCTTGCTGAACCTAATAGCTAGCTTGAGTGGGCAGGGCCAGTCCGGAGCCTGGGAACACTTTGCTGTCCAAGAGGATATGATCCACGTAGAAGTTCTCATGGCTGCCTTCCTGGAGCGGCTGTGAAGCTGCTCCAGGAACCGAGGACCCAAGCTGTGATGGCTCCTGGCAACCAAAGTTCATTGCTCTGGATACTCTCTCATCCAGGGACAACTGCTACCTCCCCCAAAGAGAAGGACAGAATGACAACAATTAGGAACAAACTGGGTGAAAAGGAGGACTGTGTTCTGAAATAAACTGATAATGTCATCCTAAATTGGCTCACAGTTAATGGATGTGCACACAAGAGGCAGGATTCATCTTTGTGGCCAGGGAGCAGGCTCAGGAACAGAAAACTTGCATTCTATTCTTGGCTTTGCAAGAGCCAGACTTCCTGTGTGACCTTGGCAGGAAACTGTCAGCCCTCTGCATCCAAGTTTGTGGCTGGCTCCAGCAAGGAATACTTTTGCACTCCGTTAAATAATGTTTCTAAAGGATGCGACTTCTCGTCTGAAAAGGAGCTTACACGAAAGAGCAGTGCACCTCCAGGTACTCTGCTGTTTCTTTAAAATGTTTTTCCCTTCAGCTGAGTATATTCCTAAAAGCGTATTTTAAAAAGGAAAAGAAAAAAAGCACTCACGAGCATCACTTCTCAGAAACAGCACTCTGCACATCAGGGCCAAACCCATTTTATGTATGTGATGCAGGCCTGCTGCATCCTGAAGAAAATTCCTGGAAACAGAGTTGCTCTAATCTGTCCACATTACTCCCCCCCCCCCCTCCCCGCACCTTGGTAGGACTTACAAAAGCACACGAGTGTTTTGAGAAACTAAACTGAAAGATGGCCAAAAATCTCAGTTGGATAACTGAAATCATGTAATCTTCCTTGACCGGTTTGTTGAAAGCCACATTTGTTCAGAGAGTGGAAGACATGCTTTTAGAGATGACAACTGGCTGGAGAATGACAGGAGTGGTCGTTATGAAAGAGAACTTTCTAAAGCTCTGTGGTTTCCTTTTTCACTGTTACAGTCCATAAATCAGAGCACAGGTGGTATGTTCTTCGAAAGAGTAAGAATAAAAACGGCCAGCGTGAAGTCTCATGACTCTGTGTGTGTGTGTGTGCGCGTGCGTGTGTGCGCAGCCTTCTTCCAAGGGAGTGCAGTTATCTGAAGGGATTGTGGGTTCTTTTCCATTCTGGGAAGTACACTACAGGTCAAAAGTGCGAAAACATTACAGTCCCTTCCAGCCCAAGCTGAAACACTATTCACGGCTTACGCCTCTCCCCATTCCCGCTTTAAAAACGAGATCATTCAAGTACACAAAGGGGGAGAAATTACTTGGAGAGCCACGAGTTTAACATTTATGGGGAAAAAGAAATATCAAGAATGCATACTAATGGATTTCCCTGCAATGCATTTATTCTCTTCTGGAAGCAAACCACGCAAGGCTGATGCTCTTGGTATTTATGAGATGCAAAGAAGTGTATTAACGTGAACGGCGCTCTCCCACTCAGCAGCCTTGCCCTGTACGAGCACTATAGGCAAAACAAGCATTTAGGCCAGCTTGTGCGTTTAAGAAACTAGGGCCATAATCCTGTACTTACCTGGAAGCATGGGCAATTTAACTTAATAGGACTTCATAGAAGACGGTGTTCTAAAGAAAGGTTGAGAAAGGAACTCAGCCGGGCATTTGCCCCACTGTTTGGTCTGCTGGGGGGTGGGGATGGGCTGGTTCACTCCTTTTTTCCAGCGATCACGCGACATAATTGCTGGAGCAAACCAAACTGCCCCCAAAGCAGCCCTATCCGCACTTCCGACCTGCACTTTTCTACTTCTTTTGGTGCGGGTAAGATTGCTCTGTTTTGGCCCATCTCCAGTGTGCATGTGTGATCGCTGGGAAGGGGCCAAAAGGGAGCCTCCTTGTTGTCAAAACTCTTTCCACTCTGAATTTCTGATATGGTGAAGTGGCTTAATAAGCAAGCCACTTCTCGATATCAGCAAAATTAACATTTCCTATGATCTTCAGCAGAGGGAATGAAAAATTTATTTTTTAAGACTGCAGCAGACTGTCATGGATGTGCTGCATCACTAATTTAAAAAAATCTTTAAAAAATATTCTTTGCCTTCTCTGAAGAGCCGGTCAAGAAACCGTCTGCTGCCAAATCTCTGCTTACCTACTTATGCTCGGGTCTCGGCAGGTGCTTGAGAAGCCGCCTTTGTCATTCTTCACCTCCGCACCTCCCTGCTGCTGTGCGCCTTGCAGGAGGTGGTGGGCCAGTCTGGTTAGGGCATGCACAACTCTCTGCCACCCTCTGGCACTGGCACCAGCACGGTGCTGCTCAAAACTGTGAGTCCTGCCTGGTGAGGTCTGCGCACTTTGAGCTCACCCATCGGGGCCAGGCTGCAGGGAGCTCCTTGCTGCTCCTTAACCAACAGCCACTGCTGCCCTTTCATCCTTCTCCTGCTGCTCCTTGGCTATCCTCGTCCGCCACCTCCCTGTGCACTCTGAGCCTTTCCACTGCCCCTTGCAGATGCCCGCTGGGCAAAGTTGGGCAGTTAGGCAGAGAGGAGAAGACTAGGCTCATGGCAGGGTCAGATGGTTCCCCATGCTCCTCCATGCTCAAGAAGAAAAAATATATAGGGGGAAAAGGTCACTTCCTGCTCCCGGAAGCTTCGGAGAGCAGGGTTTCTCCCATGAAATCCAAAACGCAGCAGAAGCTTCAATCAGCATGGCCAATGGGGTTATGGAAGCTGAAACCCAAAACTACTAGAGTGCTAAAGGTTCTCCAGTCCTGTTCTAGTTCATTTCCTCTATTCCTAATCACTGTCATAGGCATGAAACCAACTTTCATGTTAAGTAAAACCTCATCTGACTGAATGCTTCAGCTAACAGGATGGTGGCTTTTATTGGCTGGTTGGTTTGAGAAAATCCTTCCAGTGGGCAATTTTAAGCTAGCCTTTGCTTACCTCTCGGATGACTTGCTGCAGTTCATCGTTCTCCACGTTCTTGTGCATTTCTTCAGCTGCAGGTGCAAGAGGAATCTTTTCAAGTTTTTGCTCCGCCTCCAACTGGGAGGCCAGGTGCTCCTCTGAACTTTCCGGTGGCTGCCTTGCTTCTGGTCTTGCCGGCGGAGAAGGCATCAAGGCCACACAGGCTCGGTAGACTCTTTTGCCGGGAGGCTTTGACTTCATTGTTTCAAACGAACGGGCACCAGCTTTTCTACTGGCTTGACTGGAACACACAGAAGACGAGTCGGAATTCCCACCGTGATCAAAGGCAGACTCTGAGCCTTCTGCTGGACAAGTCTCCATGCCATGTTCCCCCAGCCCCAGCCCCAATTCTGACTTCAGGTAGGACTGCTCCCGAATGAGTTCAGACACCTGTGGAATCAAGGGAGATGCAGGGGGGGGGGGGGAATCAACTGTTTAATCCATCTCATAGCAGTGATGAACACATTCAAGCATAAAATGAAGCCCTGGCCCTTGGACGACGAGACATGTTTTAAACTGAACCAGAATTATCGGGATCTCTAAGGCCTAGCAAGACTTCAGTAGCATGCTTGACTATCTCATCTGCTGAATAAATACTCAGAGATGATGCCCTGCCTCTATTTTCAGACTGTGATTCTGTATCAGAAATTTGAGTCTTGTAATAAATGGTGGTCCGCCATAATTATCAACAGAAGGATGGGAAAATGGGAGACCTGTTTATTTTCTTTTAGGACTGTATTGCAGTTTTAATGATTATGTACTGTTTTCCATGCTGTAAATCCTGCAGAATGAGAAAATGCTGATTTAAAAGATTATTTTCCCCCACTACCTCTCTAGCAACAATTCTACATTGTCTATAGAACAGCACAGCCCATAGGCTATGGTCCTAGGACGAAGTGTACAACAGTTCAGAGTCCAAGAACATCTGGGGGACCCAAAGTTGGGAGCCACTGCATGAGATCGCAGTCATGCTGTCCTTTCGCATGACTACATTTCACAATCACTTATTCTAAACCAGGGGTGAATAACTTTTAGCCATTCAAATATTGTTGGACTGCAACTCTCACCAGTCTTAGTCAGCAGTGTCAATGGTGATGCTTGGGAGGAGGTTTAGTCTGGGAAGATATGGAGGGCAAACACTTCCTTTAAACTATCAGATGCCCATCTTCTTTAGTATTAACATTCTCCACGCCTTAATTCAAAAACCAGAGCTGGGCCTTATCACTTTATACTTTTACCAGCCCCAGATATGTTTATTTAAAAATTTCTTCAGGATACTTCATCAGACGGGATGCAACAGAATGTGGGTAGGGAAGAAACAAAAGAAGTCCAAAAATCAACCTGTCTAGAATTGAAAAATAAGGCTTGAGATATAACTTTACCAGGCTGAACATCACAGAACATAGAATCAATGGCATTTGTCAACCTTTATAGATAGAGGGTGGGCAGGAAGAAGTCTCTGTGTTAACACCACTCTTTCATGAATTTGTTGATCCTATACGGGGCCCTGTCTGTAGCAAAGAATAATCCAGAAATTCTTCTCCAGATACTTTTCTTTAAAACATAAAATCCTTAAAATTACCCACTGTTAGCTGTTGAAAGCAGTTCTACTGAGGAAAGGAGGAAGTCCTTGTCACCCCAGTGTCAGCAGGACCGAACACCCCGCAAGAACCCTGCAAATCCCTGCCTTCCTGGCTATTTAGGGATACTTACGGGTTCCATCACATTCAGCGGAGAAGGGCATGACAGGTTTTCGGTGCTTCTGCCTCCATACATGCCCTGGAGTGGGGAGAAGAAATCAGAAATTGGGATTCTAATTGCTTCTTTGCAAGCAGTGCAATTATGCGTATTATACAGAAGCGGTAGACAATTCCAAGGAACTGCTTGCTGCTCGCTCTCCCTGAAGCCTGCCCAGCAATGTGGTAGCAAATTCCAACATTTTCATCTTTAAATGAGGCACCTCCTCATTAGGACAAGGTGCAAAGAGAGTGCATGCCTCGTTTCCATATCTGTGGGCAGGTGGAACAACAGTGACAATGGACACTGGGGAAGTGTGAAAATGGCCTGGAGCAGAGGGATCAGATGCGTATAGGCCACACATTGACTTTCCATGCAATGAAGTGACCTATCAAGAAAAATAACAAACCAGAGAGGCAAACAGCATTTCAAAGTCATGGTGAGGATTTCTATTGTCTACGATTGAGGCCCAAATGTTTTTAACTCTCCAGGTCATGGGACCAACCAGGTGAAATATAACACCATGATCACCTCATGGGACCCAGCTGTTCTCTTGCAGCGCAGTCTCCCACATTATGACCTCCTGTAATGACAAGAGGCTGAAAGCAAGGGCTTGCGATCCAGCCTGCTCTCTTTTCTATATCCCTTTTCTCCCTCCCAGCCTTCTTGCATCTTTCCTGAGGAAACAATTATTCTCTTGAAAATGCAAACAACACATTTTTGTGCTTCTGCACCCTTTTCTGTGTCTTTTTTGAAGGAGAAAGGCGGGATAGAAATATTTTAAATAAATAAAAGAATAAAACTTTTTGGTTGGCTTAATAAAAGTATCCAGAGGTCAATTCCCCATTGTGCTTCCTGGAAGAGCAGCCGGCCCGGGGCAAGCCTCACAGCCTCAGAGCACCTACAGAAGAAAAAGGGACTAGCAAACCACTCTGGAGTCCTTTATACCTGGGAAAACTCTGGGAAGAGTGGCCATAAGTCAGAGTCAACCCGGTGCACTGTTATGTATTTTAATAAAAGCATCACTTTAGCATGGATTCTGGAATTTGTTTCGTGCCTGCACTGCTATCCCTGCTTTTGTTACCAGCCAAAGGAGCTACAGGTTGTTGTTTGTTTGTTTGTTTGTTTTTTGCACAAACATTTGCAGACAGACTGAAGTCCATTGCCTCAGATGCATCTGAAGTGGGCTACAGTACACAAAAAAACTGTATATATAGAGAGTATATAAAATAAATTCTGTTGCAACTAAAAACAGCAGGGAGCCTTGTGGTACCCTTAAAGCAGTGGTCCCAAACCTTTCCCCAACCGGTTGGGGGGGCGGGGTCCGTGCATGCGGGGGGCATGGCGTGCTCGTGGGGGGCAGGAGATCTGTGTCCTGCCTAGGCCACGGAACGGTGCCGGGTCATGGACCCCAGCCTTAAAGAAATATATGCTTATCCTCCTTCCCCCCCATGGGAATTTTCTACATTTTATTTTGGCGTTTTAGATGCTGTCATGGACCTATTAACGTAATAGAAGAAAACCTTTAACAAACTGCAAGAGTTTAGTCTCCTGCTCTACATGCTTCCCCGTTTTCCCTCCAAAACCTGGACTCTCCCCCTTGAAAGAAGAAGAAAAATGAAGTCAGAAGGAAGCGACATGTGGTTAGTGTGGAGTCAACAGAGCGATTCTTCCCAGAAAGCCAGCTTCCTCAAATGTGACCTAACCCAAAGAACAAACTGGGAGTCAGAACATGTTGCATGTCCTTCGGTTTGACTACTTCTGGCCCCTTAGGCCACAACATTTCTCTCTCAGATTTCTTCTTCACATAAACATCAACAGAGAAACTGGGGGTTGGAAGACCAGGATTGTTAATGGCAGGGGGATGGTCAAGGCTATGTCAACTTTGAAAAATTATTTCTTGCTCCTATTTCTTTGGGAGGTGGTGGTGCCTAGCTGACAAAGAGCCACCCATTTTCTTCCTAGCACCCCTTCCCCCTTCTAACTCGCCTTGCTCTCTTCTCTTTCTCCACCTTTCCTCATTTCTATGGCACTCGCTCACTCACTCTCTTTTCGCCTCCCTTCTCCACTGATTGAGTTCTTCATCTGTACATCTGGCAAGACAAAAGGGCTCAGGGGAAAAGAAAAGGTTCCCTTTTGAGGAAATGTCAGCCTAACTGCCCTTTGGGGGAAATGCCCCCAAGCTTGCAATTCCCCACTTCTGCCCTAAATGCACAGGAAATCTCTTCTGGTGCAAGCTGCAACCCCAAGAGAGAACCTGGCCCTATAGGTAGTCCAACAGAACCGCAACCCATTCTAAATCACATCTGTGGGAGCACCAACTCTGAAGTGCCTGGCTCTAATCAGGGGCACCTCCTGTACACTTACACCTGATGGGACAAAGTTGGATTGTGTCCTCAATGTGCACGGCCTCACCATTCCAAACCTGTGAATTAATGAACATCTGCTTTTGCTGTTAACTCAAAATGGCCATGTTGCTTAATGGCTTGACAATACGCTGTCGCATCTAACACAGATCTTGGATCTGTGTAAAAATCACTCCATCCTGAAACAAAATGCTGAATACAACGGCCATTCATGCAAGTAGTGTAACTCACTCAAATCTACCTAGTGCCTACCTAGAATGATCTGTGACACTCTGGTCTAATTGAAGAGCACTTGGTTTCTCCTTATCATCCTGCCCAGATCTGTTTCCCATAAAGCAACAAATTTTCAGAACCTTGTTTCTACAGTAATATTCTAAGGCCAACACTGGGCTGTAACTATTTGCTTGCCTACTATCTTGCAAATGTACATTTACAATACAACCAAAGTCAACAGTGGGGTAAGGCACAATACCTACCATAAGAGTTTGCTGCCTGAAAGGAGAACAGGCGTGCATATTCCTAAGTTGGTCTTCGAGAGCCAGAAGACGTTCCTCTAACTGCATTTCTAGTTCCTGTAACTCCATGCGAACAGATTTTCTCAGGGTCTGAAGCTGGTCAGCTTCATACCTAAATCAGAAGCATGTTCAGCACAGAAGAGAGCATTATCCTCTTGACTGCAGTGCTAAAACAGATGGATTCACATCATCTACAGCAATGAGGAACCAATCTCACATCACTCCTGTGACATACAATCCTGGGCATGTTTGCATGAAAGACAAACAGTGAGAAAAACTGTGGGATATAGCAGTATTACAAGCACTGCGGTAGAAAAAACTGTGAGGTTAACAGAAAACACAACAGAAATATTTAGAAAACAGACGTTGAGAATGTATAGTGTAACACACCCTGTCTAGGAGCCTAAATCCAATGCCACACGCGTGGATGCCTGCTAACCGGATCCAGTTTCCTTCTGCAACCCTCCACGACCCGCTCCTGTTATCTACTCCAGAGAGTTTTCTCAACACTTTGGAGCAGGTTTTCATAATAAACAAGGGGCTGTGGGGGTGATGTGTGGCAGAATTACATCCCTCTAAGTCCCACTGACGGAAGTGGTTCGCTCTGTGGAAATACCCTTTGGGATCCTACCTATATTATATTGAATATATAATACATACACAAAAGATATACAGACCTTTAAGCATCAGGTTTCAGACCACCTTAGATTTTTGGGGCACAATGTACTACACTGAATTATGTTAAGGGGATAGGAGTCTATGTCCTTTTAAAATTAGGAGCCCCCCCCCCCCAAGAAAAGGAAACCTGAGAAACACAGACATTCCACAGTTTCCTTACGAAGGGGTACAAATGGGCTTTACTTTGTTTTTCAAAGCAGACTGTAAAATCTAATAGAGCTGAAACGAGTAAACGAACCCCTTCACCAAGAGTAACACAGTGTCCAGAGCAGAACATAGATTTGTTCAGTAAATAAACAAAACTCGGTGCTATACAAAAGGCTTTGGATGATATTCAGGTAGTACAAGTAATATATGATGGAAGCAAAGATTAAGGCTGGGGCGTAGAGGCAGCCTGTTTGAAGGGAAGAACACCAGATGAAGCCCACCAACCCATGTGCCTTTCAAACCACTGTTTTTCCTTCTTCACAGGATCTCGCTACAATGATAGAGACACAGGATTTCAGGAAGCAGAGTCGTTTGAAGGGTCCCGAGATATCAAGTGGCCTGGCACTGGGGATCTTGGACAAGAAAGAAGTGGCAGGAGGAATGGTTCCCAAACCTGGGCCCCCAGGTGTTGCAGGATTCCTGACCCTACCAGCTGTACGTCTTCTGGCAGCTGAAGTCCAGAAACCTCTGGAAATTGAAGTTTAGGAACTAGTCTAACCACTGGATAAGCAACTTTAGACTAGACCTGGGAAATTTCGTACCCAAATTGTCACAGGAGGCACACTGGGCCTCCTTAGGGCACACCTGCTCGCTGTTTCTCAACCAAACTTCTCAGGCTTGAAAAGACAAATTGGAGAAGGGAGAAAACCACACAGGACCTCCTGAAAAGAACTGAATTTTTTAAAAATTAAAGCCTACTTAAATAAGTAGCATATATTCCCAAGAAAACAAAGTGATAGGTATCGGCTGCAAGCAGCAGCCTAAAATGGGTGTTGAGGGGAGTATAAACATCAAAACCATTCTCCTGGAGCAACCACAATGGTAAGGAATAGGAACGGGATTTTAATCCCTACCCCCAACCGCAAAAGATGTGAAACTTACCACAAGAGAGTAGATAATAAGCAACAGGACAAAAATCTGCTGTGGACAGATGTACTCTGAACTGAGCAAAAAGGAGAGAGACGGCAGGATGGGGGAAAAAACCAGCATGGAGAAAGCTGCAGTGGTCTAAGGTGAGCGATGGTCAGAAACAGAGCATTTTAGTGCCAGAGGCAGAAGGCAAAGCATCAGGTCCTAGATGTTTAGAAGAGGCAGAAGGAGGAGCAGGAGGACTGGTTCTGGCCAACGTGCGCGGGTGTGGAGCGAGAAGGAGAAGCATGTTTTTGATTAGTTCAAGAATATGCACCTAGAAGAAAACACAGCAGTTTGGGAGTGAAAGAGAACTGGTAGCAAGACTTCAGAAGAAATCAAGGGCTCCACATTTATGCACAAATACTACAGCAAGTTGCTAAAGGGAGGACTCCCACTTTGTTGGCCACACATGCTAACCTTTCTTCGTCCGTCATGTGCTGATAAACTGTTGTCTGCTGGCGTAACATGGCCAATTCCAAGTCCATCATCTGGGTTCTGAAGAGGTTTAGGTTCCTTCTCACCACTTGAAGATCTTGGAAGGTATTCTAGATTGGTACAGAGGGAAAAATATCCATAGTTTCTGTACATTGCCAAGATCCAAGTAAAAAGAACAATCTTTACCAATATATTTTTGTGGAAACTATCTGGATCAAGGCATGGTGAATAGATGGCCCTCCAGGTATTCCTGAATCCTAATTCTCATCATGGCCCAGCATGGTTGTGCTGGCTAAGGCTGGTGGGAACTGTTCTGACGTAGGCTTTGCACTGAGTGGGTGGCAGGAACTTGCAGCTCATGGGCTGAAGCAGCCACAGATCTCCCCTCATTCTCCTTTTCCCTTGAAAACAGGTCAGAGAAAGCAAGAGATGACGTGTCCGGAGTAGGTAAGAGAACCTACACACCAGTTCTGTCTCTTCGTCTAAGAAAGGGGACAGGAATGCCGCAGGGTCCACTAGCTCAGGAATCCTGTATACATACTCACAGTTAATATGATTTTGCCATGAACAAGATATGCATGAATAATAATTTTAAAAAGCACCATTTACTTCATAGAGAGGTAGAACAGATGATCTCTCAGGGCTGTAAGGGGATGAAGGAACATCATGGCCTCTCATCATTGGGTTCTAAGAAAGGGAGAGAAGGAACAAACTATGTAACTTGATGCATCCAGTAAAATAAAACTAGTAGGCAACAGCCTTGCACTCATACATGTGGGAGAAGACAGGAGAGTCAAGAGTAAAATTATGGATAACTTTAAAGAAAGCAGACAAGGCGGACTTGCTCGTTTTGCTCTTCTTGAATAACTTGACGGTCAAAATAACTTTGCATTTCAAGGGAATCAAACATACTCTTTCAACCTGCATGCTGTGGCCTGAACCCACACTGCTCGCCCCCCTGAGAGACATGCATGCGAGAAGAGCCAATCCTACTAGCAGAGCTACAACGGCTACTGCACTACGCTGAAGACATGGAAATAGGGCAGCCCAAGTTTGCTCTACCTCAGAGGCCCTCCAGTTGTTGGACTACAACTCCCATCAACCTCAGGCAGCACAGCCAATGATAAGGATTCACAGGGATGCGGTCCAACAGCTCTGCTCTGCTCCCTATTACTTCATCTCAATAACTGTTTTCAGAGTACAGGCCTCTGAACATTTGGACATGCACTGAGATTTTGACATCTATGAACCTGCAATTCCCCATCTCTCTCTCTCTCTCAGGTGATATGGCACATTCAGATAGAAAGCTGAACCATGTGTCTCTGGAAAGAGTATTTGTTCTAAGCAGAAAAATAAGTTTAGTTTCAAACCCCCTTCCAGCAGAGGAATTTGCAGTCGGCAACTCAATACCTTTGAGGTGTAATTTCTCACCCTTCAAAGAACAAAGAGCAACACATAGGACATTGTCTACCTAGCAAAGTGTGCCAGAGCTACACCCCCCCCTCTCACACACACACATCCTGCACAACAAATGGCAAGAGCTTTGACCTTTTTAGCTTGGTTGTATGTTGCAAATCTAGTACACCACCTCTTGGAGCAATGATGACCTACCGACACCAAAGGAATGTTTGAATTTCACAAACCAAGTGAGTCAGGCTTTGTTACTGTTCATGATCAACCGGATTTCAACACTTCTGGTCCAGGTTTTGGGAAAACCCCACGGAGGAAGCAACAGTCCATACGTATCATATTAAGCTACGTGGGATTTCTGTTTGTGAACGCGTCTTGAAAAAGGTGAACATCTCCCACTCCCCTGCCCCTACAAGCCTCCTGAGAACAACAGAGGATTGTAGCTGAAAAGCCTTCTGTAATAGGACTGACTGGACTGTGAAATGCAAACTGGAAAAAAAAATCGAGGAGAAGTTACAGAAATGAGCCCAAGTAAAGGGTGGGTGCTTAAGAAAAAAATATCAGATAAAAAGCTATAAGATATTCAAAATATTGCAGCTGAAATGCTAACATTGCCATTCCCGCTGTTCTCTTCTGCCTTTCTCAAATTTGAGCACACTCTTGAAAAATACGTGTGGCATGAAAATCTTGTGGTGTGTTTAATTTCCTTAGATTTTCACAGTGAACTTGGTTTTCACAGATACAGCTTGAGGCCTGCCCAAGGTTTTGATAACATCTCTGGCATCTGAGACATGGCCACATCTTAGATTCACCCCAGGCAGCACCTGCAAGAAGCCTCTAAATAGGGCTGGACAACTGCGAGATTTATGGCACCTCAAAGGCTTAGAAATGTGTCATGATATAAACTTCCATTACTAAATAAGAGTTCATTCCTCAGAAGCTTTTGCCATGATAACTTTATTAGACTTCAAGATGTTGTACGATTCTTTGATTCCAGATTAAAAGAAATAAAATTCTTTCCTCATAGATTTCTGTTTTCACATTCCAATTTTTGGCCCTGTTTATGTAAATGGCAAGATGATCAAGCATCCTATTTGGACCTGTGGATTCAAATCCCAGTGTAGAAACGGAATCCCGGCATGGCCTTGGACACACCTTTTTTTCCACGACAGTCATCAGAATCAATGACATACATGACAGCACAAAATGCCTTCAGTTTGTGGAATTACAAATCTATACAAACAACTGAAGTCCAATGGCATGCTTTATCTTTCTTCTTAGCCAGCTCAAGTCACATGGACATGCAGATCCCCACCTCATCAGGAACACAAGTGGTAGCTTCTTTCTCCCACCCAATGCCCCAGATGTCTTTGACTACGACTCCCCTGATCTCTAGTCAGCTGGGCTATTGAGTGCCATGGCTGGGGCTACTGGCAACTGTAGTCCAATACAACTGGAAGCCCCAGAGAGGAAAAAGATGGGGTTCGACTCTTTCTTACCTGGGAAAGGTTTTGCAAGGAGCTCCTGATGTCGTGCAAAACTCTCCTCAGCTGCATTTCGACCGTGGAGGGCGTGTTCGTGGTTGGGAGCTGGCAAGGGGGTCCAAAAGGGCCCCGTGAGTGAAAGCAGCCGAAGGGGGAAGGCAAGGCACTGCAAGAAGACCCAGGGGTGCTCGGGATGCTGTGCGCACTAAATGTTCTCATGTGAGCACAGAAGGGTCTGTCTGGGCACTCGGAATGCAGCGAATGCAGCGAACAGGAGGACTGGGACATAAAGGCCGGGAGATGCAGAGGGCAGCTCCGCCTTTGGCTGCGGCACGGCTCCTCCGCCGTCTTGTTTACCGGAGGAGGGGAAGATTCTTTCTTGAGAGAGGAAGGCGCAATGAAGAGGGTGGACGTACACCTGGGAGGACTTCTGCTGATCTCAGTGCTGGGCCGCCCTTCTTCCTTCTCCTCCTTCCCGCCTTCTTCAGGTGTGCCATACTTGTATGTGAAGGAGGGAGGGCTGCAGAAGGTCTGCTTTCCCGGAGCCACCTGAACGCTCACAGAGGAGACAACTCTCACAGGGTTTAACAGTGTGGTCGGGAGGGACTGGGAGCGCCGCAGGGGGTAGCCCAGGTCAGCGATTCGATGCCTCTGCTTGAAGAGAAGGTCTTTGGATTTGAGCAAAGGGCGGCCAGCTCTGGAATCGGACGAGCCGCCGATTCGTCTCTGGGCTCTCTGCAAAGCGCTGCTAACCCGCTCCACCGAGGAAGGAGCCGAACTGCTGCTTTCTATGGAGGACACGGATTTGAGAATGTGGTGGGTTTTGTAGGGCGGGAACTCGCACTCGCTGCTTTTATCGACATCACTCTCTTCGCTGCCTTCCTCCAAGGCTTCAGCTGCCGCCTCTTCACTGCTTTGCACAAAATGTCCTTTGCCAAGCTCTTTCCCTTGGACTCCACTGGGAGTCTGACCCTCCAGCATCATCTGACCTTTTCCTTCTTGCATCTCAGAAAGCATCTCTGGGTTTCCTCGCTCTGCTTCGGAGAGGAGGAATTCCTCCTCGTCGAGCTCACTGAAATAGGGCTGCTGTTCCGCTACTGGGGTCTTGAGTTCTTCGCTGCAAGACATGACTGTGGTCTCACTGTCACAGCTGTCAGCGCTGCTTCCCATGGCCTGCAAGGAGTCATGTCCCTGACAAGAAGAGATGGAAAAGGGGTGGGGAGAACCAGCGGCCATGAAAACAGACAAAGAAATAACCAAACAGAACAAAATGTTTGCCTTTTCACACAGATAAAAAACATTGGGCAGAAGGGGCCACGACTTTGTCATATTTTTAAACTATGCAAGGTTTTCCTTTTCCTTTTTAAATTATCACCTTTGCCACTGAATTTGGATTCCTTTTCACTCTGCAGAAAGAGACTTCTTGTTCAGCCCAGAAAGATACTTCCTACAAACAGCACAGGAAAGCCCTGGACAGACAGTCCTTTAAGAAATTCGGCCAATGCTACCTGTTCCCTGAATTCCCTTATTTCCCAAATTCAGACATGCAGACACAGTACTTGTGGCATTCAGAACATGACTGCTTTTTAAAACGCAAACTTTATTTTTCTTTACTTTATTTTTAATTACTTAGTAGCTTGTAACCTAACAGGCCTCCATGAGCAATGCAGCACTCTCATTAGGGTCACCCACACTATGCAATTACATCCCTCCAAAAACATTATATGCTTTTAACAATCTGGTAAAGACTTTCTTCCACCAGATTTTTTTTATCTGATTGAGCTTAATTTTTTCCCCTGTCTAAATGGCAGCAGAATAGCAGCACACGGTACTGCTACTGTTTAGTTGTCCTGTTCCATCATATGATATTACTGGGAGAACTGCATTGTTTATGCTGCTGGTACTGATGTGGTGTTTCATGTTTACCTTCAAACAGCAAGCTATTTTGGATTCAGAAAATATTGGAATAACTCTGAACATGCTATTTCAACATGGAAAGCCACAACGATTCATGAAACTAAATGTTATTTTATAAACTTCATGCTTGCATTTATCTAATTGGAAAAAGAAGTGGAAGCACTCAAGGCTATTGGGTAATTATGAGGTCCGTACAATAGACCACCATGAAATCAGAAGATCCTGCCGCACTTAGATCAAATCTTTTAATTACAAATAGGACTTGTTATTGCATCCTAGTCAGTACAGAACACAGAAACAAGCCAATCCCGCCACTCTACACTCCTCCCTTTTATGTGCTAAGTATCTTTCACGCTTATTGCAAAATGCTAACTATGGAAACAGGCAGAGAGCAGCAAGTGGGGTTTTGAGCAATGAGGACAAACACATCTCATTCACATGCAAGCTTACCTGAAGTTGATTTAGCAAGAAGCAGTCTGTGGAAGAAGCATCTTCTGCAAAACCACTGCTGTCCGAATGCTGACTTGCTGATCGTAAAAGCTGGTCTAGAAGAGAGGGAAATAATCACATGCAGGGTGAACAGGCCTCTCAGAGCTAACATGTACACAAATATGTATTTAGCTACTTGGAGGGATGCATGCGTTTATTTTAGAGAACTTAAATACCCCATCTTTCCCACATTAAAGGCTTTGTTTTTCAAATCACTGCCATTTCCCCAAATCACACAGAAAACACCTTAACTGCGAGGGACCAGGATTTCCATGATTTGCCCAAATCACAAAGTCTGTCACAAAAAAAAAAAAAGGGGGGGGGACACTTGCAAATATGTCGTACTTGTGAAATTTCTACTGGTAGTTGAAAGACAGCCATCCTTTATATTTTTCAGTCCTGTTTTGTGGGATGCACAAATACAAGGTAAGTGAATTCCAGGGTAGCATTATGCAATCTAGGCAGGGTCCGCTAACCTATTCAGTTTTTCCCCACTCTGTAAGACAATAACTTCCCCGCTGCAGAAGTCCTATTCGTACATTTCTTCGAATGTGCAAAGAGCCCTAGATACTTAGGTGATGACTGAGGTGTATGTTCTGTCTAGTCCTACACCAGTTGTTACCAAAACACCCCAGCAACTGAGCAAACGTTCTGGTTGTGCCACCAATCTGGCAAAAAAGAGAGGGACTACCCAGTGTCTGGCAAGCCCAAGTACATGTCGGGGGTTGGCTTTCAGCCTGACGGAACACAAAAGAGTAGTAGATTTTATCTGAATTTCAGCTGATATATATCAAGTGGCTTCAATGAAATGTACTTGTATTTCATGTAAAGATCTGTAGGATAAAATAGTAAGCAAACAAATTTCGTAGAATGAGTATGCATGAAGTCATCCTAAACGAGGAACTAAAAACTGCTTCATCCTTCAACCTGAGCCATTTTGAGCCCATTCCAGACTCCCTTTCTTGGTCATGTGGGAGTGTGATGGGAAGTTGGCCACTGCACTTTAATGAAGACAGATTTCATAAATGAAAGAAATCTCCCACAAAAAGCGACATTTTAATTTTTTTTGTAAACTTCAGATACAAGTTTCATGCCCCATTCAGTACAATCTGCCCTAAGAAAGACTGATGGAGCTCCATCTATTTGTGCAGAATGGGCCAAAGAGATGGCAGGGCTGACACCAATCCAAGCTGAGCTTAGCATCAACTGGCTTTTAGCATGCCACTAGAAATGCAAGAATAAACATTGACATCCTGGGTGTCAGTGAACTAAAATGGACGGGAATGGGCGAATTCAATTCAGATGATTATCAT
Organism: Intellagama lesueurii; assembly: GCA_037013535.1. Classification (NCBI taxonomy): domain Eukaryota; kingdom Metazoa; phylum Chordata; class Lepidosauria; order Squamata; family Agamidae; genus Intellagama; species Intellagama lesueurii. Next base: position 159,076,092 of record JBAJHW010000001.1, on the reverse strand, counting down.
ATCTACTATTGTGGGCAAGAATCCCGTAGAAGAAATGGAGTAGCCCTCATAGTCAACAAAAGAGTGGGGAAAGCTGTACTGGGACACAATCTCAAAAATGATAGAATGATTTCAATATGAATCCAAGGCAGACCTTTCAACATCACAGTAATCCAAGTTTATGCACCAACCACCGATGCTGAAGAGGCTGAAATTGACCAATTCTATGAAGACCTACAACACCTTCTAGAACTGACACCAAAGAAAGATGTTCTTGTCGTTATAGGGGACTGGAATGCTAAAGTAGGGAGTCAAGAGATAAAAGGAACAGGTAAGTTTGGCCTTGGAGTTCAAAACGAAGCAGGGCAAAGGCTAATAGAGTTTTGTCAAGAGAACAAGCTGGTCATCACAAACACTCTTTTCCAACAACACAAGAGGTGACTCTACATATGGACATCACCAAATGGGCAATACTGAAATCAGATTGATTATATTCTTTGCAGCCAAAGATGGAGAAGCTCTATACAGTCCGCAAAAACAAGACCGGGAGCTGATTGTGGCTCTGATCATCAGCTTCTTATAGCAAAATTCAAGCTTAAACTGAAGAAAGTAGGAAAAACCACTGGGCTAGTCAGGTATAATCTAAACCAAATCCCTTTTGAATACACAGTGGAAGTGAAGAACAGATTTAAGGAACTAGACTTGGTGGACAGAGTGCCTGACGAATTATGGATGGAGGCTCGTAACATTGTACAGGAGACAGCAACAAAAACCATCCCAAAGAAAAGTAAATGCAAGAAAGCAAAGTGGCTGTCCAACGAGGCCTTACAAATAGCAGAGAAGAGAAGGGAAACAAAATGCAAGGGAGATAGGGAAAGTTACAGAAAACTGAATGCAGACTTCCAAAGAATAGCAAGGAGAGACAAGAAGGCCTTCTTAAATGAACAGTGCAAAGATATAGAGGAAAATAATAGAAAGGGGAAAACCAGAGATCTGTTCAAGAAAATTGGAGATATTAAAGGAACATTTTGTGCAAAGATGGACATGATAAAGGACAAAAATGGTAGGGACCGCACAGAAGCAGAAGACATCAAGAAGAGGTGGCAAGAATACACAGAGGAATTATACCAGAAAGATCTGGATGTCCCGGACAACCCAGATAGTGTGGTTGCTGACCTTGAGCCAGACATCCTGGAGAGTGAAGTCAAGTGGGCCTTAGAAAGCATGGCTAACAACAAGGCCAGTGGAGGTGATGGCATTCCAGTCGAACTATTTAAATTCTTTTTTTATATATATATTTTTTTAATTTTTAAACATAACCCTCCTACCACACAAATAAAACTATAATAAAAAAAACATTACATAACCAATAACAAACAATAAGATACAATTTCACACGTGCCCCCATCACCTTCAGGACTAGCATTAAACTTCGTTCAATCCATTTTCTCTCCAAAATTTCATTGTTTCTTCCCTCAGTGTATACCCCTTCCCTCTCCAAAATACATAATCGAACTATTTAAAATCTTAAAAGATGATGCTGTTAAGGTGCTACACTCAATATGCCAGCAAGTTTGGAAAACTCAGCAGTGGCCAGAGGATTGGAAAAGATCAGTCTACATCCCAATCCCAAAGAAGGGCAGTGCCAAAGAATGCTCCAACTACCGTACAATTGCACTCATTTCACACGCTAGCAAGGTTATGCTCAAAATCCTCCAAGGCAGGCTTCAGCAGTATGTGGACCGAGAACTCCCAGAAGTACAAGCTGGATTTCAAAGGGGCAGAGGAACTAGAGACCAAATTGCTAACATATGCTGGATTATGGAGAAAGCCAAAGAGTTCCAGAAAAACATCTACTTCTGCTTCACTGACTACGCAAAAGCCTTTGACTGTGTGGACCACAGCAAACTATGGCAAGTTCTTAAAGAAATGGGAGTGCCTGACCACCTTATCCATCTCCTAAGAAATCTATATGTGGGACAGGAAGCAACAGTTAGAACTGGATATGGAACAACTGATTGGTTCAAAATTGGGAAAGGAGTACGACAAGGCTGTATATTGTCTCCCTGCTTATTTAACTTATATGCAGAATACATCATGCGAAAGGCTGGACTGGAGGAATCCCGAGCCGGAATTAAGATTGCCGGAAGAAATATCGACAACCTCAGATATGCAGATGATACCACTCTGATGGCAGAAAGGGAGGAGGAATTAAAGAACCTCGTAATGAGGGTGAAAGAGGAGAGCGCCAAAAATGGTCTGAAGCTCAACATCAAAAAAACTAAGATCATGGCCACTGGTCCCATCACCTCCTGGCAAATAGAAGGGGAAGATATGGAGGCAGTTGACAGAGTTTACCATCTTGGGCTCCATGATCACTGCAGATGGTGACAGCAGCCACGAAATTAAAAAACGCCTGCTTCTTGGGAGGAAAGTGATGACAAACCTAGACAGCATCTTAAAAAGCAGAGATATAACCTTGCCGACAAAGGTCCGCATAGTCAAAGCTATGGTTTTTTCCAGTATGGAAGGGAGAGCTGGACCATAAAGAAGGCTGACCGCCGAAGAATTGATGCTTTTGAATTGTGGTGCTGGATGAGACTCTTGAGAGTCCCCTGGATTGCAAAGAGAACAAACCTATCCATTTTGAAGGAAATCAACCCTGAGTGCTCACTGGAAGGACAGATCCTGAAGCTGAGGGTCCAATACTTTGGCCATCTCATGAGAAGAGAAGACTCCCTGGAAAAGACCCTGATGTTGGGAAAGTGTGAAGGCAAGAGGAGAAGGGGACGACAGAGGACGAGATGGCTGGACAGTGTCATTGAAGCTACCAACATGAATTTGACCCAACTCCAGGAGGCAGTGGAAGACAGGAGGGCCTGGCATGCTCTGGTCCATGGGGTCACGACGAGTCGGACACGACTAAATGACTAAACAACAAAGAAATGCACATTTACATCCAGTTGTACTGGAGTACTTCAGGCAAAAAAGAAAATCAATCAATCAATCTATCTATCTATCAATCTGAGAGATCAGACAAAAACATTGCAGCACCTTAAGGACTAACTGCTATAGTTTAATGTGAGCTTTTGTAGACAAGTCCACTTCCTTAGACAGCTCTACATGCACAAAAAAGGAGAGATAAAACTTGAGATGAAATAGAAACAACGTTGCTAGATTAGGGCAGATGACTATGTTTATGTGGTATGTGTGTATGTGTTTGTATGTTATGGAGAACATTGGAAATCTGTCCCTTTTCCCTAACACCGTGCAACACTTTAAACAGCCCACTGGCTGTACAATAAAAGGTGACCCGGGATTTTCAAAGGGCGGGATCAAAGAAGGGGGGGGGGCTATGGGGTGGATGACTCTGCGCTGGACTGAGGGGCCCCTGTGCACACTGACACCATCTGCAGCGCCTGTCAGATCACATAATCTGAATAGAAGCATAAAACAGGCTGCGAACATTACATTATCAGGTCAAAATACTTAGCACAACAGGAATTCAGCCATGTGTCCTTCCCTACAGAAAGTGAGTGTGAGGGAGACATTGTGTGTTTGTGCAAAATTTTCTCCAGTATACCTGTGTTTCTTTTAGCCCCCAGCCACCTATTTGAGAACTTCTGGGGTGTATTTTCAGGACCATGAACCAGGTTGCAGGGGGAGAAAGACAACTGGCCTCTTTTCGCTTTCCACCACTGGAAATGCTCTGATGGGTAAGAAAACGTTCATGGACAGAAGGAACCCTTTCACCTGTGGAAAACAAGTCCTGGACCCAACCCAATTTCTATTGGCTCTTAAACATTGTTCACTACATACAACCGCTGTATATACATTCTGAAAGCAGAACCCTCTCAAAAGTCATCATACTATTTGTGTACAGAGACACAGGGAGGACCATTTCTCAGAGAACATTTCCAGGGAAGGTGAAATTCTCCAGCAGTGCCTTAAAGGTGAAAGTTACCATTAGCAGTAATTGTAGTGCAAATCTGCTCTTTTTAGCCCTAGGGACTGGACTGGATTTTTGTACTCCTCTGGCAAACAGCGACAAAGAGAACTGTGTTAGAAGTCAGGAAAACATTGCCCTCTCTCTTTTGGCATTCGAGAGCACCGTACAAAGGTGAGGGTGGGCGATACCTTTGTTAGACCACTAACAATTTATAAACAGAAGCTAGCTTTTGGTCCATACAGAAGTAAGCTAAGCACAAGAATCCTGAAGCTTATCTGTAAGAATTTTTCAGAAATTCCTCCATGTTTGAAATATATTTCCAAAAGGATTTTTTTCCTATCATTTTGAAAGAGAACGGCTGGACAAGTTTTCAGCACAACACCATTATGTAATGTATGCTGCATTTTACTTCTCTCCAGGAAGTCCTACGTTACAGATTCACGGTCATATGGAAGTGCTTCTGGGCTCTCTCACCGGTAATGCCAGCAAAGCATAGGCTCTGGCAGATTCTACCAAGCTGGTAGAGCTTCAAGTATGACGCCCAATGGCAGACTTCATGTATGCAATCTGTCAGCCTAGCTAAGCACAGAGAGGCTCTTTATCATGAGAACTGTCGCCAGGTCATGAATAGGCCATAGCTACTATGAACAAAACAACAGAGTGGGATACATGCAGTCAATAACGGTGGAGGGACTACCCACACCAATGAATTCACAGATTATTCAAAGTAATCAAGGGGTGCGTGTGTATATACACACTGTATGGACACACACATGTATATCACATTTTTTAATTACTCCTAAGGACGGGGAAACAAGAAAGCAAGAACAGGTTACTTAATCCAGTTTTATCTTTTGCCTTGCCATATTCAACATTCAAACAAGTTGAAATTATGGAGCCACATTGTTCTACATGAAAAGGGAACACTGGTGACTGATCAATGATTTAAATTTTTTAAAAAATGTTTTTTTAAACATTTTAATTTCAAAAAAGATCCAATTTTTAAAATTTAAATTGTGATTTCATTCAATTCAATTTAACTCAAATCCAGCCTGCTTCTAACAGAAAGCTTGTGCCAAGTCACACCACCAGTCCCTCAAATGCCTAGCAGCTACAGGTGAGCGATCTTGTCTTTTGTTCTTACTGGAGATGGCAGGGATCCCTGTGCCCTTGCCACTCACCATACGTGCACCATCACTGTGTTACAGCTCTTTTTTCTGTCTTGGCAAAGGAAGCCAAAGTAACAGCAGCTGAGTTTTTTTTTTTTTTTTTTTTTGACGTGCTAGCTGCTGTGGGCCATGAAATAAAAACCACGTGACAGTAAAATTTAAACATATACATGCACGTGGATACTCATCGGCATTGTTTCTGAAGCTCCCGGGCAAACAGCGTTTAGAAACAACTGGCCAAAACAACTTAGAAAAATGATGGGGGAAAAAAGTGTCTGGGGGGGGGTGGAGAAAAGTATATGCTTTCACTGGGCTCTTGGAAAATATACGAATCTTGAAAGCATACTTCACTTGTAAGTGTTTGCACCTCAGCAAGTCTCCCATTATACCAATTCTTATCATGCGTTCTTATCCACTAAACAAACTGGTCTGAACCGGCTGCCCTTGCCAATTTTGCATTCTGTCAACTCAGATCTAGCCTTGAAACCAGAAAAACAGGAGGCAGTCAACAGCAGAGCCTCATTCAAGTTTTTCCACTCAGCATGAAAACTGGTGAGGGCAGGGAGATGGGAGATGTTTTTATTTGCTGTCTTTTGCATCACCTGCTCTCGTTATTCTGTGGATTCCCAAAGGCTTCAAGGGCACAAATCTCTCTTTTCCCTCAACAGGCAACTAAAGACTCCCCATTAAAATCTCTCATGAAGTCCAAGTCTGTTTTAGTCCTCCCACTTTGCCTGTTGCCTAGATTAAGACTGAGTGACAAGCAGGGGTTGCCGGCACAGGGATCAAAGCTTGCCATCTTCCTCCTGGTCAAAGTCTGACTAAACCAGAATGTTTGCTGCCTTTAGGACTGAGCGATCAAATCACAAAAAAAAAATATCTTGGAGGCAATTAGTCCAGATCCTGATGTGCGAAAACTGCTGAGAAAATACAGAGTAGACTTCTAGACAACCCCTTCAGCTGTACCTGGGGCCAAACGTCAGTCCTTCTAAGACTTGCCCTGACATTCGAGTTTACCAGTCCCCTTGATCCAGCCTGGAAACTGATTAAGGACATGCTGACTGACAGACAGAAAATAGTTTTTTCTTTGGGCTAATGCACAACAAATGGCAGACACAGGAGGCTGGGATGTGAGAATAACTAACACACACAGTCTGCATATTCAACAGGACCAGTGGTAGACGAGGTAAGAGGAATAATGGGATCCAGGCTCAAGCTGCTGCTAAGCTCTGAAGCACAATGGAAATATCAGTTTCACCAAATCATGGCAAGAATAAAAAGTGCGGGTGAGGGACGAACCACACATTCACTGACATGAAGAATTTCAGGGAAATCCTGTGAAAATAACAACTTAACACATGACAACAGAAGCCTGACTTCCTCTGACTTTGGTTCAGAGAAAATGAAGGCAAGGGTCCTGTCCTGGCTTGCTAGCTGGACGCTCGATGATTAAATGAGAAGGTAAGGAGAATTCATATTGCCACATTTTAATTCTGAGTCTTCACATTTGTTAAATTTGCTGGGGACGTATTCTGGAATGAGAAAAAGCCAGCAAGCTCAGCAGCCAGCGTAAGATTCACCCATCAGGCCAGTACTGAATGAAATGGGGGTGGATAACATTAAGAACCTAAGAAGAGCCCTGCTGGATCAGGCCAAGGGCCCCTCTAGTCCAGCCTCCTGTATCTCAGAGTGGCCCCACCAGATGCCTCTGGGAGCACAAGAGACAACGAGATACCTGTCTCCTGATCCCCCCTCCCCTGCATCTGGCATTTTGGTGCTCAGGAACAAATTCACTCAAGCCAGCTAGCAGTTCACATACTGGGCACGTCAGCAACACTTCATTTTCACTGCATACAGAAAGTGAATACCTTTTGGTCCAGGCTTGCTGCTTTACAACAACAATAACAAACCCTGTGAGCAAAATGCAATGCCACTGGGGTTGTGTAACAACAAACACCAGCACTGACGACACCAGAGAAACTTGTTTCCTGGTGATTAGAATTCATTATCTAAACAGTACGTGGGAGTATTTGAGCAATGCTGCATTTTTTAAGAAACAGTATTTCAAAAGCTAATGGATTATGGTGATGAGCTGCATTAAGATTTTTTAAAAAATAGAAAGCAACATTCAAAAAAAGAATGATAACGTTTTAAAGGTTTGTGATAATGCAGGGAACAGGAGCAGTGAAATTCAGTGTACTTAACATTAAAATGTCAGCAATGTTTTTTTTAGATCTCCAGCTTTTTTGTGCAAAAGGAAAAACCGATGAGTTGGTGTAACTTTTATTGCAAACCTATTTAAACCTATCTCAAGATGCAATGCATTATAGGAAGTAACCATAATCTCTGAAATTTCAGTGCCATCAAAATATATAAGTTCGTAATATTCTGTGCCAAAGAGTGCCACTCTGGCATGGACATCAAAAGACAATCTTAGAAAGAGTCGGGGTGAATTGAAAGCAATGATTTTTTTAAAAAATAAAAAATGGATTTTTAAAATTTAAATCAAATTTATTTTAATGAAATGCTTTTGGAAGAAAAATCTATCTAAAGATAATTTTCTATTTAAGAAACATTATAGGTCAAAGGTTATCCAGCATGAAATAGAACTTAGTTATGTAGTATGAAGCTGTATATTCATGCAATATTTACATTTTTGGTAAACTAATTCAATTAATTCAAGTTATCCAAGCTCAGACAACATGCATTTGTTCACAGTAAAAATGGTACAAAACGAACAAAGTTCAGGAAAATACCTTAATGCCGTTGTTGTTCAGCAAATCTATGTGTATGAGCACACTGATGTTTAAGCAAATACAAGAATATGTATGATATATGTTATTGTTTTAAATAAAACAATTTAAGTACTTCTCCAAATATGAGTGATTAACTTATTCAACTAAAATCTGTTCTGATACAGATGTTTTACTTACTTGACAGGTTATTGTTCTAAATATGAAATCTACATCTGGTTGCAAATATTAAAGATTACAACCACCAGCAAGAATGAGTACGTTTAAAAAATCATGATTTAAATCAAATCTTGCTGACCAGTGATTGAAATCATGGTTTAAATCGACTTGATTTAAATCATATCCACCCTGGAGAGAGTTGCATGGGAACATCCATCAGAATCAAGCTAGTTCAGTAACATGCTTAGGAAAACAGTGAGAAACGTCTTCCAGTGTAAGCCTAGAGCTTTCATTTGAGGCTGAATGAAGGCTGAAGGATAAGGACACCCTCTTTGCTATCGCATAAGGTCCCAGTGATTGTGGATTCATAGCACCCTAACCTTCTCCTTGCCTATGGACAAGACTACGTAACCGTGATGTTTCTAGGACCCTTTTATGGCTGGCAGCTGCAGAGGAGGCTGGAATAAAGAATCAGGGTCTCTCTTTATTACCTGCTCCTTCACATAACGTGACTGCCCCTGTACTGGCAGAGGAGGATGGGAGTGGGTGTCCTGCCACATAGTACCTCCCTGTGACAGGTGGTGAAGACTGCAGGATGCAACCAACATCGGCCACCTCTTGCCAAAAAAAAAAAAAAAAAAAAGGTTTAAAGCCAGATCTGCTGCCTCATAAACATTTCCCACTTGGGAAACTAGAAGGGCAGTCCTCGAACTTACTCTGGTTCCACTGAGCTTGTGTACCACTGAGCACAGCAAAACTTAAAACCGACTTAGGGCTGCCCTGTAGGCCTGTCTGTGTGGCCCAACAAGAACAGACTTCTGTACAGTCAGCACCCTGTACAGGAAAATGATGCACACACCACATAAATTTAGGTTTAAGGACTATGTAATTTAAGGTTAAAAACAGTCATTTTAAATGACAGGGCTTTATTACATTTACAAAATGTCCAGGCTTTCCATTTCCCCACCCATCCCCAACAGAATGTATACAGATGTCAAACCATTAATTGAGGTTGCCAGCCTGATCCATACCTTTGTTGTCTGAGATGCCACTTCACAAGAACACCCCACAATCCAAACCCCAACGGAGGTGCAGACTTGGATCTTCTGGGTGGGCTGTCACTTTCAAAACTTCAAATACTCGAATCAACAGGCCAGCAGGCACTCTCAAAAACAGAGGAGCTGTATCAGTGTCTCATTAAAAGAGGGCAAAAACCAACTATGATCTTCCTACCTTTCTTAGTTTTGATGAAAGCCAGCTGGATGGCATTAAGAGCATGTGGAATCTCTCCGTCTGTGCTCTGAATCTGTGGGAGAAGCAAAATCAAAGCATTTTAACGTTAAGTCTAATAGACGGTATGGCTCACTGGTTAATTTATGTGCAGGCCCTGCAAAACGGGTTATTTAGCTGGTTACCAATTCCAATGCAATGAAATTTTGTAAGCAATTTCTTGTAGTTTTCCGTTTGTACCTTCCTTCCAGGTTTCTGGGACCGACAAGTAAATAATTAAGATGGTACACTCAGGACACTATAAAGGTGAAAAGACTGTAATGCCCTATCAATATGTCAGGATACTGGGGTTTGGTGGGTTTTTTTGCTTTAAAAGAATGTTGCTTGGTGATTCTCCACACACACACACACACACCATAGAAACAATTTTTAAAATTTTTGCTACCCTCCTGCAAGACTCTTTTTATACTTTTAAACAAAATAAAACAATATATAAATCTATATGGGGGAGGAGTATAACACCCCCTGCAATTAAAAGCCCCTTCCTCAATGGCTGATCAGTTGACAAAAGTCTTTCTGAACAAAAACAAACAGAAAGAAAGCAACATGCATAAGTCTGTACTACCAAGCAAGTGTAGGTAAATAATTTTTTTAAATTCTTCCAACTACAAATTCTCAGAGTGAGTTATTGAGACTTTAAGTGCCAATTAATGAGAATGAGGTAGACTCTGGAGAACTTGTAGTTATTCTCCTCGGTGGATTTCTGTACTTCTATTGCACAGCCAAAGGGAATTTTACCAGAAATTCAAAGCTCTGCAGCAGTGAGACCAACTAGTTAACTGGTATGTTTCCTGGAACTTTGTCTCAAGATTCATGTTGAAACAAGAAAAGGCCAGCTAAAGAGTAAAAAGGAAAGAAAAAAAGAGAGAGAAAAGCAGCTTTTAGAAAGCACTCCAGAGATCACACTTAACATTGTGATTTTATTCACTAGCCTACTGGCGAAATGACAAGTGGGCCCTCAAATTCAGCTGGGGGCCAAACCTTAACAACAGCCAAACACAACCTTAAAACAGAAAACCAACAGCATTTTACACCCACCTGCCCACCCAAATGCTATCAGCAGCATGATCCTTCCGTTGCAGAAGCCCATCTGTAACATGATCCAGTTTAAAGTTCTGTTCCAGGGACTTCTTATATATTTCTCCCTCTCTCAGCTTCATTGCTGTAGGTTTTGTTTTCAAATAAAAGAGCAACAGTGAACGCAGAAAATATTCTGTGAAACTCTAAAGCTAGCCACTGCCTTAGGATTTTTTGATGGCGTATTGTTCCATCTGTGTGATGTTATGTGTTTTTACCATATAATATACTGAAAATGGAGTGTTCATGTGTGGCAGGCTTATCACTCAGTGGCTGAAATCCTGTTGCTTAGCGTACTAAGTTACAACTATAGCAGGCGTATTGAAACACTGGAGATTTGGTGAGTCAACTCTTCTATAAGTTCCATTGTTTCGAATGGCCCAACTCCAGTTGTGAACCAGTTTAGCACAGTAAGCCAGAACTAGGGTAGGCCTATTTGAGTCAATGGAACATCTGGAGGAGTTGACTTACCAAATCCCCACTGATACAACAGGCCGAATCTAGTTACAACTTATTAAGTTAAGCAACAGGATTTGGGGCAACAGCTATAGGACACCACCAAAAATGTAAGAAGGGTTCATATCACTTGACATTCTTTCAAGCACAATGCATTTCAACCAGGAGCCCATTACACAGTTCATGGTTTGCATGACTCACTCTGTGAGACTCTGCAGCAACATGGACTGGCCTGCTTATGGGGGTGGGGGAGGCTGTAATACAAAATAGCTCTTTTGTCTGCACAGCAAGAAAATGAATTTAAATTAATTGCTAAATAAGCAGTTCTTGTGCAACTTTCCCCCCAAAGTCAAGCTACACAGGAAAGCTTTTGTGTTTGAATTGGGAACTGTTTCACATTTCCTTGTTCTGCTCAAGAAGAAGGCTTATTTGATAGATGCACCCCAGACTATTAAATTTTTTTTTTGTAAAAAACAAAACAAAACACAAAACCTAAAGGTACAAACCAGAGTAAATGAAAAATTTAGTTTAAGATAGAGCAAATTATTTATTTTCAGGCATCTTAGTCTGTTTCAGCAAGAAAATAAACAAACAAAACCTCCCAACAAATTCTGTGACACCCTGAAGGCTAACGCGTAAATTATGGCATGGATATTGTGTCGACAAAAGGTTATGTCATGGTCCATTGCGAAAGTCCTCCAGCACCAACCTCTGAAAGTGGTTTCAATGAATGAAATGATTGTAAAGCCATCCCACCCAACTTTAGCAACTTTCCAGAAAAATACCATAGCCAAAGGTATCAGAAGCTGCCTAGAGGTCTGGGGAAATTAATAGAGTTATTCTATGCCGCCGCCACCAAGATCTTAAAATGAACAAGATTATTATTTATGGTAATAGGTATTCCGACTAAAATACCTGCTTATTCTGCTTTTAGATTTTTCAACCTGCTACTATAAAGATCCAGATTAGGGATGTAAATTATATTTGCTAATTCTGTGCTCTTGTTGATTTACACGGTCTCTTGTCCATAATTCGGAGAAATTTTTTTGCAGTTCTCATATGATGACATAAGAAGCACGGCTTTACATGCATAGTCAAGCTCTAGGAGCTGTCTTTAAACTAACCGATCTATGGAGCAAATAGAGCCACTGAGGGCATCAGAGTAATTTTTTACATCTCATGTGTAATCAAAAGAAACATCAGTGAAAATGTGCTGAACTCCTATCATTTGCAGAAAGGATAGTATGTACCGTCTCTGGACTGGTTTTTATAGCAAAGATAGTTATATGATTGCCGGACAACACTGATTATTTAACTGGTCCAAATCCAACAGTGTACTTTTGCTGGACTTCACTACATCCAGCAGAAATGGCAAGCCCCTCTCCTTCTTGCACTCCCATGTGCACCCAAAAAACCTACTCCAGAGAACTGAGAAAACTGCAGAAGCAACTGGTTTGTTATCACAGAAGGCGGCAAGCAGGACAGGGAGGGAAAGAAACCCCCAAATCTGCTGACACGGGATACTGAAGTACACTATTGGGTGTTGGCCCAACTCTACAGCCTTTCTCACAAATTGCGTATCATTCTCTTCCATCTCCTCCTTGTCCTACTTCCCCAAATTATCTTCTTGTTTTTTGAGGGCGGAGGGGAGGGGGTCTTGCCCTCCTTTTTTCCTTTTGCTTCTAACATGGCATTTTCTTTCTGGCAGATTTAATAACTCAATAGTTTAGAATTTTAGTAATGTTTACATGGTTTTACTTAAATTTTCTTTTAAGAGCTATTTGTGTCTGTTTTAACTTGCTAACTCGCACAGAGCTTTTAGTATAAAACAGCAGAAATGTAATTAAAAGAAACTCTAAAGAATAAACAAAGTAGAAACTATTGTATTGGTTTCTAGGTGTCTGGCTCTACAACTTTGGTATTTACCATTACAAACATTTAGAAGCATCTCCTGGTTGTTAAAAACCACTCTGAAATCTAATGGCACAGAAAGCTATAAACAGCTGCTACTTAATTACAGAGAAGATTATACTCACATTGTAAGCAAGCTATGAAGACAAAACTTCCCATGGTTCTGTTTCATCTCCAGGTAGTAATTAAATAAGAAAAGAAAACTGAAACACTGGGCATCTTTAATCGTGTGGAGAGCAGAAGCCACCAAATTTCAGAATCTGGTTTTATCACTTTTCATCTGAACAAGTTTAATGACAATGACTCCTAATGTGGCAATGGGCTTTTCATTTTTCCTGAAGTGAAGGCATCCTCACCAATCTCAGGCCCAAATTTGAAACAGTAGTTTCAAAAGATTGCTCACTGACGGTTACATTGACGATGACTGATGAACTTTTTTTTTCCAAAATGTGACGAGCATTTCTAAAAACTCCATTAAATTTTATGGGAAATCATCATTCTTAATATATAACTATGAGGCCTTAGATAAAGCAGAGCCTTTTACTCAGCTGCCGAACGGTGAGACCACAATGTATTCTCGAAGGCTTTCACGACCGGGATCCAATGGTTGTTGTAGGTTTTTCGGGCTGTCTCAAGCCATGTTCTTGAGGTTTTTCTTCCTAAAGTTTCGCCAGTCTCTGATGATGCCGGCCACAGAGACTGGCGAAACGTTAGGAAGAAAAACATCAAGAACACGGCCAGACAGCCCGAAAAACCTACAACAACCAGGTGAGACCACACTTAGGCCTATCCCACTGATCTGTTCTATTTGGGGCTGCCAAACGCCTTCTGGCCGAAGGCAGCGTCTGCTGGCACAGCTGGACCCTCTTGGCTGCTGTAGGAAGAAGAGAAGAGGGCTGTAAGGTGGAGCCTTCTTTCAGGTCCATTCTGGCACAGGAGGCAGTGTCCATGTTGTATTTGGCCTGCGAGCCAAAGAACACATCCGCTATATGTGGAAAGGGAAGATGGTGACAATCTTCCACTGTGACAGGGAACCCAGGTTTATCATGGCTTCTTCTGATTTCATAGAGCCCCATAACTGCAACCACTCAAACTCAGTTGCAGCTCCTTTTCAGCCCCTGCCCATGAACACAGAGAGGTCAGGAAGGCACAGGAGTGAGGTGACAGGGAAGATCCCTGACTCCTTCTAAAGATCAGCAACAGCGTAAGAGGACTTTCCTTGGTGTCAACAACAAATGGCAAATTCAGAGCCTACGTGCACGGTTTGTCCCCAATATAGGCATTTGTAAGGCATCATGTTGAATGTGTGTGGGGAGTGGTACGGTCATTTTTATGCACATTCAAAATAATGTGTGAAAAATGATTCACCTTTTCACATATGCTAGTAAAAGAATTTAAGAGGAAGAACAAGAATGAAGGCCAAAGAATGACTTATGGAGAGGAGGGGGAGAGGCAAAAACTTTGTCAAAACAAATGGCTTTCTTTCCTTTCAGCTTCGTAATGTATAATAAAGGACTGGTATTAAGTGCTGGATATATTTCTGGCAACTTGATTAAGTAACCAGCCACCAAAGTACAGGCAGCTCTCCCCCCCCCCCTTCCTCAGAGCAGCTGGCCTCCATATTTCACAACTACTCAACTTTCAGATGTTTCCTCAACTCTTAAGATGTTCTTCAGTGATAAAATAGCTTCTGTTTCTTTTTTCTCACACAACAAACCCCAACTTAATGCTAGTTTATTAAATTAGAAACATCCACTATCAAAAGACTTCCCCTCAGGAAACAGGCATATTTTTCAGACTATCAAGCTGAGGCACTGTGCCCCACCCCCACCCCGGTTATCACAAATTTAAAAAGAACAGATTAAATACAATTGAAATAAAACTGTTTGAGCTTTGTCCAAAGAAACAAAACGGGGATATTTTGGTACACATTTTGTCATAATAGCTATTTTCAAGAGGGAAGGAGACAGGGCACGGTATGTTTCTGCAGCTACTCCCTCACATACTAGTCCGAATCCTACTGGTGTTCACATAAGGTTTGCATAACGTGCAGTGGTTCATTGCAGCTAACTGAAGAGGTGTGCATCTCAGTCACATGCCTGGTCATGCCCTTGACTGAGCAACTGAGATTCACTCCGGCACCCCATCTATTAGCTGCAGCAAGCTACCCAGATGTTACATGACCACCAAGAGGCCATTAAACATAATAACATAAACATAAACCCTACTAACAGAAAAGCTGAAAGTCCACCCCGGGGGCGGGGGGCAACTTCAGAGGTGAGCCTCTCCCCAACCCTGGGCTGTTTATTGGGCCTCAGACATTGGCACAGGCCCCAACAGGCACAAGCTCGTCTTCTGGGTTTCCAAACAGAGGTGAAAATACAGCTGCAAAATTTGTGAAATCTGGGGCTGGCACCTGGAGCCTTTCTACAATGCCCTGGAGAGAGAGCAAACATCAGACCGGTGGCTTCCTACTCAGCCACTTCTGCTACTTTACAGATCCAAGCTCCATAGTGAGTGCAGGTGGAAATGCCCCAGTTCAAGCACGGCTGAAGACCCCTTCCCACGATGCCAGGGCCCGAGCAGCCGCCTGACACGTCTGAGCCCTCGTGCCAAATGGGCTGCAAAGGATCAGCTCTCGTGTATGTTTTATCTCGACTGAATAAGTTATCTTCAGCCATAGTGTAAAATGTAGGGCTAATTGATCTAGGAAGGTGGCTGACACATCAAAATCCTCCTACAGTGGCTTTATTATAACATTATAGGTGAAAACAAAGTAAAAATAAAAAGCAAACCCCCCCCCCAAAAAAAACGTGGTGGCACCTTAAAGACTAACTTTTGTTATTTTTTTAATGTGAGCTTTCATGGACAAGTCTACTTCATCATAACACTTTGGCATGGTGTTAAGCCGGAACATCTGAAGGATAATGTGTCAGGGGGAAAAAATCCTACTTTGGGGAAGAATAATCTAGTTTTCCAGATGTTTATGTATTTCATTTCAAAAATGTATATCCTATTTTTCCACAAAAGGTCTCCAAGGTACCGTATACACAAAATTAAAGGTCAACAAGAAAAAATACAAAAGAAACTCAGATTTAAATGAGTGATAGAACTAGACACATGGGCATATTACCAACACTGCAAAAATGTCACCTTCATTAGGTTAACCCAAACCTTATTGTATATTATATCTGCCTTTCACAGGCATGGATACGGTAATCCCCCATAAGTCATCTGGATACATTTGGCTTTCTTACACATGCTTCTATTAACAACTTTTCAGCTTTGTGGAAACAATAAAGTTACTAAAGCAGAATGGCTGAATCATAAACCCCACGAAACCACCAGTTCTGGACTAATCAATATATGTAATGGGTAAAGGTGTGGAAAACTCTCAGTTTCTAGTTTTGTCCTGTTTCTCTGAATCCCACCAGCGATTCCAGACTCATCCTTTATTTGCATTATTTTGCAAGACTTTGTGTTTTTTTTAATGCTTACATGGAAATGTACACACTGTCTATCTGCACTTCCCGTAATGTGTACATTTACTTACACACTTCTAGCATGCATATTTTTGTATCCATTTCCTTGACTGACTGAAATGCACCTATGCTTATTTTTCAACTGTGAAAATTTTAGCCATCAACATTTAAAAAAAACGTGTAATTTCATGTGTACTTCATTTCTTTGAAAGCTACCACAAGGCATACAAATCTATGAATTTCTGAGGTCAAGTGCCTTTTGTCTTTCAATATATCTCAAGAGATAGGAAAAAGGTAATTTCATTGAGAATCTGAACTTCCCTGCCTTCTAAATAGCAGAGGCATCCCATTACATGTCATGCATAGATCTGCACCAAGTATCGGTACCCACTATCCTCACGGTTGAAACCATACCTCTTCAAACAATATGAAGGTTGGAAAACGTCTTTGAAGGACAGCAACAAAAAAGCAAACTAAAGGCTCTTAAGGACAACTCAACTTCCAAGATGTCTACCCATCCAGGAAGTTAGTTTGCAAGGGTGGCATCGTGGAAAACATACGAGTCATACAATCAAACTATACAAGTAACAGATACACATTTCTCACTAACATTAAAACAAAAACACGAAGACTCAAACCCAAATCACAGCTGTGTTCACGCGAGGCAACATAACCAGTAAAACAGATATCGGATATGAAGTTCATCTTACAAGCCCTTTGCTAGGTCTGGGTTTTCAGAAACATTGCCTTGATTCCTGCTTCCAGTGGCTATCCTTGAGCTGCTGCTTCTCCCTATCTTTGCTTTGCTTTGCTTTTCTTGCAGGGAGGGGGGAAGCGCTAATCATCTTCCAGCACTTGTCCTTGTTTGGACCACAGGATCTGTGCCCTGCCTGCATTTGTACTCTGCTAACATGCAGCCCTTGCCCACTCCACCCAGCCAGCCATCTCCTTGGCCAATGTCAATATGGAAGGCAGGCTCAATGAGAATCTGATTGGGCCAAGAGCAATGAGGCCAGGGCTCCTGAGGAAACTTTGCCCTGACTCATGCTCCCATGCTGGCTATCTTGACAGCAACAGACTTCCTCAAGGAGCACAAACCTCAAAGGCTCCAGGATAGTACGGGAAAACACATATTCACGTATTTGCCACACTATGTCTTATGAAAACATTCCACAGAAAAGCTGCGGAAGAGAAACAGAAAACATGGAGGTTCCTGGTCACCTCAAATACCCTGTGATTGTTTTATGCGTTCCTGCATGTAAAGATTTTTTTTAATTCTCTAGGAAAAAGCTAGATTTCTCACTCCCATATATTAAAACCCAGAAGACCAGAATGTAGATGTTATTTTGCAAGACTTCATCATCATTTCAGCACACGAGCTGTTCTTTGCTCACTCAGACTTCTGCCTGAAGCTTCCTGAGGCCTGCTGCATATATTCAGTGCCTTGGTCAGAGCCCTTCTGGAACCCTGAATGACAGGCATGGATAATCGTTGACCGATCAGGTATTTTAAACCACAACTCCAACTCCCATTATCCCTTACCACAGACCATGCTGGCTAGAGCTTCTGATACAAGAAGGCCAAAGCAACGGGAGACCCACACTTTCCCCAGTCTTGCCATATGTGCTGCCATGCATTGTGTGGAAGACAGGCAAGGTATAAATATACTGTACTTAACCTGCTTTCTCCCAACCTGGTGCCATAAGAAATTCTTGAGTAGAGCCAGATGTGTTAAGACTATAATGGCCACACTGGCAAGGGGTGTGATGGGAGTTAAAGTGTAACATATTTGGAGGCTACCACGTTGGAGAAGGCTGCAATGAGACTTCGAGACCCAGAAATTATCTAGAACCTCCTAGGCAGAATTCTGGAAATGGGAGAAAAGAAACCAGAAAGAAAAGAAATGTCTTTCTACAACTTTATAGTGCTTCTCCCCACATGTATTAGCTCAGAAGAAGACAGTAATGCCCCCTCAGTTGCACTG
The DNA here is from genome assembly GCA_037013535.1 of Intellagama lesueurii. Lineage (NCBI taxonomy): Eukaryota > Metazoa > Chordata > Lepidosauria > Squamata > Agamidae > Intellagama > Intellagama lesueurii. Next base: position 159,057,883 of record JBAJHW010000001.1, on the reverse strand, counting down.
CTTCCTGGGAATTGCCCCAGTGGTCTATGGATAGGGTAGTTCAGAGAGAGACTCCCCCTATAGAGTCTAATGGATACCTAGAGTACCCTCCCCCCAAAAAAATACAGCTCAAAGGAGAAAGAGAGAGAGAGACTAAGTCTTGTTATCGCAAAAGAGAGTCAGGTTTTGGTTGTGGAGTGGCACAACTATAAAGGCAGGCATTGAAAATATCTGTGTATTAATCCAGAATGCCTGGACTTGGATGCATGGAGGCAACCATGTTTGGCCACAGAACTGTAAGTCACCTCCAGAGCCGTGACTGGAAGCCATTTTGGGCCATATGGATTAAAACATAACTCTGAGATGCACTATGATATGAGCAACTGCCTTAACAATGAAGGGATCCATTGCTCCATGCAACCCACAATTGCAGAGGCGGGGGAACTTTGGGGCATCATAATTTGGGGCACCGTCTTCTTCTGTAAAGAAGCTTATTTTTTACAACTTGAGTTACTCCTGTGTATCTCCATGCATTTTGTCATGCAATTCCCATCAGCCTTACCCAGCATGGCCATTATGGGACTATGGGAGCTTTACTTCAGAACACCTAGAGAGTACTGCCTTATCCTAGGGCAACAACTACTCACAAAGGTTTCAGCAGCACATTTTTCCTATCATTTGCCATCCAAACTCATCTAACCTACAGACATCAGAAACTGAACCAAGGATTTCATGCAAACAAAAGCAAAGGATGGGAAGATTATTTTGTGGCTGAAGCTCCCAAAATCTCCTGGTCAACATGGCTGCGACATTCTGGGAGTTTTAGTCTAAGCTAATAACTTTTCTATGCTTTATTCAAAACACATGTGCATGCCTTTCCCCAATATAAAGTTTCAAGTCCCAGGACAGTAGCTGAATAGGGAAAGCAAGGCAGCTAATGAAAAGTTGAGTAAATGGAGGAATATACACTTTTGGTGCTTCATTCTCAACAGGTGACACAGGTTTCTGGGCTAGATTTCATGCAAAGAGACGCCACTGATGTATATACTTCTCATTGCTCTGTTTTAAAGGAATACAGGGTATGGTGCCCTTTTTTTTTTTTAAAGCTTCGTTTTGCAGCTCAAGCTATTTTTAACCTCTATTCGCCAATTCAAAACGCAACAGGCTAACCCACTGGTTAAGCAAGTCTTTAATTCAAACCACAAAAAAGGTGCAGCAAGCAAAAGATGTGGTTAGAAATAAGCCCTTTAAGAGCATCAGACATAACACCAGGAACTCTCTCTTAATTCATGGGTGTGGACTGTATGGTTCTTCAGCTGTTGCTGGACTGCAATTCACATCAGCCCCAGCCAGCATGACCAATGGCAAGAAATGATGGGAGCTCTAGTCTAGCAACATCTGGAGAGTCACCTCCTCCTCTGTCCTTTAAGACTCCTGTCTTAAGGGATCAACAGCAGGCTTCCAGGGACAGGTTTCCTTCACAGCAGCCCCTCCCACTTCCTCTTGATCACAGGTTTCAGGCTTTGACTTAAATCCCTAGTTAGATCAACAGTGCAGTGAGCCAAGGTAAACAACAGTTCCTTCTAAACCACTGGATTTAAAATCATCACTAAGGACAGCCTGTTTACACTGCCTCTCTATGACTTTCAGGCATGAAGCTGTGCCTCTTCAGAATTACTTTCAGCCACATTTCAGATCTATTCTCTTAACCGGCTGTTTCCAACATTTGCATAGAAAGCTCAAGGAGACACACACACCCTTCCTTTTCCACTTACCTCTTCCATCTCAAAGGAGTCCTTCTGCTGCAACATGAGGCTGGCAATGGATCGGTTTGCTACTGGAGCAAACGGCTCCTTGTCCACTGTAGAAGGAGGAGGAGACGGCAACTCAGGGTCACCTTCAGGTTCGCAGCTGGTGGACTCTGGCACTCGGCTTTCAAGGCTAGAACAGGTGACAGTGGCAGCTTTTTCACGAAGGCTATCTGCATGACCAAGGGAGGAACCATCCTGCTCCTTTTCTTGAGACCCAATGCTGCCTGATGCTTCCTGTTCAACAGCAGTGCCATCCAAAAGTTCCAAGCCAACACCAAACTGATTGCTAGGCACCTCCTCTTTCACTGTAGCCAGCAGGGAGGCTTTGAAGTGCTTGGGAGTTTTGGGTTCATTTTTAACCTCAGCTTCCTCATTCCCATCCTCAGTTTTTGCCCTCTCAGCTGGTGAGAGTGCTGTAGGGCTGCCACCTTCTCCTGCCTGTGGATTCCCACAAAGATTGAGTTTAGATAAGGTCTTCATGAGACGATTCGCTGTGTTGCTTCGCGTCAAGGGAGGAGGGCTGGAGGCCTCTTTGCTGGAAGCTGTTGAATTCATGCTCCCAATTTTCTGCAACGGAGTGCCAGAAACTTGGGAATACAAGGAAGAGAACGCATTGGCCACAGTCGTGAGCACTTCAATTTGACGAAAGCGACCTGGCAAAAGGACAAACCAGAGATGGCAAAGAGAACAATGGGCACTATTGTGAAATTCAATAATGAAGCTACAAATAACTTGGAACTTACAGTAGGTAAAAACAGAAAACATAATGGTAGGACAATAGTACATTAGAGCCAAGGTTATGCCAGAGTTTTGACCCTCAGACATCCTTATTATATGCACATTTTTTGTTTCTAAAATGTGGCTGATAAAATAAATCTTGATGTTAAAGGACAGTTTTTTTGCTTTCTCTGAGAGGTCAGACAAGATTAGGAAAAAAATGTTCCTTTTTTAGAGTATTACTTCCACTATTATATTAAAAGTTGTTGCTGTTGCTATTAGTCACAGGGCCAATCTTGAAAACATGACTTCAGCTCACCTGAAGGAAACTATATCTTTGCACATATTTGGTAAGGAACTTATTTTTTTTCTTCAGAGAGAGGGGAGAGAAGTGGGATCTCATCTATAGCTTTTGCACACAACCCTCCCATCCCCTTATGCTCGTCTCTGTCTTTTCAAACCAGCTCCATACCTCCTTTTCTGAATTATCTCCTCAACTCCATCTCCAAGTATCATTATCACCATCACTTGTTTGCTCTGTTTTCAACATGGCCTCAGGCTTCTAGACCAGCCCTCTCTAACGTGGATCCCTCCTGATTTTTTCACCTACAACTTCCATAAGCCACACCAATCATGGACAATAGACTGGGGTGATGAAACTCAGACTGGTCTGGTCCATAGCAGTGGTTGCCAATCTCAGGCCCCTTCAGGTATTTTGAACCTCATTTCCCAGAACCCTTGACCAATGGTCATAACAGATGGGGTTAATGGGAGCTGAAGTCCAAAACATCTGGAAATCTTGAGTTTGAGAAGCACTGGTTTAGAGTATCTATAGTTTTGTTAAGGAAGTGTTATCTAGACCAGTGGCTCTCAACCTTGGGTCCCCAGATGTTCTTGGACTACAGCTGCCAGAAATCCCGCCCAGTACAGCTAGTAGTGAAGGCTTCTGGGAGTTTCAGTTCAACATCTGGCAAACCAAGGTTGGGAACCACTGATCTAGACACTCTCATAACCTTGAAAAGCCTACCTCACCAACAGCAAAGAGAGAAAAAGGTGGTAAGAGATGGTATAGGGAAAGTGACTGGTCAACAGCTCCTTTTCCTCAGAAAGTCCAGAACTGAAGAGACTTCCCAACAAATGGAATTTGATCTATTTATCCCTACCTTCAGTATCTTGCACAATAAGACAATGATCCGGCAACATCATACCCTTTGTGGCAAACGTCTGAAGGTTGCTTATACAGTGTCCCATTATATATGTACATATGTATTTTTCACCACATTTCTATAGCTCCCACCAAGCAAAGCTCTCTGAGTGTTTCCCAAAGTATAACATGCTTTTTATTTAACATACATACTTGTCAAAGCAAAATTGGGGTTTTCCACTTCCATGCGTTGCAGCTGAGCATTCAGAAACACTTTGATATCTATCCCTCTGGCAAAGGACGATGAATTAAAAAACCTTGATGGAATTTTAGAAGCAATATCTGGTTCATCTCGGCCAAATCCAAGATTGTAGAGAATCTCTTCAGGATCCTCCTCATATAGTTCCAGTAGTTCAGAAACACTAAGCAAAAACAGAAAACACCACACTTGCTTTCTATACACTCTCTTTGTTTATGTACAACGTGCTCAAAATGAAGTTCACAGCCTTTCATGGATTTAGGGTATAGTTGCAAGCCTTTAAGAGAGAGGAAAGAGCTGCTTGGTTTCAGCAATTGACAAAGATATTGAGCTGTCTGAGATGGAGTAACATATGGCACTGAAGTATCAAAGCATCCAGTCGGTTCACATACCATAACACACAACCTTATATAGTATCAGTTACAATAAATTAGGTACCTAGACATTAACACTCACATGGTAGTTTGTAATACCATAAATCCTCATCTGTTCTGATCCTTGGGACAATCTTGTAAAACTGTTCAAAGTTTATCTACGAGACAGCAGCCTGCCAAGGACCACCTTCAGAGTCTAGTCAGATTCAGATTTGCAGATGTGCAGTTCATGCTAACTCCATTGGCTTGATAAAACTCAGTATCAATTTGGTTGCATCTAAATCTCTGCTGAAATGTACAAATCCACTTGTCCCAAATGCATGCATCTCTTCCAGTGACTCCTCTCCCATTAAGAAGGGAACACAAAACTGTATGTGGGTGGTCACATACTCAGATCCCATTCCTCTATCCTCTCCCCATATCTGCCAATCTCATAACGCACAAGCTTAATCAGCAAGTAGGACAGAGAAGTCCTGGGTGCCAAAGCTACTGGTTATGACTCTGCTGAAGCTGACAAAGATCATGACAGGCTCCCAAATTCTTTCTTATAATGAAAGATCAATAGTGTTCAAGTTCCAGCTTGAAATAAAAAAAAAAACAGAGATGACCTGTGAATGGGCAGCCATACATCAGTTGTGTGGTTTTGGATTCCTTTTATAATCACAAGTACACTGCCTGCTTTCAACACTAGAAAAGGGGCAGGAGCAAAGAGAACAAAAACCTTCCTTCTGTACCAAAGACGACTTCTCTCTTTGTCCATTCTTGGTTAAGAGAAGCTATCTGAGGAAACGGGAAGTACCAAGAGCTATGGAGAGGCTCATTCCCCACCCTCTGTGAACCTTGTTTAATAATATGCATGAACAGGGCAGACAGATGAATAACCAATACAGCTGCTTTCACTGCATGCTGCATGGCCCAAAGTATCCCCAAACTCAAAAAACTGCAAGTCTACACACACACCTCAACTAGACAACATTTATCAGGCTGGGCAAAAGGCAGACAATTGAGCTAGCATCAAAAATTAAGTTGGCAACTTTTATCAAAAAGACCGAAAGAGAGAATGGATAAGGAAACACACGGCTCTCTTCCAAGTCCCACACAATACATTCTTTGCTTACCTTGAAACGGTTGCACTGCTCTTCCCTGAGCCAGTGGAATTCATACTTCTTCCCTTTTGATGAAACTGAAGTCTTTTGTCCTTCGCCAACATACCATTACTGACAATACAAATGAAGCAAAGTATTTTAAAAAGGGCAAATGTATCACCCTCTTTTCAGAACACATCTAGAATCTAAGGTGGTACTTTTCCTGTTTTCTTGAAAACACTTCACTTTTATGATTTGAAATGAGGATGGAGGAACAACACACAGCCTTCGATTCAGAAATGACAACTTCAGGATTCCACCCCAAGGCATGACTCCTCTGAAATTCACTCCTCCCTCTGGGATTTTATTTTCTTTGAGAACTACTGCCCTACCACATGCAGGGGCCTCTTCTATTTTAATTTTTTTAAATGTGGAATTTTATTTTGAAGTCATATTTTAAAAATACAAGGAAGAAAATGCATGCCTGACAATTCAACAAGATCATAAATTAAACAGGGGAAAAATTTCAATTAGCAGATTGCATTCCTTGGCATATTATGGATCAGCCTGATCCCGTGAGAAGCCAACTACTGATAGTCAGCATTTGCATATCACATGAAATCACAGTTTAGTGCAGAATGTGGCAGTTAGCTTTGGAGTGTACACTCTTCACATCCACCCCCTCCAAAATGAACTGGAAGCTCTTGCTTTCACTTTTCCTTACACCTAGTTCATACTCTTGTCTGGTGCACAAAACTGTGGTTAATTTAAACGATGGCTTGTTTATTTCAAACACTCTGCCTTCAAATCATGATTTCTAAAGCTAGACTAGAAGAAAATAACCATACTTAGCACTAACCACAACCCCCAGTTTGGATGCCATAGAAAAAAGAAGCAGAAGAAATATCTCCTGAATTCCTACTCTTAGCTTCACAAGAAGCATGAGGGAGGATGAGAGAGAGAACGAGAGAGAGAGAGAGAGAGAGAGAGAGAGAGAGAGAGATCCAAGGCTTGAAAGAGCTCCTGCATATCTTGCTGATCAAGCGTTTAGTGCCAAGGCAAGCAGCTTCAGCAGGTCTACAAGCAAAGGGCCTGCTAGGGGTGGTTCCCTCACAAAGCTGTCCTTTCCCCAGGCTTTTTAAAGTCCAGAAGTTCACTTACGCCTAAGAAACAGCTCCCAAGTTGCACATGTTTAGGAAAACCAAGCCATGTGAATTCCCATTTTTAATGAGATGCATTCAAAATCTCCTTAATCTCTCTCTTCAATACAGAAGCACTTTGTGCAGTATTTTTGACTCCTTCCAGCTGCTGTATCCAAACATTAGTCACAGACTATGACTTAACACCTCCTGTAACCACCACCACTTAGGCATCATCTACATACACCAGATTCTAGGACACTTTTAAAAAAGTATAGGACTCCATCTTATTTGGCAGTGGAAGCCTCTTACACTCTCCTACAGGTATCTGGAATGTCAGAGTGAGCTGAATTAACACCCCTGCATTTCTGATATTTACTAAACTCAGGTGAAGAGATGGTATGAAGTGTCCTTCATGCCCCACATATTTATATCTCCAGTGACACACTGAGATAAATTAATGTTCTATACAAAGCAGGCTAGTACTTTCACCACATATAAAGCATTACCCTAAAACCAGAAGTGTGAATATTTACCAGATTTCCATTTGTTCACTACTTTGATGCAGCTGATTAGCTGAAAGAGAGGGAAGGGGGAAATTTATGTAATTAACAACTAACAGAACAACAGTCCATTCATGCAACAAATAACACTGTTCCTGTTACTCTCTATATGATGGTGTAAACACATATTGCTTCACGCAAGCTGGTTATTTCAAAACACAAGTACTCATGCAGCAAGATGTGTATCTGCAAATTTTTAAGTATTATCCCTGAATAATTATAGAAAGCTTGATGCTTTTAACACAAAAGGCATGGATTAGTTTTTTAAGTAAATATCCCAGCTTAATTGTCTCTGAAACTAAGAACAGCATCCCTTAGTTATAAGATAAAAGCGATCTACAGGATTGGGAGCCCATAAACTCAGGACGACTCCCTTAGCCCTGGCTATGTAGTGCAGAGGATGGAAAATCGCCTTGGAAGATAACGATAGATTCCTGTTTGGTTCACCTCTATGTTGGACCTCTTGCACTTGCTCACCTCACCCAGCTGTAAAGACTTCCATGGGTGTAAAGCAAATGTATGACCTGGAGAGATACCTGTATTTGAGCTCTAAAGCTTTTTGAAAGACCCCATCAGCCAATGTATAGATATCCGGACAAGACGGAAGTCCTGAGGGTGGGAGCCCCCGTGGCTGGTGGCCTGGGTGACTCTCTCTCGTTTGGGGGGGTGACCCTGGCTGCGAAGAGTGGGGTCCGCAGCTTGGGCGTACACTTGGACCCGACACTCACCATGGAAACGCAGGTGGCGTCGGTAGTCCGCACCGCCTTTTTCCACCTTTGGCGGATAGCCCGGCTGCGGCCCTACCTTGACACGGGGGCGCTCACTACCTTGGTGCATGCGCTCGTAATCTCAAGATTAGACCATTGTAACGCGCTCTACGTGGGGCTGCCTTTGAGGCTGATGCGGAAACTTCAGATGGTGCAGAATGCAGCGGCCAGACTCCTTACTGGAGTGAGAAAACACCAGCATATTTCTCCTATTCTGGCCATGCTGCACTGGCTGCCCATTCGTTTCCGCATTGACTTCAAAGTTTTGATGCTTACCTATAAGGCCCTAAACGGTTTGGGACCTCGATACTTGGCGGAACGCCTGCTCCCACCGAGATCTACCTGGATCACCCGTGCGAGTCAGGAGGTGAGGTTGAGGAGCCTAACGCCGAGGGAGGCCCGGAGGGAAAAGACATGAAACCGGGCCTTCTCGGCGGTGGCTCCTCGCCTCTGGAATAACCTTCCTCCGGAGATTCGCGAGGCCCCTACGCTGGGTACATTTAAAGTCCAACTAAAAACATGGATGTACATCCAGGCCTTCCCTCCTGTCAGCTCTTAACTCTTTTTCTTTTGCTATTTATTATTTATAATATTTTTTCACTGTTTTTACTATTGATTATGTTTGTGTTATATGTATGTTGGTAGCCGCCCAGAGTGGTAGAATATACCAGATGGGCGGGATATAAATCAAATAAATAAATAAATAAATAAATAAATAAATAAACAAACAAACAAACTATATTTTCTACTTTTTCATTTACCATTCTGCTATGATGGTATTTCATCAAATGGGTTGCTCTAAAATGCTTTCATGTGTTTTTCAATTTGCAAAATTTTGCCTTGAACCAGATCAATAATAGAAGAAGAAAAGCAGGTCTTTGTATACCCAGAAGGTAGAATGCGTGATGTTCCAGTTGTTCCTGAACTACGCAACACACCTCAGCCCTAAGAAACACAGCCAATGGCAAGGGAAAGTTGGAGATACAGCTCCATGACATTGGAAGGGACATATGTTCCCTAGCCCTGTTGCACACATGTAATGACACTATAATACTACTACTTTCAAGTAACGAAAAAGGTAATTTAGCTGTAGCAAGCTTTCTGAGTCTGCACATTTGACTGCAAGTCACAAGCTGAATGCCATTCCAGAAGTGGGCTGTTTATAACTGTAAGGCAGGAAGCAGCCCTGAGGTAAAGCTTCAACTGAGCCAAGAATGAGCCATGAACGTCTCGCCACATCCTGGCATCTCATTCTTCGGTGTCTGTCCCTTAAATGTTGATGTGAAGGCCATTCTGGTATGCTATTTATTTATTTATTTTATTTAAAAATGATTAACTGTGGTCAGAAATCAAAGAAATCAAACCAAAGACAGTGAAAATAGATTGTTTATTCCAATAAGCACAGGAATCTGAGGTAAAGGTCTGTCATAAGGAAACTTTCTGATGTAAGTATTCTCCTTCAATAAAATCTTATGAAAGGAAAAACAATACTTCACTTATTTTTCCCTAGATTAAATGAAATGTTGGATAAACTGCCTTTTACTCTAGCACTCTGGAATTCATTAAAAAGAACAATGCCACCAGTATTCTTCTCATCAAAAGCCTGATCCCAACAACAAGACAGACTTTATAAACCCAGATAAGATGATCTTGTTCCTAAATGCTTCAGGGTAGCAGGGAGAACGGAGAAGAGCAGCTTCCACTTCTAATATTACAAGAAAGCAAAGCGTTGGTCTTGGTCTATCAGACAGATTATCTTGTGGCAGTCTACCTACTTCCTCTAAACTCCAGAATACTATCTATATTTGCTTTCCACACCATCAGCTAATCACCAACTAGCTGTGTAAGAATGATATCAAATTTGTCCTAGACAGAGAATGGATGACTGTGTTTGCCTAAGAATGGTCCAAACACTGTTCTTAAATTCCTCTCTTGAACCAACATTCAAGCCAGCCAGAAAAACTGAGAGAAAATGTAGCAAATTTGGGATAAAAATCAGAAGAGTGATTTAGCTAGTGACAGGGTTTTTATTGTATTTATTGTATTTTGCGGTTATAGCTTTGTATGATTTTTGTATTATGTTTTGATGGGTTGTGAACCTCCCAGAAAGTGTTCACACTAATGGGGTGGTATAAAAGTCAGAATAATAAATAAATAAAATAATAGAAATAAGACTGGGACCTATGAACTAGGTATCCATCAGCTCAGACGTTAACATACCGAGTGACTTTTGGCAACCCACTCTCTAAGCACCATTTCTCCTTCTGTAACCTGTAATATTTATTTACTTACTGCCCCATTAGTGCAATGCATTGTTCTGGGTGGTTTACAACAGTAAATAAAACATATACAAATGAAACTACAAACAAACAATAACATTAAAACATTTAACCAAATTAAAAAACTACATGGGGATGTTAGAGATTACAAGAACAATACAAAAGGATAGTGATATAGTTATTTACCTAATGCACAGCCAAACATTCTGATAAAAACAATGAAAATGAAACATAAAACAAAAGCGGCATATAAAAATAGTACAAAGAAATTAATTTTAACAATATTTATCATACAATATGTTCCACTTTCTTCTATAGGAACTGAAAGGTACATAATTTGAGTCCTAAGGGACCTCTCAGCCAAGTGCTGAACAGACTCATGTCTGCACAACTTAGCTACTACATCATGTGCTTTTTGATACTATGCTTCAATTTTATTAGACAACTGTCCTGAAATTAGCATGAAGGAGTGAAAAAAATGGTATGGATGTTTTTTATTGCCATATACTGTAGAATACTAATAGATCTGACATACATCCAAAAACAGTACTTAGTCTACAACCCTAGAAACATGCTTATAAGGGAGTAAGCACACGGAACACAGTGGGACTTAATTCTAAGTAAATGTGAACAGGATTATTCTGTTCATAGCTTAGAAAAAACAAGTTACAAGGGGAGGTTAATGAGGGTGTAAAAAAGTCACATACCAGAAGTCATATAATTAATAGGGACAACCCCATTTTGGTGTTACAAGTAACATTTTCCAATTGCTTTTTAAGTTACTAACAAAGGGATTGTGAGAAGACGTTTTCAAGTGATCATGCCTTTCTCTTATCAATCCTAAAGTTGTGCTTCTTAGAAATGATGAATAATGTAACAAATAATACAACCGATTATTAAAGGGGGGGAGGTGACATTAAAGAATACAGTGGACCCTCGACTTACAGACGGCTCGACCTGCAGACTTTTCGAGTTACAGACTTCTCTGGCCGCAAAATTTAGGTTTGACTTGCGGCCGGAGAATCGACCTACAGACCGGAAAATCAAACAAAATGGACCAAAAACGGCCGGTTACGGATTAATCGGTTTTCAATGCATTGTAGGTCAATGGAGCCTCGACTTACAGACTTTTCGACCTGCAGCCACCGTTCCAATACGGATTAATTCCGTAAGTAGAGGGTCCACTGTAACAAACAATTCAAGTACTGTTGCAATGAGTTACATAATTAATTACTTTTTTAAAAGTGACTTTCATATTCTGGTTCTGTTCCTCTTCATGGCAGGGCTGAAAGCTACTTAGAAAAGAATGGCATCTTTTCTCAAAGCCCACATTTGTGGTAGTTGGTTGTGGTTATGAAGGTTCTCATTCAGACACACTATATTACTCTAACGAGAAATGGCTTCAGGTTAAGGCCTAACCACAGTCATTTTAGATGTTTTTATATTATAAGTGCCCTTAAATCAAAATGATGATTTTCTATGTGCAAGCATGACTGAAGGAACTGTAAACTTTACAATATACCCCCCTCCCACCCCACGTGGGAGGAACAGGAAAGGTCTTAGGTTTAATACTGGAACATCAGTGGAGCACAAAGCAGGAAAGAGCAGGTACATCACATCTTGAGTACTGAAACTAGCTTATAGACACATCAACGTGGTACATCACATTGAAAAAAGGCATTTTTGCTGGATTTTGTTTTTAATCAAGGGTGCCCCCCCACAAAGTTTCAAACAATGCATCCCATATAGTTCAAATCAGAAGAACATGCATATCCTTTGGATTTTAACTGATTTTTTTTTTAAGGTGAAAGAAGTTATCATGTATTTAATGCCACACCCACCTTCTGCTCCCAGTGATAAATCATCTTCGAAACTTCCTCCATTTTTCACCAGCATGCCTGAAAAGAGGGTGGTTTGGCAAGATCAACATCTACAGCCATAGTTGCTTTCCAGTTATTGTCAATGTATGGTTCACATAAAACCAAAGCAATCTGATAATCTTTAAAAACAACAACATTATTATACTAAAATTGTGAAGTTAGTGAGGTTTGGGGACAAGTCTAGAATGCTGCCACTGAAGGTCTGAAGCTGACTGATGTTGCTATCCTGAACATGCCAAGCGTGTCTTACAAGTCAAGGGACTTGGGGGGGGGGGGGGGGATACTTGCAAACAGCTCTGCTCTCAAGCTAAAGAAAGCAACCATTTCAGATCCACAAGGACCACCACACCCCTCCTGTTCTGCTCCACCAGCTATAATGCAATAGAAAAACTGCATCTTAAAGCGATGATTCAGGTCTCTTACCAGGGAGTTTCAAGCCCAAGAAACAGCCTGGTTCAAACATTCCCTCTCTGCCTCTGTGTATTCAAAGAAAGGAGCTCCAGCTACTGCAAAGGCTTCTTATATGCTCTGTTGCTACCTGCAGGTTCTTGTTGTACTTTGAACTTTTGCATTCTGATTTGCTCAGGTAACTTTTCAGGTGTGGCAAGTTCAGTCACAGCAAGCCAAGAAAGATTGTACCAAAAGGTTGACCTACTTCACAGTGTACTGCTTATCAACAAATTCCTTCTCTCTCTCTCTCTCTCTCTCTCTCTCTCTCTCTCTCTCATAGGCACACACAGTCTGCCCGGTTTTTATCACTAGGGAACAAGTGATTACAAATTCCTTAACTGTTCAAACCTCAGATCATTCCTCCCGCCTGCAAATACTGCAAGGGAACAAGACTGTCTCAACCGCTTCCAAGCAGGGTCAACTCAAAGTTATGCCTTGCATTATTATTGTGCTTTCAGAAGAAGGAAAAAAACAAAACACAGAGCACTTAAAATATTGGCTCCTTACCTTTTAACACTGGGTTGCTCTGATCGTCCAGAGAGGCTCCTAGGGGAGTTCTGAAACCACAGAGGAGATTAAAACATGCATGAACGTCTCTAAGAAGCTTCTTCTTCACATCCTTCCTTAAAAAGAGGCAGTCTTCACATCCGCCACTTCCTCTTCCCAAAAATGTGTGTGTGTGTGTTCATGCACAAACACATACATACACAAACTGCTTGCAAAGCAACCCCAAAGAAAACCAAGCTTCTAAAAAGACACTACTCACGAAAGAGTGGCATAAAGTGTCAATCTAACAAGCTTGATCAGGAAGTAAGGTCGGTGAAGCCATGTGCGTAAGATTGCACATGCAGCCCTAATTGGGCAAGCACAAGACCACTGAGGTGCTGAGTTTCGCTCAGAAGGGGGTGGGGGAAGTATACTTCCATTTCTGTATTAACTGGCAATACATTTAATTGACATTTCACACCCATTTCTCTATACCGAGTTCTGAAAGTTTGGATATACTGAGAACACTTCAGGTTCCAAAGACAATTCAATATAAGTTTTGAATTTATGTTGCAAATTAACAAACTGCAAAGAAAATTAAGAGGTTTGAGAATTTTTTTTAACATATAGTACTTGAATTCTGCCCTTACTATTGGTTTGACCTCAATTCAGGCCAATGTACCAGAGAGCAAATCCCAATTATCTTAGCAGAACTTACTTCTGAGTAAGCATGCAAAGCTTTCCATTAGCCAAGCCTGAGTCCTCTGTAGGGTTGCCAGCTTTCTGACACAGCCAGGAGTCTGCAAAAACTCCAAGGTAATGAGACAGGATGCAGCCACCTGAGTTAGGATCAGCCTCCCCTGCCCAACCTGTGGCATGCCGGTTTCACTGTTAGGCCACACTAGATGGAAAGTCAAAGTCAGCACAATAACTGCATCTTCTCACACACCTTAAGAGGAGCTCTTCAAAGGACAGGTTCAGGGTGACCGTGGTCAACCCCAGTTTAAATTATATTGCCAACTCTTTAGGAGACAAACAAACTTAACACAGCTTGCCCTGCTCTTGTCCTTTTAACGGCAGCCTGTTGTGCAGATGTGTTGGCAAGCACTTTATGCCCAGGAAGATTTCACCTACTAATATGCTGGAATCACCAGGTGAAGATTTTCACAGAAGGGTGGTAAACCAGTTCACCTGTTAGCAGCTGCATACGAAGTTTCCACTGAATCCATGGCTACATGGAAAAGTCTCCTGCTCTGCTCTTCTCTTCCAGAAGAAACAGCTATCTTGAATTTCAGGGAAGGGAGGGTGGCAGAAGAGTGTTACTCTCATGCAGCAAAACTACTGCAAAGACGTGTGGCATATCAAAGACTAACCGCTTTTATTTTCATGGAATGCAGCCTACATGAATTTTGCACATGAATTCCTCTTGCTCTAGAGTTTTCATTACGACAAACACATGCCAAAGTCCTTGGGTGCAGGACAGGCTATATTAAACCAAAATAAAATAGAATGGCCAACTCCTATTGTGAAATACTGTGTGCATGAGAGGAACTGTATGTTTTGCTATTTTATGCCCGTTTGTTGCATACGCCAGGTACATCCAAGTGCATAACCAACAGCCAGAATAATTGCATACACCAGTTACACAACTTCTAGTTTATCCTACACAACTGCTCAATAGGACTTAACCATGTATCATTTAAGGACTTTTTTCTTCCACTATTATTTTGGGTACTGAAATCGTGTAGCCTCATCCAGAAACACTGCAGTAACTCTGATTTAGTTTAATTGTCCCATTTCCACAGTAAATTCTTTGGGCTACTATCCTATACTCATTTGCCTGGAAGTATGCTCTAGCAAACTAAATGGGACTTTCTTCTGAGTAGCCAGACACATGATTACGCTGTCAATAACAGGCAGCCAAAAGCTGTTTTATACTTTTCCCAAGCTTCCTGGCAGCTATTTTGGGTAGATGTTGCTTCCTATGCCAGGACTGCCCCAACCAAGGAATCCCATGGATCAAGCAACTCCATTCCACACCAAAAGCTCTGGCCCTGGGCAACCATCTATAAATCCCCCAACTCATACAGGCCTGGCAGTGTTTTTCTTCCGGACAATACGAGACTGACATGGAAGACAGACCCAAGCTGTGAATTCAAAAATACAGTTTGGCCCTTATATATAGCAGCTTTTAGCCATTGCACAGAAGAACAGTTCTAGAAAACATAAAAGCTTGCCCTTTCATTCACCTTAACAGTACTGTCAAGCGGAGTGTTTTCTGATAGCTCAACCTGACTACTTTTGCTTCATAAAAAACGTAGGACAATTTGATCTTGTTCCAAACAAAATGTCTTGATCACAGCCATCAGCCTTATATTCCTTATATGTCAAGTAAACAATAAAATTATCAGTAAGGTAAAGGTTCCCCTTGACATTTAGTCCAGTCGTGTCCGACTCTAGGGTGCGGTGCTCATCCCCGTTTCCAAGCCATAGAGCCAGCGTTTGTCCGAAGACAGTTTCCATGGTCACGTGGCCGGCGCGACTAGACACGGAACACCGTTAGCTTCCCATCGTGGTGATACCTATTTATCTACTTGCATTTGCATGCTTTCGAACTGCTAGGTTGGCAAGAGCTGGGACAAGCGACGGGAGCTCACTCCGTCGCGTGGATTCGATCTTAAGACTGCTGGTCTTCTGACCTTGCAGCAGAGGCTTCTGCGGTTTAACCCACAGCGCCACCATGTCCCTACTAAAATTATCAGTAAGACCATATAAATGTGCTCACTGTCTTCTGTTTTAAACGTTTTGTTCCTTAACCTGAAATGTCATTCCAACCGAAGCGATGACTCTTTCAAAACAAGACTGTTTCATTATTTTATCTCTGAAATTTTAATTTGGTTACCAGAGGACAGCTCAACTTTAATCTTCTGCAGAGACACTATATATCTGTGGTAACAAGCCAAATCATCATAAACAAGAACTTGCTCTACAAGGTAAGGGAAGAGTGGGTTTCCACAGCATGTATTTTTTTAAAAAAACCTAGACACCAGAAGTTAAACCCAGACAAATGCCACCTACAAAGAAAAATGAGAAAGAGGAAGAACTATTCGGAGTGGTGCCTGACCTTATACCTAATTGCATCCGTGGGGCTTTCCCTTCTATGGTAACTGCCAGCTCACATGCCCCAGGCACTTCTGAGAACTATTTCTGAGAAGCCGCCCAGAGTAGACTTCAGTCTAGATGGGCAGGGTATGTATAAATAAATAAATAAATAAATAAATAAATAAATAAATAAATAAATAAATAAATATTTGAAGAAGCATTTGCACACACAGTTTAAAGAAAATGGCAGCTATGGAAATAAGATGGGGACCAAAGAGGAGAAGAGTGCATTATACTACCAGTACTCAAAATTAAGGCATTCATACTCAGAAGGCGGACAAGCTAGAGATTGTGTCTCCTTCTGTGGGCAACAGAGACCAAAATAATCTATGAAAAAGGTGTGTGCATGTGGGGGGTGGAGGATCATTTGCCATCTCTACACAATGGAGTACAAAGGTTCAGAATGAGATAAACCTGAGAAAATTGGTCAAACATTCTCAACATTACAACATACATGCTCAGGTCCGGATTAAATCCCTTGAATTTAAACATCACTCAAGTGTAAAGGGACAAGTGAGTTAGGACTTAAGATCCACTGATTTTAGTAAGAACCAAATTAACTGCACTTGACCTAGAGCTATCCCATTAGGTTTATTCCATCTTGAAAGCTAAAATCTATCTTGAAGCCCAAGTGCCGTCTTCCCACCATCACCTTCATATACTTCCACAACACCCCAACTTTAAAGGGGAGACTCACTCTCGGCTGCTTTAAACAGCCTTCTTTGAATGGGGATAGCAAAACAACAAGGCAGATACAACAAGGCAGATTTGACAAGTGGCAAACAAATATTTGAAAGTCTGTAACTTGTGAAAGCTTGGAACACTTGTGTGTCAATCGGTGAGGGCTAAAGGGGGAGGGAAAACTGGAAAACATTCTCAAGCGACAGCACTTCTGTATCTCCAGTTTAAATGTCAGTGCTTTCTGTGCGCACTGTTAACTTAAATAATAATTTAATAACTACACACCGTCCAGTCAACTCTGACTAATGGCAACCCTCCCAAGATTTTCTAGAGTAAACATTACTCAGAAGAGGTTTCCAGTCCCTCCTTCAGATGGCAGTCTGATACCATGCCTCTTGCTGAAGCTGCACAGATGGCAGGAGGCACAGTCCCATCATCCCCCACACAGTAGAGGTGATATTGGCTGCCCCCACCCACCCCAGAGACTCCCTGTGGATTCAAAGTCCTGACTTCCAGCTCAGCAGCCAGCTGCTCCGACTCACTGAAATATACCTTGTAGTTTGAATCGCTTTTTTAACATTCGTCTCCCTTGCTTGCCGACCGGCCACTTCAAAGGAAACCACTGCCTTTCTACTCTTTCCCTGGACTTCTGCAACCGGTACACACATTGGCCACAACATAGGAACCAGAGTGCAAAAGTGACACCCTCTCCTAGGAGTGTCTTCCTCTGCAGCCTAGCAAACGCTACCCATGAAAACAGCTCCTTCAACCAACAGGCGACACTACACATTATGCCACTAGAATGAAAGCTGCAGACCAATGTTAGCCAATATGCGTATGTTTGAACACAGGCTACTTGCCCGCACCATCTGCCCAGAAAGCCCTTGGGGACCTAAACAAAGAGCTGGAATATCTGTGAGAAAGTTATCTCACAGCAGCAAGGCCTTGGGGTCACACTAGAGAAAGCCCCCCCCCCCCCGTTTTCTTGAGTCTTCTGCTTCCTATAGAGTTGTGTGTTGCCGTCACATGACATATATCCCGTGATAGTGGTTCACACGTTTTTTAAACCATTCTACATTTTTTAGTTAAATAAGAGGCGGTACGTTCGTCTACACCCCTGCAGCTGTCCCAACTCAGTAGGACACCTCAGTGAATTTTCAAGCCCCGTAAGATTCCTCAACCCCTTGTAAGAAGAGAGAGAGAATGACATTTTTAACTCATCAAAGCCTATGTGATTTGACTCTGAAAAAAAATGAGTGCCTTCTCCCTCTCTGAAGAAAACCACATACAAATACAGCAAACACAGAACCATGGGCCGATTATTAAAGATGGGCAAATCCCCTTCCCAGAGTTTCTACCTTTAAAAGACCATACCAAAAACCACCAGGAACTGTCCTTTAGCACCACTGCATTATTTGGGTTAAAGTGTTATCTGCACAACTTTGTTTAATTTGCACACACAGAGATCAGCCATTCCTGTTCTCTTCCCTTTTCAAGAGCACCACAAAATTTCTTACCTTTCAAAGAGCAAGGAGAATTTTGAATTTCCTCACCTTCACATGCAAGGAGCAAGAAAAGGGAAGGTTTGCATCCCTATTCTGTTAGCACCAATTCATCCACAGAACTGACTTGTTTTTGCAATACTGTATGGGCACAACAATTGCCATATCTACATAGCCTGGGAAAGCCACAATCTCCAAATATAAACTTTATTGTCTTCCCCTCCATCCTCGAGTGACAGAAACGTCCGTTATCTACAGAGCTCAGGAACGTGGCAATCTCCAAATAGAAGTTTTCTAAATATAAAATGGGGAAGCAGTAATATACCACTTGGGACTGTGGAACAAGCAAAGATAAATGTTGTGAAGCCTGTTGTACATTATGACGGCTATACAAACGGCCGCTTTGTTTTAAGCTGCTCCTGGCTGCTTAAAGCAAACCAACCTGCGACACAAGTCCAGCCAGTTTATCAGCCAAGTAGCTATTCTAGCCATGACGGCACCTGTCAGCGTGAGAGGAGAGTGTGGTAGAGCAGTCAAAGTGCTGGACCAGGTGCACAGCCACGACACTCGCCAAGTGACTGTGGGCCGGCTGTCCTGTCTCGTCCTGGCTTATCTCATAGGGTTCTGAGACCAGAGGGGGAGGAAGAGAGCCACGGACACCACCGCGAGTTCACTGGAGGAAAACTTGAGTTATACATGTAACTACAGTGGTGCCTCGCTAGACGATTGCCTCGCAGGACGAGGAAATCGCTAGACGATGCCTTTTTGCGATCGCTACTGCGCTTCGCAAAACGATGGTCTCCTATGGGGAATTTTCGCTAGACGATGAGGTTTCCCCATAGGAATGCGCCGACTAGTGGTAAAAAGCTGTCAGTGCAGCTGTCAGTGCATTCCGACGGGGACCCGCACTCGCTAGACGATGTTTCCCTATGGGAGATTTTCGCAAGACGACTGAGTTTTCCCTTGGAACGCATTGAAGAGATTTCAATGCATTCCAATGGGAAAACGTGCTTCGCTAGACGATGTTTTCGCTAGACAGCGATCTTCGCGGAACGGATTAACATCGTCTAGCGAGGCACCACTGTAATAAAAAACAAAAATATAGCTTCCCTTGTGTCCCCACCATTACTGTCACCTTTGCAAAGAAGTACACAAGACTTCCTATTCACCCAAGGTATCTGGGGGGGGGGGAGGAGAGATAGAGTGTCCATCTTCATTCAGCTTAACAAGAACCCCTTCTTTCTTTACCTAGATAAAATCAGTCCCTGCCTTGCTTACACTGAGCAGGGCTGACCAACGACAAGACTGGGCAGAGACAGGCAGGTACTGATTTCTAGGCATGAGATTTACATTTTATAATAAAAAAATTTAAAAAACATTAAAGCGGCTCCTGAAAGAGGCTTCACTGTTTTCATGGTCTTTCATTGATCACCAAAAGCCAGCCTCTAAAACACAAATGAGTCACATTAACAAAAAGAGGTAGAGAAAAGTTACGTGTCCGCTCATGTTTTCCCCTTTCATTTACACTTTTACATCTGGAGTCTGTCAAATCATTTGGGAAATTTCTGATCCGACAGTGTCGCAAGAACCAGTGTCAGCAACCATCACAACGTTTGAGGGGAGCTGGAATTTTGAATCTATAAAAGGTTTTGCATTGGTTGGATGCAAGTGAGGAGTGATCTTTCTTTGCTTCCATCATTACTTGTGGGTGTGCAAGCGCCTCTCCATCTTCGATTGGACTACCTACCTGGCTTTCTCTATTTTTCCTTTTGGATCATTTCCCCTTTTCTTGCCTCCTTCTCTTGAATGATTGGGGGATTCCCCCCCCTTTTTTTTAAGATTAGGTCCTGCCACATGCTATAAAGCATTATCAACAGTGGACTTTTCTCAGGACATAGGAAGACACCTTACACTGAGTCAGACTATTGTTCCTTTTAGTTCAGTATCGTCATTAAAATGCTGGGCAACACAGTGGTTTAGGCCTCTGGCTGCAGAGCCGGAGGTTGGAAGTTCGATTCCTCCCACTGGGCTTCTTTGACAGGGGCTGGATTTCATGATCAGTAAGGTCCTTTCCAACTCTGCAATTCTAAGATTTCTAAGATCTACACGGACAGAGAGTAGCTCCCCAAGGTTTGACCAAGGATGTCTTCCCAGCCTCATCTGGGATGCCAGGAACTGAGCCCAAGACTTTTGGCACACAAAGCAGTTGTTAATTTGCCACTAGGCTAGTACAGCCTTTTTCCTCCTTAAAGGCTTCTCATTAATTTGAACGGTCTGGAAAGGGGTATGCCCGCCTGTATTTGTTTCTATATTAAGCCGTCTCCTTCTGTTTTAATCCGATTGTATTGACTGCATCCCACCTTGAGATCTGTCAATATGGGGCGGGTTGGAAATACTTAAGCAACAAAAATAAAGCATTCAATGACTATAAATGAAATAATTATCAGATAGGCAAGGGTGTCTGGTACTGTACGGCTTTGAAAGGCATCAAGGCTGCACATTTCAAAACCTGTAACTTTCCTCTTGGACTAGAATTAAGAAACCAAATCTGTTCCCTCTCAGGCATTTTACAAACTGCCCATTTCCTGAAAGGCCTACATGTTTCCTGTGTACTTTCCAATTTAAATGTGTTATTTTTCTTTTCCCCCAGCCATGACAATGAATGCTTTCCCAAAAAAAGCTCTCAAATTTGGACAATAAAAATCAACCTCCATGGGTGGGAGGATTTCCGATACAGGCAGAAGGCCATTTTAAAAAGAACATAACTCTAACCAGCAACCACAACTGAAGTTCATTTACCGCCCCCTGTTTGACTTTGGTTTTAGCTGGTTTCTTCTTTAGAAATGCATGGGGTTTACTCTGTAGCAAGCACTTTGTGGTCTTTTTACATTTACTTAGAAGTCAATCCTCTTGGGCTCAACAGGACTACTTCCTTCCTATTGTTTAAACAGTGCCCATGATTTTGCAGCCAGTAAATTTTTGAACAACAGTCCAGCAAAGAAGCTCTTTATAAAGCAAGCAGACTTTTCTATGTCTCCCAGTTGTTTCTTCATGATGAAAGGGAGCCCATGGGAACCTCAGGACTTTCGGACAGAGGGAGTGGGGGGATCAGAAAATTTTTATTGCTAAAAAACTGCTGCGGCTGATGACATCATCAGTCTTATGCAACTTAAGTTACAGAAGAGGATTTCAACCACAGAGTAGCCAGATGCAAAAGAGAACAGGGGTCCTGTGCTTTTAGGAGTGGTGTAGAAGAAGGAACGACTCTTTCACACCATAACGCTACTTGAAGCAAAACTGAGAACCATACACTTTGGAAAGCAGATTTCTGCGAACCAAACAGCAGTAATGCTTCTGACTGATTTGTGGTGGATTCCTTCAGGGATAGCATTTCTTTTAATAAGCAAACATACTCTCACCACTATTCCACACATTTTCATTACCAAAAATATATAAGAATAAATTAAATCACTGTTCTAATCTAACCCAGAGGATGTAACATGTAACTAGATGATCAGCAGTGTACATTCACTTGGAAGCAAATTCCACAATGTTACTTGGGTAAGTAGGAGAGTATATCAAACACTTTTCAGCTTGCTTTTAATTCCACAGAACTAAACAGAATTTAAGGATGGCAAATTTTCAGTGGATTGCCACCTGATCTTGCAAACATAACATTTATCTTCACTAACACAGTTTAATCCTATCTAGAGTTGGATGCTCCTATGCCCATGGGCATCAAATGGCCTTAAACACAGTTAGTTCTGAATGCAATCATGCTGTAAAATTTTAATTGCACATTAGTCATAGCAATGCAGAACAAATGCACAATACAGGAACAAGCATTCACTGCTGGCAGTGCCACAGAATTCTCACAGACTGTGTGTAAAGCCCCATTCCAGAAAAGACTCTTATTTACAAGCATGACATGTCTTTTTTTTGTCTTATGCCTCACTAATTCTTTTTTTAAAAGACAATGTCAGAAAAAGTAGACTCTTATTTCAAAGTTGTAGTTTTAGAAGAGCTAGCTGTATCAGTCTGCACTAGCATATCAGGCAAAACCAAAATTAAGACAAAGATAAAATATTGTGGCACCTTAAAGACTAATAGTTCTATTTTAATGTGAGGTTTTTTTGGGCAAGTCCACTTCCTCAGACCTATAATTCTCCAATAATTCCCCAGGCAGGTTAACACCTACATTTCACTCACCTACCCCAAGGCCTTGCCTTCCGTCTCAGGCCTTATTTCCTGTTCAAACAGGAAACTGCCCCAGTACTTCCTGACAGGCCAAGGTCTTTGTGGGAGGTGTAGTTCTTTGGAAGGGCCTTCTACAGAGCCTAAAGGACAGTGCGGCCACACTTCCCACAAAGATCTAGACCTCTCAGGACGTAAGGTGCTGAGGCAGGAAGCAAGGCTTGAGGTAGGCCTCAGTATAGATGTCTATCTGTAGGCTAAAACTTCCAGAATGCTGCCTGGGGAATTCCTGATGAATTCTGGTAGTTAAGGGGGGGGGGTTTAAAAAAGCACACCCCTAACAACAATATATAGACACAGGTTGCCCACCCCTGTGCTAAAAAAAGAAGCCTGCACTTCTAAATCAGAAGCTGCCCATTTGATGTTTGATGGAGAATGACTGTATAACAGGCCCTCAGCTAACACCACCACATAAATAGTTGGACAAGCAGGTTTATGAAACCCCTGGTGGGGAAAAGTTAATGGCTACTTGATTCTTTGGGTTTCAGAATGAATAAGTTGTGCAAGCTTGCATTATAAGGATAGGGTTGCTGCCTAAAAAAACTGCAAATATTACTAACAACAAAACAACTGGCAATCCTCTTCCCATAACCGAAAGCAGATCAATTAGTAGCTGAAGTAGGTCTGTGGAATATGAAAGCTGGATTGAAGAATATGTGGCCCTCCACACAATTTTGTGTTGGCCATTTTTGCTGGGGCTGATGAGAACTGCAGGCAAAACCATCTAGACAACACTAGGTTTAGGAAAGCTATGTTAGAATATTCTCTTGCAAAGGATAAGTTGCCTGTATATTGAACAACTGCACAAGAGAGAAGGAATTTCAACAAGGTCAACCTTTTTCACTCTGTACAAGTCACATTCGCCCAACCCTTTGCTGCATCTTGTCATACTATTACAAAGGCTCATATAACAGAGGAAAGTTTGCAACAGACTTCAGAACTGAGAAAGAAGCAGGGTGATTCAAGGTATAGAATCGGAACAGTGGGTGGAGGTTCTAATTCATTTTTTTCCCAGAGTAGTATGAAGGCTGAATATTTGTTCTCCTTTTCAGTAGGAGATGTGGTGCTGCTGGTGGCGGGAAACTCCAAACAACGAAATTTCCTTTAATTTCTAAAAGCCTTTTGGATCTGGCTGGAGTGCAGATTAAGAGAAGAGAGAATTTGCTGTTGACCTCTCCCTCAATGACTTGCACCTACTTGCCCCTTCCCCCCCCCCCATGTCTGCAAACTGTGTGTTCCCTCTTCAGACACTTCCACTCAACACAAGGAGAGGGGAGAGAGAGGAGTGCATGGTTTGGGATGAGGAAGCAGCATGGTCTGACTCTCCCTAGTCTTCAAGGCCAATGGGACAGAACTCTCCTACTAAAAGTCTCCAATTTGTGCAGAACAGGCTTGATTTAGATGAGAACCCAGTTCTGTGGAAAAGCATGCACCCCACTACTCTTAACTCTTGACTAAGCGGGCGGGCAGAGGAAACCTGCTCCAGAATTAAAGGTTTGCACATCCTTCAGAAATACAATGGGCAAAAATCACGCTTCAGCGGTTCGATCCGGTTTGGCATGGTGCCCACACAGGTGTTCCATGGGCACCACGTGTTTCCCTCCCCCACCTTCTCTGCACGATCGCCCACTCACTGGCTGCAGTGGACTTTCCTTCTCTGCATGATTGTCCACTCAGACAAGGAAGCAAGGCAGGGAAGCCCGCAGCACTGCCAGTGAGTGAGTGAGCGTGCCAAGGAGGCGGGGGAGGGAAGTGCGTGGCACCCACAGAACACCTGTGCAGGCACCACACGGGACTGGGCTGAATCTCCAAAATATGGTTCGTGTCCATCTCTATTCAGAAGTACTCTTCACCATACCGCAAAATTCAACTTTAAGTATTAAGAATCCACAACGGTGGCTTGGGCTGCAGCCAGTTTCTTGACCAGCCCTTTAAGAGAGGCAAAGAAAATATGTATTTTAGTAACTGATGCAGCACATCAGCAATAGTCTATACATTGCAATATATATATATATATATATGTTTCACTTCTGAGCAGGAGAAGTGATTAATTTGCCAATAATGCGAAGTGACTCACTTATTAAGTCTACAATATTGGCAGGAGCCATTTCCGTGTCAACAGTCAGGTTTGATTAGATCATTCTAATCAAGTCTGATCATTCTCAAGAGGTTCACACTAGCTCGTTCCCTGCTGCTAGTATAACTGTACCCTTTAGCGAGTACGGTGCAGTGGTTACAAATGGGTTACAAGAAATCCAGGTTTTTCCCACCACTGAGCCATGAAACTCGCTGGATGACAGTGGGCTGGCTGGTCATTCTCTCTCAGACTGACCCACTTCACTGGGTTACTAGCGGGAGGAGGAGATCCTGAGCATTCTTTGGAAGAACAGTGGGATATAAATATAATCAATGAAGTAACAAAAGTTCAAATGAATAAACATGTCCCCCAATACACCATAAATGTAATACAGTACACATGTGGGCCTTGCAGGTTGTGACTTGCCTCAAAGCTTTTCTTCAGCAGGAAACATCAACCTGTGTGAAAGATTAGTTCCTGCTTATGGCACCTCTGAGTCTGGACTGTGTTAGCACTGCCATTACACATGGGGCCATTGCTGATCTGTTGGACTCTGCCCCCAACCCAACCCACGCATGCACAGGAGAACAGCTTTTTCTATCACTGAAACACTAGCAGTAGAAATGCAATATATATCCTGCAGCAGTAGACCAAGAAAAACCGGCCGACTACTGGCTACCACTTGCCGGGACTGCCGACTGTCCCCTTGTTGGAAATGTCATCTGAGCCATTAGTTGAACTACTATGATGTAATGAAGTGGTAACTAATATTGAGGTTCCTCAAGCAGAAACTGAATGCACTAGAATGACCCCAACACACTGAAGCAATGAAAGAAGATGGGAGGTCAGCATGGCTTGGAGAACCCTTACCCAAGATCAAGGGAAGAGGAAGAGCGAGGTGGGCCACAGAGCCTTTTTTTTTTAAAAAAAGAAAACAAATCACCACAACCTGAACCACTAGAACCTGAACTTCTGGCATCCAACTGAACACAGCTGTTGGCCCCACTGCAGAGATGGGGAGTTTGCTGCACTGCACCTCCCATCAGCCACAGCCAGTCTAGCCAACTATGTGGGATCATGGGAGCTATAGTCCATTAACAGCTAGACATTCCCCATACAGGGCCATACAGTATCATCACGTCATATCTCTCAGCATTTCTATGGTAAAAGTCCCATGACATTTTGCACCAGAAAATTAGAAATAGAAATCCATATCCTCTGTATGCCCTAAGTGCTAAAACAGTATTCCTTTGATGCTGGCATGGCAAAAGGACACAGGGAATGGGGTTATTAATGGATAAAAGGTAGGGACCTGCGCGGAAAACCAACAGAGGGACAGGAAAATGCAAACCTGAAGTGGGAGGAAGGATAGCTCAGTGGTTTAGGCCTCTGGCTGCAGAGCCAGAGGTTGGGAGTTCAATTCCCTCCACTGTGCCTCCTTGTCAGGGGCTGGACTGATCCACAGGGTCCCTTCCAGCTCTGCAGTTCTAAGATGACGATGATGATGATGATTATAAATAGTACAGAGTAGAACAAAACACCTACAAGTTGGCTGCTATGTAGTAGTGGAAGAGGGACAGGCAAAATTAGGACAATAGAGCGGCTGATGGTTAAAAGGCACAGGACAGAGTGGCTAAAATGAAAATGTCTGCAGGTCAGTAGGAGGGGACATCTTTGTGCACGAACGACCCCAAAGTTTAATCCCTGGCATGGCCAGATAAGGCTAGGAAAAGCCCTTACCTGACACTGTGGCGAGTCCCTGCCAGAAAGCGTAGGCAATCCTACGCTTCAGTGTAAACAGTTCAGTGGCCTGACCTGACGTCAACGCAACTCCTTGTGTTCCCAAATGAATAAAGCATGCGGCGGAAGAATGTAGCTGAAGGGATGACAAAGACAGAAAAAGGAAAGAGAAAGACAGGCACCAAAGGAATGAAGGTGAAGCTAAAGAAAAGTCTGCCCCAGGAAGAGAAGGGGTTGTTCACTGGTATTAGGGAAGGAGAAACAAGTGGGGAGGGATTTGACTCTGGAGAACGAATAGGGCAACAAAACCAAAGGGGAGGACGACAAATTCACAGACAGACCACAAAGGATATGTTATAATATATAGGAAGAGGAGGCAACCCACTCAGATACTTCACTTTAAATTCTTGGAGAAAAAGTGAAACACAGCCATAACTAAGGAAAAATCATGACTAACCAGCCAAATGTTTTGTTGCCGTCTTTGGTGGTGTTGGCCTTTGACTAACCCAATGCTGTTGTTTTTCATCTACACATACAGGCTGGAATCCTGTTGCATAGATGAGTAAATTGCACTAGAGCAGGCCCACTGAATCAGTAGGGATTTGGTGAGTTAGCTCTTCCACAGGTTCCTTTGGTTCACATGTGCCCACTATAGTTCTGACTTACTTTAGTAAGTAGGCCTGCTTGAATCATATGAAGGTGGATCACCAAGTGCCCACTAATTGAGTGTGCCTACTCTAGTGTGACTTACCATGCCTAAGCAACAGGATTTGAGCCATGGGACAAAGCGGGCTTTCTTAGTAAACTTGCACAGGATTCCACTCTACATCTATGAGGTCTTTATGGAGCCAAAAGAAGTGAGGTTTTTTTTCTTCTTCAACAGAATTAGCATCCTTTGGAATATAGTGCTAACAGGGAAAAATGTTTAAAATATTTTTATGTATTTCCATTTCATTTCATAATCCAACATCTAACATTCACAAGTACTGGAAAGACAAACCTTCCCTGAGTGCCTACAAGTGTGGCCAATTAGACTGTCGGGCCTTCTCAGGTGTGGCCCCATGGCTACTCTACTCCCTTCCTCTGGAACTGAAGAAGTAGCAGAACAAGCCATCAAATGGACCTAGAACAGTCATCTGTTGCCCTCTGCCTTTCTTTAACAATGTCCTTCATGCGACTAATTGGTGCTTCCTAACAATATGAGATTCCTACATTTTGACTGTCAAAATGTATCTCATTTGGATCTCCTCTATATTGCTTTGTGAAGGCTACAAGGTGGCCTATATGTAATTTAAGTGAATAGAGTAACAGTCAATATAGCCCACTTTCCTTGCAACTATTTGTCAACACAATAAAAGGCACAGGAGAAGGCGCTACATTATCGAAAAACTCTATGTAGGGAGGGGGAAATCTACTATCATGGGAACACAGTTCTGCTCATGCAATTCAATTTTTTGCTCCTCTTCTCCCTCCTACAGCCTTATCCCACCTCTGTGAAAATCTAGATTTTGAGGATGTTGGGAGAGGAGAACCACTTTTTCTGCTGACAGAAACGATAAATCAGAATAAATTAATTGGATGCCTGTGCAAATGAAGAATGCAAGCAGATGTTAAAGAATGAAAGCAGAAGAATTCTGGAAAGGGGCTGAGATTTCTCCAGGAAAGACCAGATTCCTATATCCCCCTTCTTGGTGAACAGGGTCCTGTATCCAAAGTAACGAATATGAATGTGGCTGCCTTGAAACCTTTATCCTGGAACAGTGCTGCTGTCCTTAAGCCATCTATTTTCAAAATAGGGCTTAAATGCACTCTAAAACCAACTTCCTCCCAAGTAAGTTCGCTGACTTTTATCAGCTTAGAAACAAAACACAGTTGGACTGAAGTACTGCAACTCCTAAGCCTTATGATTGGGACTAAGCCTCCCTCAACTCAGCAAAGCTTACTTTCAAGTAAGCAGACATAAGCTTGGGCTACGCAACTCCCACCTCCATTCCAGAAAAACGGAAAGCAATAAGGACAGAAAGCTTTCCAGTACTGTAACTGCAAAATCAAAGCAACGAACAGCTTGCTGAATGCCCCAGAGTGGTACTGCAATGATTTCAAGGGTATGCTGGATGTTATGTTCCTTTTTTAAAGAGTACAACAAAGCCTTATGCAGCATCAAAGCAGGATTTATAGCCAATGCAAATATTTTGGTTTTAATATGGAGCTAAAATGATTAGAGCTGCCATAAAAATTAAGCAGCAAACTCTTGCTTCATTAACCTCCTTTCATGTCCAACATGGGTTTTGCTGGCACTCATTTGATCACCGCCACTGCTTTGTACATCAGACAGACACTTTCTTCCTTTGACAACCCTGCCATCAAAGCGAAACTTGGGGGGAAGAGAAGGGTCTCAAAGAACTAAATGCAGGTAGAGTGCAAGAAGCAGTTATACAGCATATGGGTTTCTGATTTTGATGGCATATATGGCAAAGATTCGTATTCTAGGAGTGCAAAAAGCATGGCATTAGGACCCCGGCTAGAAAATGAGTAGGCACAAAAAACAAATATGACAACTTCTACCTAAAAGAACTGCATGAGAACATGAAGTAGCACGCCTGCTCACATCAACAAACCTGCCATGCGCAGAAGTTCTGCCAGGGAAGAATGACCCAGATTCTAAATTTGTGGGGAGGGGATTCTCGAGGGTAATGTCAAGTTCTTCGACTTAAGTGGCTTTTCAAAAAGAGCTGCTTTTAAAGCCACCTTTTAAAAACAACAACAAAGGACTTTGGAAATGATATAGTTCTGGCTGGCTGCAAGCAGTACAACAGGGGCACAGCTGCCCTGACTTCCTGCGAGATGAGGTGGGACAATTAAGGCACAGCTACAAGAGAAGCCCCGCCTTGTGTACGTTTGGAGTGTGGAACGGGGCATCTCAAACTCCAGACAGGCTCCTACAGCTCCTTAAAAGAAATGCCCCCAACCAAATTAAAAGTAAATAAATGCTGAGGAATTTTAGATTGCTCTAGCTCAAAAAAATAAAAAATAAAATCTAGCCGAATGAGCAAGACTAAATGAAATAGCAGACCCTGCCATTTGTTCCCAACTTAGCCATCTTGTGACCAAGTGAATCACAGTATCCACACCCCAGTCAGAGAAGAATCAAATAATTACAGCATCAGGATGACCGAGTGACAGGGCCTGCATTTAGCTGTCCAACACACCACTCCTCAAGATCAAAACATTGGACAAAAGGATAAAGATCACTGCCAATGGCCAAACAGTTCCAGCATTTTAGAAGAATTCCTTCCAAACAGTAAAGCCTCGCAGCCCATAATAATCTGCACCTAAACATTCCTTCAAATTCTGCTGCTCCTTCCTCTCCTGTCTGGGAACACTGAAGGAACTGGATTGTTCTTTAGATCCTGAATTATTATTACAAAAGGGGCTTCTACTAACATTTCAGGGGAGGAAGGAGAAGAAACTTATACTAGCCCCTTTTTATCACTAGCAACGTTCAGGCGGGCAGTACCTGAGGAAGAAGG
This sequence comes from Intellagama lesueurii, assembly GCA_037013535.1. Lineage (NCBI taxonomy): Eukaryota > Metazoa > Chordata > Lepidosauria > Squamata > Agamidae > Intellagama > Intellagama lesueurii. Next base: position 159,028,004 of record JBAJHW010000001.1, on the reverse strand, counting down.
GATGGGAGAGAACGCCATCTCACTAGCCTTGTTGAAAGAGAGCTTGCTTTTTTCCTCTTTCCTCCCCTTTCATTTTTCCTTTTGTGTCATGACTTTTTAGATTTTAAGCTTGCAAGCTGGGACTGTCTATTTTTAGCTGATTTCATGGAAGCCTGAGAGTCTTTCCGGTTTGAGGAGCAGGATGCTTTAAACAAATAAATATCTGCAGGGATGGGGAATGTTTGAAGGGAGCTGGTACCTGCCAACAGAAACAATTGCAAGCCGTGTTCTTCTGTGTTACCACTTCCAGATCCCACTGCTTTGCACATGTTGCACCTAAGGTGGGAGCGAACCGCTCTTCTCCACCTCTGCTTTAAATCTTCCTTAAGCAAGCCAGGCAAAATGGGAACGGCAGGCACTCAACCCAGACCATGTATTTAACTATGAACTCAAGAGGTCAAAAGCCTGCTTAAAATTACCCAGTAGACGCACACCTCTCACACTTGATTCCTTATCCTGTAAGTAACTGTTTCATGCATCTGATGGTGGAGACTGAGCCTACAAAGACTGACGCCACGACAAGCATGTAATCTCTTATGACGCTAGGACTCTGTTAACAGTGCTAAGAAACACTGACGTGGCTTCTTCTCTACAATTTGCTTCTTTTCCCAACATGCTACAATATGCTTTTTTTTAAAAAAAAACATTGTATCTACAAAAAGGGGAAGATTTAAAAACAAAACAACAGACTTCTAAAGTTCTATGCACTCTATCAAGGATCTAGCTGGGGAAAAGGTTTTTAATTACATTTTTCATTCTACCTTTCCTCCAAGGAGTTTGGAGTAAGAAAGAAACCTGTTTTCTCCTTTTATCTTCCTAAGAATCCCATGAAGCAAAATGCTGGGCCCAAAGCTGTGTGGTTCGGTACAGATAAACACCTGACATGCCTGAGTCTAAATCCAACTCCGGATTGCACTGCAGTACAATGGCTTCGATCAGAGGGGTGCAGAGAGTTGTGTTTTTTGCAGCACAATTCCCAGGACACAACGTTGCCCACTTTCAGCTTTGACTATCAGAATCTGGAGAAACTGCTTTTTCTTTGGATCACACCTCACTGAATCTTCCAGCCAGCAAAAAATTAACTTCTCCAAGAACTGACCATAACTACGATCACACAACTCCTGCAGAGAATCCCTGCTTCGTAGTCAACAGCAGAGCAACACTGAAGTGATTTCAACTTCATCATTTTAACAGAGTTCGTTTCTCAGGAAATTGTACAAGACCTTTATACTGCCCACTGTAGCAAGCGCGTTTATTATGGTGGAAGGAACTTGAATCGATTAGAAGAGTTTTCAAAGAGGTTGCCATGTTAGTCTGTTTCGACATGCATAAACATTTAAAAACAACAACACAGAAATACTGCAGCACCTTAAAGACTAAAAGAATTCGAGTGTGAGCTTTCCGGCATCGCAATCCACTTCCTCAGGCACAATGATCAATAGCTCAAAGGGGACTTATTTCCTGGTACAAATGCTTAGCAAGGCAGCCTACACGCAACTCGAAGATCACACAGCTGAAATCACAACATTTAGGAACAGCATGGGAGACTTCCTTGGCTTCTGTCAAGCTATGTTTCCCGAAAACACTTTCATCTTTGCACTGCAGGTAGCATCTTTACAACCCAGAACATGCAACCCCAAAAGAACAGCCACTGTTTCCTGACCAATGTAATAAAATGAGTGTAACCCAAACAGCACAGTCCAAAGAGCCGGCCCCTCCTTCCCACACTTGCAAACGCTACTAGAACACTCCCGTGAGAAGCCAAGACAAAGTTAGGAGTGTTTCAACTCCACGAACTCAGTGTGCCCCACTCTCACTGGGGCATACGCCAGAGTAAGTAAACACAGGACTGCAACATCTGCTGGACTGTGGCTGATGAATTTAAGGCACACAGGGTGGGACATGTCCCCCTGTACCCTAGGGAATGCATTCAGGAGCCAGAATTCCTGATGGTATTTCAAATGCCAAAAAGTTATAGACATCAGACAGGAATGAGGACAACCTTGGTCTCCATCTGAACCAGAAAGGCACACATAACCAAATAATTCTTTACAAAGAAGTACTTACCTACAGTCCTTAAGCCATATTGCAATTTTTTCATTTGGAATATTGCCTGCAACATTCAGGAGTGGTGGAAAAGGGCAGAGAAAAGACAGACAGACAGACAGAAAGTTATAAACTGATGACCAATGCATTCATTTAAAAAGAAGTCAGGGCATCTTTCTTGCTGGTGTCCCAGAATTTAACTCAATTTACTCAATGAGGCACTGGAAGAGCACAGTATCAGACAATTAAATTAGGCAGCGCAGGAGAAGGCACAGAACCCATAATGTTTCGAGGACGGCCCAAAAGCATACAAAGGCTGGCCCGAATGAACTTTTACTGAAATCGGATGCATGTGCTCAGAGCGAAGCACTCCGCGCATAAACATCTCGGCGACTGCAAGGTCAACAGGCGAGCGAGCCTACCCTTGGAAACAAGTCCAATCCCAGGCAATCCTGCAGGAGAGCAAAAGCCTCCCGAAGCAGCAGCAGCAGCTCTCCTTTCCGCCAGGTATCGCTTCCCCCCCCCCCCCCGCTCCCGCCGTTATGCGCTCAGGGTTGCAAAAGAAAACTCTCGGGCCCCTTCTCAGGCTCCCATCTTGAGGCGCCCACTTCGGCGGCCCTCGTCCAGCGCCTACAGCATGATTCCATCCCCACCCACCCACCCACCCACCGGGGCCCACAACTTTCGCCCGGCCTTGGGGAACCCTTCCCACCCCCCACCCCGCGCGCGAGTGCGAAAGACGACGACGCCCGCGAGTCTTCCGGGTTCCACAAGACTCTTCGCTGGCCCCAGTTCGTTCTCTTCGGGAGACTATTTGGGCGAGGAGGCGGAGATGGGGGGGGGTGGCGAAGAGAGAGGGAGAGAGAAAGTGTGGGGGGAAAACAGACCTCCTTCCGCGGCAGCCAAGGGCAACTTGTCCCCGGCGACCTCCGGCTCCGGCGGCGCCGCCTGTTCGGCCGCCTCTGGCGAGAGGCGCTCGGCTTCGGAGGCTTGCCAGGAGTCCCTGCTCTTGGCCCAGGCCTTGCGCCTCTGGGCGACCCCTTGCCACTCGTCGCGCTCCTCTTCCGCCGCCGCCGCCGCCGCCGCCGCCATCGGGAGCCCCAGATCGCTCCGGCAGCCCCGCAAGCAGAGGCAGAGGCAGGAGCGCAAGCAGAGGCAGGCTGGCTCGCCTGCACGAAGGAGAGGAAGGGAGGGAGCGCGGCCTCGGGGGCGGGTCCGCGTGCTCGCCAGTCAAGCCTCGCTGCGGGAAGCGGCTCCTTTGAACTGTGGACGGCGCGCGCGCGCCCGTCCTCTGCCCCCCCCCTCGCCCCGCGCGCGTGCCCCGAGGGCGGCCGTCAGTCGTGCCGAGCGCCTTCCGTCTAGGGGCGCGGAAGGGCCCCGCCGGGACCGACGTCGGAGGAGGTGGGGGGGGGGGGGTCGCGTGCAACAAGCGCTGAGCCCCGCGGAGGGCGGAAGGCAGGCGGCCTCCGGAGGAGCGGAGCGCAGCGGAGGGAGAGCAGCGCCCCGTCCCTCCTCGCCTTCTCGGGCTCGGGGACCCCCCCCCCCTCTCCACCCGCTTCCTCTCCAGCTAGCAACTCGGTAGCAACCAGCCCGCCCGCGAGGGCGGGGGGGGCGGCGGCGGCGGAGAGGAAGCGAGCCGCTCAGTCTGCGGTTCACGGCTCCCGCCCGCGCCGGAATTCTTCAGCGAGGAGCCGCTGACACGACTTGGAGGCTTTTCTCCCTCCCTCCCTCTCTCTCTCGCGCCCCCTCTCCCGGGTCCCCCGGGGCGGAAAAGGAGACGGAGCAGACCCCATCGCCGGCCCGGCCTTCCGGCCCGGACGCCCACCCGAGAGCTGCTCCTTCGACGGGGCGTTGCTCCCCTCCGCTTCCCAGGGAGGGGGACACGCGTCTGAGCTCGCGCCGTCGGAATCTGCGGAAGCGGGAAGGAGCCTACCTGCACGGCTCGGCCGCCGTTCGGATGCGGGGGGGGGGGGGTGGACGGCGCTGGGGAGCCTCGTCCTTTCATCCCCTCTCGGCCACTTCTCCTTCATCCGCCTGCGGGGTGGGGTGGGGGAGGAAGACGAGCGGGCATTGGGATGGGACCCCAAGGGGAACCTCGTGCCCCTGTTTCACCCGGGCAGGCCTTGGCGGGGTGTGTGTGTGTGTGGTGGTGCTTGCTCTGTGAGGCGAGGTGGGGGAGCGAGGTTCAGCACGGATGGGCCTGGTGGTCGGCCTTGGCCCTCGTCCTCAGAGATGCTGGCAAGTCTTGGTCCGAGTCCCAAGTCAGAGGCCCTATTAGAAACACCATTTCCCCCTCAGACCAAAGGGAGGGGTGGGGGTGGGGTGGCCAGTCGCCTCCAAGTCCGAGTCCCTGGTGGGACTGAAGTCCAACTTGACAGTGAGTCGACGCCTGGAGTCCCCTCCTCCTTGTGCATTGATGGCACCTCTGCAGGCTCCTTTCTGCTCTGGGAGCCCCCTTTCATCCGGAGGGTTTCTTTTTTTATATAAATCCAGAATTAGTTTATAGTTCTTTCATATTTCCTTTCATCCTCACCAGCCCTCCCCACAAATGTGTGTTTCTCTGTTTATCTTGAATACTTGCAGGGTCCTTAACAACAAGAGTGTGAGGCCGTGGTGGTGAAAAGCAGGCGAGCCAGACAGTGGAGGAAGGACAAATTTTCCTGGGAGGCCCAGTTGGGAATCAGGCTTCCAGCATCTGGCAGATTCCAGACTGGCTGAGCTATCAGCATCCTATAAAGAGCTGCACAAGAAAAGCGACATCATGAATGGCAGCGGCAGCAGGGGTCGGGCAGGTGTGCTAGTCAGGGCTTAAGTGTCCAACCTTTGATTTACAAGTTGTAGAATCTCCTCTAAAGACAGTAATTATTAAATGGCCAAAATCCTGTTGCTTAGCATTGTAAATTGCACCACAGTAGGCCCATTGAATCACTGAGGATTCGGTGAGTCACCTCTGTAAATTCCACTGATTCAAATGGACCTACTCTTAACGGTAACTTACAATAGGAAACCAACAGTAAGAAAAAGCTGCCATGGCAATTATTTTGTAGTAAAACACTACAAAATAATTGCCATGCACTAGCCAGTCTATTATGGACAGACAAAAAACCTCACAACTGAGGCTTTGCAGGGCTACTTTGCCTTTAGTTAAATGCTTCCTGTTTGCAGCTTTTGGCCTGTTTTATTGTTTGCTGATGAGCACAGGCAAGAGATTAGTAAATAATAAATACTTATGAATTACATTTTGAAGAGGCTTTCATAATTACCTCAAGGGCAGCCATTGAAGAAGAAAGCTGGTCAAAGGGAAGGCCATTATTGTTGTTCTGTGCTGTCAAGTTGCTTCAGACTTGCAGCGACACTATGAATGAGAGACCTCCAAAATGGCCTCTCCGCAGCAGCCCTCCCGAGCTCTTGTAAACTCAGGCCTGTTGTTTACTTTATGCATTCAACCCATCTCTTAATTTGGTTTCCCTCTTCCGACCTTTTCCATCGTTACTGTCTTTTCCATCATGCCTTCTCATGATCTATATGACAACCTCGTTTTCATCATTTTTGCCTCCAGAGAAAGTTCAGGCTTGATTTGCTCAAAGACCCACTGCTCATCCAGGGTACCCACAAAGCTCTCTTACAGTGCTATTTTTTTTTAAATTAAAATTTTTCTTGTCACCTTTCTTCACTGTCCAGCTTTCACATCTGTGCATTGTAACTGGGGATACAATAGTATGGATAATCTTGGCCTTCGTCTAGAGTGCTAATACATCCTTATACTTTATCTTTTCTAATTCCTTCATTGCTGTCCTTCCGAGTCTCAGCCGTCTTCTGATTCCTTGGTCTCAGTCGCCATTTAGATTGGTGAGTGAGGGAAGGACATTAGTAGGCAACTTAGTGTTGTATGAAATGCTTCTATGGGATTTGCTACATTAATTCTGCTTGTTCGTTGCAGAGAACCAGTGAACGTAAGTAATGGAAGCAACAGAATTAGTGGATACTTCACTAAAATAAAATAAAAATTTTAAAAAATTCCTGCCACACAAAACCTTCACTGTAGACTGCTCGGGATTTTCTTTAAGCCAGGATTAATCAACTGCAGTGTTGCTCACCACGCCAGGTCCATGCAACAAGACAAAGCAGGTGGTGCAATTTCCGAGGAGAGGCAGATGCCGTCAGGAACTGATGTCTGAATGGTGCAGCTAGACCTGAAAGTGCCAGCCTTAGAGAGTGTGCTCTTTGGCATTCTGCCTCCATGCAGCAAAAACTCTTCGGCTGGCATTGCATAATGTATAGAACAGTAGTTCAAATTGGGGGGGGGGGGAGAGGTAATTATTTAAAAAGGTCAAAAAAGTGTAACAGTTTTGCTTGAATCAGCCGATTGCCTGTTCATTGCTAAGGGCTAAAGTCGGCTAATCCTCTTCTGGTTTTGTCAGCGCTCCATAAAAGTTCTGGCAATTGAAGCCTTTTAAAATCTTACTTGAATTCATCTGAGCCCTTTATTCCCTTTAAAACTTGCAGTTAAGCAGATTAAAAAGCAGCCAGTGCGCTCAGGGCATCCAAATCTGTACAGAAACGAGGCTTAAGGCCTAGAAGAGCCTGGATGGCCTCCTGTGATCCTTCTGTGTAGGGCTTGTTAACTGGGACTGATGGGACCTGTAGTCCAAAAGATCTGGAGGGCAGCAGATTGGGGTATGCTGTCTTAGAAAGTGGAAGAATGTATAAAACAATTAAGCTATACCGTCACTGGCCACTTTCCTCTGCCCAAGGAGCCCTGTGGTGCAGTGGTTAAACTGTAGTACTGCAGTGAAGACTCTTCTCACGACCTGATTTCAATTCTGGTCTCAGGTAGCCAGCTCAAAGTTGACTCAGCTTTCCATCCTTCTGAGGTTGGTAAATTTGAGTACCCAGCTCCTGGGGGTGGGCAGTGTGTAGCCTGCATAATTAAATTGTAAACCACCCAAAGAGAGTTTTATGTGCTTGGGGGTGGTATATAAGCAGCACACTTTGCTTTACTCCTGTCACAAACTCTTTTCATGGGTCTGAACTGAGCCCTATGTAAACTGCCATCTGACTAAAATAAATAGTGTGTGGGGGCCTTTATTATGAATGTCAGTTCAAAAGTGAGCTAGATAAGAAGGTTAATGGTATCACCAGTTATTTATCTAGCTTGTAACTGGCAGCTCCATATCTGACAGCCTCTGTTAGAGCAGGGAAGCTATTTTCTGTTGTCTGTTTTTGACTGCCCAGTTTCTCACCAGCCAGTTCTTCCTTTGCGCCAGGAAGTTACAGCTTGGCAGGGGAGAGAAAAACGGAATATGAATTCCAGCTGTCGTACCTTTAGCGCAGAGGTGGGTACCTCTGGTGGCTTTGGGAGACAGCTTGCTGCTCCTGGGACCCTGTTCCAGTTGCTATAATTTCATACTGAAGTGACAGCTCATAACACACAAGCCGCCATGAGTGCTACCTCATAATAGAAAAATGAGATAAAAATGTAATAATTTTTTTTTCTTGGAAAAACTGGAGACTAGGAGGGAGTGTGGGTATGCAAAAAACGTCTAGGGCAGTGGTTCCCAACCTTGGGTGACTCAGGTGTTCTTGGACTGCAATTCCCAGAAGCCTTCACCACCAGCTGTGCTAGCCAGGGTTTCTGGGAGTTGCAGTCCAAGAACACCTGGGTCACCCAAGGTTGGGAACTACAGCTCTAGGACAATGCATGATACCTTAGGACCATGCATTGTCCACACCACCTTTAGTGGAAATAAAGCAGAGAGAATGTGAATGATAATCTCCCTCCTTATTCAGAGTACCTCTGGATAACTTACCCACATTTCTTAGGTGTTGGTTGATCCTTACAATATGAAGTAAGAGACATGAAGCTTCTTTTTCGGTCTGTGGGTACAAGTGTGTGGGGTTTTTTAGGAGGGAGACAGGAGCTCCAATTCTTGCTTAGCCATTATATTTGCCCAAAACTTGGAAAATTATATTCTAAAATTAATTTATTATGTAACTTCCCCCCTCCAGTAATTCATGGTTGTTATTACGAGGCTTACATAAAATATTGTATTACATAAAATATTGGTGACATGTTGCCTTATCCATTGTATGATCCATGATTTTTCAATTACTGCAAAAAAAAAAAGTGGGATAAGAGAATGTCAAGAAATTGAAACATTTTGGCTCAAAATGCTTCTAGAAGGGGAAGGGGGTGTGGAAGGGGGCATCCGTAATTGAAAGGGGAAGAAATTGGAGCGATCTGAAGTGCTCTCTGGATCCTTCTTGTGGGAGAAGAAATGTCCCCCGTGTGAAGGGAAGGATTGCTCAAGTGCAAGATAAGATAGATCGCACTGAAGATAAGAGCCTTTTAAACATGACCAGGATCGCTCCAAATTCCCCTGTCTGGACGGGGAATTAGTTTCTTGGCACAGAGAGGGCTGTGTTATCCCAGCCTCCCACCAGCCAGGTGTTAAAGATGAGGAGGCTGAGAGGGGAAAAAAGTGACAATTCTGATTGAGCATCAGAAAAATATTTTGAGACAAACTCAGACTTCAAAGAAGTTATGATTGGAGCCCTCTGTTTGAGGTGGTGAATTCGTTCGCTTCACTTTCTTCAGCATTTTAAATCTCATGTGCTTGCTCAAAAATTTATGAGGAAGTGTGTGGATTTTGCAAAGTTATTAAAACAAAAAACAAAAATAAGCCAGATGGAAGTTTCACTTATTCCCTCATTGTCATCCAGTAGCAGCAGCTGCTAACCACTATTCACTTCCGTGTCAAACAATGTGACAGTGCACTCTAAGGCCTCACACACAGCTGTACAAAATTCTGTAACACACCAGAGGCCAAATCACACAAGATAGCAGACATAATGGGACTGGGTGTATTACTCACTGAACAATATGAAAAGTGAAAAGCTTTCAGTCCAATTGAATCCTGGCTTTTTCATACCTAGCATGGAACCACTGGAGCCAACAGAAATCGAAGTTAGCCAGGATAATTGGTTCCATTGATGTCAAGGTATCTTGATGGGAATATATCTTGAAAGCAAGCGTTGCCCTCTAGGCTGTAAATTTTAATTTTTTCACCTTGGAATTTGAAACTTGGCTTAGAATCTCAGCTTAGACATGCATGCAGCTGAGAGGGAATCAAATCAAAAACTGCTATGATTTGTTGTGAAAATCTGCACTCCATGTTTAGTCTACTCCAAATTATTCCCTTGGCAGGCAGAACTAAAAAGATGCAGCAGTTCCATCACTGTGTATAAAGGTATCATTAAAAAAAAGAGATGTGCTGTTTGAAATGTGGATTCAAACGCTACAAGTACAAACTTAGAATATGATTCCCAGATGACTTTGAATAGTAGAAATCCTAGTGATTATGTGAGGCTCCTTAAGCATCATCATGGATCTTATGATTCACTGATGAACTGAAATTCAGTCTGCAAAAGTTTATGCTACAAAACAAACAAAAAATAACTGACCTTTAAAGTGCCACAACACTCTTGTTGTTTTTGCGTACATGAAGTTTGGGTGTTTTAAACCATTTTTCAATAAAAGGCAGCGTGCAAAACTGTGAACTTCTACCCACAGCTTGGCTCTTTTAGAAACTAACCAAATCTTAAGCAAAAAATATTATCGACATAGTCTGCCTTTAGCAGGATTTGCTCTGCTATATCAAAATGGACCTCTGGAGTGAGCCAGGAACTGAATCGGAGCCAAGAGATCCACAGAAAGATGCCAGAGCCATGGAGACTTAGCGGTAGAGTCAAACAGGAAGGCTGTTTCAGTTCTCAGAAGGGGCCAGGCTGAAGGGTTAGGGCCAAGCCAGAGCATAAGAACATGTTGCTGCCAAGGAAAATAATAATAGTTCACCACAAAAGGCAGCTGCACATGGAACTGAAGCACTAAGTTTTGTGGCACGTTAAGGACTAGCAAGTTTCATTTGGCGTCAGATTTTGTGGACAGCAACCAGCTTCTTCAGATGCAACCTGAAAGTTGCCTGATGTCCATAAAACATGTCAAATGAAATGTCTTAGTTTTTAAGTTACTATAAGACAGTTGAAGTTGTTGCCACAGATGTCCATGGCTATCCCTATGGAAATTACAGAACCACAGTTTCTTAGTACTAGCTCTTGCCTGTCTCAATACGTGGTGCTTTCAGTTAATCTGTTGAGTTTTGTACACAAAGAACCGAATTTAAAAATAGCAGGCAATGTGTTGAAGATTGAGACCCAGCTGTGAGGGTTGTGTGCGTGTCTGGATTGTGGCCAGTGGGCATAATGAATTCAGTGTGTTTTGTTAATTGAAATACAAATAAATTCTCTTTCAGAAAATGGACAATATGGGTCAAGCAATAGCTATAAAACAAGTATTTACATAACCTAAATACAAACCTCTAGTGAATCACAAAAATATCCTCCTATAGTGACCTGTCTGACAAATGTAATGCTGAAAGTCAATCAAGTTACTAGAGAAGACATACAGGCCAAATGTTTGAACCTGTTCAGTGGATATACTAAAAAACTGAAGAGTTTGAATCTACAGGGTGCGTAGTTGCATAGGCCTGCTCTTGTTAAAGTCAGTTGCACCAATTGGTTAGTTGTTAAGAGTGCTTTCAAGGTTCATCAAAAAAGGGGCACCAGTGTATGAAAATTTGATCAAATATTTATTTTTCCTTCACAGTGAGATCTCCTGGGATGATTCCCAAAATGAGATTCTGGCCCATCCTGTGAAGCCAGAGTACTGGTGCACCAGAGTGGGAATGCAGAGAGGCATGTGGTCCTCACACCTGACTTAATCAGTTTGGTCAAGTTCAGGTATCTTGGGAATCACCGTTCAAAACATCTGGAACACCAACATTCCCCCCCAGCTTGGCTACAAAGGGAGGCAAGTGTGGACATAACTGCAGAGGCTCAAAGGATCTTCTGTTCTACCTGTGCCATGTTTGCCCCTACATGTGGCGCCTATTGAACATCCAAGGCACCAGGACAGAATTCTTTGTTTTCACATCTCCCTTTCTCCAAGTTAGGGAGCTGGCACTGTCTGGCTTGATCAAGGGTCTCCTCAGTCCTGTATCTGGAGATGATCCAAACCTCTTCACCCTGTGCCATGTCTGCAGTGCAATCCTATAGGAATATCATCTGGGAAAAATTGTTGGGATAGTCCTAGGAGAGGGGAAATGATTTATAAGCATGCAAATGTTTTCTAAGAAAGCAGAATCTCCCATTCCTGGGATAGCTGGCAGACAATCCTGCACTTACGTCACTCGTGGTAGATTTGCACTAGCTGGCTGTAGCCAGTGGTTAGTCTTAATTCATGTTTGACATTTAAGTCCTGTCTCAGCCATGGGGACTTTTTTTTTCCCCTTTCAGGTCTGCAACATTTCAAGCTGAGGAACAGAATTCCTCTTCTATGCAAAGGTACAACAGGAGATAGGATAGGGACCTTTTGGGCTTCTTGTCATTTTGCCTCTTTTCCATTCTTGGCCTTGTTCCCTAGCCTGTCCCACCAAGGTTGAAACTACACACACAGACTAACCTGGGTGGAATGCAAAGGGACTTTCATGGCTTCTCATGGTACAAGTGGTTGAAAACGGCACCCAGTGCTACTCTAAACCACAGTATGGCTTCCTCAGCCCTCAGCTGGTGTGAGAGAGCCGTTCCTCTTCCACAGGGGGAGCAGCATGGCTCTCTCATTCTGGTCTTCCACTTTTTTTGGGGGGTGGGGGTGGAAATAGGTGTCCTGCTTACATGTTCTCTTTTTCAATGTGAAGAATAGCATCAAAACAGAAGGCATGTGTTCTAAGTGGGTTCACATAGGCCACAGCAAATCTTTTGCTGCAGACTACAGCAAAATTTTAGTTGAGGCCCCAGACTTTTCCTCTGCCGCTCCTTCTTCTTCCAGGTTCCTATTTCTCAGTTTTCTTCCAGCGGCCTTACTTCAGTCTTTTCTGCCATTTACTCTGTCAGAACACAGCCTGGGCCCTTCCAGTCCTCAGTGCCTGCCCCATAAAGCAATGCCTGTACTGAGGAGCTGCATGAGGATTAAATCTGGAACAAACTGACATTTTTTCCCTTCCCTCAAAGAATCTGGACGGCAAATGTTCTCCTACCATTTTGTTCCAATTAGTTAGAGATGTCCAGCTGCGCCACGTCTCCACTGAAGAGTTTATTGCCATCAGCAAAACGCCGTATAGATGGGAATCATCATCTCAGGTTGGGCTCAGGCATTCTCCCATGTCAGGACAAATAAGGTCCTGATCATTTTATTTTGCTGTGTTTTTCTAATCATGTGTAACTGATACAGCAATCTGTAAAAGTGTGCCACAGTACAGTATCAATAAGATAAATAAAACTTCTTTGATTTTATGGGCACCTGTGAATAAAGGTAAAGACTTATTCTGTGAATAGTTTGGCTAAATCCCATGTAGACGTGTCGGGGACTTGCTCAATTTGCAGTTCTTTACTCGTCCAAAAACCTTGTACATATGTAACAACTGGAAGGATTTGGGATATGTGTACCCTGATATATAGCTGCATTGCTCTAAGGGTCAATCTGAAAGCGTGAGCAGGAAGAGAGCCCTAATCTCACCCCCTTCAGAGGGAGATCTGGAGGACAGCCTGAGAGAGATCCTCTTGTACATTTAAGTCTCTCTCTACAATTGGGAAACCTGGAGATGGATGGATGGATGGATGGGTGGATTTATAGACTGTTTTTCTCCCAATATAAGGGACTCAAGGTGATTTTTCAGGACACCCAACTGCTGTGAAGCAGAGGTTTTCCTCTTCAGACAGATCTTTTCCCCAGGGAGATGCAGGATGGCGCTAGAACTCTCCCCTTCTCCCATGTTCAGTTTACCCTTTTTTTTTTGGAATCCACGAACAGGGCTATAGAGATGAGCAAATCCTGTTTTAAAGGGTGGATGTGAATCACAGAAGGAATGCTCAAAGATAAGGGGAGGGCTTCTAGCTGGAAATAAAATTGCTGTCACACCTAGCTATCTAGAACACAACTGACACACAGAGCAGGATTAGGGAGAGGAGAAGGCTGAGACTCAGAAGGGCAGCAATGAAGAAGCTAGAAAGGATCCGCAAGTGTAAGGACATGTCACTGGAGACCAAGACCATCCACACTCTTGTATTCCTGATCATCATGTTCATGTATGAAAGCTGGACAGTGAAGAAAGCGGAGAGGAAAAGGGGTGCTGGAGGAGAGCTTTGCAGGAACCCCAGACTGCCAGAAAGACGAGTGGGTCCTAGAGAAAATCAAACCTGAACTATCTCTTGAGGCAAAAATGTTGAAACTGAGGCTGTCCTACTCGTGGCCCTATGAAAAAGCTGTCACAGAAAGAAATGAACAGGCTCCAGGGCAACTAATTCGGAAGACCATGGGCAGAATTCTGTTGGTGTTTGTGTAAGATTTGCATACCTTGCCACAGTTAGTTGTCGTCCAATTGACAAGGTGCCGGGGCACATCTCCATCACGTGCCTAATTGCCAGTCAAGATGTGCCTCAGTAATTCATCACTTAGCCACAATTAGCTACAGCAAGTAATGAAAACCTTACGCAAACACCAATATAATTCTGGTCTGTAAAAATAACCCTCCCCTCCAAAGTTACTTGGTGATGGAAGACAGGACTGTAGTTAGGACTAACCTGTCACTGCGTCTCACTAGTCTGCTGCCTCAGATACGGTGGAGGACACTATCTCATGTAAGATTCAAATATTATTACGGGGAGGATTTCTATGACATGCCATATTTTTTTCTGCAACCTATGTTTGAGCCTATGGGTGGGTTTGAACATGTTTATGAATAATCTGGTGAGAAAGGCCAGATTACTCATAAACATGTTTGAATTTGATTATGGGTTCAAATGTGGTTTGCAGAGAAAATATGAAATGTCATAGAAACCCTCCTTCTAGTACAGTCAACTTCGGTAGATGGAATGAACAGAGCTTGGAAAACTTTAAATTTTTGGACTAAGCCTCCCAGGAACCCCAATGCAGTATGACCACTGGCCATGCTGGCAGGGGGATTCTGGGGATTGTATGTACTCCTGGAGTTGGGAAGGGAAGCCACCCTTTCTTCTTCTGCCACTGTCTGCATAATGTCTTGGGTTGGATCTGCAAGCTTTGCTTTTTTTTTTTTTTAGGCAAAATGCTCCCCTACATGGGCTGACTAAATCTGCTGTCAACTGCCATACAAAACAAGTGGTTTGCTTCCTAATGGTTAGGGCAAATGTTAATGGATTCGGTCTGGCTATAAAAGCAAAATGTATCACACATGTTAAACAAGTATGTAAAAGATTTTGCCTGTAAGGGATTTTGCCAGCACATATGGATTATTTGTTGGAAAAAAAGGCTTTAAATGTTCTGCGTGTCTCTCACTGTGGCAGAGAACTGGATCACAATGGCTCCTTAGACTCTGGAAATTAAATACAGTTTTTGGTATGAGCAAAAACAGGTGCTGGAACTTAGAGCAATGAAAGCAGAATTCAGACATCTGTCGTGACATTCGTTAGAGCAAACATGGTTTAGTTAATGAGAAATGCTAAGACTTTTGTTACCATACATCCTACTACCTTTTTCTTAAAAGTATGAGAATGTGTAGTCAGAAGCAGAGAAGATACAGTCTTAAATGCCCGAGTTGGTACACTAGGCTGGTACTGGACAACTCCTTGGTTTAGGTCTCTGGCTGTGGAGCCAGAGGTTGGGATTTGGATTCTCCACTGTGCCTCCTAGGGAAAAAGCCAACCTGGGTGGCCTTGGGCAACTTGCACCGTCCCAGGATGCCCCTAGAAGAAGGAGATGGGAAACGACTTCTGAGTACACTCTAGCTAGAAAACCCTGAAAGGGGTCACCGTAAGTCAGAATTGAGTTGATGGCACTCAGTTATTATTATTAGATGCAATGTAGTTAAAAACAAAAAAAAGAAAGCAAAAGAATCATCAAATGAAAACTTGGAGACAATTCAAATGGTAAAGATAACTGGAATTTATATTCCTAAATCGAAAGACAGTGGGTGCCTGCAGATGAAGATACCCCTTTTTGTATAAATTAGGGAAATATAAGAGCAGGAAACAGCAGATGTGGTGAATGTGGCTTGATACGAATGATGATACTCACTGTATGTTTGTGATATATCCCAATACAAATGATGCTCAGTTTTTTTTAAATAAAAAAAAATCACAATTCTGATTTGTACACTAAACGTTAATAAGCTCTAACGCTGGATGTTAGAACTCAGTGACCTCTTGTGATGTCATCCCTCCATGTGCTTACCTGAAAGAAACAAGATATTAAAGGGAAGCAAACCCTGAACAATCTCCTACACTGGTTTCCTTCTGGGGTTAAATAGTTGTGAATTTTTGCATGCAACAAATCCACACGTGACATCTGCTTTTCCTCAAGAGTGTTTTATTGCATATGCAAGGCTGACATTCCACAAATGGGGGCGGGGGGGAGGGGATGTCTGTTTTCAGCTAATGTGCTTTCTCATACATTCACCCAGGCTGGGAAGCTGTGTCTTCTTTCATGAGATAATCATCAGTTCTGGTGGGAACTGTCCTCACATGACAAGAAATTTATAATCTGGAGTTGAAAAAACGCAGGAGGATCCTGATAGATGAGAAACCAGCTTCCAAGACAATTGGGTTGTGTTAAACCAAACACAGTACTGTGCCACTATATCTGAATGAGGTATTGCTGTCTTTTACTTTCAAAAGTACTGTAACTGATGCCTTCAAATCCATCTGTAGCAATTTTTAAAGCAGTGAAGAACATTACTCTGTTTTCTTGAAGTGCAGCTCCATATACTTAAAAAGCAAGCAGCTTTTCCTCATAAAAATGTACCTTGCTCAATTTTTTTATTAATAAGTTGCCAAAAAGAGCTTCTATCTCCAATGACAGAAGAAACAAGGATCTCAGTTCTGACCACCCCCAAACATCGACTGAAATCCAGTTGTAAGTTGCAACTGGAGTAGGCCCATTGAATCGGTGGAACTTCGGTAAGTGTTCCCTCACCAAACCCCACTGATTCAAGAAGCCTACTCTAGTTGAGACTTCATACTGGATTTCAGCTTCTGTTCCACAAAAAAATGAAAATGACAGCAGAAAAAAAAAAGCTCCATCTGTTAATTTCCTTAAAGTCTGGATTCTGCAGCCAAAGTATTCAAGAAAAACTACCGAAGACCTCCTATTTTTTCTTCAAAATACAGATAACAGAGAGGCTGAGAAATTCAGTGCCTTTAAATTAAAATGTTTGTGCCTCACAATTAAAATGTGAACTCTGGGATGACAGCTCCCAGAATTCCACAGCCAGCAGGCTCTAGGAAGACATAATCCAAAGGTGTCGCTTTTGTCATCCCTGGTTAGAGTTCTGTGTAATGGGCCATCATCCTCTTTCCCTCTGAACCGCTAAATCAGGAGATTGAGCCTGATTTAACCACAAAACCACTTTACTTTCCCTCAGAACTTCCCCCATGCACTTTGATTGTTAATAATAATAATAATAATAATAATAATAATAATAATAATAATAATAATAATAATAATAATAATAATAATAATAATAATAATAATAATAATAATAATAATAATCAAAGAACATTTAATCAGTTAAATGGATTTATTTATCTGTTCATGGCCTCCAGATTTTACTGGCTTCCCCAACTGCTTTTTAAAAATATCGAAACCAGAAGTGCACATCAGCGTGCTTCTGGCTTTGATTCTTTTATTTATTTATTTTGCATTTTTGGTCCTCTGCTGGGGCTAAACATTTGCCTCTGCCCTTTGTGATTAGGTTCATCTGGATTTTCGGACGGTTCCCTCATTTTGGCGGGAATAAGAGACGGAGGCGAATTCAAAAAATCAACAGTCTCTATTGTTTTCTACATCATTTTCAAATAACTTCAATGGATCTAAACAACTCAACTCTGGCAATGTCTTGTAACTAACAATTTTCATTTCGAGAGTAATCCAGTCACTTCTCACACTGGGGCTGGTCCAAACCGCTCGCGATCGGTCATCCCTCGCAGAGGAGCACTCCTTACGGTGCACAGCAAGGATGTCTCGCCCAGTCCCCTTCTGTTGGGGGGAGGTTGTGAGAAGGATTGGGGCGGATCACCTTCCTGCCCCCACCATGGCTGCGTGGGAAAACCACTACCGTCCATTCTAATGGATTTAGCTTTTCCTTTTCACTTCTAGGCGGATTGGGATCAGGTAACAACCCGCCACCTGTCTTTAGATTCGGGAAATCCTTTAGTAGGTTACAGACCTTAGGAGAGGCTTCTTCCTCCCTTTCTGTTTGTACCGCGCAATCTCTCCATTCTCTTTTCCTCTCCTCTGTTTCCAATCTAATCTCCCGCGCATTTTCACAGTCTTTTATCACCTCCTCCCACACTATCAAATCAAGCTCCTCCCCTTTCTCCTCCCCTAATTCTTCCACCAGATACACTTCTGTTGCTTTCCTTTCTATTATTGGTTCTTCTTCTATTTTTATAAGTACTCCTTCCACACATTCACAACTCTCTTTTTGCATGTTTTCTCCTGAGGACGGCTCACTAACATGTCTTCCTTCACACCCTTGCACACCAAAGTTGTGCGGCTCGGTTGTCAGTCCTTTCTCTCTTTCTTGACTTTGTCTCCACACAATGTCACAGACCAAGCATGGTCTTGCCTACCAGGCACTCCAGCTGACTGTTGATATTTTGTGTCCACAGAGGTTCTGCATTCCTGGTTTAGGGCAGATTAAACGTCCCTTCTGTGCAGCAACAACAACAACAGACACCGTTCTTGTTCAGTGTGGACCTCTGAAAGCTTACAAAGCTTTTCCCATTTAAGATACCTGCTATTTGTTAATGTGCTAGGAAGTGTCCAGTCTCCAGGTAACAATACACCTGTATGTAGACAATCACCAGTTGGGCATTATTTAGGTTAAACACTGCTATGTGTTTGTCTTTTTTCTTTTCTTTTTCACTCACCAGTCATTGTTTGTAGAATAACTCTCCCAGAGACCAATGACGCAAGTGCCCCGTTTTTTGTTGTTTGCTTTAGCTGAGGTTGGATCTGATCCATCGGTACCTTTTCCCAGCCTCCTTTCGATTCAGCCAGTGCACACCAGCTTTTCAAAGAACCTTACTGAGAGGTTTTTTTTCAATGAAGGACAAGCGGGGCCGATCCTGTCTTTTAAAGGGGAAGGATTATCCAAAGGCAAAGAGTCAAACCATTAAAAATCAATGTTTTTTCCTCCCTGTCCAGAGAAAAAAAGGAACTCCAGCCTTTTTTTGGGGGGGGGGAGGGACTATCTACCCATCTATCCACCTTAATGCAGTTTATAAAAGCAGTAAAATACAACAGAAATGTAAATGTGAAAACCCCTCAGGAAATGAAATATGAAAGACTGAGATGGACTGCAGAACTGCCGATGTTTAAACAAAGAAATATATAAGAGGTACTTAAAAGCCTGGGAGAAGAGAAATATTTTTCTGGAAGATCTCACAGTAGGTACTGGGTGTGCTTCTTTGGACAGGGAGTCCCACAACTGGGCTGCCGCAGCTTAAAAGCTGCTCTTGTTGTTGTTACATGCCATCAAGTCGCTTCTGACTTATGACAACAGTATGAATGACTGATCCCCAAAATGTCCTCTCCTCAACATTCCTGCTCAGCTCCTGCAAACTCAAGGCTGTAGCTTCCTTTCTGCATTCAATCCCTCTCATGTCCAATCTTCCTCTTTTCCTGCTGTCTTCCGCTTTTCCCAGCATGATTGTCTTTTCCAGGGAATCTTGTCTTCTCATGACGTGCCCAAAGTACGACAGCCTCAGTTTCAACATTTTTGCCTCGAGAGATAGTTTGGGCTTGATTTGATTCAGGACCCACTTGTTTGTTCATCTTTCTGGCAGTTCAGAAAGTATCTGCAAAGCTCATGACCAGCACCACATTTCAAACCAATCAAGTTTTCCCCCCTGTCTTATTTCTTATTTTTGGTGGTGGAAGTATTGGGAGAAGGATCTCAGTCAAGGTTCCCTCTAAGGTGTGTGGCTGCACAAGTGCGTGCAACTCAGCCCCTCTGCACAGCGTCCCTCCTCTCCGTGCACCCACAGTGATCGTTTCCAGCACTTTTGGTTCTGATTGCGTTGGAACCCTGCACGGAGGGAGAGTCGTGCATGTGGAGGGGGGAGCGGAGTCATGTGAGAGAGGGAATGTTGGTCTCAGTGAACAACCTTAACCTTGAAGCAAGCTGATTGGGGAACTGATGTTCCTTACTATTGCTGGGATTTAACGTGCCTCATGACATTTCACGTCTTAGCATCGACCTTAGGTGCTATGACTGGATTATCAGAGAAAAGACCTGGAACTCTTAGCAGGCCCTTGAAGTTCTCAATATGGCAGATGTAATAGTGCAAACATACCGATGAATGAACAGTCTGCCATCGTGGGCTGTTACATTCCCAGGAGGGAGACCTATTGGTGGCTTCTGTGGCAAGCTTCTGCAAGAAGAGATGGCACTTGTCAGGAACTCTGAGCACCCCAGACAAAAATGGGTCTGGGGGACTTCCCAGCCTGACAGAGCCGGTTGTGTGATCACATAGGAAGCTGCAGTGGGGCGTAGAATTGCTTTCCTCCTGGTTCTCCTGATGGAAGCAGTTCCATCTGAAGAACGATTCTTTGGAAACCTACCCAGTGGTTATGGTGCAGCTCCTGGTGACCAACAAGCTGCAGTGATGTCAAGGGTTTCTTTTTGATGGATACCAAAATTGAGGGATTACTACATAAGGAAAACTCTGACCTTTGCTTGGTGGTGGTGTTTGTCACTTCATAGTACTTGATACTCCTGTTGCAAGAGGTGGATTAAATCCAGAACAGCTTTTGTTGATCAATCAAGTGGATGTGCAAAGGGTTGTTTCTGTCAGTATTATTTATTTATTTATTTATTTATTCATTCATTCATTCATTCATTCATTCATTCATTGATTGCTCCATTAGAGCAATGCACTACTCAGGGTAGTTTATATTAAAATAAAATAAAACTACAGTGATCATAAATTAAAATAAATTAAAATAAACAGGCAGCACACAAATTCCAAACTCAAAGAGATGCTAATCACAAGCTATGTTCCGGCACAAGACATATAACAAATAAAGCAGTAAAGAGAGACATATTAGTTAAGAAAGGGAAGCACCGATCCATGAAAAGGCATGAATCTGAAACTTCCTTAACAAGTCTGACATGGTGGGCAAGCCATTGTGGTAACACAATTCAGACTTTCACATCCCTAGCTATGTATGTACATGACAAGCCACTGTCTTTCAGCATCAGCTTTCCTATTGGTGAAAACTTTAGAAAATTGTAGCCTGTTTATAATACCAAGTCAAACTGTACGTTACAGATAGTGTGTGTTGTGAGAAGCTAAAACATTCCAAAGAGAGAATTCCAGCACACCACCATGCCTGAGCCATCATATTTGCAAATGAAGCTTTTGTTTGCCTCTTGATGACCGATCACACAAGAAAGCCAGCTAATCTGCAAGACAGGGGTGTGAAAAGCTCAAAAGCTTGTGCGGTGAGAATTAGATGTCTCTCAGCCCTTGGGGAATTCCCTCATCTTATCATGTGCCATTTGTAATACCATATTGAGCATACAGAAATGTGTGGTTTGCTCCATTTTAAAACAACCTTTCTCAAAGGAGGACTGGATTAGAGTGACATAAAAAGAGGGGTAGGGAAGGAATTGTGCAAATGAAAGTCAGCCTCTGTATTAAGGAACATGTCTCTGCAGCAACTAATAAAAAGTGTTGAAAATCTCAGTTCAGAGTGGGAGTGACACTGAGTTTGCAGTTACGTGATTTTGAGTTCAGCAATAACAACACAGTAGAAGGAAACAGAATGTCACTATGCCCCAGGGTTTTTGAAACCCCAAGGCAAAACCTACACCTTCCAGCTCTTAGCAAACAACTTGTCTTTTTACCAGCCTGCAACCTGCTGCCCACCAGACGTGTTGAACTGCAAATCCCAGAAGCACAGTTGGGAGTCACAGTCCCGCTCATTTAGAGAGCAATGCACCCGGTTGAGGAAGGCTGCTGCATGAATTGCACGCCGTGTGGTTACATAAAACCACAGGCGAGGCACAGCACACACTGATAGCTGTGTTATCATCGTTGTGGATTTTCTAACAAGTGATGTCCTTTGGCAACGCTTCTGCAGCCGCCTCTCCCTTTCTGTTTTCTACGCCCCAAAAGTGCTTCAGCATAAGGCAGTCTTTGTGTGCAAAGATGTAGAGAAGCAGTTCTGACTCATTGTCTGCTTTATGAGTCAGCTGTTTTAACAGTCTGCGATGACTCCAAAACATGGTGCACCAGGAAGCTTACTGCTATGGGTAGGAAGCTGTTCCCTCATGTTTAGATGTTATTTCTTTCAAAATTAGTTTCCCAGTGTCAGCTTGCCATGGTCTGGCTCCACAGACTTACAAGTTCATCTATCAGCTCACAGAATCTTTTATTTGGAACTTCAGTGAGGCTTGTTCTGCAACCTTCCTTAGCCATTTGGTGTATTAACAAATGCTTGCATTCATGAAAACTTCTGCCACATCTGTAAAGGTTAATATAATCCACCTGTCTCCACTTTGTTACATGATGAATCTCATTACAGGCAAAATGGGGGCCAAATGTCTACATCAGTTCCTTTAAAATGTTTCTACCTGTTCTTCTGGCCAACGTTCTTGAGGCAGGTCCAATGTGATGAAAATAAGCAGACTAAGAAGACTAAAAGAGAGGCAACATAGAAACCAGGAAAAAAAAAAAAACAGTGGCAAAAATCTGTCAGGCACCTTATAATTTTGTCTAAAGGAATGTCTCAAGTTTACTCAGCATCCAAATCTGATCAAGACACGGACCAGATGAAGGGACTTGAGGACAGAGACATCGCAAGGAGACCCAACCAAGAAGAGCAGCTGAGCCTGAGTCTATGGCCTCCCTCAGAACTGTGCTGCCAGTGAAGTTGTCACCCAGCTCCATACAGGAACAAGCAGCCCTTCAGTTTCTGTCATCCATCATCATTTGGTTCCATGCCTCTGCAGATGAGCACTGCTTGCCAAAAGAATGTCATAAAGATGGAAGTACCAATGGTCTCCATGGTGGAAAAGAAGTCCAACGCGTGATATGTTTTCACATCTACCTGCCACTCTTTAAAGTTTTAAAGCTCTTTACAATTTTAAAACTCTTCTAATAACTTTTTCAGTTTTCCAGCACCTAATCAAGAAGCACTGTCTGGGAGCACTAATACTGAAGAAAGAATGCTCAGGGTTGTTGGCTTTCTAGTACAGAAAGTTCTCACAGTCTGAGGCTCACACTGGTTATGGAAAGAAAACCAATATCTGCTGTGCTATGAAACTGTTGCCAGCAGCTCACCTGAGACCAAGGCCTTTACAGAAGTAGTCGAGCCATAATCCTTTGCGTAATCTAGATGCTGTTGTTGTCTAACAGCATCTGGAGTGCTGTACACTACTTGTACCCAAGTTGGACCTCCAGCTACAGTTATACTGCATGGTTGTTCAATGCGTATCTGCTGGACTTGCCTTCATAACTCTGTTTCTTGAATGTTCATTGAAGATGTTTTCCTTAGATGAAAAGAAAGCAGATTTTCCGTGGAAGGCAACTCCCACCTCATTGTAAAACTAGCCAAATATAATACACTTTAATCCGTGCAAGGAATTTTCTGAACTTAGCAGCAGTAGCTTAATTAAAAGTTGTTAAGATGAGAGTTAGTTAGTATTTGGATGTGTGAAAGTGACAACCACTTGATTCAACATGTCTCAGGCAATCACTGCAGCAATGCAGTTTCAAAAAAAAAAATCAAATGAGTAATGTAGCTCACACAACTCCACCTTTCTGACTTGGCAGAGCTACAATTTGGAAACACTATTGAGATCAAGTAATTAAGATCTTGCTTCGTGTTTTGGAAGCCGGTGAAACTCTTATTTTCTGTGACATCAGGGTGGCGTCAGGAAGTTCTGGCTCATCAAGAAAGGTCAGGATGGTCTGAAGGGCCCCACGCTGGCCAATTCCTAATTGCCTATCCAAGGAGAGCCAGTGATATCTGCATCAGGGGCACCTCACTGACTGAGAAAGAGGTGGGCACTTCACCCGCGTGTTTGGAGGGGGGGTCACCCCATCCAATCCTGAGCTGCTTGCAATTTAGATGCTTGAAAGAACTCAATCGTTTTTGCAAGTGTGAATTAGATTTGCACCCCACTGTTCCCAAAATGTGGACCTGAAGGTGGTTAACAATACAAAGCAAATAAACCAAGTAAAATGAAAATGTCCGCTTCTTGCACCTCACTGCAGCATAGGGTTGACGTTGCATTCTTGGAGTCTATGCCAGTGGAGAAGAAGCCGACACGGCTTCCGGCATGGTCCCCAGTGGCAGACTGGATGGCTGCCATCCAAAGATGGAGGTGACTGCTGCCCCCTAACCTATCTGTTGTTCATGCCATTGACAACCTGGTCATTGTTCTTGCTTTCGTTAACTTGGCTTCAATCCTCTCCTTCTTCATAAAGGTTTAGGGTGGCCAACGATATATAAATATTTACAAAAGGAGAGATAGAATCAGAGGTTACGTATATCGAAAACCACAAGTGTCTTAAGTCACGGCTTTACAAACGCCTGCTTGAATACAGTAAAAGCAATCAGTAGATCAAACGCTCACTTGCTCTCCAAATGCCTATTTAAAGGAATATGTTTACAATTGGCCCGAAAGAGAAGAGTGTGGGGGACAACTGGATGCTGGACACAAAGCAATTCCACATCGGGGGTGCCGCCACCAGCAAAGCCCTGGCACTTGTGGTTGTCCGACAGGCCACATCACTCTAGAGCAGCCATTCTTAACCCTTTTCAGGCCACGGCCATAAACACAGCATGAAAGAAAGGTAGGCAAAACCAGGAGTGTATGAGTTGCATAACGAACCTTATAAGAAAATGTGTGAAGAACTTGTTTCCAGTCTGTGGACCCCTTCAAATATGCCAGGGCTCGCCAGAGGACCACATGGCCCCGTCTGCTCTACAGAACCACAAGCAAAGTCTAATTATGTTAATATTTTAATTTGTTTGACTTTTATTTATAATTATATAGGTCCATTATATTAAATTGTGCAACACTCTGATACGAAAAAAGAAAGAAGGAACCACAAGCAAAGCTTCTTTGGTTGCTCTTAAATCCTGGATAGGGTTGATATAAGAGAATGTGGTCCTTTTGCTCGCCCACCCT
Organism: Intellagama lesueurii; assembly: GCA_037013535.1. Classification (NCBI taxonomy): domain Eukaryota; kingdom Metazoa; phylum Chordata; class Lepidosauria; order Squamata; family Agamidae; genus Intellagama; species Intellagama lesueurii. The sequence goes on along the minus strand of JBAJHW010000001.1, from coordinate 159,003,678 downwards.
GGAAATAAAGAGATAAGAGACAGGTGATGGGTTTAACTAGGGCCACACTGTATTAACTCATTAAACTTTTAACTTCCCCCAGTTCTGCAGAGGGGCCAACTGTAGGGCGGATCTCTGAGTCAGGCGCCAGAGGTACTTGTTTACCCTTACCCTGCCTGATCTAGTGAGTTCCAAGCCCCAGGTTTGTGCTCTCATGTCGACAGCCAGTTCCTGGACAGCTAACACTCGGATGGCCCTCACCACCACCAGCCACCGAAGTCTTGCGACTTTAGACTGCCAGCAGCCATGGCTGGCCACCCCTGCATCACGCCATGCCAACAACAGAACCTCGAGATCCTCAGTGCTGAGATGTTGGTAGCACTATACAGCAGATGTAACCTTTGGAACTCACTGCTACTCCATTCACCATCTGCATTCGCCACCAGTGTGACCTATTGAACTGCAACACCACCCCTGATCAGCCCATCCTTGCCCCACAGGACCCTCAGTACAGGATAGGCAACAATTACCCACACATTTTTTATCAATATGCCAATCAGGTGATACAGGTCCAAAATTCCTCTCTGGCCCTGAAGCGACCAGCTAGTCTCACACACTGAACCCTGTGGGCTGGCGTGTGGGTTGCTGCACCTTCAGCAGAAGTCTGAGCAAGGGCGGGGCCCTTTTCCCACCCTGCTCAGGCAAGCCCAGGCAGCTAATGGGTCTCCAGGCTCCTTGTCTCCCCATCCAGGGAAGGCAGGCAAATCTGCTCTGCCCACACAGCCGTTAGGTGCTTGCCCAGAGATAGGCATTAGCACTAATACTAATACGTGCTCCCAGAGGCATCTGGTGGGGCCACTGTGAGATACAGGAAGCTGGACAAGATGGGACCTTGGCCTGATCCTGCAGGGCTCTTCTGATGTGCTTATGTGAAAGTGCACTGGGGGCTCACTGGCCAGCAGTGCAAACATTTCAGAAGAAGTGCAATATCTGCCATCTTTGTTGCCCCGTCAACAACAGCCTCATATAGGAGGGGCAGTTACCACGGAGAAGCCCCATTTAGAGTGTAATGTGATAGTCCAGTTGGGAAGCTATCAGACCACAGATTGACTGTGAATCAGGAATGATTGTAGCCGGCAGACCTACCGTCGTCGGGCACCATCAATATTCTTAACCACGGAGGACCACTCGCTCTTTCGGTGGCAGCTTTGAACGAAAGACGACTCCCCTTATGGCTCATACTCTTCATTTCCTCTCATAGTTGTGTTTTGGAGACTCCCAAATGTCACTTTTGTGACCTTCGGAGATTCGCTGGCGTTTGTTCCAGTGTTCTATCTCAAAAGGGCCTGGCATATCTAATTTATTTGTAGTTGTATAGTTGTAGTTTCAAACCATAATAAGCATTATCTATGTAATGTCCGTATTACAAATTGGACACAGAGTATCACTAGGCCACTGAGGCAGACATGACAGAACATGACTTTTGTTCCTTAGTTCTGTGTTGCATGCTTGAGTGTTGTGGTGACTTTGCTTTTGAGGTTATAAAGTTGAGATACGTGTTTCATGCAGGAAAGTATATTGTGTCTATTTGTATTACACTCAACTGACTAATTTGCCCGTTGATCTCTGGCCATTTTAACTTTCACATTTTCTCCTCTTGGTGTTTGATACAGAGGTGAAAAAAAGCATATAAATTCATACAGATCCATTCCTCTTCAAACCAGCAATAGGTGAATCTCAAAAATTATGAATACAGTCTCGTTGCATTGGCAAAAAAATACGCTGCATGTGACCAAGCGACAGCAATAAATAAAGCTGCACTGAATGCTCATAACAATCAGCATCTCATTTTCCCTTCCTGGTTCCACCCTGCCTGCCTGCCTGTTCCTATCTCTCCTCTGCCATGCTTCCTTCCATTTGTCGAGCCATCCCAGCCTTAACTCTAGATAGCCTTGGTTCCTGCCTGATTGAATCGTACGTTACATGCCTGCAAAGTACCAGTACAGGACAAATCCCTCACCCCGCCCCACAACACATGCCTGGGAAAGGAAGGGAGGGGGAGATTAAGTGACTTTCCCCGAGGTCACACAGTATGTCTGTGGCAGGACCAAGGCTGGAGACCATTAATGAACTGTATTTATCCTCTGGGCTATGCTGACTCCACCTGTTACAGCATCAGGTTCTAAAGACTCATCCTGACAGTGACTGATGCTAAAAGAGCTCGCATGGAGCAGATTCATTTCCGTGGTTTGCAGTGCTGCCTTCAAGGGCAGACGTTCTGTCTGAGGGTTATCTAAACCAAAATCTTGCATCGCAGTCACCTCCTAAGGGAGATTAAGGTGCAGTTTAATCACCTCCCTAAAGCCACCATTTCCTTAGCTTGTGGTACACAAGGGAATAATTGAGTTAGCACTCTTGCTTTTGTTTCCCAGTTCTGAGAAATATATGTCTGATTTTTAAAAAAAGGCCGTACTTCAAACAATGGTTGACTGGTTGATTGATTTGCTGCCTTCCTCCCCAAATGAGATATAAAGCCGCTTATACCTATAACTAAAAAAGGAAGGACAGAAACACAAAGTTGTAATATGAAAACACAAGCACATTTTGAGATTAAAACAGAATCTCGTTAAAAGCAATTGAACCCTCATTCGTGAGGATGAAAGCACACCGACCAGCCTTGCCTTGGCCTCACTGGAATTCCCATGTACTGAGGGTTAGCTGTAGGATTAGCAGGGAGGTTCGGGTTAGAGGCCTAGTTTAATGTGTACCTATCATATTTTCTGAATCCACTTTCCTGAGCATTTCCTAGATTCCAGTGTTCCCTATCCCTAAATGGGACCAACTTATTGTCAACCAGAATATCCCACGTCTGCTTCTCGGCATCATGATGACTCTTCAGAATATGGCATGGGATGTATTTTTGTGCCAATACCTCACACTGGCTGGGACCAAAAAGCATCCCAATGAGAAAACAACAATAGATATCTTGTCACGTCAAATTTTTGCCTGTAAGCAAAAGAACAGTTCTATGGGACATGCCCAAAATTTGGCGATATTATTTTCAGCTCTTCAGGTGGCAAATAGGGCAGAAGGCCTACATAGTAAGTCAAGTTCTGTCTGGATTGAGCAACAAAACATGACACTAGGGGACTAAAATTTCTCATCCTAGTGCATGACGGCTAAAAGGGCCTTTTTTTTTAAAAAAAAAAGATACTAATAATAATTATGTGTTGTCAAATCAATTCTGAATTATGGTGATAATTTTTTCAGGATTTTCTAGGTATTGAGAGTATTCCGAAGTGGTTTTCCATGTCCTCCTTCTGAGGGTTACCAAGGTCACACAGACGGGTTCTTCTCCCAGAAGGCACAGTGGGGAATTCAACTCCCAAACTCCAGGTCCTTAGGGACCTCCTAAGACATTTCCTCAGAAAATATGAGCAAATGAAGAAACAGGCATCTACAGGTAATGTGTAGAGCAATCCCGTGTCTTTATGAAAAAGTGAGGTTTACTCCTGAGAAAACTGTGCATAAAGGGCTTTGAGACGAGAAGGAAGGAAGGAGGGAGGGAGAGAGGGAGGAAGGAAGGAAGGAAAGGAAGGAAGGAGTTGATGATTGCAGGCAGGCAGGCAGGGGGGCGGGCAGGCAGGGGGGAGGGAGGGAAGGAAGGAAGGAAGGAAGGAAGGAAGGAAGGAAGGAAGGAAGGAAGGAAGTCCTGATATTCTCTTTCCTTCATCTTTACTCTTGATGTTTCAGAGTGTGAAAAGAGGAAAAGAGAGGCACAATTACAGGCGAAACAAAACATTAGCCAGCATGAGGAACTAATCAGGGTATGCAAATAGAAGCCTATTTTCATAAAAGAGAAAGGGGTACTCCAGAATATAATATTCTTATGTGTTTCTTCCCTAAAATGACGCAAATGGGCTTTAATCATTAACTCACTGTAATTGAACAGTACCTGAGAAACAACCAACTGGAAAAACATTCTGGGATGCGTCAGTCCTATTTATGGCCTGTAGCTGTCTGAGAAATGAATTATTACACCCAGACCAATATCAATGTAATCTTGATTTTTTTCTTCTCCTGGAGCTACAAAAATGAATTGATCATATACAAGCCCTCACAAAACTGTTTTTAAAACATCTGGTAAAAGCCAGCATGCAAAGCCTGCTGCAGTCACTCAGTCGAAACCAGAGGTGTGAAGAAGTGGACATTCCAAGTGCACTCTTTATATTTGCACCAAGTACTTCTACAGCATAAGTCCCATCAAACAAGCTGCTTTTCTTAATTTCATTTACACACAGGGCGGTGGTGGCTGAGAGTGTGTGTTTGCACATTTAAAGTTTGAGTGTCAACCATATGTTTTTCTGAAGATGTTTCATTTGGTTATGGTGAAAAAAGAATGCTTTAGTTATATCCCATTGCGACTACTGCAATATGTTCTTTATGAGTCTGCCTTTGGAAACTCCAGCTGGTCCAAAAACGCTGTGGCCAAGTGGGTGACTAGAATTGGTAACCGGAAGCATACGACTTCCTTCTTGCAACAGTTTTACTGGCCACCAGTCTGCTTCTGGGCTCAATTCAAAGTGCTGGTTCTGATTGATAAAGTCCTATACATCTTTGATCTAGGTTGTCTGAAGGACTGTATTCTGCATGTTTTAATACATGACCTTGTTTTGAGTTCAAACAGTATTTTTTATTCAGTCTCACTCTGAATGTCTTCGAGTCCCATTTTGGAGAGAAACGTGGGATATAGATCAAATAAATGATATATCTTCAAGCCCCCAAAGCACTTTAAATATATTCACAGAATTATCTGCACAAAGAACAGCGTTAACTCCCTCTCCCTGACACAACACTCACCAAAACTACCATACACGAAGAAGAGTATTTGGGGTGTTCCAAAGAGCCCATTGCCACATCACATGCTGTTTGCAATATCTGGCGTGCAGGGAAAGTTAACAACTTGCTCCACCCATACAGGCTGGTCCGAAGCCTGAATAGAATCATGTGTACTGACTAGAGAGGGGTGGGTGGGTTGGTTGGCTCAAGAATCTTCAATGTCTGATGGATATTCTTATTTGCTACTAGGCCATTGCAGAATGATGCTGGGTAAGGCCCCCATGTGAAGGGCATAACAAACTTACTCCATAGTGCACTTCTGTTGCTTCATCTCTTTCACAACAGGGGCTGATGTAGTCAGAGCTTGAGGAATTATCTTGACAAAGGCCGGTGAAGCATGACAACTTCATTGATGCTGTCAAGCTGTAAAAGATATAAAGCAGTTGAGTTTGCCTCACAGTGTGTCCTGTGTACTTTAATATTGCTGTGTGTCTGTCATTCCATACATTGCAAAAGACAAAAATAGTAAAATAATTTACTGTGTTTTTCTGTGTATAAGACGATACTTTTGTCTAAAATCTTTAGACTAAAAATCGAGGGTCGTCTTATACACGGAAGTAAGCTGAGGATAGAACAAAATGGCCCATACCTTGCCTCTGCAAACAGACTGCCTCCAATCACAAGGCTTAGCTTTCTACAGTCAGGAGACTTAGCTTCCTCCAGTCATGAGCCTTGTGTAACTGACGTCAGCTGATGCTGAACAAACCAATTGGAACACACCTTGTTGGAGGTGGAGCATGTAGGCAGTGCTCAGATGCAACAGGGACTCGTAATGTCAGAGTGTTCTGAGCCCAGAGGCTGAATACTCAAAGCTAAGTTACGATTTCTTAATTTTGGGTTAGAAAAGTGTGTGTGTGTGTGTGTGTGGGGGGGTCTTATACATGGAAAAATATTGAAATTGAAACCTTGATTTCTCATTCATGTCCTTTAACTCAAGGGTGTGAATCCAGATGCATCTCCCACTGCTTTCTATGAGGCTTTCTGTCTTTCCCTGATATTTCTTGGCCATCAAAATGTCCTCAGTTTCTTCCCATGAAATTCTGCACATTAATTCTTGAGATACCGTGTAGGAATTGATGCCATACTCTGCAGAATTCCTGATCAACACTTAGATAAATCTCATGTACTGCTATGCAAACAAACAGTGAATATTAATCAGTTTACCTCTGACCATTAGTCATTATTAGCCATTACATGGCTATTAAAAAGAGAATAACAAACAATGAAGGCTGTGATAACCCTCATTTTGCACAGGCAAACCTGCCTTGTAATAATGAACACACACACACACACACCCGATTCTTCCTGCATTGTGGCATTCAGTGGCTGAAATCTAGTAATGCAAAGTTCTGCCATGTAAGACTGATGATGTCATCAGCCACAAATGCAATAAAAAGTTTCCCTTAGGATCCCTTTTGAGCTGGAGAAGCCTTTGGGGACAGTGGGATGAGGAGAGTCTTAAATGTCTGAAAATTGTCACTGTTGGTCCCTCATGTGTGCATATGTACATTCAGTTCTTCCAAAAAAAAAAAAAAAAAAAAAACCCTCTGGTTTATGAATGTGGGATATTGTGCTTCTGTACCCATGATTCAAAACACCAGGAAATAGCCCAATATTGCTGCACAATATTGTGCCCATATTGCTAGCAAGAAAAAGGATGCCAAGCTTTACATAGCAAAGGGCAGCCTGAATGTTGACAACACCAATAGGATACCCTTTTCTCTTCACTACTAGAGATGGGCATGAATTAGAAAAATGGTGATTCATTTCAATTCATGTTTTGTCAAGGTTGATGAATCATGAATAACGAGTTTATTATTTTTTCTGACGAATTGACAAATTGATTCATTGATTCCTTTTGCCTTTAAAACCCTACAAAATGCCCTCCCCAAGCACCTAGAGACACCACAATTGCAGAGAAGCTTCCCCTGACTCTCCTCTCCAATCCCTCCAAGTTTGGTGAAGATTGGGTTTTAGACATCCGAGATATATGCCCACAAAGTGGGTCCTCCCAAGAAAGTGCCCTTTAGGAGCTGGCTTGGGGAAAACCAATCTTTGCCAAACCTGAGGGGATTCTAGAAGAGAGCCAGTAGAAACTTCACTGTGATTTTGGTGTCTCTAGGTTCCTAAGGGGAACTTTCATGAGGGGGCTCCCTGTGGGTGTAGAACATGGACTTCTGAAATGCCAATTTTCACCAAACCTGGAGGGATTGTAGAGGAGAGTCAGGGGAAATTTCCCTGCAGTTTTGGTGTCTTTAGGTCCCTTGGGGGCCATTTTATAGCCAAATGAATAAACAAATCAAACATTGCTAAAAGTTCATTGATTCCTATTCATCAGGGGCATTAATTCGTACAAATATGAATGGATGAATTAGCGATGTTTGAACAAATTTGGTGACTTGTTTTTTAATTCGCTCCCATCTCTAATTATGAGCCCTTGTCTAAAACATCTGGAAGGCCAAGCATTCCTCACCCCAGCCTTGGAGACCAACATGATGTGCTATTTGTCATTCAGTTTGTCAGGATCTGGCCAGTACCGCCCTGGCAGCTGCAGGATCAGGGCCAACCTGAGCCAGGAATGGCCTGGTGTTTGCAGGCGCAGGCCCTGGCCTGTGTAGCAGCTGCTGGGCCACTCACGAGGCTCACCTGAAGGCCTGGAGGGAAGGCCTATTGAAGGAGTGGTTCTCCCTCCCAGAACTTGCCTCAGCAACAAAGGTCTTCTGGCTGTGCTGACTGCCTTGTTGCTCCTAAGCTCCAGAGTTCCGGTGTTCCAGCATTCCTGCTCCTGCCTTGGTCCTTGCTCTTGCTGCTGCTGCTTGCCCACTGCATCTCGGCACCTGGTTCCTGCTCTGTGTTCTCAGCCTTGTGCTCCTGCCTCTGCTTAGTCACGACCAACTGCACAGTGAGTGCCATGGGACTTCATACTCTGTGTGGTGGAATGTGTCCTGGTGCCCTTGCCCCTGGTGTGGGACTGCCTGGGATATCCTAGACTTTGACACAGTGTGTCCTTTGCTTCCTTAATTTTAGGAAGATGCATAGTCTGTGTCAGGATGGGCATGCTAGTTTGGAGGCCTTTGTGGAGAGTGCTTTAATGCTGTGCAAACTTGGAGGGCTTGTAGAGCAGAGTCAGTAGAAGCTTCTCTGTGATTTTGGTGTCTTTAGGTGCCTGGGGGACTGTTTTATATCTCAATAAATAAAAAATTGCTAAACATTCATTGATTCATATTCATTGGGGGCCATCAAGTTGTATAAATACGAATCAACAAATTAACAATTTTTGATGAATTTGGCAATTTGCTTTTTAATTTCTGTCCATCTCTACTCACTACCATTCACAAAGTGACACTTGGCAAGAGAATAACTGCCATATTTTAATGTGAGCTTTTGTGGACAAGTCTAGCTCTTCAGACAAGCTCACATTAAAACGTAGCAATTAGTCTTTAAGGTGCTACAATATTTTTATCTTTATTTTTCATTTTTCTCTTGGTTTTGCTGATATACTAAGCAAGGGAAAATCCAAGAAGCTGGCTCCTTTTTTTGTCAGTTAACTACTTCTTGCCCAAATACAAAGCAATTGTCACAGCTGTTTTTCGATAAGTGTGAGTGGTAGTGAGCACAAGAGGGTATCCTTTAGTTTGCAAGACCTGAGCAGATCTTATTGGAATATACAATATGGGGGGTGGGGAGGATGGAGGGAACAATAGAGAGAACGACTTAATGTGAACCTCAATAAAGAAAGCCATTGCTTTCAGTTTGCAAGATCTGAGCAGAGCTGTTAATGATAGCACATATTGGAGGTCACTAACTCATAGTCACCACACATCAAAAGTAGCAAATAACAGCTTTGGACGTTTTTAAATTAACAAACAATTGTATAGTATAGTGACAAGAAGGGTGGAATGGTTGAGACTACAACAGGATGTAGGCACCAATGTTCTGCTAAGAGTGAGTGAGACCATCCCCAAGCACAAAGCAAAAAACAATAATTTCACAGCTTAAATTAGTGAGCTTCTGAATATTTGTTCTCTATTTTTTCATATCTTGATTTTTTTTTTACAACCAGACACATAATCCCTTTGCAAACATGAATCTCTGTTTGGCTAGGAAGGGGTTAAAAATGCAATCAGATCCTCATTCACAGTTCAAAAGTTCAGATTGCCTCAAACCTGCAGCTATTTCCCCTTTGAAAACTTGTGTCAGGAGCCTGGTCGCAGAAATCTTGAGAGAATGTTGACTGAAAGCTTAGGGCTGGGACAAATACAACCGCTCCATGCTTTTGTAATGCATAAGTACTTTAAATATGCCTTACAAAATTGTAGGCTAATTCCCTGGAGATACATGGCAAAATGTCCCTCTTTCTGGACGACTGGCACTCCATTTCTTTCTTTAAAGCAAGCCTGGGTTTTTTTTTTTTACTCTATAAAGAAAATCTGTCTTTTGATTGTTTCTGTGACCTTTCATTGTCCTCCAAACATCTCCCTTACTGGACCACGAAGCTGCAGCAATGTATCTTCTTTGGTAAGCCTGTTTGACGCATGCTCAATTTATAACAAAGTTACTCTCTCATTCTTTTGAAAGGCCTGTTTTGAGGATCAGTATGTGAGCCCCTGAAGCCTAGATACCTTCCAAATAATAAAAAAGTGGGTTGGGCCAATCATGCTCTTTCAAAATAAGCAAGATTGGTCTGTTCAATTTATTTGATATGTTTTAAATATGGGAACATTTAAGGTTGTATGTTTCTGAAGGGGGGGGGGGAACAGAGGCAGTGAAATGTAATGGCTCGTACTTTGTGCTGGTACCCAAGAGATGAAGGTTCCAGTCTCTACTGGAGCAGGAAAGACCCTGCATAACCTTGGGCTAGTCACAGTCTCACCCTGAACTTCACAGGGATGTTGTAAGGATAAAGTGGCAAGGAGAAGAGCCAGGTATACCATCCAGAGGTTATTGAAGAAAGGGTTGAATGTCAATAAGAAAGAAAGAAGGAAGGAAGAAAAGAAGAAAGGATTAAACTTGTTTTCTCAGTGAAACATAATATGAGAGTAAGAGGCACTCTGTGGATACTTGAAATATTGGAAGAATGAGTCTAGCTTGATTCAGGTGTCCTTGGCAGCTTTGCATGACTGAATGTTCTTGCTCACACCTGCCTCAAGTTAAAAATAGGGTCAGGATCGAAACAGGTGTTTCCTTTCAGACGTTTATCTATACACACTATATTTTAAAGTCTGCTGGAGGAGTGCAAGGTTACTTTTGTTCAGTACTCAGAGATAATTAGATCTTTGCAACCTCAGCATTTTGTTAAGGAGAAAGCAGAAGGAAGAGGTTCTGTATCATTCACTTTTCCTGTTGATGTTATTCAGATCCTTATATTGGGCAGAAACTGTCCTGCCGCCCATAGTAGAAAAGTAGTATGGTTTGTGTAAGCCCACAGATGTCCATCAGAGACTCGCTTATCTTTTTTTTCAACCATAGGTTTCAAGGCTCAATGCCATTTAGAACCCAGATCTTTCTAGTAGTCCCAGCTGAACCCTGTAAACCCCTACAGCACACTGTCTGAATGCTGATCTCATAAAAAAGAAAGAGCTTTATCTCACGTTCACACTAGCGTCTGCTCCTGAATATACCACACTATTTCCTTCCAAGCCATGCATCTACTTCAGCCCTGCTTGCCATCTGTGATAGCTTAATCCCCAGGATTAATTATTGTGCTTCCTTGCAGGAAGTGTGTTTGTTTGTTCGTGTGTGTTTGTATGTGTGTGCTTGCATCCTTCAGGAAACCACCTGGCTCTTAGTCCACCACCTGGTTGCTTGATCTCTTGCTACTGTATGTGTACTCAAAGGCTCTAGACGCAGGGGAACCCATTTGGCCTTTGCTCCCCTAGACTCCATGGACATCCTCCAGGGTTGGAGAGTCTCCCGATGCAGGCAAAATCGAACAGGGGCTGGCTACCTTCAGGGTTGCTGTTGGACTCTGGGATTTCAGTTTCATCGCCTTTAGAGCTTCATTCCTTAGTAGTCACAGCTGTGAGGTAATACTTCCACAGTACTGATACTAATACTTGCCTAAGATCCCTCACCCCTGTATTTTTCAGTTCCACCTCAGGCTTGTTGGCATATTTGAGACTTAGGCAAATAATGTATTTGTGGTTGTTAGGCAACTGCAGCATACAATCCTCACCTATATCCAGGTCACGACAAACCTGTGTTTGGGTAAGATACTAGTACAAATCTCTCTGTTTTCATGACAAGTGCTCTGGGCTGGGACTGTTTCGTCTGGAATGATGTTGAATACCTTAGATCAAATAGAGTGGGCCCGTATCACAGGGCCCAAGGACACATTTAATATTTACCCTGCCAAAAGAGCAAAGTGACATAAAGTTTTCATTTCTTAAGATTCGTTTTTTTAAGAAGAGTGAAGGGCTTTTGGTCTCTTGAATGAGCAATCTTGCATATTTAACCACTTTAGCCACAGAAAACATAGTTTCTCATGTGTAGGAACACAGTACAACATCCTACACAGAGCGTGTGTATATATTTCATATACATCATGTGGAGCATAGAAATGTTACTTTTTGGATGAATGCCCTCAAAATCCTCCAGTAAGCATGGCCATGCTGGGGGCTGTAGTTGAAATTTTCCTCTCTCTGATTCAAAGTAGGAAATTGAGAGCCAGTTTTAATTCTCTCTCTCTCTCTCCCTCTTTCACACACACACACACACACACACACACACACACACACACACACACACACACACACACACACACACACACAGAGAGAGAGCAAGAGCTGTAATGATTTGTGTATAAGATATTATAAAATGCATATTCAATCTATGTAAATTTAATGCCTCCACCCTATATCTATTTGTCTGAAAGGAAGTGACACTCATCTCAGTGAAATTTCCAGTCAAGATAAAGGTATTATAGCTGTGCATAGAGAACTTCTTGAGGTTCTCCACCCTATTTATGAGAAGAGAAATTTAGGAAACGATTAGACCAATTTTTTCCAGGGGAAGGAAAAATTCTCCAACCATTTGTCAGAGAGGAGACTCACTATTACCAAGGGTTATAGATCTTCTTGCAGAGCCACTACAAATGGCAACAACAGTGTCTGTGTTGGCAGTCTGCCTCCCTTGCCGTGTACATCCTAGAGGGGCCATTGTAGACGCATCTTTGCCCCAACTGCAAATGCATTCCCTTAAGGCTTGTGGCCAGAATCGGAAGAGAGGGTGTGAGGGTTCGGCTTTAGGCTCCTCTTTCGGTTCAAAGAAATCAGTAGATTTTTGTTGCTTCAAAACAGGTGAAAGCTTTATTGGTGCATTTAACAATAAACAAGTGTCTGTGACATGGTTATGAGTCTTTTCTCCTTCTGCCAACAGGTCCGGAAGGGGTCTCCAATCTTCTAAATGGAACGGGTTGCCATAACTATTGTTCCATGGTCCCGGTAAATCAGCAGGGACCCAGTCTTTCACGGTCTGCCCCGTCGAACCTTCCAGCAAGGGCACGGTCTCGTCATCCTGATTGCCATTCCACAGGGTTCATCCCTCGGGGTCTTGATCCTCCCAGGGTCCTCCCTGTAGTTCTTCTTCCTCATATCTCTTATTCTCCATTCTAGCCTCTCTCTACTCTTTCCTTCTCTTCTCTCAACCTCCTCCTCCACTCTCTCGCCTAAGCTTCTCCCCAATAAGAGGGTCTGGGGGGAATCTCCCTTCTTCTGTAATCCGCCTCCTCTTTAGGCACTCTCAGCCTCTCCCATAATCCTGTTCAGGGATCCTCCATCCACACCCATTCCCAGCCTGGCGGCAACTGACTCTCCTTCCTTTTGACCTCCCCTGTTCCTGCCTCAAACTCCACCCTCTTCTTCCTCTCTTTTCCCACCTTTTCCTCCTGGACGTCTCTCATTGTCACACCCTGCAAGTTCTCAGTCAACTCCTCTATTTCTGTCCCTTGCTGAGCTTCTGCCGCAGGTTCTGGTGCTGGCTGGGGACTCTCCTCCTTATTCTTGTTGTGGGGGAGGGACGGCTCTCCAGTGAGCGGGGCATCCCTCTCACCTTCTGTCTCACAGAGGGTCTGCATCTTGCTTCAGGAAAAAAAGGGAAACTAGGGCCGCACAATCGTTTGCCTTTCAATGTCCCCAAAGTGTTATCTCTTCATGAAAAATATGAACATAATTGCTTAAATCCTGTTGTTTAGCACAGTAGGTCACTCTAAAGTAGGACCATCAAATCAGTGGGGATTTAGTGAGGCCATTGATTCAAATCACACCCTGTATTGCATTTGAAATTGCAACCAGTGCTCCCACGTGGGCTGCAGATTGATTCAGGAGTTCACTGTTCATACTGGATGTGAGGTGATTCTCATTCCAGCCCACAGCCTCCCCTTCTTTCCTTCCTTACTCTGGTCACTCCTCTTCCAATCCTTCCTTCCTTCTCTGGTCCCACCTCTGCAGATTCTTTTACAGGGTGTAAATATGGGAAATAATAAGGACCTAGAGATAAGATGATAGGGTGATCTAGTGCTAAATTTATATGTAAGATATATTTTTTAAAAATTAAAAATGGGGGATTATCAGAGGAGAGGAAAGAATGTTTGTTTCATTTCTCTCAATTTGGTTCTATGAAATCTACTTCATTTTCGCAAAGCAGAAGTCACAAAAGGCACACAGCCCAGCAGAGCAGGGAGCAGGTCAGCCTCGTTAAATTCAGTGGGACCCTGAGGGGCATGGCATTTCAAGCAATGTGTCAAAACAGTGAGTGTTTTGAATAGTTATGTTAGAGTACCACACATTATGCCTCCAATTGTCTTGGTAGAGAAAGAGAAAAGAAGTTTGTGGTTTTGTCACGTTCCTAGGGGTTCCAGAAGGCAAAAGTCCAACAAGCCAGTCCAATATCAGAAGTCCAGAAGATACAAACAGATGTCAAATTGCCAAAGCCAAAAACACAAACCGTAGTCAGAAGCCAGAGTCCAAAGCCAAGGATCAAGAAAGCAAGGTCCAAGATAAGCAGGAGCGTGGATGCGAGCCAGAGTATTGACTTGTTGCTTCCACAAGCTTCCAAGCCTTCTGAGTGCAGATTACATAGCAGGAGCAGTCATCAAACTCCTAGAAGCCTTTCATCCTGTTAAAATTCAGGACTGGTTGACCTGATGTTCCTGTGGGAAACATTCATGCGAGCCTCAGACCTTCGTGTCATGAGTCCTTGCCGAAGCTTATCCCTCACTCTGGCTACTGGGGGAGGAGAATCTGGTGGTGATTCAGCTGTCTGCGATTCTGATTGCCCAGCATTTTCCTCAGCTGTAATTAACCCCTCATATTCCAGATCTTCTTCAGCTGAACTCATGACAGGTTTCTCCAAATGAGAAGAAATTTGCAAATTTTGGTAATTTCTCTCCCAGTTCTCTGGAGTGGATGGGGGGGGGGGGGCGAGGAGGAGAATTCAGTGACATAATTCATCAGTTACGTGTTTCCAATCCATCAGTCATGGCGCTTGTGGGCCCTCTATCTAATATGAAGCAGATACAACACTTGGGCCATCGTACTTCCAGATTTTTCTTCTTGGGAATATAGCAGACGGGGTCCATCTGGCTCAGAACTGGTCTGCCCAACTCCCTCTTGTCAACTATCAGCCTGTTCAGGCATGGAAGTGGATTGTACTGAGAACGCCCTGAGAGAGGGAAGTGTCCTGCCTCCTCTGCTGTTGCATTCGTCATGGTGCCAGGGTTGGATCTGGAGAGGAAAAGAGTCCTGATGAGGTCTTTCTCTTTGTGCAAACAAAAACCCATAATCATCCAGTATCCTTGCTTGGGTACAGTGTTCACATGTGAGCAGGAACCACGTCTCTTGAGATCCAACACTGAAACCATGAAGAACAGCCAGGTGGGTAGAGCCAGGTAGTTCCTGCTAAGTGTGTTCGCAGAGCTGGCATCTATAACGCCTGAACAGGGGCTCATGGCTGGCAGCAGCTCCACTGGATTTGGGGTAGGGTTCTTTCCTAGCCCTACCTGGAAATCCCTGGCATTTCCTGCTTGTCTCCTGTATAGCTCCTAAGCGGAACTGGCCCTGCTTATCTCCAAAATCAGGCAATCTGAGGTATGCTCAGGATAACATGGCGATGAGTGGTACAGGCAGGCAGACACATAGCAGACATTCACCCCCACCCCACCCCATCTCACCCTCACCCCCCAATTTCCCATTCTTTCTGAACATAACATTTGCTAGGCGTTAGGCTAGGAGAAAAAAAATGGGATTAATTATTTTCCTTGCCAGGTTTAGCTCTTTGATAAGCTGAGAAGCCTTAGAGTAATGCCAAACAGAGTTATCATCACTGTATCTAATGCGTGTTCCTGTGGGGAGAAAGATACCTGTATGAATAAACTGCCGTATCCTAGCTACACAGAGAGTAGCTGGCCTGCATATACCAGACATGCCAAAGGTAAATACTGTGTCAAAGACAACACCAAATTGGGCCTGATTTAGGCTGCAATCCTATGCACATTTATTGGGGCATGAAGTCTCATTAAACTCTATGGAGTATACGTCTGAGTACATATGTATCAGACACAGGACCGGCCCAATTATTAGGCAGAGGGAGGCAGCCACTTCAGCCAACAGATCTTGAGTGTCTTGAAAGAGCAGCAAGTGGTTACATATTTATTTGGCCAAAATCCAATTACCTGCTCCAGCTAGAGTGGACCGACTGAACCCATTGCTGAGTAGTGAGTGAACATGGTTCAGGGTTCTGCTCTAGCTGGGACTGCCAATTGGATCCTTGCAGTTATTGATATATATATACTGCTAGAGATGCAAATAAATGCTTGAGGAATGTCCTTCCTCCTGTGTTAAACGAATGCAGTTGATTTTCAGTTCTGTACACCTTAACATGGGGAGGAGAAGATCTGCTACTCTGACTCAGGCAGCAAAATGGTTTAGGCTGGCCCTAGTTCAGGGTTTCGTGGGGAATGGTTCTCGCTTCTCTCTTTGGGTCTTGCAAAGAAATGCTGGTGCTGAGACGGTGGAGCTCAGATACGTTGTTTATCCATTCAACGTCTTCCTTTCCTGCTTTCCTTCCTCTTGATCAGCCTGATGTGCTTGAATTCCATTAATGACAAACAAGAGCATTAAAGGAATGAAACACTGAAACCAGCAGGATCTCTAGGAACAATATTTGTTTAAAAGCCTGCCAAACTCTGGAAGTTATGACAGTATGTGTTCAGTAAGAAAATGCCATAACCCAAACAGATAAGATTCTGGATAGTATCACTAGAAGGTGTAGCTTGTTTGAAACAGCTGTACTAAGAAAACAAAAACCACTTCAGGGTGGACTTTTATAGGGCAGGTCTTTTTATTTTTAATGTTTTTCTTGTTCTTTGGATCATGCTGATGGAAGGGATAAAGCAGGCAAAGAGAGTTCCTGTTATCTACACATTCCTATCAAGGAATGAGGATATTGTAATAGGCTAGTAAATGGTTTATGTCCCTAAAATTCAAAGTAAAAATATATTTGAAAAAAAGATGCTGGTTTATCTACAATTCGCAAGAAGTATTTTTGAAGGCTTGTGGATGGACACATGAGACCTACGAGCAACACATGGCCTATTCATACTTCTTTCAGATCTCCATTTGCATTTTCATGCAGAGAACTGTGGATTTTGCATGGGAGGATCAAAGTGTGAAGGAGAGGAACACAGGTAGTTTTGATACATCACCCTTAACTCTTAAATGCAATCATCGAAACATGGATTTCAATGTTTGGGGCAAGGAGGGTTTGCAAACCAGGAGCCATGAGATTGGTTGACTGATTGTTTAGTTCACGGACTGCGTTTTTCTCTGCTCCTTGGCCCAAAGGGTACCTGAGAGGTCTCCAAAACAATAAATAAAAGTCAGCCTTTGTTCACAAACAGCCTTATGATCCAAAAGACACAAGAAGAAACAGGAATAGGGATGAAAGAGGAAAAAAGAGCAGGCAGTTGTTCAGTGGGGCTGGCAAGTGAGCCCTACTTCCACCTCGCCCCTCTCTGTTGCCCTGTGCTAAAACAGCAGGACCCCGGGATGGGCATGACCAGATGCAGTTCGAGCAATTCATATTTAACCCTTACCTTCATAAGCTCGCTCCCCACAGATTGGAAAAGAAAGTAGAGGTCTTCTACCTCATGAACACTGTTGCCTCAATGTCTATAGTCTGCATATAATCTGAACATCTGTAGCCTATATTAACATCTACAGCCTGAATCTGCTTTCTATAAATAGCTGGGGGTGAGTAACCTGGCAGGAGGGATCTCTTCTCCCTCTGAGAACCTGCTGGATGAGGAGGAGGAAGAGAAAAGCAAGTGACAGACAGACAGAGACAAAGAAGCCTTGCCCCCTTTTGGTTCTGGCTGGGGAGGAAGGGACGAGAAAGCAGTGGAGGGGGAAGGAGAGAGAGGGGACAGATCCCACACACGTTGGGATCTGGCTTTGGCCATTCCCTTTCCACCACAGGTGTGTGGCCTCTGGAAGATTGCCCCAAGGAAATATGGCCCTTGACGGAGAAGTGATTCTCCATCATCAGAGCTTGGAAAAGTTCCTTATTTGCTGGGAGTAGGAGAATTAAAAGAGCCAGCTGATGGCCGAAAGAAGGAGAGAAAGAGAGAGGTACACTGGCTGGGAAAGTCTGACTCTAGGAGCTGTATTTCCCCCCCCCCCCACCTCCCAAAAGTAACTTTTTGAACTTCTGGCTTTTGTGCTATAACTGAATGGGATAAAATCAAAAATAACTATGGAAGCAAATAAAGCCTTTTCTTATTATTTCTTTCTCTTTTGGAGGGGTAGTCACCATATTTCAATGCTGCTTGTCTTATAATATACCTGTCAGACATATTTTATATTAAATCTTTTAAAAAAATCTAGCATAAAAATTTGATTATATTTAATCATGAAAATGATAGCATGACCTCAAATAGATTCTTTCTGATTCAAGGTGACTCTTGCCAGGGTTTCCAAGTTATACAGTACTCAGAAGTGGCTTCCCATTCCCTTCTTCTGGGGGCATCCTGGGACCGTGCAGATTGCCCAAGGCCACCCAGGTTGGCTCTATTCCCAGAAGGCACAGAGGGTGAATTGAACTCTCAAACTCTGGCTCCGCAGCCAGGTACTCTACTCACTGACTTATCCAGCCAGCTCTTGATTTTATTTACATTTTATGACTTGCTACCTTAACTTATTGCAAACATTTTATACAGGAATAGAGTGGAATCATTTTCTGCTTGGATTTTGAACACCTTGCACCAGGAATGAGGAAGGTACAATCCTCCAGATGTTGCTGAGCAGCAGCTTCTATAACTCACTGGCTATGCTGGCAAAGGTTGATGGGAATTGTAGCCCTAAAATCTTTTTGGGGCCACTCACCCTTCCTCTCCCCTAAACCTTTTGTTTTATGTAAGGCATGAACCTTGTCCCAGTTTTACTTGCATTAGATCTGTCCTTTTGCTGGCCATCCCAGCTGCAGTTTTCAAGGAATGTTTACTCTAATACTATACAATTTGAAGAGTAATCAGCTGGTTGTTCTTTAACTAAGATATGTTTTTTTTAAAGGATAAGAACTTATGACCGTGATTCCTAGCAGCTCAGACATGTGCACGGTATGCGAGAAGCTAGAGATAACAAGTACAAAAACAGTATGAAAATTATGAATTGCCCAGAAATGCAGGACTTTATGTTGACCCTTAGTCATTCAGCCCATATGTTTACAGATTAGGTCATGAGATGGTATAAATATGTGCAATGTATGGAGAAGTTAATTTTTGGACTACAACTCCCAGAATCAGGGAACTGTACCCCCACTCCCACACATTTTCCTAGTTCTAGTTAGGAGCACTTACTGCTGTTGGGATTTGTAACAAAGATAATGAACCCAGTTTCTTGATGTCCAGGACAGGTCTTGATGCTTGGTCCATCTGCTTTAATGCCACCCCCTTTTCTGCTGATAATTAAATTGTCTTTAAAAAAACCACACACCACATGATAGCAATTTTGATTATTGCTGTGTTCATTGTAAGCTGCCCTAAGAAAAGTTTTCAGTTTTGCTTTCTCTGAAAAACAGCAGGTTGTATTTGCTTCCAGATGAAATAAATAATGGGTTACAAAACAGGATCTGTTTCCAAGTCTAAAAATACTAACTGTGGAAGGCATGGCTGATAAGAGAACAAGGTTTCTGAGATACACAGAGCAATTGTGCCATGCCTTTTTTTTTTTAAGCTTGCAAATTTGGGGTGGAGTGGGTGGTTGAGGACAGAACACTTCCTGGAGCTATTTTTAGTTTTAGATAAGACAATTGGCTTCTATAGCATTCAAAGCTATGGGGAAAGTGACAAATATATAGTAGCTTGTTCCAATACAGCCATGAATGGGGTTGCGCCCCATTCCCTAAGTTTTCAGGGTCAAAACCTAAGATGAAGAAACTTGCCTTGGGGACATCATTGGGGGCAGACTTTTCAAGAACAATTGCAGAACTGTGTGTGTGTGTGTGTGTGTGTGTGCACGCGCGCATGCGCATGCATGCCAGAAAGATAATATTGAGGCATAATGATGAGTATGCAAGGCAGCTAAGTTGTGCTACTGAGGGCCTGCCTCCCAGAGTCTGATAGGTGAGATCTGCTGGCAGAAGGTTGCTGCACATAGTGAGAAGTGAGTGCATTACTAAGAGGGAAAGGAACTGGCTGAAATCCTGTTGCTTAGCATAGTAAGTCACAACTAGAGTAGGCCTACTGAATCAGAAGGAGTTGTGAGTCAACTCCTAAACCAAAGATGAGACCAGAGGAAATCTGGTGGTGGCGATGTTGATGCTGTTCCATCAACTTGCTTCCAATTTATGGCAACCCTGTTAGGGTTTTCAAAGTATGTGAGATACTTAAGGAGTAATTTTACCAGGGTCACCCCCTCCACAGGGCCGATTCAAGGCTCTGGTGGGCCCTGGGCAAAAAATATAATAGTGGGCCCTCACCCTTCCTCCTCCCTCCCTCTCCCTTACCTCCTGCCTAAATAGACCACACAACATGAACAATGTAATATAACATAAGACTGACTTGCTAAGATAACCTTGGTAGCTGTAAAGAAGTGAACGATGCTTAGGTAAACAAACAAACATAACAATGAAAAGAAAGTCATGTCACCTCAGTGCACATAAGACTTCAAAGGCCCAGTGAGCAGTGGACAGTGCAGGACCCCCCCCCCAAAAAACACCCCTTCATGTGGGCCCCTACAGATAGTGGGCCCTGAGTGAATGCCCACTTTGCCCTCTGAATAAAGCAGCCCTGCCCCTCCAGTGAGTTACCATGGCCAATCAGGATTTCGAACCCAAGTCTCCAGAATCCTGATCTGACACTCTCTCCATTACACCGCACCGGCTCTCTAGTATATTTGGAACTCAGGGGTAAATCACTTGCCAGTATGTATGCATGCATGCATGCATTTATTTATAAGATTTTTACCCCACCTTTCTCCTTTTAAAAAAGGGACCCAAGGTGGCTTACAGCATTACAAACACAATATTAAAAGCTACTACAAAGAGTAAACAGGGATGGGGACTCATGACTCACGAGTCGCAGTTGAGTCTGACTTAAGTCTCACTGGCGACTTGACTCACACTCGACTTGGGGGTTTTGTTGGGGACTCAGGACTTAGCTTGCGACTTGGACTCCTTTGTCCCCTGATGATTTTAACACTCGCGCAGGCGCACCAAGGGAGGCGAAGTCCTTGAGACAGCCTGGAGGCAAGCCATTTAGGGCTTCATAGGTTGGAACCAGCACTTTGAGTTGTGCCTGGAAATCAGTTGGTGGCCATAAGATCCAAAGAGATCTTATTTCTAGCACTAAGAGCGTGTGATGAATCATTTGTTAACCCCCACCCCCACCCAACAGATTAACTCTAGAACTTACACAGTTGTTAACTAGGAAGGATTTATTTTCTTAACGTATCTTCAGAACGATAACATTCCAGAGGGCAGGTAAGCTTTTATGAGCTAAGAATACAAAGAAAGGAAGAATTATATGATGCATCATTTCCCTCATAAAACAGCCACTGTGGGATTGTCCTTTTTCTCTGGAAGAATGTGTCACTCCCTCTAGTACATTGCAGATAAAAATAAGAGATTTGGAACATCCCTGCTCCCAGGTTAAGTATGTCTCCTATTGCTGCACATCGCTAAAGGCTCTCTGGGATTCATTTGCCCTGTCACAAAACATCTGCAGGGCAAGAAGCTGGAGAGGACTGATGGAGGGAGTCTGGAGGAGTGTTTCCCTGGAGGATGCATCATTATCATCATCAGCAGCAGCAGCAGCAGCAGCAATGACAATAGCTGAAGCTGTTTCCCAATTCAGACATTAGGCTAACCTCCCTCTTTAAAACAGAGGCACCCAGTCATTCACTTCTTGTATCTTAACTTCTACCCCATGTAAATACCACAGGTAAGCTCCACTCTTTGATCCCTTAAAGAGAAAAAAGAAAACCAAGCTCTATGTAGGTAGGACTAAGCTGTCAAGCACAGACAGGCTTGGCTTCCTTCCCCAAGATATGGATTAATTAGGCTATATTCGCAAAGATAATGACATTGACATTTGGGTGCAGTGGAGTGGCTAGTGGGGGGTATGTGGTAGAGTTTACTTGGAGTGGACATTCAGGACACAAAAAAGGCACATCAATGTGCTCATATTTTGAGTGAGGAGAAGGTTGATTTGGAGTTTGAATTTGCTCGAGTGAGGGAGAGATTACAGCTTCAAACCTAACTTTTTTCTTGAAAGCAATTTCCGCACCCCACCCCCAGGAATGTCCCCTGCTTTTTAAAAGATAGGAACAACTTTCATAAACAATTTAAAGTAAAAGTTTCTAAAGACACTGTATAAATAAAACAGTCAACAGCAACTATGTACCTTTGACTCACCAGAGTCTCACAAACAGTTGGATTTCTAAGGAAACCACACACACACTCACAGAGGAGAATGAGTTGCTCTCTAGGGCTAGGTCTTAAATAAGGCAGGTGCTGCCCATTGACAGGGGTTGCTCACAAATCAGAGCCCTGTGGTGGAGTGGTTCACCTGCAGTACTGCAGTCACATCCTACTCATGACCTGAGTTCAATCCTGACAAGGTTGACTCAGCCTTCCATCCTTCCAAGGTCAGTAGAATGAGTACCCAGTTCGCTGGGGGTGGGGAGTCTTGTTTGCATAATTGCATTGTAAATGGCCCAGAAAGTACTCTAGCACTATAGGGCAGTATATAAGTCGAAGCAACAACAACAACGAATCTGCCCTTCATAAGGGAAACTCATTGCAGGGCAGAGCGTGGAAATAACTAATAACATATAACTAGTTAAATTTGGGTAAAGAGTAACAGCTGCTACTTACAAACTTAGTTTTTAGATGCAAACAGTGACACCAAAAGTTACTTATCTGTAAAAAAAATAAGAGTTGCTTTCAAAAATATTTTTACAGAGCATTTTACGGCACTTTAGAGATACTTTGGCAGGAATTTTCCAGGTGTTATGCCATTCCCTTATCAACCTGAAGTGGCAAAAGAAGTGTTGTTTGGTTTCATCTTCTACGTTTTCATTAATACTTTCAAAGTATAGTGTCAATGTTGGCCAGTAGATGGGCCTGGTGAGTATTTTTCCTTAATGCAATATGTCAGTAAGAAGCAATACAAAAAAAGAATGAAAATGAGGAGACCAACCTGACTGACAAAATGGGTTCATTTTAAAATGTGAGTTTTAAGGGCCAGACATGCCATAAGCTAGATCTTCCTAAGGGGTGAATGCAGGTTAGAAAACCACTATTTTCATGCTATAATTGCCACTGTATTTTGTCCACCTGGATAAAAGACAATTCAAGCTTTCACAAGGTGGCATGATTAAGAGGTAGAACGGCAGCATCAGGGAATAATAGTCATAATAACAAGGTTGCCATAAAAACCAAACCAAAAGCCGCAGTCTCCACCATTGGGTAGCACGGAAACCTCTCAGCAACCATAACTATACAGTGGCTAGAACCACAGGATAATAAAACACCCCAGCAGGGCAAAATGAGATCAAAACAGAAATGGCGATTTACCAGAGACCTAAAACAGGGACACACACACACACACACTATTAAGTAAAGACAGCCGGAGCAGGACATGAGAAAAAATGGTTGCATTCATGGACTGGGATCCAGGTTTACCCATAATTCAAGTAGACCTAATGGAATGAAAATAATTTAGAGAGGGCGTGACTCATTTATTTCCACGAGTCTCCCCTCAGGGCAAGCCTGTATCCAACCCATGGTTTGGAAAACAGACTGACTCAATGATCAAAAGCCTAAATTTAAAGGCTAGCCCCTACCTACTCCAACCCACTGAATCCAAAGGGGGCCGGGTAAGGCAGCACATAGGTATGTTTCCCTGACTGATTGTGTCTACACTTGTTGGATGTTGGCCATGGTTTCCAAGAAGTCGGCTGCACTGAACAATTTTCAGAAGAGGGTTGGACCTTAAGCCTCCTTCAACCAAGGCAATGCTGACCCCTCCCCCTGTCCATTTGGTCAGGACATACAACACATCCTGCTGAAATGCCATCTAGTTTATTACCCCCGTTTCCTACCACCAGCCCACCAGGCATCTATGAGAAGTTCCCCCAAGTGGCATGTAAGAAGAACAGAACTCTCTAATTCTCTTCCCCTACAACTAAGGTACCAGAGGCAACCTATCTCTGATTCTAGAGGTAGTATGATAGTCTTAATCCCTGTGGATTTCTCTAATTCCCTTTTAAATTCACCAAGGGTCAAAGTGCATTTTAAGAAAAATAATTATTTCTCAGTATTATAACAAGTCCTTGCAAGTGCCATGCCTGAGTGATCAGAACTGCAGATAAAGCCTGTGTTTATCTCCCAAAAGAAAAGAAATCTGCAACAGGTGAAGTAAGAAAAACTTGTGCTAAGATAAACATATATCTTTTATTTCTTAAGGTAGCTCTGCTCCTAATGACGTGCAAGCTGTATCCTTTGATTTGAACTGAAGTTTGAGTTCATCACACCATTCTATGATGTTGACGAGGTACTGTGTGAAAATGTATTTCCTTAGTGAAAAATTTCAACCTAAAACAACCAGAAACCAAAAGTGTAGTTGTTCTCCATTCTACCCCCATATCTATTACATCCACTTATTTTTCCCTCATTCCGCATGATGAAAAGATCGGAGATTTAGTAGAGATCAGATTATTTCAACCAGGATAGCCATGTTAAAAAGCAACCTAACTATAACTCTCCCTGGATATATGATATAGTAGAATGTTTTACTTTGGTCTGCCAAAGGGACAGAGGAATGAATCATTCCTTAGAACAAAAGTGTGACTGAAGTATTTGTTTCTCATGGTTATTCATTAATATTTCCAATGAAACACTAAATCTTTCCATGTTTCCACTTGCATCAACGTTCAAAATGCGGATGTGTAAGCATGTGTGCTATGCCACTGTACTCTGTGTTAGGACACAATAGACAGGAGAGAAGGAGTTGCAAAAGAACATAGCTCTCCCTGCCCCACGTTCAGTCAGATCTGGAGCTCAGCACTCCAAAAGGTGTGTAAGAGCTAAATGGTTATAGGTGGGTTTTGCACAACAGCCCATGAATGCATTTTCCACATTGTTCTGCCTTTTTAAAAATTATGATTTGAAGGAACAGGGAAGTTATTGTAAGTCTCCTCATTTCATTTACTTGAGAGCATGTGTGTGAACAGTTCCAAGCCTCCTTATTTGGAAATAAGTCCCACTAAATTCACAGTTGGAGGACCCTTGACCTTTACCATACAGAATGGATGAGCATGGTGTTATGTGCCATCAAATTGGTTCTGACTTATGGAGACCCTAGTAGCGTTTCCAAGGCACATGGAATATTTAAGGAGTGGTCTTCCCATTGCCACCTCCCAGAGAGCTTCCAGGACAGGGTGGGGATTCAAATCCAGGTCTCCTCAGTTTGTCACCCCATTCATTATACCACCCTGGTTCTCCAGTCTATCTAGAGGGTGACCAAATGTACAGGACAATTTAAACACTCACGAATAAGAAGTTGATACCGCTAGTTAGTTGTAGAGTAGTGAGAGAAGCTGTGTCAGCTTCTTAATCTGCACGTGTTTAAATAGGATTTTCCACACCAGCTTCCCCCAGCCTATTGTGGAAGGGCCTTCTATGGGGTCCCATCAGGCTTTCATTGAACAATTTCCCTACCCCATTCACAGAATTTTATGCGGTGAGGGGGGCTCAGCATTTTCAACTTCAATGTGCAGCCTTTTAGGGGTCCCCCCCACTTCTGCTCCTTCTGTTTCTTTCCTTATGGCCAAAAATCTATTGAAGAGGGAAACGTAAGATGGAGCAACAATGTCTTCTGATGGCTAGCAGTAGCATCTGTCTACCTGGGAGCCCATTGCTAGGTCCAGAATTGGGAATATGTGAAGTGGGTCTTGTTTTCCCCAATCTACTGAACAACCTATTATTTGTACTGAAAAAATGTTGTGTTTCTTAATCCCAGTGTCTGAAAAGGTTCCTGTTGGAATGATAATTTCCTAAATCCCTCAGTCAGAGCCATCCCTCAGAGTTCAGCCCCCACCCCCGTCACTTCTCTAAATAACCCATTCCACCTCCTCACCTCCTCCTGCCAACTTCATGCAACAAGAAAGGTCTGGTGTGGCCCCCAACATACAAAAGTGACTTGTGAGTGAGGCTGAGGGGCACCCCACCCTGAAATGTGGGGGTGAGGGATTCGCCAGATGCCACTGAGCTCCAAACATCTGAAGATACATTACCGAAAAAAGAAAAAGAAAATCCTTATTCAGCATCATGTTTTCTTTACCAGAATCAATGTGTAAAATATAAAAACAAGTCAAGGCAAACAGCTGGCATGTACCTCGTGTGATCAAAGAGAGAGGCGAATGATTCTTTCTCAGCCCGTCAGTTGTTTTCGAATCAAGTCAGATCTTGTTCAAATCATTTGCAGTTGCAAAGTTTGCCAGGTGACTCCAAATTTAAACATGAGCTCTCTCAATCCAACGTTCTTTAAAACAGGACGTAAAATTGCCAAACTCCTTGGGTCTGTTTTTCATCATTTTCACTCCCAACTTCCATGATTATTCTTTTTATTGAAAAAGAAATCAAGTAAGAGAGAAAGTCTTCTTTGCGACATAGCCATTAATACATTCCACCCCACCACAGCCACTCGTATAATTAATGAATCTGATTAGATCTCAATGTACTGTATCTTCCGTTTCCTGACTGATAAGGCTTTGATGCTGTTGACATGTTTGAGAATTTGTGCACACAATGGATCTTGCGTGAATATAAAAAAATCCACACAGATCACGAATGGCATTCTCCCTTGTGTGTGCCAGCAGTTGGAAAAAGATGTTCATTTTAGTGTTGGTAAAACTTTAAAGAAAATTTACTGTATAAAACATTGTGAAGAATAAACTAACAGTGCTTATAAGACTTTCATAATATATTCTTATCAGATATATTAACAGATAATGTATCAGACCAACAGAACAAGCAGGAGAAGCAGACTAAACAGATCCTAACAGAATGAGCTGTTGTTTCTTTTTCTATCCTGTAGTTCACCCACTTAATTCCTATCGGCTTGTTGTTGTTTAGTCGTTAAGTCGTGTCCGACTCTTCGTGACCCCATGGACCAGAGCACGCCAGGCCCTCCTGTCTTCCACTGCCTCCCGGAGTCCTATCGGCTAGCAGCAGACAGAATCTGATTGTGCCCCACCACACAAATAACACATTCTAATCATACCTAGAAACACGTCTGCACATACATACATGCTGGGTTGCACAATTATATACTACAACAGAAGCATTGTGCCGATAGCTATGATGTTATTGAACTGATAAAGATCAATGGTTTGTCTTCTAAGGAATGCTACCAAGCGACTAGTTCTAATTCGTTTTAATATTCGCCTCCCACGAGGCTGAGCAGAAATCATCTATCACTGTGGAGAAAAAAGCACTTTTTTTCAGAGGGGATTATTCAGGGCCAAACTATTTCTGACAGATATCCTGTCCAGAGAAAAAGGAGTTCCTTAAGTGCTGAAATGGCTGATGATCTCAGCAGGAACTTTTCGCAGTCATCATTGATTGGCTTCCTTTATTTCGTGATTGGACGCCAGGAGGTAAACAGAGGCTTTGTCTGCAAGGATGACTCTTCAGGAACATGGGGTACCTGGGACTGTGTTGCTGAAACCATGGATTTCAGCATCTAATGACAGCCTATCTGTAAGGTATCATTTGGCCTCAGTTCCAGAGTCTGGCCTGGCTGAAGATGCCATAGTTGTGCCAAACTATGTTAGGAATGTCTGCAAACACTAGACATATGAACTGCCATGGATTGCAGTTCTGCATTTGCGACAAACTAATATTATTATGGAACACTGATGTGTTTCTGCATTCGTGTGCAACTCTGTTCCTTTTCTTGCTTTCTTTTTTAGCCAGGCCTACCAGGAGCCTTGTGGCGCAGTGGTTAAACTGCTGTACTGGCGCCAAAACTGTGCTCACGACCTGGGGTTCAATCCCAGGTAGCCAGCTCAAGTTTGACTCAGCCTTCTATCCTTCCGAGGTTGGTAAAATGAGTACCCAGCCTGCGTTGGGGGTGGGGCAATGTGTAGCCTGCAGAATTAACTTAGGGGAGCTAGAGTTTTATTGATGCAAGATTCAGGGGTGGAAAGGAACCAGGCTGCAAAGGTGTGCTCATTCTGTCTGTCCTGGTCCAAGCACAAATGTAACTTACTTGGTTACAAGGCCCCATACCTGAGGAAATATGCACTCCAATATAGCACACTATGTCCACTTTTTAAGATGCCATGTCCCCCAAACCATTCTCATTTGTCTTTAGGTTTTGCTGAAGTTTTAAATCTCTTTTTAGGGGGGAAGGGAAGGGGAAGGAATGCTAACTAAGTAGCCAACTCAGAAGGAGACCTTTTAAACCAGGTGGCACGACATATGGTCTGCAACTCTTTTATCATAGCAGACTTACTTCTCACTTCCATTTAAAATGGAAGAACTGCTAGGATTGTGCTGAAGCCTGGTGCAGAATCTGGGCCTACAGGATGAAAATAAACACTGGAAATTGATAGTAAAACTGAAAGGGAATTACTCTTTGTTAATTTGGAAATCCATCCAGGAGGATGAAGGACTGCTAAGCTTGATTGGTAGTGCCTCTCAGGCTGGCTTCCATGTGTACAAGTCTCCTTCTGCCTAGTTAAGATGTAGAAGCAAGACGAAACAGGAACTGATCTGAGACAGAGAGAAGGACGAAAAAAGCATAGGATTACCAATCTAGAAAGAGATAAGAGGAGAAAAACACACAGACTACCTATTGGTCTGTTGTCTCCCTACCCAGAGTTCCAACAAGAATAATGCACAATGTCATTGTCCACACCACTGAAGAGAGATGAGGATCAAAAAAGCCTAGTAATACCCACTGTATAATATTTCTTATATTCTCAAGAATATCCACTGGCCAAAGCCATGTGACTGTCCAGATTCGCAGGAGGCACAGTTAGAGCACCACTAACTTATCAAGCTGGAAACAAGGTGGGCTGAAGACTTCCTCCTCTCTCTCTACTGTTTTTCCCCTCTTTGGTTACCTAGTGGTAGGTAGGGCAGTAAACTTAGGAAGGGAGAAAGGGAGGGAAGGGGGGAAGGGAAGGAAGGAAGGAGCAGACCCAGGCATCAGGTGTGGGGAGGAGAGGATCAAAACAGTTAACAAGCTGCAAACAAGGCTGAGTTCCAATTTCCTCCCTCCCTCTATTGACTCTTGTGTGGCTGACACAATGAAGTGAATTAACCCAACTTCCTAGGTGCGACTTCACAGTGGATCCATTTCCATTTTTCCTGCTCTGTGGTCATACCCTTAGACAGATCAGGCCAGCTTTGGTAGCTTTCAGAGGGTATGAGACAAATTCATAGTGGATAATGTTACTAGGTGCGTGGCTATACATTATTCCTCATGTCAGAGGATGTATATACCTCTGCACATGCCCAGGAGGAGGCGGCACCTGCAGAGTCCTGCTTATGACTTCCTACAAGCAACTGGTAGGCTACTGTGAGAACAGAATGCTGGTCTAAATAGGATTTTATTCTGATCCAGAATAGTTCTTTTTAAAATGTTCATATTCCACATAGGGAGAAAGCAGCAGGTAAGCCTTAAATTAATACTTATAATAAGCTATTTTTAAAAAAATTAAATTTAAATTAAATCTGACCTTTAATATCCACTAAAAGAAGGAAGAACAAAATTAAAAATCAGTAGTCATCTATTAGCATAAAAGAGCAGGTTGGGATATCAAAAAGTCAAGTTCATGGATTTCCATGAGCTCAAACCTCGTTGTTCTCATTGCTGTTGTTTTGCAGAATTTCATTCTCGAGTGTAATAAATAAACCAGAGCATCTGAACAAGCAACAGTGTGCTTTTGTCCTTGTGTGTCCTACTTGCAGAATTCCCGTTGGCATCTGACTGGCTGCTGTGACAAGAGAATGCTAAACTGGCTTTTGGTCTTAACAAGCTTTTCTTCCAGTTCAGCACAGATCTACTTCTGTTCACTTGTCTTAAAACCACAACAAAGCGTCTGACATTAAAGGCACCCCATACCACCTTCATCCCTCATTAAAAGTGAAGCACATTTCATGCACACACACACCCTCACGTGTCCTATTGTGCTCACTACATGCCATGTTCTGCCAGTATGCATGACGGATCTGGGAGTGACTCCGCCTTTTCTGCAGCAATGTTCAGGTTAGGGCATTTCCTGGCATTCTACAAACATTTTGTGGGTACATTCAGCCGTTGTCTTATTTCATTGTGTATTTGGCCTTGAGTCATCATTTCATTTTGTTCTGGAAAATACCCAATATGTAAATATCAAGCAAAACCTGGGAGTACACAGAGCACCAATGTATGATTAATCAATCTATGGTGGTTGTAGTGTTCCATTGTAGTCTCAGTTTCTAATTGATTATTGGATTTTCATTCTTTGGTATTGTGAACTTTCTAGGTGTTCTAGTAAGGAGCCATCTATAAAGCCTGGAATTCTTTTTTTCTAGCCAGTCCTGCCCTTGTCTTTCATCCCCAATGACCAATATGACTTTTTTTTCTCTTTTTATTTTTTTAATAGTTTCAAATATTTTAAAACAAAGACTAAAATTTATTCTCGAAGGCTCTCACGGGAACTGGAAGAATTTCTAAACCATCTCAATAGCATCCACCCAAATATACAATTCACCATGGAAAAAGAAATAGAGGGCCAACTCCCTTTCTCAGATGTCTACAGAAAACCCACCCACACAGACCGGTACCTACACAAAAACTCCAACCACCACCCACAACAAAAAAGAGGCATAATCAAAACACTGCTAGACCGTGTGAATCTCAACTGTGAAGTTCAATTTCTCAGTATCGAACTCAACCATCTGAATTGGGCCCTACAGGCAAATGGCTATTCCAAGAATGAAATCACAAGAGCCATCAAACCGAGAAAACAACACCGAACTGAAGAAGAAAAACAGCCACCCACAAATAAAGTATTTCTGCCATGCATCAAAGGGGTCACAGACCGCATGGGGAAACTTTTGAAAAAAACACAACCTACAAATAGTATTCAGGCCCACCACAAAAATACAACAAATGTTATGGTTAGCAAAGGACAAAAGGGACCCCCTCACCACTGCAGGTATATATTGGGACCACAAAACACAGCATCTACACCAGAATCAAAGAACATGAAAGACACTGCAGACTAAAACAACCAGAAAAATCAGCAGTAGCTGAACATGCCCTGAAACAAGCCAGACATGAAATCCTATTTCAAAAGACAGAAGTACTGGACAACACCAGCAATCATTATGTTAGACTACACAGGGAAGCCATTGAAATCCACAAACATCAGCACAGCTTCAACAAAAAAGAAGAAAGTCTAAAACTCAACAAAGTCTGGCTCCCAGCACTGGAAAAATACAGCCTGCAAAAAGGTCAACAAACTCTACCTAGCCACAAGGACCGGTGATCACTGCACACAAAAGACTAGCTAATGACACCCATCAATCACAGTGACAGATAATCTCCGCCCTTATCACAACAATACACACCTATAACAAAAAACACCCTGATCACCATAATCACCCAATCTCCTGAAAAGGACAAAAAGCTGATCCCACAGCTACAAATACTCAACTATCCCACACACTACACCAGAACACAGACAGAGTTCTAATTCCTGTCCTCTGAAGATGCCGGCCACAGAGACTGGCAAAACGTTAGGAAGAAAAACCTCCAGAGCACGGCCAAATAGCCCGAAAAACCTACAACAACCAAAGACTAAAATCTTCAGCAAATGTATTTGAAGTAAGTTCCTTGGCTTCAGGAGATCTTAATTATGTGTAAACATACAGAGGATCAAGGTGAAATTCTTACAGTTGAACCATGAAAAGGAGGTTCAAACAAGAATGAACTCCTTGTTCAACATCCTAATAAATTCTTCAGAATGATTATTATGGCTGTTTCCCCTCCATCTCTTTGATTGTACAAAGCTTTATTTTTAAAAAGAAAAAAAATGCAAACTTCCCCTCAGCATCATAGGCATCCATTTAGAAAAAGAAATCCAATATATTTTAAAAACACACACCATACACTTACAAATTAGGAAAGAGGGGAAAAAATCTCCCATTGGCAAACATACCATTAATTGTTATAATTCTTAATTTTAACAGTTAATTAGGAAAGAAAAGAAGAATTTTTTGAAGACGACCTCTTGTGGGGTTTTTTAATGTGGTAAGTGATGTACTTTTTTTACTGGTGTGATTTTAAATTGCTTTTCATGTGTTTTAATCTTACTATTTGCATTTTAATATTATAACTGTTTCTGTTTGTATCTGTAACTCCTTAGTTTATTTTGCTGTGAACTGGCTTGACTCTCAGTTTTGAAAGAAAAGTGCAATAGAAATTGAATAAATGCAGTAAATAAATTTAAAATGCCTGGGCTAAAAGAACTGTTTTAATTCAGAGATGGAAAAAAAAGTTTGACAGCAGTCCTATCTGCTTTGGAAGGCCTCTTTTGAAGATGGCAGTGCACAGGGGAGATGATAAGAAATTCCTTAAGGAAATTGAACCTTAAACCATTCAGAGCTTCAAAGGTGATCTTTATTTGTGTCAGAAGTGCTTCCGGAATGGATGGATGCTCTCATTCCCCAGGGGATGCCTGAATATGATCATAGTGATCACATTCTTTGAAGATGCTCCTTCCCTGCGCCCCTCCAAAAGGTGATAATCTGCACGTTGAATTGGATGGACTCTATAGAAAACAGGAAGCCAATATTTTCCCTAAAGAATTGGTGTTAACATGGCTCCTTGAAGTGGAATGATTTAGAATTCTAGGTTCTGAATTCTGCAAGAGCTGAAACTTCTGAATAATGTTCAAGGACAGACCCACCTGTAACCCATCACGGGAAAACAGCCCGGTGGTCACCAGAGCATAGTTAAAATCTTGTTGCTTAGCATAGTAGGTTGCACAAGAGTAGGCCCATTGAATCAGTGGGGGACTATTGAGTCAACTCCTTTGTAAGTTCAAGTGATTCAAATGGGCCTCTGCTTGTTACTTACTATGCTGAAACACAATTAGAGTAGGCACATTTGAACGTATGGAATGAATGGGACTGCTGACTCACCAAATCCTACTCTAAGCAACAAGATTTTGTCCCCCAAATCAGTGGTCCCCAACCTTTTCTGAGTCGAGGACCGGTTGGGGGTGGGGTCTGTGCGTGGGGGGGCATCCCCCACTCTTGCGGGTGGGCGGGGTGTGCTTGCACGGAGGAGAGGGGCACGCTCGTGGGTGGGAGGGGCACCTGTGCATGCGGGTGGCAGGCCGTGCATGTGGGTGGGGTGGGGTGGGGAGTGCGTGAGAGGGGGGCGGGAGATCTGTCTCTGCGGCCCGGTCCTGCCATGGCCACGGGCCGGCACCGGGCTGTGGACCGGGGGTTGGGGACCCCTGCCCTAAATCACTCCAGCAGAGTTATCCTGGTCCAAGAAAAGCCATAATGTTTGACATTGTTACAGCTATTGCTCTGAACCACTGTGGTATTACTGCTGCATGAGACTAGCAATGAACTTGTGCTAGCAGAGCAAATCAACATTCTTTAACACAATTCTAAAAAGGGGGGCAGCCCAAACAAAAAATTATGACATCAACTGGTCCTCAGATCAACACTAAATTTGGCATAGTTGTAGCAGACATTCTGCTTTTCCCCTGTGCCAAATCTGGAGATGCTTAGGTGATGGGTTTTTGAGTTATAATTTTTTAAAAGTAAAACTGTTCCCCCTATTCAGAAATAAGTGACCCCAAATGTCTCCAGATTTAAAATATCTCATAACAAACTAAAAAACAAACAAACAAAAACAAAACAAACAAACCCTGATCTTGCTTATCTGGAAATAGATAACACCCTCTTTTTTTTTTTTTTTTGGAAAGAATCCAGGCTGCAGGGGCTGAAATATTTATCCTCAACAGGGGCCTTTCAAATGGGAAAAACAGTGTATTTTTATATAAATTGTGTGATACAATGTTGCTGCTTCCTGGAGGAAAGGCAATGAAAGGTTAGGGAACAAAGTCAAAAGATAGGTTTCTGATTACAAGATGGAATCTTGCAAGTCCCCACAACTGAAATGTCCAGGGATCAAGCAAATATCCATAAATATGACTTTCTGAATCTAACTCTACAGGTACAAACAAAAATTCCATATCACTGTGATCTTCAACCTATAGATTCAGTCTATAGCAGTGGTCCCCAACCTTGGGCCTCCAGCTGTTCTTGGACTACAACTCCCAGAAGCCTTCACCACCACCTCTGCTGGCCAGGATTTCTGGGAGTTGAAGTCCAAGAACATCTGGAGGCCCAAGGTTGGGGACCGCTGGTCTATAGGATAGCATGATCAATAGTCTCAAAAAATGGCTGAGAAGTCAAGATGAATTGACAAGGTCATGCTGGCTTCAAACTCTTGCCTAAATCCAGCTACAAATAGTACAGACTGATATCTCAATAGATCAAGCAGTCCATTGAATTGGGTCCAGATTACTTATGCTTAGAGAAGACCCCTAGAATCTAAATGGATGCTTTTACTCATGACTACTACATCCGACTGATTTCAAAGAATCCATTATTGGCATGAATAATTCTAAATTTAACCCACTATGTAATGCTCAACAAGTGTACACCACCATGCAAGATCAGAGGCCATGTTTGTGGGACCTGGGGGAGTGGTCACAAAAGGGCAGCTGTTTCAGTGAAATGCTGTTCAAAGAAAACTTCAAGGACACAAGACTCGAACTTTTGCCATACCTGTGATGAACAGTAACTTCCGGTGCCCTTTAAGATCTGCTGAGGAGATCTTGACCTGAGTTTCCTCACTCCTAAATGTAGAAATGGGGTCTTCTCTGTTATAGCTCCAGCCGACTTCCATGCCCAGGGATACCTGTTTCTATGCAATATTAGGCAAATATGTAGAGAAGGCTTTTGTTTTTAAAGGGGCTTTTGGCTTATGTGCCTTTGTTTGTAAGATAACAGAAACCATTTACCATCATTCAGTACAAGTATGGTGAAGAGACAGTGAGCTTACTGGTTTACCATGAAGATATAAACCTGATAGTACTGTGAATGTCCCAACCAAGCTATTTGAGTGATATTTCTCTATATGTCATATAATTACATTCTGTTGCCTATAATCATTGTTGTTGTAGTCATCGTCATCATCAAGTAAAGCCTCAGTTTGAAAGAAACACATTATCCTGCCATATTGCAAAGCAAACAAAGAGTGGGATATCCTGGGGTGAGAAAATAATTAAAATGCTAATGAAATTGGCTGCAGCAAAGGTGTTTAGCAAAACATCCATGGAACGCAGCAAGTTATTTTAAGGAGGCCCAATAAAAGGCTGAGGCCAAAGTATTCGTAATTAGGAAGGGGAAATGAAAGCATCAATAAACCATCAATTAGCTCAGTCAAGGACATTGTGATGCCAATTTTTATTCTCAAGAAATAATTTAACTATGGAGTGATATATATTTACCACTTTGTTGTTCATATTGAAGCAAACAGTTCCATTGGGAATCAAGAAGAGAGATAATATGCTGCTGCCCTCATGTTCAGCTTGAGGGGGCGGCGGCGGGGAGGGGGTTGTCCCAGAGGTCTCTGGCTGGCCACCACATGAACAGAATGCAAGACGCAAGAGGCCTCTGGCCTGATTTTGCACAGTGCCTCTTATATTCTCATGAAGAGGTGGACCTTATTCTGGAACAAGAAACAGACTTCCTGACTTCATTTCAGACACGCAGAGGGCTTAGACCTGGCAAGGATAGACACCAATATGCAACACGCACACACCCGCACAACAGTCGGTTAAGTCATGTGGTGACATGTGTCCTCAAATGGCATTTCAGTTAAATCAAGGCTCTGACAGTCCTGAATTATTTGAAATGCTAAACAGAGCCCTTGTTTTACTGCCGACAGTGGCGATTGTGTGGTCGCTCCAGTCAGCCTTGTTTGGCCGGACTAATTTCTCCTTCAGTGTTGCCTGGCGTGTGTGAACTCTAGTACATATACACAAATCAAGGATGTTGTGGTTATGAGCCATCAAGTTGCTTCCAACTTATGGCAGCCCTAACAGGGCTTTGCAGGGCAGAACAGGGATTTGAACCCGGAGGTGTCCTGACTGAGTCATACTCTGACATTTTATCCACTACTGGCTTTCAAAGTGCTTGGTGCTCTCATAGATACACTTCTATTTATTAATGCATTAGTTAGCTACCTTTCAGCATACCTTTCCTCCAGGAAGCTCAAGCCAGTGCACATGGCTCTCCTTTTCTCCATGATCTCCTCACAACAACAGCCGAGTAGGGCAGCTAGAGTTGAGAGGGAGACCGTGGGTTTCATGGCTCAGAGGAGACAGCAGCCTGGATCTCCCCTATCTCAGTCCAGTACTCTGACCACTATAGCCCACTACCAAATCAGGTTCATTCCATGAAGCCTTCGCATGGGGCGACCCAGTAGCAGTTCCCATTTGATGGCTAAATTCTCAGCTGAAGGTTAGAACGGTAGGACTTGCTAGGATTGTCTGCCCAAACTGGAATTATCTTCGTTTTCCTAATGAAAGACCTCATTTGTTTCTTAACTGCTTTGTTAAAAACACATGTTGTTCACTATACATTTGTTAAAGGCTCAGACAAAACTGATAATGTGGAAGCTGCACTGTTGTTTTTAGGATGCTGTCATTGGCTAGTTCTCCAACTCACTTTTTTTTTTAATCTTTGTACTTTTTTTTTGGCCAAACAAAAAACCAGGAGAGCTTATTTTGAGTGCTGGCCCTGGAGGCTACGGTTCCACCTCCACCCCGACCACACACATTGCAACACGTAGAACTCCTGGGTGGGGACGGGGTGTGTGGGCCGCACTGCGGTCAGATTTCCTTTGGCCCTTGGAGGTAAGCAACTCCCTCCACCTCAGAAAGGATAGAAAGGGAAATCCCAAATGAGAATCCCTTCTGCCTCCATTTGCATCTCTGCACATTGATTTTTGGAAGGAAGGAAAACTGGGTCAGAAGGATCCGAAAGAAGGTGTGGGAGAGCCTTCTGGGTGGCTGAAAGAGGCAGGGTGCACTCTCGGTGCGGTTTCCCTTGTTGGAAGAGGTGTGCTGTGCAAGGGGAAGCCCCACAGGAGCAGTGGGCCCAGCACACCTTTCCATGTGTTTGTAGAGCTGGCCAGCAAGGGAGGGAGTCCATCAAACGTTAATGGCACCGCGATAGAAAACCGAACAGACACACAAGTTGCCTACTTGCAGCCTTCCTCGATAGGCTGTGATGCACTGTTTCTCTATTTATGTTATCGCTTCTATGTTTCCATTTGCACATGTATGTACTAATTAGCACATACACATTTGTACAGATTTAGCTCCTCTTTGGCTTCTTTCTCCATACTCTATTTTCTCTTCACTGGCAATGAGTAAGTGGTCACTCTCGACCCAACTGATCATCTGGTGGCCTGGGCGTGCCAGAGCGCCCGAGCTGGCTATGTATTTT
Source organism: Intellagama lesueurii (assembly GCA_037013535.1). Classification (NCBI taxonomy): domain Eukaryota; kingdom Metazoa; phylum Chordata; class Lepidosauria; order Squamata; family Agamidae; genus Intellagama; species Intellagama lesueurii. Next base: position 158,966,700 of record JBAJHW010000001.1, on the reverse strand, counting down.
CTGCCACAAGCAATGGCACAAATCCTGTCTAGCCTACCCGTGAGGGAAAGAGAAGACAGATGGGGGCTAATCAGCCAGGATGTAACTCCATCCAACGTCAGGGAGACATCTTCGCCGGGGGCAATGTGGTCGGCCTGGAGAGGGGGGTGCTGAATGGCAGATGGTCGGAGGACTGGACTCCTGCAGACTGAATTACGAGAGCGATGGAGTTCAGAAAGTTGCATTTTCTTCAAAAAAGTATTTTGTTACATAATTTGTACCATGTCTCCAAAAAGTTGCTTTCCTGACTAAATCAACCCAACTCAGCCCAACCTGTTTGAGGCCCAGGCCAAAGCAGAATGGTCAGATCCAGTTCTTAGGAAAGTGCAAAGGTCCAGAGCAATCCGGACTGTTCTGGTGATTCTGACATCGGAAGGGAGCAAGGAAGAAGCCAGACTGAGGGGAAGGGGTGATGTGAACAAGAGACGATGGTTGGCGCTGCGGGTTAAACCACTGAAGCCTCTGTGCTGCAAGGTCAGAAGACCTGCAGTCGTAAGATCGAATCCACGCGACGGAGTGAGCCCCCGTCGCGTGTCCCAGCTCCCGCCAACCTAGCGGTTCGAAAGCATGCAAAATGCAAAAATGCGAGTAGATAAATAGGTACCACCTCGGTGGGAAGGTAAACGGCGTTCCGTGTCTAGTTACGCTGGCCACGTGACCATGGAGGATTGTCTGCGGACAAACGCTAGCTCTATGGGTTGGAAACGGAGATGAGCACCGCCGCCTAGAGTCGGACACGACTGGACAAATTGTCAAGGGGAACCTTTACCTTTATATTGCGTAAAGGTAAAGGGAAAAAAACAGATAATGAACTTATGTATTTTTGGAAGGATTTGGGGGATGGATAAAGGAGATGGAAGATTATGTTGATAAGGAAAAGTATGTAAGATATAACGGTCCCTAGGGTGAGGGTTGCACTAGTATTTTGTTTTCATTTATTAGGTAGGTTTATGTGTTAATAGTTGTCTTGTCTTGTAATAAATTTGAAATCAACCAACCAACCAACCAACCAATCAATGAGAGAGGATGGTGGTGTGATTAGGAGTGAAACGAGATTTTGCTCCTTGGCACTTCCAATGTGCTGTCTTAGGCAAGAAGTTCGCCTCCAATCACAATGCTTGCAGGTGGCACCAGTGCAAGCTTTCTGGCCCCCTCGGCTGGGAAGGGAAGTGCCACTGCTGCATGCCACGCGCTGCCTGCCCCAGCATTCCAGGGAGAGGAGGAGGAGGAAAAGGAGGGCAGGGCCACCACAAACCCCTCCCTCCCACACACCGCTACCTCTCACTGCCATGGCCTGGCCACTCTTCAGTTCGCTGATACCTGGCCCCGGGATCCTCACAACCAAGGGATGATGATGGGGCGAGGGGGGGGAGGGAGAACTGCTTGTGCAGAAGAAATTTAGGACATCTCCCCCTGGCCGCTAGGCGGTTGTAGCCAGGCGTTATTTATTGAGTCAGGCAAGGCCTGGTCAGGCTATCCAGGCAAGTGGCAGTGGTGGGGAGGAAGATAGGGCCATCCCTCTCCTCCTCCTCCTCCTCTGAGAAACGGCTGGGCTATGTGGACACCTGAGTGGCAGCTGGGAGGAAGAAGGGGCAAGACTGACAGCTGTATACTTTCGAAGAACGGAACAGTGTGCATGAAAAATGCAAAGATTCAAAGATGCCAGGTAGACAAACTCTTGACGGTAGCTGTATGGAATTTGGCAGGGGTACTGCCTTGTTTAGGGTCTGCCACATCTCCAAATGTCCTGTGCATTTGTGGAAAAACCCAAAAGATGGAATCATCCAAGTTTTCCAATGCATATCAATGGGAGGATGGTCATCGGAACACACAACTTGATCTGAATGGGACTGAACTGGAAGGGACTCAGATCATCCTGGGCTGAACCAGGGGGAAGCCCTGCGCTTCCTCTTACATTAGGGGACCTGCGCACAGCCCTACTTGCTACTAAAACATCACCCCCAAATTTAATACTCCTCAGGCTGTCTGTGACTTTTCGGTTCTTTTTTAAAAAATTGTTTAAAATTATTTAAAACAGTAAGAAAACGGCTAAAATGTGATTTAAAAGGTGTCCTCTCAGAATCCAAGAAAGCATTTTGACTCTCCCCACTGAAAACCATGAGGAACAGAAATAAATAAGGAGTACCCTTTAGTCCTAACACTGAATAAAGTAATGACACCATAAACCATTATTTATTTATTTATTTATTTATTTATTTATTTAACTTATATGCCGCCCACACTACCCAAGGGTCTCTGGGCGGCTTACAACAAATTACAAATTATGTTGATTGTGAAAAGGATGTTGTTAAGTATTCACGTTGAAGCTACTGTTGTTACTCGAACATGTTCCTGCCCCCTCAGGTAGGCAGGGAAGAACTACCGCTGCACACCACACACTGCCCAAGTCGGATATTTCCCTTTCATTTTGTATAGATTCTGATACACAGACAGATAGACCTCCTTTTGCGGATACAAAAAGCCTTCCCTTCTTTTTCTATCCTGTGGACTTTTATAAAAGCAGCAAAGCTTTAAGGAGCCAGCCAACCCACTCCTCCTTCCTCCTGCTTTTCTCAGCAGCAGGTCTGAGAACTGGCATGGTCTGTGCGTAACAACACTCCCTATGGTTCTCAAAGCCTTTAAGAAAATCCTTTGGCCCCCACCAACAATGCTCCTCAAAGTCTTCCCAATTCTCTGCAGCACAAAGCCTGACTGACTCATAGTTATTATGACTCATCGGGAGGAAAAGAACCAGGCCTCGGTCTATCAGTCACCACATCTAGGGTGTGGGAACAAATGTGAAGGTCAAGGGGAATGATTTGGGATGGGGCCACTGGGAAGGGCAGAGGGTGTGGACCAAAGCAAGGTCATGCATTATGACAGGGACACTTTCCTGAAGAAAGAAGCAAGGCAACCCCACCTTGTTCTTTGGCCCTTCTGGCAATGGTGCTTGATTTGTATTACAAATTACAAATCGGTATTACAAACCTGGGCCTGGTTTGTAATACCAGGGTGGAGACCAATAATAGTTTTCCAAGTGCTAGTAAGGCACAGCAGTACGACATCCCCTTGTGATACGAGCTCAGACTGTTGTGACTGCTTCTGTTCAAAGACATCAATGGCTTAAGAAGCTCTATCAAAACACCATTACTATTCATGTGCTGTCAAGTCGATTGACTTATGGCAGTTCTTTCTAGGTTTTGTTTTGTTTTTGTATAGAGTACTTAGAAGTGGTTTTCCTTTCCCTCCTTCTGGAGGGCACCCTGGGACTGTGCAGCTTGCCCAAGGCCACCCAGCTGGCTCTTTCCCTAGGAGGCACAGTGGAGAATCAAACTCTCAGCCTCTGGTTCTGCAGGCAGATATCTAACCCAGAGAGTTAGATATACATCACCCCAAATATATCAGAACAAGAGAAATGTGTACAGACTGTTTTAGGAGCGCTGGATGCTAACGACTATCAGGTCAAAGTGTGTGTTTTAGAACCATTAAGCAAAGTGAGGCACGGGCCTCAGGGGATAAATTGGCAAGAGTAGCAAATCAAGCATCAGCACCCTTGCCAAGAGGCCACTCCTGTTGCTCCAGGTGGCCTTGTGCCCAAATGCCTGGCCCTGAGTGCTCCCTCCAAAGTCAACCACTGTGGATGTGATGGCCTGGGAAACTCTTACACAATTACAAAACTGGCAGCAATAATGGCTAGGAAAGGTGTGGGAAGTTGACAATCCTTTGCTTCCTGCTACAGGCAGCAAGAGATGCTGTGCTGGTGGTGGTGGTCCATTTAGTACAATATTCTGTATTCTGACTGGCAGCCACAGTCAAAAGTCTTAGGCAGAAGGCTTTCAGATCATGTGCTACTTTATCCAAGTGAACGAAGATGTGAGGAACTGGACTTGGCACCTTCTGGATGCAGAGCATGTGCTCTGCTGTTGATCTATGTACACACTCCACAGAAGACTGCATTTTCCAGTGCACCAGCTACATAGACGCATGAATTCACCATGCCGCCTAGGAGTGCTTCCACTTAGAGGCTTTTATGACAACCACACATAAGATGTTGTTGATCCTTGAGTGATTGCTTCCAACGTAGACAGATGAGGTGACTCAGAACCTGTGGAGCAGAAGGAAACGTCTTTGCTTCCTCCACAAATATATATGAATTTAATATTATGTATTATTATTGCATGGGACTGCAGTACTGTTATTGTGCGGCCCAGCAAAACAACATTATACAAGGCAATTCTAAAATGGGAGCACCCCAAACAAAACTTGTAACTTTTAAACCAGACCAGCATCAAATATGGCACAGTAGGAGGAGACAGTCTGATGTTACTCTGTGCCAAATTTGATGATGTTTAGACAAATAGTTTTAAAGTTATTAATTTTAAAGAAGTATGTATGTGATTCCACCCCTCTGGTGCAGACCTTAACAACTTTCTTGTCAACAGATAAGAGACTGCTAAAATATATTTTCAAACACTTAACTTTTTTCCTAAAAAGAATAGTAATTACATTAGCCCCTTATCTGCAGCAAATCTATCCAGTTAGTAGTTGTAGAAATATTCAAAAGTTAAAACACTCCTTTTAAACACAAAATCAGCCATTTTATGACTCTGGAGCAAGCTCGTTCGAACCTTTTTGCTCTTAAAGGGCTAGTCACCACTTAACAGTCTCCAAAGCCTGCCTCTCTCCCAGCTTTGAACAGGCAGAAATCCAAACAAACAGTTCCTGTTTTATCCAGCAGGAAGGCTAGTTTTTCTTCATATCTCCTCTGGCAGGCTTTTCACTTTTAAAATTCTTTCATTTCTTCTGAAAAATTCCCCCCCCCCTTTCCTTTTCTTCTTCTCACCCCCCACTCCTGATGATCACATTTAGAATCATATAATTCTGGACTGTGTGATTATCAGTGGAATTTTAATATCTTAGCATTAATGATTCCATATTTCTGGGTGGGCTTCCTCACATGGGAGTGGATGGCAAAAAATATAGCACATGGTGAAGGGTAAGTTTGAGGAAAGCTCAAGCTGCGAGATTGAATGAACTCTGGCAATGGAGAGCCATGTACTGTATGACCTCCAAAGAAAGACATCACAACACAATAGCTTGAAAGTGTTGCAGAATTTTGAAATTCTATGGCTAACTTTCCTCAGCTGTGCAGCAGAAGTACAGGGACTCACAGAGTAAAATGGTTGTGAATTCACAGATAACCCACCCACCCCTTTCATTAACTGACACTTACAGTCTCAATAACTCACTCTGAGAAATTAGTTGTATAAAGAATAAAAATGTTCCATTTACTTACAAATGTGAATATATTAACAACAAACTAACAACAACATGACTGCTTTTAACACCTCTGATTCAGTATACAGTGCTTTCAGACTTTTTCCTACCAACCACCATCAATGGACATCAACAGACTTTCTCTGAGGAACAGGGCTCACTGAGCAGAGACGCTGGGCTCTCTTTGAATTCTGACACACAGGAGAGAATGATTGGTTGAAGCTGGACAAGTTGATAATTACTCCAAGCCTATAACGAATTGAACATGTATGCATGTGTTCAAACTTATATCTTTACATACCACGTAGTCATTAATCCTACATTGAAATGGCATGTCACAGATTTAAAGTATAGAATGTAACTGATAAAATCCAGCAATAACACAAATAGAGGAGACACGGCAAAATAAAATAAGAGTAAGTTGGAATGTTAGAATAAACCTGAAGGAACCAAAACAGTGTTCAACAGATGTCAAAAACATGGACTGTTTGGTCCTTCCAATGTTTTGGAGTTCCACTCCCATAATCCTTTACCATTTGAATTAAGCTTCTGGAAGCTGAAGTCCATAAGCTTAAGAGAGCCAAAGCTGCCTCACTCCTGCTCTGAAATACATAACTGAAACTCTTTGCTTCATCTCAACCAGGAACAAATCCCAACCGGGCAGTTCAAATGAATTCAGGGTCCCGTTCTTGGTAAACGTGAGTCACACCTCCAAGATGAGCGCAGCTATCTTCAAAACGTCTGCTGGGGATCTCAGGGACTGAATGGGAGGAACAGACCCCCAAGGCAAAGCTTGCTTCCTTCTCTGCCCTGAGATATTAAATGTAAGCTCAGTCTTGAGTAGAGGAAGTCGTTTCTGTAAGTGGAAATGTGAGGCCCCAATTTTTTCTAGCCTTCCCTAATGTTGGCAATTGTCACAGCAGTCAACAGCTCACAAACAATGGGAGCCTTTTCATAGATTGCTGACTCCAGCCATTCCCACCAGCCACTGCTTTGACGGCCGGAGGCTTTCTGCCGTGATGCAATTCCACAGAGGCAGAAAGTGCTGATTTAGGGGCATTTCTAGATCTGAATTCTAGTGGCAGCCTCTGTCTGATAATCTTGCACGTTGATGACAATGGCATGAAGCAAGCTGAGTGAAGGCAGGGTCCAGCCCTGCTGAGAAGGCAGGCTTCGCTAGTGTTGTCAGGGTAGCAGCTTCCCATTCTCTGAGATTTCAGGGGGGGAAAACCTGAGATGTGGGGGCGGGCTCTTTGCACGTCACAGAGACAAGTTCTTGTGATGTCACAGAGGTAGGGCAGGCAAGCAAGAGTCCCAAGAATTCCAGCTGAGGGAAATTCCTAGCCAATTCTGGGACTGCGAGTCAAAATGATGTGAACGTCCCGTGCCTAATTCCAAGCATGTAGCAGTTCCAAACTTTGTCCCTATCCAATGGGAGAAGATGCTACCATGACTCTCCCAACTGGTTTCTCTCCAAGCCCTGTGGGTCCCTGACTGTCCCACTGTACCCACATCATGCAAAGCGTGTTCTAGCCCTGGGGCTGGCATCGCTTTCTCTGTTGAAGGCCACATGGAGGGAGGAGATGCTAACCGGCCGAGGATCATCCCATGAACTCCTTGCTTTGGCAAGGGTTGAACAAGATGAACTTTGGGTCTCCTGGGTTCTAATCTGCCACCTTAATCACTGCCAGCTTGAGGTCTTCTTAGGGCATAGCTCCAAGGCCAAATGAACTCTCACAAACTGTCAGTGGGCTAGGAGTGTATCTGGGAGGGTTTCATGCCCTTGTGTGTCAACTATCATTTGCTACAAAATACCACCCAGCACTTTATCCTTGTCAGGTATTGATGGTTAAGTGTGGAAAAGTGGAACTGAATATGAGCTGATGTCAAATGCTAATATTTGAGGTCAACAATCTGAACCCAAAGAGAATATCCAGAAAATACTTAACAGAAACATTTCCAGGAGTGCTTTTGTAGGACCACATTCCTTTTGGTTTTAAATATGAGTCACTTCTTATGCCACAAGTTCTGTGTTGCATGCATGTGTGTCCAATGTATGAGTCAGCTCTTTGTGCCGCCCTAAAAAACTTTCCAGCAACCACGAGGCCTGCTAGGTGTGGGCAACCCTTAAGTGATAAATGGTTGTTGTGCTTATGGTATCCCCTTATAAGATTACAAAATGAATGGAAGTTGATATATAATTGGGCCCAGAAAAAGACAGGAACTTAGGGGGAAAATTAGTTTATAGAGAACCAGTGCTCACCGGAATCCTTTGAAGATACTCTGATGACCAGACGACGGTGAAATCTCTGATCCACAGGGGAAGGATCGATGTTTAGTTGTGTTTTTTTTGGTTAATTATTTGTTAGAATTTTAATGTTTTTAAGTTTGTATGTTTAGACATGAATAAAATGTTGGGGTGGGGGGAAGTAGTGTTTCCCTCCCAAATGAAAACGGAGCCAAGCGTAGCTCCTTCTGGAGCTGATTCTATAACGTTGGTGCCACTGTGGAGAAGGCCCTGCCTCTTGTGGATGACTTTTGGGCCTCCCTCGGAGTGACTGTACAGAGGAGCCTAGCCTGGGAAGATCTATGACATTGGGGAAAGATGCTCCGACAACAGAGCTTTTCCAGGAAAAATCTGATTTACAGCACCCCCAAAAGGGTTTTCAATGTATGTGAAAGATTAATCTGGTGTTTTAACTATTGCCACTCCACAGGGAGTTTCTGTGGCTGAGCAGAGGAAGTTGAACCTGTGTCCTTACTGTGTCGTCTACACACCACACTGGCTGTGTAATCTCTGTATAAACTCAAGTTGGTTTCCCAGTTTACTGATGGCCATAGTCTCGATGGCTCTCTTCCCTGCCAGGCCAGAGCCATGTGCTTTTCAATATAAGGTGATGGGACGGACAAACATGGAGACCTTGGCAAGCCTTTCTTTATGGAGCTGGAAAAAGACAAGAACAAATGGTTGACTTCATGTCACTAAACAAGTTGCTCTCCTGCATTATTTCTTTCTCCATGGTCAAATTCTCCCAACATTTGTCCAGGAAGGATCAAGTTTGTTTCCCATTTTGGCACTCCAGTTGCCTATACTGATCAGTGCCTCCTGTTTTGGTTGTGTGATCAATTTCCTTCTGGATCTTTGCATTAAGATCTTTGTTTCCTCTTCAATGGGAAAACTACATTAAAAGGTCTATAACCAAAAAAATAAAAATAATTTTTTTTAAAAAAAAGATTACAAAATGACCATCCTAGCATCAGCTTTCTGCACCATTTTCATGCAACTCTTTTCCCTTTGCCTTGGAGGCCAGCAACCTCGCTCATTCTTCCTGAAACTGCTAGAATAATGAGAGAAAATGTGGTTGCTCTGGAAGGAGTCCATGTTGCTAGTCCTCTGCACATTTCCTTTGCCCCAATGTCCCAAGCGGCGGCTTATGCTCCTTTAATTTACATGGCTGCTCTTTTTCTGGGAGTGGGCATGGCCTCAGCAATGTAAAAAGGAGCTGCCTTATCCTGCATCTCTCCAGATCAATTGAGGGTGATGGAACTTGTAGTTTAGCACATTTGGGGAACATCAGCTTGGGGACAGTTCCTGTGGCCGGTAGGATTGTCACTTTCCCCTTCTTCCCCCCAAATGGCCCTACTCTTTTAAATGCCAGCATGATGCGCTCAGCCATAGCAAGTAAATCTCTTCCCTCCACTTGTCCATACAGTGGTGTTGTCTCTCTGGAGCTGTTCTGAGTCATTTGTTGTTGTTGCAGATTTGAATGGATTAGCATTTGGGTCCGCGAATGAAAAAGGGTATTTGTTGCTGGACATACTGGGATGCACTGGGTCCTCCTGGTCAGCCTGTCTACACACATCCAGACTTATTCACTGGTGTCTCATTCCCAAGACAGACCACCCTCCCCTTTTGCCTTTCATCTTTGCCCTCTCTCTGCCTACTTCAATTGCTCCTCCCTTTCCACCTTATTTTACCCAACCACAGTGCATGGAGGGGAGGAGAAGGACCAGCAGGAAAATGCTTCTCAGGAAACATCATCACATGACCCACACAATGCATGGATCAGCATGGAACAACACAGTACTTGGGTCCACCTAAGCTGAACCTGTAATGGAGCAAACTGGAGTAAAGAAGAATAAAAATGTGCCACTACCCGATGGTGATGTAAAACCATTGAAAGCAAAGTTCTTCTGTCGCACTGTGACCCCGTTCGCACCAGTTTCAGCTTGGACACCTGGATGCAGCACCGATATCATGAGTGCAATGACAGCTAACAAATGCTCTGTGGCAGAGCTCTTAATGGCACACTAGAAAAAGTTACCCCCATTGAACCTTTTTAGTGAACCAGGGAACTATTAAAGTCAAGACAAAATGGTAACCCTAAGACCATGGTCACACTAAGCAAATGTTCCCCTGTTCTAACAATACATTTCATACCTCTGTTGTACTGAATTGCAGTCACATTGTATATATACCTTGGTGAATGTTCCAATGTGTTTTAATGTTACCGATCCATTTTCTCCTATTTGAATAATTATGGCCGGCTACACCATGGTACCAATTTATTTTCTCTCTTGTTTTCTGGGCAGTGCAGCCCCTTAATTTAATTTTTTTTTAAATTACTAACTGATGCATCAAAATGTTGGGTAGGGTTTCCTGTTTAATAAAATGTCCTCCGTTGCACTTGGACCTCTGGAAGAAGTGCATGGCACTCAATGGACCTGGCACTCCCCCTCCAGGGCTGTGTTGCTTGCCAGATAGTAGGTGGAATGAAGCAACACCTACCAAGGCCTTTACAGTCATTGTCATAAGTTTACCTACATATCAATATACCAGCCAGGAAAAATTAAAAAAATATTATAGCAGGGCAGCCGCATAGCAATAATGGTGGCTGCCTCCCCTGGTAACTTGACTTTGGAAAAGAATTACCAGGGTCATGCACTTGTGTCATACCTCTAACGAATAAATCAACAGTACACCATCAGGAAAAAAACAAACACTAGAAGCCTCCTGGCGAGGGGGAAATAAACTGCAGTTACACCGCTGGCTGGGTAAATAATCTGATAATGGCCCTGAGTCTTATGATCACAAATTAATGCAACTATCTAACTAGGGTATAACTAGGGAACATTTGCCTCGTGTGATCACACCCTAAGCAAAAAAAGCACACAACAAATATGTCCACACATTCCGGACTGGAGGTGGGCATTTCTGGGCCTTGCATGGTTTTTCCACAGGGGTGCAAATGCTCAGAATCATAATGAAAACTTTTCTTGTAAGTTCCCAGGATTTCCTTTTTCTTTCTTTCCTCCCCCACCTCTACATTGTGGAATAAGTACCAATGAAAATGGGCAATAAAGCCCTAACTATAATTATGCATTTATTTGAAGGGTTTGTGAGGTTTCCTTGATAAAATAATAAAAATAAACATTTGAACTAAAATTAAACAGATCGCTCCCATTCAGAACTTTCCCTCTATTATGCATTAGTCCCTTAGCATTGTGAATAAACAATAGATACTTTTACAAGGGAAACGCCTGGTTGGAACCTGCGTTAAAAGAACTTGCTGTGACACACACACACACACACACACACACACACACACACACACACACACACACACACCCCTTTATAATGACTTCTGTCATAAACATATATCCCTTTAGTGCAGCCAATAGACTGGAAAGAGCTGGGGTTGAATATCGCTCATTATTAACATGGGCAGCAACCCACAATGCGTTTTCAGTGTCAGGACGTAGGCTTTGGACTTGTAAGATAGTCAGGTCATGTCTTTGGGCATGTACAAAGTGCCTTTACCTCACTCTTAGGAAGGGAGAAAGAATGAATCATTTCAGTGATGTATTCGGTATCCTGTACCGAATAAATGATATAGACTGAGACGAAGCTGGTTGATCAAGCCACCCGGGAAATGCCCGGAAGGTGGTCTGCCTGCCTCTTGTTGGTTTGCTTGAACCAAGTAAATGTTCAGAGAAGAAGGCTGTGCAATGAGCTTCCAGCTAGGCAGTCACCTAGATGTTATTCCGGACACAGTTCAGGAAAAGTGTGGGAGAAGCTCAGTGGGAAAAGGAATGGCTCTAAATTCAGGGTCTGTGTTAATCCTAGCTGGATATTTCCTTCATTATATTCTTTGGGCTTTTCCACTGAGCCTATTGTGGTGTCATTTGGGAAACAGAATCATAAAAGACAGTCATAGTAAGTCGTGGTTGAGGGAGTGCATAAATTGGTGTGTTATGTGCTGTCATATGCGAGATTTTTGAAGACTGGTTTTACCATTGCCCCCACCCCCAGTAAGCTTCCCTGGTCAAGCAAGGATTCAAACCCTGATTTCCTGAGTCTCTCCATCCGCTACACCACTAAACGGGTCTTGGGCTAGATAGTCCTTCTGCACATAACACAAGGATGAAGATAAAGCACGGGGTCTATGAACCTGGTGATTAACTGCTCTTGGGACACTTAATCCTGTCAGGTGATTCCAAGACCCCTTCAAGGCTCTCCCCCTCTTGATGGCTCTTTATTTTTAAACTGGCCTCGCTTCAGCCAGGCCTTTGAATAGAGGTCTATCCTGTGTAAAGGAGGATAGATAAGCCCTGCTTAGTGATCCGTTTAGTTGGCTTCATAACCACTGCAAAAGCAAAATTCCTTCCAAGTGTAAAAAGCAAATGTGATTTTTAAAAAGAGAGAGAAAAGAACCGTGTCTCCCTCATAAGGTTGCAAGCTCTTAGTTTATAACACACATCACAAAGTTTCAGCTCCTAATCCTCCTTGCCTAATTTCAGGGTTCTTTCATTGATGGCAAATGTGATCCGAACAAACGCAGCATGAAAGTGCCTGAGTCCAATCTCCTGAGGTGAAAATTCAGCAAACACAAGGCAAACTGATGATAAGGTAATGGAGTGGATAGTCCCATCTGCTCTAGGTTTTAACACAGCAGAACTAACCACCTGATGCCACCTTGTCTCTTGTTTTCCAAACACTGGTTATGTGTATTCAGTATTGTTTGTTCTGACTGATAGATGAGCTTCTGCATATGTAAATATCTAACTTCTTTAAAACAACCTCCCCCTTAATCATCATCATCTTAGAACTGCCCAGCTGGAAAGGACCCTATGAATCATGGAGTCCAGGCCCTGTCAAGGAGGCCCAGTGGGGGGAATCGAACTCCCAACCTCTGGCTCCACCGCCAGAGACCTAAGTCACTGAGCTATCAATGTGCAGTTTAAAATATATTGGTTTCATTGCATAGCTCCTTGGTAACATGATTTTCACTCTTTTGGTGAGCCTTTTGGAGGATTATTGTTCTTGCTTTATTATATGATTTTTAAAAAACGTTCTTAGTGTGGCCAGCTTGGGGTGCTCCAGATGTTGATCTAGAACACCCATCAACCCTGGACACTGCCACCAATGGGGTGAGATGAGAAACGTGCCATTCCAAGGACTTCTGGAGGGTCACAGTTGGCCATCTCCCTTGTAACTCGGTTATCACATGGTCTGTGTTGTTGTTATGTGCTGTTGCTTTCAGCTTATGGCAACCTATGAATTCGTGATCTCCAAAAGGTCCTGTTGTTAACAGTCTTGCTCAGGTATTGCAGACTGAAGACTGTGGCTGCTTTTAGCCCGTCAATCCATCTTGTATTCCACCTGCCTTGAACTTTTCCCAGGAATTTAGGCTTTTTCCAGTGCATCTCACGAGAACCTTGATTTAGTCATTTTCACTTCTACAGGAAATCCCAGCTTTTATTGGATCTAGCATCCACTGATTTGCCTTTCCGACATTCCAAGATTCCATACAAACTCTCCTACCACAACACGTTCTGAATGAATTGATTCCTGCCCCCCCTTGTCAATTTTTGTCACTGCTCATGGTAACTGGGAACACCGCAGTACAGATGATCTTGGCCTTGATCTCCAGTAAAAAACATCTTTGTCCTTGAAGATCATCTCTGATCTCTTCCTTGCTTCCCTTCCGAGTCTCAGTCTTCCACTGGTTTTTTTTTTTTTTTTTGCCTGTAATCTCCATTTAGATTGATAATTGAAACAAGGACAGAAAATCTGAACAATTTCAATGTCTCTATTGTCAATGTTAAAATTTAATGTCAACATTATAGTTATGTAAATCTTCTGTAGTCATGATTCTGCCTTCTTTATGTTCAGATGTAATTACTTTTCAATAAACTGCATTTTGAAGTGTCATTGATAATTCATAGTGATAGATGGGTAATTGTGGTATATCAATCAGTCTTTAAGGCAGCTTCTTATATTATTTTATCCTCCTCTTCCTCTAAGCCTTTGCAGGATCTTAGGCTGTGATCCTAGAGCCATTTACCTAGGAGTAATTCCCACTGAATAATCATTGCAGGATTATGCTGCAACACAGACAAGCAGATGGTAAAATTATGTGAGAAGCTGACATAGTGATAGATCGATATACTACAGTTGGCCATTTTTCATTATGAACTCTCAGTGGCAATGTTGTTCAGCTACCAACTCCTGATTTGCATATGAGAATTCTCACCAGCCTATGCACAACTACTCAGAAATAAGTCCCATATAGTTCAGCAGATGTGTGTATATAAGACTGCATCCTTAGAGTGAGACTACATTGACATATAATGTGGGAAATGCTGCAGAATTCGGATGGCCTGATTCAAGTTTTTTTCCATTGACAACCTGACATAAAAGCCAATGTGAATCATGACTGTATTTTCTGCCTTCTAATCTTTTTTTTCCCCCTCCCTTGCTTGGGCTTCTACTTTTTTTGACAGCAGATCCATTTGCAGCAGTCCAGGTTGTGTTATCGTTTGGACTAAGGCAGAAACGTTTGTGCAGGGATGCTGGTGGTTGATGGGGTGGGGAGAGAGAACACGCATGTCCTCCCCAGATAGGAAAAGCACCTTTCCCCTCCACTCCTGCTTCATGAGGGAGGATGAGCTGGAGCCAGCCCCGTTTGATTCGCTCTTCCTCTGCTGCAGCCAGATGCTTGGCCCTCGCAGCCTGGATGCCTTTTCAGGCTGTTTGTCAACTTCCTTCTCTCTCCCTTTGTGGCCAGCTAACACAAATTTACCAAGGGAAGTCCACCTTCCCATGTGTGACAATGGTGGGTTGATTCACATTCTTCTCACATCCCTGTTAAGCAAGTACCCGACTGCCTAAAAAAAGAGAAGAAGGGTATTCACATAAGCAGTGTCCCGTTCTCCACATTGTGTACTCATTTTTGTACTGTGAGATCAGTCAAACAAATGGTTGGGAGGGGGGGTCAACGCTTATCACAGTTTCTGTTCTGTGCTATGTTTGAGCAGCAGGGTGCTTGCCTTAGTCACTTTCGTGGAGAAAATAATCAATTTGTCCCAATACATGAATCAGTTCTACTTAGAGGTTGGTTAGGAACACCAAGATGAGATGTCTTCATGCTCACTATTCTTATGGCTTTCTATTTTTCTGCTTCTCCATGTCACTACATTTTTCCTTACTCTTGTTTTAGAGCGGAAATGGAGAACCTGTGGCCTTACAAATGTTTGTAGACTGTGGCTCCTGACATCTTGCTCCATTGGCTATGCTGCACCGCTGATGGGAACTTATTTCTGAGTAATCATCGCAGGATCCAACCACATCTGGGGCCCCACATTTAGAACAGTTAGTGTTAGGAATCATTGGAGGTGTCACCTCAGTTTACCCATGTGTAGCTGGAAGGAGCCCAACATAACAGAACAGGACAAATTCTTGGCTTAAGCCTGTCATCCTATGCACATTTCTGGGGTTGGGAAAAGTTACTTTTTAGACTACAGCTCCCAGAATTCCCCAGCCCGAAGAGTCTGAGAACTGTAGTTCAAAAGATTAACTTCTGAAGCTCTGAGAAACATGCACAGAATGGAAGAAAAAAAAAACTAACTTTGCAAAACATGTACAGTATAGTAGCAAAATACAGCATTCTGTAGTATCTTCGTATAGAGATTCCACCATTGACGTCTATGTGCTTACAAAGGCAATGGCAACAGGTCTGCCCAGGAATCTGGGATGTCTTTTCTTCTATTATCCTCTATTCATTTTGTACCATCTGGTCTGACAAAGAATTGTGGCGAATCCCAAAACTCGCCGTGCATGTGATGTTCTAGAGACCTAACAAAGCTATAATAGAGGTGTCATTGAACCCTGCCTTCATTTCTATGCACAGAATTGCAGCCTTGGGGAGCCACTTTATACCAGTTTACTTGGTTGCACTCACAGGGAATTCCACAGAGGGTTGCAGTCCTACTTCTGTCCAAGGTCTCTGCTGGATACATAAGAGTTTCCTCATTTTTCTTCTGTGGGGAATGCGCCTACAAAGCCACCAACACCTGACAGACCAAACTACCAAACAAAATCAAGGGCATTTCTATACAAACACGCTTCTTTAAACAGAAGCTGATGAAATTTGAATAAGTCCTAAGTAGGAACTCCAAATAGAAAACACATAAAGCAAATCTCTTTGGGTGTTTCAGGATGCATGACGAAGTATGAAGATACAAGAAATGACAAGCCCTGAGGTGCTGTTGCCAGGACCGGGAACCATGGTTTTCTGAAATGAAAATATGTGTCAAGGTTTTCCATGAGTCATTCCTGTTTTATAATCTTTTTATACTTTTTGATTTCGTCTAACGTACTGATTCCAAAGATGTCCAGTTGATCTTGCTGTGCAGTTGACAGAAGGGTAGCTTCCTTCCTTAATTTGTACCATTGCTCACACACAAACCAAAAAACTAGAACAGCCAGTTTTAGGATTTTAAATTTTTTATTATTTCCTATTTGCTACTACAAGCAATGAAGAAACCTAGTACGATGGCTTTCATGGTTTTTACAGATCAAGCTGAGGGCATATATTGATTATGATTAGCTTACAATAAGATGCTGGAGTATCGTTCATATCATCATTGTCGTCGTTGTTGTTGTTGTTGTCGTCGTCAAACTGAAGAGCTGGAAAGGGCCCTATGGATCATCCAGTCCAAGCCCTATTAAAGAGGCATAGTGGGGAATCAAACTCCCAGCCTCTGGCTCCTCAGCTATGTTTATATTTTAAATCCCTAAAGCATGTGTTGTAGAACGTTAAGGCCAGCTTTTGTATTTAGTATTCTTTCTACATAATAATAGCAATGGATTTAATTCCATTTAATTTAAAATATTTTTACCCCACCTTTCTCCTTGAAAAGGACCCAAGGCGGCTTACATCCTTGAAAGATTATATATTTTTTAATAATTTTTATTAATACAACATAAACCTAGATTATATTTAAAGCTGAAAACAATGAGTTTACCTCATTAAAGGTAAACAGTGGTTTGCCTCATTAAAGGACAATATTTAAAGCTAATAACAATGAGTACAAAGAGGCGGCTCTCATCATTAAAACAAAGTATTAAATCTAAGAACAAAAATACAGAAATATCGAAAAGAAAAAAAATCCTGCTCTGAGAAATGGACAACACAAAAATGGAAAACACAAGTAGTACTAAAAATCCAGTCAAGGTAGTAATGGATTACAATCCATCTAAAAAATCTCTCACAGTTAGCTAGTTACTGAGGGAAGGCTTGCCTTAAGATGCACAGTGACTCAAAAAACATTCTAGCGTTGTCCCATTCAGGGTCCAATCCTATACAGTTGGAGTGGAGACGTTGTGGTCCTCCAGATCTTGTTGAGTTGCAGCTCCCATGTTCCCTCACCTTTGGCTCTGGTAGGTAAGGATGATGGGAGTTGCAGTCAAACAAGATCTGGAAGGCTGGCACATTTCTCATCTCGAGCCTATTCAGCCCTGAGCCAAATAGACCCATGCTATAAAAACCATCTAGAATTTACGGCAGTTGTAAGTGAACAGTAACAGTGCTTCTGCTTCTTATACTACTGCATTGTGTCTTACAGCTCAGCGGTTTAGGCCTCTGGCTGCAGAGCCAGAGTTTGGGAGTTTGATTCCCCCCACGGTGCCTCCTTGAGAGGGGTGGGGCTCCATGATCCAGAGGGTCCCTTCCAGCTCTGCCGTTCTAAGGTTATTATTTTCATTATTACTGCACCATCTAGCCCATGCCTCTTCAGAAGCAAATCCTACTGAATTCAAAAGCTTTGAAGTGGAAAAATTAGATGAAGACCCTGAGTTAAAATAAAAGCAATGTGGAACATCCACGGGCAGTATTTCACCTGAGCCTGCAATAAACAGACCGCTGGAATCACAGAGTCAGGGAGAGGCTTGTAGGTCTTTCCCCCTTGCTCATTGCAGGAAATCAAGAGCTACCTAAATCTCTCTCTCTCTCTCTCTCTCTCACACACACACACACACCTGTTCACAGTTTTTTCAATGTTACATTTAAAAATTAACTAGTTTTTAAAAGTATAGAACTTGGAAGATTAACTCAATGAAAACTGAAAACATTTAACCTTGGAAATTAGCGTTCTTGACAGAGTCATTAAGACCTTCATTGCTGTGCTCTCTGCAGCACTCCTATGTCAGTCCTCCAAAGGGAAAACAGTCTCTAGCTATCTTTTAAAATTACATTTATACTAGTAGGTAGTTCATGCTGTGTTTATATCTTATTTGGCTCCTGCCCTCAAAACCTTGGTTCTTTCCCTTGACTCGTGTTTCCTTTCTTCTCGCCCAGCCAGCCACCAAACGTCGCCCCGTGAAATGGACTCGTGCGGGCAGAGACTTAGCCCCATGGCTTCTCCTCCTCCAGGCACCCTTTCCGGAAGCCACAGCTTCCTTTCCTCCTTCACCCTTTAGCAGAGCGTCCTGCAACCATGCAGACGACAAGTCAGACGTTCCCCACCCTTGCAAAGGAGCAATAAGGAACGCCTAAATAATCTATCATCCTCCAGCTCAGTTGGTTTTCAGCAGTAGCCTTCTTTTTGAGAATAAAGCAAAAAGTAAAGCAAAGTGTGCTACTTATATACCGCCCTATAACACTAAAGCACTCTGGTTTACAATTTAATTATGCAGGCTACACATTGCCGCACGCGCACACACACACCAGTGAGCTGAGTACTCACTTTACTGACCTTGAGCCGGCTACCTGAGCCTGTCAGGATCTCAGGTGGTGAGCAGAGTCTTCACTGCAGTAGCAGTTTAACCACTGTGCCGTGAGACCTGAAGGAAGGATACATCAACTTAGGTTCATCTTGCACAGAGGCTCCTGAACTGTGGTTTTGTTCCAAAAAAAACCCATGTTGTTGCAAAAATGACCCACAGCAGAATTCATTTTATATTTGTATTTTTAAAATATTTGAATAATATTGGACAATTGTGCTGGACAATTGTGTTGAACTGATTTAGGTGGAATAAGAATTGGAATTGGTCACCACACCATGATCTCAGTAGTTGCTTTAGATGAGGGCAACACAAAGCTACAAACCATTTTCTCAGAAAGTCTGTTTCCTTTGAGAACTTTTCCTTTGAGACAGTGCAGTAGCCTTGCTAGGAGCCATTAATGGGGTGGGTGGGTTGAGATATTTGGTGACTGGCAGGTCTTTGCATAACCAGTTTGGACATTTGAATCCACATTGCCAGAGATGGAATCTGAAACTCACCATCTCAGAGTTGGTTCCATTGCCCCCAGTTGGAACCTGACTCCCAGGGCCAGCAAATCACATCATGAATTTTGGAACCTTTATGTTTTCCAGGGCTTTTTTTTGGGGGGGGGGGGGGGGCAAAGGCAGCACCTCCAGCTTTGTAATGCCCAGCCTAACAAAGACTCCTGCAGAGTCAAAAGCTTAGCGCCTGTGCATGAGATTTTACTGGTCTAATCAAGGAACCAGTCACCCTTGTCTTAAGGTTATAGGACAATGGCTAGAATCCTATTGGTATTCATGTAAGGCTTATGTTACTTGCTGTAGCTAATTGCAACTAATCGATGAGGGGCTGGGGCATGTCTTGGTTGCATGTCCAGTCATGCATCTGACTGTGCAGCTGAGATGCACCTCAGCGCTCCACCAATTAGCCACAAGAAGGTGCTCTATGTTATGCAGACTTTACATGAACATCAGTAGGATTCTGGCCAAAGTTTCTCAGCTTCAGGAGTAGCAGATCCCTAAACCTTGAGAAATGCCAGTTTTACTATTACGTCTCTGTATTCTAACCTGGGGAAGTATTGCTTTGGGGAAGTGGATAGCAAATTCTCATGGGCTCTTTGGAGAAGACATACCTGAATGAATACTTTGAACAACTGGCATTCTTGTAAATGTGAATGCTATCTTTTAGACCATTAAATTAACATATTGATGTGTTCTTTCCAAGCTCTGGCTATTCAGCGTGAAAGAGTCCGGAACTAGGTAGCCCTCCACTTTTCTATGCAGCCATCACGTCACTCTTACTGTCGACAAGCTTCTTTTAATTCTGACCTACCAGCTTTGCTGATGGGTAGGCATTCAAAATGCTCTGAACTTATCTCAGCACTGTTCTTTTTTAAAGTTATGATCAAAGGTGAAGTAACAGAGAAATCGTACGTGACCAGAGATCCACACACTGTCATGAATTCTCGAGTAAGAGAGGAAACAATGTTATCAACACACATCAGTAGTTGATGCATACTGCCTCGGTATAAAGCCGATGTCCATCTGTCCCAGTAATGATGATGAAAACGGTGCCTATCAAGGCAGTATTGTCTCCTTTGACTGGCAGTAGCTTACCTATAACTCAGACAGATTTTTTTTCTCCATCACTTGCTACCTGAGAATTTATTCATTAAAAATATCACAGACTAAAGCTGGGATCTTTTGCCTGTGAAATATATGTGTTTTACCACTGAGTTATAATTCTCCTTCAAGTACTGGCACTTGGTTTCACACATTTCTGATTCATGGCTCTGATTCATGGCCATACCGACTGTGTATCACAGTGTTTTGCTTCCTTATCAGAGAACAACTTAATCTGACCTGACCCTGCAGGAGATAGGAGAGGGACTGGGCAAATTAAGTGCCACCACAAGATCCTTATTTTTCATTCCTTCCAGAAATACCTCTTATTAGTAAACGTCTGCCCCCCTGCCAGTATGTAAAAATACAGATCTAACTTGTAAGGCCATTCTGAGTGTTATTAAAGGATGGCACAGGAAGGACTCTCTAAAATTATCTGTCATCAAGTCCATTTCAATTTTGCCAATTCTCTCAGAGTTTTCTAAGAATAACTACAAAGTCCTACAAAGTAGTCTTTTTGCTGATGCTCTGTGTACTTTGGAAAAGTCTGCATAGGTAACAGGACACATAATCCCATTAGCCACAGACACTTCAGGGAATCTCAGGTGGTCCCCCTCTGGTGAGGCATAGCGGGGGTTCAAATTCCAGGCCCCTAGCTCAAGAATCAGCTGCACCCATCTGAGGAGCTATACCAACTCAGAAGAACTTTCAAGTTCTAGATAAACACCAGGTGTCTATTTCTATACTGATTTGTAAAATAGGCATATGACTGATCACATTTTTATTTTATTTTATCTCACAAAAAATAAGAGTTTTTTGTTTTTGTTTTAACAAACTGACTTTGTTAGTTGTGGGTCGCTTTCCCTCCCCGCACGACTTCATTTGGCAGTACCCTAAAATAGAATGGCTCATTAGCCACAGATCAGAAGGTTAATAAGAACACAAACAAAACAAATGTACTGAATTAGAACAATCCATTAACATTCATTAGTAGCTCACCACTGATTCCTCCAGCATGCTGCTTTTGCTATTGCATTAGCATCCAGCAATAATTGTGATGTCAAAAGACAGGACCCACATGGCTCAGCCTGGAACCCTTTGGGAGGTGGCCTCCTATGAAAATCAATCAAAAATGTAGGTCTGCAAGGAAACATTTTAGCCACCAGGGAGCAGCTGTCGTGATTTCCAAATTCATGTTAAAGGCTCCTTATGCAAATAGCTTTATTCCTCCATTGTTTCAAAGAGAGTCTGAGGTCTAGCAGTGAACTCAGTACATTAAACATTGTGATTATAAGTCCACACGAATTCCCAGCCATTTTGAATCCTTAGTGCTCTATCAATTAAATTAATTATCTGCCATCAAGTTGATTCCAACTTATGGCAACTCTTGCCAGGGTTTCCTAGGTATAAAGAACTCAGAAAGTGGTTTGCCTGTTTTTATTAGCAATCTAGGACTGTGCAGCTGGCCCAAGGCCACACAGCCTGGTTCTTCTGGGATGCACAGGGGGGAATTGAACTCTCAACCCTGGTTAGTCCAACTTACTGAGCTATCCAGCCATTTGATATCAATGTTCTACTGGACTAGAAATGATGCACAAATGAGCTTTTGTTTTAACAGATGAATCAACGTTTAAGATACAAATGGACAGAATCCAACTGATGTTCACATAAGGTTTCATAACTTGCTGAGACTAATTGCAGCTTATTGATTAGCTGACAGGGTACCTCTTCATTGTCTAGTCAGGTGTGACTGAGACGTGCCCTTGCACATCATCAGTTAGCGATAACTAGGCACAGCAAGTTATGCAAACCTTACTCAAACACCAATAAGATTATAGCCAATCCTACACCCTATACGCAATCCTACATTTCTCTTACATCTGGTGGGGCCACCGTGAGATACAGGAACCTGGACTAGAAGGGCCCTTGGCCTGATCCAGCAGGGCGTGGACTGGAGTGTCTTAGGATCCTGATTAACTGTGCCAACATTACACTGAGATTAGTGAGGCCAGCAGTACAACAGGAAAAGTTTTTTTCAGAACATCTATGAATATTGAAGGAACAGCAGAGAATACAAGGACTATAATGTTGAAAAATATAATGTGGGGGGAAAAAAAAGAACTGCCCATCTCTCAAAATGATGGAATCACAGGAAGGTCTAGCTCCTGGCTGCACAGAGAACTGGGTTACTTGGAAGTCACAGAGTGCAGTCGGTAGAACCAAAGTGAGCCTGTGAAAATTGGCTTTTCACACCAATGCCGTCGTTTGTGAGTGCAGAGAACAGTCAACCTCACACCTAGGTCAGTGTACTCGGTGCACCTCCTCTGCTACATAGTAAGAGTTCATGCTAGCTGTCCCAAATGCTCTTGATGTTGCATGCTACTGGGCAAAAATGATTTGATATGCTTATAAATGGTGCTGTGGTGCTTCTGATGTGAACAAAGAAAGAGGAAGTGCAACAGGATCACAGGATGGGACTTCCTGCTTGTTGCAGCTGTCACTCCGGGCTTCGGCATGAAGGGTGGACCAACCAATTCTTAGTAGCAGAAAGCACATTAAACACATCTGCATTGGTTCAGTCAGAAAGGATACTATTTTACTATTCCAAGAATACATGGCGCTTCATTTCCCTCCTCATTTTACTGCCGGTGTAGTCTGACTCTTGACTAAACTTTCATAGCTGATTTGAGGAAGCGAGCCAAGCCACATGCTTGCAGGGACAGAAATACTAACGGAAGTCCATCCACTGACTTGTTTTTTTGTTGTCCTCTTTTATGGCCTGTTGCTCAACTTGCTTGGAGTGTTTTTTTTGACTCAAATGACTTCCCAACCACAGGCTTTCTTTTCTTGCTGACTCACCCTTTCAGTGGAGATTTATGAAGTTCCAGATATGTTTTTAAAAGGGCAATGATTTTGGAAACAGAGGCCAGATTCTATTCCTTCTTTTGTATTCCTAGTACATACCTCAGTTTTTACATAGTAAAAAACTGAAACTATCTCCTGCTTGTTCCTGTTCAATTGCACAAATTGTTTTGACAAGCTCCATGCTATATCTGGAGTCTTACACTCAATGGGCTTAAGCATGTCCGCACAACCCAGTTGGTATGAAATGTTCCTAGTCAACATTTGGTTGGCCGAAGAAAAGCAGAAAAGAATATACAGTGTGCAAGTTAATTAACAGATTGCAATCTAGCGAGTTTATCCCTTTCTTGTTCCAAGATACTGACCAGAACACAATGAAGGTTTCAAGCTGCAGCTAAATGCCTTGGTTAACATTTACACTCCTTTGAAGAACTGATGACGGGTGGCACTTCTTTTTCTGCATGTTTTTATCTGACCCTTTTAGGTATGGTCTAGAATCAACCTGTGCCCTGACTCTATTGGGCTACAACTCCCATTGTCCCCACCAATAAACCATATGGCCAGGGACAGTGGGAGGTATCAGAGGGCCCCCAGATGGAAGCCACTGGTCTAAAACATATGGATTCAAGAAGCTCACAAGAAATAAATCTTTTAGACACATATACTGCCTGAATCCCCTTCACGGATTGCTGCCTTGTCGTGGCGAAGGGGCTTGAGTAATTCAGAGAAGCTATGGGCTATGCCGTGCAGGGACACCCAAGACGGACAGGTCATAGTGGAGAGTTTTCACTAAACGCGATCCACCTGGAGCAGGAACTGGCAAGCCACTCCAGTATCTTTGCCAAGAAACCTCCATGGACAGAAACAAAAGGCTAAAAGATATGATGCTGGAAGATGAGCCCCTCAGGTCGGAAGGCGTCCAATATGCTACTGAGGAAGAGCGGAGGACAAGTACAAGTAGCTCCAGAGCTAATGAAGTGGTTGGGCCAAAGCCGAAAGGACGCTCAGCTGCGGACACGCCTGGAAGTGAAAGGAAAGTCTGATGCTGCAAAGAAAAATACTGCATAGGAACCTGGAATGCAAGATCTATGAACCTTGGTAAGCTGGATGTGGTCAAACAGGAGATGGCAAGAATAAACATTGACATCCTGGGCGTCAGTGAACTAAAATGGACGGGAATGGGTGAATTCAATTCAGATGATTATCATATCTACTATTGAGGGCAAGAATCCCATAGAAGAAATGGAATAGCCCTCATAGTCAACAAAAGAGTGGGAAAAGCTGTACTGGGATACAATCTCAAAAATGATAGAATGATTTCAATACGAATCCAAGGCAGACCTTTCAACATCACAGTCATCCAAGTTTATGCACCAACCACCGATGCTGAAGAGGCTGAAATTGACCAATTCTATGAAGACTTACAACACCTTCTAGAACTGACACCAAAGAAAGATGTTCTTGTCGTTATAGGGGACTGGAATGCTAAAGTAGGGAGTCAAGAGATAAAAGGAACAACAGGTAAGTTTGGCCTTGGAGTTCAAAACGAAGCAGGGCAAAGGCTAATAGAGTTTTGTCAAGAGAACAAGCTGGTCATCACAAACACTCTTTTCCAACAACACAAGAGGCGACTCTACACATGGACATCACCAGATGGGCAATACCGAAATCAGATTGATTATATTCTCTGCAGCCAAAAACAAGACCTAGAGCTGATTGTGGCTCTGATCATCAGCTTCTTATAGCAAAACTCAAGCTTAAACTGAAGAAAGTAGGAAAATCACTGGGCTAGTCAGGTATAATCAAAGCCAAATCCCTTATGAATACACAGTGGAAGTGAAGAACAGATTTAAGGAACTCGATTTGGTGGACAGAGTGCCTGAAGAACTATGGATGGAGGCTCGTAACATTGTACAGGAGGCAGCAACAAAAACCATCCCAAAGAAAAGGAAATGCAAGAAAGCAAAGTGGCTGTCCAACGAGGCCTTACAAATAGCAGAGAAGAGAAGGGAAACAAAATGCAAGGGAGATAGGGAAAGTTACAGAAAATTGAATGCAGATTTCCAAAGAATAGCAAGGAGAGACAAGAGGGCCTTCTTAAATGAACAGTGCAAAGAAATAGAGGAAAAGAATAGAAAGGGAAAAACCAGATATCTGTTCAAGAACATTGGAGATATTAAAGGAACATTTTGTGCAACGATGGACATGATAAAGGACAAAAAAAACCTCACAGAAGCAGAAGACATCAAGAAGAGGTGGCAAAAATACACAGAGGAATTATACCAGAAAGATCTGGATGTCCCGGACAACCCAGATAGTGTGGTTGCTGACCTTGAGCCAGACATCCTGGAGAGTGAAGTCAAGAGGGCCTTAGAAAGCATGGCTAACAACAAGGCCAGTGGAGGTGATGGCATTCCAGTTGAACTATTTAAAATCTTAAAAGATGACGCTGTTAAGGTCAATATGTCAGCAAGTTTGGAAAACTCAGCAGTGGCCAGAGGATTGGAAAAGATCAGTCTACATCCCAATCCCAAAGAAGGGCAGTGCCAAAGAATGCTCCAACTACCGTACAATTGCACTCATTTACACGCTAGCAAGGTTATGCTCAAAATCCTCCAAGGTAGGCTTCAGCAGTATGTGGACCGAGAACTCCCAGAAGTACAAGCTGGATTTCGAAGGGGCAGAGGAACTAGAGACCAAATTGCTAACATGTGCTGGGTTATGGAGAAAGCCAGAGAGTTCCAGAAAAACATCTACTTCTACTTCATTGACTACGCAAAAGCCTTTGTGTGGACCAGCTCTCACTTCCATACATCGCTACTGGAAAAACCATAGCTTTGACTATGCGGACCAATCATGGAACCCAAGAAAGTAAAATCTATCACTGCCTCTATATCTTCCCCTTCTATTTGCCAGGAGGTGATGGGACCAGTGGCCGTGATCTTAGTTTTTTTTATGTTGAGCTTCAGACCATTTTTTGCGCTCTCCTGTTTCACCCTCATTAAGAGGTTCTTTAATTCCTCCTCACTTTTTGCCATCAGAGTGGTATCATCTGCATATCTGAGGTTGTTGATATTTCTTCCAGCAATCTTAATTCTGGCTTGGGCTTCGTCCAGTCCAGCCTTTCGCATGATGTATTCTGCATATAAGTTAAATAAGCAGGGGGACAATATACAGCCTTGTCGTACTCCTTTCCCGATTTTGAACCAATCAGTTGTTCCATATCCAGTTCTAACTGTTGCTACCTGTCCCACATAGAGATTTCTCAGGAGATAGATAAGGTGGTCAGGCACTCCCATTTCTTTAAGAACTTGCCATAGTTTGCTGTGGTCCACACAGTCAAAGGCTTTTGACAGTCAAATATTTCATAATATCTAGATCTAAATAACGTGTTCCAGAAGAACATGGTCTGAAATTGTGGAGGCACCAAATGAGTTCCTAATAGAATTGGTCAAGGGCACTGGGAGGACCCCACAAATGTATATATATGGGGGCAGGGGCAAAGCAGATGCTGAAGTTTCCAGCTCACTCCTGTGTATGAAGCTTTTACAAACTGAAAAGCCTCTGTTCCTTTGGGAATCTTGTAAAGGCTACATTTTCCCCCCCGTGTCTTCAAGTCCCAACCGATTCTGTGGAGCCTTTGGAATAGCCTCCTAGGCTGCCTTAGCTTGTGCAACTTGAGCGTATATTTGCTCATCTCTAGCCTCCCCTTTCTCCCTCCCCTTCATGAAATGTCTCTGTGTTAAATTATGACTTGCAGGGTGCTCAGCAGTTCCCTTCTGTTTGTGAACTTGGTCAAGTGCAACAAATATAACATATATCGCTATATAGAGCCAGACCATTGCTCCTTCCTGCCCAGTAATATCTGCATTGGCCAGGGAGAAGGCATTTTGCTGCCTGAGTTAGAGGTCAAGATGCTCCTCCCCTTTCCACTTGCAGAAGCTGATTTGACTGGCAATTCAATTAAATCTCACAGCAACAATAATGGTGGTTCAGAATCTTTTTCCTTGGCTGAAAGTAGCAGATTAATTTAGGAAATGCACAAGATTATACAGAGGTTGTACCAAATATATGCACTAGTTAAATAAGCTGTAGTACATAGCTTCTAATTATAAGAGGCCTGTAAATAATTTTTAAAAATCAGTAATGCTGTAGGCTTTCTAACCTGGGCGTTTCATCTTCCAGCACTATCTCTTGTTTCATTTTAGACTGTCTCGTCATAGACAAACAAGTGAGTCCTAGAGAAAATCAAGTCTGAACTACATCTGGAGACAAAAATGATGAAACTGAGGCTGTTCTACTTCAGGCACATCATGAGAAGGCAAGATTCTCTGGAAAAGACAATAAGGCTAGGAAAGGTGGAAGGCAGCAGGAAAAGAGGAAGACCAAATATGAGATGAAATGACTCCCTAAAGGAACCACAGGCTTGAGTCCAAAAGATCTGAGCAGGGCAGTTGAGGACAGAACATTTTGGAGAACGCACATTCATAGGGTCGCCATAAATTGGAGTTGGCTTACAGCACACAACAACAACCTCTTAAATATGAAGTTCTTTGTATGTTTCAATCCTGCCCTGAACAGAGGTGAACTAGCAGCTGCTAACCAAAGCAATTGTTTCTCTGAGCCAAACGGTATAGCTGGCCCAGACTGTGATTGGCAGCAACATTTCAGGATCCCAGGAGAAGACGTTTTGCTTCATCTGCCACTTGATAATTTCAACTGCAGATTAAGTCAAAGAGACCCTTCGTATGCAAAGCATGGGCTCATTTACTGAGCTATGATACCTCTAAATAATAATAATTTTGTGCTCACTGTATTTCATATTAATCCTCTGGTGCTAAACAAATTTATTCAGTTTTAGTAAGACAAAAATCCAGTTAAGTATGTTCAGAATGACAGCCTTAATAAAAACCTAAATTTAAATTCTATTTCTGTTTTCTGCTAGGTTCTTCTGAAAATGGAAATCTTTTTTTCTTTTCTAGATGCAGAACAACAATGTGATACCTCTGTTGTCAAGGCAGAAACTCTATGGGATTTTTTTTTTCCTAACGTGGAAACAAAGAAATAGAGAATGTATTTATAATTTATTTATTTAAAATATTTTTGCCCCACCTTTCTCCTTAAAAAGGACCCAAGGCATCTTGCATAATTAAAAACACATAAAAACTAAAAACAATAAGTTATTTGAATGTTAAAGAAGAATTGAATAAACATTATATTAAAAATAGTAGATAGAAGCATTACTAAAACAGATTTAAAAGTACCAAAAATACAAACCATGCCATTTAAAGAACACCTTTTAGACAGCCATTCATTCAGGGAAATCTTGCCTGAAGAGAAAGGTCTTTGCCTGTTTGCGGAAGGACAGCAAAGATGGGGCCAGCCTGGCCTCTCGTGGGAGAAAGCTCCAGAGTCTGGGAACAGCAACAGAGAAGGCCCTGTCCTGTGTCCCCACCAAACACACCTTTCAGGGTGGTGGGATCAAAAGAAAGGCCTTCCCTGATGATCTGAACACCCAGGCAGGCTCATAAAGGGAGATGTGGTCTTTGAGGAGTGTCAAACTGCAGTACTGCCATCAAAACTCTGCTCACAACCTGAGTTCAATTCCAACGGGCTGAGGTAGCCAGCTGAAGGCTGACTCAGCCTTCCATCCTTTATAGACTGGTAAATTTAGTATCCGGCTTGCTGGGGGACAGGGGAGCAATGTGTAGCCTGCAAAATTAAATTCTAAACTATCCAGAGAGTGCTATGGGATGGTATATAAGCAGCACAGTTTACTTTTGCTGTGCTTTGCTTTGAAATAGATAACCTTTAAAACTATCAAGAGCTTTATAGATTAAAGCCAGCACTATGAATTGTGCCCAGAAATGGATGAGCAGCCAGTGGAGCTGCTGTAACAGGGGGAGTTATGTGATCCCTGTAACCATCCCCAGTCAGCAATCTGGCTGCTGCATTTTGGACCCTCTGAAGTTTCCAAACACTTTCCAAAGGCAGCCCCATGTAGAGTGTGTTACAGTAATCCAGCCAGAATGTGTCACCTTGGCCAGATCAGACATCTCCAGGAAAGGGGAAATGCACTCCTGGCCACCGCTGAAACCTGGCCATCCAGGCTTAGGGATGAATCCAGGATCACCCCACAAGCTGTGCACCTGTGTTTTCAGAGGGAGTGTAACCCCATCCAGTACCAGCGGCATCCTTATTCCTTGATCTGCAGTCCATCACTCTATCCATTACATCACACTTGCAATCCCTCACTGTGCTCTACAGAAGATGAAACGCTGCCTTGCATTGGGTTTGTTATCAAGCTTCTGCCACCACAACTGAACGTTAGGGATCTGCCTCCCTTATCAAACGATGAAAAGCTCCACAGGTGAGCCCACACCACCCTTTCCTCTCATGCCATTGCCAGACGGCGTGGCTGTGCACTGGCACCTTTCAGAGCTCCTGAAGTAGCACTTAGGTTGACATTGTTTGGCCTGGAAAAATAAATGTTTTGTTCTGAGCATCAAGATAAACTGCTGATTTCGGTCTTAAAGAGAGGGGGGAAATACCGACAGTTTTTCAGCGCTGCTGCTTTCCATAATGGGCATTCATTATCTACATGACGCATGAAGGGCTCCATGACTGCTCTGTAACAAACGTGTGGTTGCCTAGAGATTCCTGCCTGGGGGGTGGCAGGGGCATAAGGAAACGTGAGCCAGAACTGCCAAGAGGGACTGAGATATAATTATCTCAGTAAAAGCAGGTGGGCCTCAAAGGAGAGATTACAAGCACTTTCCCCAGCCGGGTTCTGCCTTATTGATACTAATGGGGGTGTGGGTGGTGGTCAGCAGGTTAATGGAGCAATGAACAGGCCCACCAGTTTGATGGACAGGACTGATGATCTGTAAGATATGTGAGGGCAAGAGCCTTACATATAAAAAAATTTTGTTTCACAGGTAGATTGACTACAATTTTAGTTGATTTATATGAATTACCTAATTGGCAGGGTTCCCCCCCCCCCCCAAAAAAAAACACACACACCTGTATGCCTTCTGGCTCTGGCCCTACTAATCTCAAAATCTGATAAGTCACCTTTGCATCAACATTTTGCTAACGTATCTCACACTTATTCTATGTTGGAGAAAGATGCCTCTAGTCACTTTGGGTCATTTCAGCTGATTTAATTACATTAACCAGTAACCAGTTAAAAGCCACATCTTCAAAAATACCTTTATCAACTGACAGCCTCAGAAAGAATAGGTAACAAAGTCTCTTTGGGGTTTGGCTTGAAGCCTGTTGAGTCTATAAATTGAGCAGTATCAACTTCAGTCTGGGGACCGAGTAGAATTCCAACTAATTGGTTTAAGTTAAGCCCTCATGAAATCAGTGGGACATATTAGTCATACCTTCATCAGCTTCCATTGAATTCAGTGAGAATGAAATTCAACTAACCTATCGTGAAGGGATCCCACTTCTTCTATCCATTGTTTGCTAGCAGTGACTTAGTAAACACATTTTAGGATTTAGTCATTATTAAAGAAATTCAAGAGGATACTTCCTTTACTTCCATCTCCAAGTAAACATTTATATAAAATACACAGGAAAAATCAACTGTCTGCTGCCCAGTTAGTAAAGTCAAGTAACGAAATAGAGTACTTCCACACAGATTTTGTGGTGGGCTTCATTCTCTCTCCACTCATTGCTGCTTTCTCTCTCTCACACACACACATATACTGTTTCTGTCATGTCATTATTAGCTTTCAAAGCAATTCTGTAATCCAGACATGTATTAAAAGCAGTGTTAATATCTCATAGAATGATGAAGTTTCATAATATAGGACAGTTACATAACTGAAAATGTACACAATCTATATTCTGTAATTACAACAATAAAAAAGAACAAGTGTCCATGTGTGCCTGTGTGTGTGTAGTTTGGCAAGGATACGAAGATGACCTTAAGAGTTTATCCGGCTTAATTTCTTCTAAAATGCATTGGTTAATTCAGTTATTGAATTGGACGGTAACCTACAGAACCCTCTTAAACCGGTAGGTACAAGACCTTCCCAAAGTAGAGATAGCTCTGAGGGTTTGTTTTTCCCTAGGGCCTCTAGTACAGCCCCCAGACATCGAGAGAGAGAGAGAGAGAGAGAGAGAGAGAGAGAGAGAGAGAGAGAGAGAGAGAGAGAGAGAGAATATAGGTGAGTGAGAGAAAGACTCCTGGTCTGGTAACAGGAGGGTGGGGGAAAAGGCTGAGCAAGCACTGGTGCAACAACAGAGCTAGAAAGAAGTGGGGAAGAAGAAGAACAGAAGAAAATTAAAAAGGCAGCAAGGGGACTAAGGGCTTTCTTCCACCCCCTTTGAAGCTGGCCTTCAACACTGGATGTATCTGTGGAAGTATAGTGTTCAGACCAAGGGGGGTTAACATTAGCCTTATCATCTGCTTTCCTCAGGCCTCACTTTGTCCGGTTTCACCTGGTGGAGCCTCCTTCACTAGAGGTTTTTAAAACAAAGGCTGGCTTGCCATCTGCCAAGGATGACTTAGCTGTGAATTTTGTGCTTTGGCCGAGGGGCAGACCCGATGCTACTTGGGATCCCTTCCAGCTCTGCCATTCTATAATAGAAGATGAATGTGTGTTGGGGTGGAAGGAGAAAGACCAGTGGGGAGAGCAGAGGAACAGCATCAGGGTGGCAGAGGAGTCCCCCAGATGAAGATAGTTGTACAATAAGTATGTTTCAGACCTAAGCCAAGGCATCAGAAGAGGAAACAAATACAACCTATCACCCGTGGTATGGTGTGGAAGGATGCTGGTCCTTCCACACAGCCAAGTAAAATGGATCTAGTTGAATGGTACCGTCCACAAATTCCCTCTCTCCTCTCATTCCCAGGCACGGCAACAGAAGGGATTTGCTTTCGCTGACTGATTCCATCCCACTGCCAAATCTGATGGGTGTCAAGGGCCTGCAATGCCCTCATGTGGTCTCTGACGTTACCTCTTGAGCTGTAGCCCCAGAACACCCTTGTAAGATCAACCCTTGTTGACTGGGCTGTTCTGATCGTTGTAGTCTGAAAAGTGAAAATTTTCCATTGGTGGAACTAACACAAACATGTCAGAGGGTTGAGGAAAATCAGTGGATGTTTCAAACCCTGGCCCTTTTTGCTGCAAACTATTTGCAAGTGAAAAACTGCATGCGAGTCCATAGCAATCTGTTCTTAAGCCCGATCTGCGTGAAGGCCGATACCACACCTTCCTCCATTAAGACATTTCACTTCCTCAGTGCAACATACATATCTATTTTTATCTGACAGGTGTTGGAAAGATGGAAGGGAGTTGCGTATGACTGTTTTAACTCAAGGGAAATTCAGCTGACAATTAAACATCAGGTCAGAATTACAGCTCTCTTCTGGATCCATTTAGCATTTTCTCATTTCTGCAAGGCTGCTTCACAGATACCCTCTTTTTATTCTTCACATGTTGTGTCTTGATGTACATGTCTATGATGTTTAAAACATGTTTAAAATGTGAAAATGGGTGTGTACAGTTATATACATCAGAAGACTTTTTCGGTGAATACAGTAAAGGTATATTATATGCAATTAAAAACATAATGGAGAGGTGAAAGCCACCATGAGAGATGGGCATGGACTGCTGGTTTGGCAGTTTGTAACGGTTCATTTTTCAGCATCCTGGCTTCCTTCCCCTGCCTCCTCCGGCAAACACCCACTCAGAGGAGAAGGCAGGGGAAGCCCAGGATGCTGCGTCTGAGTGGGCACCCATCAGAGGAGGCAGGGCGGAAAGCCCAGGCATTCGCGGAATACCTGTGTGTCCAAAGAATGAACTCGTATGAATGCCAAACTAGCAGTTTGTGCCCATCTCTAACCACCACATTTTTGGAGAGGTGAAAGCCACCACATATGTGCTGGATGCCTGCCCTTCCTGGCTTATAGAAACAGCCAGAGGGGGGCTGGCTAAGTGAGTTAAGGGAGTGGTGAATGCCTCTCTACAGCCAGGCAGGGTAACCGCATGCCTAAAAGAGGCAGTGGTAAGAAAGACCTTGGTTTAAAAAGCCCTCCTTGGATCATTCTCAGCTGGTCTCCAATATTCCATTTTTGGGCAAAGTTTTGGAGCATGTGGTGGCATCCCAGCTCCAGAGGTTCATGGATGATGCAGGTTATACAGACCCACTTGAGTCTGGCTTCAGGCCTGGTTATGGAACAGAGACCGCTTGGGTTGCCTTGGTGGGTGACCTTCGCTGGGAACTGGACAGGGGGAGGGTGTCCCTGTTGATTCTGCTGGACCTTTCTGCGGCTTTCAATACCATCAAGCAGGGCATCTTTTTGGAGCACCTTTCTGGGATAGACCTCGGAGGTGCGGTCCTGCAGTAGTTCCAATCCTTCCTGGATGGCTAAACTCAGAAGAAGGTGTTCAGGAAATCCTGTTTGACACCCTGGTCTCTGGTGTCCCCTGGGGTTCAATCCTGACCCCCCATGTTATTGAACACATACATTTAACTGCTGGGAGAGGTTGTTCATAGTTTTGGAGTTCGGTACCATCAACATGCTGTCGATACCCAACTTTGTCTCTCCTTTCCATCTCATTCCAAGGAAGCTGTTCTGTGCTTAGACCAGTGCCTGTTGTCAGTGATGAACTGGACGAGTGTTAGCAAACTGAAACTTAATCTAGACAAGACAGAGATACTCCTGGTCAATCACAAGGCAAACCAGGGGATAGAGATTCAGCCTGTACTGGATGGGGTTGCATCTCCCTGAAAAGTCAGGTTCACAGTTTGAATGTGCTCCTGGACACAACCCTGCACTTGAATGCACAAGTCTTAGGGATCGATCACATGTGCCAAAAGAACACCAGTTATATCAATTCTACTTTTTAGAAAATTGTTTTATAAATTTCCATTCACATGATGCAATGGAGTCGGGCTTTGGGGCTCTGTAGCCACTTCATAGCCATTGCACTTGTACCCTTTTAAAAAAATATATAAAAGGGATATTAAATTGCTTGCAGCAGCTGTTGCAGTTGCCACAAAAACAACATGAATACATTGCTCAGAAGGAGACAGCCTTCTTCCTCCCTTGTGGGTGTAAGGAAGGAAAGGGGAAAGAGGGCTTGAGCAGAGAAAGGGACATTTCCTGCTTTGAATTATAAAGAAAAGGGTGTTGCATTAACGTTTCCTCTTTTTTAAAACCCTGTTCTTCACAATACTTTAAAACCTGCTTCCTCCTCCCAATGCTGTTCAAAAGGGAAAAGAAAAATGAAAGCCAATAATTGAGAGGGATTGATATGCAGAGAAGTAAGGGAAAGGGATGAGGGGTGAGTAAAGGAGAGAAGGGAAAATGGTTGAAAAACAGAAGGAAAGGGGGGTGGAAGAAAAACAGAAAGCGGAGAAAGGAATCGGGAAGTGAAAATTAAAAAGAGAAGGAAGGGCTGCCTTTGACATATACGACCAGGTTGCACATCAACTAACAGTTGGAAGTGATAGGAAAATAATGGCATATCACTTACAAATTATTTTTTTTATAAAAGGGAAAATTTACGGCAATGGGGACCCAGAAACAGGATGGCAAATGAATCAATTTATATGAAATGGCACATTACCCTACAGAATCAGTACAAATAGCAAGAAATGTACCAATTGAACTGACAGCCATGGGAACGGGCCCAGCGGTATATCTGCCACATGACTGCATGTAAAGATGTATTGATTCAAGAAAGGGATAAAAAGAATTGGTATGACCAGGATTCTTTTGGCACGTGTGATTGAGCCCTCAGTGGTGGCCAGGAATGCCTTTGTACAGTTAAAACTAATGTGCCAACTGCATCCGCTCCTGGAGATGTCCCATCTGTACATGGGGACACATGCCTTAGTTACATCCCATTTGGATTACTGCAATGTGCTCTATGTGGGGCTGCCTTTGAAGACTGTTCGGAAACTTCAACTGGTTCAGAATGTTCTAATCAGACTGCTGACTGGCGCAGGTTATAAGCAGCATGGAACTCCCTTATTACAACAGCTTCAATGCCTGCCAGTCTGTTTCTGGGTTCAGTCCAAAGTGCTGGTTATTACCTATATAGCTTGGGTCTGTTGGCTGGGTGCCAACTCCAAAAACAGATGTGGCATTTGCCTCTCCAGAAGCTTGGAGTCAGCGTTTGGATATTGAAACTCCAAGAGCACTCTGTTGATGAAGACAAACCTTGAGCCCAAGATAACAAGTTAAGCAGAGTCCCTTATCAGGCAGCTTCAAATCCTCCCTTCTAATAAGCAGAGTAAAGACGTGGAGGGTTTAGGAAAAACACCGAGAGAGTTTGATAAAAACTTATGACATAATATATTCAGACTTCATATATTATTTGTCAGCATAGATCAGACATATATACATGGCATTATATACATAGCTTGTGCAGAAATCTCTTAGAGCAGCATAGACATTTAAAGAAGTGAAGTAAAGGCCACCAGATTCACTACTGTGTGGCAATGTGCTGTTCTTACTCTTTTGCTTATATAGTAAGAGCAGCCTATCACTATACACAAAGTAGCTGAACGTAGTTAACCAGCACTACCTAAGCTTGTTCCAGCTGCATGTCATCAGTCATCCATTTTACATTGACTCTTACAGGCATGACTTTGCATTTGTCATCCATTTTACATTCACCCAACAATATTAAATTTAACCCATTGTTCACTTGTTAGGAACAAATTCTGACAGGGTCCGGGCTATTTGAAGGATCGTATCACCCCCATATGAGCCTTCTTGGCTTTTAAGATCTTCTTGGGAGGCCCTTCTCCCGGTTCCACCACCTTCCCGAGCTTGTTTGGTGAGGACACGAGAGAGGGCCTTCTCGGTGGTGGCTCCCAAGCTTTGGGATGCACTGCCTTGAGAAGCCAGGTTGGCCCCCTCCCTCTTGTCCTGCCATCATCAGACAGACATTTAAGCAGTACTTGTCTAGAGAATGCTCCCTTTTTGAAATTTAGATATTTAAAAAAAAAAATTCAAAATGCTTTCAAAATTGTTTTTAATCATTCATGACCAATGTTCAATTGTTTTTTATCTAGTCAGTATGGTATTTTTAACTGGTTATTACTGAATTATTTTAATTGTTGTGAGTTGCCTTGGGTCCCCTCTGGGGAGGAAGGCAGCATATAAAATCAATAAATAAAATAATAAGTAAATAAGATGTGAGTGGTAGCTGTGCTGGAACCCTTCTCGGGTATTCTGTAAGAGCGTGTACTCCACACTTGATGAGTGGGGTGCAGTACGTCTGCCCTGCTTTGCCCTTCAACATGAAGAAACAACAGCGTGGAGAAGACGAGGCTCTTGAACCTCTGTAGATGCTCTGCATCAGCCAGAACATGGTAAAATGGGGAGTCTGAATTGTAGAGATCCTATGCGGATGCAGCCACCTTTTCCTCTTGAGACTCTTGTTTTTGTATTGAAAGCAATGCTGGAGGGGTGGAACTGCTCCCTTCCTCAGGAGTAGAAGAGTGTAAAACATGCACACTTTTGGAATATCTTAACAAGGCCTTGTTTGCAAACGTCCGGCAGTCTTGATCCAGGCCACTGGGGTCCTACCCCATTCCTAGTTGATTTCCTGGCCATAAATGCTGGTACGTGTACACACAGTTACTGTATAACGTTCATTGTGTCATGTCTGCAGTGCCCACAAAAGTAGCTTTTTGAGGCTGTGAGCAGCAGGGAATGAATGAAGCAGCTGTGGTGAGCTCGGTAACAAAAGTATCAGCATCCACATGAGACACACATGACACTTTTTCAATGAAACGATAATCGGGAGCTTCTAACCTGTTCAGAGATGGCTCAAGGCATTTCCTCTGGTTGAGGCACAGCAGAGCCCTTCCATCAAAGTCCACACAGTACTCATAGCCAACTGAATTATTTTGGAACCTAAGGCAGAAATCTCTTCAAGCCCCTCTAATTATTCCTGGCAGTAAACATATAACTAAAATTACTCAATAAACTAACAATTTGCTGTGTTTTTGTGATACCCATGACCTGCTACATGAAGTGGCTGCTTCTCACTGGCTTATAGTAGGTTAGACCTGAATGAACCCTTAAAATGTCTGTCGTAACGTGTCCTCAGAACCACTCTTGTGATGTGCTCGCTTCAGATGAGGCAAACTCCAAAGAAACAAAACAAACAAAAAAGGATAAAAACATTTGGCACCTAAAAGATTAACTATTGTATTTTAACGCAAGCTTTTGTGGATCACGTCCACTTCATCAGACATTAGGAAACAGAATGAAATAATGGAGGAAATATCAGTTTGACAAGTAGAACATTCTAAATATTCACTGGCTGTAAAAGTCTTGGTGTTTGGTTACATTTCATGTGCAGAAATTTACAGCCTATGGTTGGTGCTGGGCTCCACTGCAAACATTTCTATAGGAGACAGAAAAGAGAGACCAGTCATGAGCAAGGAAGGGGGGATGGGTGTGTGGGGTGGGGGTGGTGAAAACTGAGGATTCAGTTAAAAACTCAAGAGGGGGAAGAGTTTGTTAAAGGTCTATTAAAGTGAAAGAAGATAGCAGAGGAACCGCATGGGTTAATGTAAGGAACATGGACTGCTAATTTTTACCTTTGAGCCTTGTGACAAGAGAGGGCAGTTGTGAAGAAAATAACATTTTTCTTCATTTTTCTGCCTTTAGGGCAATGATTAGGGTAACAGCTGGAGCACTCCAAAGTAAATCCAAGCCTAGAGGGAAGTGCAGCCACCTTTCCTCACCAAAAAATAGATAGGGCAAGGAGAAGAGGCAACATCTTCAGTCTGCGTGAGAGGCAAAGTTGAAGGCAGGATGATGTTATCCTATCCGTCCCATTTGGTCACCGGGAATAACTAGCAAATTTTGTTGGATTTCATGTCTAACTCCCAATTCAAGGAAAATCCCTAACGCAAATAGTTGCCTTCGGAAAGATTAAATAAAGCCATTGTGGGCATGTTTGGCATTTCTATGGCACATCAGGGTAGTTCTAGTGCTCCAGGTGCCTTATTTGAGGGCTCCTACAGATGGCGGCAGAGTTCTACACTTCTCGCTCATGTTTGACGGTGATTTATTGTAGGAATTGCATCCCAGCTTCCCTGTAAAATGCCACTTCTCACTTATAGTACTGATTCTCTTTGGGACGTCTTTAAGAAAGCTTCTAAAAATATTAAGAGCTTTAGGGGCTGTTTGTTTATTTGTTTGTTGAAAGTGCTGGTTGAATGCCTCTGACTAAGAGGCTCTTGCTGGTCACTGCTTATAAACAGGAAATACCATAGCACTAAAGTCCCCTCCCAAGAACAGAACTGTACTAAAAACGAACGGTGCCTTCAGGAGGAATTAAAAGGTACAGAAAGTCATGGGGAAAGTCACTGCACTAAGCAAGAGAAGAAGAATGCCGTATGGATGGCAGGGGAAACATTGAGAGCAGAGCAGAGCAGAGCCTGATACGTTAGAGAGAACAAATGCTCCATCTGCAAGTGCTCTAAAAAAGGAACCTTTCACCTTCTCTGTGCTTTGGACTACGGTTCCCAGTCATTTGGTATACATTCTGCAGGCTGATGGGAGCTGGAGTCCAGCAAGACCGGAAAGGACAAAGACTCCCCACCCCTGGGTAACCCTTACAACAGCTGTGTCATGTAAGTCAGCATTTCCCTATTGCTGAAGAAGAACTCACTGTTGTTGTTGTTGTTTAGTCGTTAAGTCGTGTCCGACTCTTCGTGACCCCATGGACCAGAGCACGTCAGGCCCTCCTGTCTTCCACTGCCTCCCAGAGTTGGGTCAAATTCATGTTGGTCGCATCGATGACACTGTCCAACCATCTCGTCCTCTGTCGTCCCCTTCTCCTCTTGCCTTCACACTTTCCCAACATCGGGGTCTTTTCCAGGGAGTCTTCTCTTCTCATGAGATGGCCAAAGTATTGGAGCCTCAGCTTCAGGATCTGCTCTTCCAGTGAGCACTCAAGGTTGATTTCCTTCAGAATGGATAGGTTTGTTCTCCTTGCAGTCCAGGGGACTCTCAAGAGTCTCCTCCAGCACCACAATTCAAAAGCATCAATTCTTCGGCGGTCAGCCTTCTTTATGGTCCAGCTCTCACTTCCATAAATCGCTACTGGAAAAACCATAGCTTTGACTATGCGGACCTTTGTCGGCAAGGTGATGTCTCTGCTTTTTAAGATGCTGTCTAGGTTTGTCATCGCTTTCCTCCCAAGAAGCAGGCGTCTTTTAATTTCGTGGCTGCTGTCACCATCTGCAGTGATCATGGAGCCCAAGAAAGTAAAATCTGTCACTGCCTCCATATCTTCCCCTTCTATTTGCCAGGAGGTGATGGGACCAGTGGCCGTGATCTTAGTTTTTTGATGTTTGAGCTCACTGTAGGTTATAAAAATCCATTTGGCGAGCCTAGTGACTCAGGTGAGAGATTTAACTTCCCAGCTCACGTTGCTACAGCAGCTTTGTGCCAAAAGTATGTCAAACAAATCGTCAGGCATTCTGGAGTGAAGAACATACAGGGATTCAAAGGAAATAATCTGTTATTCCTTTTGCTAGCAAATTGGACACTTTTCTTGCAGCTGCGGTCAGATCCTGATTGGGTGCTGACAAAACTCCCTTCCCAGAACAGTATACGCAAAAGTCAAACTTTGAATAAAGGCAGAATATTGCAATATGTTCCCTTGCATCCACTGAGGGCAGTGAAATGTGAAGCTCAATCATTCAAAGGCTTTAAAAGCAGACATCTCCAAGCAGAATATATCTTGCCATATGTTTCAGGCTTTCACCACATGGCCCTAGCAAGTACAGAACATTGTTCACTGTGAATGGGAGGAGATTAAATATATATATATCAATTTAGATCTTTCAGCATTAGCAGATGAACAGCTGGCACCATGGAGCTATCACTTACACTTAAGTCTCTAATGCACCTTCACCTAGATATTTCACTATCCACATAGTGCAGGCATGCACATGCGCGCACACATAACTGCAGGTCTTGAAAGTATTCATATGCCCCCATTCTACGTTCCACTAACTAAACATTAACAGCGACCTTTCTAATTCTTTGCATTTGACAAGCAG
Organism: Intellagama lesueurii; assembly: GCA_037013535.1. Classification (NCBI taxonomy): domain Eukaryota; kingdom Metazoa; phylum Chordata; class Lepidosauria; order Squamata; family Agamidae; genus Intellagama; species Intellagama lesueurii. The sequence goes on along the minus strand of JBAJHW010000001.1, from coordinate 158,926,788 downwards.
TGACAAAATGACATGCTATGGAAATATTGGTGAGGGGAGAAAGGGCAAGTTCTAATTATAGTTATATTATCTGAAATTTTTCGGTATGGCCTCTTTGATTCATCTGGAGTATTTTCTCTTTTTTTAAAATGTTTTTCCCCCCTCACAACAGTCTATTATACTTAGAAGAATTATTTACGTTCAGATTTCACTGCCTTGTTTGTTCTAGGAAACTTATCTAGTGTTTTTCATTTAAAAGCTGAAATCTTGTTGCTTCTTTTAAGCAGATGGAAGACAAGTGGTGTAACATTCACTTGCCTCCAGCCACCAATTACAGAGTCACCACTTGAGAATCCCTGCAGGGACTCTGTAATTGACTACTTGAAACAAGTGAATATTATACCCCTAGTGCTGCAAATCAAAAGGCATCCTGCAGCTATTCTGACTTGTTTTCCTTAATGGAATCGGGAATTTGATTCCTCATCGTGTATTTCAGGAGAAGAGCCAGCCTGTGTAGCCCTGGACAAGCTGCATAGTCCCAGGGCACATACACATGCTCCAGAAGAAAAAGAACACTGAACCACTTTTGAGTACTTGATACCTCTAAAACCCTGAGAAGGGTTGCTTTAAGTCGAAATTGACTTGAAGGCACACAGGTATTGCTATTATTAAGAAAAGAGAAGGAAGAAACTATGGAAAACCTGGGAGGATTACAATATTGTCTAGACTCCTGATATAGTCCTGCAAATGAGACTGAGTGACTGCAGGGTAAAAAGACTTCCCTGCAACACAGAAGCAGAGGAAAAAGATCCATCCAGTGCTCACACCTTGAGACTGTTGTCCTACCCTGCAAGGCATGCACATTTTGAATGTGAAGACCAAAAAAGTGGTGATGATTATCAGGTTTTTGTGGTGATGATTATCAGTCTCTGTCCTGTGGGAAAAGAATGAGTAATGAAGAAGGCTCTGTGGAGGTGAGGGGTCCCTTCGCAGGGCCCAAATCCAGTAAATCTGCAGTTTTTAAGTCCTGAGGTCCACTTCTAATGCCAACCTGTAACTTGAAATAAACTTTTATTTCACAGTTGCCATAAGACAAATCCCAAAAGTGATGTTGTAGTGACATGGCTTTTGTTGCAGAGTCTTGAATTTTTGTTAAAAACCTCTGGCTCTGCAGCAAAAGTCCAAGGACTTACAGAGCACAATTAGCTTCAAGTCTCCCCAGAGTAGATCACTCCTTATAGTGTCATCAACTCGCACTTACAGTCTCATTAATTCATTTTGATAAGAGAAAGAATAAAAGGTTTCATTTACTCATGGTTGAACAGGTCATTAACAGCATACTGTACAAAACTGACTGCTTGCAGCAACAGGCCTCAACAGACTCACAACCTGCTTGCAGCAACCACCTGCACACTACCTTCTGTCTGCACATACTGCATACTAACTCCCATCAGACGAAAAAGAGAGGGGAAAAGACTCTTAAGCAGCAAGGGGAGGCTGTCTTTGAATTCAGAGGCAAGACTCCCCTCCTTCTTCCCTGCTTTTTGTAGCATCATGCCTGATAGAGTTATTTTACCTCAAAAGCTTACACAGAGTCTTTTGTCGTGTTTAAGGTTGCTTCCTCTCTCTCTCTCTCTCTCTCTCGATATATATATATATGTATGTATTTCTGCCTTTCTGCTTATCTCACTCCTTGTTCCCCTTTCTCTTCCTCCTGCTTAGTCTGAACCTACACAACATGTGACCCGACAGGCGGTGCACCACTTGTGAGCTGTGCGAGTGCATCTTTAGAGAGCTGACTTCCTGTCCCTTGGCAATCCTTGTGGGTCTCTTTCCCTCTCCCTGTTTGACTCTTTCACTCCGCTAGCCGGGGGGGGGGGGTTGGCTGTGCTGCCCTTGGCATAAAGGCTGCATGGCTGGTGCATTGAAATGATTCCTACCTCTGGAGACATGTCTAAATTAAAGAACACTCTGAGCACAGGACGAGTCCAAGAACTTCTTTCTGGTGCCAGCATGGAACTGGCTTCACAGTCTTTTCATGCAAAAGTCTGCTTCCAAGAGCTCCAAGCCTTTACACCATCGGGGCTAATTTTAAGTGTGGTTAAGTATTTCAAATAGGTTGTTGTTGTTGCTACCATTAACCGTTGGGAGCCAGAAACCCAGGCTGATCTACTGCAGACTTCCCAGAGATCTACCAGCCAATACGGATGTGCCCTGCTGTTCCACCAACCATTTGATAAGATGGCAAAAGATCCTGTGGGGGGGGGGGGGACATCAGGCACTCTGCAGAGGGTCAAAATGTATTTACTGAGTCATTTATTTTGTCCACCATCACCACTATGAATAACCTGTGTTTCTTCCTGAGGGCTCAGGTTCCCCATTCCTGTTTTATTTTTATAACAACAACCCTGTGAGGTTGATGAGGCTGTGATATATAAAACTGCCACATCTGAATCCAGTGAACGTCTACGCTGAGTTTGGTTAAATCCAAGGTTCCTTGGTCCTAGTTTGACCCACACTCTATCCTAGTGCTCCCCAAACATGTGGTTTCCCAAGTGTGGGTCCTTCTATGTTGTGTTGGACTGCAGCTCCCAGAATTCCTGACCGCCAGCCAATGTGGGTTGGGGTTTCTAACAGCTGAAGTCCAACGACATCCAGGGAGCCAGGTCTGGGAAACCTTGTCCCAACTGCAATACTACCAGGGCTCCGTCAAACGAACCTTCGTTCCAGGCGTCTCCTTTGTCTTTTCAAGAAGGCAGAAGACTTTGGTTCCAGCTGAAAAACAGGTCTCTGGCCCTTCATTAAAATTGGGACTAGAAAGAGGGATGCTACAAGGGCTCAAACATTGGGAGGAAAGAGGGAAGGAAAGCAGAACGCTTTTCAAAAAGTTAACCTTTTGGTTAGGTTATAGCAGGAATATTTCCTCATTACCATTTATAGGGACATGGACTTGATGACCCTTGGGGTCTTTGCCTAGAAAAGTTACTTTTTTTACTACAACTCCCAGAATCTGCAGCCTACCTGGCCAGCAGTTTAAAAAACATTCCCAAGCTCTTATCAGCATCATAGCGCTTGCATTGCAGGCGGACGGAATCCTGATTGGTTTCAAATCTTCAGTCAAACTTTGGGATTGGTGTATTATAATCAAACCTGAGCGAGATAGAATCCGCATGCTGTGGCTAGCAGAAGATTCCTGGGCAGTTTTTTGTCCTCCAGCCAAGACCCTTGACACAGACTTGACATATCGATACCATTATCGTCCTTTTGAATGGTGTCTATTGAGAAGCGGCTGAGATAATGCCAAGAGCTTCCCAAACCAATTTGTCTTGCTTGTCATTTGAACATGGAACAAAGAGACCTATTGGGACATATTTTGGAGCAAGAAGCGTGCAATGAATGAAGAAAGCAAAGGGGGAAAGTGGGGGAGAGGAATGGCGTAGGTCAGACAGCAACCTATTAGCAAGAGCACCACCAAGTGACCATATTTAAAATAACAGTTTGAAGATGTGATGAAGGTGTTTGGATTTGGGTTTAGTTTTTTTAAAAAAATGTATGTATGTATGTAAAAAAAAAAAGGTAATGAGCTGAACTGAGTGCTGTGCCTAAGTAGCTATGAACATGGATATTCAGGAGGTATCATTATAAGGGGCATAAGATCTACATTTGTATCCAGTGATAATATGAATGCTGTGGGTTGTGCATAAGAACATAAATCAAGAATGTAGGAAGAACTTTGCTGGTTCACACATCAAGGGCAGAAATTGGAAAAACTCCTCCTTGGACTATGGTTCCCAAGAAAAATGGCTTTTTGGATCATAGCCACTAACGTGGCTGACTGGGGAATTCCGTGGAGTTATGTTTTTAAAAAGGAATGCTTGCAAACTGTGGCCCAAGCCATCCAGTTCACTGACTAAAACATGTGGAGGCATAGCTGCTTGCAAAATAAATAAATACGTACACATAGTTTGATTTCTCTGAAAGATGACTCACGTCTTACAAATGGGCCTGATAACCTTTCCCACTTGGAGGCTGTTGGATCTGCCTGTAAAAGCTTCCCAGATACAAGGGCTGAAATCCTATTGTGTAGCTAGTCATGCTAGAGTAGGCCCCACTGAATCAGCAGGGATTTGATGAATCAGCTCTTCTGTAGGTTCCATTAATTCAAATGGGCCTACTCTAGCTACAACTTACTTTAGCATAATAAGGGTGTGACTAGATGGGGGAATTTGGAGCAATTCAGGTTGCATGGAAGACGCTCTTATCTTCAGAGTGATCTATTTTATCCCGGGCCTCAGCGATCCTTCCATTCATTCACATGGGAGACATTTCTACCATGAGAAGGATCCAGATAGCGGTTCTGATCGCTCCAATTTCTCCCCCTTTTGATTACTTTTTTAAAATATAATTTATTAATACAACATAAACCAACTACCACACAAAGAACTATAAAAAACATTAAAAAAAAAACAAACAATAAAAAACAAAAAGATACAATTTCACAAGTGCCCCCCATCACCTTCAGGACTAGCATTAAACTTCATTCAATCCATTTTCCCTCCAAAATTTCATTGTTTCTTCCCTCGGTGTATACCCCTTCCCTCTCCGAAATACATATTCCAAAAATACATTCCATGTTTTCTTAAAATCATTATTTTTCAATTGGCCTCTTCTTATTTTCATATCACATGTCAGTTTATCATTAATTGCCATATCCCATAATTCTCTATACCATTCCTCTATACTCAATTGATTATCATTTCTCCAGTTTCTTGCGAAAATTAATCTTGCAGCCGTACTCATTATTACTATTAAATCCTTATTTTCTTTCAACAATTGATCCTTCTTAATCACATTCAATAAAGCAGTTAACGGAGACATTTGAATATTCAATCCAGTTATTTCAGATATTTCTTTAAAGATTAAATTCCATTCTTTCTTATTTCACATAACCACCACATATGTAAATACGTCCCCTTCTCTTTTTTACACCTCCAACATAATGTTGACACACTTTTATCTATTATATTCATTTTAACTGGCGTTAAATACCACCTCCATATTACTTTATAACAATTTTCTTTTATCCTTACTGACATGTTCTTCATAATTCTTTGATCCCATATTTTATCCCCTTCTTCACCTATTACTTCTTTATCCAAATCATATTGCCATTGCATTTTTAATCCTTGTGTACCCTGTTCAGCTTGCATTAATAGTTTATATATTTGGCTTACAATTCCTTTTCTTTCTATCTTTTCCTCTGATTTCAATCTTTTTTCTATAATCTCTTCAAATTTTGTCATTTTTCTACCTTTCCCTTCTTTAGTATTCCATTCACTTGTCCACCTTTCTAATTGAATTACTGTATATTTAACCATGAAATCCCCTCTCCTCCTAATACCTTTTTCTTCTTTATCTCTTCTCTCTCCAATCTTTTAATCTATTTATCTCTTTACTTTTTAATATATTCTTAAAGTTTTTTAAATTTTCCAGAAAATTCCTTAACTCCACCACCTGTGATAAAGGGGAGATTACTTTTGATTACTGACACCCTCCTCCACCTCTTTTCCCACCATTTGTTGCAGTTGTCATTCCATGGGCTGCGGCAACTTCTTTTTTTGTTTGTTTGTTTAATTTAGAAGATGGCACAGCGCTATAGCAATATAGCAACTTAACATGGATACTCCCTTATATCTAAAATAGTGCTTAATTACTTAGGGTAATATTTTTTTAAAAAATGTGAGAAGAGGAGACTAGAAGAGAGGGTTCCTCTAGTGTCCTTTCTACTCTCACAACCCACTGCATACATCACAGGATTGTCACTGAAGAAAATTCCACCCCTAGTTCTATTTGAAACAGAATTAAGCAACCAAACAGACTGCATAATAACATAATCAAGAGTGCTCCCAATCACATCAAATAAACTGCAGCCCTAGTGCTATGCGAGAAAGGAGAGGAGCAGCTTTCAAAAGGGGCAGGATGGATTGCTCTTACTTAAAAACACATGCAGTCAACTGAACCAAGCTATATGCTCATCTGACTGCCCCCTAAGTCACAATGAGAACAGACCCATTTGAATCAATTGAACTTACAAAGGAGTTGGCTTACCAGATCTCCACTGATCCACTGGGCCTATTCTAGTATGATTTACTACTCTTAAGCAGCAGGATTTCAGCCCTGATGTGCTTTGTCTCACGGTGAGACTCAGAGGGTGAGAAACTGATGTTTTTGCTGTAAATTCACAAGCAAGGTTTCATTTTTATTTAGTCATCTGGCGACGGAGGAGAGATTTTTTTAAAAGCTCATTTTTGTCCATTTTTAAATAGTTTGGAGTGCTTGTGTGCAGGATTTTGATGGTGGTGGTGGTGGTTTGACTACTACTACAACTATGGCTAAAAAGCAGTGCCTCCACTTAGTTAAGACCCTGGTTGTATATTCAATATCAATGGAAGTCCAATTCTCAGAGCAGATGTTGATATGTTGGGCGAGCATCTGCTCTGAGAGGTACAACTAGCTTAGAGGCTGGGCAACATGTCAAGGCCTCCTCTGGGCTATGGATTGTAGGAAGAAGACAGACATCATAATTGGCCTCTGCATCAGTTCCCGAGGAGTCAGCTACATCCTGCTCTCTTGTCATAATCTGCTACGGATAAGTCCCTCTGCTGTGCTTTCTTCTTTCTTTCAGGTGAAGAAAACTGAATGATTGACAGCTGTGATGGGCCTTTTGAAATCCTTGGTTACCATGCACTTTTCTCTCAGAGCTACACAGGTGTCAGCATAAATACAGTCATGATCATAACCTGCCTGATAGCATTGCCCCCAAGATGCATAAGGTTTGAGATTCTTGGATCTGCCTGTAAGAACTTTCCAGCTAGCTGCCTACCAAAAATGGAGGACCTCCACCCCAAAATATTAGCTGGATGCCCCTTAATTCCAGGTGTGAACTACCTCTGCTACTGAAGTTTACTTATTCTCTTCCTTAAAGGCTTTCAAAAGACAGAGAGACAAGCCATCAACAAAACCCAAACATTACTGCCAGCTAGAGCAGACTCGTTATATAAAATGTTCAGTGGTATGGCAAAATCTCCATAAACCCCACTAAGTTAATGGCTAAAATATTGTTCTGTCTGATACACCATGCAAAACAGCAGCTGCAATAAATTTTTGCAAATTTTTTGGAAATAAAGACATTCAAGCTACCCTCCACCACCAGCCCCGGGTCCCTAGGCACTTCTGGAATTCCTTTCATCATAACGAAGCTATTAGAGGCCATGGTGCATAGGGAAATCATTAATTTTCTAAAATCAGTGCTGCTGGTTTTTAAAAAATAGCCAAGAGTGATGACATAACCATCTTTTTGAGGCATAGCTGTGCAAACAAGATGAGTCTGCTCTACCAGTGAGTCTACTCTAGTAGTTCCTACCAGTTGGATTCAAGCTGATATTCTTTAGATGTATTTTATTTTATTTTATCTACATTATACATTTCTCTTCATACTGGGACCCAAAGAAGATCATGACAAGATTCTTTTTCAAAGACACAAGAAAAAACACAGTGGCCAAAATCCTATTTGCTATGCCCACCAGTATAACACAATTGGTGCAATTTTCAGCCCTTAAATTCCACAAGTTAAGGAGTCAGCACAGGCATTTCCTATTTCATGCCATGTGTGTGTCCCAGTGTGGAATGGGAAATGTCTATGCCATCTTCTTCACTTGCAGCAACTTGCCACTAAACATTATACCGATGGTGTTACGCAGGTGGGGATAAAGAACAGGGTTTCATTCAATGAGTATTCCCAGTGTGGTGTAGTGGACAGCGTGGTAGGCAAGGACTCTGGATACTAGGGTTTGAATCCCCACTTGGCCATGGGAACTCACTGGGGGAGTGGAACTAGTAAAATCACTCCTTAAGTGTCTCACTCAGCTTGAACGCCCTATTAGGGTCTCTGTAAGCTGGTTCCGACTTGACAGCGCAGAACACTCACATACACCAGAAGTATTAAAACACAATGGCTAGAATCCTGTTCAACCAATGCGGAGCAAAAGGGCAATTGCATAAGCATGCTCCCTCTGTTCCCAGCTGGCTGCCCAACACATGTCCAGTTGCATGACTGACCTCCTAACCAGAGCCTGGGCGTGTGATGCAGAGCCTGCCAGCGCTAGGAAAACACTTAAGTGATTGCCCTTCTGCCCTGCATTCACTAAATACGACACTGGATGAAGAAGTCAAGGAGAATATTCAAACACAATAGAATTAAAAGGAATTTAAAAGCTTGGCTGTTTGAAAAATCCAGCATCCACTCAATCACATCGTCTTCCATAGCAGCTAGTTGATAGATAGACGGGGGTATTTTACCTTGATTTGGGGGATTGGAAGAAATTTGCTGCATAAATGGGGGGGGGGGGGGGAAACAAAGGAAAACCACACCACACAGGGCCTGTTTACAGTACTTTTTTGTGAAAGCCCAACATTTCAAAGGTAAATGAAAATACCCAATAAAACAGTGTTTTAAACATGCGTGTGAAGTACAAACAATCACTACCATTTACTCATACATATTCTGCTGTCCGAAGTACATATAAAAAAAGTTCCCCCTCTAATTTTGCCAACACATTACACAATTTTTAAAAATCACATCCACAAAAACACATACTATGGATCCACCCCGCCCCACCCCCCCACCCCACCCACATGCCAACCATCTCCCTGAACATAGCTAGGACATTTCACTTCAAACCTCTAAAAGACAGGGCAAGAGCTAATAAATGCAGTGGGATTTCTTAAAAAAGGTACCCTGTAGGTGGAGCTACTCACTTAGCTATCTTATTATATCCTTTCCGCCATGGGAATCGTTGCTGTTTGCAAAATTGATTAATGGTGTTCACGAAAGATTTACAGTAAGCACTGGCTGGGAATCAAACTTATTAACTCCGCTGCATAATGAAAAATGTTAATCTGAACACTAATCTAATTGAATGGCTTAGTAAATGCTGGATAATTTTTCCCTGGCATTTATAATTATTACTGTTCAGTTCTATTACGGGTATAGCCAGCCTATGAATTGCAGCTCAGTTACACTGCAAACTTCAAGTAGGCAGCAGCTGTTTTCTTTATTAGAATGCTCATGACATTCCGACTGTTGTCTACGGAGAAAGAGGGAACAGGTTTGGAAAAAGTGCTCACGGCTTGGAAAAGTTGCTTTCTGGGACTACAGCACCCAGATCACCCCGGTCTGCCTAGCAAGTAGCCCTGTGGGTTGGGGTGTAACTCCCCCCATGCTCTGGGAATATCTATGTGTGGTCCCTGTGAAAGAGGGACATGCTCCGTGCTGTCAGGGGTCATGGATGGACTCTGACCTTGCTGCAATGTGGCCCTCAAATGCTGGACTTTATTTTCCCCATGTGCCAGGGTGGCAGCTATTTATTCCTTTTACGTAGAAGCAGCAGACCATTCTTCGATTTGAGGGTGGCATTCCCTTTCCGGGAATTCTCTGGGCACTGCATGTCAGAAATGGGTAAGGGTTAAACTGAGGTGGGTGGGGCCACTTCTTCTTTCAGACACACACTCTCTTAACACATAACACACCACCACATTGCAGCTAGGTTATAAGAAAAGAATCACTCCACGGTGTGTTCTGTACCGTCAAGTCAGAACCGACTTATAGCGACCTTAATAGGGCTTTCAAGATCAATGAGATATTTAAGGAGAGGTTTTACCAGTTCCGCTCCCTCAGTGAGTTTCCATGGCTGAGTGGGGATTCGAAGCCTGTCCTCCAGAGTTCTGGTCTGTCACTCTATCCACTACACCACACTGGGAATCACTGATGCCACCAGAGGACTTTAAAAGCCTAACTGCAGAGGTTATTTTTTGAAAGGTGGGTATGGCACTGAAGAAGAGAAGGCAGGACACCCACCCCGAAGAGAACCCTATCCCTCAAAAATTCCCCCCAGATATGTCAGATCAATCCTCTGAAGGGCTCAGTTGGTATTGGTGGAGGCTTAAAAAAATTAAGCTGTCGAGCAGAGGGGGCACTGCACATACCAGATGCTTGAGGGAGGGTCAGGTTTTAACCCCCTTCCAGCCATGCTCTGAGTTTAAAATATCTTCGTTTGATGCCCAAAAATGCAAAGGGAGCCACTGAGAATTACACTCTTGGGATGGTGACTAGCATTCATATTTCGTGATCCCAGGCCAAGAGCCTTTGAAGGGTACAGTCCCTGAGAGAAACCAGCTCTAAGGAGGATTCAGACATACTTCCTACTCCTCCCCTAGTAGGGGTCCCAATCCAAAATCCATCATCTGCATCCTGGAGAAATACTGCTGCTACCAGACTCCAAGGAAGGGACCTCAGGCTCTTCCAGTGAGAAGGAGGGCCCTGAGGAGCATTTCCACACCTTCATGCCTTAAGCCCTAGAAAAAGCTGAGGGTGTATAAAAAGACACCCGCCAGATGCTCACATTGAAGGGGGTAGAGTTTCACAGTGGCTCTCTTGAGAAAATGATAAGGTCTTGGCAGGTGGGTTGCTCCAGGCCTGGGCTGAAGGAACTCAACTCTTTGTCTTAGCTGCAGCTGAAGCATCAACCAGTTGCCTTGCTCCTCTCAGCCTCTGCTACAAATTCCATGCTCCACAGCTTTCTGTAGAGAAGGCTTCACACAGTATATATATACAGTGTATATATAGAGGAGCAAGGCAACTGGTTGATGCTTCAGTCACAACTTCAGGCACAGATTCAGTGTGCAGTTGGCTCAGAAGTCAGGAACCAACTGCTGGTAAGCATCACTAAGTAGTTATATATATATATATATTTTAAAAGCACCTCATATTGATTGCTCCCCTGCTCTCCAGAAATCAGTCGGGAAACCCTCCTTTGTTCCTAAACCAGACAAGGAATTATGCTTATTGTTAGCCAAGCAAAAGAAGGTCTCCCTTCAGTAATGGTTTCCTCATCATTCTAAGTGCAAATTGTAAATTGTACTTAATTTGTACAACTCTGCTAAAACCTGGAGATATAGGAATGAAACTTGATATTCAGAACATAAAAGACGTGAAAGGGACCATGTGTCTGCTGAGCCCTGACCATTCTTGGATTATAAAAGCTGCCAGAAAGGGGGTGGCCAAGTGGGTGTGAAGGGCAGTGAATGCCTCCTTGCAGCAGGGTCGGATCCCAGCATGCTTAAAGGAGGCAGCAATAAGACCATTTCTGAAAAAGCCTTTCTTAGACCCCACAGTACTGGATAATTACCGGCCAGTCTCTCATGTCCCATTCTTGGGCAAGGTGCTGGAGTGGGTTGTGGCTTCCCAGCTCCAGGGGTTCCTGGATGAGGCGGATTATCTAGATCCATTTCAATCTGGCTTCAGGCCTGATTATGGGATGGAGACTGCTCCAGTCACCTTGGTGGACAACCTACGCCAGGAACTAGACAGGGAGAAGTGTGTCCCTGTTGGTTCTGCTGGACCTCTCAGCGGCTTTTGATACCATCAACCATGGTATCCTTCTGGGCTGTTTCTCCAGGATGCGATTTAGAGGCACTGTCTTACAGTGACTCCAGTCCTTTCTGGAAGGGAGGACTCAGAAGGTGGTGCTGGGGAACTCTTGTTCGACACCCTGGCCATTGGCCTGTGGTGTCCCTCAGGTTTCTGTTTTGCCCTCTGTGCTATTTAACATCTACATTAAACCAGTGGAAGAGATTGTCTGGAGTTTGGGGGTTCAGTGTCACCAGTATATGGATGACACCCAACTCTATCTCTCCTTGCCATCTAAATGTGAGGAAACTGTTTCAGCTCTAGATCAGTGTCTGATGTCAGCAATGAACTGGATGAAGGTGAATAAACTGAAGCTTAATCCAGACAAGACAGAGATGTTCCTAGACAGTTGAAAGGTAGATCAAGGATCTGTAACCCTCTGTTACAACAGCCCAACTGGGTGCAATCTGTTTCCAGGTACAATTTAAAAAGCTGGTTCTAGCCTAGTAACCCCTAAACAGCTTGGGTCCAAGATATCTCAAAGACTATGTCTCCCTTCATGAACTTGCCCAGGTGTTAAGATCATCAGGAGAGGCCTTTCTCTCTAAGGGGCTTTGGTTTCATCATTTTAAAAATTTGAGTTCAGGCTTGATTTAATGGGGGGACCCACTTGTTTCAAATCATTGCTGCTTTCTGCCAGTAAGTTGGTGTCACCTGCATATCTTCAATTATTAGTGCTTCTTCCACCAATTTTCACTCCTCCTTCTGAATCCAGTCCAGCTTTCTGTATGATATATTCTGTATGTAGATTGAACAGATAGGGAAATAAAATGCACCCTTATCTTTCACCTTTGCATATAGGAAATCATTGTGTCCCTTTACATTCTGTCCTAGCAGTAGCTTCTTATCCACAATACAGGCTATGCATCAGGACAATCAAGTATTGAGGCTTTCAGAACAATCCATAGCTTCTTATCAGTACCTTATCTACCCCTGGTGATTTATTTATTTCCAGTGTGTTCAGAGCAGCTTTCACTTCACTTTCTGGAATTGCTGGTTCTTTATCATAGGATCCCTCTTCAAAGGAATCTGTTGTCCTTTTATCTCTTCTATATAGGTATCCAGTATGCTGTTTCCGCCTTCTGTTTATTTTCTACTGGTCAGACAGTGTGCTTCCTTATTGTTTTTTTTTTTTAACATTCCTAGTCTAGGTTTACATTTTCCTTTGATTTCTTGGATCTTCTGAAAGAGATCTCTTGTTTTTCCTCTTTAATTGTTCTCTTCTATTTCTTTGCACTGGCTATTATGTAGTTCTCTTTGTTGCTATATGACAGTCACTGAAAAGCTGCATTCAGGATTCTGACCCTCCTTCTGTCATCTTTTGCTTTTGTTTCTTGCCTGTCCTTCACAATTTTAAGTGTTTCTTTTGTCATCTATCTAGGTTTTTCTTTTCTTTTTGTTACAGGAATTGTCTTTTTGCATTCTTCCCTAATAATATATCCAGTAATAATCCACAGTTCATCTGGTTCATGGTCAATTGAGTTTAGTAATTTGTTTCTTTTATGGACTTTAATTCATCAGGAATTTTGTTTAAGTTATATTTTGGCACTAGGATTCTTTAGGTGCTCTTCTTCAGCTTTATTCTAATATTTGATATTAATAGTTTCTGATCAGTGCCACAATTGTTTTGGCAGACAGGATACAGCTTCTCCATCTCCTGCTTCCAATTATGTTGTCTGTTTGATTCCTATATTGGCCATCTGGTGATGTCCATGTGTACAGTTGTCTGTTTGGCTGCTTGACGCATGTGTCTGTGACAAATGAATTGTTGGCTTCACAGAACTCTACCAGTCATTCTCCTGCTTTCTGACCCCTAGGCCAAATTTTCCAACAACAATTGGTTCTGCGTTGTTTCCTGCTTTTGTGTTCCAAAATACTTTTTCTGGTGTGTGATCAATTTTCTCCTGGATGCTTTCATGAAAACTTTCAATTTTATCTTCTTCAGTGTTGGTAGCTGGTGCATAGATTTGAATTATGGTTATGGTTAAATGTTTTCCCAGACATCTGATGGATATTATTCAGTCAGATCTTGAATTATAGCCCCTGACTGCCTGTGCTACAGCTTGCCTCAGTATTAGAGCCACTCCATTTCTTCTGAGATTGTCATTTTTAGAGCAAAACACTTTGTAGTTGCCTGACTACACTGCAACATTTAAACATTCAATTTCTTGCTTTATGGTATCTAGTTTACCTTGATTCGTGCATTTCACATTCCACAGTCCAATTGTGTGTGTCCTGCAGTATTGGATTTTCCTTTCACTTCAGTGCACCTCAGCCACTAGACATCCTTTCAGCTTTAATCTAGTTACATCATTAGTGATAGTGCTATTTTTACTTTGCTCTTCCCTGGTACCTGACTGAGTGCTTTCCAACCTGGTAGTCTCATCTTCCAGCACTATCTCTTGTTTCATTTTGAACTGTCCCACCATAGGGTTTTCAAGGTAAGAAAGTGGTTTACCATTGCCTTCTTATGTACTAACAAATGTTAGCTTGAGTGACACTGCTGTGCTCTATGAAGTATCCTTTTCCAGCGTCACCTTCAGCTACTTCTGCTGTCCAGTAGCAGCCCTTCAGGAGTTTCTCTGTCCCCATCACCTTTGGAACTGTCCATTCTCTTCTGTTAATCTGGCTGTTACCCTTGTGTAGTAGACAAAGTGGCCATGAGAGGTAGCAATTTGAATTGATTCCATGGAGGAACAGGGACTTTTTAGTAGTGGCTCAAATGCTTTAGAATGAGCTGTCTAAGTTAATATAATGCTGTAAGTGTAAACCCTCATTTAGGAGTTTGAGCCTGATTATACATGCTCTTTTTTGAAGTGTTGTTGAAAGTCTGTTATTTGTTTCCTAGCCATAAACCAATTGTTAGTCCAAATTATAGTAGACCCATTAGATCAACAGGAATTTGGTATACCATCACTTACCTAAACTTCAATGATTCGGTGGATCCACTCTAGCCTACATTAACATCAGATTTAAATTTTATATTTTAAACAATAGGGTTTTGTGTTGTTATTTATTGTGATCACCATTATGTGCAATTCCAAAGGTTGTCAATACTGTTTTTAATAAGCTATCTAACTGTAATTGTGACCTATTCTGAGCTCTGAGATGGGATAGGAAGAGTTTTAATCAATGAATTAATCAATAAATGATGTAATATTCCATTTTCCGGTTGGATCCTCTATATCTGTTAACATTCAACTACAACCATCATTATCTGAATCTGATTTTATTGTTCATAATCACAGTAATACGAATTAGTATCCAGATCATTCTTGGGTCATTTATAGCAGAGATATTGGGATTTTACATTAGAGAAGAACACAGTTACGGCAAGAACCCTTAGAAACTATCTAGCTAGCAAGTGTCCAGCTGTAAATGACAGGTCAATATGTAACGCCATTTTCAAAAATTATTTTCTAAGAGTAAAAAATCAGTTTCTCTAAACCCAATCCTTAATAATATTCAGATTCAGAGTATAAGTAATAGAGATGGTAACAAACTGGTTCATTGTGAACCAGTTTGTCAAGGTGGCAGCACAGGTACTGTTGCTTCCCTCCCCTGCCTCCTTTGGCTCAAATAGCTTGCTTGTTTTTTCCACCTCCTCGGCTCATCTCCCAGTCAGGAGCAAGAGCCCAAACTTCTCTGCCCTGCCCCTTTTTGCCAGAGTGGGAGATCAGCCACGAGGGGAGGGGCAGAGAAGCCTGAGCTCTTGCCGGGACTGGAAGATCAGTTGAGGAGGTGGAAAAAACAAGCAAGTGGATCCTGGTGAGTGGCTGTTTGAGCCAGAGGAGGTGGGGAAGGGAAGCAGCCGCACCTGTGCGGCTGCCTTTATGAACCGGGACAAACCAGTTCATGTCCATCTCTAATAAGTAATAACTGCTATTGAAACAACAGTTTGATCTTGGCACAGCTTTAGATAAACACTCCTGTATTTGCTGTTGTTCCATCCTATGACTGACCTTAGCTAAGGAGGTTTTAAAAGATGTATTTGCCTTTACTTGTGTTGGTGGAGCTTCTGCATCAGAAAGAAGTGATATTGACAATGACAAATGGGATTAAATGTAGCATGTATAATATACCCCCTTTCCTAGGCTGGTGGAAAGTTCTAATGTCAAATGGGTTTTTTTCTTTGGAATTTGTTTGGAATTTTAGCCTGACATTTCATAGATGAGGCTTTTTGCAAGAGGCAACATTGGAACAGATCATCGTCCTGTTGAGAACAACTGTGCATATAAGGGCAATTGCACCAGTGTTTTCCACAGTTTCATAGGTAGGTGTAATGTGAGCAGTTCTGCAATCAATTGTGCAATCAGGGGACTACGAGGCACTTGATGAATGACCTGTAAAATACCACATGGGATGGTCCATCTATGCCCTACAATTGCAACATGATTCTTGCCATGGTCCTCACTCTTCATTTTTGAAAATGTACAGGTTATATACCATCTGATTATTATTTTTTACAAGTTGGACTTAATGAAATGGTGAAGCAAAGTTGTAAATAGGGACAACGTGTACCTTGCAAAAACATACATACCCTTTAAAGTTCTGGTTAAACTAATGTTGGCATGCCCTCTCTGCAGAATGCAAACTGGAAAGCTATGTTCTGATTTCTAAACCCTTTCTTTGAGTTAGGTAAGCTGAGGAAGAAAAGCTATATTAGGCCAAAATCTCTATGGACATGTTGTACGTATGTGCATTTTTCACAATATGTCCCTTTACCTTTGGGGAGGGGGGAAAGGAAGAGGTTGGAGTTAGCAGAGAATGTCACTGGAAACCAAGGTCAAAATCATCCATACTGTGCAGAAGAAAGACAGCAATGAAAGACAGGGACAAAAATAAACTCATTTGAGATTTGAAATGTGGTGTGGGATGAGAGCCATACAGATATGAAAGACGGCCAGAAAAGCAGAAAAGTGGGTGCTCAACCAAGTCAAGCCTGAACTCTCACTTGAGCAAAAATGAGCATCCTGAGCCTATCCTGCCATGCACATATAATGGAAATACAGAAGTTACTAGAACAGACTATAGTACTGGGGAAAGTAGAGTAGTAGGAAAAGAGGAAGATACAACATTAGAAGTTGACTCCGCAGAGAAAGCTACAGCTGGTTTCTGAGCAGAACCTACTGGAAAAGACAATATTGCTGTGGGTGGGGTGTAGGAAGAGAGAACAACCCAACATGAGATGTTGTTGGTTTGCAAGATCCGAGCAGAGCTGTTAATGACAGGACATTTGGGAAATCAGTAACTCCTATAGTCAGGTGATGCTTTTCATGTGTTACTTTTGTTGTTATGCGCCATCAAGTCAGAAAATGGCTGTCTGGGTCTGTGAATTGCATCCATGCTTTGATCTGTGAGGAAATGTCAAATAAACGTATCAGGGGACAAAATGGGCACTGTATCTATTCAGGGGAAGCACACAGAAAATGTTTAAATGCACCAAAATAGGAAAGTGAGTTAATACTGAGGTACAACTATACAGCTATAAATACTCAACTATCCCACAAACTGCACCAGAGCACAGACAGAGTTCTGACTCCTGTCCTCCGAAGATGCCGGCCACAGAGACTGGCGAAACGTTAGGAAGAAAAACCTCAAGAACACGGCCAGACAGCCCGAAAAACCTACAACAACCATCATGTCAGTTCTTAAAGCCAGGTATCCAACGGGAGTCCAAAAATGCAAGGAGATCTCCTTGTCTATACATTTCCAGAACATATGAGTGAGCACCGGAGTAAAATCCTCACCTCCCTAGAAGGCACAAGGGGACTTTCTAAGCACCCAGGGTTTTTAAAATTATGTTTGGGAGGAGGTGGAGATGGGTGTGTTGAAGGACATTAGGGCTGTTGGGAGGGTTCCACGTGGACCCATTGGGCTGCATGGGGGTGGGTGCATTTGAAGGTCTCCTGTTTCCCATTCCTGATCTATCTGCACCAGCCAGTTCTGGGAGTTTTTCCATCTTAGTCAGGACTAGGTCTTTGACCAAGCTAATGGATCTTAATTGCCAATTCAACCTAAATTATCACAACATCCTTTGCATAATAATAACAACAGCTTACAACAGCTCAGTAAATCCATCATTCCACACTACTATAAGGATTGCAATTTAGTTCAAAAGGAAGAGTGAGGAGGAGCAGATGATGTCCCCCCCCCCCGCCAATAAAAAAAGGATCTAGGACTTCAACCCTGTGAGTGCTGTCCTTCTTAAGATAATGCAAGGGTGTGTGTGTGGGGAGCTGATTTGTTTGTTTCTTAGTTATAGTTCCATCTTGCTTTTCCTTTACGACCAAATAAATATACGTAAAAATAAAGAAGACAAAAGTATTGTGGCACCTTAAAGACTAACTGCTATGTTTTAATGTCAGCTTTCCTGGACAGGTCCTCTTCCTTGTAAACTGACAGCTCTTCTAAAACTGCTCCTATGCAGAGCAGCATCTTCAGGGTGAGTAATCCAGATTCGTGGCTATTTCCCTCTTCCATCCTGCCTTCCAACCTCCCGTGTCCAAAAACCTACGTGTGCCATTTTTAAAAGGGCAAAATGACACCAAAATGACAATCTGACCCTTTGCTTCTGTGTGCCGTGATTCACGCTGAGAAAGCTGTGCACTTTCAGGGCAGGAAGGCAGCCCTGCCAGGATAGAAGGCCATTTCCCATGGCAGGTGCAGGGAGCAGGTGGCGCACAGCAATACCTGCGACCCAAAAAAAAAGAAAAGAAAAAAAAGGGAGCTTCAGCCTAGAATCATTTTATGGTTGAACATGGAAGTCTTATTGCATCTTGAGCCGCTCCTGGTGTGGTGCCAACTCGCACCCTTCTCCCCCACCCCCACCCCCCCTTGTCTGCAGCACGATTTATTATGTGGAAATACCACCGAACTAATCAGTGGAGTTACTAATTAATACAGATCTGCATTTTTGCATAAGCAATTAGTGCAAAGAGAGAGGGTGCAGTGGAGGGAAAAAAAGGAAGTTGGGCTTGTTTAATCTCAGCACCCATTCAAGCGGAAAGGCTCACCAGGGCCAGGCTGAGCTCTGTCCACGTTGGCAGCGTCTTCCTTTTGATTAGTTAAAGCAACGTGAAAGGTCAGATTATCAATATTTAATTCAAATGGAAATGCGATTATTAAAGAGGATGGTGTGTGTGTGTGTGTGTGTGTGTGTGTGTGTGTGTGTGTGTGTGTGTGTGTGTGTGTGTCTTTAAAAAAAAGAAAAGGAACCCACCCACAACACTTTATTTATTTAAAGAAGGTGAGACTCTTGGGTAAATGCCCGGATCAAAAATAATGAGATTGCCCGGCAGCTACAAATCCTGTCTGAGAAGTCCTAGTTCCTAATAATAGAGAGGGTTGACATCAATGTGAAAAAGAGGGTGAAGAAGAGAAGGGGGGGGAGGAGTGGTGGTTCGGGCAAAGCAGTTGTTTGTCTTTCAGACTTGCAGCATCTGCTGTGAGTGTATGCGTGTTTCACTAGAAGGCTAAGATCTGTCAACTGGAATCTGATCCAAAAGCAATAGACCTAGAATTTAAAAACTCTGCTCCCGGGAATTTGTTGTGGGTACCAAACCTGAACGTAGTCCTTCCTCATGCGTAAACCCCAGTCTTTCTTCAGTTTGGATAGTTCATGCCCTCGCTGCTGTTGCTAAAGAACGGGAGAGGTAAACACCTTGCTGACCCAGGACAAATGCCAACCAGTAGATCCAGATCTGTGCTGTGCTCACCCTGTTTCAAAACCCTCCCCGGTGCATCATTTTACCGGAGAACACTGGGAGGCACCAGGAAGCCCCTAGCAAGAGGGGGGGCACCCTGTTCTCAACCAAAATGGTTGAAATGTCCATTTTTACATGATATTCCTTTCTTCCTCCTTTTTTTAAAAATCCAGTCATATTTTTTTTTGTTTTAAACGAAATCTATTGTGATTTCATAACGGTAAGCCAATGACCAAAAGGCTCACTGAGCAAGCAGATAATGAAATTACATCCAGACCCAGGTTTTAATTAACTAGATAGAAATGTTCATTTATAAAATTAAACGACATCATTTAGCAAAGGAGGGGAGAAAAGGAAGTTGTCCAGTCAAAGGAAAGGGGTGGCAAAAGCCACTCACAAAATACTTGCAGTCTTTAAATACAGTTCAGTGGGTGTTCCCCTTCCAGTTCATTCATTTCTGTTTGAGTGAGGGGATTCCATAGAAAAAATATTCCAGAATTGCCAGGAACTGTCTTTAGAACTCTAGCAATTCTGATTTTTCCTAAATGATAATACAAGAGGTAGTGCAATCCATACCAAAAATACATTGAATTATGAACGAGAGACACGATATGTATCTTAAACAAGTACAGGCACCTATTAGTCTTCCCGAATATATGTGTTCCCCTCGACACACACACATCTGTGTAAATTTACCTACATACTGTTTAAATTCACCCAAAACCATGTGAGAGTTTGGGGACGGAATAATCGAAATGTGGAAAAGATTGGGAGTAAAATCAAGACCGCTCTCTCTCGCTCCCTCTCCTATCCCCGTGTTATTGGAGTTCATGATTTCAAGCTACAGATGTCTTTCGGGGTCCGTCTCATCGCCCCGTGCTGCTTCCCACAGGTTCCCCGCGATAGCGGAGGGCTCCCGAGAGCAATACCATTGATTCGTGCATTGTCTTCCAAAAGGGAAAAAACAACAGCAGCAGAACGTTCCGAAGGAAGGGAAGGGGAGGCGATCATCTGCCGCAGCTCTTCCCTGGACGTCGAGGTGACCGAACTCTCCTCCCCCCTCAGGGCTCATATGGACCTTCCCTCGGCAAGTGCGCGGGGCGGCCCCCCCCCCCGGGGGATCCTTTTAGCGGTTCATCTGGCAGCTTTCCGGCCACGGGGACTCGCGAGCAAGCCAGCAAATCGGCCCCCGGCCCCTCCCTTCCCTCTTTCTCTCTGGTTTCCCCCCCCCCCCCCGCCCGCCCCTCCATTCCGCCTTGGGACCATCGGAGCCGGGGCCCTGTCCAGGGTGCTGATCTCCTCCGCTGGGCCGCCTTCGCGCGGGGCTGGCGGGTAGCTGGCTTTCCTCCACCCGGCTTGCCTGCGAGGTCCGCCCGGGCGCCCAGGGATGCCCGGGTCCAAGCCCAGCTCTCTTTTTCCCCCGCCTGAGGTCGCGCTGATTCAAACCCTGGAAGTGGGAAAGGGAATCGGTGGGACGCCTTTGTTCGGCGGCCGAGCCCTCGCCTGTTACCTGGCTCCGGCTTGGCTCGCTCTGTTGCGAAGGCGAGCAGGTGTGGGGCGCTCGGTGGGGACCCATCCGGGGACCCGGGCGCGCCTCCCCGCCCCGCCCCCCATGTAGGCCCGGGGCACGAGCATCCTTTTCCAGGGCTTGGGCGCTTCGCGGGCGGGCGGTGCGGGGGGGGGGCGGTGCGGGGGAAGAGAGGGAGGGAGGGAAGGAGCCAACCACGCTGCCCTAGAATAGATGGGCTTCTGGACATCCTTGTGGAGAGCCAGCTCTGTTTTCACTTTGCAACAGACCGTCGTGGCCCGGCTGCATCCTGCCCAGTCTCCGCCAGCGCCATGTAAACAAGCGAGGCGCAACCGCAGCCTCGGTCGTCCATCTCTCCCCACCAAGCAGGCTTCCCCTTGCCAATCGCTTTAAGCTCTGACCAGCGGGGGGGGGGGGGAGCGGCGGGCGAGTGGGCGGTAGAGCATCCCTCTCCCCCCTCACTCTCGCAGGTGCAATAGGAATCAATTATCTTAATTAAGATAATGCGGCACACCCAGGAGATTTCCTTGAGACGGGCTTTTGCACGCTGGCCAACGGCAAGGCGTTTTAATAGCCTTTTTATCCGTGCCTCCCACGCCGCCGCCGCCGCCGCTCCCGAGCAGCCCCTTCGAGTTTGCGTCCATCTTCCCACGAAACACGTTTTTAAAAATAATAAAAATAAAAAAAGTTTCACAACCTCGCCTTTCCCCTGGGAAAAGAATGGGGAAAGGGGTTTGAAAATAACAACAACAACAGCAACAACAACTAAGGAGGCAGACTCCTTTGGCTCAGCGTGGATCTAACGGACATGTGGCGTTCAGACCGCCTGAGAAGTAAGGCAGAAAAAACTAACCAAAGAACAAACAGACGGGGGTGGTGGGTGGGAAGGGGAGGGATCGTGGAAAAAAACCCGGTGCTTAAACCAAGAAACGGAACCTGGTTAGGGGAAACCCTGGTGGTTTGGGGGCTGCAGTTTCCGGAGCGTCCTCGGAGGTGCCTTGGCTGCCCCTCCCTCTCCCCCCCCCCCCCGCTGGCGGCGGCTGGGTCGCCGCGAAAGAGGCTTCGGGTGGCCGCGCGTGCCGCTCGCGTGCCGCTCTGGGCAGGGGAGAGGGGGGGCCCTCGGGAGGGGCGGGGCGGAGCGGAGCTGGGGAGGATCGGAAGAGGGGGGAGGGGGAGGAGTGGAGGCGAAAATGAGGGGGGATGGCTACGAGAAGCCGGCCAGGCAGATGGAGGAAGGGTTCGTCCCAGGCGGCGCCTCCGTGCTTACACAGAAGGAAGCCCATGGGGAGTGCGCGGGGCTTCCTTCTGGGGAAAAGCGGCGAGCCTCCGGGCGCGATCCCGGCGGCGAGGGAGGAGGGGAGGGGGCGTGCAAAAGTGGCTGGCTTGCATAGTGGGCCAGTCGGTTGAGGGGGGCGAGGGGTGCCCGGGGTGGTGGAGGGGAGGAACCACTCAAAAGGAAGCACGTGAGGGCTGCCCGACCCGGTCCGCAATCCTGACGTCGAGGGACCCGGGAGAGCCCCCCTCCCCCCCGGTCACCGCAGCCCATCCCCGGGAGATCCTTCAGAGCGCACTCCCTGCCAGACGCCGGGAAGATTCCCTCTGAGGGCGATCCTTCCGGAGCCCTCGCTAGGCACAGAGAAAGGGGGGGGGGCATTGGCGCCCCATCCCCAGCCATGCTCTCCCCCCTCTCCCCCCCCCGCGGTCCATCTGGCGAGATGGGGAATCCGAGCCAAAGCCCGGCGTTCGCCCCCCCCCCCACCGCACCCCACCCCCACCCCTGGGGCAGGCGCCTTGAACCCAGCTCAACAGGGGTTAAAAGTGGATGAATCGGTCCCATCGGGGATCTCGCCTGGTAGTCTAGGGGCGGGCTCGGTGGGCGGCGGGGAGCAAACGCCGCGATGGGGCGGCGGGGGGGGGGGAGAGCGAGAGCAGAAAGGCTGGATGGCAAGAGGGAGGGGGGAAACCGTCCCCCGAGGGTGGGCCTTCTCTCCCTCCCTCCTCGGCTTTGGGCTTGCTTTGCTGGTTGCTAAGCGTCACGGGACGGCTCATAGGAGACTTTCTACCTGCCTCCCCCCTCCCCCCTCCCCCCCGGCCACCTTTCCTCCCCGCCTCCCCCCAAGCTGGCCTCTTCTGGCACACTCTCTGGAGCAACCCTCCTCCACCACCTCCTCCTCCTCCTCGCCCCCACGGCAAGTCCTGCCGCTTCCTCGCCCGCCCGACTCATTCCTGGAAAAAAATCCCTCCCGGAAAGGGAAAGTCGCCCCACCCGGTCGGATCGCCTGTTTCTCGAGCCGGGCTGGGGACGCCCTCGGCGGTTCGGTCCCCCGGCTCCCCTGCCTGCCCTCCGGCTCCGCCAGGGCGTCTCTGCCCGCCCTCCTTTTCTCTCCCGACATGAAACCGAGTGTGGTCTGCTAAAGGGGGTGGGGGGGAGCCGGCCCTTCTTTTACATTGACTCTCCCAAGCAAAGCGCGGGTAGGAAACCGGCTCCCCATCGAACGCGTGCAGACGCTTCCCGTTTTTTCGTCGGTATTGTTGCGCGTTAGACTGCGATCTTCCACGGAAACCGGAGGGGGGCTCCCCGGGAGAGCAGGAGATAAGGCTCTCCTCCCTGAAACGATTTGCTTGTGGACTGCTCAGTCGACGGCAAAGGGCCGCCACGTCAGGTTTCCTCCCCCACCCCGAAATTACATCAATTCCTGGCTTTTCCCTATCAACAGACGATCCAGCCATAAGAGGCCTTGTGTGACATGTTTGACAGAACATGTGTTCATGCGTGTGTCTGCAATTAAAAAAAAAATCCAAGTCGTCATTGTGATTTGTGTATTAGAAACAAAGTCTTGACTTACGTCACATTTTTATTGGAAAAGGATGAAGTTACAAACAAGGCCACCATCAAGTGTAAAAACACATTGCAATATAGTTTTCTAAATCTGTGTCTCGCTTTCCACCTAAACTAATACTAGTGAATGGTTAAATACTGAGAACCTGGTGCAACTGAAAAGTGAGATTGTGACGCAACTGGATCATTTTAGGCTCGTTTCTTAATGGTCTTGTGCAACTTCTCTGTCCGGCCTCTGCATTCTCCAGGTGGGGATGCCTGTTACCACAATTACTTCCAAAGTGGCAAACCAATTCAGCCTTCTTCGGGAGGTTCTTCTGGCGGGTGGAGGTCTCGTCTTTTGCGCCAAAGTCCTAACCGGAGGATGACACCCCGGTGAAAGACTCGGGCCAGATGGCGCGGTATAAACGTGTAAATTTTTTTAAATAAAATAAATATATAATATTTTCCTTCTTAATCCCACCCCTGTTCTCATTCCAGATCCTTTTCTCCAGTATCTATCTCTTTTCTCCAATTGTCATATAACGCTAAACTCAAAACAGGTGGGATGGGCTGAAAGTGGTTTGCTCCAGGCCTTGCCGGCGGAATTCAACGCGGAAGCGCCTGATCCATTACTTTGTAGTAGGCGTCGCTTTGCCCCGGGAAGTGGAACTGCAGTCCTCAGGGTTGACTTCCTCGCACACCTTTTCACTCTCGGAAGCGGCACCCTTTCCCCTCCTCTTTGACTTGAAATCTTCTTGAGTTGAGTTTGGGCGGGAGGACTTGAAGAAGGGGTCCGAACTCGTCGCCTTCCATCGCTCTACACAACCAAGGAAACTTAATAGCCAGACGTCTTTGGTTAATTGGTAAAAAAAAAAAATTCTCCTTCCAGTCCTACACACAGGTACAGAGGGGCGGGGCCTCAGGTCCCACTGAACTCAAGGGGGCTCATTTGCGACTAAACGTCTATAGGATTGCCCTGAAGGCTTCCAAAGATCTCCCTGAGGCCAGACTTGCCCATGGATCCATTAACGGACACCTCTGTCCGCAGGAAAATGGGGGGGGGGGGATGGACGGAGAGGAGCGAGTTGGAGAAGGCCACAGCCCTCAGGAACCAGCCCTCAAAACACAAGCCACCTGAGACAAAAGAGTCCCTGGCTTCTCTGTATCCAGAGGGACCACCAGCAAAGGGGGCAATAAGGCCTGGAAAAGTCTCTGAGGAAGCCATCAGGACTGAGAGCCGCCAGAAGCGGAAAGCTCAGACGGAGGTGTCCTGGTGAGGAAAGAGCAGAAAATAAGGTGACCCTCACTCACCGCCGCCAGTCCCCGTGTTTGTAGTTGGTTCACAGACGCAAGCCAAATGTCTATTGATTCTCTTCGTGTTGTTGTTTTTCAAACTGATGACCCCCTCCTGGTGTTCTTCCGACGTGTCGGACCATCGTTCCCATCAACTCTAGCTGGCTTCGGCCATTCTCTCCTGGGTGGAGGAAAGAAAAAGAGATTTACCCTTCCTCTCCCCCCCCCCCCCCCCAGTGCAACCCCTCACGATTCTGTCCCAGGAGCTTCGAAACCCTCGCCTGAAATGCCCTGGCCAGAACGGTCTGGTCTGTCTGCTTTTCCTTGACAAGAATTCTCATGGTCCCCCGGCCCCCAAATCAAATGAAAGCAAAGCATATTTAACAGGATCGTACCATACTCGAAGGGATCCTCAAACGGTTTCCCTGGGGATAGCCAATCAGCGATATTTTCACGACATTCTCCTGTTGCAGCAAAAGCAACCAAAGACCTTTTGGCACCTTGAGGAAGAATCAGCTTCATTTGGCCCAAGTTCCTACCGACTGCAGCCCGCTTCATCCCACGCATGCTTCTGAAGAAATGGGCTAAAACTCCAAGAAAGTTTGTACCCAATAAGAATCTTTAAGGCGCCACCAGACTCTGCTGCTTTTGACAACAGAGAACGGTGGGGGCGCGTGTAAGTTTTAGAGTTAATCTGGGGTTGCCCTGTATGAGAGAGAGGGGGGGGGAGAGAACGATTTCTCACCTATTTCTCAGTCCTAGAAATAGGATTCACACACACACACACACACAAATCAGTCAAGTGCTGTTCTCAACATTATCCAAGCGCCCAGTGAATGAAGCCCTGCTAACTGAGCGCAAGCGGATGTTTAGACCTCTGAGGTGCAGGGATGAGAGACTTCGGGAAAACTTTATGGAAATTGTGGACACTTCAGATGGGGAGGGGGGGCTTGGAGTGCACTGAAGAACCACAAGGTCGCTGGGGATTCCTCTCTCAGCCCTTCATCCATCCAGATCAACACAGCATAGTAAGAGGTGCAGTATAGCACACCAGATGTGAGCTAGTGTGGGGTGAGCACTCCAGAGACCTGGCTTCCGATCCCTGAGGAGCTTTGGAAACTCACTGGAGGGCCTGAAGAATAAGCTATTCCTCGAGTATCTCACCTGCGTCAAACACCCTCTTAGGCTCACCATTGAAGTGACCTGAGGGCACGTAACAATATGTTACATCCCCCACCCCCACCCCACCCGCCCGCCGGTGTGTCTGCCCGTCTCCAGTATTTCGCTAGCTCATGAATGGGACGACATTGCAGAAGGATGTGTCCATCTTGAGAGGTCGCTGAGCTGCCAGGTATTGAGCTGGACAATCTCTAAATATTGATGGCTCCTTTCTCGCTCCTCTTAGGGAGCCTCCGGGGACAGGTTGCCAACGCCGTCCCTGCCGGGGGAGGGGGGCGACCCGAAGACGGCCTCGGGACGCGCGCCCCGAGAGCCGAGGGGGGCCGCGGCCGGGGGCTCGGGCTCCCCCCCCCCCCATCATTGAAGAGGCCAAAGAGTTTGTTCCTGGGAACAACGAGAGGCGTGCGTGCCTGGGGGTGGCGGTGGTGGAGGGAGCCCATTCCCCCTCCGATCTGGCTCGCACACGCGCCCTTCTCTCCCCCACGCGCACACGCAAGGCCTTCTTCTGCTGGGAACAGGGCCGGGGTCCAAATGGTTAAGCGCTCCGGCGGGTCGGGAGCAGGTCCGCCGGAGTCTCGCGCGGGCGACAGATGGCCGCGGTCCTCGGGCCGCCGAGGGGCGGCCGGGAGAGCCGGGCGGCATACAAATAGGCAGCTCACGTGACCCCCCCCCCCTCGGCGCCTGGCGGGGGTGGCCAGATGGCGCGTGCCGGGCGAGACTGACGCAGGCGCTGCGCGGGAGGGAGGGAGGGAGGGGGGGAGGGGGGGAGGGGGGAGAGAGGGAAGGGCTAAGCAAGGGGAGAGGGGGGGGAGGGCGGGGCTTGCCACTCGCCCCGCCCCCGGGGGCGCCTCCAAGCCCCCGCCCCCGCCCCCGCCCCCGCCCGCCCATATAACCCGCGTCTCCTCCGCGTAGCCTCGCAGGTGGGGGGTGGGGGGGTGGGGGGAATTAAAAGACGTTCAAAAGCCGGGCGCCTTCACAGCCGAGGAAAGCGCTCCAGGAGCAACAGGGGGATGAGACCGTCCCCGCCACGGCGCCTCTGAGGAAGGACAGGTAACTCTCATCCTTCGCGCCTTGGGCAGGCCGTCGAGCGCTCAGAGGGAGAGAGAGAGAGAGAGAATGAGAGCGAGAGGGAGGGAGGGAGGGAGGGCGAGTTGGGAGAGGCCCCCAAAGGATCCGGGCTCGGGAGCAAGGCAGCTCTTCCGGGAGGGCTCCGACCCCCGGCCCGGCCTCGCTTCGCGGGAGGGGCTGCGGTTCGGCCCGGCGCGCGGGGCTTGACTCGGCTCCGAGGAGGAGGCGCGACGACCTGCGGGGTCTCCGCTGAGGGCTCGCCGTCGGGGCTACGCCTCCTGAGGGCTCCCCGGACGGGAACCCCGGAGCGCTCCGAAGGCGGGCGTCGCCCCGCTGGGCGGCGGAGCGCGACGTCGACTCTGGGGGCACAGAGGGGCGCGCCTGGGGCTGCCGCCCGCCCCTCGCCCTGGCCCTCCAGGTGAGCCTCGAAGGGCGACGGAGCGAGGCCGGGGGGGGGGGCGGGAGAGGGCTTGGCGCGGTTGCTCTGGGGGGGCGGGCGGCGGCTGGCGGTGCCCGGAGCGAACAGGTGGCGCGGGACCCAAGAGGAGGCGGGCCGCCGCCAGGGCGACCCAGTCACGGGACTCAGCGGTAGGGTCTCCTCCCTAGCGAGGGAGGAGGGGCTCGGCTCCTGGGGGACCATCTGGCCCTCGGGGTCCAGGTCGGGGACCGACGTTCGACATGTCCTAAGGGCGACCGGGAGGGATGGCCACCGCGGCGAGGGAGAAGGGGACGAGGCGCCGGGGCCACCTTGGAAGGAGTGCCTGGGCAAAAGCCTTCCAGCTCGACGCAACTGTTGCCTTTGGATCGCGTTTGGGGCGGAAAGAGAGAGAGAGGGAGACTGGCCGCGCCGCTTGTTCTGGTTGTAGGCCTTTTTTCCACCCACCCACCCTTCCCCTCGCCAGAAAATTCTTCCCCAAAACGGCGAAGTTCCTAGGACAAAAAAAAAAAGAAAGAAAGAAAGAAAAAAGTAAAGGGGGGGGAGAGAGAAAGGGGGGAAAAAGGAGGCGTGGGTGGGGCGTTTTCTGAGCGGTGGGCTGCACCTGATCCCTCCGTCTCGACTGCACAGCTCCGCTTGACTCTGGGAACAGTTGGGAAGTCTGTGCGGCTATTGTCGAGCGGGTGGACTCCGGACAGCGCCTGGGGACAGGCGGGGGGGGGGTGAACTGGAGACCCCCGAAAGGGATCGATCCTGCCCTGGATGAAATAGTTCCTGGCAGCTTGCCTCGTCTGAACCGGCCCTGAGGCCGGCGGGGCCCCCCTTTCCTCCTCGCCTTCGCCCTCTCGGTTTTCTTTTCTTTTTTTCTTTTTTGAGCGCCGCGTTCTCTGTTTGGGCTCTGCCAGTCCAATTTCCTTTGGCTTCTAATCTCCTTACTGCCCTCAGCACCAATATAAACACGTTACATAATGCAATTTCAGACTGTAAATCTCATTGTAGTGGAGATGTGGAGAGAAAATTAAAAATTTCCTAGTTTCGGAAAGCTTTGTAAATCCATTCCGTTAAAAGACTGGCACAGAAGCAGCCTAGGGGCCGACCGAGAACAGGGAAAGGAATATACCTGGGCCGATGTTTGGAAACTGTTTAAGTCAAAGCTAACGTTTCCGTTGATTTTAACCATGTTTTTTATTCAAATGCTCCCTACATCATAGAGACAGGCGTCTTCTTTGTACGTTCCCTCTAAAATCAGTAAAAATCAGTATCATTGATACTGAAATCAGTATCACTGTGTGAACTACTGCCTTGTGAGTGTGTTCAGGATTGTAGCCCCAGGGAGCCTTTTGAGGACCACTCCCCCCCCCCCGCTCTGTTAAGTCTCCGCAAGCTTTCCAGATCAAGCTACCCCCGCTTTCTCTTGACTCCCTCTCCTGTGTGATCTTCCCTGTGCCCAGGCTCGCCAGAATGACCAAATCCTACAGCGAGAACGGGCTGGTGGGGGAAGCGCAGCCTCCCGGGCCCCCCAGCTGGGCCGACGAGCGCTTCGGGTCCCAGGAGGAAGAGCGCGAGGCCGACAAGAAAGCGGCGGACCTGGAGGCGAGGCACCCCGAGGCCGACCCGCTGCGGAACGGCGGGGAAGACCTGGAGGAGGACCTGGAGGAGGACGACGACCTGGAGGACCTGGACGAGGACCTGGAGGACCTGGACGAGGACGAGGAACCCGGGGAGGACGAGGAGCCCGAGGAGGACGAGGGCCCCAAGCCCAAGCGGCGCGGCCCCAAGAAGAAGAAGATGACCAAGGCGCGCCTGGAGCGCTTCCGGCTGCGGCGGATGAAGGCCAACGCGCGGGAGCGCAACCGCATGCACGGCCTGAACGCGGCGCTGGACAACCTGCGCAAGGTGGTGCCCTGCTACTCCAAGACGCAGAAGCTCTCCAAGATCGAGACGCTGCGCCTGGCCAAGAACTACATCTGGGCGCTGTCGGAGATCCTGCGGGCCGGCCGCAGCCCCGACCTGCTCTCCTTCGTGCAGAGCCTCTGCAAGGGCCTCTCGCAGCCCACCGCCAACCTGGTAGCCGGCTGCCTGCAGCTCCACCCGCGGACGTTCCTGCCCGAGCCGGGCGCGGCGCTGGTGCCCCCCGCCGCCGCCCCTGGCCCTGGCCTTGGGCCCGCCGCCCCCGCCGCCGCCGCCCCCGCCGCCCTCCGCCGCCGCCTTCGCGGGGCCGCCGTACCCGTGCCCGTGCCCTTACCCGTCGCCGGGGCTGCCCAGCCCGCCCTACGGCGCCCTGGACGGGGCGCAGCTCTTCGCGGCCAAGGCGCCGCCCGCCGCCTACGCCGCCGCCGCCGCCGCCCTGGAGCCCTTCTTCGAGAGCGCGCTGGCCGAGTGTGCCGCCGCCGCCGCCGCCGCCGCTGCCGCCGCCGCCAGCCCGGCCTTCGAGGCGCCGCTCAGCCCGCCGCTCAGCGTGCACGGCACCTTCGCCTTCAAGCCCGAGCCGCCCGGCGAGCTCGAGAAGGGCTTCGCCTTCGCCAGGCACTACCCGGGCGCCCCCGCCAGCCTGGCCGGGGCGCCGGGGACCCCGGGGCCGCCCGGGCCGCTCTTCCCCTGCGCCGCCCGCGGCGAGCTCCCGCTCGAGAGCCTCGGGCCCTTCGACGGCGCGGCCCCGCACGAGCGCCTGGCGGGTGCCCAGCTCCACGCCCTCTTCCACGAGTGACGCCGCCGCCGCCGCCTCCAGCAGCCCCCTTCCCGGCCGCCCCGCCGCGGCGTCCTCTCCGCCGCCTTCGGAAGCAGCGCGGAGCCTGGCGGCCGAGTTCCCCTTCTGGCACCTCCCTCCGCCGCCCCCCGATTCCCGGTTCCCGGTCTCAACCTACCCGGGCGGAGCAGAAGAGATGCAGGCGACCCTTCCTATTTCTCCCTCCGCCCGCCCCCACCCTCTCCCATCTCATCGGCACAACAAAAATCGCGAGCAATAATTTGGATCTATGCAATGTGTGTGTTTTTTTAAAAAAGAAAAAAAAAACCTAGTCACGGGCCAGTTACAAAAAGGAATAATAATGCTGGAAAAAAAAAAGTTGGGAAAAAAAGTATATATCAAATTTCTATTTTTCAATCAACATTGTTTTTCCTACTTGCTACCTTCTCCCATGCTGAATTATTTTGTTGTGATTTTGTACAGAATTTTAATAACTTTTGATAAAACTATTTTAAAACCATGCAGCTTCATCAATTTTTATACGTGTTGGAAACAAAGTAGAAGTCTATCTAATTTATACGAGATAATTTAAGTAATTTAAACCAGCAGAAAAAGTGCTTAGAAGAAGAGAGAAACGTCATTCTGTTGCCTTAGCACCTCCCTCCCATCGGATGTCCTTTTAGGTCCCGCACACCCCCACCCCCACACACTGCAAGAAACCAGCGATGCGTTTCTTAGGAAACCTGTCCTATCCTTACCAGCTCTCTATGTTTTTCCCTCAGAGGATGGAAGAACCTTTGATTTTCGATTACAACGTACCAACTAGCAAAAACTGGTGTACATATTCATCCGTGTTGTAAAAAGCAAATGCTGACCCTTCCTCTTTTCCCCCCAAATCAACAGCTGCTTGACTATCACGTTCAGTTTGCACTGTTTCTTGGCCATCTTTGGATCCTACCCCTTTGCGTGGTGCGATTCTGAGGGGTGGGGAGGACAAAGATAACTTGAAAACAGTAGAGTTTCCAGACAATGTTAAATGCATGATTTCTTATATGTAGTCACATGAATCCATGGTTTTGTCATATTTACCGTCCAGAAGTCGAAAGCGAATCAGGTTTATGATGGTTTGGTTATATAATAAGCCGATTGTAGTCAGTAGGTTCAAACCAATTCAAAAACCATTTGACTTCGTAATTAGAACAATATAGTTATGCATGTCCAATGCAATCCGGAATAAATGCTGTTCGAAATGTAAACGCGGGTTCAACTGAAATCAATCTGTACTGTAATTCTGTTCGTAACCCTGTATATGACGGTGTGATGCACATTTTGGGATTGTAGGAAACCACCTTTGCAACAACGTAGTAAGGAGTCGGTCCAATGTTGCATTTTCTTTTTAAGTGTGACCCCCCCTCCCCCACTCCCTTAGTGCAAACAATTCCTATGGGATTACTGTAACCGTTCCTAAAAGGTGCAACCGCTATTATTTGTACAATAAAATGGAGTTTTCAAAAGTATGTCCAGGTGCGATCTAATAAAGCCCTGGGGCTGGAAGGGTGGGGGGGAAACGGTGGGGAGATGGTCGAAGCGCTCGGCTGTAGGGCATGGAGCTGCTGAGCTGGGCGGCCCCGCGAGTGAATGGTCGGCAAGTATGGCCTTTGGCAACAACGGAGCGCCGTTCCCGCCCGGGGGAAGTCACACGGATTTGCTAACCGGCTCGGCGAGGCTGCGGTGGAGCTGTCCAGCCCTGAAGTGCTGAAATATCACAACAATGAGGTACCACAGAGAGAGCTGTCCAGTTGACTCGCCTTCTGCCGTGACTTTCAAGGAATCCCTTCTTTGACTCCAACAAGAGGTCACACCACCTTGACCCCACAGAACTTTCTTTTTGCCCAAGGTAAGGAATTGGGGAGCTGGGTATGGTTATTTCGTGGAGTAGGAAAGGCACAGGATTGGGCTCATCTTTCTTTAGACTCTTTAGACTGAGCTAGGGCACTCAGGACAAGTGCTGTAGCTACACCAACATCTCTCTGCATCTGTATTTTTAACTGAAGCAGGGTGGGTTGTCCTTCGTGGAGAATATAATGGTCCACTCCTTTTGCACCCGAGCCTTCCCCAGAGTAGGGCAGTCACCCTAGTGGATGTTCATGAACGTCAAACCATGGGTGGTCAAAGTTCAGAACTTTGTAGGTGATCTGCCCTTCGTTTCCTCTTCCCTCCGATTGAAAAGCAAACACACCCCAGTATTTCCCAACCCAAAGTATTCACCCCGGTGCTTTTATCCAAAACAACGTGCTTCTCTGGTTATTGTATGGTAGACAGATGTACACAGAAGCAAACCCTGTCCCTTGCCCATCCCAATTATTCTTGGACTCATTAAAGAGGAGACCTCTGGTGCTTCTTGGGAATTCTGTCTCCCGCTTTCAACAGAACCTCTGTGTTAGTCCTAATGAAATTGCACCCTTGCTACTGTTTCTGCTCTAGATTATGGGTTGGTTCTGAAATTTCTGCTACCAAAATTTGGTGAGGTGTGGGTGATGATCTTCTGGAGAAAGACAGGAAATTCTTCCCCTCTGCCTGGGCTGGCAGTAGCATGGAGACTCCAGGATTTCAGGCACATATTTACGTTTGCCTTCCTTTTCCACTCTGCCCTTTTGCTTCAATCACTAGTTGTTGCTAAATTTCTAGAGTATCAGGGCTCTCAGACACACACAATGGTCCCAGTCCAGGGAAGGCAGTATTTATTTAATGTATACCCCAAAAAAGAACCCAGGGTAGATTTGTTATTGTTTAGTCGTTAAGTCGTGTCCGACTCTTCGTGACCCCATGGACCAGAGCACGCCAGGCCCTCCTGTCTTCCACTGCCTCCCGGAGTTTGGTCAAATTCATGTTGGCAGCTTCGATGACACTGTCCAACCATCTCGTCCTCTGTCGCCCCCTTCTCCTCTTGCCTTCACACTTTCCCAACATCAGGGTCTTTTCCAGGGAGTCTTCTCTTCTCATGAGATGGCCAAAGTATTGAAGCTTCAGCTTCAGGATCTGTCCTTCCAGTGAGCACCCAGGGTTGATTTCCTTAAGAATTGATAGGTTTGTTCTCCTTGCAGTCCAGGGGACTGTGAAGAGTCTCCTCCAGCACCACAATTCAAAAGCAACAATTCTTCAGTGGTCAGCTTTCTTTATGGTCCAGCTCTCACTCTCACAGGGTAGATTACAAAACAGTTAAAAATGGCTGCAATTAAGAACACAATTAATTAAATTAAAATGGAATTAAACATACAGTACAATCATATTAAAACAACTGAATTAAAACAGTTTAAATCAATCT
This sequence comes from Intellagama lesueurii, assembly GCA_037013535.1. Taxonomy (NCBI): domain Eukaryota; kingdom Metazoa; phylum Chordata; class Lepidosauria; order Squamata; family Agamidae; genus Intellagama; species Intellagama lesueurii. The sequence goes on along the minus strand of JBAJHW010000001.1, from coordinate 158,893,240 downwards.
AGAAGTATATCAATAAATGTAAAATAATTTTAAAAAGTAAACATCCTCCATTAAAATCTCCTTCCCCACTCAGTTGCCTAAAGATTGCTTGGATATTAAGGATTTCGCCTGCCAAAGGGAAGACAGCAGGGAGGGGTCAGGCTAACTTATCTTGGAAAGGAGTTCCACAACCTGGCAGCAACCACTCATATATCTCATAGAAATCAATGAGATCATATTTAGCCATAACTAATCTGTCAATTGGTGTCAGCACAACATAAGCATGGCTAACCTTCTTCAGATTGGGTCTTTGTTTCACCGATGTACAAGAATGGCCCCTGTGCAACAAGGCAACTGGTGCTGTCCACTGTGTGTTTGCTCTTTGTACCTCTGACAAGACGTCTGCAGTGATTGTGCCGTATTAGTTAATACTTGTTTGCTGTTGCATAGTGTGTGAAATGACCATTGGTACCATGGTTTGGTAGGCACTGTTGCTTACACAGAACGAGAAGAGCAACATAACCCAGGGAAAATAAAAAATCAGCTAAGGCCAAGAACTGAGGGAAGTATAAACATCCTGGGATCAGGTCCTGCAGTCCACTCAGTCTTCTTTCTCTCAGTATAGTTTCATTTGGAAGAGAGCAACACATCTGTCAGGATCAGGAACAATTTATGAAGCTACCTTTAGCTAAGATGACCACCTTAAAGTCTTATACAAATATCTTACGAGGGTCTGTCTGGTTTCTCATTACACCCTAGTTCAATACAGCATGGACCTTAAGAGCTGGCTGTCATGCGTTAGCTTAACTCTCTTGTGGATGACTGTAATTAGTCTGCAAGTATGCTTCAGTCAGCAGATCTGAACCTGCTCACTTGTAATAAGTTGCTCCTGTATTGGTCAAAACACCACATGGGTGGGTGGGGGGGGTCACAGCTGCAACAGGGTCACACTGTTCAAGCACAGAGGCTTCAATACTTGACAAAACATGAAGGCAATATATTTTATTTAATAATACCAAGCATGTGCAGAAAAAGCGCAGAATGTGGTACTGTACCCCTCTAGAACTGAAACTCTTTTCTTTTCTTTTCTTGACTGGAATCCACTGAGGACTATGTTGCAGAGATTTGAATTTTGGTTAAGTTCCTCTAGCTGCACAGCAGAAGTGCAGGGATTCACAGAGCAGAATAGTTTCAAGTTCCCCAGAGTAGACCACCCTTTTCCCATTAACTGGCACTTACAATCACAGTGACTAACTCTGAGACATTAGTAGGCTAAAGAATAAAAACCGTTTTCTTCATTTGCAGTAGTGAACAGGTCAAACAGCAAACTGACAAACATGACTGCTTTCGACAATAGACCTCAGCAGACTCACTGACTGCTTCTAACAGACATAAGAGAGGAAAAGAGACAGAACAGGGGCTCTCTTTGAATTCAGAGGCAAGGAAGGAATGCTTGGTTAGTGCTGGAGAGACTGACAATTGTAAAAGGTTGTAAAAACTCTAACAGATGACACTGCTGCCTCTGAATCCGAGTGCTGTCACCTCAAATTCAGAGGCAGCAACAATGGTTCTCTAAAGTGTACTGGAACATTGTAAATGTGCATAGCATAGTGCACTTCCTTTCTAGAAGGACGTATCTCCTTCCCTTTTGTGTTGGCAGCCGTTGGTGGCAAATGAGGGTCAGAAGAGGCCAGAAAAATTATCTGGGAATACATACTGCCCATCCCAGTAAGCAGTGGATAGGGCCAGGGTGTGCTGCAGCTACTTCTGCAATGCCAAAGAAATATATTGAGGTGGAGTATACTTTCTGGATACTGAAAGACAACCAAAATCTCAGCTTCATTCCTTCCCCTATAAGGAGAGACTGAAAGAAATGGGCATGTTTTGCCTTGATAAAAGAAGACTGAGGGGAGATAGGATGGTACTTTTCAAATACTTGAAAGGCTGTCCTACAGAGGAGGGGCAGGACCAATTCTTGATCATCCCTGAGTACAGGACACATAGTAATAGGCTCAAGTTACAGGAAGCCAGATTTTGGTTGAATATCAGGAAAAACGTCCTAACTGTTAGAGCATATGACAGTGGAACCAATGACCTTGAGAGGTGGTGAGTGCTCCAGTACCGGAGGCATTCAAGAGAAAATTGGACAACCATCTGTCAGACATATGGCTGTCTAATTTTCTCTTGAATGCCTCAAGCGATGGATCTCTCACCACCTCATGAGGAAATTGGTTCCATTGTCATACTGCTCTAACAGTTAGGAAGTTCTTCCTGATATCCATTGACTTGGATTCCTGCACTGAACAGGGGATTGGATTTGATGGCTTTATAGGCCCCTTCCAGCTCCATTATTCTATAATTCTATGGTGGTATCTTCCCTGTATCACCTTGAAGTACGGAAGCATATTTTGATGAATACTGGGGACCTATACAGGCGCCATTGAAAAATATTGCCCATGGGCAGGTAAATGAGGAAGAACTAAAACAGAGTACATAAAATAAGAAAAATAAATTAATGCATACACCTCAGCTTTCTTAACATATGTTTTGTATTGCAGTCTGTCTCCCTGGTATGCAGTTATTACCTTTCATCTAGTTTTTTTTTTTAAGCAAAGAATATTAGACAAGTGAGGCACTTGCCTTGGGCAGTAGATACTTGGGTTAGTGTTAAATTGTTTGAAGGCAGGCATGTATATAACATGGCCTGCCCTGTGTTTCCTAAGCAAACCCATTGCTTTCAGGTGCACTGGCAGGGGCTATTCCATGGCAAGTGATCAGGAAAAGTTCAGTTTCTAGTCAAGTCTGCTTTTGTGCACAGAATGTTCTTTGACTTGGGTAGCAAAAGGTATTAAGATAATCTCAGGTATGGTGGTGTTAAGGTGGTACTTCCATATTCACCTACTGATGTGAAGGAAGGGCAGATTTTACTAGCTAGAAACTGAGTTAATGTTGCTTCCTACCTGCCTGTAATGTGGAAACCTGCTAATCAGGAATCCTTTCTAACACCGGTAGCTGAGGGAACAGAAAAGCAGCTCTTAGCCGTCTCTTCTTTATGCTTAGCAACTAGGAAATGAGATACGTAGCCAGGTTCACACTGAGAAAGAAAGCATAAATTCAACCCCATGTTATCTCTTCTTTTGTCCCTGAGTTAGGAATGGCTGATCATTTTGTTTCTGTTCCTTTTCGGCAATAACTTAACCAACGTTTTCAAGTTTCTTCAAATTAGGGATGGAAAGACTTTGGGGATTTGAGAGATGGAAATAACGTGAGTAAATGTGAAGCCATCCAAAGTCCATCCTGGGCCGTCAATGTCTGACTCTTAAAATGCTGCATTCACAGATCTCTATATTCAACCACCGTAGTGTTATGTTAGGATTGCCACTTCTTTTTCTTTTTCATCCTGAGAAATTCCTCCTTTTTCATAAAAATGTGGCAGAGAAATGATCCTCTCCGTGCTTGTTGATTAAGTGAAGGTGGTGGTGTGAAAGTGGAGGATCTTTGTTTCAAAAATTTTTATATATCAATCTCTCTCACATGGACCCAGAAAAATGTCTCCATATGTAGTATGGATAGGACTTTAAGCTGGAATAAAATTTTGATTGCAAGGAAAAATGACACTGACAGATTTTTCCATTCCTACCTCAGATTGCTGGACACTTAAAGGCTAATGAATGTAATGAAAGCTTTCCAGTGCTCATTCTACTCTAGTCCTCATATTTATCTGAAGGCTGTAGAAGGGCAGAAGTACAGAAGGCAATTGCTTTGAGGTTTATGGATTTTGGGATAGATTGCACAGGATACATACTTACATCACATTGTTTTTCCATAAAACTCAAGAAGACAAAAATAGGGTTCCCAGTTAGAAGCTGATCTGCTCCAGACCAGCTTTGGGTTCAGCAACACTGTTGTCTCATATGCTCTTGTTGCAGTCACTCACTTCCTCCTACCCCAGGTATGCAGCCACGAAACAACCACCGCCTCCAAACGGCAACACCACATTGAGTTTGGGGTTGCCGTTTAACTTGTGGCAGGGAGTCTTTCCCCTACTGCATCCCTTCTGCTCTAGCCAGGTGACCTGCCAGTGTTCCCCTGCCACTGTGGCTTGAATACTACCACTACTAAAGGCTAAATGGATACTGCTTTTTTAAAAAGTAATTTAAAAAATCCTTCAGGGTGAAATACACACAGCCTATGTTATTTTGGTGACACAGCTTTGACTATTATATATCCCAGCACTAGCCTGCAGTATACATACTATAATATCTTGTGGATGTTATTTTCAAAAACAAGACACAGGATTTGTAAGCCAAGAAGAAGTTTTACCTAAAAAAGAGAGAGGTGTCATTTTTTCCAAGTTCTTTATACAGCTGAAATTTCTTTTACTTTATTTCTGTCCTTTTTGGCATGCAAACGATCAGGGGAAGCTCAGGGGAATTCCCCCCACTGCTCCCTTGTGGGCTCCCCTTCCACAGAGGCATCTACTTCCTTCTGCTTCCTAGGGGCCCCTGGAAAGCAGGGATTAGGCAGCCCCCAGAATCAGTAAGTGTGCAACACCCTTCCAGGTTTTAGACCTAGGCTGATGATCCCTGAATGGAAGCATACTTTCAGATGGCATAGCAATTATTTGCACCTGCTTGTTAATCATAATTATGTTCAGCTGACTTTTCCTATATCTACATCTCACTAATAGCAAAATAATAACAGAACCAATCATCTAGGTATAACACATTCCATTGCTGTTCATCTTGGACATTCCTATCACCAGGTGGCTAACCTGGAGCCTCTGCTGAGAACATCTCAGTGTAAGCCCACTTTTAGGTTTTACTTTCCCAAGGAACTTTCTATCATATATTGTACATAAAGAAGGCACCAGAAGAGAATGAAGCTACACAAAAAAGACTGAAATTGTTCTCTAACAGACGCCTAGGTATAAACAAATGCCAAAGCATAGAAGGGACACTGGTATGTATCACTAAGCCTCCTGGCCACAACAAAGGTCTTCCACGATGGCACTACAGTACAGTTATTTTGGCATCATCAAAACCCCTTGGATGTCATTAAAGAAGATAAAGAATAATGTTGATTATAAGATATATACGACCATTTGGGCAACAAGGCTAAAAGGAGGTACTTACAGAAATGATACACAAAGATCAAACAGGTTTCATCCCTAAAAGGAAACTATCATCAAATATAAGATCAATAATAAACATTTTGGAATATTATGAAACACATCCAGAAAAGCAAATGATGTTAATCTTTTTAGATGCAGAAAAGGCATTTGATAATGTTGACTGGGAGTTTATGTTGCTGCAATTAAAGAAGATGGGAGCAGAAGGAACTTTTCTACAAACAATTAAAGCAATATATACTAAACAGAAGGCCAAGATTAAAATCAATGGTCAAGTAACTGAAAATATTCAAATTGAACAAGGCACAAGGCAGGGTTGTCCACTCTCTCCGTTATTATTTATTCTAACATTAGAGATTCTAAATAGACAAATGAGAGGGAATGTTGGAATTAAGGGTCTCAGAATCAGGGGAGAAGCTACAAGCATATGCTGATGATTTAGCAATAACATTAGAAAAACCCCTGGATAGTTTGGAAGAATTAGTGAGAACTATAGAAGAATTTGGAGCTGTTGCCGGTCTCAAAATAAACTATTAAAAAACAAAATTCATGACTAAAAATATAAAGAAAGAAGACCTGGAAAGACTGGCAATGAAAACTAATTTCGAGGAGGTGCAAAAAGTGAAATATCTAGGAGTTATCATTACAAAAAAAAAACAAAAAAAAACACAAGTAATTTGATGAAAGAAAATTATCTTACAACGCAGAAGGAAATTCAGAGAGACCTGGAAGAATGGAATAAGCTACAAACCTCTATGATGGGAAGAATCTCGACAATAAAGATGATGATATTACCAAAACCGTTATTTTTATTTCAAAATTTACCAATTTTATTAAATTATAAATACTTCAAGGACCTGGACAGTCTGACTTCAAAATTTGTGTGGAAGGCCAAGAAACCAAGAATAAAACTTAGAATACTGCAAGACTTAAAAGAAAGAGGTGATACAGGATTACCGAATTGGCTATTATATTATAAGGCATGTGCTATGGTCTGGATAAAAGAATGGATAACACTAGAAAATCAAAGATTATTGAAATTGGAGGGTCATGATTTAAAAATAGGCTGGCATGCATATGTGTGGTATGGGAAATGCAAAGAACAATCACATTTTGCAGAACATATTCTGGGGAAGGCGCTCTGCTTAGTATGGCAAAAATTCCAAATACAAACCTACAAGAAAATTCCAATATGGGTAGCACCAATAGAAGCATTCACTTTGAAAGTATTGAATCAGAAGGGAGCATTACTCATGTATAAAGACTTATTAACCAAAGACCAGAATATAAAAGATAAACAAGATCTAGAGAAATTGGGTCTAGCTACAGATTGGTGGTCAATGTTAAAATTGGAATCAAGATATAAAAAGGACAAAATTATGGGCTTTTTTGAGGGGAAAGTCCAGGTGGATGAATTATGGGTTTACACTAATGAGAAAATAATTTTAAAAATGTATACATACTTATTAGAATACGACTTAGGGGATGAGAGGGTGAAGGAGGCGATGGTAAAATGGGCACAAAACTTTGGGTATAATATTGATATTGATGAATGGACAAAGATGTGGAAAGAGAATCATAAAATCAAGCCATAATATCCTTAAAATGTTTTATAGATGGCACTTTACCCCTGTAAGATTGGCAAAAATGTCAGAAGGGATCAGCAATGTTTGTTGGAAATGTAAAAAAAAATCCAGGTACTTATTATCATATGTGGTGGTCATGTGAAACAGCAAAAAAAAAAAATTGGATACAGGTTTGGGAAAGGGCAAAAGAGATTGTTCAAAGGGGCCTATAAAGAAGGCATTGCTTGAAGTTCTTTATTTTCTTCTACTCTCCCACAACTTAGTGCTCTTTTGCAAATTAATACACTGATATACAGAGGGATGCATTCCTAGCCTGCTTTGCCTTTGGGTACTGCAAACTGCTCCGAATGCCTGCCTGGAGGTTCCTCTGTCTACATCTGATCTTGGGGCATCTTTCCTGTTCTTTTGATGTACCATAAGGATATAGGCTCATCCAACAAGGCTCTGTGGAGAAGGTCAACCCTGAAAGATCCTGGCATGAATCCCTTTCAGAGGAGTGGCTCAGCAGAAGGTGTCTGAAGAATAACTTTTTGCCAGCCCCCTCTAGGTATTCAGCTGCCATTTGGCTCCTCTTACTAAATGCTGCATTTTTTTCTGCTACAGCCAAGACCGTCATCTCGGAGCCACTGCCCCCTTTTCTTATATCCATTTTTTTTTTTAAAAAGTAATGTACATCATTTTGGCTTTCCTTTTCGTCAATATTTCAGGGTTGCTGCATGCAGGCTGAATAAACACCACGCAATCTAACAGCCAACAAGAACAAGCTTTTGTATATAAAAACCAGAGCCTTTTATCACAAGCATATCTGTATCATTTCAAAACAAAGAAGTGAAATTATGCTACTTTAGTCCACTTATTCCTCACTTTAAATAAAAGTTAAAAGAGGAATGAAGAAGTTGTGCTTCTTTCAGATTTCACATTCTCATCAACTATCTGCCAAGCCCATGACAGGGAAAAACAGTGCTAATTCTATAAGCCATTGGGAGACTTCAAGCTTTTGCTTCTCAAAACCCCACTCCGATCAGGCACAGCAAGTAATATTTTAAACGAAGAGAGTTTTCAAAATCATTTTGCAACATGGCATGACAGTTTACCGTTCAAAAACAAAAAGGGTGTGCACACAGTTTTGTATGTACATATGACTATGTAAGAACACCCCACTCAAGCCCCCAGGTACATCTAAATAACTCCATGGAGCCCACTGTACGTGTCTATTAACAATTAATGATATGTGAAAGGTAATTGCTAGTTAATTAATTACAAATATAATTATGAGATAAATGATTTCTAATCCTTTTTTTTTTTAAAGCAGCAGGATGAAAAGCAGTGGTGCAGATCAGAGTTTACGCACTTGGTTATCTTGTTCCAGAGAGTTAGTCCTGAATGATGAGAAGTAGAATGACACTTTCTGGAAAATGAAAAGGAAAAAGAGAAAAAAAGGCCCCATGTTTTGTTCCTTTTGGCTAAGTGCTTTCTTTCCAAATAGAAGGATTCTTCCAGTCAGTCAAGGGGTAACTCACATGCCACCATCTTTTATTCAAAGGCAGGCACAGATGTTCCTTCTGCAGGGGAGGTTTTAATTTATGAAAATGATATTGTTTATGCATGAATGCATTCCACATTTTACACAGTACGTCCATCTGATGAGAGAAAACTGCAGAACCAGAACCAGTGCCAATATCAGGAACATATTCTGCAAATTTAGTCGCTTAAATGTTTAATGAAAATTTGGAAGGCACTTGCAAACCATGAGAAGGCTTTTCAATGTGCTTCCCTTTTTTTCACAGCTAATAATATGTTTCACCTCCTCTAGCCAATGCAGTTGACTTCTGAGGTCTAAGAAACATCAATTGCTGCCAAACCTCAAAAGAAATACTAATTAAGAGAACAAACCAACTGAATGGGATATTGGTTGAGCTCTTTGGGTGGACTGATGTTCTATTTTATGTTTCCTGCATGTTTTGAAAATCCCAGGCAGTATTTTTTTTTCTCATGAAGAATTCTGTAGCCTTTTTATTTATGTAGCAAAAATAGAAAAGGATAAGACCATTCACTGCAACATGTGCCATTGTCAACATTTCCACACAACTTTGACACCATCAACACAATTTTTTTTTTTAAAAAAAAACAGGAAACACTGAGCTTGTTAACAAGATGGTAGAATATGTCTGTTGGAAGTAGTCATTTCATTGACAAAGTCATCCTTATATTGACAGTTTTTCAATCCAAGTTTATTCAGAAGGCATCTCCTCATCTTTAATTTCTTAAAGTAAGTCTAGGCAGGATATAAGGCAGCACAAGGTAAAGATGTCCCACCCCCCTAAACTTTTATCCTCTCAGCCTAACTGGATTGAATGCAGACTTAGCCTTACTGTGAGCAGACCCACTAAAGACAATAGAACATATCTCAGTCATGGCTAACTTAAGTATAATGAATTTCAATGGATCTTCTAAGTAAGATAAAGATTACAGTTCTGAGTCAAACATGCACCAGATATAGAGTGGTGCAAAGCGTTTTTTTGCCAGCAGGAATGTCCTTCTGCTGGCTGATCTCAGAGATCTGCTGACAGAGCAGACTGCCCTCAGGGTTGCACCAATGTCTAAGATCTGGCAATACAAAGGGGAAAAAAATAAAGGGACAGAGAAGAGGTAGGGAAGAATTGAGTTAATTCAGATCCAAACCTTCACCAGCATAGGGGTTCAACCCCTGCGCTGGCCCAATGTTAGGGCAAGGTGAGGGTATTCCTAATTAATTTCCAACATCCCTAGGCTGGGAGGTGTTTGGACTCAGCACAGCTTCAGTTGGCCTACTACCCATGGCCAGTATGACCAGTTTAGGATTGTACAGTAAGGATGGATCCAGGCCATTACTGAACATATAAATGTGGTTGGTTGGTTTTTGCAACTTTTCTGAGATGGCTTCTTTTGAAATCTACTTCAGTCCATAGAAACTTGTTCAGTGAAGTCGTTAATAATTAATATTCACTGAGCATGGCTAGCATCTAGTACTGTACAGGTGGCAGACATATTTGCACAAAAGTTAGACATCTCTGTTGCTTTGTTGTAGCAGAGCTCCCTCCCACACTTTTTAAAAATAAGGTACATCTATTTATATTCTATCAAAGTAGATTGCATTAGAATGACTGGATTTATTATGCACTCTAGCATGGCCTAAATATGCTATTTAGCTGGGAGACCACTACTGCAACTGGTTTCTCCTCCACCGATACTTATCTGCTTAAAATATATTAATGCATATTAGAGTGATGGGTTGAAAAAACTGCAAATGAGCTGTTTAAATCAGTGTTTTCCTCTGAAAAATATTGAAATATGTATTTAGTATGCTGTCACAAATAGGGCAATCCAAAATGAAGCCCAACATTGTTCTTAATGTATACATTAAATTGCCTGTTGAATATTTTTAGGCACTGAACAGCAGTTCTTATTTTTCTGGCACTTTGCATTACAGAGAGTGGTGTACAATGGCTGAAGTTCAGTAGTAAGCTGCAGCTAGAACAGATCCATTGAATCAAAGGAACAGAGCTGACTCACCAAACCCTCATTGATTCAATGGGCCTACTCTGGTTGCAACTTATTTCAGCTGAAATAAAAGACTAACATTATTATACATTATAGATAAAATCTGTGATACACAGTATGTAGCATTATTATGGTTGGACCATTTTATCAAATAGAACCATGGGGCAAATGTTGACAGGAGTGTAACAAGATGACTACCTGCTTTTTCAGCGAAGTGAAATGAATGGATCATGTGTGCAACAGTAGGTTTTGGTGGAATGTGTCTCTTTAAATTACATTTAGTGCAAAGTAAAAGAGGCAAATGAGCTAAGTATCTGTTTGTTTTGTGACTGCATGAATTAAGAGGCAGAGATCATAAGAAACAAGTATGTATGGATGTTTGTTAGTATTGTTCAGTGATCTTCACATAAAGCTACTTCTCTCTGTTCTTCTGTTGCTTTTCAAAACAAACCCTTGGCTTCATCACTTCTTAGACAGTGATTCTAACCCACTGGGATGGATGGCTGTCTGAGGAGAGTCTGGATGGCATGGAAATGCCTGTCCCCTGGTGCAGAAGTGCTCCGCTGGGGGAACGCTACTTGAGGCACACGTCTTCCGTCATCAGCAGGCCCTCAAACGGACGGTTCTGTGGGAGAGCCAGAGTCTTGGATCTTCTTGGACCTTTTTATCCACTAATAAAGAAACATATTACTCTCAAAAACATATTCCACATTGAGTTTGAGGCAGCTAATAGTAACTACATATCTTAGCATTGGAAACATACGCTATCTGTCACATTAAATACAACATGCCACTAGTAAAAACACACCATGCAGCAATCACAAAACAAGTTGCATGTCTGTCTGTCTCAGCAATAGCTTCAAGACAGTGAAAAACTAGACCACTGGAACTTGGCATGCATATTAGCTCTACGTGTGTGTGTGTCTGTATGTGTTACACATTTGTTTTTTAAAAACCAAATAACTGAAGTGAAATAAGGTGGAATCTCATTAAAATCTCTGGAACTTGCAGCACCATCCTTAGTCATTGGTCAATAGACTTTCTTTATCTCCCTAAACAGTAAAAAATTAAAATGGAGATAAGCTTTTTGGTCCCATTTTGACCCAATTGTTATCTGGGTCAGTGATAATATTTGTGCATTTCTGGATCTCCATGAAAGGAAGGCCTCCATAAGGTGGGCAGGTTTGTATGGAAGGAGGCATTCTCCAACGTCTTGGCCCCAAACGATTCAAACATGTGAAGATTATTGCCAGCATTTTGAATTACAATCGCCACGTAGTCTGGAAGTCAATGCAGCTGTTTCAACAAATACACAGCCCTACATAAAGCATGCTGCAATCATCTTGAATGATAGTAGACCGGATGACTATGGCACGTGACGCCCATGGGCAGATCTGCTCTCTCCATTATTGGAGCATCAGCCTCACTTGGGCGAAGGCATTCCCAGCCACCACTGTGACCTGAGCATCCAGAAGAACAACAACATCATCTGGACACGTGTTTTCAAGAGGAGTGCTACCTTGACCAATATAGTCTGAGCCCCAGTTCCTAATCAGCTTCCAAGAAGAAAAGCAACTCTGTCATATCTGGATTGATTTTCAATGTGTTAGCCCATATTGCACCCATTGCTGTCTGCAGACCAGCTTGGCAGCCTGAAAAGAAAGGAGAAATAGAATTGGACGTCATTGGTCTTCTAGTGCCACCAAACCACCACGGCTTGTGACCTTGGGGGATATATGTGACCCAGAGTCACTTTCAGAGCCTCCCAAGAAGCTGGCACAAATGCACCCGCTTTCCCCCACAGTTTGACTGCAGAGAGGGAGAAATGCTCACCTGACATCTGAAACCAAACCTCTCCCAAACATCAATAGCTTTTCTTCCAATATTCCTGCTTTTCCAGCATTAGCTGAGCTCAAATGAACTGAAAGTGGCATTTCTTGGATTATCCTGTTTTAACTTAACATTTTATTGTACTGAAGTCTTATTCATAAGAAAAACAAAAACAACCAAATACATACAAGAACAAGTAATTTTTAAAAGATGCCCAAGCTCTGCCCAGATCAGGATGCATTTGATTTAAATCATGATTTAAATTACTAGCAGGGTGGATTTAAAAAAAAATCAATGATTTTAAAAAAATAATCAGATTTTTAAATTTAAATCAGATTTTTTAATTCAAGCTGGATTAAAAAAAATATTTTAAAAGATCATTGATTTTTATCCACTCTACTTGTGATTTAAAATGATTTGATTTAAATCAAAGCCCCTCCCCTGGCCCAGATGTCCAAATGGATATCTGAAGTGCCTGAAATTCAAGCCCATCATCTTCTCCCCTAACTGCTCTCTGCCAGCTGGATAGTACTGTATCACTAAACAGTCAATAATTTGGCTGTCAAATTATTATTTATATTATTTACAGGGGGAACTTTAAAGATAAAAATATATGCTTCTAGTTACTAACATTAAAATTTCATCCAGAAATAAACAGTGGCAATTGAGTTAGCCAACTAAGTTAATGGGGAGCTAATGGGAAGGTAACTTAAATTTTATTTAAACTTAGGGAATGGCTTGGCAGCCAAATTATCGCAGGCTGGATCAGGTTAGATCATGCTAAACAGGGTTGCTTTGAGATATGGTATATCATTTGGGAGTAATCCTTGTATCCACATGCACGGATTGACCACACTACACCTCAAGACACTGTAGTTGGCATTTATTTTCCTTTAAAGGGAAATAAAAAAGTGGAGGGAAGCAACAAAAATCCCCCTCCATGTCCCCTTCTGCCTCCTTCTCTGTGCTTTGCTTAAGTTGCTTCACAATCTTTAGATAAGGAAAGCTTCCTCCTGGTTTCCCATAGAAAGAGAGAGAGGAAGCTTTCTTTTTTTTTAAACTGGTGTATCACATGAGTAATGCCTTACAAAGTCTTTAAAAAAAACCCTTCACTTCCTATTTCTGCCCTTCCATGGGGGAATGGGAGAAAGCTTTCAATTTCAAAAGATTGTGAAGTAGCTTAAGCAAAGGGAAAGCTTAAGCCATCTGCTTGGTTTGATCCTGGAGATCATACATACTGGAACCAAATCCAAATTGAGCAATGTTACTCACACTAAAAATACATTAGCTCCTAACAGGGAGCCAAAAAGGTGCAGGAAGGCATAGATCGGGGACAGGGTGGTTCACGATCACCCTTCTGTCATGTGCTTACTGGGAAAAGGAGTGAATCAGCCCATCCCCAGACTTGATCAAACTGTGGGACAATTCCTCATCTAGTCACACCCTTAAATTATGTATAAACTGTTAGAAATAGGCTTTGATATACATAGGGAATCTTTGAGTGAGGAAGCCAAGTGACTCAGAATTGGATGTTGGATCTGGGTTGTATGACCTGAAGTTTTGTTCATGCATGCAGTCCATTCTGGTGAGATGGGGTCCCAGAGATGTGTACTGAGTTGCTCGTGGATTTAGTCTTTGGACTTTGGGCATTAGCCACCCCTTTCCATTCAATGGCTTCTGCCATCTCCCTATGCAGCAAACCTCCTTCTCTGTTCTGTCCATCTGTTCTTGCAGACTTGATCTCATAGCCTCCGGTGTGGGTGAGTTTGAGAGACTTTTATTCTCGGAAGGGAAAAGAGATAAAAGGGGAAATCAGATATGTGTAGATGTATATTTAGTGACTGTTGTGCTCATATCTGAGTGAATAAAAAAGGAAGATGTTCCCTCCCTTTTAAATCTGCATTCTTACAGAACAAGGGGCAGACTCAGCTTCTCTCCCTCCATATAAAATATCAGATACAGTATATGTACTTTACTGAAAAATAAACATGTTTACAGAAAAAGAAATAAAATATCTGTTGAGGCCAGGCAAGCTTCTTAGACAGAAGCAGCTGCAAGCATGCATGTTGGTTTCAAGCTCCTCTTCAGCGAGCAATTTGGAATTGATGGCCCATCTCTTAAAACAGAGGACAGTCCGATAGGTTCCCAAAGTGGTCTATATGGACCCCCAGGGGTTGATTTTGACTTGCAGGGGGTCCACGTCAGAAAGAGAAAAAATTGGGGGTGCAAGTTTAGACTTGTATCAAAGCTTTGCAGGGGGCAGGGGGTCTACGGAAAACAAATAAGTCGGCAAGTGGTCTACGGGGCAAAGAAGTTTGGGAACCTATCAGCTGTGTGAATCTGGGACATTAAAAACAGTACATAAGTTTGAAACTGCCCACAAGAACTTGATGCACAGCCTTGAAGAAGATGATTTATCATTGAAAGCTCGCTATTTGTTTTTTCTTTTTGTTTCATGTTCTTAAAGGTCAATTAAAGGTATCACCTGCTCCTGTATTCTAAAATCCATGTAGCTCTTTCATTCTCTCCAAAGAAGGGTTCCAGGGGAAAGAAAAATAATGGAGGAAAATGTTTCTATTTTCTTTCTCTGGTAAGGCTTTACAGTAGTCAACTAACTTAAATAATAATTTAACATTAACTGTTTAAAAATTGCCCGTCCAACTTAATTCTTAGGTTTTAGAACTCCCTAATAGTTAACTAAACTGTTAACTCTTTCCTCCTAACCTTTTCACCTTTGATTTCACGTTTGTTTCAGGAACTCAAGGCATGGCTCTCAAGAGCTCTCCAACCCAGGTTCTAACTGGACTGGCAAACTTAAATTCAGCAGGTTTGCTAGCCATGTCATTGGGAACTGAATTCCTTGGTAAAAAAAATCAGGGGGTGCCCAATCCTGGTTTTGAAGAATTTCCTAGCACCTCAGAACCCAGTTTGGTGTTGCTGGGGAGATGGGAAATTCTTCAAGCAGTATGGATGGCTGAAATGAGGAAGGGTGTTTTCCCCCCCTGAATGTTCCATATGTGGATCATTAATTATATTTAACCCTCAGGAAATTTACTTATTTAAATACAAATGAAATAAAATGGGAGTGTGGAAGTGGAATATTAGAGATCATCATTGCCCCAAGCAATGAAAAATAAAAAAATTATATATTTATAAATCCTGAGTTGTATGTTTTTGAATTGTGGCTGTTTTTATACAGAGTGTAGTGTTACATGTACTCATGCTACATTCATCATATTACTTTTGGATGGAAAACTGTCAGTTAGACACATCTTCATAAAAAAAACCTGGCATGGATATTGATTTTGGGACGAAAGCTGGAGTCCATTAATGTCAGTGCGAAATGTCCCATCAGCTTTTATGGAAAGAAGGCTTTCCCTACTGTGTGTGTAAATGCCATTACTGTATTAAGCCTTCTAAGGAAAATAAGACAACACAAGAAGAGGAGAGGAAGGAATACCTTCCGGATTCCACAAAGGCAACAGCGGGTGATGCCGTTTATTGGACCACTTAAAAAGTAAGTAAGTTGCAAGCTTTCCTAGATGAAATCCACTTCCTCAGGCTAAGCACGCCTCCCCTTCATGCATCGCACAGAAACATTGTAGACAAAAGTCCAGGATTTCCTTATTTGCTTTTTCAGCGGTCCAATAAGTGGTGCCCTCCCCTCCTGCATTTGTGCAATCTCGGGGACCCCGCGGCCCGTCCCTTGTGCAGTCCTTCCTGGTCATGCTTTTGACAGGCACCGGTGTATTGCCGCTTGGAACGACATAACTTCTACAGGACCTGACCTCCTGGTAAAATCCGGCCTCTGTCCGCACTTGTGCTGCCGGATCTCTCCACTCCCTCCGGCTCAACAGAGCAATCCTTCAGACAGTCTGCAGAGTTCCCCGGGGTGTGTGTGTGAATCCGTCCAGGGTGCGAGGATTTTGCTCATTCCCCTCGCCTTGCCGCCCCCTCCCCCCCCCTTCATTTCGCCCCAGGCACTCCTTGCCAGGCCAGAAAGACGTCCTTCTGTGGGGAGAGAGGCAGGAAGGCGAGTTCGCCCGGTTCCCGCCTTTCGCCCGAAAAAGGGCTTCTCCCTCCTCTCCGGAGGGCAAGGCCTCGAAGCCTGGCCGGGAGCGGGCGGCGGCGGCGCGCGCCAGGCTCCCAAAGCCCTGCCCTCCGCTCCCCGCCGGCCGGTGGGAGGAGGGAGGCGCGCTACCTTGGCAGCCGCCGGGACGCCAGCGCTGTCGTCCCCTCGCGCTGTGGCCTTGCCAAGGCGGGCGACGGAATGCGCCGCCACCGGCGGGTCGCCTGGGCCGAAAGCCCCGCGGAGGGGGAACGGCGGGCCGAGGCCGGCTTGGGACGCGGAGGGAGCGCCTCTCGCCCCTCTGCGACCGAGGAGGAGGACGACGACGACGACGACGACGAGGCAGAGGCGGAGGCAGGGAAGAGCCGGGAGCCCCGCGTGGGACCAGGCGCCCGGGCGCGGGAGGCGCAGGCGGGGGGCGGCGGCGGCGGCGGCCAGCCGCTCCTCAGGGGCATCTTCGAGATCCAGAAGGAGAGCTGTGACGTGGTGCTGAGCGCCCGGAGGCTCAGCTGGAGCCCCATCCGGCCCGAGGGCGTCGGAGGTGAGGGCGGCGCGAGCACGGCTGGGCGCAGGGGAGAGCAAGGTTCGCGCAGAGCCGCTGGACGGGACGGGACGGGGCTTGCTCCACTGGCGAGCGCGGGCGGGAGGAGCGGAAGCCCCCGGCGCGCTGTCCCTCCGCTCCCTCCCTTGGTGGGGAGGCGGCAGAGGGCGCGCTTCCCTCTGCCCCGCAGCGGCCGGGGCTCCGCCGGGGGGGGGGTGGGTGGGTCGGGAGAGCAGGGGCCTCCTGCTGTCGAGGGGGTCCCCGCCGACCGGGTGGCAGCGCCACTGAATCGCCCCGGTGAACTTTGGGGCCCAGGCCCCCGCCCGGCAAGCAGGGCTGAGCCGCCCAGGGAAGAAAACGCTGGTCCGCGAGGGTGGCAAATCTCGGCGTTGTCTGAAGCTAGGCGACGTTGGACGACTGGCATCAGAGGGAGAGGAGGTCCTGCAGCCGCTTACGTTGTGCATTGGGCCCCCGAATAACGAGAACGCTCAGCGGAATGCAGCTCTGGGCGGGCGGACGCATCACATTTCCAGTGGTTATCCTAAGAAATTAAAAACAACAACAAACCAACCAACCCTGAGTGTTTATTAAAGAAATCCTTTGGAACAGGAAAGATAGGATCCTAATTCTGGCTAACCAAGGGGGCAATCAGTGGAATATATAGCTCGCTATTATTTGCATCTATATCAGGCGAAATCCGAAGAAAGAAAACAAAACAAAACAAAGCCAAAAACAGGTGGCACCTTAAAGACTAACCATTATATTTTAATGTAAGCTTTCATGGACACATCCACTTCATCAGACATATGGAAACAGAATGAAATGGAATGAAGTGTAGATGAAATATCAGTTTCACATTCTTTTTTTTAAAAAAAAGAAAAATTATAGTAATAAAACTAACATAAAATGTGTGTGCATACACAATACAACTAGAATTCCAAACCTGTGCCACCTTCACCCTTGGGACTAGGTAACCAAAAATATCATTTTAATCCCTTTTCACCCCATTCTACTCAGTTTCACATTCTGAATGCTCATTGGTTGTCTGATGAAGCTTACATTAAAATATAATAGTTAGTCTTTAAGGTGCCACATGTTTTTGGCTTTGTTTTGTTTTCTTTCATTTCTTCAGATTTCGCCTGATGTACTCGAACAGAAAAACACAGCTACCTCTCAGAAAACTACATCTATTTGCCTCTAGTTACCTTCAAAACTTAATCACAACAAAATTTGCACTCAGTTTGTGGGTTTCATCTTGTCTCACAACTTCTGGTGTCGGATCTTGCCCAACGGCTTGGTCAAAGTATAAGCTGTCATCTCTTCAGTTGGTCAGTACTCTAGGAGTTCTTTCTCTTTGCATATCTCCTACAAAGCGATGCTTCATGTCAATTTACACCATACACGAATTCACTCCTCTTTTTTGGTGAGCCATATCTTGTACACCCTTGATTGTTTTCAAGAATCTCCATGGATGAATTTTGCCTCAGCCTAGTGGTAGTTAACATAGCCATGGTGTCGACCTCCGGGCTTTGGCGATTGATACATACTCTGCCTCTGTGAAAGATAATGCCACTGTCTCTTGTTCCCAGCTTGTGTAGGAGATGGCTTCTTCTCCATAGTGGAATAGATTTGTTCTGGCTGTCTTGCAATAAGTGGTGTCACAGGTCCAGTTGACCAGTAGCAGTTGACCACTTACAAGTGCACACCTCACAACCTTGGAATCTTTTCTTGTTGCCACTCATAGTTTCGGATGTACAGTGCACATTAGGTGTCTTGCTGCTCTTTTGAGTGCTTCCCATTTTTTCTTGGTGGACAAACGGTTGCTTCCACATCTGGGCTTAAAGCTGTACTTATCACTGTGTTTGGTTGTATTAATCTAATATCAAGTATCCTACTTTCACGGATGGTACTTGCTGAGTGGCCATCTCTTGGGCCTAGGCTTTCAAGAGGTTCTTCAGTTTTTTGCATCCAGATTCGTAAGAAAGATTCATCCTTCAAGATAGTAAGTGATGTCTCCAAGTCATTTCACTTCTGCCTCTTTGTTCACAAGATTTATTAGTGCTTTACAGTGATCTGGATTTTCACAAGCCAAAATTGGGGATGGAAATTTCATGATTTTTTGTCCCAGGATTCTCCAGGAATTTCCCAGGTGGGATGTGTGGCCCAAAAACACAAGTCTACAGACAGGCTGTATTTGCCTCCATCAGTTGCTTCTTCAGCCTTTTCCTATTTTCAAAACCAAGGAGCCTGCCTCGGTGCTCCCTGAAGCCATAGGTGGTGTAGCCTCACTGCCCATTAGGCTCTGTAGAGGGCACCTTGCACAGAACTACTTATGTTCTAGGGCAGCAACTCTCAGACTTTTGCCTGGGGAATTCTTGAAGAATTCTGGGAGTTGGAGTCTTAAAAAAAGGGAAAAGTTTCTAGCCAAAATTAAATCGTCAGCATAAGTCAGAATGTAGGTTCACGTGTTTGAATCTGCTAGCCTATTAGTAGCATGTGGTTCAGCATTTTGCTCTGTGCTCTTGTAAGTCATGGTGTTTGCATGCTATTGACTGAGCTGACCAAGTGCCTTCTGGATCTGCAGTTTCATCTGGATTTGCCCCCCTTCCTCGCTCAGATTTCCCACCTTGTAGAGTACTGGCATGCCGTCCTTTGTCTTCTTCGATCTGACCCACTTGAAAGGTTACTTTTTCTGTTTAGTGTGGGCTTTTACCTTCAACAATGTTCTCTGTTTTGGTGTTCTTTTGGTGTTGTGGAATATTCAACTAGTATTGGTTCTCAGTGTGGTGTAGTGGATAGAGTGGTGGACTAGGACTCTGGAGAACAGGGTTCAAATCCCTGCTCAACCATGGATACTCACTGGGGGAATGGAACTGGTAAAACCAGGCCTTAAATATTTCACTTACCTTGAAAGCCCTATTAGGGTCGCTCTAAGACGATTCTGACTTGACAGCACAAAACACACACATTCTTTCTTTAGCTGTGCTGTCAGGTTTGGACCTCTTTTGTTCTATGATTTGGGTGTAGAGAGAAACATTCTCAGGTGAGACTTAATGGTTATGCATAGTTCATATTGTTTTGTCTGTTGCTTTTGATTTCGAAATCTCCTCATTTTTGTTTCCATTGACTTGTTCCTGCTTTCTCCCTTTCACTGCATTAAGCACACTTGATGACTTGTGTCATGAGGAACTCCTGTAGTTTTGAATGAATGTGCCTGTAGACTGTACTAAGTAAACACCAATCACACTTTTGAGATAATCTCAGTAAAATCAAGGCCAATTAATCCAGTCTTTCAGGTGTATAATTACAGTAGATGGCTCCTAATTTGAGGAGGGGAGCACATACCCTGAAAACTGAGCTGCCTCTCCACTTGGGCCCTAAGCTACCTTTGCCTTACCTTCTTTCTTCTCACCTCTTGACCTTGGAAAAAATCTTAATAGTTACAGTGGGAAAACTACTGTGCCAGTATAATGATCAAAATGTTTGTTTAAATGCCCCAAACAAAGCGATTATTACCTCCCTGTCAGAACGCTGGGGAATTCTGCTGGGCTTGCATGGCTTAAAGAAACAAATATGAACAGGTGAATAGAAGCAGAGAATGAAAACGAATGTCCCAAGTGTTTGTATAATAAATTCTTTCTAAAAATTGCATGTTTCTCCCAACTTTCTTTCTGGGAACGACATATGGCAGTTATATTATACTCATTCCATTTGTTTAGAGCTTCACATCAGCTCTATGATTTAGGAGAAGCTGAGGAAACAATTCACTTTTAATTCACATAGCCTTGTACATATGTATAAACATTATTGATCACACATAAAATGAATTACTTGTAATGCAATTACAAGTGCAACTATTTACTTTAACACAAGTACAATTTAGATACACTGTACACAGATTGTGGGTCTACACACCTGTACAGCTGTTCACCTGTGATAATATATACATATCCTCATACAGGGATTTCTGAGGATATCCCAGTATGCTTTTCACATTGAAGGGCATCCTTTGCATGAAAGAATATGACATAGCATTCTTTGCCTTCTGTGGTATTCAATTTTCTTGATTAAAAGTAGAACAAGGCATTTTTGGAACTTGAGTAAATGGGTTACTTGACTCTGGTTCAAACATTTCTCAGAAAAGCATTGTGGTTAATCTACGCAAAAGTAATTCTGGTAGGGGGTATGCCACTTGTGGTGGTTGTTTTTATTTTGGACTCCCAGAATACTCACAGAATTCCTCAGGCAGAATTCTGGGATTTCCAGCTCACAGACCTACACCTATAGACACCTGTAGACACCTACGTTTTGCTCACCTGGTGCAGTGCTTACTCTAAGCCTACACGGCTGTCTCGGGCCTTGCTTCCTGTACAAAAAAGGAAGCTGCTGTTTTGCTTCCGTAGGTTTGTAGTTCTTCAGGAGGCATTCTCCTAAAGAACTACAAAGGGCAATGAGACTATGACTCCCAGGAAGTACTGCAGCAGCT
This sequence comes from Intellagama lesueurii, assembly GCA_037013535.1. Lineage (NCBI taxonomy): Eukaryota > Metazoa > Chordata > Lepidosauria > Squamata > Agamidae > Intellagama > Intellagama lesueurii. The sequence goes on along the minus strand of JBAJHW010000001.1, from coordinate 158,872,078 downwards.
TCCTTTAAAAAAAATACCTTACCAACAGGAAGCAAGGTCCAAGACAACCATGGAACCTCATAGGTATGTCTTGCTCCAGGTGAGCAAAATGTAGCGGTGGGTTTGTGGGCTGGAACTCCTGGAATTCTGCCCTGGGGAACTTGTTGGCATTCAAAAAGCAAACAGACAAAAACAAATGGCATAACCCTAATTACAAGTTCTGTCTAAACTATTGTAGATATAAGTAACCTTATCATGTATAAAAATCCTGTCTACTGACCAAAAACAACACTTAAGAAGCTGAGAAAGATGCTAATGAAAAATATATGCTGACAAAAATGTATGTAGAAAGGAGGAGAAGAGAGGAAGAAAGCAATGGGAAGGGAAGTATCTAAAACAGGCCTGGTTAACTAAGGGTGTGTGTGTCTGGGGCAAGATGTCAAAAAACACAAAAAGTGAAATGAGGAATGCCTAGAATCCCCCTTCCAGTGCTGATAAATATGTATTGGGGTGTGTGTGTTTTAAGTTATTTGTGTGTATGTGGAGGTGATTACCTATTTCTGGAGGCTTCTAAGAGTGGCAATTCACTCCCCCTCCCCACTAAACCCCCATCAAGGCAGGGTTAGAGCCACAAAGGCAGCAGAACTGGGGGGGGGGGCACCTGCAGTACCAGAACTGTACTTTGTCCACCCCTCTTCTGAACAAAGCAAAAAACAAAAATAGGTTGAGTTTGGAACACATCGGTTGTCTGCTTAGAACTGTTTGGGACTGTGCAGCCCTGGGCTTGAGCACTGCTCTATAGGGTCTTGGCGTGTCACGCTCTGGCCTCAAAAGCTGTTGCAGATCAAGGGATCTTTGAGAATATTAGCTGCCGTTCTGTCCTGCCCTGTCTTATCTAGCTGTTCCTTTTAATTCACTCCCTGTATTGTTTCCCTAATTCTTTTCCTCTCAAATCTTCTACTCTCAAGATCGCTCCATTGAGCAGTGGTCTTTCTCTTCTGTAAGACTTTTTTGGGACAAAGAGGATTGTGGTTCAGGGAACCTGCAGGGTTTGTAGAGTTTACTTTACTTCAAGTGGGCACAATCAGGCATTCTGAAACTAGTGAGTAATATAAGCACAGAAGGAGGGTGGGCATGGTGTTCTCTTTTCTCTTCCTCGTCATTTGGACAGCAACATTCTGAAAGGCAGGACTTCCTGTCCATCTGCTTAGCCCTCCTCAGATACAGAAGGCTCTCATCTTCAGAAAGTTCCCCACAGGTCTGAGGGAGGCAAGAGAAGGAACTATGGAAGGAATTGTCATGTTTACAATGCTAAATGCCTGAATAGAGCTCATGTGTCCCTCCACTCATAAAAATGTATGTGCATTTTTGCTTGATAGTACCTTCAGTTATGTAAAGCCATATTCAGGTGCCAGCCTACATGAGCAGAATCACCGTGCAACAAGGGGCGATTCTTGACCCTTCCTTCTCCATTGTGGTTTTCTTCAAGTGAAACAAAGTTTATCTACAGAGGAGAGGCTAGCTAGAGCGAGTGATACGGGTAGATCTAGGTGGGAGAAGGCGTTCCGCCAGATATTGAGGTCCTAAACCGTTTAGAGCTTTATATGTCGTCATTAATACTTTGAAATCAATGTGGAAACGAACAGGTAGCCAATGCAAGGCCGCCAGAGTGGGGGAGATATGTTGATGTTTTCTCACCCCAGTAAGAAGTCTGGCCGCCGCATTCTGCACCATTTGAAACTTTCGCGTCAATCTCAAATGTAGCCCCATGTAGAGCGCATTACAGTAGTCTAATCTCGAGACTACAAGCGCACGGACCAGAGTGGTGAGGGCCCCGACATCAAGCTGGGCAATCCGCCAAAAATGGAAATAGGCGGTGTGGACCACTGATGCTACCTGAGTTTCCATGGTAAGCACCGGATCAAGATGTACCCCCAAGCTGCAAACCTCAGTCTTCATGGTGAGAGTCACCCCCCCCCGAAAGTGAGGGAGCTTCCCAAACCACCAATGTCTGGGCCACCTACCCTCAGGACCTCCGTCTTATCCGGGTTCAGCCTCAGACCATTAGCCTGCATCCATCCCAGTACGGCATCCAGATAGCGCTGAAGGGACGGAACGACATCCACTGTTGTAGGAAAAAAGGAGATGTAGAGCTGGGTGTCATCAGCGTACTGATGACACAAAGCCCCACACCCCCTGATGACCTGACCCAGCGGCCTCATGTAGATATTAAACAGCATTGGGGAGATAATCGAGCCCTGCGGAACCCCACAATTGAGATTCCACGGAGCCGATACACAGTCCCCAAGCTGTACTCTCTGGGGACGGTCCTCCAAGAAGGATCGGAGCCAGGCTAACGCCAGACCACCGATTCCCAGCTCAGAGAGCCTCCCCAGGAGGATACCGTGGTTGACGGTATCGAAGGCGGCTGAGATATCAAGAAGGACCAACAGAGACATTTTGCCCCTGTCGGCCTCCCTCAGGAGGTCATCAAACAGGTTGACCAATGCCGTTTCCGTACCATGGCACGGCCTGAAGCCAGACTGAAACGGATCCAGGGCGTTGGCTTCATCCAGAAGGGCCTGAAGCTGGTCAGCCACCACTCTCTCTACCACTTTACTAAGGAAAGAAACATTGGCGACGGGCCTATAATTGCCAATATCGTCCGCTGTCAAATTTGGTTTCTTCCTAATGGGCCTAATGAGTGTCTCCTTGAGGGCAAGGGGAACCTTGCCCTCCTGGAGAGACCCATTAATTATTGCAGTGGCCCATTTGGTTGTTGTAAGCCTGGCTGCTTTGATTAGCCAGGCCGGGCAAGGGTCAAGTGAGGAGGTGGTGGCACGACAGCGGTCAAGCACCTTGTCCACCATATCTGGCGTCACAGGCTGAAAGAGATCAAGTCTTAAGTTTGGATCCAACTCATATTTTTATAATGTATTATTTGATCAAGCCATTTGGAGTGGAGTTTGCAGAAGGCTTCAGGTAAGTTTTTTAAAAATAAATGCAAGGTATAAAATGGGTCAATAGAATGCCCTCAGAGGGTGATTGAATTCATTATAAGGTTGTTTTCCACTGGCTAGGTACACTAGATAATAATGAAGCATTACCAACATTTGATTGTGTTTCAAAATATGTTTATAATTAATTTTGTTGGTGATCTGTATGTTCTGTATACCAGTCATCAATCAAAAATGTGGACTATTTCAAAACTGAAAGAAATTGTAAAATGGCCATTCATTATCTTTGCTTGTTGACTTATTCATCTTAGCAACTTTCTCTGTTTATTTATTTGATTACTCAGGAAAGTACTCTGGTGTACCCAGATTAGAAAGTACCCACTTGCTCCCCAGTAATCTGTCTCTTTTTTCTCCAAAGCCAATTTCCCCCACCCTGCGCTGGTCTTTTCTTCCATCCAGCCCAGTATTCACTCAGCCTAATACTCAGTCATTCTAGGTAACTCCCCTTCCGTTCACACAGAAATGGAGCTTCCTATTTAGGTGTCTGAGAATAGTGATCTCATAGTCACAACCAGTTATTACAGTTTAAAAAACAGTATATTTAAATCAGTATTTTTGTTAGATTTGTTTCTATAGTAGTGTACCATCACCCAAACTGTTTTTTTTAAAATGTTCGTTATAATACTCGTTGTGTGAGCGTTGACAGAAATTTGGTGAATAGCAGATGAAGTGCTCACTTCATAACTTCAGGAAAAGAATCTCATAATCACAGTTTCTGACACTCTTAACAGAGGAGATTCCAAAAGCCTACATCCAGGCGCTGTTAAAATCTACTTCTCTGTGGGCTGCATTGCTGTTTGAGAGGAACCAATTTCAAGGTAAATTAATCCACATTGTTAAATTGGGAAATCGGTCGTATCTGTGCAAAATTATGTATTTCTGGCTTTTATCATTTTGGACATCCTTCGGGAAAACCAAAATGAAACAAACTTTAGGAAGTATTTGTAGGCTGCTTAGGTATAAGTAGTTCTCATATATAAAACTGAACAGAAATGGCAGTAAATCAAATGATAAGAGTAATAAAATAAAAACAAATCACATCAGTTAAAACATCACAGAGCCAAGACAGCGCAAATGTTATTCATCATAAGACGGGCAGGGCAAATGGCAGATTCATATGAGGTTGCTGTCAGAGGCCTCCATGAAGAGCTGCATCTTAAGCAACCTCTTGAAGGTAGGCAGGGGGGCAGGTGCAGCTTGACTGGGAGCTGGTTCCACAGGGCTAGTGCCACAGCCAAGAAGGCCCAACGTCTAGTGGCCTCATGGTCTCCTTCAGCGTGGCATAGCCTACTGATAGGGAAGTAGTCGTTTCCTTAGTTATTATGTAGTTCCCTCATAATCTACCTCTGTAGACAATTTCCTGCATAATTGGAAGGAAGAGTATCTTAGTTAAAGACATGTTTTATTTAAGACTTCAGCAAATTCTAATGCTCAGGTGCTAAGGGAAGTTGATTGTCAGATGGGCTGGCTGGGTAGCTTCATGGTTTAAGTATCTTGGCTGTGGAGCCAGAGGTTGGCAGTTCGATTCCCTACTGTGCCTCTTGTGAGTAGAACCAGCCTGTGTGGCCTTGGGCAGGTTGCACAGTCCCAGAGTGCCCCCTGAAGAAGGGAATAAGAAACCACTTCTGTTTATTTTCTGCCTGGAAAACCCTGAAAAGGGTGGCCATAAGTCATAAATGATGCGAAGGCACATGATTGATAAAAGATGGCCCATGTTCATTTAAAAACACAACATTGAGTAATGAAGTTTTAAAGTCCAGTTTAAAAGTAACCATGAGGAAGTAAGCGATATATCCCAAGGCAGCGGATGATGTCAGGAAGAGGGCATGATAGAAAAGGCCCTGTCCTTCTTATCTCCCACCTCATGAAACTTAAGTGGCCTTTGTGGCCTAGATGGATAGCCATAGGTGGACTTTCATATAATCTACTCTCAGCACCTAAATTGAGCCCAGAAACACACTGGCAACCAACACAGCTGATAGATAATTAGTGTTAAATGTTCTGAGCATCTATTCCCTATGAGCAAATAGGCAGCTATATTTTTTACCAACGGATAGCTCATGAGTTAGGCACCTGGCTGTGAAGCCAGACAATTCTCCACTGAGCATTCCAGAAGAGCCAGCCTGTGTGGCCTTGGGCAAGTTGCACAGTCCCAGGGTGCCCCCAGAAAAAGGGAACGAGAAACCACTTCTGAGTGTTCGCTACCTAGAAAACTCTGGAAGGGGTCACCGTAAGTCAGAATTGACTTGACAGCACATGATTATTATTATTAAAGCCTCTGAACTGTCTTTGAAGAAAGCTGCATGTCACGTGTGTTACACTAGTTCAGTCTAGATGTGACCTGTGCATAGATGATTGTAGCAAAGTTTGTGTCTGCAGTTAGGGATAGCTTTATCTGTGCCCCTGGTAATTGATGCCGCTTGTTTCTTCATGGATCTCCAGCTCTCCCTGCCCACAGTACTTCAGGTGTATCTGGACCAAATTAATCCTCATACATCCCTGATCTGCCTCCAGACATATATTCAGGATTTATATGGCCTCTCTGAGATTAGTTGGTGGACATAAGATAGAGCTGCATATCATCCACTTTAGCAATTTCTAGATGACTTCCTCCAATGGTTGCTTGTCGATGTGTGAAAGAATGGGAGCAAGATAGAGGTGCACCCAGAACAAGGGCTTTGGGATGCAGTAGGAATTCTAGCCCCACCTTTTGGTATGTCTGTCCAGAAAGGACTGAAGCCACTGGCTAAGATCCTGTTGCTTAACATAGTAAATTGCACTAGAATAGGTGCATTGAATCAATGGGGATTTGGTAAGCCAACTCCTCCATAGGTTCTGTTGATTCAAATGAGCTACTCTAGTTGTAACTTGCTTTGGAATAGTATAGTACGTTGCAGTTAGAGTAGGCCCATTTGCACCAATGGAAGCTATGGAGGAGTTGGCTTATCAAATCCCCATTGATTCAATGGGCCTGCTCAAGTGTGATTTACTCCTCTAAGCAACAGGATTTTGGCCATTGTGTCCCCACCCATGCTCCCCTGGCCAGGTGCCCCAGAAGGATGTTACAATCAATGGTATTGAAAGCTACTGAGAGGTCAGGCAAATTAATAGGGAAAACAGGTATTTTCTTTGCTTCTTCCTTGATGGATGTAGTTTCCTTCCCCAAATCAGCATGGAAGCAGTTAATAATCTGTGAAACCTTATTTTTTTTAAATAGTGAAACTTAATCAGAATTTATAAATGGCAATTACATATAAAACCTGAATAATGATGAATTTTGTGTAGTATGTTCTTGCATGCTTCAGCAGTGTTATAATATTTGTGTTTGTTGTTTTTCATGATAAAAAGATGTTTTACTTTTTGTGAATTATGCATCCTTATTGGAACATTATTTTGAAACATAATGCATTGTGTACTTGATACATCATCATTCTACCATAAGGGTCTGCCGTTACTTCAGACACCAACTGATTTTATGACAGTATTGTATTTCTTTCACATATGCTTATGTTTTTGTTCAGATGAACTCAAAGAACATCTGTTACATTTGTGGTGGCATCTGCCACTTCTCTTTAGAATTTGACACTTTGGTGAAGCAGGTCTACAATCACTCTAAGCTTTTCAGTGCTGGGAGTTCTTTTACAAATAAATGTATTTAACACTAATTCACATAATTATAGAATCACAGAATAGTGGAGTTGGAAGGGGTCTGTAAGACCATGAAGTCCAACTCTCTTGCTCAGTGCAGGAATCCAGATCAAAGCAGATCTGACAGATGGCTGCCCAGTTTTCTCTTGAATGCCTCCAGCGTTGGAGCACTCACTACCTCCCGAGGTCATGGGTTCCATTGTCGTACTGCTCTAACAGTTAGGAAGTTTTTCCTGATATTCAGCCTAAATCTGGCTTCCTGTAGTTTGTGCCCATTATTATGTGTCCTGCACTCTGGGATGATGGAGAACAGAGCCTGCCCCTCCTCTGTATGGCAGTCTTTCATATTTCCCCTCAGTCTTATTTTCTCAAGGCTAAACAGTTCTTTTCAGTCTTTCCTCATAGGCAGTGGTTCCCAAACTATTTGGACTCACAGCTCCCCTGAGTGGCAGCAGCGACAGCAGAGCAGGAGCAGCAGTGAGGGGTGTGTGGTGGCCATAGAGGCAAAGGCATGCAAAGGAGCCGGAGCTGAAGCCGGAAGTGCAGCCGCAGCACCGCCAGCTTGGCGAAAAAACAAAGGGAAGCATCCACATTGCTCCTGGCTCGGTGGTGCCCCAGGGAGCTGTGGTGCACACTTTGGGAACCCCCGCTCATAGGGGTTGGTTTCCAATCCACTGATCATCCTTGTTGCTTTCCTCTGAACTTGTTCTAGTTTGTCAGCATTCTTTTTAAAGTGGTGTGTCCAGAACTGGACACAGTACTGAAGAGGAGGCCTAGCCAGTGCCAAATGGAGGAGGGGACTAGTACTTCATGGGATTTGAAAACTATACTTCTGTTAATAATGCAGCCTAAAATAGCATTGACCTTTTTTTTTTTGCAGCTGCATCACACTGTTGTCTCCTATTCAGCTTGTGATTTACAACAATTCCAAGATCCTTCTCACTCACAGTATGACTGAGCCAAGTATCCCCCATTTTGTAACTGTGCATTTGGTCCTCCCCCACAAGGTGTAGAACTTTGCACTTATCCCTCTTCAATTTCATTCTGTTGTTTTCAGCCCAGTGCTGAAGCCTATCAAAATCTTTTAAAATGTTGTTCCTGTCTTCCAAGGTTTTAGTTATTCCACCCAATTTTGTGTCATCCATAAATTTAATAATTATTCCCTGCACTCCCTCATCCAACTCATTAATAAAAATTTTGAGGAGCACCAAATCCAGGACTGAGCCTTATGGTACCCCACTTCTTACCTCCTCCCAGTTTGAGAAAGAGCTATTGATAAGCACTTTCTGAGTATGATTCTGTAAGTAACTATATATTCGCCTGACACTTGATCTATCCAGTCCACACCTAGTTAGGTTGCCAGTCAGAATATCATGGGGCACTTTGTCAAAGGCTTTAATTAATCAATACAGTGGAACCTCTACTTACAAACGTCCCTAGCTACGAACGATCCAACTTACGAACAGCTCCGTTCGCTAAATTTTGCCTCTACTTGCGAACGGAGCTCCAACTTACGAACCGAAAAAAACCCTTTCCTGCCCTTTTTTTAACCTTAGGTCATCTTAGGTCAAAAAAAATAATTTCTTCCCTAGTGGTTGAGTACGGATTAACTTGCTTTGCATTAGTTCCTATGGGAACTAATGCCTCTACTTGCGAACGGCACCTCTAGATAAGAACGAAAAACAGCCGGAACGGATTAAATGGTTTTCAATGCATTCCTATGGGAAATTTTGCCTCTACTTACGAACGTTTCAACTTAAGAACAGCATTCCAATACGGATTAAGTTCGTAAGTAGAGGTTCCACTGTAGTTAAATTTTATCATGTTGTGTAGAGAGAGAAAACTATTACAATAATTGATAAGAAGAAGCAGAAGAGAACAAGAGGACAAACAAGAAATCTCTTCCTTCAAATTCAAGAAATCAAAGAGTAATGTAAAGCAGGAAGCTGTGTAAATGGAGACTGCAGCCAAGAAATCAGAAGAAGTCTGAGCTTGGAAAGGCTCTAGACTTTTTCTAGGAACTAGAAAACATCCTCAAGTGCAAGAATTTTCACTGGAGACCAAGAGGAAGATTGTCTACACTATGATGTTCCTGATCACTTGTACAGATGTGAAAGCTGGTCAGTGAGGAAAACTGACAGGGAAATAATTGCTTCATTTGAAATGTGTGGGAGGAGAGCTTTTGGATATCGTGGACTGCCAGAAAGATGGGTAAGGGAGTTCAAGATCAAATCAAACCTGAACTCTCTCAAAAAGCAAAAATAACTATAAAATATCACCAGCTATATTGTACTTGAGGCACATCATGAGAAGACATGACTCCTTGGGAAAGGCCCTCGTGCTGAGAACTGCTGAAGGCAGCAGGAAAAGGGGGAAAGCAAGTAAGAGATGGATTGAATCAATGAAGGAACCCACAGCCCTGAGTTTGCAGGAGCTGAGCGGAGCTGTTGACAATAGGATTTATTGGAGGTCTCTCATTCATAGGGTCACCGGAAGCCAGAAGCAGCTTGACAACAAGTAATGACAACAGGAACATTAATATGTCTTGGACAGTATGGGTTAATTAAAAAAAAATCATAAAAGCATTTTTTTAAAAGTACCTATCTGGGTGTAATACTATATTGTGTCAAGAAAGGAAAAATTAATCATTGAAATTTTTTTAGTACTGGAACTGTATGTCACATAAATTTAATATGCCATCTTCAATTTATTTTCCTTGCATGTTTACATATCAGTTGAATATAGGAAAGCATGTTTCGGTAGATGTTGCGAACCTTTCAGTGTCTTGAATTAACAGATGTCATGTTCTGTGTAATGGTGTGTATCATAGAAACGGTGAGTGTTAGAAAAACAAAAATTTAATGAACAAATGACATAATTACTGACACCAGCATTACATTATTGTGATTGACTGACTGTGATTGGGATATAGTTGTGCAGATTTTTTTTCCTTTTGGAAGACAAGATTATGCAAGGAACTAGAAACACAACAGTGAAAAAGACGTAGAGAGTTAGAGAAAATAAATGCTTTTTGTTTGTCTTTTTGCTATTCTATAGTGGATCTTATTAACTACAATGGGTTTGAACTTGGTGTTTGTACACAGATGGGCAACTGCAGGTAAGAGGACAATGCCAGTTTCTATTAGCAGTCAACAACAACTGGGTGTGCGTGTGCTGTTTAATAAGAAGCTGTGAGATAATGGAGGGGATTGGGAACTGGCTTACAGTGCCCCCCCCTCCGCCCGATATGGCCTGATGTCATAACAGTGGCCATGCCAGTTGTTGGAGACGATTGGAGCCTTTCCACGTTACACTTTTGCAGAGCAGAATAATAATTAAACACGGTATCAGTTGGGAATGGAACTGTGCCTGTTTCTCCCACCTGGATGCACCACAGCTTGATAGCTGTTGGCACTCTTGGGCTGAGCTTCTGCGTCCTCCCAGCAGGAGCAGGCGGCGCCTGTGGCTGTGGCTACTTAGTACCCAACCCTCAGGGAATCTGGGGTTCTCACCTGCCATGCCATGCCAGGGAAAGAAAAGAAGAGAGAAGTTGTTGTTTGTAAAGGTGAAACTATACCGGTAAGACTTGTTCCATTGGAACAGTATTCCCTGCCCATATGACAACATATTATTTTGAGTTTATCGCTACCATTCTGAATGGGCCAGTGGTATTCTTTCGTTTGGAAGGAGTAAAGTAGCTGACACATATGTTACAGACACTTCTTTTCGAGAGTGGTAAAATCAGCATAACCCAGTTTTGTGTGGTGCGTTGGCTGATTGTTATACTAAGGCACTTTCATTTCTACGGGATCTGCTTTTAAAATTAAATTTCTGATCCATGAATTCAGTATTTCTAACCCGACTGACAAATCTGATTCGCAGGTGGACATTATGATTACAAGCACCATGCAGGGAAGCACACATCAGGAACCACCATGTATGTGTAGGGGAAAACTGCACAGTTTGAACTGAAAGTTGTCTTATGGTCTGAATGTTATTTGCACACCTCTTGTTTGCGTGTAATATCTGCTACAGGAGAAGTATAAATAATCATAATTTTAAAGACATAAAACACTACATACCCCGTATCTCCACACATGTATGCATACTTCAGTGATATTATAGTCCAGAGAAGTACAGGTTAGGAATAATAAACTCTCTAAATGTAGACAAAATTCTGTTTATAAACATTCTTGTAACTACAGCTTAGATTCTACAATGAGAATAGTTTCAATGACTTTCTTTTTATGTCCTTCTTAGATTGAAATAATAGCACACATGCACATTTGCTACTTGATGGTCATCATATCAGATGATGAACAGACTGAAGAGATGCATTATAGATCAAACTCCATAGAAATATTTTTTGTCGCAAACCAAATGGAGGCACTTCACATGTACAGCTGGTCAGTTATAAACAGAGGAGATACTGTGTGTTGATCATGCATCTGTGAATTGGCACTGAATTCGCCGTTAGTGTTTTCATTCTTTCTACTGTATAGCTTTGACTTTTCCTAGCCTTATTTGATTTTGATCCTGCAGCCATACTTGCAGCATTTCCAGAGTATTGGTTGCTGGATTATCATATACAATGATGCAACATTCTTTCTACCAAATATGCTTTAGAAAGGAAACTTGCATTCATCCAGAAGCAATAGACTTTTCTAAGAGACTGCACAGTATTATTTAATCCTGTGCTTTCTTGCTGTGAGTGAAAAGTAGGTTTGCTTCAAATGGATCAGATCATATTGCTGTCAAATTTCTCTGGAAAATTTTTGACAGGGGCATTGAGCACATTTGTTGTACAATGAGATTCATTTCCAGTTATGTGTGTGTAGACTGTATCCTTACAAGTGAAGAATACAATTTTTGGCCATTTTGCACAATAAAGTTAATTGTATTTTATTTTGGCTTATTTTTGTAAGACCTGCAGCTCGGCCTTATTCTTGTCTGTACCGGGAAGAGTGGTGTTCAGTCCTGGAACCTCCAGAGTGAGTCATTACATGAGATTGTCTCCTCTTTTGAGCAGATAGCGCTTTTCATGCCTGACAAAGGTATGGAATCAGATGGCTGAAGAAAGAGAGAAAACTGTTGGAACCGTTGCTCTCCTTTTGCAAATGAATCATTGGCACCCTGTCCTGATCCACAAGCCTCCCAGACTGACTGGGGAAAGCTAACAGCAACAATCATGTTCGTTCATTCAAGCACGTGAGGCACAAGAACCCTTCATATGGATGTGCATTTTGTGCCCAGAAGAGCAGTCTCTGCAAAACCTGTTTTCGCTCTCACACTGTTCTTGAATCAGACCAGATGATGATTTAAAAAAATAAAATCTCAGACCTTCCTAAACTTTTTTTTTTGGCTAAGGCACAGATGTATATGAAACAAACAAAAAAAAAAGAGCTGAGTCATTGTTTTTGATACATGTTGCCAAGTTGCTTCCAACTTATGGCAACACTATATATTAACTAATAAATTATTGACGTCCATCATTACTATTACGTGATGTGATAATTGTAGATCAGTGGAGGAGGGACCCTGTCATGGTAGGTGCACATTGAAATGTGCATGCAACTGTGGCAGAATACCCTATGTTAAACAAAATGCACAGCTGAATGCCTGCCATAGTGTATGTACTGCTGAAAGCAATGCGATGTGGACAGACCATCTTCCTGAGGTTATGTATCCTCTTTACCATGGGTTCAGCACTGCAGCAGTATGAAACTGAACGTTGAGAACGTGTGTTTTAAAAAAAATGTTATCAGAACCTGACCCACCATCTATGTCCCCTTAAATTATGGGGGCGCAATACCCCCTTACACTTTTAAGGGATTGGCTGTCCCATTGTTTGCCATCTCTGGCGGATCAGTAGGCAGGAAGTGCCAGGAAGCAGCCGTAGTAATTGTCAATCTTGGGACTATGACTTCTATCTGGCAGAGACTTTTTACAGGCATGGAGAAGAAGACCCAGAAGAGCTTAGGCCATGCAACACCTTCCCCAAATCCATGCACACACTAAAGGGTGTGCATGGATTTGCCTTGTAACTCAGAAGACTGTGAATAACAAGACAATGACATGTACCAAAGGGTATGTGTCCTCTGGCACCCGTTACACCCTCCACCCTTTGAGTCCCTGGTGGAAGAAGAATTTTCAAAGATGATTTTAGACATTAATTAAAGAATATTTATGTTTGGGCATTTCATTTATTTTATAATATGGTGTATATTATGTAAGTGTTTAATACATGCCAGTAGAATTTAATATCTTAGTCACACTTATTTTTCATGCTGTATTTGAAAAAGTGGACATGTGCAGAAACTGTGAGTACAATTAGCATCAAGCAGATAAATCCAACTCTAATCCTGTTTATGCTCTACATCAGGCAGATGTGCCAAAATTGATGGAGACAAGCTCTTGGCTTATAATAATATTTTTAAGAGCTATCTAGTATTGTTTTTGTTAAGACCTTTCTTAATTTTAAGTGTTGTTTAAAAAGAGAAGAAGCCTAGCAAGAGTCGCCTATTTTATAAGGCTGCTCTGCTCTTATGGTGATGAAACAACCTGGCAGGAAAGATTATCTTTATTCCTTGTAATTAAATTGCCTTAAAAAAAATACAATGGCAAGTGGGTGCTGAATTAAATAAATAGCATGATATCTAATGTATACTTAAATCCCTTGTAAGAACAGATGGTACCCTGTAACCTTCTAGGTAATATGAGAGGAGGGTTAGTCTTTTGAAACAACTAGCAATAATCCGTATGATACTAATGAACAGAGAGTTCTTGAATGAAAGAAAAATTTCTAGTGTTTTTTTTTTTAAATACATGTTCAGATTATCTGAAAAATTTAAGATACGGGAAATAAAATACTTCCTCTTTAAATTTAGGATTGAAATGCAGAGATTCAGTTGATGTTAAAGGATTTGGTAGTAGAAAAATTATTTCTAATGTTAACGATTATTCTGGAAAATACATTTTTAAAATGGTAAAACTAACACTCCAGCCAAAATCCTGTTGTGAATTATTGCACGAGTGATGGTGTGGTATTCACAGTCTGCCAGCTTCATGCCTGATTGTACAACTGGTCCTACACTCCATTGCACGACTTGGGAGGCATGTGACAGAGAGAGATCATACTGCCTCCTGTTGTTTGCATGGGCATTGTTAATTTGACCATGTCATGTAATAGGATTCTGGCCACTCTCACTTCCCTGTTATGTTGGAGAAAGGCTGCTCTACTGTGGTGGGTCGTTGCCATAAATCCAATTGATCCTAGAGTTGCAAGGAATGTTTGGAACACCTGATACTTCCAATGCCTGCAGCTTCTTTCGTGATAAGACCACAATAGCAGACAAACAAATCAGAGAAAAAAAATGGTTGGCTAGAACCAGTGTGTGGTCAGAGGGATTTGTCAAAGATATTCTGTTTGCACCCTTGATTATCTTGACCTTGGGCCCTAGGCTGTGATACTTCACCCGCCGCAAGACCGTCCTTGAATGGCTTGAAAGGTACATGAAATGAATTTGACTTATTTTGCTCCGTTTTACCATTATACTTAGGAGCAGGTGGTTTTCTTTCTTTATGGGCAGGCACTTTACATTCAGCAAGGTAGAGAGTCAGCTCAGTGATGGTCACAGTGGAAAAGCATTCGGAACCGGTTACCTGACCTTCAGACCTTTAGAAAGTGGTGCATGGCTGCCTTGTTAGTCTGTTGAAATCGTCATAATATATTTTGTCCCTCTTTTTTGTGGTATGAAAGAGAAACAGTGAGACTGACTGAAAGAGAAGGCCATTGACCTTTGAATCCAGGGATTTCCTTTTTTGCCTCTTTCTTACCAACTTCATCTGAAAGAAGGATGACTGGAAAGAATAGTTTTCCAACTTGGAAACCATTTATGCCACAGGACACTGTAGGGCTACACTGAAGGGGAGGCATGGCGGGGGTGGGGTGGGTTAAATGTCAGGAAAATGATTACAAAATTGTAGTTCCTTCACCAGTGTTATGGTTCTGAAAATTTCAGCCAGGAGGCAGCGGCTCGTGGGCATTAGCTTAATTGATTCAAAACATTGTTGAATCAACAGTGCAACTGATAAAGCTGAGGATGTGAATGAATGGTGGAATGTGTGGATTAATTTCTTAAAGTCCTCGTGGTGGCCTTCTAGCAAGCTTTTAATCCAAACATCAGGTTTTGGAGTTCCAGAGACAACCAAATGTTATTTGATTTTTGCTTCAGCAGCTTCAGAACAAAGTTAAGGACTCTTTTCAATGCAAGGATTTAGTGACGGTCTAATCTATGTAATTGTCAGCAAATTCTCTTTTTGGACACAAATAGGAGAATATGCTGTTGTAATGGTGACTTTCCATGGCATACGCTCAAACTGCTATTTTAAATTTTAAATTTTTGAAGTGAGGATTTAAGAAGCATTGGGGAGGTTAAAAGGTCATAACTTATAACTTGAGGAGAAAAATGGCTCAGTTGACTCCATGCTCATCTTCTACTTTGTTGCCAGGCTTTCTTAGGAAACATCAAGGGAGACAGTGGTCTCCTGGGGAATAGAGTAATATGAAATGAAACCATCCTCTCTATGAGAAAGCTTCTTCTAAACATTATTGGCAGAAATCCTATTTGCTTAGTGTGGTAAGTCACACTAGAGTAGGCCCACTGAATCAGTGGGGATTTGGTGAGTCAACTCCATACAGTAAGTAACACCTAAAGTAGACCCATTAGAATCAATGGGATATACAAAGGAGTTAACTCACTAAATCTGACCACTGATTGACTAGGCGTAATGTGTTCTAGCTCTGGTTCGTATTGGCTTCAGTGAGCTATGTTGCGTTCTATTGTATTGTATTGTATTGTACTTTATTGTAATGCATTAATTTATTTTTAATTTATTGGATTATTTGCATTTATGTGTAAGCTGTTAACTCCTCAGAGACTGCATATTGCACTACTGAGTGGCAAATGAATGAATGAATGAATGAATGAAATAAATTATTATGTGAAGCAAAAGGATTTCAGCCATTGAGTATGGGGTGGGAGCAGTGGTGCTGAAGCATGGTGCTGCTAGTAATATGAGAACCAGTCCTGAACAATTTTCAGGCTTCTGTAAAGCCTCTAGAGATAGAGGAGTCATTTGAAATAATAGAGTAAATAAATATTTTTATTTGCACATTTATTTAGGAAGGAACTAAAATTGATTACATTGTGATTTTACTAGGAGATTGAACTTTCTCTTTCTTTCTCTTTGAACAGGTGGTTCTAGCATGGGCCAGCAGCATAAAGAGGAATACATTGAAATGAAAGATGTATTTTCGGTAAAACTGAAACGACGTCGTCTTGCTGGGCAGCAAAAAGGTGGCTTGTTATTAGGCATAGCAATTTTTGTTTGTCTAAAAAAAGAAGGAAACAAACTTAAAGATTCCATCATCAATTTAAGTAACTTAAGTGAAGACCATTGTCACTTGTGGTTGAAACACATGAAAGAACTTTTGAGTGGTAAGTTCTTTTCAGGAACACTGAATTTCTCTAGTTTCTGAAAGCTCATGTACCGAAATATTGTACCATGGTCCTAACCATTAATTGAAAAATAATTTTCATTGACCCCAGTAGGTCTTAGATCTAGATAAATATACTCTGGATTTCAATCTTATTCTGTGTGTCAGGGTTAGCATATTTTGAACTAGGCTAAGTTTTGGTTCAAACATAAATGCATCTGTGGTTTATTTAGCTAAACCAGGGTTTATTTTATTGTTCTTGCTCCTATGTAATACTAAGCACAGATTTATTTTTATTGTGCATGAACCTCATCTTTGCTGACATCCTTCTCTGGTACAGATGGTTAAAATTTCAAATTGTAGCTTACTAGGCCAGCTGTACTGTAAGATGTACTGAGGTAGCCATGTACTATAGCACATTCTGGTGGCTATAAAGGACAAGTGGTTAATAATTTAATTTAATTTAATGTAACTGACCTGTGTCCAAGGAAAAGTTGGTCCTTATTCTACCACTGTGGCCCCTTATGTTCAATATGTCAATCAGGGAACCCAAGCTCAAAATCCCTATCTGGCCCCAGAAGTGACCAGAAACCTCACCCTAGCCTGTAGGGTGTGTTCTCTGACTGGCCAGCTAGCAAATATCCACAAGGAAGACGCCAGTGTGGTGGCAGGGCTGGCCTCTTAAGGCCTCTCTCCCCACCCACAGCGTTGCATGTGTCGTGATGCAGTTACATCACACAACGTCCCCTGCCTCCATTGCTGGAGTGGGGGAATGCTCCTCCCTCCCTTCCAGCAGCATTTGCTTCTAAAGAATACTGCCTTAGTAAAGGATATAGAGGAGCTCCTTTTTGTATCTTTTCTACCTTAGGTTATCAATAGTCCAGATGAGCAAAAATATTAAAAGGCAATATTGTAGATAGTTCATTCTTTGACAACATTCTGTATCTCACTTTGCATGAATAGAAGACTTGAGATTTATTTGAATGCTTACAAAACTATTTTTTCATTAAACACAAGTGAATGTAAATAGGAAAGTTAATTATTAAAGTAAAATCAAGGGCAAACATGAGTATCCTGCTGAAGTGCGTTTCAGAAACCTTTTGTGAAAGTTGTGAAAGCAGAATGCCCCCTTTAAAAAAAGTTTAGAAAGTTTTGATATGAATTATTCTTTTGTTGTCTTCATAGCCTTCACTTACTGGAACATCTTCCTTTAAAGAGTAAAAGATTCCAGTGAATGTCATTTTATTTGCGTTCCAAGAAGAGAGATTCAGGAAAAGTCTTCTTCTTTCTCCTCCTCCTCCTCCTCCTCCTGTTCTTCAGCAGGACAAACATGTATTGCCAAAAGAGGTCACGTTGCGTTTGATTTCCACTTTTATCTTTTAATGTTCTTTGTAATGCTCATCAGTTAACCTGCTTTTAGCATTTGAAACTTCTTAAGAAAGGAGAAGCTGTTCCACTGGAGTATATAATCCAAAGATAAGCCTAAAGTGTTGGATAGATCCAAACGCCCAAATAGGTATTCCCCAGCACAGCTGTATCTTTCGTTTCTGTGTCATAACCTTATTGTCATTTTAAACTGTAGAATTTCTTTATGCTGCAGAATTTCACCTCCTCTTGGGGGTGTGTTAATTTCTAAATCTGAAGTTTTGTTTGACTTCAGCAGTGAACAATATATAGCTGTGCTTTCAAAATGCAAGAGAGTACGGTTATTTATAGAAGAAATGTTTCACTGAATCTTCTCTACAACATGCCTCCCGCAACAAGTTTGAATGTTTATGTCGAGAGCTTCATGCGTGACGGCTTAATTATCCCCTTAATGTTATACATTAACAATGTAACATCAATAGTGGTATAGTTCTAGTTAGCATGAAAAACGTTTATTCACCTCATTGCTTCTGTCTCTATGTTACAGTTTTCTCGTTGCTTGTTGTATAAAATATTAATAAAGTATATGACAGTGACATCATTTCAGGCTCTTAACTTTTGTAAACATGAGCCTGCTGCTATAAAACTAAACCCTGGAAACAGCACAGATGTGTGTCTGAGGGTAGCGTCTCTGCTGCCCTGTGAGCTTTTGTTTTCAGAACACCCTGATTAACCTCTACTTTTCATGGTTCATTGATTCACTGATAGATCAAGTTTAAACTAGTGCATATTAGCACATTTGTTACCACCAAAGGAACAGTTGGCTTTTCTGTTTTTAAAGAGCCATTTCAGTTTGGCGGGCGGAGGGAACAGTATAACAAGCAATTCAGTAGAAATGTTCAGTTCTCTAATATGACAAAGTCTGCAGTTTGTAGATAATAGCTAATGAGAAAGAAAACTTTTAAACAGGAGTGCCTGCTAAAATAGGTTTTATTGAAGGTCGGGGGAGGCAAATATAGGAGATAAAATAACATCTAAGCAGATTCAGAAACAAGAGCACGCTCTCTAAGCTCTTTGGTCTGGTTTGGGAATTTGTTGGTTTTTCTGCCTGAGTGCCTTGTGGATTGAGAGAGGCACCTCATCCTTAACTATCTCCCTGCCCAGTTACAAGCCACGTGTGCGTTTCTGCAGACTATTTTGCTGCCATCATTCCAATTCAAATGTAGCAATCTCAGCCCAATAAACCGTGGTTTATTGGGCCGAGAGCGAACTGTGTGCTTGCACTGTCCTGCCCTTATGTTCTGCTGCCCTCCTTGTATCAAAAGCAGACCCTTGCTCCCTTGTGTGTGGTTGCTGATGCATATTGGAGTTGGAGGCCAGAAACGGGCATTAAAGATAGCCCATAGTTCATGCTGAAAGGATGTCAGTGTTGCGGAGAGATGGCTAAGCTAGTCTTTCTGTGTTTATAAAACCTGACTTCAAAGGAGTCCCTTGCTTAAATACGGAAAAGCAGTCACAAAACAAAATAAGCTAATCTGCCTAATCCCAGGGGTGGGAGAAGCTCGTGCTGTGACATCGGACACTCATATTAGTAAAGAATGCGCCTCTTTCAGCCACAGGCTATCTCTCATGTCTGTTTCTGTCTGGAAACACCGATTTTAGAGTTCAGGAATGGGACCACTTTTGGAGCCAGGCACTGGCTCAGATGAAAGCTTTAAAACAGTAGATGAGGCTTTTTCACTTGTTGGGAAAGCTCTGTCCGTTAGCTTACCTCAAGGTGCACAGACTTTAGGCTTGCGTGATCTATTTTGGTTGTTACTGGAACTATGAGATCCATCCAACTAGAACTTTGAATTTGGGACGTGTAGCTAGAAGCCTTCTAACCCTTGCAGTTTGTTTTTGAGAAGAGGACCAAAACAGAATGGAGTTCACAGTCCTTCTGCAACCAGAATCTCCTCCTGGGTATATATCCCTGCTTTCATCATTCCAGTGTTATAATTCAGAGCAACTACATGATATGTCATTTTGTCACTGCTGTCCAATAAGTGGGAATCAGAAATCTGTGCTGATCTCCTGCAAATTATTCAGAGATCTATCAGGAGGTCCAAGACTCCTAGATTTCTACCCTTTGGGTACATAGCTTGCTAAGGCTTGATAGGTGGGACTGGGGCAGAAGACTATTGTCAGGCAGGAGCGTGCATGGAGAGGTGCAGACAGACAAGTGGTAAACTAAGGAGAAATTCTGCTGGGGTTGGTGGACAGGTGAAGCTTTAAAAAAGATCAGTGGAGACCGGACTGTCATTCTTAGCCAGGTACAAAGTCACAGAGAGAGGCAGTCGGGAGATCCATGCAGAGAGGCGGTAGGGAGCTCTTGCACAGAGGTAGGGAGCAGTCATGGGGGTAGTGACGGTCCTCTTGCAGACTTGCAAAGCAGTAGCTCGTCACAGCTAAGGGTAGGTGCATTGTATCAGTGGAACTTATGGAGCAGTTGACTTACCAAAACCCCACTGATTCAATGGGCCTATTCTAGGGGTGACTTACTATTGGATTTCAGCTGGTGCCTTTGTTAGAATATCAAGAACAGAGAAGTCCACAAATAATGAGTTCTTCGAGTGGGGCATAAACAGCTTACTAAAACTTACCAGACACTTAGGAATACGTTAGGTGGAGGCAAGGCAAAGGTGGGTGCCGAGAGAAGAGGCAGAAGGAGGAAGAGAAAAAGGCAAAGTCAGGAGAGGTGGCAGACAGGAAGGGATATTTATAGTTAAGAGACAAAAGAAGTTGAGCTGAAGTTGAAATTTAGGTATGGGTAATATCTCCTGGGCTAGTGGTTTATTTTTCATCACAAATAAATATGGAACAACAACTGACAATTTGTTTAAAATGTCCTAAATGATAAAGGTCTGGGCTTTTATTTTCCCCCTCACATACCCCTGTTTCTTGATCCTTTAATCAAGGGAAGATTTCTTTTGCACCTGCTCCTCCTGTGTGGCATGATACATAATCTGTAAATCCTGAAAATTGTAGGATCAAATCTCTGCACCAACTGTGAAGGAGTACTATTATCAGTTTTTTTGCTGAGAGGCATTTCCTCCCAAATTCTCAGGAGAATACTCTCCTCTCACTTTACTTACCTCTTTCCCCTCTTTCAGGCCTGAACTATGACCTAAAACCTCTTTCTTCCTAGCTGTCACCTAATGCTCTTGATGACGCTGACTGACTCATTTGTACTGTTTATTCTTAGCTGTAGACTCATAAGCAGGTCAGCGCTCTGGTGGTTGTTTCAGGATTACGTAGGTGGTGGGTCTCTGTAATGAGGATCCTCGTGGAGGAAACAGTTATTGTTCTAGACAACCTGGAGCTGCTGTGATTTTCAGAATGCACATCTATCTGCATATACAGTATTAGAATTAAACATCTTACCTTTTTTTTTCAAAACTGCATGTTAGATTCGTTTGAATATGTATAATGTGTGCATTTTTTTTCCTTCCAGGTTTTCCAAATAGGCCAAAGTCATTAAAAGTTTTTGTCAACCCAACTAGTCACAGAAAAGAGGCTACTCACATTTATTATGAACAGGTTGCACCTCTCTTTAAGCTTGCTGACATCAGAACGGATGTTACAGGTAAGATGGTCTACACAGTGTGGTTTAATTCGTTTTTGAGACTGACATGACAGCGAAATGAGGCAGTCTCTCTGTGTTATTAGTGAGACCATAATTAACAAATGAGTACATTTAAAGTATTCCCTTTCTCATTAGTGAGTAGTGCTGCAAGGTTTTTAAATGATACCTAGGATGTTCTTGGTTTTTTTTTAAAAAACCCTCTCAAACTGATAATTAATTGCTGTAGATATAAAAAAATAGGCAGTAGTGTAAGACATGATTCAGTATTGCTATAATAAGCGTCCCTGTTACACTTGTCTGGAAGTCGGTCACATTGAACTCAATTGCTTCTGAGTACATATGCAGAGGACGGAGGTGTAAGCCTCATGGAATTCCATGTCCTTCTAGTTCCTCCTGCTTGTAGAACAGATTGGCCAAAAAGATGTCAGAGGGAGAGCGCTAGGGGTACCCTTACCTTTCCAAACAGATGAGCAGGTGCTTTAAAGCTAAAAGTGCAGCATGCTTGCTGTGTGAGCACTGGCTATGTCTGTGTGAGCAAAGGAATCTCCCTCATGCAAAGAAAATCCAGAAGGGTTTTCTCGAGTTAAATCTTGATTGATGAAGAATCATTGTTTGGATTCCCCCCTAGATTCTTAGGTAGCAGCCAGAAAAGACGACGTAGGTTGGGATCCTGATCTTAGTTTTCTTTGCGTGTATGAATACTCTTACTTCCTTAGAAATGGATGGACATGTGGAAACATGACATAGATTTTCACTAATGAGCTGAATCACATTTAAATTATTTTGCAAAGTACTGTACAGGGTTGTTGTTGTTTTTTAAAGTGCTGTGTATTTAATATAAGTGTATGCAACTTGAAAGAAATTTCAGAAAATAAGATTCTGCTGTTCTGGTGTTCATGGCAACCATCACTGATATAACTTCTAATTAAAACGAATTTACCTAGGATGGGGCAAGGTTCAATGCCTATTGTATAGCAGAGGGTCTATGACTTTCACAATAATTCACAGCCTGTTTTGTTTATTAGGTGACACTCCACCCAGAGGTCAATTTGGCAAATTACAAGTAACAAATGTATTTTGTTTTAAACCAAGCAAGTTCTTCTTTGCTACATGACCAAATCACCTGACATAGATCACTCACACTTATTCTGAAATAAGTATTTTATCCTTAACATTAAAAGAACATACATAGACAGTGTACAGAAGGACTGTGTATAGAACAGTTCTAAAACACAGCAGAACAGTCGCTCAATAAACACATCATCTTTCAAAATAGCGATTTCCCCCTCATCTGAATATTTGTGAAAGGGAGAAAATAATGAGTTGATGATGTTAAAACTGTGTGTTTAATTCTTGTGTTGATTTACATTTACATACGTTCATTTGTCCTTTATAGGCCTAACATCGCTGATAGAACGCCTGAGTGTCTTTCTTCAGAACAGGCAGGATTTAATTGCTAAATTAAACAAGCTAAAACCTTTTAGTCCTTATGTAAGCAAAACCTCTTGCCAGACATTTGAGTTCAATGGTAGGACTGTGAATATTCTCCATTAAGAATATTTTTAAACATTAAACATTCATTTTAAACATTAAAAAAAAAACTATACTGTGATATGAATTCTTGTGTGAATTAGCAGTTTAAGAATTTGCTTATCGTGGCCTTGCTGAGCCATATCAGAGAAATCTTTACTTATCTTGGTCAGGGTGATATGACCTTTCTTACTCACTGTGTTTAATCCTAACATTTAAACTATGACTTTGTGCTCTGTGCATTAATCTCTGGCTTGTAACCTGCCCCTCTGTCCCAGCCACCCTGTGGGGGCAAGACGATCCGAAGCATTTGTTTGTGTTCTCTCCAAATGTGTTTTCTTTTTAATCAGTGATTCCCAACCTTGGGGCTCCAAGTGTTCTTGGACTGCAGTTCCCAGAAGCCTTCACCACTAGTTGTACTGGTCAGGATTTCTGGGAGTTGTAGTCCAAGAATATCTGGGGTCCCAAGGTTGGGAACCACTGTTTTTACTATTTGAACTAGTTGAAGCTGTGCTTAATTTTAAAAATGTCCCCCCCCCCCCTCAAAAAAAAAAAGCTAGTTTCAGAACCTGTTTTACAGTCACAGTCAAACTTCATTTCTTAGTATGGCCATAACAACAGATCTCCGCAAATACTCTTGATCTCCTCCTTGGTCTTGCCTTGAAGGAGCAGAGAGGGGCAGCCATGCATGTTGTTTGAGGCTAAACTGTGGCTTAGTGCTACATCTTCACTCGTGTCTGTCCCGGCGGCTTTTGACTCCATGTCTTGCATTACACTTGAATTTAATATTTTCCATGTTTACCAGCTTAGGGTGTCAAGGAAGCTGGAGGAATGGTTACTGGATTGTTTTGTTTTAACATTAATAAACAGCAGTGCAGGAATTAATATATCAATAGCTAACAGTACAAAGTTCTGTCTCTAATCATAAGAGGGGTATGGAATCCTTGAGCAGTCCTGAAGGTGGGATTTGATCTATAAAAATATAAGAAACTCCCCAATGCACCTCCCCCCCCCCCCAAAAAAAAGCAGCTTTGGGTGTCTGAAAGCTAACTTACACATTTGTGATAGTACTAAAATACTGTGGTCTGGTCTGGTTGTGCGCCGTGCACTCTGCCATCTTGGCCTTTACTGATTGAGGGCCAAGAGGAACAAATGATGTGATGGGACTATTCTGCTGTTCTGTGTGTCCTGGGTCCCCTCTGCAGGAACGGCCGTGCATCCATCTTCATGGAGAGTCGGATTGCTCACCTTGAGAACATTGCTTCCCAGGGTAAAAAAGAAGGACCCCAATGGCTAACTGTGAGGCTTCTCAGCAGAAGTGTCAGACATGTTGAATTCTTTTTAGATAACTTCCTAAGGAATTTAGAAGTGTTTAAAAGCACTGGAAAAGAGAGAGCACATTATCCCCAAAGACAGACAAGCATGAAAGATTAATGTAATCTTGCATATAATAATGCACATTCTTACACGCACACACATGCGCACACACACACACAAAATCCATCTGGAAGTGTCATGTCAGTCAGCAGAAACCTTTGATGAGTGGATGCAGCTGGGCAGTCTCTTCTGGCAAAAAATGCCCTAGAAAATGCTGAATGTGGTTGCGATGCTTTATGCCATCTGCACTATGCGAGCTCATTCTTTCTTTGCTGACATTTGCTACATTTGCACAGGAGTATCAACAAACAGAGACAGTGATGTAGAATGACAGATTCATTTCCTCCAGAGGCCACAGATTCTGGTGTGTACTTGTACCACCACCCTCCTGTGTTGTATTCCTTTGTTACTGGTATCCGTGTTTCTCATTTCCATGGTTAGTTAGAAATTTGCATTTAATGATGCAATTTCAGATCATTCATTTCTCTGTGATAAAATGACAACCTCTAATAAATGAGGGATAGATGGACCTCAAGTTTGTTGCACCTATCTGGCTTCTTTGCTAGAACCACAAGCTTCACACAGAGCCAGAGCAAAGAGCATATGCTTAGAATGAAAGAACAGGGTACCTTTAAAGACGCTGGATTTTGGATTTGGTACTAGACGTGAAGAGCTCTCACAGTCCTTTCATACAGAAGTCCACTTGAGTCACCTTGGATTTTCTGAATTTCAGCAGCAAGTATTTATGTGGAAAATAATTTTTCTTATTGCTGTTGTTAAGCATTTGGGAGTCAGATCTACTACAGATCACTCAGAGACCTAACGGTAGATCTTGGTCTATGTTTTCCTGCCCACCCCAGAAGTAGAAGATACTAGTTTATTCCTCTACCTCATAAGTCAGTTACCATTGTTTTATATATCCATTGTCTGTCTTGTAAAATAATTTATGTAACTAAGTACCGTATTTTTCCGTTTATAAGACGCCCCCGTTTATAACCCCCCCCCCTTTTCTTACCCCAAATTAAGAAAACTTAGCTTTGAGTATTTAGCCTCTGGGCTCAGAACTCTCGGGCATTACGAGTCCCTGTTGAATCTGAGCACTGCCTACAGGCTCCACCTCCAACAAGGTGTGTTCCAATTGGTTTGTACAGCATCAGCTGACATCAGTTACATAAGGCTCGTGATTGGAGGAAGTGAAGTCTCCTTACTGTAGGAAGCTAAGCCTTGTGATTGGAGGCAGACTGTTTGCAGAGGCAAGGTATGTGCCGTTTTGTTCTCTCCTCAGTTTACTTCCATGTATAAGACAACCCTCAATTTTTAGTCTAAAGATTTTAGGAAAAAGTATCGTCGTATACATGGAAAAATACGGTATACCTCTACAGTTATGAACAAGTCATTACATACAACACACTTTTCTTTCACGTTGCAAAATATATGGAAGAAATCTGGGAAACCATGTGATTGATTCTGCATGCATATAAAGAGGCTTTAGAACAGCACCACATATTGCATGGCCATCTGCTTTGGAAAGTCAGAAGAACTTCATATTTGGTGTGGTAATTTGTTTCTCCAAGGGCAAAGGCTAAGAGGGAGACTGGACCCACTGAGGAGCTGTCTGAGAAAGATGTGCCTGGCGAAATCCACCTTGCCGAGAACTTTCAGACTTTACATCTGAGAGTACCATTCCTGGTGAAATCCATTTTGCCATGAACTTTTGGTCTTTAATTTCTTCACAGTGTTGCAAGCCTAATGAAGTGGTGTTTTTATCTCCAAAAGCTCGCATATTGTATGGTGATTTTTAGTGGTCTGTAAAGGTATCGCCTATTATTTCATTTTGAATAGAAACGTTGAATGTTATTTTTAAAATGTCTCATCATTTATGTATTATAATGGGTGATGTATCTTTTGTAGTCACTGAATATGAAGGACATGCTCTTACGTTGCTTAAGGAATGTGATCTGACATCATTTCATGGGTAAGAAGAGCATTTTCAACTGTTTCCCTTCTTCTAATGGTGCCATTAATTCAGAAATGATAATAAGTGAAACAGGAACAACATTCCTTTTAATAACCTGTAGAATTCTATCACTTGCATTGTGTCAGTCGTGCTAGTTCCCCCCCCCCCCCCAAATCTGCTATTTATACAACAGATCCAGTCTATACACAGAATTACACCTACCATCACTGGTTTCCCCACCCAATGAAATCTGTCTGTGTTCATGAGGGTTCTGCGCATGAGAACACTGGCAAGTCTTTCTGATCAAGGAATTTAACTTTACATTTCCATACATGACACAAGTGTGTAGCTACCATCTTAGGTAATTTGAGTACTTAAGAAAACTTCCATTTTTCTTGATGATATTTCTTACATGCATTAATAATTTTAATTTTTTTGAATGAATTTATTATCATGACATATGTTCTTCTTCGTGTCCTCTGTGAATCACACCCTGGGTGATTCGCGCCTGCGCGGAGCCTCATTGGAAGATTCTAGAGCTTCTGCGGTAGCAATGAACACATTAGAATATGCCCCTCCCCACCTGTATAAGTACCTTGGCGCCAAGCGTCCCCTTTCAGTTTCTTTCAACCGCAGCGTTGAGAGCCTCAAATTCTGCTTCTGTGAGTAAAAGAGAAAGAGAGCCTATTCTTGATTCCTTCCTGTTATCAATCTTTTTCTTTTAAACTATTAGATCAAACTCTTTATCATCAGAGATTTTTCTTTTCCCCTCGCTCGGCCTCTGGCCGCAGCACCCCCCCCCCCCCATCATTGGTTTTTCTCCTCACTTATTTTCTCCTATTCATGGCCCCTTTCGGCCAGTTTAAGCACTGTGTTGTCTGTGACAATAAGCTCCCACTTTCCGACGGATACACTAAGTGTCTTTTCTGTTTGGGAGAACAACATCAAACTTCCTCCTGTACCCATTGCAAAAATTTTAAGCTCGGAGTTCTTCGATCTCACCTCTCGAGGCTAAAACTCCGACTTTGGGAACAATCCTTACAACCAGTTCAAATGGCCCAACCTCCCTGTAGGGCCACTTCCCAAACCAAAGCAATGGAAAAAGCTGTTACTGAATCATTGAAACTACGTCCATCGGCTACACCTGCTCATTCCGATTCTCCATCTGCATCGTCTAAGACCTCGAAGACACACAAATCGAAACCCTCCATACTGAAGTCCTCGACTTCGAAAACAACCTCTAAACGTCAGAGACCGACTGAAGCTGCTCCAGCTCTGGAGCCTGTTCCTCCTAAACGAGCTAAACAGTCTAAGCCTACAGACATCCCACCACAACCACAACAACTCTCTGAATCAATTTTGGTCGGATCTCCCTCAGATGATGACAGACTTCCGTCTCATCAACCCTGTTCTCAGTCTCCAGAATGGGATGATAGAGTCGACCAACTAATGTCCTCTCCTCCCAGTCCACAACCTTCCATTCCTTCCAGCAATCCTTCGGTTATTCCATTGCATGAGGATTCCCATCCCAAACGGCTCGACACCGTTCCATATTCGATGCCCTTGGATCGCCCACCGATCCCTAACCAGGACTGTCGACATCAACAATCTCGACAGCTCGCTTCATCGCGTGTGGTTCAAACCCACGCTCAGCACACGCATCGGGTTGCCATTTGCCCCGACCAGTGCTCTGCTCGACAAACTGCACCAACTAGTTGACCAGGTGTTTTACCCGGTTCGATAATACCATCTAATAGTGGGCCTACCTCTCAACAACCATCGGTGTCGAAGCAGCCACATCACCAAGAGGTGACTATACCTCGACCTGCTTCCCATTTGGTATCGAAAAAACCTTGGACGGTTGAGCAGATTTCATCCACATGTGAGGCTTTTGCAGCCCCAGCCTCCCGATACTTTCCTACTACAATAGATGAAGGAAATCACTCTTCACGCTCGGCATCGCCAGCGTCAATTTATTCTACTGCTATGCCATCGCATCAGCAACCTCCGTTTCGACATCACAGAGACACAGGCTCTGATATTGATGATCCTCGATATTCATCCTGGTCCATGGACACTCACTCCATTCCGTTACATCAACACAGTTCCTGTCCTCCGGTAAATCCAAGTCATCGACCCCGGCACCGTTACGACACCGAGCTCGACACCGAGGTCCATCCCTACCAATCAAGGTCCGTCGACGCTCAACCACCATCTTTCGATGTCGACAATCATCGACATCGACAGATGTCCATGGACATGCTGCCTCCATCTTTTCCAACTCATAACTGGCAATACTACGAAACTCAGCCTCTCGACACTGAAGTCGATTGACAGTCCGTCGACTCCAGACGCGACCTCGATGGCTCTGACCATGGATTTCGGCCGCAGACTCCATCGGTGTTACTTACCTCTCCAGAGTCGGACATTGTTGATACCGACCCGCCGTCACTGGCAGTGGATTTCCAGACCTATGCCCAACTTATGATTCGCATGGCTAAATCCCTTGATCTGCAAGTCCACCGACCATCGACAGAACCAGCCGATCACCTATATGATCCGATCTCTAAAAATACAACCACTCCAGTGCACATATTGATGTTACCATCTCTCCTTAGTACTGCGCAGAGATCCTGGACAAAACCAGCTTCCTCCCATACCATGTCTAAGCCATGACCCAGGAGCCATTTTCCTCCAAAAACAACCAGCTCCAAATTCTATATTTGTCGAAGCCTCTCAATCGAGATCTCGACACCGACAATCTCTCATACCACCAAATAAAGACAGCCGACGAATAGACTCCATGGGTAGATGGCTTTACTCTTCCGCAGCCTTCACTATGCGAGTCGCTAATTATCAAGGAGCCATGGGAGCTTACCAACGCTTCCTCTGGGACAACATGTCCACCTTTATTGAATCCCTGCCAGAGGATAAAAAGATACTGTCTCAAGCTTTCCATCAAGAAGGTCTCTCCGTTGCTAAACAACAGATGCTTTCCGCCCGCCACACCGTAGACGCTACAGCCAAGTCCATGGCCACTTCAGTAGCCCTATGCCGTTTTTCCTGGCTCAGAACAGCCGGCTTAGCCGAAGATGCTCGGGCACGTATCGAAGATCTCCCCTTCGATGGAGCAGGTCTTTTTCATGCTGAAACTGACGATATACTAGAGAACGTACAAAAGAAACGTTCAGCAGCCAGACGTTGGGGACTTTACCCTTCCTACCAGCAACGTCCTCCGCAAAATCAATGGAAACGACCCTATAACTCGTACCAGAGGTTCCAACAAGACCCTCCATGACAAACCTCTTACAATCCATACTTCAAAAACCAAAGAGCCAAAGCCCGGCAACAGCCTGCCACTAGGCGGAATGACCGGAAACCCAAACACCATGTTTGACGTTCCTCTGACCGAGATCGCCACCCACCCCACCAACCCTGCCCTCTGGAAACACTTACCTGCATGGGAATCCATCACCACAGATTCCTGGGTACTCTCCATCATCAAAAACGGCTACCACATCCACTTCTTCGAACTTCCTCCGACAACACACATCGTTACTCCACTGTCACAACCCCTGCAAGAAGAAATAACGAATTTACTTCTCAAAGATGCCATAAAACCCGTGTATCATAACAACACCGGGTTTTTCTCTCACTATTTCACCGTCCCCAAGAAAGATGGGGGACTTCTCCCTATTCTAGATTTAAGATTATTAAACAACTACATCGTCACCACAAAATTCCACATGGTTACTCTAGAATCAGTTCTTCCCTTACTTCGAAAAAACGACTGGTTCACTGTCATAGACCTAAGAGATGCTTACTTTCATATTGCAATACACCCCGCACACAGAAAATTCCTTCATTTCCAAATTGGATCACAAGCATGTTACTGGCCAGTTTCAGGTCTCACTTTTCCAGCAAGGAATCAGGCAGAGACGCAACAGCTGAACCAAGGGTCCGATTTTATTTTTTTAGAGCAAAGAGCAAGAAAGGTCAGCTGGGACTTCCCTTAAAAGCAGAGAAGACCCCGGACATATAGTGTACATGCATTTTATAATTATATAGACAAAGAGCCATAAAAGACTAAGATTCTATTGGTCAGTTGTACCTCAACTTTGGATCCAGTCCCTCATTGAATAATTGATGCCAACTATGCTAATCTATTGGTTACATGTAGGAATGCATATTGTGCCCCCATCTTTCCTTGACCTATGCCCATGATGTGCTTGGGATGCGCCTGAAAGTCTGGGGTATAGGGTATCTATTTCCTTTATCTATTGGTATGTTTATGTGTTGTCTTCCTGTGCTCATGAGTGGGAATTAGATCAATCAGTATTCTGCCAACTATGCCGGAAATGGGGCACACTGACTCTCGATCTCTTTGCCTCCCGAGCGAATCGGAAATGCCAACTGTATTGCTCCCGAGCAGGAATAGGAAAACATTCCCAGGGAGATGCGTTTGTCGGCCGTTGGCCCAAGACTCTTACCTACCTTTTCCTGCCGTTCCCTCTCCTCCACAAAGTTGTCGTCTGTCTACAACAAGACAAAACCAATGCCATCGTTATAGCCCCTTGGTGGCCGAGACAGACTTGGTTCCCAGTTCTCCGCAATCTCTCATCAGACGTCCACCATCTCCCCCGCCTGCCACACCTTCTCACACAGAACAACTCCCAAGTCCTACACCCGGACTTACCTGTTCTGCACCTGGCAGTGTGGAGGATTCTCCCTCGTTAATGAACGTTCTTCATCATGCCAAAAAAACCATCCACAAGGAAAGCCTACCTGTACAAATGGAAGAAATTTCAATCCTTTACCAAATCTTCCTCATCATCCTCTATCAATCCATCACTTTCCACTGTTCTCCGCTTCCTCCTACATCTCAAATCCAAGGGCCTCTCCATCTCATCCTTGAGAGTCTACCTTTCCGCAATAATATCATACCAACCTCCAAATTCTCCAGCAGCAAACTTCTTCAAACATCCAACAACAAAACGTTTTCTGAAAGGTCTCTCTCGTATCTACCCCGATACTCGACCTCCCTCTCCACAATGGTCACTAACTCTTGTTTTGAAACAGCTTACCAAAGCTCCTTTTGAGCCATTAGCTACAACTGACTTAAGACTCCTCACCTTTAAAACAGCTTTTCTCGTAGCCATCACCTCAGCTCGATGAGCTAGTGAATTGGCAGCTTTACGCTATGACTACCCTTATCTACAATTTTTCCCAATAAGGTGAAGTTATTCATAGACATTTCCTTCCTCCCCAAAATTGTCTCTCAGTTTCATCTTTCCCAGCCGATTGTCCTTCCTTCATTTTTTCCGTCACCTTCTTCAAACCAAGAAAAAATACTCCATACGTTGGATGTCAGAAGAGCTCTTGCTTTTTATCTCCAATGTACCCAACCTTTTAGACAGTCATCTCGTCTCTTCATAAGCCATCAGCTACCTACAAAAGGCCGTCAGGTGACTTCCCAATCTGTCTCCAGATGGGTCACCTCTACCATTCATTTGGCTTATCAACTTGCTCGACAACCAGCCCCTAGAGTGGTTCGCCCTCACTCCACCAGGGCAGTGGCAGCCTCTACAGCCTTTCTCCGTGGTGTACCTCTTCCGGACGTCTGCGCCTCTGCCACTTGGGCACAACCGTCCACGTTTATCCGTCATTATAGACTCGACCTCCGGCAGAAGTCTGATTTGGACGTGCTGTTCTAGCCTCTACCTTGGTGTGACACCCTGCCTCCGGGTAAGACAGCTTATTAGTCACCCAGGGTGTGATTTACAGAGGCCACGAAGAAGAACGACAGGTTACCCACCTGTAATTGTAATTCTTTGGGTGGACCTCTGTGATTCACACATCCCGCCCGTCCTCCCCTGTCACGCCATTGTTTGCTTACTATTGAGCGGCGGTTGACACAACTGAAGGGAGAGTCCTGGCACCAAGGTACTTATACGGGTGGGGAGGGGCATATTCTAATGTGTTCATTGCTACCGCAGAAGCTCTAGAATCTTCCGATGAGGCTCTGCGCAGGCGCAAATCACCCAGGGTGTGAATCACAGAGGTCCATTCGAAGAACTACAATTACAGGTGGGTAACCTGTCGTTCTCTTTTCCGCAACTCTTAAAATGTTTAAGATAATGAATTAAATATAGGTTTGTCTTACAAATAGGCAGTTTATTGAACTGTACAATTCAACATAATATCATGCTTGCATAAGACAATCTATCCTGAGTGCTGCACTTCTGGAAACAGTGGTATGGATATAGAGATGTAATTTTAGAAGTACCCTGTAAGAGTATTAGGAATAGTAGACGAATAAACATTTTCAAAGTGGACGTCAACATTAAAGACAGCTGTGGATTTTCTTAAATCTAGTTTAGTCATTTATGGAAATAAATCCAACAGGAGTCCTGCCTATAGAGTAACCTTTGACCTCACTAAGTCTTAGTATTGATTGTGACCAATGAGTTCCGTGAGTAATGTTGGATTTAGCTTTACATTTTCATCTCACTCTTTCTGCAAGGAGTGCACAGCAGCCTACCTGATCTTCCCCTCCCCCGCTTTTCTTTTCACAACCTTATCAGGAAGACAAGGCTTAACAGGTTAGGCACAAGCACTATATGAAGTTGGTTAGGCTGAGAGGTACTGTCGGGACCCAGATCACCTGTGAAGCTTCAGTGTTGAAAAGGGATTTTAGTCTGGGTTTGCTGAATCCTATTTGGATGCACGCATCAGCCATTAGCCATGCTAACTTTCTAATTCAGTTCTTAAAAACAAGAATATAATAATAGTAATCATGTGATGTCAAATCAATTCTAACTGATAGTGACCCTTTTCATTGTTTTCAAGGTAGAGAATATACAGAGGTGGTTTTCTATTCTGTTCTTCTAGGGGTGCCCCTGAGATCCTGCAGCTTTTGCCCAAGGCCACCTAGGCTGGCTTTTCTCCCAGGAGGCCCAATGGGGAATCAAATGCCCAACCATTGGCTCCACAGCCAGATACCTGAACCACTGTGATACAAGAATACAGTTATTGATAAAACAAGCGTGACATGCATGACACAGTTTAATGTGGTTTGAACCCTGGTGTGGCGTGATGGCAAGGAAAACGAGGAATGAATTAGGAAGTTTCTAGTCCAGATCTCTCTTTTGCCTTGACCTCAGGGAGTAGCTTGAGGCAAGGGGCTCTCTCTTAGGTACGCTGCCATCTGAAATGTGAGTAATAATGATACCAAGGTAACTTACAGGGCTGTTGTAAGAACTGCAGCTAGATAACCCTTGTGAGGTACTTTGGAAAACTCAAAAGTGCTAATTATGTGCAATACTGTTATTATGTGAAATTAGGAAATAGAATGCTTTGTTTGTTTGTTTGTTTGTTTGTTTGTTTATCCCACCTTTCTCCTTAAAAAGAACCCAAGGTGGCTTACATCATTGAAAAGACAATATTTAAAAGCTAAAAACAGTAGGTATACAAATATTTTAAAAGAATTAAACAAGTAATACATTAAAAATGGTAATAAAATCAAGACTAAAAACAGATTTATAAACAACCGAGCACAACCATCCATTTTTAAAAACCCCACTTAGGCTGCCAGTCCCTAAGGGAAGGCTTGCCTGAAGAGAAAGGTCTTTGCCTGCTTGCGGAAGGATAGCAAAGATGGGTCCAGTCTGAGGGAGTTCCAAAGTCTGGGAGCAGCAACAGAGAAGGCCCTCTCCCATGTCCTCATCAGATGCACCTGTGAAAGTGATGGGACCAAGAGAAAGGCTGCTCCTGGTGATCTTAAAGCCCCGGGGAGATTCATAGAGGGAGAGGATTGATTATTAACTCAGCTGTGGAGAAGAATGAAGGTATTGCATACAGAATGTCTGTAAATTCATTTTCTCCACAATCATTTTTTTACTGTTGATATTTTGTTTGCCATGCTGAAAGTCATTGACTGGGTTATCTAGTCTGTTTGCTTCAGTTACATATCCACATTTTTACTGTAAATTACAATTACACTGGTGAATTGCCATTTGTTAAGAAGTCTGCTTGTATTCCTTATTATACAACAATCACGACATGGCACATGATCAACTTTTTAATTAATAGCAATTCAACACCTGTCATTTATACTTTTTGATTTTGCCAGCAAATGAAAGAAATAGGATTCTAGTCAACATGATTTATTTAGCGTTAACTTTCAAGCTGCATAATCCCAGTGTGTTACCAGAAGAAGGGACTGCTCAACTACTTCTGAGTTCTATTATTCCCAGAAAACTCAATGAGAGCTACATAAATTAGAAATTACTGGATGATACACAAATATTAATTCATATATTGAAGCCCATTTCTTCAAGTGTATCAAGGAGTGGGCTACCATCCCCAAAAGCTTATACCAAATTAAAACTTGTTAGCCTTAAAAAATATCTCTTGTTATTTAAAATATAATAATGGTAAGTGTTAGTGGCCAGAATCCTGTGGGTGGTATATACTTGTGTGTAAATTCCATAACTCATAACAATAAATTGTCACTAACTAATGAGGTATTGGTTGTATTATAAGGTGTGTTCCTGATTGCACAACAGGTACTCATCTAGTAATGTGACAGGTGCCATATTAAATTAGCATCAATTCACTGCAGTGAGTTACACAGATTAACTTAATCGTGAGCAAATCATCAGTACAATTCTGGCCATTAATTGTTTATTGAAACTTAGTAAAATAAGTTGGATCTAGCTAAAAGTAACATAAAAAGTGAAAGATGAGCATTTCCTGCGTTTAAATCTTGAAAGAAAAATCTGTGTGCTTGGTGCTCTTTCACACATGAGGATGTCCATTCTTATCAGGTGGTACAGAATCAGAAAAAATAACTGCGAAATGAACATATTTTAAAGGTTAAATAAATTAAACAATATAGACAATTTTCCTGGGGTATGTTAGCTCACTAAGCTGTGTCAGAAAGATTATGAAGGTAAACACTTTCACCCTGATCACATAAATGTACTGCAATAATTTGTTTCTGTCGTGATGAAGAATCTCGCAACTGGTTCTGCTTTAGGGTGGTCTCTGTTGGTGGAGACGGGACTGCTAGTGAGGTGGCTCATGGTCTTTTACTCAGAGCCCAGATGGATGCTGGAGTGGACACGGACAATCAACTTCCACCAGTCAGAGCAAAGGTCCCTCTTGGAATAATACCAGCAGGTGAGATCGTAGTAACCATGCAGGATAGTGTAAATAATGGCATTGTGAATAGAATTGCTTCCATATTTTATTTGTGCAGTATTGCTTTAAAATTTGTAATCATATTATATTAATTTTTTTAAAATCTCAGTAACCTTTTCTGGCACACTGGATACTCTTTGGCTGACTTTCCCCACACAGAGGCCTAAATCCAACATTTCTCTGTTTCATCAGTGCAGCACAACTTCCTTCCCTTCCTCCTCTTCTCTTTCTAAACTTCTTACAAACTCACTTTGGAGGGTATCCTCTGAAAAAGGTTATTCCGTGTACAGGGGGGCTGCAGTGCCAAGGGGAGATCACTCCACTTCCTCGGGTTTCTGCTGTTCCACTAGGAGAAGTCCAGCAATGGCTCCTGCTCAGGCTTGAGTATGACTCCTCAAAAAACAAGTTTTGTCTTTAACTCAAAGTTCATTTCTGGGAATGTGGTGCAGGAAACAGAGTGACAGATGAGGACGCAGGAGACATGAATCTGAATGCCCTTTTGGCTATGGAAACCCATGGGGGGGGGAGGGTGGAACTGATAAAACCACTCCTTAAATATCTCACGTACATCGAAAGCCCTATTAGGGACGTGGTGGCGCTGCGGGTTAAACCGCAGAAGCCTCTGTGCTCCAAGGTCGGAAGACCTGCAGTCGTAAGATCGAATCCACGCGACGGAGTGAGCTCCCGTCGCTTGTCCCAGCTCCTGCCAACCTAGCAGTTCAAAAGCATGTAAAAATGCGAGTAGATAAATAGGTACCACCTCGGTGGGAAGGGAACGGCGTTCCGTGTCCAGTCACACTGGCCACGTGACCACGGAAACTGTCTACGGACAAGCGCTGGCTCTATGGCTTGGAAACGGGGATGAGCACCGCCCCCTAGAGTCGGACATGACTGGACTAAATGTCAAGGGGAACCTTTACCTTTACCTAAATTGGTTCTGACTTGACACGCCCATTAAAGGTGTGATATATCACTTCTTTCTTATTTCATGTGCAATGACTGAATGGTAACAGACTTCAACTAGCATGCTGAGCTACAGTGGGGAAATACACTTAAAGGAAAGGGCAGCCCTGAGTAGGATCTGTGATCAGTCACTGGATCCTGGTAGATCTTTCTGAGCATACACAATTGATACAAATGATTTAGAGCAGCTGCTTGAGATGACAATTTGCCATATATTTTAATTTTTTCTCAGAACTATTGTTTACATTTGCCTCCTTAAGAAAAGATTGAAATAAATACAGAATATTGTTTTGCTTTCACAATTTCACTTGAAAACATTTTAAAGAACAAAAGTTTAGGGTTATTTAACATTTAAATGTTGAAAATGGTCTACTAAACACAATATATGAATTAGGTGAAGGAGATAATGAGTTATCAAGTAGCATGCAGCAATATAATAGTAGTAGTAGCAGCAGCAGCAGCAGCAGTAGGAGTAGCATTAGCAGTTGTTTCTTATATTGAGCCTTTGTTTTTGTTGTTTTCAAAATATTCTCTGTTTTCACTCTGTTTTTCTACTTGTTTTCTCTACTTTTACTAATATAATCATTTAGGCTTCTTTTTTCCTCCTCTACTACCTGCTGTATTTGCAGTAATCCACAGCCTCCAATTTTTTGTGGTAAATATAATCTCTCCACATCACTTTTTGGATGTAGTGCATGATGCATGTTCATTAGTTTCTGTGTTTTTTGATCCAATTCTTCTCATTCGTTTGGGGTCCAATCTATTATTCCAGCTGGATATCTAATTACTGGGACTGCTCATGTCTTTATGGCTTTGATTGTATTTCCACCATTTAATTTTGATTTTAAGATTTTTCGCAGTCGTTAATTTGAAAATAAATTAAACAGTTGGAAAAATAAACCACTCCATGGACAACACTTGAGAAATATTGATGGAAAGCATGATCATAATTCAACATGGGCACGGCTAAAACTGGGAACCATTAAGAAAGAAACTGAAGACTTGATTTTTGCTACACAAGAACAAGCACTCGAAACCAATGTGATGACAGCTAAAATTCAAGGAATTGGGGCTAACAGCAAATGTTGACTCTGCCAAGAAAAAGATGAAACTGTCACACCTCATCTGCAAATGCCCCAAAATTGCACAAACAAATTAAAAAATTAGACATGAAAGAGTGGCAAAATTAATGCACTTGTCATTATGCAAAAAATATAACTCGCCAGCCTCCAAAAACCCATGGGAACATCAGGTAGAGAAGGTGTCAGAAAATGAGGAAGTCAAGATCTTGTGGGATTTCCAGATTCAAACTGATAGACACCTTGAACACAACATACCAGACATAGTCTCCAGTCCTTCTTGGAGGACCGTCCTCAGAGAGTACAGCTTGGGGAGAGGGTTTCAGCCCCGTGGAGCCTCAATTGTGGGGTCCCGCAGGGTTCGATCATCTCCCCAATGCTGTTTAATATCTACATGAGGCCGCTGGGTGGGGTCATCAGGGGGTGTGGGGCGTCGTGCCATCAGTACGCTGATGACACTCAGCTCTACATCTCCTTTTCTCCAACTGCAGTGGATGCCATTCTGTCCCTTCAGCGCTGCTTGGAGTCTGTGCTGCAATGGATGCAGGAAAATGGGCTGAGGTTGAACCCGGACAAGACGGAGGTCCTGAGGGTGGGTGGCCCCACCGTCAGCGGTCTGGGAAACTCTCTCTCATTTGGGGGGGTGACTCTTACCGCAAAGAGTGAGGTTCGCAGCTTGGGGATCCATCTGGACCCGGCGCTCACCATGGAAACTCAGGTGGCGTCGGTGGTCCGTACCGCCTTTTTTCATCTTCGGCGGATAGCCCAGCTGCGTCCCTATCTTGATGTTGGGGCGCTCACCACCTTGGTACATGCGCTTGTAATCTCGAGATTAGACCACTGTAATGCGCTCTACGTGGGGCTACCTTTGAGGTTGATGTGGAAACTCCAAGTGGTGCAGAACACGGCGGCCAGACCCCTTAGTGGCGTGAGAAAATATCATCATATCTCTCCCACTCTGGCCGCTTTGCATTGGCTGCCCATTCGGTTCCGCATTGACTTCAAAGTTTTAATGCTCATGTATAAAGCCCTAAACGGTTTAGGGCCTCGATACCTGGCGGAATGCCTATTCCCACCAAAATCTACCTGTATCACCTGATCGAGTCAGGAGGTGAGGCTGGGGAGCTTGACGCCGAGGGAGGCCCGGAAGGAAAAAACAAGAAACCGGGCCTTCTCGGTGGTAGCTCCTCGCCTCTGGAATAACCTTCCTCCGGAGATTCGCGCTGCCCCTTCGCTGGGTATCTTTAAAAACCAATTGAAAACTTGGATGTTCACGCAGGCCTTCCCTCCAGTTAATACCTGATTTTTTTTCTCTTCTTTTTCTTCTTAAATTTTTTCCCTTCTCTTTTTCCATCTTGGATAATTTGTCTATTGTTGTTCAAAATTTTTGTTGTATTTTATATGTTATGTATGTTGTAAGCCGCCTAGAGTGGTTGTTCGACTAGATAGGCGGGGTATAAGTGCAATAAATAAATAAATAAATAAATAGTAACAGAACAAAGAAATGTCTGGATAATTGACATTTCAATTCTAGGGGATGCCAGAGTTGAAAATAAAGAATTGGAAAAATTAACAAAATACAAAGATCTGGCAATTGAAACATTTCACTTGTGGATGAAACACACTTCAGTGGCCCCCATAGTCATAGGGGCTTTGGGAACAGTATCAAGAAATTTCACACAGTATTATAAGCAGTTGCAGCTCTCAGAAATCACACCATCAGAGCTACAAAAAGGCAATATTAGAAACAGCATATACTGTGCCGATATTTAACAGATACTTAGCTTTTTGGTTAAAAATTGTATCTGTTATATAATACCAGTCATTGTTTTTATAATGTTGTTTGACTGTGCCTGGTATTTTTGAATAATAGCGTGAATACTCTGAACTGCACTTGTCCTTATAATTGTTCTGAAAGTTGCTTAGCTGATATGAGATTGAATTCTTCCAGCATCTTATTCTGCATAGAGTAGAAGGGCTTAGTTTTTTGTCCTGAGAAGAACTTGTATGTCACAAGTGAGTGTGTACAAGACTTCAAGTTGATAACTTCAAATTGGTATCTGACAAATGTGTGAATTAACTCTTAAATTTTGTTGTTCTAAACATTCAGTACAGCTTTTATACACTAGATGTTTTAAAATTTGAGGAAAATTATTTGTTTTGTGTAGTTAAAAAGTATGCAATTAGAACAGATGTGGGCAAATTGCACTTTCTAAGGGCTCCCATGACTCCAGAGACCAAAGGAATGTTTTTTTCCTCCAGTAGGGAGAATTTTTAAGGCTCTGGAGGGAGCCCCAAACAGTGGCTTTTGCATTGGTGGCCAGAACCTCCCACTCCCAGAAGATGTGGTGCCCCCAAACAGTTCTAGTCGTGTTCTGTTTTGCCTTCCTCTCCTTTTTTGGCCATTTCTACCTGAAAATTTGGCCACCATCCCCACAAAAGTGGCTTTTATATTTGGACATTTTTGCAGGGAAGTGTGTTTTACAAGTCTGCATTTAGTTGTCTGTAACTGTGAAATTAAGAGGAAAAGACTCCTCCCCCGTGCACCCCCATTCTCCTCACTTCATAGTATGTGCTAAATGATAATTTTCTAGTGTGAGCGAGGGAGTGTGTGGATAGCCATTGGTTGAAAGAGTTTGAGATTTACAGGAAGGAAGATTTTGCCAGGCCAGAGCATTGAGCTTTTTACTGTAATCTAATAAAACCGGTCCAGTAGAAGAAACCTGTGGCAGTACTGCTGGCCATATAGGGACACCGTTCGTTGCTATGGGAACCACAGCTGAGGAACTGTGCGGAGGGATTTGGATAAAGAAGAGAAAAAATGGAAGGGTGGGAGAAAGCAGTTTAATTGCTGTAGAACAAAGGAAGGTTATATATGGAGTGTAAATTCAACAGTCCTAAATCATCCCCTTACATTGTTTTCTGCCTCCAATTAATTTGTGTTGAATTAAAAAAATTCCTGAGATTTTTTAGTTCTGTGATAGTTTGGGCATAGAACCATGGCATTGGTGCAATTTTCGTGAGACTCTTAGATATGCTTGAGTAGGAAGTCATTACATCACATTTATCTGTTTGGATGTCGGAGACATTAACAGACTTATGAATATTCATGTTGTCTGGTTAATTAAGTTAATTGTTCTGCAGGAGTGCTTGCACTTCCAAGGACATTTCCCCCCCCCCCCCCCCCCACACAATTTCTTTCTGGTACCTTCCATCATTCATGCTTTACAGGAATGGCTGATACTTTTCACCTCTTTAGAACCCTCTGGAAGAAGGATTACTTTGTCGTTGATGTTACCAGGAACAGTAGCTTTTCAGAAGTTGTAATTTATAGATTGAGTTGGTCGTGAGCATATATATTTGGAGAACGCTACAGCATAAACAATCTTGAAACTGACATTAATAAGCAGACTTAAATTAATGCTGCAATGCGCTGTCACAGAGAAAAGGTGAAATCTGTGATCTTCTAAGAATAATCGTGGTTACTTATTTGTAAATTTGTATTATTGTTAGTGACAAAGAAATGTTAAGCCTCAAAAGAATAATATCACGGTAAAAATAAGCCAAATAATATGTTGCCCATGGCCTTTGCTTTGAGATGGGAAAGTGTGTGATATAAAATATTTGGTTAGGATTTTTTTTAAAATCTTGAATATAAAAGCTGGTTGGTTAGATTTGAAAGTTTTATGTTCTTGGAGCTTACCTTCCAGACTTAAGGAACACAGCTGGCTCTTTCAGGTGCAATTATTCTGCAGTTCTGCATACTGGGATGTAAATCTCATGGAATTTACAAACACTAAGGAAGCATTTTTAAGACCTGGATGATGGCCATTTAGCTGTAAGAACTCACTCTTGTCCAAGGCTATAGGGAAAATATTGAAAGGCAAAAATCCTACATAAGGAGGGGAAAAAAACCCCTCTGCAAGACATTGAGTTAACAACCGGAGAGCAGAGTAAAGGAAAGCAAAGTGTGCTGCTTCAAGACTGCCCCTTAGCACTTAAAGCAATCTCTGGTGGTTTATAATTTAATGATGCAGGCTACACATTATGCAAGCTACCAACTTCAAAAGGATGGAAGGCTGAATCAACCTTGAACCGACCACCTGAGTCCATTGGGATCAAACTCAGGTCATGAGCAGAGTCTTCACTGCAGTAGTGCAGTTTAACCACGACACCACAAAGCTCCCACAATGAAGCTGCCCTTCACTGGTTAGAATATTGTATAGACAAAACAATAGGTTTTGATATCCCTAAAATAAAATGGAATATCCCTAAAATAAAGTATTATGGGACCAGGTTGAGTTGAATATTACTAACATCAGTTAGGAAAAACATTATAATGACTCTAGTGTGGGACAGAATGATGTCTAGATGAAAAAACTTTTTACTTCAGCAAAATCTTTTGCTGAAGGAGTCTCATCCCTATCAATATAATCTGAAGTACCTTTAGTATGATGTACAGTAATCTTACTTATTATTTTATGCTTGCTGTTTAACATTTGCAGGTTCTACAAATGCTTTGGCACATACTCTGAATGGAATTCAGCACACACTGACAGCAGTATTACACATAATCCTGGGTAAGTAATTCCATATCTAAAAGGGGTAGAAAAGAAACTGAACTTTATTAAATATGCCACATCAGTTTGGAGAACCAGTCAGTATACACAGGCAAAATGACCACATTTACTTTTTTGGTAGTTTGCTTTAACAAAATGGATAGGGTTGCATTTTTCAGATACCTGTGATGATTATATGGTTCAAACTAGTTTCACAGTCTTACCAGTTTTATAAGAAAGGTAAAATGCCTCTATTATGTCCCCATTCAACATTTTTTTCTGACTGTCCTTTAACCTAACCATCACAAATAACTAGGAGGGCTTGCAGTTCAAGAGTAGATGACATGCTTTGCAAGCAGAAGGTGCTGGGTTCAATCCCTGGCATCTCCAGGCAGGGTTAGGAAAGGCCCCTGCCTGAAATGTTGGACAGCCTCTGCCAGTCAGAATTGAGAGTACTGGGAGATATGGACCAATAATCGTCCTCAGTGTAAGGCAGCTTCCCATGGTTCTTGTGTCTACTCATTCTCTCCTTTTTCACACTAGGAAGGAGAAATGGTTGTAACGGTTTTAGTCCCGATGTGTTGATACTGAAATGCCTAATAGTGTAAATTGATTGTAAGCCAACTTGAGCCATATGCTGAGGAGCAAAAAAGAAGAAGTAATAAATACAAACCTATGTTTGCATTAATCTTGCACATCAGGGCATCTTCAGTCAGTGGACATGTGCACTTTCCGTACTCCAAGTAAAGTACTTCGCTTTGGATTCTCTTCTGTGTTTGGCTTTGGATCAAGAACATTAGCTTTTGCTGAGAAGCACCGTTGGCTGCCATCGAATCAGCGAAAAGACTTTGCTGTGGTCAAAACACTAGCAAATCTGAAGTATGAGTTTTTAATGTTTATTTTTAAATGCTGTTTCTAAATCATTTTTCTCTGTTTGTGTTTTTTGACACTCGAAAAGCCCTAAACTAACCTTAAAAACTACTCCAAAAAAGCAGAGGCCAGGCAAAAGAGAATCAGTCTCATCCAAAAGCAGGCAACAGTATATGAGATAGAAAATCCACCAGCAGACCTATGCAGGCAGTAGCTTTTATCAGCCATTCCATCCCTTTCAACACTTGAAGTCTTCTCTTCCCTTTTTTTAAGTACAGTAATCAGCAGCAGGCAGGCCAGACAGCTGCAGAAATAATACAAGAAAATAAAGGAACAGAAAACCAAAGAAAAAAAACAAAAAATAAAATACAACATAAGAAAAAAAAAACAAAGAGGGAAAAATCCCCAAAGAAATTGCCCCCCAACAATAACCCCAAGGAGGCAGGCTGACACAAATGAACTGCCTGGCAGCACCAAATAATCCAAAGAAATTGGGAAGAAATTTCCCCTCTCTCAAAATCATGGAAAGAAAGGCAAAAAAAGAAAAGCAAAAGGAAAGGATCCAACATGAAGGATCAGCAGGCGGGCAGCTATCCAAGATGGTGGGAACCAGGATCTCGGCACACAGTAATTACACAAGGAAGGAACCCT
Source organism: Intellagama lesueurii (assembly GCA_037013535.1). NCBI lineage: Eukaryota > Metazoa > Chordata > Lepidosauria > Squamata > Agamidae > Intellagama > Intellagama lesueurii. Next base: position 158,828,755 of record JBAJHW010000001.1, on the reverse strand, counting down.
TACTGGATTCCAGGTCCTTATGAATTCAAAATTCCTGCTCTTGTTCTGATTGACTAGCTCAGGGGTCTCTAAACTATGGCCCATGGGCCACATTTGGCCCACCTTGTTTTTTTATCTGGCCCGGCAAATGCCGCAGGCTCAGGTCTGCAGGCTCAGGTCCGTCCCCTTTAGCCCGTGCATGTGTGTGTGCACCTTTGGCCCTCAAAAATGTGTAAAATAGATGGTGTGGCCCTGATGCTGAAAAGTTTGGAGACTCCTGGACTAGCTGCTAACAACTTTGTGATTCTCTTGGATGAAATATTTCTGAGACAATTTGACAGACCAAGGGTGAAAGAGCATCAAAAGTCTTCATGAAGGAAGGAGTGCAAAAGAAACATGAAGCTTTGGTGTATCCCTCTTTTGTAAACACAAATCATTCATGTTTTTGAGGCTCTCTTTCAGCAGTCACTGAAAGAACATGAGAACCTCTTTCATGCTTTGTGTCTTTTATTTAAACATGAAAGATCCATTTCTAAAAATATATATTTTTGAGCTAAGAGTATGCTGTTTCTGTCCTTAGGCCAGAAGATTGTGAATTGTCATTCCTACCTGTAAAGCCCTTGGAGCAAGATGCCCAGGAGAACGATAGGTATGTAACAATCAGTCAGTCGTGAGGCTGTGTATTCAAGCTATCCCGCAACGGTCCCAGTTCAACCCAGAGATAGTTGTGATGAGTTTAAGCATCACTGATTTCAACAAAATTTTCCAGTTAGTTTGACTGGAACCATTGTAGTGAACAGCAAATAAATGAGTATCTTTTCTTTGAGCAACTTACTAACTTTTAATAAACTAAATAGTCTGTCATTTTTGTTCTTTCAGATTGTGCTTTGAGCACGTTCAAAGTTTTCATTAATACACTTCAGCTAAAGCCATGAAACCAAAGAAATCCTTTTCAACTTCAGTTGGACTTAGTATAAATAATGTCTTTAAGATTAGAACTGAAATCTGTCTTTTATAGATATATAAGAGTGTTCTCTCCTGAATCTGGGTGTTTAATTCCATTTCACATGCTCCCTTTTTAACATTTACTTGTTAGCGTACATCATTCAGTGCTTGTTAATTCTTTTTTCTAATGCATTTATTTTTAGAAAGAAGAGAGAGGGACTAAAACTGGGTAAGTTTTCAAGTTTAATCACTTACAGAAAAGAATTAAGGCTGCTTGACGTAATGCAGTGTGTTGTTATATTTAGACAGCAGGGACGAGTGGCACAAGATCCACGGTCACTTCCTGAACGTAAGCATAATGGCAATCCCCTGCCTTTGTTCAGTGGCACCAAGAGGCTTGGCACCTAATACCAGGTCAGTTCAGTAAGGACTTACGGAATTAGAGGAATGTCTCTGGCCTCTTACTCTAAAACCTTGGCTTTCCCCAGAATGTAGGCTTGTTTTCATGAGCAGTCTAGACCCTCTGAGGTTGGGTGAGAGGGATGAAGAGGGCTGAGGTGGACTACGGTTGACTCTCTAATCTCAGGAATGGTAATCAGTTTTTGGATCAGGCAGATGAGGTCAGCCACCTAGAATAATCAGTAGATAATTACAGTGATTAAATTCGTTTACAAGTCTGACTTAAGTGGTAGTCGTCAAGTGATGAGCTCCCGTGGGCTTTCATAATGAGAAATCTACCTCTTTTGGATTTGATAGAGGTGTATTGTAAAGACACAACAGATGCTGTAAATACAAAATGTAGAAGTTCCAGTGAAAACCACTTAGCAGAAATACAGTGAAAGACTAGAGTCATGTATCATTATAAAAATAATTAGCGCTGCTATCATTAGGGAATATTTTGATATTGCCTGGTTTGGTGAAGATTGGGTTTCCTCCAAGCCAGCTGGTAAAGGGCACTTTCCTGGGGGACCCACTTCATGTGTGTATAACTTGTCTGAAGCCCAATCATCACCAAACTTGGAGGGATTGTAGAGGAGAGTGAGATGAAGCTCCTCTGTGATTTTGCTGTCTCTAGGTACCTGGGGGGGGGCAACCTTTCCTGCGGGGGGGCTACTTGTGGGTGTATAACACAGATATCCAAAATCCAAACTTCACCAAACTTGCAGGGCTTGTAGAGGAGAGTCAGGGGAAGCTCTTCTGTGATTTTGGTGTCTCTAGGTACTTGGTGGCTGTTTTATAGGGTTTTAAAGTAAAATAATGAATTGATGAATTGATTCATCAATTCGTCAGAAAAAAATTATAAATTCGTAACTAGTGATTTGTCAGCCTTGATGAATCATGAATCAAAACGAATCACCATTTTTCTGATTAATGCCCATCTCTAGATAACACCAAAATTTTCCCATAGCTTACCATTCATCCAGAATAAATACATTTCAGATCCTTTTTCATAGGCACTGTAGGCTAATTCTGTCCTTTGGCAGTTAGAAAGGTTACATCAGTCCTCTTAATTGGATTGTATTATTGTATAATAAAGAATTGAAACTTTTAATCTGACTGCCTTTTACAAGTAACAATTTTTTAAAGCTCTGGTACAAAAGTGGCTTTGGTGTGTGAACAACAATGTTCCATCAGTCATTTTGCTTGGAATTTGTTATTTCACTTGCAGAGGAGAGACTTATCTCAGTATTTGGTGCTTTATGTGTAGTCAAAGCAGCTGCAGCAGGAAAAAACACTTTGTTGAGCAGACTAGGAACAGTTTAAGCTTTGACTTGTTCCTTCCCTGCGATGTTTTTTGAAAGAGGATGGAGCAGCCTTGAGGTCAAAAATAAAAGGCAGTTTCTATCGCTGGGAATTTTGTGAGTGGAGGATATGAGGGAATAAGGAACCATGGTCTCTGTCTTCATTTTATTTTATTTATTTTAACAACAAAAATAAACAACAACAAAATAACACAACTAAAACAATACATAACATAACTAAAACAATAAGTAACAATTAAGCAATAACCCTTTGACATATTAATCATAGCTAATCCAATTTCTTTAACGAAAACATAGTGTATCCCTTCATCAGGACCAATATGGATACTTTCAGTTTTTCAGTTAACCCTCTGATTCCGCCCAAAATTACAATGTTTCTTGTGAAAGAAAATATCCTTTCCATTTTATTGATATAAATTCTATGAAGTCTCCCATATGCATGACCTCTGCCTTTCTCAGAGGTTGAGAGTTCCTTCAAAGAGCTAAATTTTTGAATATGTGAAATGCATTCTCTAGCCAACAGAGAAATAACTGTGGTCAGTATCCTCTGCTGGTTAGGCTCATCTGGAGGGCTTGAGCTAGTCTTGTGGAATCACAAATCTGACCAAAGTCTTTACGTGTTAGTCACTGTGCAGCAACTTTAATTAGTTATTTTTGGACTTTGCGAAAGGGGGGCGGGAATCCAAAATCCACTTATATCTTTGATGCAATCTGGGAGTAAGTCTCATGGAATTGACTTCTGAGTAAATATTTTAAATATTTCAGTAATTTTTATTTTAATAGAATTGAGTAAGAATGAAATTGGTTTGTTGACCAGGCAATCCTTTTTACTATGTTTGCTTAAAACATATGTCTCCATGGACATCTGACATTACTTTCTTGATCTAGGGAGTAAACCATTTCAGGAACAACAGATATTTGGGAATTCATATTGAGTACTAGGCAGGTCTTGGAAAAGGTGTATTTTTGAATTCCATTCCCAATGGGTGGAAACTCATCAGAGGGAGATCCAACCTGGAAATAAGGAGGAATTTCCTGACAGTGAGAACCATTAAGCAGTGGAACATCTTGCCTCCCAATGTTGTGGGTGCCCCATTGCTGGAGGTTTTCAAGAAAAGATTGGACAGCCATCTGTCCAGGATGGTATGAGGTCTCCTGCCTTGGGCAGGGGGTTGGACTAGAAGACCTCCAAGGTCCCTTCCAACCCTACGATGATTCTATGATTCTATGAATCCCCTGATGAGCATAATGGTCATGTTGGCTGGAGGATTCTGGGAATTTATTTTTAGAAAGTAACATTTTCAGGCCCTAGTAATAGCATGGATGCCATTTTAAGGCCCCGTTGTAGTCCATAGCAAACACTGGTCCTGACGCTAGCACATTTTACCATTTAAAAGGAGCACAAAGTGGGTAACATGAGCTTTGACCTGGATACTGAGACATTGCCATGGGGCCCTGAGAGGGAGAACAAAGCTGTGATTAGAGCTTTATTAGAAAAGGAAAGGTGATGGATAAAGCAAATAGAGAGTAGATGACCTATCAGTCACTGAAAACTGTCCCAAAGAGAGTGGACGGAAAAGAGTGAAAGAAACACTGCTGTTGTGTGATGAGAGGGAGAGTTTAGTATGAATGGCAGAAGGAGGAGATGGAAGCTGCAAGAGCTGACAAGGAAGACAGAAAGAATTTACCTATTCTTCCTCAACATCTATCAAGAAGCATGTTTCAGAGAAAGTTTCAGTGAGCAGGATCTTGGGCAGCAGGGGAAATCCAGAAAGAAGGGAGAAAATTGTATTTACAGGATAATCACAGAATGCAGGGGTAAGATGAGAGGTCTCAGAGTGGATGCCTTCTAGAGTTGGTCAGATCTGCTCTTGGAAGTCATACTTGGTTTCAGATATCCAAGACCTTACCAAGTAAGCAGAGTTGGAGATTGTTACAATACCTTCTGGAAAGGATGAAGTACGTGCAAGAATGTTAGGCTCTGGACCTTGTAAATTGGCAAGAGGCAAGTTGGAACCCCGTTTGAATTAGGCTATGGAAAATTGGGCTAGGCTGATGGCTCCCATAATGCAGAGGGCTTGGAGAAGAAAATCCATGTTGGTAAAGAGTGGTGACTGTTCCTGCCAGACTGGATGCAGGATGTGACACCCAGTGACGCTATCAGCCCATGTAGACATCCCACATCAAAGCTGCCAGCATCCCAGAACAAGCTGGTGATATCACAGAATGATTTTGCTGCTGTGAACTAATAAATATGTGCCTGTAAGTAAGAGATAACTGCTGGCTGGATAATAGGTATCTGGTTGTGGAGGCAGAGGCTGGGAGTTTGATTCCCCACTGTACCTCCCAAGAGAAGAGCCAGCCTGGGTGGCCTTGGGCAAGCTGCAGGGTCCCAAGATGCGTCCCCAGAAGAAGGGGATGGGAAAGCAGTTGTGAGTACTCTATACCTTGGAAACCCTGAACAAGGTCACTATAAGTCAGAATTGACTTGATGGCACACAGTTATTGTTATTTAAGTAAGGGATGGCCCTTCAGCCTTGTCCTTTGTCTGTAATACGGAGATGATAATACCAATATCTGCAGGGTTGTTTTAAGGATTAACAACATATTTGTGAAGAACTATGATGACGACTTTATACCAATACTGTAATTACTATTGATGCTAATACTGACTGAACTTTATTTTATATGATTTATTTTAAAAACTGTGAAGTAGGTGAAATGCTAGAGGTACCTGTATCTTAATCAATGGACATCAGAGGTTTATTTCCTTTATAATAGCGCTGATGATAAAAAATGGCATCAAATTTAATGTTTTAATTGAACAATGTCATTTTTTAGACTTAATGATGGAACCCTTGCTCTTATTGCTGTACGAAATACTTCTCGTCCAGAATTTGTTAAACACCTGAGAAGATATTCTAGTGTGAAAAACCAGGTAACAGCTTATCTTTTATTTTGCAACCCCAAATTGTTTTGATTAGATTTATTTAACAACTGTGTGTAGCAAATACTAGAACAGGTAACAGTGGCATGATTAGAAACACAAAGCAAAATATCTGAAACATAATATACAAAAAAAAAACACAACCAGCCGATAAAGATTTAAGATAGAAGTAAATGCTTTGCAGAAGATGTTGGTGCCTTTGTAAGGAGACTTAGCTTCCTGTCAGAGTACATTAGCCCACTTTTATCTGATTTTTGAAAATCACCAATCAGACTAATACCGATTAGCCTATTTCTGTCCATCTGTTGTGGTTTAGTTATATATGGTTCTTACATATAGGGAGTTACTAGCGTGTAAAGCTGCTAAACTGATTGTGAAAAATCTATATTTAAATGGAGAATACATTGAGGTTAGAGGCAAATGGAAAGTGATGACATTTTGTTGATAGAATTTTTAATTTTCATCTGTACACATAGTAAGGGAGGAAGGAACACAAAAGATTAACAGCACGACAGATTCTGTAGTACATTTACAGAGCTTTAACACACGCACAGACCAAAATGGCACCCATCCCATGCAGCGTTATCTTTAGCTGGGGACCAGGAGGGAAAAGTGTGATCTTTTGCATCACCATGGGATGTGCATCATGAGTATTTATTCAGAAAGCACCAGAGGAATACTTCCTTAAAGGACTAGAAAACAAGAGGATTTCAGAGTTGTGGGAGACTCAGATTTGTATTAAACACATGGAGTCTTCTGGTCAAGGCTGCACTAAGTCAGATCCTCTTAGGGTTGGGTTCTGGTGAATATGAGCAAATGCATATGCCTGTTTTTTTGTTTGTTTGTTTTAAATTGTTTTGTGGAAATTGCTTTTCAGTGTTTTGGAAGTCCCAGGGTTGAGGTTTGAGAAACTGGATCTTAGAGGAAAGTGCCATCATCACCACCAGTTTACTGATGTGAGATGGTGATGGAAACACAGGCAACTGCATTCTGTTGGCCTACTGCCTTTCAAATTACTGACAAGGCCCCCGTTGTAGTGTTTCTCTGGGGCCTTTTAAGAGCTGCTCACCACTGCTACTAGGGTAAATCCAAACCAGGTGATGTCTGGTCTACACATTTCATTGCTGATTGAGACAGAGGTATAGAATGAAGGTGAAGATCAGCATGACATGGAGTATGTGATGGTACATATTACAGGGCCAAGAGAAGAAGTGTTACTCTAGCATTTCCATATCAGGCAAAATCCAAAGAAACAAAACAAAACAAAATCTTGTGGCACCGTAAAGACTATTATATTTTAATGTAAGCTTTTGTGGACACGTCCACTCTGTCAGACATAAAGAAACAGAATGGAATGGAATGAGATGTAGACGAAATAACAGTTTCACATACTAAATGTTCATTAGTTACATGCAGCAATTAGGCCTATGCAACTGCTGTAAAAATGCTTCAAGAAGAGAGAATACAGACACCGGGTCTGAGTAGAGATGGGGGGGGGGGGGGAGAGATAAGAGAGAGGGGGTGGGGGTTGAAGAGATAATTAAACCTCAAGAAGGAAAAGAAAGACTGAAAGAAGTTAGCAGAGGAATCATGTGTGTTAACATAGGGAATATAGACAGCTTTTACCTTGGTGCCTTGTGATGAGAGATGGGCTTGGTAGTTGTGAAGAAAATAACAGTGGCAGTGGATAACAGCAGAAGTGTTACATTTGGTAGTGACTTAAGAAACCTAGGCTTATATTCAATCCATTTCTATGGGTGTCCATCATGCATATAAATTTTATTTCAGCTGTTTCTCTCTGTATTCTTGATTTGTGACTATTCTGTCTATTGGAGGATTTTTACAACAAGACCCTAAAACATAGGCCCAATTACTGCATGTAACCAATGAACATTTAGAATGTGAAACTGATATTTTATCTACATTTCATTCTGTTTCTTAATGTCTGACGAAGTGGACGTGTCCACCAAAGCTTACATTAAAAATATAAGGGTTAGTCTTTAAGGTGCCACATGTTTTTGTCTTTTGTTTTGCTTTGTTTCTTTGGATTTCACCTGTTATGCTTGCACAGACTAACACGGCTAACCTCTTCTAAATCTATCATTTCCATATACTCTTTATTGCAAGGGAGATCTTTTAATTGATTACTTCCTATTAACACAAAAGCAGAGCCTCACAGACCAATTTCTGGGTTTTTTGAAATTATCCTCAGGCAATTATATCTTTTAATTTAGAAAAGCTGAACCCGTTTAGATCATTCCAGGTAGATGAAGATTTTGTGTTGCTTAAAGTGTGGAAGCACAGGACACTGTTTCTTGTGGGTTAAGTAAACATTTGCTTTTCTGCTGTCCATCTTCATTACTGGATCCAAGGAGCTCAAGTACAGTTCCATGCAGCACAAGTTTCCTTTAAATCATGGGTTTTGAAATAAACTGTGAGTACTCATTAGTTTTAATGGGCAATTTTCAAAGCTAGGTTATTCATTCATTCATTCATTCATTTAGATTTACATACTGCTCCATTAGTACAGAGCGCTAATTATGAGAGGCATTTGCATTCCACTGAACATTCAGGACACAATCCAGCAAAGTTAGGCACTGTTGATGTGACGTTTTGGACCAAGGTTTAAGTCATTTTCGCAGCAGACCCATTAAAATTGATGGGACTTACATTATCCCAGGCTACCTTAAGTCCCATGAATTTTAGTGGGTCTGCTCTAACTTTATGACTAAATTTGGATCCAAACTTTTGATTGCAAGTCGTGCTACTTAGACACTTGTGGCCTACATTTAAAGAACTCTTATACTGAAAAAAAGATAGAATCTTTGCCATGGTTGCCATTTCCAATCATGATGTTTTAAAAGCATTGTTAGATTTTCTGTCTGGCAAGAAGAAAGGAATGAGAAAAGAAAAGCCTGATGCGGAGGAGGTTGCACTGCGCTACAGAAATGTATCTTCCTGAATCAGGACTTTCAAAACTTTATATTGTAAGATCATTTGAGATTATTGTCAAGTTTAGTGTATTTGAGATAATTGCTGACAAGTGTTTTATTCTACACATACAAATGAAAGCATAGGCACATCTTCTTCACCCTTCAGGGGGAAAAAAAATCAAAATGGCAAGTGTCTTAGAATGTTTAACGGTTACTTTTATAAATGTTCTTTTTGCGTTTTTGTTTTTTTAGTTCAGTTTTCCTTTTGTTGAAACTCACATTGTGGAAGAAGTAAAAGTTTGTCTGAGGACTGAAAAGGAAGATGGCACTAGAGACAGATTGAATTCTGTAGATTCTGCAAAAAAGAATACATACCCTTGGAATGTAGATGGAGATTTAATGGAATGGCCATCAGAAGTTCATGTTCGGTAGGGTAAAACGTGGACACGTGACCTTTAGTAATCACTAACTGGTTCATTAGAATTAGTAATTCCTCTGATATCTACCTAATAGGTTTTGTGTACTATAGTTGAAGACTTTGAATTTAAGATAGGCAGAGCTGTGTGGGGCCGTGTTAGGGTTTACCTGCACACTATGCTTCTGGTCCAGTTTCTGCACAGTCCCCAGAGAAGCACACACGCACATGGTTGCAACCAGAGACTGTGGAAAATGTTCACATGTTAACATTTAATAAGCTTAAAAAATCTAATCAAATTACATTTATGGTGAAAAGAATACATTTACTTTAGTGATTTAATTTTCATTACATTATTTTACTTGAATGTCTTATGAGAATGAAAATGAAAAATTCCATTTTTTACTTTTCTCCTCATCTTTGGCCGTATTTGGAGAGAATTAAAGAGGTGCAAGCATTTTTGAAATTCCTATTTCCTGTCTATCCAACTGAAAACAATTCCTTTCTTTTTTTCCCTTTCTCCCTCCCCTTATAATTTCATCTCCTTTACAATTTCTTTAGCTTGCTTTAAGATAGTTCATCTGGCTGAGCAATAGAGATCTTGGAATGGTAGGAGAAACAGGGGGTTTGTTACATATTTTATGGATGATTCTGTTGTCCGGGAACAGCTTTCTTTCTCTGCACTCTCCCATACCTGACTAAGTTACTGTTGTAGAAATGCTGATGTACCCCCCCCCGATGTAATATTAAATTAAGGACTAATTAAATTGCTCAGTTCCATTAGATGTCCAATTTAATTGATAACTTAATTGACTGCAATATGTAGTTTAGCAGCAGGACCCAAACTGCAATGCCATAAACCCCCACCCCACCCCCCACTGGTCTTCTGGACAATTTTTGGTGACTATTATGCTTAATAAAAAATGCAGCAAAAAGTACACAAGCTAGAGTCTTCTCACCATTGTGAGGGTGTTCTGTTTGGTGTGTATATTTGCTCGGCTGTTCTCCTTTACAATGGTAGAGTTGGTCCAATGCCTCTACAGTATGTGGGATTTTGTAACATGTTGATTGGTCTCTAGGCATCTAGGCCTATGTGCCAGGTCCACAAATTTGGTGAGGCTGTCTAGTGGAAATCCAGTCCCTGAAGGCGAGTATGTCAGAAATGTACAAAGATGAGAGTAGCAAATATCTCAAATTATTTTATGATGCATTATTTGTTTCAACCTTGGGGAGATAGCAAATGCTTCCGAGTGCTATAGAAGTAAAATGTAAAACTGAACAATAACCAGTGTGGTATAATGGATAACGTGGTGGACTAGGACTCAGGAGACCTGGGTATAAATCTCTGCTTGGCCATGGGAACTCACTGGGAGGGGGAATGAAACGGGTGAAACCAGGCCTTAAAAGATCTCACTTACCTTGAAAGCCTATTTAGGGCCACAATAAGTCAGTTCTGACTTGATGGTGCATAACAAAGTTGTGCCTATCCCTGCACACCAGAAAATATGTTTCAAGACAACTATACAGTTCTAATCAGGTGTTACACTGAGATGTCACATCCTGTTTCAAGTACAGTTGTAGCTATGTGCACTATTTTCTTTCCTTGTTTTGTAATGCATGAGAAAAAATTGAGCTGGCCAGTGAAACCAATATTTCTTACTTACTGTCAGGGAGGATCTCTGAAGAAGCTTCCTCACCTTTGCTTATTTCTCATGGATGGAAAACATACACCTCAGATTCTCTACGGCTGCAGTTTCACTTGTATAGTGTTTAATATTAATAGCTCTGCCCATTTGATTCAACAAATTGGTTACATGAATAACCCATTTGTAATAAATTAAATTGGCATACAAGAACTCTGGAGAGTAAGATAGACCTATATTATTTAGGATAGTAGCAAAATGTACGATTTTTTTTTGTAAAATTACGGGTAAAATTAGAACTTTTTTATTTCTGTAGAGTTGCTCATAAGTGCTCAAGTAACATGTCATATTACTATCACAAAGCTAATGATGTTGATATGACATATGTCATATTATGTCATGTGTAATATGTACTGTCTTCTTCTCTCATCTTCAGGGTACATCCCCAGTTAATTACTATGTATGGAAGGAGTGTTGATGCCATTGACCATCCAAAAGGATCATGCAGCTGTCTTTAGAAGGCATTTATGAAGAGAGATTATTTGTTTCCTAGCACAATCATGTCTCTGTCCAGATATTCTGTTGTCTGTGATAAAATGGTGCATACAAAAATCCAAGCCTGGATGATGTGAATTCCAGAGGTGGATCCCCTTCCCTTGCTAATTTCCAGTGAGAGGGGAACAAGCTTTTATATCTTCAGTTTTCAACACTGTGACTGTTTAGTTGCTGTTAATGCGATCGAGAGTTCCCAGGGAAATAAAATGGAACCATGTCAGATGCTCAGAAAAGCCTTGTGTAAGAAAAAACAAACAAACATGATTAAGGTGTTTGGAAAGTTGGATTTTAAGGTATTACCAAATGATGACATCCCCTTAATTAGCTTAAATATCTAATAAGTGACAGATGTGGTGAGTGTACAATTGCACGACATCTTAAACAGAAAATAGGCAAGAAAAGAGTTTCTCAGCCTTGTGCTGTGGATCATTTAGTGTAAATAATATTGATACTTATCACTTTGTATGGAATGGAACCTTAAAAGTGCTGTTTTTTTAATTTAACTTTTTAAAAATAAAGGACATGATTTAATTTAAATTTTTTTTAAAGGACTGGATCAGGAAAGGAGGATGTGTATAAGTGTGTTTCTGAAGCTGAGGTCCTGCTTACAGGGCCAGGTTGTGGTTGGAGCGAAAAGGCCACTTCACTTCCAAATTTCAGGAGGAGGCTGTTTGTGCCCAGATGGTGTTGCTCTTGAACTCCCCTCACTTCAATTATTGGCTATCCTGGCTGGACTCCTCCTAGTAGGGATGCCCAAGGCAGAACAGTCAAGACTACAATGCATCCACGCTCCTTCTGGATTAACGGTCCCATCAGCAGAAGAGAATGGACAGTTCCAACAGTGATGGAGGTAGGGAAACCTCTGTAGGGCAGCTACCAGGTGGCAGCAGTAAAAGTAGGAAACAAAGCAGAACCAAATGTTGAAGAATTTGACCTAGAAATTAGAAACCAAGCAGGAGAGTTTTGTGAAGTCAACAATCTAAATGCAAATGCATGCTTCAGGCAACCAGACAGATTACCGTACACCTGGACATCACTAGATGGCCAATACAGAAATCAGATGCAATACAGAATTGGAAGCAAAAGACAGAGAAGCTGTAATATCATAGAATCAGAGAATAAATCCTTATAAAGAATAGATTTCCATTACTAAATTCAACAACCACAAATCAAAAGAACTGTGGATCAAAACCAGAGATAAAATTCCAGTACAAAAATCAAAGGAGAGCCTAGAAGATGACTCAGAAAATTGTTATTGACGGATGAAAAGATAAATAAAAATAGGGCCAGAATCCAGAATGCAACTTTTCAATGACTTGTGTAGAGACAAAAAACAAACCACAATTATAATCGTTAGTGTGAAGAAACAAGAGAACAAAAAAGAGAGAGAAAACTAAAAATCTCTTCCATAAAATCCAAGAAATCCAAGGGAAATTTAAACCTGATATAGGGACGCTGAAAGATCAACAAGGGAACATACTGTTTGCCCAGGATGAAGGAAAGAGAAGGCAGAAACTATATAAGGAAGCACTGTACAGGAGAGGTACAAGAATGAAAGATTCCTTTCACAAAGAATCATGCGATGAAGTGCCATTTTAGAAAGTGAGGGAAAGCCACTAGGGGTGGGCATTTCATTTGTAAGGAGTTCCATTCCCATTATCCAGTGTAAACTCCACACGGCAGCAACTTTAGAACCACTGCATTGCCTATGCAAGCAAAGCAAAGCTCGTGGTGTTGCAAAAAAAGACTTTTACTCTGTATGGAGTGAGAAATGCCTGATACTATGCTTTATAGATAATAGCAAAGCCTTTGTGAAGATCCCAAGATCTTGTTTGGAAAGAAATGCGTGTGCCTCACTACTTGATTGTCCAGATGCAAAACTTGTATTGTGGGCAAGAAGCTACTGTTAGAGCAAAATATGGACACTCAGGATAGCTTCCCATGGGCAGTGGGGTCAGACAAAGGGTACATGTTATCTCCCTCTCTGCCTTATGTCCTCAGCTTCCAACATTAAAACTTCTAAAAAAATCAATTAAAAAATTCCTCTTCCCCTTTTCTAGGTTCTGATTCTCCCCAAGACTCCCTTTTGCCCTGGGGGAAGCCTTTGGGAGCCTTGGGATGGTGGATGGAAGTGAAGATAAGGCAGGCATGGCGTAGCTGAACCAGGCACCTCAATATTAGAGATTTGGGAGATGATTCCTTTGATAAACTAAGTTTTTGGCCTGGGGGGGAAGGAGTCATGGGCAGTACTCAGAGGCTTGGAACCAAAAGAAGGATGGAAATAAGCAGCACAATTTACTCTGCTTAATTCCCAATGGTGAACTGTATGGGAATCTGCAGCATGACTCTATTGCTGTCCTAATACAGGCCTCTTTATCAGTCAATAAATGGGGGTTCTAGTCACCCAGCATTTTGTATCTTCATTCTGTGTCAATGTCTGGACTTTATCCAATAGCTAGGATTGTATAATCAATGCAGTACCACCAAAGGCAGTGTCTCTTAAACTTCAGGAAATAGAGGGCTGACCCTCTTCTAAACAGACTGTATTCTGCTGCTCTTCTGTAAGTATATATAGAAAGACCCTTAATTTCATGTCATCTTTTTAAAATGTTTAGCTTATACTTTGAATTACAGCTTTATAGGGGGTGACTATTCATTTTAGGAAATGTCTTACAATGGTTAAGTTACATACACTTAATCTTCAGGGAGAAAGATAAACCTGACAAAATTAGTTTTGTCATATCCCCCCCCCCCAAGTTTCCACAGGTAATGCACAGTATTTGTAGCAGAATTTGACCAAATTTATGACTAGTATTCAACTAGACTGCAAAAGAGCTACCATTAATTTGCTTTCTGCTCATGGAAGGTAACCTTACACGACTTTGAGGGATTCTTACATTGCCCTGTACCACAACTTGTGTTCAATCCTGATGGGTTCAGATAGCCAGCTCAAGGTTGACTCGGCCTTCCATCCTGCCGAGGTCGAGGTCGGTAAAATGAGTACTCAGCTCATGGGGGGGGGGGGGAGTTGTTTGCATAATTGTTGTAAAGCACCCAGAGTTGAAACAACAAACTCACCCCATTCAACATGATCCCATTTTCATTAGCTTTCCACCAATCGAGCTGCGTAACACACATCTACCTCTGGATCCACACCATTTGGTGAAATTATTTATTTTAAATAATCCAGCCTTTTAATGGATATGTTATGAAAACTTGCACTCAGACTGAAATGGTGAACCTTCTAAGAACACTGTATCCTCAATACATAAAACAAACAACAACTCCTGGCTGTTACAAAGATTTCATAAGGCACGGTTCTATTTGGTCAAGCACACATCCAGATCACTTTGTACCACATTTCAGAGCCTTTAACGATGTAACCTTTGAGATATAACTGGTGACATTGCAAAACACTTCTCTTCAGATAATGGCCTGTGGATTAAAGTACAAGTACTTCATCTCTCTTTAGAATTTTATTCTAAAAGACATTAATCATTGAACGAACCAAAATATTCTGTTCTAAAAAATAAGATCAAATGTATCTATACATCTGTTTTTAACACCGTTTTAGAATAAACAGAATTGTTTAAGAGGAAACTGCATGACACAAAGTCTACAGAAGAGTGGCTTGCGCGCACGCGCAAATACACACAGAGGCCAAAATCCTGTTGATGTAAATCTACATGGTAGAAGCTGATTATGTCCTCAGCTTCCAACATTAAAACTTTTTAAAAATCAATTAAAAATTTCCTCTCCCCCTTTTCTAGGTTCTGATTCTCCCTAAGACTCCCTTTTGCCCTGGGGGAAGCCTTTGGGCTTGGGATGGTGGATGGAAGTGGGGGGAGTCTTTAATTGCCAAAAACTGCTGTCTGATCTGGTGGTGAGTTTCAGAGATTAAAGGCTTTCCCAGGAAAATGGAGGCCCCCAGGGAGGTTTGCAACCTAAAAGTAAATTGACATCAACAGATTCTGCCCAGTAAGAGCATCCAAGTTGAGGACAGCATATACAAGAATTCACAGAAGCATGGACCCAAAAAAGTATTTTCAAGTTTAATTAAATGGGTGGGGGTGAGGAGACCAGATCGAGCCCCCAACCCACTGTCTCTAACAAATGGAGCCACAGTGAGGGTGGCTTTTCTGTCCTAGAAGACCCTCGTTGAATTTAGAACCCTGGGGAAATGGATTTGAAAAGTCCATCCTGCGTAACTTTTAATTTTTCCCCTCATCTCCCTCCTGCCTTCTTGCCAATGAGTTCAAGGTGTAGAGGGGTATTCACCGCCATACCATTTTATCCTTGCAACAACCCTTGAGGGAGAAAGATCACAACTAACCAAACGTCACACAGTGCACTGTCGTGCGTCCATGCGTTCACCCGCTATACCACAGAGGTCCTCAGTACATGAAGGAGAACCAAAACAGCCATAAAGGCAGGGGGCACGTGAGCCCAGCATGATCGGTTTCCTCTCCCCCCCTCTCCCCCCCCCCAACATGTCAATAGAAGCCAGGAAACGGAACCGCTGAACAGGCTGATGCTTTCACACCTTTCATTGACAGAATGGATGCTTCTGTGAGCACAGCACTTTTCCCTGGGAATGGAAGCTTATTGCTTCCATGGGGGGGGGGGGGTGGCGGGGAGGGGAGAGACACAAAAACAGAAGAGTAAAATGACTCAACCTACTGTCTTCTACAGAAACTAAAATATGTACAGTGTTATGCCACATGTAGTTTCGAGGTGCTGAGAGGTCAATATTTTTATTGTGTAATGGGGTAATTTACTAGTGTACATTTTATATAAGTATATGAGCTGGATCAGTGAGGGCATGGTTACATAACAAAGGGAACCTGTTTTTGAATCAGGTTTGAAATCAATTTTAAAAATTCATCTACACAACACAGAGGAAAGTATAGTTTTTTGTTTTTGCCTAGGAAATGTGGTTTTTTTGGGTTGGAAAGTGAGGTATTTTACCCAGCTGCAAGAGGATTGTTTATTTTAAATCGCTGGTGCAGTTGATTTATTTTTAATTGTTTTGGCCTTTATGGTGTAAATTGTGCCTGTGGGGTTTGTCAAGTAATGGATGCTAGGATCCTGGGTTTGGGGCTGAAGGGAAGTCTTGCAGTCCAATATTAAACAAATATTTAAAATAACCCGCAGCAGCGAGTGACTAAGAAGCAGCCAGTGCGAGGGTGGGTGGGTGCAGGACAAAGCCTCAAATGCAATGATTCTAAAAGCCCAGGTAGCCTCCTCAACCAATACACAATAGTTTAAAAATGGATTAAAAAATTCATTTTCATAGCGTAACCGGACCCTGAGCTAAGTATCTGGCTCCGGAGCCAGAGTTTGGGAGTTCAATTCCCCACTGTGTCTCCTGTGAGTAGAGCTAGCCTGTGTGGCCTTGGGCAAGCTGCACAGTCCCAGGGCACCCCCAGAAGAAGGGAATGGTAAAACACTTCTGATTACTCTCTACCTGGAAAACCCTGAAAAGGGTCACCATGAGTCAGCACTGACTTTATGGCACACAGTTATATGTTGCAGAATGTCAGCTCACTCATACATGGAAAACACAGAAGGTATTGAAACAATTGTTTTTCCAGTCTGGGTTTTAGAAACTCACTCAAGATTCTCTTTATTGCTATGTCCCAGTTCTGCTGATAATGCTGTTATATTTATAACGTGATTTGCTGCTTAGCTAGGTAGTAAGGCAATGCACGGAATTCAAGTATCACTGGTGCTACATGTCAATTTTTTTTCCATCAGTTTTTCCCTAGTGTTGAACTATGTGAAGCATCTTTGCATTTGAAGCCAAAATGGTTTTGTCTTTATGAGTATTCTTCAGAATGTTTATCAATTGCATTTTAGGAAGCTAATGATGATGCAACTGTTTCTCCATTGAGTTATACAGGAGAAGCACTCCTGGTTTGATAGTTCTTGCAGTTTTGTGCCTTTGATAAAACACTGGCCATTACGTTGAAAAACTCTCAGTCGTCACTGTTGTCATTTTGGCTGCCATTTAGAAACCTCCAGCTTTCTCTTCCATGTCCTTCCTGAGGGATATGTTTGTATTTCCTTTTAAAGAAACCAACCTAGAATACAGAATTTCAGAATCAATTAAACCGTTGACCAAACTTATCCAGATATCTGTTATTTATGCCATGTTCAGTCCACTCTCCCTGCCATGACTTTGTGAACTAATACTGCTGCAGTTTCACATTCATCGCTTGCATCATTGTCTGCTTTGCATACTTCCACGCTAAGCTAAATTGGGGCACATGAATTTTGTATATATATCTTTTCATGCAGTAAACGTTTTCAGGCGTGTTTCAAAAAAGGGTGACTTTTCAGATGCAGATGGACCACAACTCTTACAAGTTCTGAGCCTTATGCTGGCTATCTAACATTGCCTGTTTGTTGAGAAGATGAACTGCCCGGTGTCTTCTGTTCTGTACATGATGATTAATTTCTCTCCAATATGAATGGGAGATTGAAAAAAGTGGACGAGGGTCCATGAAAGCTAATGTCAAATAAAATTTGTTAAGTCCTCAGGGCACCACAAGATTACTTCTTGTTTCAAATATGAGTGACCTGCAAACTACCTCATGTTAATAAAACCTGAATTTGGACAGAATTATCATTGTTATGAAAAGACACAATAGTATATCATTTTCTGAAAACATTGAAAAGATCACTAAGCTTTTTCATGGCTGAAAAGAATTAGTATTTGTACTGCCTTTTTGGTTGTTTTAGACATTGAACTATACATTTTTGTAGGGCAATAAAATCTTTTTTAAACTTTCATTTTTATGCCTCTACTTCCCCAAATACACAGGGGTAAAGTGACAGTAACAAGTGTAAAACTCGTGTGTTTTACTAGACATTGGCCAAAATCCTTTTATGTAATTATGCCTGCATAAAGCAAGCAGTGTAGCTTTTGGAGGCATATTTCCTGAAGTTAAAAAATGACCATTGACATATTTTGCAAGCAGTGCAACACAACTCAGTTCACAACAGATAATGTCCACAATGATTTCTTCACCAGGGCAATTTGCCTCTAAACATTATGCCATTTGCATTATGCCAGCATAACTATGCAACAAGATTTTTGGTCATTGTTATTAACTGGTTTACTTTATAGAAATGGTAAATGAAAAGCAAGGACAGCTTTCATAATGAGCTACAATAAAGACACAATCAAACAGAAATATACATATGTGGGATTAAATTGAAGTACATACCTTCCATAAAAGAAATGCAAGAAATAATAGCAAAATAAGTCCAATTATGAAACCTGTTACAATGAACAACATTGTAACACTGGCCTTTGTCTTTTGATTATGAAGACCCTCCAGGATGACCTGCACACAATAAGGTATGTACAATAAATATACTAGAAATAGACTTGACTTCAGAAATCTTTTTACAACAGCGACATCATGTTTCTCATAAAAAGAACAAACAGGGCTTTAATCTGCATGGCATGGTTGACTTGAAGGTGGTGATAGGGTCACATGAAAGTTATTTTCCAAGTGTGCTCAGAATTTCTGACTAGTAATTATACTATTGGGACGTGGTGACGCTGCGGGTTAAACCGCAGAAGCCTCTGTGCTGCAAGGCCAGAAGACCAGCAGTCGTAAGATCGAATCCACGCGACGGAGTGAGTTCCCGTCGCTTGTCCCAGCTCCTGCCAACCTAGCAGTTCGAAAGCATGCAAATGCGAGTAGATAAATAGGTACCACCACGGTGGGAAGGTAACAGCGTTCTGTGTCTAGTTGCGCTGCCCATGTGACCATGGAAACTGTCTACGGACAAACGCTGGCTCTACGACTTGGAAACGGGGATGAGCACCACCCCCCAGAGTCGGACACGACTGGACTAAATGTCAAGGGGAACCTTTACCTTTACCTAATTATACTATTACAATGATTTTACAGGCATCTGGGTTTTCATCATGATATCAATGACAGTTAAACAAACTCAATCAAAAGTATATTCCGCCTAAGACAGTGGGGAAATATGTCAGTATTTGACCCAGATATAGCAGAGGTTGTGCTCCTGATGCCCAAACTGAAATTGTTACAGCATCCAAAATGCCTGCTGTGACAAGCCAATTGCCTGCTCTTCCCTTGACCCCTTGATAAGGGAAATCCGAGATGAAGACCAACATAGACCTGAGATGGACTTCTCAGCAGCCAGTGATGAGGCTGTTTCATGGTATATGCCTCCCAACCTTAGGTCTGCCCTTCAGGAGGACTTCTCCTTCATCTCCTTGCATTATTTTTGCTGTTACAACTAGCCTTAGTAAATGCTGCCCACTGCTTCACACTGAAGAGGTTGCAGCAAACCACTCAAATTTCCACAGCTGGTTATACCAGCTAGCCACTGCATAACATCCGGAGAACTTATCAAGACTGTTCATGATGATATTGAAGAAAGCAAAAGGTACACTTTAAAAAAAAGTTAAGATCTTCACCCTCCAGTTAGGAAATAATATTTCCTAACAAAATGCTACTTAAAGATACTTACGTATGTTTTTTGCTTGCTCTTGTGCAACTCAATGACCCTGGGACTTTGCTCCGATGAAACTTTTGCTTTTACTTCAAGTATAAGTGCTGAAGCTTCATCCTGGTTTTAAAAGATATGTCACATGGTCTGAAAGCAAATGCTACACAAGGGATCCAATAAAAAACGATGGAATACTTTACTGACATTAAGCAATGCAGGAGTGGGAAACTTCTTAGGACACAATCCAGCCAATGTCAAGCACTTTTCATCCTTTCTGACTGTACAAAGCGTTAACTATTTGCCTAAGCTTCTATGACTGGCAGAACTTAAAAGTGCAAAACTTTGCTTGGATTTTGCCCTAAAGGAGGACACAATAATCAGAAAAATACATCCATTAAGGAGAGTGTCCTAACAGAAGACACAAAATGTGAAAGCAACTCTATTTTGTTTAATTCATGCTCTTTCGGCAATTGCCAAAAGACAGCTTGTTATGAAAAGGATACACAAATGTTTGGGGTTTCTTTTGTGTTTCCTCTTTCATTTAATCTTTTGGTGCCCTTTCACCCTTTGTCAAATCATCTGAGAATTTTTTTCATCCAATAGCGTTATGAAGGCTATCAGCAGTCAGCCAATCAGAATGTCCACAGGTGTGGGAATTTTGAATTTAAATTGCCTGGAATCCATGGAGGAGTGATCTTTGCTGAGCTCCTAGTGTCCTCCATCTTGGATTGCCCCCTGCCTGCCATGCTTCCACCTTGAATCCATGCTTTTTGCCTTTTTAAAAGAGAGTTTCTTTGGAGTATTTTTACCACTGCCAGGCAGCCTTCATGTGCCTGCATGCCTCCTTGGAATTATGATGTTTGATCCCCTCACCCTGATTTTTGGGGCAAAACTTTTTTTCCTTTTTTTTTTAATTTGGTCCTTTCTTTTCTTGGCTGATTTTAACTGTCTGGGCTTGGCCTGTCTGCTTCTGCTTGACAGACTCAGTGAAAAGAGAAGGCATCAAGTGGGAGGGGGGAGAGAAATCTTTTTCAGTTTGGCAAGTAAAGGAGCTTTGATTCTTTCCTGCCTTTCTCTGCTTTCTGCTTTCCTTGGTTTCTGGGAGAGGGGGGCTGTCTGTCTCTGTTTTCTTTGGTTATTTCCTCCCTCTGATAGTAGCATGGGGCTACTATCCCTCTTTGACTGATTACTGAAAAACGGTAACTTTGTTAATTTACTGTTCATTCTGTTAAAAGTGCGGGGGGTGGGAATTTTTGTGAGTGCTTCTGCTGGGGTGGGGGCTAGGGTTGGACTTTATGGCTGTGCCAGTGGACCAATGCGCTGGGTGAGGAATAGTATTTGTTGTTGGGGCACATCTTGGCTCTTTTATGAAAGCTAAAGAGGCACCCCCCAAAAAAGGCTCCCAAATGAAAGAAATATGAAAAATGTTGCTGTGCATGTCCCTAACATCCACAACTTACAGCGTGATATGATATGATTCCAAAGAGTAAAATATTTACCATGCTTAATAGAGAAGGGGTTGCTTCCAGATGAATTTGAACAGTTGCTTCTTTTCCACTTTCCATGTCTCCAAAGTTGCAAAATATTTGCAAACAGAAGGTGTCGTTTTTCATGCAGTACTTCAGAAAAGAGAGAGCATACAGGATGTTATGCGCAGCAATTAATTTTATTTCATTTTTAAAAAAATAATGCAACCTATATTTATTGCCCTCAGAACACTTTCTATGAGCAGATATCTCTGACACATTTGGGGTAGGTTTAGTGAGAGATAATATGATTAATTTGGAAAGTTATTTCTGGTGTTGTTGTTAGCGTTTAAGTTGATTTCTGGTTTGCACCAACAATAACCCAGAAACCAATGGTGGTTTGTTCCCCAAGGCCACACTGTAAAGAGGAGCACAGAGAGCCAGCACCTGTCCTACCCTGTTTTCCCGAAAATAAGACCTAACCTGAAAATAAGCCCTAGTATGATTTTTCAGGATGCTCGTAATATAAGCCCTACCCCCAAAATAAGCCCCAGTTAACTGAAACCCCGCCCTCCACCATTGTGCAGCAACCAGAAGAAGTTGACATGACTGTATTTGAATAAATGTCGATTGTTGTACATGAAAAAAATAAAACATCCCCTGAAAATAAGCCCTAATGCGTTTTTCGGAGCAAAAATTAATATAAGACCCTGTCTCATTTTCGGGGAAACACGGTACAATATTTTAAAGACCTTGATCAGAAGTCATACAAACTATCAGAATGGCTAGACTCAACAAGAAAGACGAATCATGAAGATTGTTGGCATAAATTTTATGATTGGCTTAGAAATAGAATATAAATTAATATTTGATAATTGAAAGCCTAAGATCAATTTAGAATTAGAATATGTATTATAAATTAGATACACCGGAAACTTACGTATCTTTGAAATGTAATAGATAAGAATGAATACTGTAAAATGTTCATGTTGATTTACAACCCCTGTTTAATCCCATGTCCCCTGTCCCCATCCCCAACCCTATCCCTATAAAATAAAACTTAAAAGAAGAAGAAGAAGAAGTCATACAATCTGCCCTCTTATCATTTCCAACTACTGCAGAGTGCCAGTGACTGAAGTTGTAAATGTGGTTTGGTTGTTCAAGTTTGTTATTGTTTTAATAGTTGTTGTTTTGCATCTTAACAATGACTATTTCTTGAAAACTGGCAAAAATGCTAGACACAGGAAATATATTTATATTTATAACACATCTGTGTTTCTACACCTTCTAGTTTTATGGCAAAAAAAGAGAGATTTTCAGTAATTATAAGCAGATCACATGAATATAATATCATCTCTTTAATAAAATACTTTTCCAAAATATCTGAAAAAAAGCGCTTATGAATAAAGTAGACAAATTACCATTAGTCTCTTGTCAAGTTTTGTAAGGAATGTAATGAATTCTTGCAGCTTATTCTCATTTTTTTCTGGTAAAGTACAGTTTCTTGTATAATTTTTGTAGAAACAATGTCCACTGGTTGTCTAAAAATGAGAGAAAGCACCATTATACCTGGTTCTGAAATGCTAAGAAAAGGAGAAATGTCTACAGCATGCATGAACCATCATTCTAAATAAATGTAATTACAAATGAAGGGGTCAAATTAATACATATAATATATATATCTTAGCCTAACCATAGGCACCTTGCTTTCTGTAAATTGCTTTGCTACATAAATGTGTAAACCTAATGTGTCAGGGTTTCTGCTTAGCAGAGAAGAATAGACAAGGGGGGGAGGCTGCCTGAATTGCTGTTGCTTGCAACTAACTAGTCTAACTGGGAATGTGTCCTTGGTCAGTGATAAGGGACCTGGGAGTCTAACCGCCCGGAACTGGGAGGGATGACGTCTGCAAACCCTCCTTTCCTCCTTCTGCTCCCCATCCTTTGCCTCCCCTTACTCGTTTAGAAGCTTATAAAAATATATTCTGTAATGAGCGTGACACGCTGCTTCTTCGCATGTTTCTGCGACTGAAGTTCCGACTATTTGCTTGCTTTCAGCAGAAAATAAATAAATATCTATCGGATCTCTGTCTCTGGCTGATTGATCAATGCATTAGAGACAGGCAAAAAGCCAGGAAATAGTCTTGGCACCCTTCACAAATAACCACAGTATTTTGACAGAACTTATTTTGTTCTTAAAGCTTGGCCAGAAGATGAGAAGTTAACATAAACAGTTTTGGAAGCAGAGATAACAGATCTAGCATCTATGACTACTCTTAAGCTTTACATTTTAGCTATGCTGGGACTCAGGCAAGAGGGCAAATTTGGAAAGAAAAGTGCACCCAGTGCAGTTCCTATGTGCGGGGCTATGTGTCAGCATAGATAATGGGTACAGGGTATCTAGAGGAAGATTCTGAGCCCTAACAGGGAGTTTTAGATTCACCAGGCCACCTCTTAGGGAGCAGGAAGGACATGAAGAGGCCTGGGTAAACAGGATGCTCTTGCCACAGATGCAACGGTAAGAGACCCACGGTATCTGCTACATGCAGGTCTTCATGCCCACACCAGTCACATGAAAGGCCCTATGTCATAACCACAGCCAGTCACGACAGAAGATTGGAGGAAACCGCAGGCTTTTCAGGTCACCAACCAGTAGCTTCAAGGCAACCCACCCCCCAGCCAAGAAGGTTAATTAATTAATTAGACTTTTATACTGCCCATCTGGCTGCCAAGGCCACTCTGGACGGTTTACAACATTATAACATAATAAACAGCAATTTAAATACAGGAAACATAAACATAACGGCTATATATTTTTTAAAAAATTAAACCATACGCAAAACAACATAAAATTAACTAAACAATAATTTAAGGTAGTTTAAAGGCAAGGTGGTGGAACTGATAATATAAACAACCACTCGGGATCAACTACTTCCCACTTCCCTCCAGAAGACCATATGGTCCAGCTGCAGTTTTGCAGTCTGATCAACTGACTGGCAAGGGAAGATGCTCACAGGTCCTCTTGCTCACCTGTCTTGTTCCCCAGCTTGTTCTAATCTGCCTTTATCCCATGCTACTCTCTTCCTCATCAGCTGTGATCTGTCAGATTGGCCACAGAGGTCCTAGGGCTACGTTGTCCTCGATCTCTGCTACCTGAGCATTGTTCCCCTCTTCCTTATCAACTCAATTATAATGTGTACCGTTGGCTCACTTTATGAAAGGCATTAACACCTGGCGAACTCAAAACACTGTGTCCCATATTGAACTCCAAATAAAGGAATAGCATACTTTGACATCCAGAACATTAAACAGCTTGTCGTCTCTTGGCACAAAAGAATTGGGTATCTGTATCATCAGGTCTACAGCCGGAGCCAAACTTAGTCCAGGATTACTGACCTGAAGAATAAATGAAGTCATGAATACGGCTGAAATGTATCTCAAACTAGGAGTCAAACCAGAACTCTCTTCCAAAACTTAACAAATACCAGAATTCAGATCATTTTGATTTCAAAATTCTGAGCCAATATCTGACTTTTTTAACTGCTTTTACTATGTTTTTATATTTTAATATTTGCAAGATACGTTCAGGTACCATACTCTAACTAGGCTGTATATTTCAAGGCCTACAGTCTGTCCTCACTGCTATATAGTTATGGTATATGGTTCCCTGATAGCACTGTCTGACATGGAAAAAAAAGACCCTGTCTGCTTGTGTTTTTCCTTAATACGATCCATCCTTCTCCTTTAAGAGCTGGCCCATATCTTTCTGGCACAGGACTAGGGCATGTGATGTTCTGGGAATGATTTTGGTACCTTTTAAGCACCAGCCAGATCATACCAAATTTCACAGGGTCGACAAGCCATTAGATACCTTATGTTTCAAGGATTTATAACTTGATGTGAGTGTGAGTTACCATATGCTCACCAGGAATGCAATACATTTTAATTCTAAAAGATCAGAATTAATATCAGAAGGAGAGCCAGTGTGATGGAATGGATGGAATGATGGTCTAGGACTCAGAAGAGCTAGGTCCAAATCCCTGCTTAGCCATGGAAACTCACTGGGGTGTGTGCATGGCACTGCTAAAACCACTATTCAAATATCTCACATACCTTGAAAGTCATAAGTCATCATCAGTCAGGTGTGACTTGACAATACATAATGGCAGGTTACTCACCTGTAATTGTAGTTCTTCGAGTGGACCTCTGTGATTCACACTGTGGGTGATCCGCGCCTGTGCGGAGCCTCTTCAGAATATTCTAGAGCAGCGGTCCCCAACCTTTTTGGGACCGCGGACCAGCTGAGCCTCTGAGGAAGGTGGGGCACCCCCCGCGCTTGCGCTTTCTCTCTCAAGCGCATGCACGAAGCGGTGGGGGAGCACGCGCACATGCGCTAGCATGAGCGCTCCCCACCCCTTCGCGCATGCGTAGGAGCGCCTGCACGCCCTTGAGCGCGCCCCCACCCCTTCGTGTGGGTGCTCGGGAGCATGCGTGAAGGGGTGGGGGAGCGCTCACGCATTGCGCATGTGCGCAAAGCAGCTGTGGGGAGGGGAGTGCGTGCAGGGGGGCGGGAGGTCTGTCTCCGCGGCCTGGTCCGGCTCAGGCCACAGACCGGCACCAGGCTGCGGACCGGGGGTTGACGACCTCTGTTCTAGAGCTTCTGCGGTAGCAAAAAACACATTAGAATAGGCCCCTCCCCCTTGGTATAAGTACCTTGGAGCCAGGACTCTCCCTTCAGTTGTGTCAACCACCGCAAGGAGAAAAATATTGCATGGCGTGACAGAGGGGAGGTCGGGTGGGTTGTGTGAATCACAGAGGTCCACTCGAAGAACTACAATTACAGGTGAGTAACCTGCCATTCTTCTTCGTGGCCTCTGTGAATCACACTGTGGGTAACTAGCAAGCTGTCTTACCCGGAGGCAGGGTGTCACACCAAGGTGGAAGCCAAAACAGCACGTCCGAATGCCGCATCAGACTTCTGTCGAACATCCAGTCTATAATGCCGGACGAAGGTAGATGGTGGTGCCCACGTAGCCAAGGTGCAGATGTCAGGGAGAGGCACACCACGTAGGAATGCTGTAGAGGTCACCAATGCCCTGGTGGAATGAGGGCGAATAGCTTGAGGGACCGGCTGTCGAGCAAGCTGGTATGCAAGCCGAATAGTAGCGGCAACCCAGCGAGAAATCGTCTGAGAAATGACTTGTAGGCCTTTGTTAGGAAGTTGATGACTGACAAAAAGGCGTGGGAAACGTCGAAAAGGTTGTGTATGCGACAAATAAAAGGAGAGGGCCCTCCTGGCGTCCAAAGTATGAAGAAGTCGTTCGTGGGTTGTGGATGGTGATGGAAAGAAAGATGGGAGGACTAGTGGTTGAGAGAGATGAAACTGAAACAACACTTTAGGAAGGAAGGAGACATCGAGAAATAGTTTTACTTTATCAAGATAGAATTGTATATAATGATAATCATGGTGTAGGGCCGCAAGGTCGCTTGCTCGGTGAGCTGAAGTAATTGCAATGAGAAAGACCGTTTTGAAGGTAAGTAAACGGAGATCCGGTAAGTAGTGTTGGGAGGATCTGTTAGTGGGTCGAAAAGTGTGAGAAACCACGATTGTAGAGATCTCATCTTCAGGCGTACGTGTTGTACGACTGAGGTCATGGAAGCCATGGTGCCCAGTACACATTGGACGAGGATGGCAGGAACCAAGGCATGGGGGGGTGAAGCCTTGGAGGAGGGAGATAAGGTTTTGTTGTTTGTCAAGTGGGAGGAATGCGCGAGCTTGGGTGGAGTCTATGGAAGCCCCGATATAATGAATAACCCTTGTAGGGCTCATTTTGGATTTTTGCATGTTGACCGTGAGACCGAGATTGCAAAGAAGGGATAAGGTGAAAAGGGTGTCCCGGCGAGCTTTGTGGCAGGAACAAGCTACAAGTCTATGTATGGGAAGACGAGGATCTTTTGAAGTCTGAGAAAGGAAGCCACTGGGGCCATGCACTTGGTGAAGACTCTTGGAGCTGTTGCAAGTTCAAAAGGAAGTCTTTTAAATTGGTAGGCTTGGAGCCCGAGTTGGAATCGGAGAAACTGTCTGTGGGAAGGGTGGATGGAGATGTGGAAGTATGCATCTCGTAGATCTATGACTGTGAACCAGTCGTTTTTTCTGAGAAGAGGTAGAACGGATTCGAGGGTTACCATATGGAATTTTGCAGTGATTACATATTGATTGAGTTCTCTGAGGTCTAGATTAGGTCGTAAACCTCTGTCTTTTTTGGGGACGGTGAAATAACGAGAGAGAAACCCATTGTTGTTTTGTTGTATAGGTTCTATTGCATCTTTGGTGAGTAAATTTTTTATCTCTTCTTGTAGAGCTTGGGACGGTGGAGTGACGATGTGATGTGACAGAGGGAGTTGATGGAAATGGATGCGGTATCCGTTTTGGATGATGGACAGAACCCAGGCGTCGGTGGTGATGGATTGCCAGGCAGGTAAGTGTTTCCATAGGAAGGGAGGTTGATTTGCAATCTCTGTCAGGAAAACGTCAAACATTGCTGTCATTGCGCCTTTGGATAGGTTGTTGGCGAGGTTTCTGTTTGTATTGTTGTTGTTTAAGGTATGGTGTGTAGAAGGTCTGACGTTGGGGTTCGTGTTGGAACCTCTGGTAGGAATTGTAAGGTCGCCTCCAATGGTTACGTTGGGGATGCTGTTGATAAGTGGGATAGACGCCCCGTTTTTTGGCAGCAGAACGTTTTTTCTGAATGTTTTCTAGGATGTCATCGGTTTCAGCATTAAAGAGACCAGTGCCATTGAATGGGAGGTCTTCAATACGTGCTCGGGCATCTTCAGCGAGACCGGCTGTTCTTAGCCAGGAGAAACATCTGAGCGTGACAGAGGTAGCCATGGATTTAGCCGTGGCATCTACCGTGTGCTTGGCTGAGAACATTTGCTGTTTAGCGACAGAGAGACCCTCCTGTTGGAAGGTTTGTGATAATACTTTTTTGTCTTCTGGTAAAGAATCAAGAAAAGTGGCCATGTTATCCCAAAGGAAGCGTTGATATGCCCCCATAGCTCCTTGGTAGTTAGCTACCCTCATAGTAAAAGCCACTGATGAGTAAAGCCACCTGCCCATGGAGTCAATTCTTCGACTGTCTTTGTTAGGTGGGATAAGAGACGGTCGGTGTCGAGATCCAGATTGTGAGGCCTCGACAAATATCGAATTTGGGGTTGGCTGTTTCTGGAGAAAAAGTGCTCCTGGGTCATGTATCCGGTAGAGATTATCAATTTGTTTCAAAACTGAGTGAGAGGAGGCTGGTTTAGTCCAAGATCGCTGAGCAGTGCTAAGAAGAGATGGTAGCATGGAAATATGGACTGGGGTAGTTGTGTCCTTAGAAATAGGATCATAAAGGTGATCCGCCGGTTCGGTTGTGGGGCGATGAATTTGAAGATCCAAGGACTTAGCCATGCGGATCATGAGTTGAGCATAAATTTGAAAATCCTCTGCTGGAGATGGAGGATCTACATCTGTGAGGTCGGAATCTGGCGATGTGAGAAGCACAGATGGAGTTTGCGGTCGAGAACCATGTTCTGAGATTTCGGGATCGAGCCTGGAGTCGATAGAACGTCGATCGACCTCGGTGTCGAGAGGATGTTGGTCATAGTAATGTTGACGGTGGTCTGCCACTGAAGAGGGTGGCATGTCCATGGACATTTGTCGACGTCGAGAGTTGTCGACCGGTATCAATGTCGAAGGTGCGTCCATGAACGGAGGTAAACAAGTTGGAACCTCAGTGTGAAAGTCAAAATCTCAATATTGACGGACTGCATGTCCAGGTTGGTGCCGCTGTTGAGGGCTAGCAACCAAGAAAGATTGAAGTGGGGCGTCCATGGACCAAGATGGATATCGAGAGTCGTCAGTATCGGAACCAGTGTCTCTATGGTGTAGAAAAGGCAGCTGAGGCCAATTCAGGTGGATCCATGGTGGATGCATGGGTAGGTCTGTAGAGTAAATTGAGGCTGGGGATGCCGAGCGAGAGGAGTGGTCTCCATCATTTCGAGCTGGAAAATATGTGGTCACCGGGGCTGCGAATGCTTCGTGGGTGGAAGCGTGTTTTTCGACTGCCCTGATTTTTGCAGGTGGTTGATGAAGAGTTATATGATGGCTGTGTGCATCTGAGTGATAAGGCCTCTCGACACGGAAGGTTGTCGAGATGGAGGTTTTTGGCGCGATGCTAATACCGGACCGGAGGAAGCAGCCGGTCGAGCATCCGCAGCCGGCAGGTTAGAGAAGCACTGATCGGGGCAAATGTCTACCCAATGAGCGTGCTGGGCGCGGGATTGGTTGACACACGCTTGTGGAATTGCCTCATATACTGGATGCGCCTGATAGCGCACTGGTGGCCGTGGAGGCCAGCCCGATGGTATAGAATAGGGCACTGTGTCCGGCTGAGGCTCAGGTTCCTCTCTCTCCGCGGAAGCATCAGTGGATGGATTAGGAGGAGAGATTGAATGTTGGTGACTATTAGGCGAGGAAGTAAGATGGTCCACTCGCTCGTCCCATGTCAGTGACTGAGAAACCAGTTGATGAGATGGAAGTCCTTCATCATCAGAGGGTGAACCGAAAGAAATTATCTCGCCGGGTTCGGAGACCTGCTGTGGAGGGACTGCCGGGGTCTTTGATTTGGTTTGTTTAGATCGCTTCGGTTGCGGGGGGCCTGGAACTGGATCGGGAGGAGGCTTTTGCTTTTCGGAAGGCTTCGATGTTGAAGTTTTCGATGTCGACTGCTTGGATCTATGCGTCTTAGAAGTTTTCAATGAAGTGGAAGGCGCATCAGAATGAGATGGAGTAGCGGAGGAACGATGTTTCGATGATTCTGCAATGGCTTTTTCCATGGCTTTAGCTTGTGAGGTGGTTTTACACGTAGGTTGAGCCATAGGTTTTGCCGGTTGCAAGGACTGTTCCCAGAGACGGAGTTTGAGTCGAGATAGGCGAGAACAGAGGACTCCTCATTTAACATTTTTACAATGAGGGCATGAGGAGGTTTGATGCGCCTCGCCTAGACAAAAAAGGCACTTTGCGTGACCATCCGATAGCGGGATCTTATTATCGCAAATCACGCAGTGCTTGAACGGGCCCAAAGGGGCCATGAACAATTAAGAAAATAAAAATAAAAATGGGGGGGAGGGCGACCAGAGGCCGAGGCACGGAGGAAAAAACTAAAAATAGTTCGTAATATGTATCTTTGATTAAAATAAAGAGAAATAGAGAAAAAAAAATTAAATTTAGCAGTAAAAAGAACTTGTTTCGCTTTCAGACTCACAGAAGATAGAAGTACGAGGCTCTTCAACGCCGCGGTTGAAAGAAACTGAAGGGAGAGTCCTGGCGCCAAGGTACTTATACCGAGGGGGAGGGGTATATTCTAATGTGCTTTTTGCTACCGTAGAAGCTCTAGAATATTCCGAAGAGGCTCTGCGTAGGTGTGGATCACCCACAGTGTGATTCACAGAGGCCACGAAGAAGAACCACAAAAGACAAATATTGCAAAAAGTCCTTGTAATTGCCAGTCATTCCTTCCTAACATTTAACCTTCACGTATCTAACTCCCTTTCATGGATAAAATCTACTATAATCCTTGTCCCTCTTCTCCATCTTCATTCATAGCTCTGGAAGTCTTGGTAAAAGATGAAAAACAAAGAGCCAAAACATTCAGAACCCCTTGTACAAAATGGGTGTTTCCACGTATTGCAAATAAATGTGTTCACTTCATTCAATCTGCTATTTGTAACTCAGTTTTTTAAGCTGTCATTCTTATTCACTTAACCTTAGAAAGCAACTGTGTTACAATAAATCATATTTAAAGAAAAAAATTGGGAAAGATACATTGAAATAGTCCTGTGAGAAGAAACATATTGGGCTGGAAAGTGTTGATTTATTGAAATCAGATTCACTTGCTAGCTAGGAAAAAAAGCCCTTTTATGCTTTGTTCACTTTATATTTCATTTTCATTTAATTCACACATTCAAAAGGCAGTGAAAACAGAGAATAGTGCATGTAAAGAAAAACCTCTTACATGGAAAGTAAAGTTGATTGTGTCCTTCATGCAAGTAAAAGGTGAATCTTCTTCGCTGGGTCCGTAAACAAATGATGTTGGTGTCACAAACCTAGAAACAAAATTTTCAGAAAGAAACAGTAAACAAAGTATCTTTATTAAATTGGTTGCAAGCACACACTTCCTCCATTCTAAGGACAGGATGTTAGATAATTGCACATTAAAAGAAAATGAAGAACAGCAGCAGCTGTGATGCAAGCACAGATGAGTTCACTCACTCTAAAAGATGGTCAAGTTCTTTATGGTGAGTTAGACGAAGGGTTAGACCATCTTGCTCAGTATTCGTCTATACCAGTGGTTCCCAACCTCAGGTAACCCAGGTCCTCTTGGCCTGCAACTCCCAGAAACCCTGGCGAGCACAGCTAGTGGTGAAGGCTTCTGGGAGTTCCAGTCCAAGAGGACCAGGGTTACCCAAGGTTGGGAACCACTGGTCTATACTGATTGACAGTAGAGACTGGCAGTACAGAGGGGCACCCCAGCATTTCATACAGATTCTTTCCAAAGCTATCCTTGAAGATTCCAGGGACTAAACCTGAAGCCTGCAGCATATGTTCTGCACACTGACCCCCTTCATGTATCAAGCCCCTTGCAATCCTGAGTTATACCTGCTTTAAAGTCTACTGTGTACCACTGTATACATCTTTCTTTCTGACATGGCTACCTCCATCACCTGAATAACTCAATATCCCAAGCCCTAGTGTTTCTAAGAAATTCAGAGTTAAAACAATTCACAGAAACCTTAATAAAGCTTCATTGGGAGAAACTTTTAAAATACTGCATACATCCAATGATAGTTGCAGTTAAACTGACAGATTTAGAATTTTTTCTCAGTTCATTAATTAAAAGTAAGAATTTACCAGGAACAGAAACATCACGCAAATTAACACCCTGTTGAGTAATAAGAATCTTGTTAGTTAATTAAGTTTCAGCTTTGCACCTACTATTTTCTGATATATTCTACTGTGCGAATTCTGCATCTCATCTCACTATATTGCTACCATTATATTTATTTGCAAAGCTTTCACATCGCCTTTCTATAAAAAAGCACTGAGGTCAATTAAGGTACAAGTAGAAGCACAGCAAGGTACAGTCAATTAAAAAACAGTTAGAGCCACGTTGGCTTCCTTGATATCCTGTCTGTCGCATTCCACTTCAGAAGCAAATTCATTAGCTTACCCATGAATATTCAGCTCAACCTCATGCTTCTGGGGTAAAGTTAAAATTAAGCTGTTATCCGACAGGAGGTCATTGTCCCATTCATTTTCACTGTGGAAGAAAACGAACATTACAAAGCAACACAAGATAACACGATGTTTGGTTAGAGATAACACTGAATGAGCAGTGCCGCGAAGTTTAATGAGATCTAGCCCAAGGTAAGCAGGTTTATTCCCGCCGATTTCAGGGGAGGAGTGGCCTACATTTGTCTTGGAGCCCTAGGGGTTTGTTTTTAACCAAAGAAAAAGACTTTAAAGAGCTTTCAGTTGCATCCTGTGGGACTTCCACAGATTACAGAAGACAGGCTTTCCTCCAGTCTAGTAACTCCTTGCTTAATTCCCCCTTCTTTCTTTCAAATGCAAAGATAATATTAATCCACGAACACCATCTGCAGCAAATATTATTTACCAGGTTGCATTAAGACTGATGCTGAGGTCATCTCCTGCCCTGCTAAGGGAGCTTGCATCCAACACAAAACTAAAATCCATCTGTGGAAGAAGTGAAACATTTCAGGGTTAAATTAATGCTTAGGTATCCCCTCATTTTATATATATGTAATTTTATATATTGGCTGAATTCCCATTACAGAGTCCTATGTGTGTAATGGTGATCACAGCAACAGCAGTAGCAGATCTTCTGGCAATTTCGGGGTGCACATGACTCTGTTGCATTGTGTATGAGTCGCACACACTCCGAACCCCCCTTTTAATAAGCAGCAATTTGCCTTTAGTCAGTGGGGTTTTCTTTGGATGGTAACATCATCACTGTTTTACATACAGAACTGTGCAACAGGATTTCAGCCAATGTTGTCAACATCAGTGGAAACGATGCTACTGACATTTTGATTGTACGTCGCCTTCATAACTCATCAGCCTAATCCTTAACATGGACACTTGGACATAGGTACAATGCAGTTTAATACAATTTATTTCCTCCTAAGTGAACTTGACACTGTTGACTATATTGATCTCCCTGTTTCCTCCTCCTCTCAATTTTGGGGCCTGCATTCACTCTACATGCTTCTTTGATTATATACTCAAAGGTATGTTAAGCATTGCCTGTGGCAGCACCCATAGATGCACCAGCATCCCGATCAGCAATAAAGGATTCACCCTGACCGAATGAACTGTTCTTCTGGTCTTATTTCTCTGCAAATTTCTCTTACCAGAGAGATGGAATTGTTACCAAATGTATGCCAGCACAGATGATAGTGAGAAAAAACCCAGTCCCAATTTAAAGGCCACGTGTTAACCACAGACAAAGAAAGAAAGGAACTGCTGGCTGTCTCAGTGGCTTAGGTCTGTGGCTGCAGAGTGAGAGGTTGGGAGTCTGATTCATCACGCCCAGCTTCCTTGACAGGGGGCTGGGCTTGATGATCCATAGGGTCGCTTGTTTGAGCCAATCTATCATGCAACACTGGAGCCGCCTCCCTTCCCATCAACAATGCGATCCTGAGAACCGGTTTGCCCTTGAAGTTTACCTTTGATAGGTGATCTACATATAAATACCCCACATTGCAGTCAAGCCGTACTCCCTGACCTTCCTTTTCAGACACTTCACAATGTATCTGGGTCTCTTCCTGTGAAAAGAACAACAAGAAGAACAAAGTAGAAAAGCAGCAATGAAAAGAAGAATACGGACTTTTGCCAAAGTTATACTCTTTAAAAGCATCAGCGACAAAACTTGGCAAGATCCATTACAGTTTTTTCCAAAAAAGAAAAAAAAAGTGTGTGTGTGTGTGTGTGTGCGCGTGTGTGTGTTGGGGAGGAGGAGGACTGGCTCCCTCTAACAAAGACTACAGTGCTGAGGATAGGGCTTGCTTGAACAAAGCAAACAGCAGTTATGGTGAAACATTCATTTGGAAAATGATACGGGGAAATAAGGTTAACAGCAGGGCCATGGTGCCAATCTGAACCAAGAGCCCCATATTTTCTGTCATTTTCTTTAAAGCAACATCATATGATGGATTTCCATTAGCTCATTTAGGTTGGCCCAGACATGTGTCCGTGTGTATATACATACATACATACATCATCTTGTGGTGTCAAGTCAATTCTGATTTAGGGCAATCCTTTTCAGAGTTTTCCAGGTACAGAATACTCAAAGGTGGTTTATCATTCCCTTCTTCTGGGGATGCCTTGGGATTGTGCAGCTGGCCAAGGCCATACAGGCTGGCTCTATGCACAGGAGGCTCATACATAAATGAAAGTCAGGATCATTAACAAGTTGCCTTCAATACACTGTTTTTAATGCCCTATTATTCCATTTGATCCTCTCTATGCAGCTAACAAGACTGATTAACTTCAACTACTTAGAGGCTAAAGTACAATTTCCTCCCTTGGATATCAAAATGATGTCTTTCTAGCTATAAACTCATTGTCAGTCCACTTAAGAATTACATTTAAACAAGCTTAAGTTAAAAATGACAGCGCCTGTTCCGCTCAAACACAGTTGCTGTCAAAAAAGCCAATCACGAGGGGATTCTACCTGTGCAGTTAGTTGTTTATATGAAAAGCTGTCTACAATCCTCTGGTGAAAATAACTCTCAGTTACCTCAGCATGGTTACTGTGGATCTAAATTATGTGAACAGCCCTTTTTTTAAAAAACAGCTAATGGCTGGGCACACCCATGAAAATTAAACTCCCAGAAGGATCTCAGAGTACAGTGGTGCCTCGACTTACGTACGTCCCAACTTACGACCATTTCGATGTACGACCAGCTCCGGCCGCAAAATTTTGCTTTGACATGCGGCTGGAGCTTCAACTTGCGACCAGGAAAGGCAGGGGGGAAAGGCGGGAAATTCAAACCGTTGGTGCAAAGAGGCTGCTGCTTTGTAGCTCTTTTGCCCCAACGGTTAGGTGAAGGGATGCGGCTCCTATGGCGGGGCCGGCCATGGCGGAGGGCAAGGCTGGGGCGAGCGGCCGGAGCATCCTGGCCAGGCTCAGCCTCCCGGCGCCGGGCCACCGCCGCTGCCATAGGAGCCCATCGGGAGGCGAGCGGCCAGAGCATCCCGGGCAGGCTCAGCCTCCCGGCGCCGGGCCACCGCCGCCGCCGTAGGAGCCCGTCGGGAGGCGAGCGGCCGCAGCATCCCGGGCAGGCTCAGTCTCCCGGCGCCGGGCCACCACCGCTGCCGTAGGAGCCCGTCGGGAGGTGAGCGGCCGGAGCATCCCAGCCAGGCTCAGCCTCCCGGCGCTGGGCCGCCGCCGTAGGAGCCCGTTGGGAGGCGAGCGGCCGGAGCTCCCGATGGGCTCTTACAGGAACGGCGCCGGCGGCCCGGCGCCGGGAGGCTGAGCCTGACCGGAATGCTCCGGCTGCTCGCCCCGGCCACGCCCTCCGCCATGGCCGGCCCTGCCGGGGAGTGAGTGCGATCAGAGGAGGCTTCGGACTGGTAAGGTAAGCTTGCAGTGTTTTACAGTTTTGTTTTGTTTTGGTATTTTTTTAAAATGCTGGAACGGATTAATCGCGTTCCCATGCATTTCAATGGGAAATGGTGCTTCGACTTACGACCATTTCGACTTACGTCCATCTTCTGGAACGGATTATGGTCGTAAGTCGAGGCACCAATGTACAGTAGCATGTAAAATCGCTCTCAGTTGGCTGTTTCTGTCCATTTCCCTACAGAAAGTGTAGAATAAATAAAAGTACTATATAGATACGAAGTCTCCCTTTTCCCATTTGCTTCCAAGGCTTTCAAAACAGAAACTTTCAAGGCAGGGCTTGGTGAACCATTTCTCTTTCAGAACAATCAGTAAAATACTTTCTGAGTTATTTTCAAAACAGTTGCTAAATAGCTGTGGGAAGCCGTGTAAAATAACCTCCAGTGTTAACATAGTGACCTGGTGCAATCGTGACTTCTTTTTAAGATGGGCAGAAGGACATTGAAAGAGAAAATAGCAGCTTGTCTCATGAGGGTGCCGGTTTGTTGTGGTTTGTGCAGTTTCTTCTGACTGTGGAGAACATGGAGGACACAGTGGATAGAGGAATCTGAGGGCTGAGAGAGAACCGGCAACTCTGGGCCCATGGAGGGCAAAGGGGAGAAATCCACCACTTTGGGGTAAGGTGAGCCCCCACCCCTGACACCCACCCACACCTTTGCACTTGGCTGAGAGTTCAGTATTGTCCCCAGTTGCTTTAGGTGGTTTTCTTGGGGGGTCGCTGCTGGAGAGATGGGAAGGAAAATTGCAAAATTGCTCCATTTATTGATAGCCAGATGCATGGGGGGGGAGGGTATAGATAATCATTTTATCAAAACAATGCAAAGCAAAACCACACACACACACACACACACACACACACACAAACAATTATGTTCTTACCTGCTCTAGAATTTTGGTGAAATAAAGACCTTTTGGGAGCTGGATGTGGAGGGCAGTCTGATAGGCATCACTCCCAGCATTGCACAGAGAGACGTTTAAGAGCAATGTCTTAATATTTCCCACCACAAGGTAAGATTTCATTTCATGGGGCCTACGGGAAATGAATATATTACGTTAATGTAGATTTGCCGCAGCTAAGGAAATAAACACGAACAACAAAAGCTCAAGTTACTCAAATACAAAATAAATGTGTTTAGGTTTCCTCTAAGCTCAAGTGGAATTGGAATTTGTTCCTAACTCTGATGTCCACAGAAGATAAAAAGTAATCCCTGGTGAAATGCAAGGGGCTGCCTTCGTCCATTTCCATGGCCTGTGCATTAAGAAGACCCATCTCGGAATGTGACCTTGCTTATTTAAATTGATTTCCCCCTGCAGTCTTGCACAGCTCATCTTGAGCTTTGTGTGAACATAATCATTGTTTGGCAAGCGGTCATTTACCGTGGTAACCGGGTAGCTAATTGGTAAGCTGCTTAGCTGAGACTACCAAGTTATCTGATGAGTTGAACTCTCTGAAACCCAGATCGCCTGGTTGCCTGTATCGCCTTGCCAAGTGGTAAGGACACATTTGCTGTACGTTTTATGTAGAAGGGAGCAGAAAGACACAGACTCACCAGGGTAACTAGGGGTCTGTCACTGTATCTCAGTCTGATGTGTCTCAGACGATGGCTATTAGCCAAAAAATGACAGCTTTACATTGAATGTTTTTTGGCGGTGATGGGCAACATCGGACGTTTGCTTGAGCACCTTGGAAAACGGGCAGGAGAACACTCAGAAACGGCCGTATGAATCTCCACTTCTTGTGCCTGAACAGGTAACCACTCTTATCCCAGGCATCAGGACGAGCTCTTTCCAGAGTAGTTTGGTTCTCTGTGTCTTCATGAGACTGGATGAGAAGGACATCACCACACATGATATGTGGCAAAGCTGTAACCTATAATACAGATTCTATGTTCTCCATTTCCCTCTTAAACTATGAGGGGAATTTTTGCTATTCTCCATCCAATTATTATTTCTTATCTGATGAGGAACTGGGAGGTGCTTACAAGGTTCCCGCTAAGCTGGGCGCGCGCACACACAACTCCGCTTCCCTCCGCGCAGCTGTCTTCCTCCTCCACATCGCATTAGGTTCCAGTGCGCGGGGGGCGGAAAGAGGCAGAGCCCCGCCCAGCAGGGCTTAAAATTAGAGGGTACATTGGGTGCTTATCAAGTGGTTACACACACACACACAAGAGAGAGGCAAATAGCATTCTTTAGTCACCCTCAGTCTTTGACCACACTCTTTTTATCCCTCCTTTCATTGGTCTCCATTGTAGTTTTTGTGTTTACTGGAATTGCTTAGTTACATATCATTAGCAATGAATGCCTTCTTTGTTTGCCCGTTCTGTTTCCACTATTTTAACACCCATTGCTAAGTGCATCTGTTTAATTCTGCTTTTATAACCATCTCATGCTCCATAAGACCTCCCCTCATCTTTTAACTCTCTGTCACGGATAGCGCAAGGCAGGACATGACATGTGCGCATGAGTGAACATGTCTATCTTATGTTCCACCTCATGTTTCCTAATCACGTTCGCAATCAAATGGTACCTAAGAGGATTTATAAGTAAACTTCCATTTGACATTAAAGTTTAATTAAGACTTGCAGAAGAGCTGCCTTGAAATAGACATTTATCAAATATTCTGGCTCCAGACCAACACATTAGTCAGTGAACACCTTGGGGAGAAAAGTTGGCACTCAGACAGGCAACAGAAGGTAAAAGTACTACATAAGCAGCTAAGTTTCAGATTACAGAGAGAAATGCAAATGTTAACATTTCAGTGTCTGGATCACAGATCTGTTCTAAAGTTTTTTTTCTTTATATTTAAATAATTCTGCCTTTCTCTTTCCAGGAGTAGATTTTATTGCATTTTGGTTTTTTTTAACAAGGTGCTACTATGGGAAGAATGTACGTAAACTTATAGTAAATCAGCAGGTGTGTATCTGGCAATGTGTGAAAGCTGAAACAGAGTTTTTCCGCCTGTAACTATGGTTTATTATTATTCCTTAATTAAATGCATATTAATTTAAAACATGGGTATAATGTATACATGTGGTAGAAAGGAGTGCTGTTGTTATGTACTGCCAAATTGCCTCCAACTTATGATGACCCTATGAATGAGAGATCTTCAAAATGTCTTGCCCTCAACAGCCCTGCTCAGCTCTTGTAAACTCAAGCCTGTAACTTCCTTTAGGGAGTCAATCCATCTCATATTTGGTCTTCCTCTTTGCCTACTGCCTTCCACAATTCCCAACATTATTGTCTTTTCTAGAAAATCTTGTCTTCTGTGAGGGTTCATGCTGTGAATCCAGTTGCCTCTCCTCCTCCTGGGGTCCCACGTCTTCAGACACAGACAGATTCAAGTTGTAAAGCCTTCACATTTATTTTAGGAACATCAATAAAACTGTTTATATCAATTTGAACATTGTCTTTCTCCTTTTCTTCCAACGGGGCCAAAAAGGGTTTCCACTCCTCTTTAACAAACAGGTTCCCATAACTAAGGTTCCAAGGTCTCGGTTGCTCTACCGGCTGCCAGTCTTTCACCATCGTCCCCGTCGATAGTGGCAACAGGAGTGGCACGGACGCCTCTCCCAGGTGTTCTTCCCACCTCGAACTCCCAGGTTCCCAAGGCCCTCGGCCTCCTCCTCCTCTCTTCCGCTCACCATTCCACTCTTTCTCTCCTTTCTTGTTCTACCCTCTCCTTTTCTTCTCTCAGTTTCCGCCTCCACTCTCTGGTTCCAGTCTCTCCCCAATATGATGGTTTTGGGGAAATGGCTGCTCTCCACCTGTGAGCAGCTTCCTCTCTCAGCACCATCAATCTCTCCCACTTATGGGTCCAGGGGTTTTCCAACCAGATCCATCCCCACCCTGGTGGTAGTTTTTTCCCCCCTTCCTCTCACTCTCGCTTTCTCCCGCCTTTGCTATCATTGCTTCTGTCTCACTTGCCCTTTTCCCATTCCTTCCTTCTTTGATTGGCCCCTCTCTTCACCCTCCTCTCCCACCTTTCCCAGCTGCTCCTTCAACTCTCCCATCCCCTCCTCAGACCCTCAACGGCTCTTCCTTCTTGGGCCTCCTTGAGGGAACCTGTAGGCGCGGTCTCTGGGAGAGGCTGTCACTCCTGAACTTCTTTCTCTCTTTCCCTCCTCCGCTGGAATGGACGGTGCTCCAGCGAGGTGTGTCTCCATCTCGCCTCCTTGCTCACACCTTCAAAGTAGGAAAGCCTAAGTTTTGCCATTTTTGCCTCCAGAGAAAATTCAGGCTTGATTTGCTCTAAGACCCAACTGTTCATATTTCTGGCAGTCCAGAAAGTATCTGCAAAGTTCTCCTCCAGCCCCATATTTCA
This sequence comes from Intellagama lesueurii, assembly GCA_037013535.1. Taxonomy (NCBI): domain Eukaryota; kingdom Metazoa; phylum Chordata; class Lepidosauria; order Squamata; family Agamidae; genus Intellagama; species Intellagama lesueurii. The sequence continues at coordinate 158,788,542 of JBAJHW010000001.1, read as the reverse complement.
AACGAATCAATGTTTTCTCTGTCAGCTTTCTTTCCCATCCAACTTTCACAGCCATAGATGGTGATCAGGAATACAAGAGTGTGGATGGTCTTGGTCTCCAGTGACACATCCTTACACTTGAGGATCTTTTCTAAGTCCTTTATCACTGCCCTTCCTATTCCCCAGTCTTCCTCTGATTTCTTGGCCGCAGTCTCCAATCTTTAACAATTTCAATTTCTTCATTGTCAGTATTAAAGTTCTGCAGTTCTACTGTAGTCATGATGCTTTCTTTCTTAACGTTCAACTGCAGTCCTTCTTTGGCACTTTTTCACTTTTATTAAAAGTTCTTTCAAGCCATTGCTGCTTTCTGCCAGTAAGATGGTGCTATCTGTATATCTTACATCATTGATGTTTCTTCCACCAATTTTCACTCCTTCATCTGAGTCTAATCTCGCTTTCCATATCGTATGTTCTGTGTACAGACTAAACTGATAAGGGGATAAAACACAGCCTTATCTAGCACTTTTGCCTATGGGAAACCATTCTCTCTCTCCACATTCTGTACTAACAGTAGCTTCTTGTTCACAATACGGGTTATGCATCGGGACAATCAAGTGCAGAGGCATACTCATTCCTTTCAGAACAAGCCATAGTTTTTCATGATCCACACAAAGATGTTGCTGTAGTCTGTCAAGCATAGAGTGATCTAATTCTGAGATTTGTTGAGTGTCACTGCTGTTGCCTCCTCTGCCAGTGTCACCTTTAGCTACTGCTGCCGCCTGGATGTACCTTAGTTTGGTGCCTCAGCTATGAACACTCTGCCTTGGGGTCCAGACCCATCATGAAGTCTGGCCTCCTGATGGCATTGCTCTCATCTTCACTGACACACTCAAACCCTTTCACCACATTAAGGTGTCCAAGAAGGGGAGAAAGGAATGTTACAGCCTAACTTATAGAAAACATGATGTTCACAGGTGAGAAATGTAGCATTTACAGACGAAATAAGCTAGTTCTTGGTAGATGACTCAAGACAATGTTTCACACACTTGTCCAGGTGATGTGAAGGCAGCGAACCCAGTTGTTTATACCTTGATCTGCCCATGTTGTGCATAAGATGTTTGTATGTTCGCGAAGAGTTTAAAGATCAAAAGAACACATGTGGGAGGGATGTGCTAAATTATTCCCTCGTTTTAGCTGAGCTTAAACAGCGGAATTCAGTTCACCTGGGAGAAAAGAACTTTGGGGTGAGAGGAAGCTTGGGGAAATAATTGGTCAGCATTGACAGGATCTGCTCTCCTTGCCTACATATCCCTTATGCTCTAAAAATCAGGTCTCCTTCCTCTTCTTGCATGCAGCCAGAACACATCTGGTCTTAAATGAATGATTTCCAGTTAGAGTTTTAGAAGTAACTATTCTGGACTACAATTCCCAGAGTGTGCTGTGAGCCTAGTCATATAACAATAATCTTAGAACTGGGAAGCTGGAAGGGACCCTATGGATGATTGAGATCAGCCCCTGTCAGGAAGCACAGTGGAGAGTTGAACTCTCAACCTCTGGCTAAACCAGTGATAGATGAGGTATTCTGGAAGCCATAGTCCAAAAAAGTGACATCTCTAAACTTTGATCACAGTCTTATTTAGTATGGTCTTAAGCAAATAAGTTTATTAATAAAATTATACAATGTCTATTCCACTCTGACCCTAAGACAGGAAAGCCCTCATATTGCTATCTACCAAATAGATGGCGGTAACAGCATGAATTTATTCTACCCATAAGGATTTCTTTGTTCATTTCAATGAAAGAAGTAAAACCAAATTCATATTCCGTTCGAAACATGCGAACACTCACGCATTGCCAGTGTTCTATGCAAGTATGTGAATTCTAGCACACAGACTGGACACCTCTTGTTAGCGTTCGACATGAACAACAAACCTCACCGACCCCAGCCTGCAGGCACATGCTTCTAATTTCTTCTTTTTAATGATTCATTCTGGATACCATGCCAACTGCAGTGACAAAGCCCTGATGTTTCTGTTTGATATTTCCATGTCTCCTCTCTTAACCTTTCCCAGTCTCATATCTTAACATGAGCGGCTAAAAAGCTTACTTAAAAAAATAATAATTAAAACATCAGTGTAGAGTCCATTTTTACAGAGATATTAATGTGCCAATAACAGTACAGATTTTCAGGGCAACAGAAAAGTTCATCCACATAAACTATTGACAAATGGCTTTTACAGACCTGTTATCTTATGCAAAGCAACCTGTTCATGTGTACACACCAGTCCCAGTGTTTACAGTGCCACCCTGGCAAAGGCTGCAGCCTCACATACCAGTTCCACTTACTTAATAATATCCCACAGAAGGGCCAGGTCTGTGGGGACTGTTCCACTAATGGAATAGATTCCTTCAGTGGAAAAAGGAGGGGTGTGTGACCCCCTCTCCTCCCTCCTCTGCCTTTCCATAGCCTCTCAAAACCTTATCCTACACAGGGTTCGGGGCAGTATGAAGGACTCTGGGGGCAGGGGGAGCCCCACCAAACCTGTGGAATCCTCTCGTGTTAGATCAGATTAAGTCCGAAACCCATCTACTGTGCCTCTGGAAATCATTTAGCAATCCATTTGTTCCGAGAACTGAGAGTCTACTTTTTGCTGAGACAGAAAAGGAAATATATAAAGCTTATTTAGACTTCTGAATCACTTAGAAATCACAGTCAACTTACTTTGGAAAGGAAAGTTTCCCAGAAACTTGCAAGTCGGCAGAACAATTTTCTTGAGAACAAAACCTTGCAAACACAAACTTAAAAGAACAAAAACAAGCATTATTTCATATTTAAATACAAAGTATCTGATGAGAAATGTATTTATTTATTTAGAATATTTTTACCCCACCTTTCTCTTTAAAAGAATGCAAGGTGGCTTTACCACAATTCATATAGCCATTAATCATGAAGCCTCGAACTATTAATAGTATTTTGCTACTGGCTTCCTTTGCTTCCGTCCTTTCTCATTCCTTTACGCCAAAGTTTGGGACTTCAAACAGAAGGCCCTCAAGGAGTTTTTCAATATCAGACTGAGACAACACATGGTATAATGTGGCTTTTAAAAACAAAAGGACCTAATTAGAACCACTCTGGCCATCCATGATTAAGTCAAGTCTTCTCAACTGAGAGATGACTGCCACGGGCAGCTGCCTTGCTGTGTTGTTTCTATGAGATTGTCTAATGATGACATCTAAGCATACGGGACAAGGAAAGCCCAAAACAGGTTGTACCCAGCAGCCACAACCCCTCTAAGGCTACGTTTAGGAATGTGGTACCCAGAGCTGGCCTGGATATTTTGGCATCTGAGGCCGATCATCTCTCACATGCTCTGTATAGGAAATATACGGTAGTAATCAAACAACTGCTAATGATTTGCTGCCCTTCCACATCCGAAGTCAGCTTGCTCGACATGGGCACCTCACTCTGTCTAACGGTAGGGGTCCAGCCCTCCTGTTGAGTTATGAGACTGGACGATTTCTACTAAATGAAATGATTTTTGAAAGAATTTGGTAAGAAACTGGTTTGTTAAACTGCTTTGCCACTCAACGTGGAAACCACACCAGGAAGTTACTTTTGTGTTTTGTTTTGTTTTATTTTCCATAATGCTTTTGATTTTTACTAAGCAGCTTTATGAGACAAAGAACCAAATCCTTTACTTTTTCCTTACAATAGTATTTGTCAGTGGAAATAAATATTAATCTAGAGGGTTTTTTGTTACATTCTTAACCACTGTCTTTCCAGTCTCTGTTTTGGAAAACTCAAGAGTAAAGCAGAAAATAAAAATATTTGCCATGATGCAAGGGGAAAAGGGCTCCATACAAATACACTTATTTATTAATCATTATTTGAAGTGTCTTAGGAAAGGTGATAGGTTACTCTTTTGACTCTACTCACAGGAACAACTCCATTTGTTTTTAAAGACCTCCTAGGTTAGGCTACACATTTTTTCCAGGACTATTTGGAATAGAGAGAAGAGGACATTTTAAAAAACCAAAACCCAAATAACAGATTTGGCCATCTGGGCAGAGAGCTTTTAAATGGTTAGTTCTTAAAACTTTGGGTTTCAAACCACGTGTATTCAATCACGTAAGTGTCCAATTGTGCCTCTGCTTTTCCTTTTTCATGATCTTTGATACCTATATGGCAGGTAGGCACAACATGGTCCTTCCAAGATGGCAACAGAGGTATTGATTGAATTTGGCCAATGAAATGGAAGAGAATTTCCTCTCAGTTCATTTTTGAACATTTTACCAAAATATTCAGATCATGTATTCAGGACAGAATGAACATGACATTCTTTAAAAATCTGAACACAGGAAAAAGCAAAATGGAAAGTTTTCATCCATCTGTGGTCTCCGTAATTTTATGTGCACTTGAAAGACAACAGTGGCGAGCATAATCTGGAGTTCCATGTTACTAGTAAATACATGATTTGGGCTGACTAAGGACTGTCCCTCTTACTTGTGTAGTACTTCCTTGTACAATGGCACATGTGACAGTTCTACAACCCACAATGTTTCTACCACAATGTTGCCAGGTGTGAACGAGGGTAATCTTGAGGTAGTTATTTAGTCCCTCAGAAATATATAGGGCAGGCAACGTCCACCTAAACACATGCATGTATGCATTTGGTAATTTTACATCCCACACCTTCAGCTCCCGAGAGTTCCCAGGCTGGCAAACAGTACAAATACAATTGTACTAAGAATGCAAAAATAAAACTGCATAATTTGAATTTCAGTCTAATTCAACGCCCATACAAAATTATTTGTGATAGCAACATTAAAACAATATTTATAACACCATCTTCCAGAATTCCCTTTTCTTTATTTCTTTACTATTTAGGCTGATTTGTCTCTGTGCTAAACTGTCCTATAAAATACCTACTTGGATTATCATGTCTTCTGGTTACAAACACTTTGTAATTACACACGTAGCCCATACCGTATAGGATGGATAAAAATCAATGTTTTTTTTTAAAATCAAATCAATTTTTTAAATTTAAATCTTCAAAAAAATCTATTTTTTTATTTACGTCATGATTTAATAATGGACTCAAGTTACAGGAAGCCAGATTTAGGCTGAATATCAGGAAAAACTTCTTAAATGTATGACAATGGAACCAGATACCTCAGGAGGTAGTGAATGCTCCAACACTGGAGGCACTCAAAAGAAAATTTAGACAACCACCTGGCAGATCTGCTTTGATTTGTATTCCTAACTTGAGCAGGAGGCTTAGACTCAACGACCTAATAGGGCCCTTCCAATCACTGATTCCATGATTCTATAAATCAGTTTGAATTAAATCCAATCCACCGTGATACCAAGTCTTACCTTGCTGCGTGTAACATTGCCCTCTTTCCGTTGTTGAAGAACTGGCTGGAGTGGTGGCAGTTCATCTGTAGTTTGCTTCTTTAAAACATGATCTCCAAGGCGATAGGTGGCTTCAACATGTATAGGAGCCAGGATATCCCTTACGTCTTTCTATGAAAAATGGAAACCTAATGAGTTAATTACATAAAAACAAAGAAACATGTGCATCAAAGGTGGGAGATGTGTGGCCCTCCAGGTGTTATTTAAATAACAACTTCCATCAGTCCAAGTTGGGATAGTCAATGATGACAGATGATGGAAGTTGCTGTGCAGGAATATATGGAGAACCATATGTTCCCCGTCAGTGATGTATGTCAAGGAAATCCTCCGTAATATGAAACTCTACTAACTCAAGTTAAGTTTTAACCCACATACTAGTGGGTTGCAAGTTTAATGCAAGCAGCGAAGTAATGGTAGCTTGAGACAAGGGAGGCATGGGCCAAACTCCTGCTGGGACTTTACTCATCCAGAAGAAAAATATGTTGTAAATTGTCACGACCAACTGATGAGGTGCTAGACCCATGCCAGGCACATGCTTAGTTGTGTTATCAGTTGCATAGCCAGCACATGCCATACACCTTGTCAATTAGCAATCAGTTATGGCACATTAAATGACTCCTCTTGCAAATCTGAACAGGATCTTAGACATTAGGCAGAATGAATGATAAATACAGGAAATTACTTCGGATATATAACATGACTTAAAAATAAGATATATTGGTTGCAAGCCTACGGCAACTAGCTATGCTAAAATCAGATATTAAACACTACAAGCCTGTTTTCAATTGCCACTGTAAACAATGAATTAATGACAGTTTGAGATAAGGGAGACACTGGCCAAAACCCTGCTAGGACTTCACTCATGCACAAGAGGACTCCCGTCAGTTGCCATGGATAACTGATGAGGAGAGAGAGGACCAACCTAGCCTCACAGGGGAGGGCATTCCATAACCTGGGGGCCACCATTGAGAAGGCCTGATTTCAGAGTTTCCCCAAGCCAGCTGCTAAAGGCCACTTTCCTGGGAGAGGGTCCATTTCTGGGTGTATAATGTGGATGTCTGAAACCCAAACTTCACCAAACTTGGAGGGATTGTAGAGGAGAGTCGGGAGAAGCTTCACTGTGATTTTGGTGTCTCTAGGTGCCAGAAGGGAACTTTCCTAGCGGGGCCTCTTTGTGGGTGCATAACATGGATGTCCAAAACCCAAACTTCACCAAACTTGAAGAGATTGTAGAGGAAACTCAGGGGAAGCTTCCCCATGAATTTGGTGCCTCTAGGTGCTTGGGGGGGGGGCGTTCTACAGGGTTTAAAAGTAAAAAACAAATTGACAAATAGATTCATTTCATCAGAAAAAAATCATAAATTCGTAATTCATGATTTATTGACCTTGACAAATCACGAATCAAAACAAATCACAATTTTTCTGAGTCATGCCCATCTCTAGATGTAACTAAGGCATGTGCCACTGTAGCTGAATGCCCATTCCCAGATCGGCCTTTCAACTGACCAGACGCCCCTCTGTCCTGTCTCAATGACGTTTCAATCTGTTCGCCCTCATCCAGTCTATCACTGACCCCAGAAACCAATAAAAAACCTAAAGAGCTTCCTTGGGTTTAGATGGAAAAGAGAGATAAATTTGGGTGTCATTCACATACTGATGGCACCAAACTCCAGGCAATCTCTCCCAGGAGTCTCATGTAGACATTGAATAGCATGGGGGACAAAACAGAACCCTGTGGGACCGCACAAGTCAATGGCCAATGCATTGACTAGGAGTCACCCAGCACCACATTCTGAGATTGCTCCTTCAAGAAGGACTGGAACCACTGCAAAACAGTGCTTCCAAGTTCCATTCTAGAGAGACGGTTCAGAAAGACACCATGATTGATGGTAAACGGTAAAGCTGCTGAAAGGTCCAGCAGAACCAACAGAGACAACACTCCTCCTGTCTAGTCAGCAATGTTGATTTTTTAAAAACCCTATGTTTAAAAGTCAGAAAGCTACTGATTATCCTTTGGATGTCTCTGCTTTTAATTCTAATCTCCAGCCTTGCATTGCCCAACATACATTCTCCAGTTCTCTCATCTGTTTACTTTCCCTGCATCTGGTCTGGATTACTCCCATTTCACTTATGAATTATTAACATTTTTAAAAGATATTACATACATGATTTGCTCAAGAAACTTTCAGGACACATTAAACTGCATTAGTTTCACAGAACTACAACAGTCACAGAAGGAGGAGGGGACACTTACAATATGTCTAACTTCAACATTAAACAAAAAAGAAACAAAGGAATGGCCCAAAAGTTTGACTTTGAATCAAAATCTGGGTATTCAGAATACCCAGATCTTGAGACATGCAGTCTGAAAATTAATCCATTAGTGTTTAAACTTCAGAAACTGAAATATCAATTCATTACTGTTAATATTAAAATTTGATACTGTGCAACTTGTTGAACTGACTATATTAAATTATTACTTAACTAGTGGAAGCAGCAGAAAGAGAACAAGACAGAGCACGAGATGGATTGACTCAACAGAGGAAACCACAGCCTTTATTGTACAAGACCTGAGCAGGGCTGTTAGTGACAGGAGGTTTTGGAGGTCATTATTTCATAGGGATACCATGAGTTGGAAGCAACTTGGTAGCATTCCACCACAACACAGATAAACAGTAGGTTCTAGACCGTTCTTTCAGTGTTGGTCCTTAATGGCACATTTGCCATTGGCTCCTTTTGTTGTTTTAAAACTGCCCTCATCCACATAGCACTTTTAAAGAAAAGAGATAACCAATCCCATAATGCATGTGTTAAACTAGGAATGACCCACTCTCATTGAAACCCATGCTACAAAGAAAGCTCTGTTTAGGGGAGAATTTATGCAAATCAGACCAGCTGCCTTTTCCAGTTGGAGTCAGAAGCTGCTTTTGCTCCATATCACTGGAAATGCCAGAATTGTTCACAGTTCAGAAAATATTCTGAAATTAAATTATCATGGGGGACTAGAAGCAGAACTTTTCATCTGTGGTGACTGTCCCCTGGAGGAAGTCCGTGTGCTAGGAAATGGGTTGCTATGACCTGGAGTGTAGCCTGTAGGACAGGAAGCTGGAAATTTTCGCATTGCTTATCCTAGGTTTTCTGATGACTGCTATTGAAACGTAAGTAAAATACGTAACAAATTCTTAACTGTATATAAAGTAGTGGCTTGAAGCATAGTTAGTTACCAAATGGCTTGAGAACTGTCTATATCATTTGGAAGTCAATAGTTTCACAGGAACTCAACATTAAAATGACGCTTTGCTACTAAAACCATTTCTAATTAAAGGCATGTGTGACAATAAATAACAATTGTCATTGATATTACTTTACATACAGTAGTACTATATTTATTCATGGCATTTAGGGTCATTTTAGAAAGAAAGAAAGAAAGAAAGAAAGAAAGAAAGAAAGAAAGAAAGAAAGAAAGAAAGAAAGAAAGAAAGAAAGAAAGAAAGAAAGACTAAAAACTTAAGTGAACAATAATAAATTAAATCCTTTTAAAAAAAAAACTCCTTTGGTTTATCAACGTGGGATACTGCTTCTATGTCTATAATTCAAAATGCCAGAAACGGACAATATGTCTTGCAATATTGGGTCCACATTGTCAGCAGGGAAAGGATGCAAAACTTTACGTAGCAAAGGGCAGCCTGAATGTTGTCAACACCAATGTCAGCAGTCAAGATGGACTATACCAGGGGTTCCCAACTGTGGGTAATCCAGATGTTCTTGGACTGCAACTCCCAGAAAGCTTCACCACTAGCTGTGCTGGACAAGGTTTCTGGGAATTGCAGTCCAAGAACACCTGGGTTACCCAAGGTTCGGAACCAATGGTATATGATCCCTTCTTGCGCTCATTACCATTCACAAACGGATACTGAACAAGGAACAATGCCAGAACCTAGCTCTTTTCTTTTTTCCTTTTTCATCAGTTAACTACATCTTATCCAAACTCAGCCATGACTTTTGCTTTGTGACTACACACTGTCTACACTAAGTCTGCCAAATAAGGTTCTGATTCATCGACTCATTCAATAATGATACCTTTCTGTTTGGAGGGCCTCCTTCTATCACTGATGGCTTACAGAATGCCATTTTGACCAGTCACGTAATATCAAAGGTGCGCTTTGGTGCGCCTTTAATAAAAGCAGTGCAGAACAGCATAAAAACATAGCAACAGGGACAAAAAACAAAACAAAGTCGTGTTAAAACTGAAAATGCAATGTCCCAGAAAGCAAGGGTGAACAGAAAGATATCTACCTGATATGAAAAAGACAGTACTTGGCACCAGCCAAACCTTCCCAGGAAAGTTATACCGAACCTGAGGTGCTACGTCAGAAAAGACTGGCCATGGATCACCACCTGCCTTGCCCCTGAAGACATGGACACACAGAAGGACTTCTAAGCAATAGCTTCATAAGAGGGTAATTTAATGTTTGCAAAAGCCATGAGTCTGCATACTGTGCTTTTAATAACAGACAGTAGCTGGTGACCATGTTATTCTTCCTTTTGTGAAAGGCGGGGTACCTAATGATTTCTGCAGATCCCACTGCTAGGACACAGCCCTCTCTTGCTGGCAGCCATCGCTTTATCCCAACAAGTCTTACTTAAGAAGGAGAACACATTACCCTCATGAATGCTTGGTGAGTTCTACAAGTAACGTTGTGGCTACTGTAAATCTTGATGCTTCCAGAGGTTGTTTCAGATGTCCCATTAGATGCAAAGTAAAACCTAGCTGCCAATTCTGCCCTCCTGCTGACATCCAGGCTTAGATTATAAAGCAGCACTGTAAAAATTAAGGAAGAGATGATCTACAAGCGAGGATTTGGAAAGTAATTTCAAACGCGTTACTCTATGTTAATTTAAAACGGATGAATGAACTATACCAGGTGCCTTCTCAAAATATCATACACAATTCCATAATCATTCAAAGGCTGGAATCCTGTTGCCACAGCTCTTTGCACGCAAGGCTGATGACATCATCAGCCATTGCCTTTTATCTTTAATTAAAACATTCCTATTCTGCTCCCTACTCCTAAATTCTGAGACTCCCTAAGGATCCCTTTTGACCTGAAGAAGACTTTGATGGCCTCCGGATGCAGGGGAGCCTTTCATGTCCAAAAGCTGCCACAGCCATCAGCTTTATGCACACAGAGCTTCACCAGCTGAGTACCCGCTTAAATGCTGTAGACCTCTGCATTCAGATCTTCAGCACACAATTCCTACAAATTCTTAGAAATAAAATTATATCCATACATGTTTTCACTGGCACTGCTACAGTCTCAGCACCTGAGCTTTGAAAGTCTCAGCAACTTTATCTCATCTAGTACAGCCAGCATTTGCAAAGCCACAGCCAATACCAACCAAGTGTATGGCACTCATTCACTTGGACAGCAAGCATAAAAATACATAGAACCCCATACACTGTTCCAAAGTGGTAAATTACATCTTAACAAGTGTGTTGCTCCCACACATAACCTAAGCATTCTATCCCAATTGTAACATTTTATATCATCCCCCCAAATACTGGTGAGTTGGTTTCAATTTGGTATAACAGCTAGAAATAAATTCCACTTAAGGAACTAGCAGTAAGCCACTTTTCAAACAGACAAATCAATGCACATATTCAATCAGCAGAGAGCTGAGAAAGAATGCTGAAACATGGATCAAGCAGCTTACCAATATACCCTGGAACAGTTTGGCCGCTATAGTTAAAACAAAGCATCAGATCCACACATACTGCAGGTTTTCCATGTAATAAACAATTCAACTGAGTTCGATTCACTGACTCAGGGTGTTTCAACAATGCTTCAACAACTACCACTGCCCTTGTCCTAGAAAATAAGAACAGATTACCACAGGATGCTCTTTTATGATGTCACATCCCCATGCATGGTTCATGTTCATCCAATTGTTGTGAACAGAAAGAATATTTATTCATTATGTCTTGGATTCTAACAATCCAGCTACATGCCCCATGCAGTGTGTAGGTTGTCATTTCCCCCCCTGACTTTTGTCAAACTGTGATGTAAACTTGGAGGGCAAATCCAGACCAAGTCCACTGAAAGTGGACGACATTCATCCTTCCATTTCCAGCTCCCACCAAAAATCCATTTCACAGGCCAACCAACAATAGATGCCACTGGTGTGTATGTTTTACTGTTGTTAATAGCTGTTCTGCGGAGTGGATTTCAGGAGGACAAGCAAGCAGGGACAACCGACTTCAGTAAGAGTAGAAGGTATCCTATCTACAACTATATTAATAGGTCCCAGGAGATAAGTGGGTAAACAAATAAGGTACACTTAATTTGTGACTATACATTTTCCACAGATTTATGCCAGTGGGATTATGTAATAAAAGTATTTAAGAATTCTGGGCGTCTTTGTTACAGTGCTATTTCCTGAAATAACAATCATCATATGACCACACCTTGTGCAAGCACACAGACACAATGCAAGTGTGGAAGGGACATGGCTGGGCATGCAAGCTTAACCCTCAGCTGCTTTTACTCAATGTGCAATCTGTAAGGCAACTGGGAAGCATAAGGACCTGGGAGGCTGGTGTACATGCGTTCCCACGTCTCTTTTGCAAACATTAGATTATGTGAACAAAGAACTTCAGAAGACTTACATCTCCTTTTTGGTTATTTTGGTGCATCTTTGATTCTCTGACTTTTACAAAATATATGACATGGAAGGAGTGAGAGGAATCTAACAAAGCAATTGGTAAACTGCTATTATGAAATTGCACAACAAGCTTAATGTTGCTTTTAGCTAACACGCAGTGGCTAAAATTCTGTTGCTTAGCACAGTAAAGCCCAGTAGAGTAGTTCCATGGAATCAATGGGGATTTAGTGAGTCAACTCCTCCAAAAGTTTCATTGATTCAAATGGGTCCATTTTAACATAGCAGTTGAATCAATGGAACTTTTGGAGGAGCCAAAATTCAATGGGCCTACTCTAATGAAATTTACTATGTTAAGCAACAGGACTTTGGCCAATAAGTCCCAAATGGGTTAGTGTGCTTCTATGGACTTACAGAAAAAGAAACACACACACTGCCTTTGAAAGTAAAAATCCATGTTAATACACAACTATCAATCCACATCAATTAACATTTAACTAGTTACTATCTTTAACCCAATTTTGAACTACACAAATAGCAATTTCCAAAATTTCTAAATTTCCACTCAATTCAAATTAATTTCAGGGCTGTTAATTTTTAACTTTAACCAGTTACACTTTTTCTACTCTTCCCCATGGCTTTGTCCGACACATGGATTTTGACACAATCTCAGCCATGATAATCTCTTAGGGACATCACAGCCATGCATTTTTCTGTATGCTAATATTTTAAATCCGCCAGTGGAGTTGAGAGCTCCAGAGCTTAATGACTACGTTCAGAGCTTGATAAAGAGCCTTATAGGGTCAGTAGCATACTGCAAATTTATTTAATTGCATCTCATAATTTAGCATTATGTGCAGTTGTCTCTAAGCACTGAAATGTCTTCAGCTCACCTCAGCAGCACAGCAGAATCTGACAAAAAAGCGCCAACAGCTACATCTGTAGGGAGAAAAAAAATAACAGATTGATGATGATCATTAGTCACAACAAATTGTCTCTCAGACACAATCCCCTTATTGCATATTCACCTCTTTGACTGTATTAAATTGCTATTTGCACATTATTAATTAGAGGGGATATGGTGGTACATTAAGGTACATCTATCACGAAAACTTCCTGAACAGAATAATTGAGATATAGCTATTTTGCTTTTATTCCTTCCATTAAATAATTCCTCAGCAACTGGTAAATATCACAGTTAAGCTGCTACTGAAATCTGTGCAACAGTTCTAAAACTGAAGAAGATAATTATACAACTATTCAGCCATAATGTTCTTAACAAGAATATTGACAAGAAATAATAAATCTCCTTTTCAAATTGTAAAAGAAGAGTGTAGAATCTGAAACATAGGGCAAAAACTAATAATAAATCTTTTGATTAGCCTCTTCATAATGGATTTTTTTTTTTTTGCACAGAAGAAGAAAAGACACATGATGTAAGAGCCCCACCTCCAAAGTTCTCAAGATTTCCAGCACCAAAATGAACTCCATGGCACAGGAGTTAAACTTCAGTACTGCAGTCAAGCCTCTGTTAATCCGAGGGGTTAGCTGGCTTAAGCTTGACTCAGTCTTCCATCCTTCCAAGGTCGGTAAAATGAGTACTCAGCAAATGGGGGGGGGGGGGGGGCAACATGTTCCTTGCATAATTATATTGTAAAGCACCCAGAGTGTGCTTCAAGCACTATGGGGCGCAACGTACCCTCTAATTTTCAGCCCTGCTGGGTCAGGCTCTGCCTCTCTCTCATGCGATGTTGCCCCTAGATGCATATGTGAATCCCGCCCCCGCCCCCCAGGGTTCCATCACGACCAGAACCAAAGGGGTTGAAAACGATTGCTGCATGGAGGATGAAGAAAGCTGTGCAGAGGGAGGCGGAGTCTCCTGCGCGCATGTGCGTGGCTTAGAGGGAACCTAGATGGCACAATATATATGCTGAAATGGCCACCACCACAGGTTCTACATATTTTTGTGGTGAGGCCCAAGATACAAACAAGGATACTTAACATCCACCCCACAATTTTGAAACACAATCATTTGGAGAAGTCTATGCACAGTCGACCCAATGCATGACAAATTCCTCTTTCATGCCTTTGGCATCAATGAGGGAATGCCAGTGACACTGGGAGTGGGACTAACAGACGGGGCCACTTCTTTGGCCCCTCCACATTTTGTCTGAAGAAGACACAGACGAAAATTTCTGGAGACGTCCACTGTGTTGTTCTTTCGATAATGTGGGGAAGTTTCAGGCAGCAACCTTTGGAATAGTCTCAGTAAATAATACTTCCCAAGTTGCAATAGCAAAGGGTAGGATCACAATAGAAGTTGGTAAAGTTATCTAAATGTGCCCGACATCTTCGATAAATCTTCATTTTTTTCTTTTTTAGTTTCTTAATAATGTGAATAGAAGAGGGTATTTATTCATTTGGATTATCAGATGACTTTTTTGTGCCTAAAAATTGGTGCCTAGGTTGACTGCAGTAGTAGCTGCACCAGTACAACTCCATGAAACAAGAATATATATAACAGGGATTAAGTGTTATGTCAGTATCATAAACAACTACACTGACACAAAACAAGTTCCAATTGATACCTGTATGTAATACCTGTATTGATACCTGTCTTCTTGGAGGTAAAACGAAGCAGAAACATGGCAAATATAATCAAAATAAATTTTAATTTTTCTTGCATTTCATTTCATATTTAGAAGATTAGACCCATTTGTCCTTCATGTCTTCTCTATATAATGGTTATCAAGACATCTCAAAAATCCACATGAATCCTTTACTCAGAAGTAAGTTCTCTATTATCTTCCTCCTGAATAGACAGACCCCCAAACATGTTCAATTGCTCATAAAATGCTTTCAGAAGGATAACATTATTTCCCCTTGACACAAATGTCTTGTTTTCAAGCAAGCCAAATGCTATCAACAGTGGCCACTGAAAGATGAAATCATTCACAGGTACTTTGATGACCCTTTTGTCATAGAGGCAATAAGATTCCTTAGTAGGAGCTACATTTTGTTTCTGCTTCTTCACTGTCTTCTTTCCAAATTAATAGACTCCAGTACATCCCAGGGAAAGTGGGAGCACTGAAAAATAAAACTGGCAGACCAGGATTACAAGTCTATACCCACTAACCTGGGAAAATGCTATATTTAACTCAGTGGCCATATGCTATGGGTTCCATGAGGCATCCGTTGGCAATTGTGCCAGTCAGCTCACCTATACTGCAAGGCAGCCATGGTTCTCTTTAGCTTCCTCTGCTCAGAGAAACAGCTGCACACCCACTTACACAGTGGGTGGGAAGAGACAAGGGAAAAAACAGCTGCACAATTGTCTACAAAGACTTTATCTGTACAATTTTAGACATCGAGACGAACGTCTATGTATACCTCTATGGACATGTGACCTGGTTGTTTTAAAATGATGCTTTTCAAAAACACTAATACTTCTGAAAAGTCTAGTGTGCTTTATCAACTTTTTCATATTGTTTTCATTCTACTCATTTGTATTATTTGTATCCCACCTACGTTTTAGAAAAAGTGGACAACAAGCACCACAGTCTCTCTGCTGCTTTACATAAACGATTCTGAAGCAAAACGCTCAACTCACCTGCGTACCCATTGTTGTCTACATCAATTCTCCCCGATATGGATTGACCAAACATGCGTAAAGTGTTGCTGATCTGATGCCCCTGTATTCTCTTAAAAAAAAAAAAAGATAGCCATTTAAGGATATCTAAAAATTGTGTCACCATGTTTGAGAGTGTATGTCTTTTTTTAAATGAAGTAATAGCTAATAAATAAAGAAATAAAGCAAATCAGTTTTCCTGATAAATTATTTCCTTTTCTCACCATAGTGTTTTCACATCCAATTTCACATTTAAATAATGTTACATTCAGCTCCATTGGAAACATTCTCTTTATTATTCTCTTACGAGGCCTTGCCAAGACACTCTGCCACAAACTCACCCCACGGGAACTCTTCCTTACTTTGGAAGGACGTGAGTGTTGATGGGACAAGGAAATAGGAATGCTGGGTATCAAGAGAATCTTAGTCCACATTTACACTTGCCCCATTTGGAATGGTGTTCCTCCTTGAACAGAATACATCATCATCGTCATCATGTGCCATCAAGTCTATTCTGAATATGTTGTGGTTTTCCAGGTGGAGAATACCCAGAAGTGTTTCCCATCCCTTTCTTCTGGGGCAACCCTGGGACTGTGCAGTTCACCCAAGGCCACACAGGCTGGCTCTACTCACAGGAGGCACAGTGGGGAACTGAAGTCCTCACTCCACAACTAGACAGCTAAACCACCAAGCTATCCAGCCAGCTTCATTGGTGCCCGTTAAAACAGTGCTGACTAAAGAACTACACTTGGTTGCTTTTGCAGTTGGGACAGACCCTAAAACCTCAATCCTAGTTTCATATTACTACTCATGCAGTTTGTCCTAGTTTTCTTACACGAGCTACTCTAGTTTTTACTCCTGGAGAAAGACAGAAAGATTAGCAACCTCTTTCCCTAATAAATGAAAGAAGGCGTAAGAGTGAACCATTCCTTCTTATCTCATCTTTCCCTCCAACTCAACCAGTAGTTACTCTGATGGATTATCTTGCTGTTTGGAAATGTGTTGTCCTTAAACTGCAATTCTACTAGGCCGGGACCATGTCACTTTTATGTTCAGTTTTGTGCTTTACTTAGGGTTAACAGCTGGATACTTTTAAATCTACAGTATAGTCACAGGGACCGCTTAAAGAGACTCACCTGTGAGAAAGCAGGTGATATGCCGTTCTTCCTGCCATTATATATGTAAATTGCCCCTTCTAAATCATTTTCCTGTGGAGCTCCAATGGCTACATCTATAAAGGAACAGACAGAAAAGAAATGTTTGCGTTAAAGACATTGAAGATGCCAGTGTATTAACTTACATGCATATCAGTTTGTCCCAGTTTTGTATGTGGATGTGTTTATTTTAACGTAGGGAGATAAAGATTATTTCACACCATCTGGAAAGGTGGAAATATAGTTTCCCCATCACCACTAACTGTTTAATTAGCAGTTAAAGGTTGCTGGAAGACTGGGAGGGGAAGAGAGCAAAACACTATTGGATAAAGGGACAGAAACTTCAAGGTTATCGGTTGAGAGCCACCTTGAGTCCCCTATCGGGTGAAAGGCGGCATATAAACAAACAAGCAAACAAATAAGGTGAATAAAGTGGCATAAAGAGCAATAATGTATAACAATCCATCTAAAAGTCATACTCACGTAGCCAGACACTGAGGGAAAGCTTGCCTGAAGAGAAAGGTCTTTTTGCCTGCTTGCCAAATGGATGGGAGAAGTCAGAAGAAGTCTGCTTGGAATGGAATGCACCACCAGTTTTGGGGAAAGAAGTTACTGCTAATTTCTAATACAGTAGGTTGATCATAACCACACTTCCATTTCTTCCAAAACTCCTTTTCCCCTTCTTCACTTGTGTCATCAAACATCAGAATTTTTTTTGCTTGTCAACAAAGATCAGGCCTTTCTCTTGGTCCTATCACCCTCACAAGCGTGATTGGTCGGGACAGGGGAGAGGGCCTTCCCTGTTGCTGCTCCCAGACTCTGGAACTCCCTCCCACTGGAGGAAGCCAGGATGGCGCCATCTTTGCTATCCTTTCACAAGCAGGTGAAGACCTTTCTTTTCAGGCAGGCTTTTCCTTACTGACTGGCTGCCTGAGTGGGATTTTTTTTTTTTTTAAGGATGGTTGTACCTTACTGCATTGAATGCATTTTGGTGTATTTTAGCAATCTGACTGCTGCGGTTTGGACCAGCTGAAGTTTCCTGACATTTTCCATAGGCACCCCACATAGAGTACATTACAGTAATCCAACCGGGATGTAACTAAGGCATGTGCCCCGTGGCCAAATCAGACCTCTCCAGGAACCTCTCCAGTATGAGCACAGTAATGACAGAGATACTATTTGTTTAAGCCAAGGCACTTATTTTCCTCCTTTAAAAAACTCTTAACAACCGATTAGTGCTTTGTGATGGGCAAAGCAGTTAAAAGGCAAACGAAGGCAACTGGTTATAAGCAAATGAGTGTTTTCTATGCCTGGGTAGTTTTATTCCTGCAAAAGAATTGAGGAAAAAGAAGGGTAATCCTTTCAATTACCTAAAGCAATAGACAGAGTAAGTGATCCATGGAGAAAAGAGTTCTATTGCTTCGAAATACATCTCGCTTTGAAGAAAAGTACTTGAAAATCAAGGTCTTTTTTTTTTTTCCAAATTGAAGTTTCCTGTATCCAAATAAATAGTGTTCCCCAACAGAGAGAGAAACTAGACAGACAGACAGGATATTATCACAAACTACTGCCATGAGGCAGCTGCCTCGCTCTGCCTAATGGTAGGGCCAGCCTTCCTGAGGATCAGTCTCTCATCAGCAGTGAGCTGTAAATTTGTTGTTCGTTGTTGTTGTTTAGTCGTTAAGTCGTGTCTGACTCTTTGTGACCCCATGGACCAGAGCACGCCAGGCCCTCCTGTCTTCCACTGCCTCCCGGAGTTGGGTCAAATTCATCTTGGTAGCTTTGATGACACTGTAAATACCAGAGGCTATATGCAAAACAGAGGACCAACATGCTAATACTTTAGCTGACCAAAATACTTACATGTTATTCCACTCACTGGCTGTTTCGAGAAAGTCTATCATGACTTCTGAACACAGTTCTCTACTAGAGATGGGGAGCATTTGTATATGAATACTAATATCCCCACGCAGCTGGACTTAACGAGGATACACCCCCCCAGGTCTGGATCGTCCACTCATGCAATTGGGTGGAAGCCCTGCTCATCCTTCCAATCGCACCCAGAGCGTTGCTCTCTTCCCGCTTGGCTGGCGATTCGGCAGCCATAAAGGGAGACTCATCCTCCCTCCCACTGCCTGGAGCGGCCAGCCGAGCGGGAAGACAGCAATGCTCCGGGAGCGATTGGAAGGATAAGCAGGGCTGCTGCCACCGGCAGACACATGAGCAGACAGGCCGGCCACAGGGGCCAGCCCCTCGTTAAGTCCATCTGCAAAGATATTTGTATTCGTATTCGAATACGAATACCTCTATCTCTACTCTTCTTTTCCATTTTATTACTATAGATTTTTTTAAATATACTTGTCAGTACCTTCAAAGCCATCATTATCAATGTCTCCTAAGTTGGCAATGGAGTCTCCAAACCTCGCTGCATACAGATCACTCCCCATCAGTGCTGTTTCCAGTTGGGTCATCTCTGCTCCCTAGAAAAAAGGAATACTTCTGCATCACAACAGAAATGGCAGGTGCATCAATATAGTGCTTTAGTGACCCTACAGGTGACTAGAAAGGCAGAATATGTGCAAACTCTACAGGAGGAAAGTAAGAATTCTTCTGTTTGGGCAAAGACAAACACTTTGAAATCAATGAGATTTCAACATGAGAGAATTAAGCATATCCTTAAGCTTTTCTATTGATAATAACGAGGACAATGTTAATCTTTTAATTTTTATTTTGCCATCAGTGTAAAATCTTTATGCCTAACAATTCATCATTTAGCTTTCTTGGCCTTTCCCAAATGGAGAGCCCTGCCTCTCTGCTCTCTCTCTCTTTCCCTTTCTTGAGTCTTTTGAAGAGTGTTGTTGAAAGGAGTCATGTCTGTCAGTTTCCTGTTTGATCTGTTCATAATTGTCAGGTCAAGAATCTGCGCACAGCCAAATCTACCATCAAGTACTGACCACTTCATGGAGCAGAGGGAGGAAGCAAAAAAACTGTGCTAACTATTTTAATTTTATCTTCAAACGTGCTTTTCCTTAGTGACTGGCAATCTGAAAGGTTTTTTTTAATGGATTCTTGTGCTCTGTTGCTTTTTAGTATTCACTTTATTTACCATTTTAAATATAATGCTTATTTATTGTTTTTAGCTTTTAAATA
Source organism: Intellagama lesueurii (assembly GCA_037013535.1). NCBI lineage: Eukaryota > Metazoa > Chordata > Lepidosauria > Squamata > Agamidae > Intellagama > Intellagama lesueurii. Next base: position 158,768,555 of record JBAJHW010000001.1, on the reverse strand, counting down.
TTGTCTTTTTAATTATGTGAGCCGCCTTGGGTCTTTTTAAGGAGAAAGGCAGGATAAAAATATTACAGATAGATAATCAGATTCATAAGAAATCCTGCTCTCTCCCCCCCCTCCCCATTTTACCCAGGGTCCTGTTATTTAAATCCACTGGTATTAAATCCAACTGCTTAAACTCAGGGGTGAATTGCTGATAGTTAAGATGTCAGTGGATGTATTCCTGTCATACATCAGTCATGTGACTTGGCACATGACAGGAAATACAAATGCCAATGTCTCAACTAGTAGCACTTTACATTTGAAATTAATGCCCTTGGACTTATGTTGGCATAAATATTCAATTGGATGTTGGCCCTTGGTCTACAAACACAGGCTTGGCCAATTTTTGCACCATGTGAAAAATTTATTTTAATTTATTCACCATGTGAAATTCAGATCCAGTGTAGTATGTTTTTCTGCTCGTAGTAGCTTTTTTCTATTGCACTTAGTCAAAACCCTGTTTTTCTCAGAACACATGTAGGATACAAATCCCATTAGATTACACTGACATGTTTGATTAATAAATTTCTGCCTTTATTTAATTGCAATTGTGTTATCTAACTTTCCTCTCAAAGTATGGAGTGGCAAGGTCATGTCTTCTAGATGGTAATTAGTAGGGCTGTCAACTCATAATGAAAGTCATGATTGATAGAGTAAATCTGCTTTCCTTTACCTATGAATAAAATATAATTGTAAAATTAAAAAAAAAACACTTCAAGAGGGTCCTTCTCAGGGCTATTGACAAGTCATCAGACCCAAGTCCCAAGTCCCAGTTCTAGTCTTTGGGCCTCAGTCTTGTGTCCCAAGCCTTGAATCTGATTTTCGAGACATCTGCCCCACCCACCCCCAGCTGATAGGCTGGCACATGCACAGAGACAGTGGGCCGCCCTACCTGCCATCCACCCACCTATGTACCTCCATCCATGCATCTGCTGCCCAGCTGATAGGCCAGTGCATGAGCCGAAGAAGGGGCCGACTTCCCTCCCCAGAGCCAGCTGCTGCCTCTGCGTATGCGCCAACCTATCAGACAGGTGGTAGGTGCAGGGGCAGAGGCAGCAGTCGGATCCTGGAAAGGAAGCTGGGCCTGCTGCCTCTGAGGATGGCAGAAGTGGGCGGCAGGTAGGGAGGCTCACAGGGACTCAACAACACGATTCAAACAAATGGGTCCAGGTCATGAGTCGAGCCTTGAGCCCCCACTCCCCGAAACCACCAAGTCAAGTCCGAGTTCAGTTGCCGGTGTGACTTAAGTCAAACTTGACAGCAAGTTGCAACTCATGTGTCCCCCATCCCTGGTCCTTCTCAAATTGTTTGTTTACAGATAAAATAATAATTGTGTGCCATCAAGTCCGTTCTGACTGGTGACCCTTTTCAAACTTTTCCAGGCAGAGAGCACTCAGAAGTGGTTTATTATGGCCTTCTTCTGGGGACACCCCGGAACATGTGCAGGTTGCCCAAGGTCACACAGACTGACTCTTCTCTTCAGATGCTCAACAGCTTGGAACTGAACTTCCAACTTCTGGCTTGGCAGCCAAATACCAAACTCATTGAAAACAGTTCCTAAAGAAATGAGCCCCAGAGCTCAAGCTGATGGTTGCCTAAGACAGGAGAAGACTGTGCCATTTTCATTTAAGTATCAAGTGGTGGTGGGGGAGATGAGAAGGATGAGAAGAAGAAGAAGAGAAAGGAAGAGGAGGAGGAGATGAGGAGGAGGAAGAAGAAGTGGCACAGCAACAGCAACAACCAAGAGGATATGGCACGTTGCTTGAGGCAAGACAGGAATACTGATGTGAGATTCGTGGGTATTGTAAGGAGACAGATTGTAATACAAAAGCACAGGTTAAAGCACCTTGCACCACTTCACATGGCAGGTAGGAAATTTCACACTGAACCCCTCTCCTCAAGGCGAAGAAAATTCCTACACATATTTTTAAAAGATGTGAGGGAGAGTGATTCTTATAGCCTACTCTTCTCCTTGTGTGGCACAATATCAATATTAATATTAATCCGTTTCAAACATAGGGGCATTCTCTGACATGGTTCAGTCCAGAAACAGTTCAACATTTACCATACTATCTCTTCCTGCATAACTCCAGTGGGCGCTCTCTGTCCTTGTTTAAACTGCTCTCTTTCATTTCAATACATGCAGATGTACACACAGTATTTTTTTTTAATATAGGGCTTTGGGCCCTATATTATTATTATTGTTGTTGTTGTTGTTGTTGTTGTTGTTAATATGCCGCATTTCTCCCAACAAGGGACGCAAAGCGGCTCATAACATTAAAAGTCACACAATTAAAAACACAATAACTTAAATATTAAAAGACAAATAAAACAATATATGATTTTAAATACAATCAAAAGATTAAAACATGAAAACATGAAAAAGATTACAATTATCTGCTAAAATAGGATTCAGGAATTCAGTTATAATTGTTAAAAGCCTGCCTGAAGAGATGGGTCTTTAGCTTTTTTTTTGAAAGGATAACAGGGAAGGGGCCATCCTGATCTCCCGAGGGAGAGCGTTGCATAGCCTGGGAGCTGCCACCGAGAAGGCCCTCTCCCGTGTCCCCATCAGCTGTGCTTGTGCTGGCAATGGGACTGAGAGGAGGGCCTCCTCTGCTGATCTTAATCGCCGAGAAGGCGCATATAGGGAGATACGGTCCTTCAGGTAGCCTGGACCCAAGCTGTATAGGGCTTTATAGGTAATGACCAGCACTTTGAATCGGGCCCAGAAACGGACTGGTAGACAGTGCAGTTCTTGTAATAGGTGCGTTATATGCTCCCTGTAGCTGGCCCTAGTCAGTAGTCTAGCTGCAGAGTTTTGCGAAGTTTCCGAACCGTCTTCGAAGGGGTTACAGTAATCCAAACGGGATGTAACTAAGGCATGTGTCACTGTAGCCAGATCCGACATCTCAAGGAACGGGCGCAGCTGGCGCACCAGCTTTAGCTGTGCAAATGCACTCCTAGCCACCACCGAGACCTGGGCATCCAAGCTTAGGGATGAATCCAGGAGTACACCCAAGCTGCGGACCTGAGTATTCAGGGAGAGTGTAACCCCACCCAGCACAGGTAGTATCCCTATTCCCTCATCTGCCTTCCGAGTAACCAGGAGCACCTCTGTCTTGTCTAGATTAAGTTTCAGTTTGTTTGCCCTCATCCCGCCCATTACTGATGCCAAGCACTGGTTTAGAGTCAAAACAGCTTCCCTGGAATTAGATGGAAAGGAGAGATAGAGTTGGGTGTCATCCGCATCCTGGTGACACCGAATCCAAAACTCCGGACAACCTCTCCCAGCGGTTTCATGTAGATGTTAAAAAGCATGGGTGACAAAGCAGAACCCTTAGGAACACCACAGGCTAATGGCCAGGGCTTTGAGCAGGATTCACCCAGCACCACCTTCTGAGTTCTCCCCTCCAGGAAGGACTGGAGCCACTGTAAAACAGTGCCTCCGAGTCCCATCCCAGAGAGACGGCCCAGAAGGATACCATGGTCGATGGTATCGAAAGCTGCTGAGAGGTCCAGCAGAACCAAAAGGGACACACTCCCCCTGTCCAGTTCCCGGTGTAGGTCATCCACCAAGGTGACCAAAGCTGTCTCTATCCCATAGCCAGGCCTGATACCAGTTTGAAATGGATCTAGATAATCTGCCTCATCCAGGAATACCTGGAGCTGAGAAACCACCACACGCTCCAGTACCTTGCCCAGGAATGTGATGTTTGAGACTGGCCAGTAGTTATCCAGTACACTGGGATCCATACATTAGCAAAAAAAAAGGAAAGCTATACATAAAGCTATACATAAAATAAAACACTGATGTCAGAGATGCAGGTTTGCACATAATAGATAACAGGTCAATAAATGTATAGGACTAACAATTCTGTTTATGGCAAGGCTGTTGTGCTTTCAACAGCTTATGAAAGGATATAAATTTGCCAGGTACATTTTTTCAGTACCACTGCAATGCCATGGCAGAAAGACTTTTACCTGTTCTAGGATGGTGCCAAAGGTACAAGAATCACTTGTGAAAAACTGATTCTTTGCATCAGCCCTTGCTTGGAATCAATCCACATCACCCTTGTCATAAAATAAAGAAATACTCACCGATCCTGAGTTAATGTAAACATAAACTCTTCCTTCTTCTCTGACTTTACTATGCATTGGTGCTCCAACAAGTAAGTCTGAGAGGCCATCTCCATTCAGATCCACTGCGCAGACAGTAGCTCCAAAATAAGAACCAAGCTGACCACAAAGGAGAGAGATTTAGCTACTGATTCATCATGGCATAATACTGGATATATCAAGTTCAGCCTTCATCAGTATAAAAGCATTACCTTTTTACCCTTTAGTTCAGTCAGAATTGAGAGATGCTTTGGCTCTATTTTGAAAATGTATGCCTAAAATAGAGAAATAACAGGTGTTAAGTGCATCACGGGTCTCTCAAAAGCAGAAACATTTAGCAGGAGGTAGAATAAAGCCAAGCCAAGCCAGAAGGTCAAGGAGAACCTCTTCACTCTGTTTTCAACCTCACGTATCCATCCACTCCAGATCCCATCTTTGGGCAATGCCTGCATATGGATGCTTAAAAGTAACAAATGCTTATGTCTTTACATTTTTTAATATAATGTCTTTTATATTTTTAAAGTGTTTTTAATTTTTTTTAAAAAAAATGTTTTTATCTACTTGTTTTAAACTGGTTTAATCAGTTTTTAAAATATTGTGATCGATTTAGTGTCATTTTAAGCTTTTAAGTATAGTCTATTCTAATATTGTAAGCTGCTTTAAGTCCTCTTGGGTAAAAAAAAGGGGGGGGGGGGTATAAATAAAACACTCCCTCCTGTCTCATCAGAGACACCTGGCACATTACATGAAACTATCCTTCCCATCATGTTTCAGCCTCTGGTTAATTACTGCACTGAGAGAAAACAGAGACAACAGGCCTGTTGTGACGGACTCTATTCCCTTCCATAGGGCTTAACAAGAGTGCCTAGGCTCTCCCCTTCCCGCCTGTCACTTTCCCTGCACGGAGAGGGACATGCCTGCAGAGGAGGTTCCTCCTCACATGATCTTTCCAGGGTTCTTCCTCACATGCAGAGTCTGCACACAAGCAGAAGCCTCTCCACTGCAGAGACGTTGCTTTCCACGTGGAAGAAGCAAGACAGAGATGGAAGGGCCGGGCAGTCTCCTCTCACTGTCCTGGAGAGAACTAGGTGAGTAACGACTTTAAAGGGCTTAAGGCCTGTGCCCTCGCACGCTGGACCAAGGCAACGCTTCAGTGGAGAGGCTAACAATGCCAGCTCCTGCATCTCTTTTGATCAAAGGCGTGCAATTTGAAAGATGTCACTGTTCACCTCTCAGATCAAATGTACACAGAGAGCGACGTTTATTAGATTAAGCAGCACTCACAACATGAAAAATCCTTACTCCATCACTGTCCATGCAGAGAAAGCAACCATGGGGTGGGGAGAGCCTAGACACCCCTGTTAAGCCTATTCCAAGAGAATAAGGTATGTCATGACTTAACAGGCCTTGCGAAAACCATACCTTGCAGTCTCTGACAAACAAGCTCTTCTGCACCACTTCGTACAGCAACCTGATTCTTACACGGACGACTTCTGATACCATACCACCGCCTCCGCCGCCACCGTAACAACAGTGAAAACAACAACACAAATTCTTACTTTACCAGTCTGCTCCTGCTGGGGAGCACCTCCAATTACTTCGGTACTATTTGGCGACAGGAAGTGACCAGCTCCGACAGCATAACCTATCAATAAAAGAGAAATCCAGGACTTTGCCTTCCTAGGAATCCGTGAACAGTTAGGAAGAGTTCTTGAGGGTCTCTGGGCTTCAACAAGCTAACGGGAAATACACGGCGGCCTCTGGAGCAAATGGCAGTGAGACACAAATTGTTCAGTGTTACCATGGTATTCGTGTTCCTGTCAGAGCAGGGCCCCTAATTCCACCTGCTGAAACAGAAAAGGCGGATGGCTTTTTCTATTATCACCAGGAACAACTAACTCACTCTTAAATGAGGATTTTCTATCCTAGTCCTGCAACTAAATTCCGTTTAGTTTTGCTTTTCTTTCCTGGAGAGGAAGACCAGCTACAGCAACCAAGAGAAACATGGCTCCAGCAACTGTATTCAATTTAGGGATTCATATAAAAACATACTGATAAAATATTTCAATCACCTAAATAACTCCCAGACTTTACTTGATTTTCATCCACGTATGACAGGAAGATATTTGCTGTTTTATTGTATACAAAGATGGATCCAGTCCAATAATCTGATCCTGGAGCTCCCATAATAATTAAATCCTGGAAGAAAACAAAAGGCTTAAGTCTTAAGTTCTTAAAGATAATCAGAGTGAGTCATATTTATTTCTGCTCTGTCTGCTTTAAAGTCTGTGGTGCTACCTAGCAATAGCTAAGTTTGTTCAACTGGTCACATTATTCAGGACATAGAACAAGGCTAAAATGCATGGCAAATGTTTAATGTGCTTAGCTCTTCCATTGCTGAAGATTACATCTGCAAAGAATCTCAAGCAATCAGTAAGCAAAAAAAGGGGGGGAAGCCCTGTCCTTCTCAGCAGAACATTTTAGAACTAAACAATTTTTATTCTGACCATAAAGTGATGGTACTTAGTAAAGTATAATGATCCTTTCAATCCCATATGGATTCCTGTTAGTTTTATTACTGCTCTGAATATGTTACTCTGAAGCAGGTAAAAAAAATCTTATGTTTTATTATTTATATATTTCAAAATTAGAGATGATGATTTTATATTTTAAAAAATATGGCCCACGTAGTGTGTTATAAAGTCTTGCTTGAGTGGATTTACCCTTTCTAAAACACATTGTGTGCAGTACACCCGCCGGAGAATATAGATTGGCTTAAGCAGGAAATAACGCCAGCAGCCACTTCCACGGCTACACCTGAAGCACGACTGCATGGAACAGGGCTGGCTCTCAGGTTGGTCGTTTCCTCTGCAATTTTCAAGGTGCAGCCAGGGGACCAAAAATTGCGCAGGACACAATGCAATGTTTATCTACTTGTTTGTTTATTGGAAGTATTGATTGATTGCTTTTCTGCCCACCATACTCCATGAAGTAATATGCAATGAGGCCACAAAACGAAACAAAATATTCTTTGGAAAAAAGATTAAAAACAAATTCAGCCCCTAAAGGCGTGGCAAAATGAAACAGCTTGGGCTACCCATCAAAAACTCAACAGAGATGGAGTGACTTTTGTGAAGGGTTGTGTTATGTGCCATCAACTCAATCCCAACTATTTATTTATTTATTTATTTATTACATTTAGGGTGGAGGGAAGGCTTGCTTAAACAGCCAGGTTTTCAGTTGGCATTTAAAGATGCCCAGCGAGGGGGCCATGCGAATCTCAGGAGGGAGGCTGTTCCAAAGACGAGGAGCCACTGCCGAGAAGGCCTGGTTTCTTGTTTTTTCCTTCCAGGCCTCCCTCGGCGTTAGGCTCCTCAGCCTCACCTCCTGGCTAGATCGGGTGATACGGGTAGATCTAGGTGGGAGAAGGCGTTCCGTCAGGTAGCGAGGCCCTAAACCGTTTAGGGCTTTATATGTAAGCATTAAAACTTTGAAATCTACGAGGAACCGAACGGGCAGCCAATGCAAGGCGGCCAGAGTGGGAGTAATATGTTGATGTTTCCTTACCCCACTGAGAAGTCTGGCTGCCGCATTCTGCACCATCTGGAGTTTCCGCATAGATCTCAAAGGCAGCCCCACGTAGAGAGCATTACAGTAGTCTAATCTCGAGATTACGAGCGCATGGACCAAAGTGGTGAGCGACCCAACATCTAGATAGGGACGCAGCTGGGCTATCCGCCAGAGATGGAAATAAGCGGTGCGGACCACTGACGCTACCTGGGATTCCATGGTAAGCGCCTGGTCCAGGTAGACCCGCAAGCTGCGCACCTCACTCTTCGCGGTGAGAGTCACCCCCCCAAAAGAGAGGGAGTTTCCCAAACCGCTGATGGTAGGCCCCCCGACCCTCAGGACCTCCGTCTTGTCTGGGTTCAGCCTCAGCCCATTTTCCTGCATCCATTGCAATACAGACCCCAGGCAGCGTTGCAGGGACAGAACGGCATCCACTGTAGTTGGCAAAAAGGAGATGTAGAGCTGCGTGTCATCGGCATATTGATGGCACGATGCTCCGCACCCCCTGATAACCTCGCCCAGCGGTCTCATATAGATGTTAAACAGCATTGGAGAGATGGTCGAACCCTGCGGAACCCCACAATTGAGGCTCCACGGGGCCGACTCATGCTCCCCAAGCTGAACTCTCTGAGGATGGTCCCCCAGGAAGGACCGGAGCCAGGCCAACGCCTGACCACCGATTCCCAACTCGGAGACCCTCCTCAGGAGGATACCGTGGTTGACGGTATCAAAGGCGGCTGAGATATCGAGGAGGACCAACAGAGAAGTTTTTCCCGTCGGCCTCAAGAGGTCATCTAACAGGGCGACCAATGCCGTTTCTGTACCATGGCGTGGCCTGAAGCCCGACTGGAACGGATCCAGGGCATTTGTTTCATCCAAGTGCACCTGAAGCTGATCGGCCACCACCCTCTCGACCACTTTACTCATGAAAGAAACATTGGCGATGGGCCTATAATTGCCAATATCGTCCGTCGCCAAATTAAGTTTCTTTCGAATGGGCCTAATGAGTGTCTCCTTGAGGGCAGGGGGAAACCTGCCCTCCTGGAGAGACCCATTAATTATCGCTGTAGCCCATTTGGTTGTTATAGGCCTGGCTGCTTTGATTAGCCAGGCTGGGCAAGGGTCAAGGGAGGAGGTGGTGGCCCGACAGCGAACTAGCGCCTTGTCCACAATGTCAGGCGTCACAGGTTGAAAGTGGTCAAAACTCACCGGGCAAGGCGGAGCGCTGGACATCTCTGCTCGATCTACTGTAACCAAAAAAGGAGAAAGCTCCCGGCGGATGGCCTCCACTTTAGTTTTAAAAAATGCTGCAAATTGGTCAGGGGAGATGCTAGGGGGAGGCCCTTCGCCCCGACCAATTCCGGATAGGTCGCGAACTATACGGAAAATCTCCACCTGCTGATTTGAAGCCTCGCTTATCCGGTTAGCAAGGTGAGTTCGACTAGCAGCCCTTGTCTTAGCCAGATAAAGGTTAGTTGCGGCCCTAACAGCTTCTTTATTATACTCCGTCGGTTTCCTTCTCCATTTGCTCTCTAGCCTTCTCCTAGTTTGCTTCATTGCTCGTAGCTCCTGGTTATACCAGGGCGCTGGACGAGCTCTGCATTGGAGAGGGCGTTTAGGAGCGATCGTGTCTACAGCCCTAGTGGCGGCCGTAGCCCAACCATCCACCAGAGCCTCGACAGGAGCGCCAACCAGATCTGCCGGTATCCCTCTCATGGTATCCTGGAATCCTATAGGATCCAGTAACCTTCGAGGGCGGACCATTTTAAATAGGTCCTTGCTCCCTGCGAGGTGGGAGGGCCATTAAGAGGTTACATTTTATTAGGTGGTGATCCGACCATGACAAGGGAACCGACACAAGGTCGGTCACCATCAGATCACGCTCGCTCCAGTTGGTGGAAAAGACCAGGTCTAGCATATGGCCACCCACGTGGGTGGGGCTGTTAACATGTTGGGACATGTTCAAGGAAGCCATGGTTTCCAGGAACTCAAGAGCTGGACCAGATACCTCAGCCTCCGCATGGATGTTGAAATCCCCCAAGACTAAAAGCCTCGGGGATTCCAACAGAGCCGCGGAGACAAAGCTCACCAGCTCTGGTAGGGAGATGGCTGGGTCGCGGGGAGCACGGTAACTCAGCAGAATCCCAATACCATCCCTAGCCCCTATCGATACGTGGAGGGCCTCTAAACCCGGCTTCACCACCTCGGAGCACCTAGTAACCTCTAGGGTGTTTTTATATATAATGGCAACTCCCCCCCCCCCCCCCTATGCTGACCTTCATAGGATTTCTGAACTGCACGAGATATCTAAGGGGTTGTTTTACCTCTGCCACACACATTCCTCCAGGAGTTCTCATGGTTGAGCAAGGGATTTGAATCCAGGTATCCAGGGTCCCAGTCCAACTCTCTACCCACTAGATCAGTGGTTCCCAATCTTGGATTGTCAAATATTTTTGGACTAAAACTCCCAGAAGCCTTCACCACTAGCTGTGTTGGCTAAGATTTCTAGAAGTTGTAGTCCAAGAACATCTGGGACCCAAGGTTGCAAACCACTGCACTACACCATACCAGTTCTCACTTGTTATGAGTTAGAAGCCCTACCATGAAGGTGCTGCCACAGAAAAAGCTCTGTCCCATTTATTCACCAAACCAGCTAAAACGAAACAGCCATGATGCCAAATAACGCCTCCAAAACCATCTCCAAAAAAATGTTCAGTTCATTTTGACTGGAGTCACTCCAAAATGGTGCCCAACCAAGTCTTCCCAGCGGGACTGTCAGAAGGATACAAGGAGTGGTAGCGGCAAATGCCACTAAGGGTGCAACCAGAGGGCTGCAAAGGCTCACCCCTGATCACATCAGAAGGGGTCACTTGAATGGGAGCAATCTCCCTTAAAGCTACCCTTCTGTTTGCCGGGGAATCACTCCAACCTCCCCCCCCCCCCAAAGTAAAAGCTCTACAGATGGACCAGACAGGTCCTGCTTGGGGAGGGACTGGGGTCAGGTTGGAGTACATTTCCCCATCTTTCCTGCAATCACTGGGGGAAAGATCCGCTTGGACTGCTCCACAAGTAGTTCAGATTGCAATCTATTTTTCTGTGCGGTCACACCCTCAGTCCAGCAAAACAAAAAGGACACCCTTTTCCTCTTCAGCTCCTGGCACAGGTTATCCACCATGACAATCAAAACGATTTCTGCCCCAAACCCCAAACCCAAATGATTGGCTTCATCCTGACGATGTGTCAAAAGCACTGACAACTAGAATTATGCAGTGACTGGAATGCTGGACAGGGGATTTGAAGATGCATCTCTACAGAATGAAACCCACCAGTCACTTTGAGTCACCTGCTTTTTTTCAGCCTCTCATGTCAGGGCTGCTGTGAGGACAAAGTGGCTGACAGTCATACATGCCAACTTGTGTTCACCAGAGGAAATCAATGCATCAGTGTAACTAATGTATCGATGTATCAATGCAACTAACAAATAATATATTTTTTAATTTTCTGTTATATGATGATGATGATGATAATGTGTCATCAAGTCAATTCTGACTTAATGCAACCCTTTTCAGAGCTTCTTAGGCAGAGAGTACTCAGTGCTTAGTAGTGGTTGACCAGACCCTTCCTCTGGGGAAACACTGGAAGTGTGCAGCTTGCTCAAGGCTTACACAGGCTGGCTCTTCTCCCTGGAGGCCCAAGTGGCGAACTGAACTCCCAATTTTTGGCTCCACAGCCAGACACCTAAACCACTGAGCTACCCAACAGCTATTGTCCTACAGGTTAGGTAAATGTGGAAGTAACTGCAAAAAGGAAGCACATTTTCATTCCTAGAATAAATGAATAGCTTTAGGAGAGAAATGACATTCTTTGAACACATACCTCCATGTAAAATGTTGATATTCCAGCCTGGCAGGATCCATATTTTTCTCCATATCTTCTCCAGAAATCTGAATATTTTTAGAAAAATATAGAAAATTAATATTTTTTAAAAAAATACACCATGAAAACACTAATCCTCCACGAATAACATCACAAATTCTTTACAGCTGTTTTGACAAAAGGGTTGGGATTAAGCAGCACTACAGGCATTGACTGAAAGATAATATCCTGCTTAGTAATAACAGAAGACTAAACGGTTTAAAAAGTGCCCTGTTCAGAACGTTATCATCACTGCTCATCCTTCCCTTCAAAACTCTTAAATTATTGCAGGGCAACCAACAAACTAACTTTGACAGACAACACTCCTATCAATACGAGTGTCACATTGAAGCCATTCTTTATTATTATTATTATTATTATTATTATTATTATTATTATTATTATTATTATTATTATTATTATTATTATTATTATTATTATTATTATTATTATTATTATTATTATTATTATTATTGTAAGACTTTATTAAAAAGCTAAGCTGATGGCCTTGCTGTTTTTCTTCCCATCCCATCTGCAACACTGGACAACATCTGGGAGAGCCACCATTCTTTCTAGAGGATCTCTGGCATGGGAAAGACAGGCAGTATCTGGAGCACTGTATCTACCACCCTGCTTCTCTACTCAGTGTGGCAGGAAAGAAAACAAGCCTACAAGGCACCTCTCCAGCCTCACCACCTCACCAGAGTGGAAGTGGCTGCATCATCCATTTTCCTCTGCTGAAGCCAAGGGCAGAGAGAGGTGGGGGAACTGAATTATCTGAAGGGCAATTATAAACATATGTTTTATTCTCACCCCATTTTGTATCTTACCCCCCAACTCTTTAACAGAGGAGCTGTGGCAGCAACAGCACTGGCCTCAGGATCAGACAAAAATCAGGGGAATGTGTGCTTCCCGTGACAAATGCGTTTTTTCTCCCACAATGTAAATGTCTCTAAGATATGTGGGTGGGCAATCAGACATGCAGATAAAGCCCCCCATTTTTTAAAATCACAAAACAAAGCACATGAAATATATGTTTGGGACATGAGACAAAACACTCGCATCTTTCAACAGGCATCTTTGAACACTTAAGGGAACACAGCTTCTCAATAGGTGTCTTGTTTGACCTTCTGACCACAGGCGGCAGAAGACACAGGAAATGCCCTGGCAAGTCATAGCACCCATCAGAGGAACACAGCGTGTTCGTCCCTGATCACACTAGTTAAAACCATTCTGAGCCAAACATGGGATGATGAAATGGAAGGAGACTCAGTTCTTCCAGGCTACCTGGTAATCCAAAGGAAACAGGGCTGCTTCTTCCTCCATGAGCTTTACCTGTTGCCATCACTGCCAGCACACCTCCACTCTACACTACACTACACTAAATGGAAAGGGAGGAGAAGGACGAGAGGGAAAGGGGTGAGGGTGGGAGGACGTGGGGACAGGTGCCTGAAGGGTGGGCAGGTGGGTAAGTGAGGGGGTGGGCGGGTGAGTGAGTGAGTGAGTGAGTGAGCGAGCAAGGGGGGCAACCAAGCAGGTGCTGGCTTTTTTGGCAAGCCTGGTACTTTATTATTATTATTATTATTGGTAGTAGTAGCAGCAGCAGCAGTAGTAGCAGCAGCAGTAGTAGTAGCAGCAGCAGCAGTGGTAGCAGTAGTATTCCTGTCTATATGGTAGCAGGAATTGAAAAAAAGGGGGATGGGGCATTCACGTATGCAGAATATGCCATATCTGCCCCCAAATAAATGGACCTCTGACAGGGGAGCAGAAAAACCCGCTTCCCTGGCACTGCACTCTCTGTGTGTGCATACCTCGTTTGTATGCTAAAGTGTAAATCTTTTTTTTTTTTTTAAGGAGAACCTGGTTATAACAGCAGGTTCTTTTGTCATTGGATAGAACCAATTTCTTAGGTGGACAATATCTGAATGACTGTAGAAAAACACATGGTTAAAGGTTGTATAATCCAACTTTCGTTCTGGTATCTCGTTCACCTTCAAGACTCCTTGCACCTCATTTTTATTTTAAAATATATCTGCTTATGTTAATCACTGCTGCCAAGAAAAGCACTGACAAAGGCTATGTTTTGCCTCTTCTTGCTATGGAATGCTGAGCATTTGCCTGATCCTCATAAAAGATGGTGTTTTTAAAAAAATTATTTTGCCAAGTTGCAACAAGAATACATACCCTTATAGCAAGGACATAATCTCCGACTCAGCAATGTCCGAAAATCGGAAGGAATATCATAACAAACGCCACTAGGAAGTTTATTCTCTGTGATATAGTATACATTTTTCCATCGATGCCCACAGGCCTGTGTAAAAAAAGTAGCAGTAGTAGTAGTAGTAGTAGTAGCAGTAATAGTAGTATCAGGAGTGATGGTGAAAATCAATGCAATTATTTGAAGGAGAGCTTAGAAGAAAAGGCAGTAGAGACACAGCAGGTTGCTTTTCAGTGAGCCAGACCATTATTAGCCCAACCAGCTCTGTATCATCCACCCCAAGTGGCAGTGGCTCTGTACTGATTTCAGAGAGGAGATGTTCCCATCCCGACCTGGTTGTGTCAGGAATGGAACCTGGGACCTTCTGCATGAACAAGTACGAGCCTGACACCAGAGAAAGACAAACCCTGCTCCGCCAACAGACAAATACTTACGTTTCAGGATTGCGCAAGACAATACTTACAACAATTGATCCATTTTCTCCTGGTTGCCTTGACAAGCTTACTCCCAGCCACTGGTTGTCTCTTTCTTCTAAACAGGTTTTTCCACATTTTCCCCCTTGTGGGGAACCTTTAACAAGAAACAAACAAAAATTGCATAGATACATAGAACACAGTCTGAGAACCACACTAATACTGTATCCCTTTACTTCTCTGAACAGACTCTGACAAAATTTTGGCCTTCTGGATAATCATTAACAGAGGTGGGGTGGAAAAAAACATACACATACCTCAACCTTTGAGAACCACACTAAGACTGTATCCTTTCTAAAATTCTGAACAGAATTTTTCAAAGTTTTTCCCTTTAGGTTAATCATTAGCCAGAAAAAAAATTCATCCGTTTGTTTGTTTGTTTGTTCATTCATTCATTCATTCATTCACCAAAAGCATACTAGCAACAACATTACACTAGGGGGAATTTAAGCTAATGGTAAATGCTTCAACACCATTATGATGTGGGGGGGGGGGGGGCAAACCAGGCCAGGGACAGAGAGGAATAGTGGCATAGCCAGCTTACTTAGAGAACAAGTCACATTTCCTCTTCTGGCATACAGTTCCATCTGTACAACAGGTGATATCAGTAAAGAGACTCGTCTCAATCGATAGGGCTATTGGAGGGCAGATCCATTCACGGAACAAAAAGAACAAGAATCATAGAATAATGGAGCTGGAAGGGGCCTCTAAGGCCACTGAGTCCAAACCCTTGCTCAAGGCAGGAACCCAAATCAAAGCAGATCTGACAAGTGGCTGTCTAAATTTCTCTTGACTGCCTCCAGTGTTGCAGCACTCACTACCTCTCGAGGCAATTAGTTCCATTGTCATACTGCTCTCCCAATTAAAATGTTTTTCTTGATATTCAACCAAAATCTGGTTCCCTGTAATTTGAGCCCACTGTTGTGTGTCCTGCACTCTGGGATGATTGAGAACAGGTCCTGCCCCTCCTCTGTTTGACAGCCTTTCAAGGATTTTTAAGAGTGGTATCCTATCTCCCCCAGTCTCTTTTTCTCAAGGCTAAACAGGTCCAGTTCTTTCAGTTTTTCCTCACAGAGCTTGGTTTCTAGTCCCCTGATCCTCCTTATTTGCCCCCTTCTGAACTTGTCCCACTGCATCTGCATCCTTCTTAAAGCTTGGTGCCAAGAACTGGACAGAGTACTCAAGATGAGGCTTAACCAGAGCTGAATAGAAAGGAACAATAAACTCTTCAGAAAAATAATGCACCCTTCTCTTTAAAAACAGCAAATAAGGACTAAGACTGCTCAGAGCCAGGGAATGCTAAAAGACTGTTACACCTTATGCAGACGTTACCCCTGAAAGCACGCAAAGGCTATGTTCATGATGGGGACCACAGCACCCCCGTTAGCCCCAGCCCCAACACATCTCCACTCTGCAAGTCATCCCGATCTTTGTGAGAAGAGTAAAAAGTTCTTGAAGAGGATGCCTGTAAGTACATTTGGCTGAACAAGCCTCCCAAGCTCCCATGACCCTGCATTATCAGGGGAGCTGTGCCGGTCAAGTGAGTGTTGTAAGCACTTCCAGTGAAATGCATGAACAAGCTCTCCTTTAGACCTCTTTGCTGGGGGGTGCAAAAGTCTAAATGACATCCAGGACAGAAGCGGCAATTCCTTTTTCATGAGAAGAGAGGATTCTTTGGAGAAGACCATAATGCTGGGAAAAGTGGAAGGCCGCATTCCTCATCCAGATCTTCCTCATTCAGGCCTCATTCATGCAAACAAAGAAGTTACAACAAAAAACCAGGAGTGTGTAATATACAGGGCTATATTACTTTGCTACGGCGTCTTTAGTCCATAAGAAGGAACTTTGGCCAAGTGACCTTTTCTGCTCAGAGAAAAAGAGGAAGGGGGCGACACTTGTTTTCTCTTCTCAGCATCCTTGATTTCTCAGAAAAGGCATTGCAACATATAGCTTGTCCAATCCAGAAATGGTTTGCTGAAGGCAAGAAACACGCAGCTAAGTTTACAATCCACTTGATAAAACCATTTTCTGCACTATCTTATTTTCTTTTTTTATTATTTTTTTATAAATGTATTAAACAAACATCCGACCTAAACAACATAAACCTAACACCACAGTAAAATACATAATTACATAATACACCAGTGCCACCATCACCCTCAGGGCTAGCATTAATAATATTTTTAAATTTCATTCAGTCCATTTTCTCTCCAAAACTTCATTGTTTCTTCCCTCGGTGTATACCCCTTCCCTCTCCGAAATACAGTGGTGCCTCGACTTACGAACGTCCCTACTTACGACCATTTCAAGTTACGACCAGCTCCAGCCGCAAAATTTTGCTTCTACTTGCGACCGGAGCTTCCACTTACGAACAGAAAAAGGCAGGGGAAAAAGGTGGGAAATTCAAATTGCTAACTGTAGGTGGCGACGAGGCTTCTTTGTAGCTCTTTCGCCCCAGCAGTTAGAGAGTGTGCGTTGTCGGAGGAGGCTTGGGACTGCCTCGCTTCTGCTTCTGAGTGAGCGTGTGTGAGGCACCACTGTACATATTCCAAGAATACACTCCATATTTTCTTAAAATCATTATTTTTTGATAGGCCTCTTCTTATTTTCATATCACATGTCAGTTTATCATTAACTGCCATATCCCATAGTTCTCTATACCAGGGGTCCCCAACCCCCGGTCTGTGGCCCAGTCCCGGTCCCTGGGCTTCCTTGAACTGGGCCGCGGACATGGATATCCGCCCCCACTGCCCGCATGCACGGGGGGCATGTCGCGCTTGCGGGTGGGTGTGTTGCACTCGTGCGCAGACACGCAAGCGTGACACGCCCCTCCGCAAGCGCAACACGCCCACCCGCAAGCGTGACACGCTCGGCTCAGCGGCTGGAGTTCACCGTGGGGCTGCTGGACCTCCTGAACCCTCTGGAGCTGCGCTTCCTGGGCAGCCCCACGGCGAACTCCAGCCACTGAGCCGAGCCCAGCATCAGGCCGAACCACTCGTAGACGGCTTCGCAGGCGCCTCCGGCCGAGCAGTTGCAGAGGCAGTGCAGCACGGGAGATTGTGGCGGGCCGCCGCCACCACAACCACCCCCAGAAGGGACCGCCATCCCTGGACCAGCCTCACTTCGGCGTGGGTGGCTGGCCGCACCGCCACCACCACCTTCCCTCAGGGCAACTCCTCCAGCCACTCCCACGGCACCGGCCAGCCGCAGGAGCTCCTCGCAGCACCACCGCCACCGCCAGTGCTGCTGCTGCTGCTTCGCCCCCTGCCGCCGCCGCCGCTCCTCTCCCGCCGGCGGGCGGCAGCGATTTCCGTGACCCAGTCGTGCACTCGAAGTTCATAGTTTATTTGGCGCTCCTGGGATCAGAGCACTGCGAAGCTCCGGGACATTTGCACCGCCTCCTGCGGAGGGGCGTGTCATGCTCGCGGGTGGGCGTGTCGCGCTTGCGGAGGGGTGTGTCACGCTTGCGTGCATGCATGCAAGCACGACACGCCCACCCGCAAGTGCGACACGCCCACCTGCGAGTGTGACACGCCCACCCGTGAGTGCGGGGGTGCCCCCGCCCCCAAAACCGGTCCGCGCACGGAGCCCACACACCCCAACCGGTCCACGGTATGAAAAAGGTTGGGGACCGCTTCTCTATACCATTCCTCTAAATTGAGTTTGTTATCATTTTTCCAGTTTCTTGCAAAAATTAACCTTGCTGCCGTAATCATTATTACTATTAAGTCCTTATTTTCTTTCAACAATTGATCCTTCTTAACCAAATTCAATAAAGTCATTGACGGGGACATTTGAATATTTAATCCAGTTATTTCCCTTATTTCTTTAAAAATTTGCTTCCATTCTTGCTTTCTTACTTCACATGACCACCACATAAGTATATACATCCCCTTCTCTTTTTTACACCTCCAGCATAGTGATGATACATTTTTATTTATTATATTCAGTTTTACCGGCGCCAAATTCCACCTCCATATTACGTTATAACAATTTTCTTTTATCCTTACAGACATGTTCTTCATAATTCTTTGATCCCACATTTTATCCTATTCTTCTCCTATTACTTCTTTATCCAAATCATATTGCCACTGTGTTTTTAATCCTTGTGTATACTGTTCGACCTGAATTAATAATTTATATATTTGATTTACAGTTCCCTTTCTTTCTGTCTTTTTCTCTAATTTCAATCTTTTTTCAATAATCTCTTCAAATTTTGTTATTTTTCTACTTTTCCCTTCCTTACTATTCCATTCCCTTGTCCACCTTTCTATCTGAATCATATTAAACCAAGAAATCCCCTCTCCTCCCAAAATCTTTTATATTTCCTTTATCTCTCATCTTCTCCATCCAGTCTTTTATCCTATTTATCCCTTTATTTTTTAATATATTCTTAAGAGTTTTTTTTAAGATTTTCTGGAAAATTCTTTAAATCCACCACCTGGGATAAAGGAGAGATCGGTGGGCTCAATATACCTCTAAACATTTTCCAATTTTCTAACATATTTTTAAGGAAAGGGTTAGTAATCTTTTTAATCTCTTCTCCAATTTTTTCTTTAAACAATATACTTTCAATTCTTTATTCCTTACCCTGCATTTCTATTTCTGTCCAAATTAAATTTTTATTACCTTTAAGAATATCTGGAATATGTCTGAGTTGATTTGCTGTATAATATAATTTTAAATTGGGTAATCCAAGACCTCCCTTTTTTTGTGTTACATACCATAATTTCTTATTAATCCTCACTTGCTTATTTCCATTGCAATAACAATTTATCATTATCTGCCATTCTTTCAGTTGTTTTTCTGTAATCTTTATAGGAAGCATCCAAAATATAAAATTTAATTTAGAAATAATTTTCATTTTGCATAATGGCAGCTTCTGATCACACTGACTTCCTTAGTTTAACCTGAGGCAAATCTCTTTGGTTGCAACTATTTGTCTCACATACACTGTATTTGGTAATATGGGAAAGTATTTATTTTGTAAGTCCCAGCTCCCCTACACAGACACAGCGTAGTTTTTGTATCTACACAATCATCTGCTGAACTGCTGGATAGCTCAGTGGTTTAAGGGATCTGGCTGCAGAGCTGGGAATTTGATCCCCACCCCAACTCCAGGGCTTTTTTGACAGGGACTGGACTCAGCGATCCATAGCGTCCTCTCCAGCTCTGCAGTGCTAAGTCGTTGAAGAACATGTTATTATTAAAGGTAAAGGTTCCCCTTGATATTTAGTCCAGTCGTGTCCGACTCTAGGGGGCAGTGCTCATCCCCGTTTCCAAGCCATAGAGCCAGCATTTGTCCGAAGACAGTTTCCGTGGTCACGTGGCCAGCGCGACTAGACACGGAACGCCGTTACCTTCCCACCGAGGTGGTACCTATTTATCTACTTGCATTTGCATGCTTTCAAACTGCTAGGTGGGCAGGAGCTGGGACAAGCGACGGGAGCTCACTCCGTTGCGTGGATTTGATCTTACGACTGCTGGTCTTCTGACCCTGCAGCACAGAGGCTTCTGTGGTTTAACCCGCAGCGCCACCACGTCCCTCATGTTATTATTACATGCTGTCAAACAGCCTCCAATTTATGGTGACCCTATCAATCAGCATCCTTCAAAATGTCCAACTATGTTCAAAAGGACTTGCTCCCATGTAAGAATGCATACATGTGCAACCTTTATCACCAGCCTCCCAATATAAAACCTATCCATGCAAGGAAGCTACAAGATAGTTTGTGGGTGTCAATTCATAACCCCATTAATATCTCATTGGCTTTATTATAAAAAAGGCAAGCCAGTGAGAACACTCTCTTTCACACATCTATACCATTTTTATATCATTTGAAAATTCATACTAGTGAGCCTCAACTTCATTTTCTTTTCCTCTTTTCAATTTATTCCCCTTTTCCTTTCCTTTCCTTTCCTTTCTTTTCCTTGGAAAACAGTCAGTTTTTTATTGTGGCACTTCCTAATGTAAAAGATTGTGTATAATTATCCTAATTTGCTCTCTGATAGGAAGACTATTTGGGTGGACCCAGAAATCAAAAGATTTTTTTATGAGCAGAATGTGACAGAAACCGAGAGGGGGAAGGGCTTCTGTGCAATGAATGGGAAAGGCAAATGCAACAATTTGTCCTTCTACTCACAACTCTGCAGATCCACTCACAAGGGAATATCTAAACCTTTCACTTCAAATGATAGACTGGAAAACTCTTCCAGAGAGACTAGGTTGACACAGCAGACCTACCAGTGGATCTAACCATGGGTAAACACCTAACTCAGCACTCAGTATGTCAGCTTGGGGTGCTTATGGATTACTCTGTATATGTGAGCAGCACATATAGGAAAACAATATGAATCAGAAGATGGAGTGTGAGTATGGGGCCAATTTACCTGGGGCTGGCCAACGCATGACCCTCCACCTAGGCTAGACTGCAGCTCCCCATCAGCTCTAGCCAGCATAGACAATGGTGAGGAAACACTGTAGGTTGCAGTACAGCCACACCAGAAAGGCCATTCTGGTTTTTACAGCCAGCTATAATTCGTTAACTGCCAAGCAATGCAAAGCGTGGGGAGGGGGAGGCTTTATCCCAGTGACAGAACACGGGCTTTCCATGCAAGAGGTCCTGGGTTCAAGTCTCGACATTTTTGCTTGTGTGCGCATAATGTAAGACAGGCACGTGGGCATGCACTTTAATTGGCCAGCACCCTGTCCAGTATGCATTAACTCCAATTGCAGAACTTGCCATGTGAAATGGATGAGGTGCCATTTGAACACCTAGTCACACATGTGCATAAATATTTAACAGGATCCTGGCCACTGAAGCCTTAGAAGAGAGCTTTAGGAAAGAGAATGTGACTATGCCCAAGACACCCCAATCAACGTTCTCTCTTGGACACGGAACATCAAAGGCTGCCTTAAATGCCATGTTGGACTCTTGGTGCATGTAGCTCAGTAATGTTGACACTGATGGGCAGCGGTCCCCAGGTTTTGGACCTGGTCTTTCCAGCCATCGCTGGAGAGGTTGGGACTGACTCTGGGACATTCTGAAGGCCCTGTTCTATCCCTGGGCAGAGCACAGCTACTGCTTCGAGGCCACTGATGCCAAGAGGGCAATGTAGGCATCGGAGGACAGAGCTCTATGGCCTGCCTAGCCTCCCCTGAGCTTGCCTGCTGCCCTCAGGCACAGAGGTAGACATTCACCCTCGTCAGTTCAAAGCAAAGATTATTTTGTACATAGAACAAGCAGTATCGGGTCTTGCCCCATCGATGGCAAAATGTCTTGATCTAGTCTTGTCATTCTGCATGGAAAGCATATGCTCTGTCACTGAGCTAGGGCCTCCCCCACCCCGGCTGCCGTTTACCACATGGCAAATTACAGCTTAGTGTAGATGATAATAACGTGCAGTAAAGTGAATTGGGGTTTTCCAGGTACAGAGTACTGCTGCGTGTGTGTGGGGGGGCACTGCATTGGAAACACTACGAAATCTCTCTTCGTGCTGGTTCCTTCACACATAGATGCTGCTTCTTAACACTTGATCCATGGGGGCAGGAACAGGCAGGGACAAACCAGGTCATGAGAATCCTTATTCGGGGAAAATCTGAACTTCCATTTAGACATCTTCAAAAGATTTTCAATAGAACTCTTTATTCGTTAAGAAGCCTGCAGGGGAGGCAACACTCACTGAAACGTCGTTTCTCGAAGAGGTTTCGTTTTATATACACATAGTATGTGTGTGTGTGTATACTACACACACACACACACACACACACACACACACACACGGAGTGTTAAGAAATAGAATCTATGTGTAAGGGAACAAGCACATTATGGCAGGGTCTTTCTGTCCATTTTCCCCCCTGCAGCCAAGATTCCAAGAACTGTAATGCCTTTAGGAAAGAGAAAATCTGTCCAGTTTAAACTTTAGCCTGCATATACATATGCAGCACATATATATATATGGTTTTTATATGGCACACTCATTTGTCCATACCTAAAATACGCTGTCTTGTAGGCTGATGTTTCTTCCTGTAATTTTAGGATTTTTGAAGACGGAGCTTGAAGGATTGTTACTTGTAAGTCCTAATGAACTGAATGAGGTTTACTTTTAAGTAAACATACTTTGGATTTCACTGCCGTTTTTCATATTGGCTCTCTGTTTTTAACGGACATGTGTCACTTCAGGTACTGTTTAAGGGAAATTGATCTCAGATATAACTTTGTAAATATGTTAAAAGACAAAAGCAAAACAAAACACAAGAAGCCAAAGGAACTGATCAGTCCACGTAAGAGCATGCTGACCAAGGAAAGCAATCTCCTATAAAACAGATACATATATTAAGAATAAAAGTACACAGTATTTCACTGATTTTGCAGCTGCTATCACTTCGCAGCCTGCTTGTAGACATCCTAGATATTCGGGGGGGGGGGGGGGAAGAGGGAGAGTTGTAGAAGTATGAAACAAGTCTTCAACAATGCAGTGTATCATTTCAATACTTTGAAGGGGTTAAAGGGTGAGAAAAGGGGCAATGAAGTCATAGCAGAAACACAGAAATGATACAGAAGGCACTTGTAAAAGTGTTTGGTGGATGTCTCTGTTCTGTGAGGACATTTCACCAGAGTTGGCTCATGCTTGAGTATCAGCAAAGCAAAAGACACCAAATCTGACTTCCACTCACTCACCCACTTGAAGTGGTTCGCAGGATTTCTCTGGATTATTTCCTATTTGGCATCTAAAAATTGCACCCGGGTTCACCACTGAAGCGTTTGCGGACCAGTTGGCTTTAGGGGCTCCCACTACAAGCCTAAAGAAGAAAAGCAAGAATTATAAAATGACGGCAAGAAATCAAGTCCATTAACTGGTGATGGGAGAGGCATTCACTAGCATTCTTCCTAGGTCCCAAAGCGGTAAGTGACAAGGCAAATTTGAAATGGAAGGTGCTAGTCCACAAGACGGTACTAACGTAGATGTATTTCCCCCACTAACAGCACCTAGGAATTTGGGCAGAAGGGTGGTGAGGCATGGAGTGAAGGCATAGAGCGTATATTTGAGGCAAAATCAAGTCAAAACAGCATTGATCATTAGGCAAGGCCTCTTTTATTAGGTGGCAACCGACATGCCTCAAGACAACATGCAAGTTCTCCCCAATTCCTCATCAGTCTTAGCAAAACAACCCGCTGCGGGAGGAAGAGGCAGGCTTCCAAACAACACCAAGACATGCACATTTATCTTTGGAGTTTCACGGTTAGTCTAAATAAAGTTATTGCAGAACTGTGGCATTCGAATTAATTTTTTTCCCTCCTCATGGACCAGAGTAAGGATCCTACAGGCAAAATGGAAAAGAAAAAAGAAAAAGAAGGAACAAGTCAACCTCGAACTTTAGAAAGCCGGGCAAGCGCTCCAAGAGGAGAGACCTGGTTGGGCTGCGAACAAAAGCCATTCCTCCGCCTTTTAAGACGCGGGCTTTTCGTGGTTTCTGTTCCAAAGAGCCAGGCACCAGCGGCCCCCGGGCAGGCGCGGCGCCTTACTCACCAGCGGCGGGGGCCCAGGCTGTGCAGCAGCACCGAGTAGCCGAACAAGGTCCCGTTGAGCCCCCCGAAGACCAGCGGGCTCCACGGGTCCAGGTTGTAAGGCTGCGCAGCCCGGAGGGAGCAGCTGAGGAACACCAGCAGCACCGGGGCTGCCCCGGCCCAGAAGAGCGCGCCCGCCTCCGCCGGGCTCCGAGAAGCCCGCATGCCTCTCGCGCCTCGGCCCCTGCCCAGGTCGGCGGGTACAGATTCTCAAGCTCGGCTGCTGAGGCAGAAGCCCTCGGGGAGACGTCGGGGCGGCTCTCCGGGGCAGCGGTTAGGGGCGTGGGCAGGAGGGCGACGCCGACGGGATGCGAAGTGCGCGCTCGGGAGCAGCGCCCGCCCGGGGCGCTGCTGGCGGGTTGGGGCGGCTTGCCGTGGGAATCCTTCAGGGGCGCTCTTCGCCAGAGGCCCCACACACACACACACACACGAGCCCCTTCCGACGGCTTGAGAGAGAGAGAGAGAGAGAGGAAGAGCGCTCCTAGGGAACGGCCGCCGCTTCCCGTGAGGAGCCGGCGCGCCTGGGCTGCGGTTGTTGGCCCTCAGAAAGGGAAGGGAAGGGAAGGCGGGAGGGCGAAGGGGGCTTGGGCTGGGACGGCCCAAGGGGACGGCCGCGGCCTGAGAGAGGACGCGGTACGTGGCCGGAGGAGGACGCGGTTAGACCCAGGGGGGAAACCTGAGGGAAGAAGCTCTCCGCGGGAGTCTGGAAAGGACTCCGCCGAGCGCTGCAGGGGACGTGGGGAGGAAAGAGGTTGGCGGCGCCCCAAGGCTGGCGCTCTCTTTGAGCCTTCCCCCCCCCCCCACACCGCACCGCTTGCTCCAGGGCAGGCGTTCATGGCCCGACGGAGGGGCTTGGCGTGACTCGCGGGGGGTCCTCCTCCGCGGAGACGGCGGAACCCGACGGCGCGGACTCTCGCTCCTGGCTCTCGGGGTGGTCGCGATCGCTGGGCAAGCCTGCGGGCCGGGCGAGGAGCGGCCCTGAGTCTCGGGGAAAGAAAAAGAGAGCAAGAGGCGGCCTTCCCTTCCCGAAGATCGCAAGGAGCGAGAATGGGAAAAGCGGGGCCTGTTCGTGGCAGGAAGTGAGAATAAAGTCGGAAAGAACGGTTGCCGTTCGTTGAGTGCAGGGGAGACCGTAGCCCTGCCACCATTAAAAAAAAAAAAGGGGGGGGGGAGGGATGCACTAATCCGAATAATAGCAACAGCAACTTTTGAGAAAATACGGGACTGAAGGGCTGAAGTGGAGGACTTTATAGATGATTATGGAGAGATCTATGGAGAGATCTATGGAGAGACTTCTAAAGAAGGCTGACCGCGGAGGAATTGATGCTTTTGAATTGTGGTGCTGGAGGAGACTCTTGAGAGTCCCCTGGACTGCAAGGAGAACAAACCTATCCATTCTGAAGGAAATCAACCCTGAGTGTTCACTGGAAGGACAGATCCTGAAGCTGAGGCTCCAATACTTTGGCCATCTCATGAGAAGAGAAGACTCCCTGGAAAAGACCCTGATGTTGGGAAAGGGTGAAGGCAAGAGGAGAAGGGGACGACAGAGGATGAGATGGTTGGACAGTGTCATCGAAGCGACCAACATGAATTTGACCCAACTTCGGGAGGCAGTGGAAGACAGGAGGGCCTGGCGTGCTCTGGTCCATGGGGTCACGAAGAGTCGGACACGACTAAACAACTAAACAACAACAAAATGGAGAGATCTCTCCAACAGGAAAAAGAGCAACAGGATTCTGAGAGAATCAGAGCCCCAGTTCTTGGGGTGATAAAAACGTCTGTCCACCTGTGTCCCTGCCCGTGTCATTTGTTGACATGGTGCAATCAAATATTTCCTGAAATAAACAGAAATAAATATTTCCTTCAGGAAATATTTCACTGCACCATGGCAACCAGTGGCACCAAAAGAGAAGGGGTTTGCTACATTTTCCAGCTCTGGATCCTGTCATCGCTTTCCAGAGTTTCGGCAGCCCCTTTACTGAAATACGCAGTCAGGGTTGTCTGAGCTTTTTTCCATCCTTCACGGGTTTTGTTGTTGTTGTTTAGTCGTTAAGTTGTGTCTGACTCTTCGTGACCCCATGGACCAGAGCACGCCAGGCCCTCCTGTCTTCCACTGCCTCCCGGAGTTGGGTCAAATTCATGTTGGTAGTTTCGATGACACTGTCCAACCATCTCATCCTCTGTCGTCCCCTTCTCCTCTTGCCTTCACACTTTCCCAACATCAGGGGCTTTTCCAGGGAGTCTTCTCTTCTCATGAGATGGCCAAAGTACTGGAGCCTCAGCTTCAGGATCTGTCCTTCCAGTGAGCACTCAGGGTTGATTTCCTTCAAAATGGATAGGTTTGTTCTCCTTGCAGTCCAGGGGACTCTCCAGCACCACAATTCAAAAGCATCAATTCTTCAGCAGTCAGCCTTCTTTATGGTCCAGCTCTCACTTCCATACATCGCTACTGGAAAAAACATAGCTTTGACCATGCGGACCTTTGTCGGCAAGGTGATGTCTCTGCTTTTTAAGATGCTGTCTAGGTTTCTCATCGCTTTCCTCCCAAGAAGCAGGCGTCTTTTAATTTCCTGGCTGCAGTGATCATGGAGCCCAAGAAGGTAAAATCTGTCACTGCCTCCATATCTTCCCCTTCTATTTGCCAGGAGGTGATGGGACCAGTGGCCATGATCTTAGTTTTTTGGATGTTGAGCTTCAGACCATTTTTGGCGCTCTCCTCTTTCACCCTCATTAAGAGGTTCTTTAATTCCTCCTCACTTTCTGTCATCAGAGTGGTATCATCTGCATATCTGAGGTTGTTGATATTTCTTCCAGCAATCTTAATTCCAGTTTGGGATTCCTCCAGTCCAGCCTTCCGCATGATGTATTCTGCATATAAGTTAAATAAGCAGGGAGACAATATACAGCCTTGTCGTACTCCTTTCCCAATTTTGAACCAATCAGTTGTTCCATATCCAGTTCTAACTGTTGCTTCCTGTCCCACGTATAGGTTTCTCAGGAGATGGATAAGGTGGTCAGGCACTCCCATTTCTTTAAGGACTTGCCATAGTTTGCTGTGGTCCACACAGTCAAAGGCTTTTGCATAGTCAATGAAGCAGAAGTAGATTTTTTTTGGAACTCTCTGGCTTTCTCCATAATCCAGCGCATGTTAGCAATTTGGTCTCGAGTTCCTCTGCCCCTTCGAAATCCAGCTTGTACTTCTGGGAGTTCTTGGTCCACATACTGCTGAAGCCTGCCTTGGAGGATTTTGAGCATAACCTTGCTAGCGTGTGAAATGAGTGCAATTGTACGGTAGTTGGAGCATTCTTTGGCACTGCCCTTCTTTGGGATTGGGATGTAGACTGATCTTTTCCAATCCTCTGGCCACTGCTGAGTTTTCCAAACTTGCTGGCATATTGAGTATAGCACCTTAACAGCGTCATCTTTTAAGATTTTAAATAGTTCAACTAGAATGCCATCACCTCCACTGGCCTTGTTGTTAGCCATGCTTTCTAAGGCCCACTTGACTTCACTCTCCAGGATGTCTGGCTCAAGGTCAGCAACCACACTATCTGGGTTGTCCGGGACATCCAGATCTTTCTGGTATAATTCCTCTGTGTATTCTTGCCAACTCTTCTTGATGTCTTCTGCTTCTGTTAGGTCCCTACCATTTTTGTCCTTTATCATGTCCATCTTTGCACAAAATGTTCCTTTAATATCTCCAATTTTCTTGAACAGATCTCTGGTATTTCCCTTTCTATTATTTTCCTCTATATCTTTGCACTGTTCATTTAAGAAGGCCCTCTTGTCTCTCCTTGCTATTCTTTGGAAATCAGCATTCAATTTTCTGTAACTTTCCCTATCTCCCTTGCATTTTGTTTCCCTTCTCTTCTCTGCTATTTGTAAGGCCTCGTTGGACAGCCACTTTGCTTTCTTGCATTTCCTTTTCTTTGGGATGGTTTTTGTTGCTGCCTCCTGTACAATGTTACGGGCCTCCATCCATAGTTCTTCAGGCACTCTGTCCACCAAATCTAGTTCCTTAAATCTGTTCTTCACTTCCACTGTGTATTCATAAGGGATTTGGTTTAGCTTATACCTGACTAGCCCAGTGGTTTTTCCTACTTTCTTCAGTTTAAGCTTGGGTTTTGCTATAAGAAGCTGATGATCAGAGCCACAATCAGCTCCAGGTCTTGTTTCTGCTGACTGTATAGAGCTTCTCCATCTTTGGCTGCAGAGAACATAATCAATCTGATTTCGGTATTGCCCATCTGGTGATGTCCATGTGTAGAGTCGCCTCTTGTGTTCCATGGAGTTTTCTTGGCAAAGATACTGGAGTGGCTTGCCAGTTCCTGCTCCAGGTGGATCGCGTTTAGTCAGAACTCTCCACTATGACCAGTCCATCTTGGGTGTCCCTGCACGGCATAGCCCATAGCTTCTCTGAATTACTCAAGCCCCTTCACCACGACAAGGCAGCAATCCGTTTAGTGTTTGCTTCCCACTAAATATACATACATAGGATTATGATCAGAACTTGGAAAAGTTAGTTTTGCAGACTACAGTCTGCATGGCCATTTGTAGTCCAAACAACTGCATCTGTTGGTCTACGCTCCTGTTTTAAAATAAAATTTTAAAAAGACTGAAACTGTCTAGGGACAAACGCTGGATCTACAGCTTGGAAACAGGGATGAGCACTGCCCCCTAGAGTCGGACACGACTGGACTAATGTAAAACCTTTACATTTTATATACTCTGCATAGGCTTGAATCTTTACTTATATACTGTATATCTTAAGCAAAAAGCAAAGTGTGCTGCCCCATAACACTTAAAGCACTCTAGGGCCATTTGCAATTTAATTATGCAGGCAACACATTGCTCCCTTGCCCTAGAGGTCTGTCTGACCTTAGAAGGAGGGAAGGCTGAGTCAACCTTGAGCTGGCTACCTGAGCCCATCGAGATAAAATTCAAGACCTACACTAAGTCTTGACTGCAGCACTGCAGTTTAGTCACTGCTCCACAAGGCTCTGTACATCTGTGCATATTTTGCAAAACCCTATCTATTTTTTCAAGTTGTCGGGCACCTGTAAAGCCAGTAAGGAATGATGGGACGATAGTACCACAAAACTAACTGTGAAATATCTCATTCATACAAAGGGGAAACTTTGAACATGAAGGAAATTAAGATGTGTTGCACCTGAGAGGCTACTGTTACTAACCAATAACATGTCACAGTGAGTCTATCACCACTGGGTCAGCTGGAGTGTACTGCCCAGAGGTAGTGAAACAATGCTTCTGGGTGCAGATGCATGGCAAAATTGGCTTCATCTCCTCTATTTACCAAACGCTTACATGCACGCTGGTAAAAATTACCACTATCCACATCGCCATCTTCATTCCTTCAAGAACATGTCATCTTCATAATACAATGCACAATAATATTCCCATGGACTCTTGAGTTTAACCGTTCTTTTTTAGACAATGTTCGACTGGACTAAATGTCAAGGGGAACCTTTACATTTTTATATACCACTCTGCTTAGGCTTCAATCTTTACTTATATATATCATAAGCAAAAAGCGAAGTGTGCTGCCCCATAACACTTAAAGGGCCGTTTGCAATTTAATTCTGCAGGCAACCCATTGCTCCCCCGCCCTAAAGGCCTGTCTGACCTTAGAAGGAAGGAAGGCTGAGTCAACCTTGAGCTGGCTACCTGAGCCCAACGAGATAAAATTCAAGTCCTACACTAAGTCTTGACTGCAACACTGCAGTTTAGTCACTGCTGCACAAGGCTCTGTGCATATTTTGCAAAACCCTATCTAGTTTTTCAAGGTTTTTTTGCCTTGTTAAGTCCCGCCCCTTCATGTAGGAACCCTGCCGCACAAGAACTGCTTCTGTGGTTTCACCTCATGTAGCTGTGGTGGTATGTGTGACCAACTGAACCACATGGGTGGGACCAATCAGCAACGAGCTTCTGGGAAGGGTATCAATTGAGTTGGAAGACCAGATGATTGATTGACACCACCTTTGTGGTTGTGTGTCCTTTGCAGACATGGGATAGCAGCTGCCTGAGTGTGTGAAAGAAATCCGGGATCAGACTTACAAGCATTCCTTCAGTATCCAGAACATTCTCCATTCACACAGATATGGCGTGTGGGAAGATATAAAACAAATTCCCTGAGCTTGTAATTTTTAGAAGATAAGGTTCACAAACAGTACTTGTTAGCCCCTCTTTTCAGTGATAGTTAAAACCATTTCTCTGTGGAACTAGCTTGTGCAGATTTAAAGTCACAGCAGAACATTTTTAAACAAAACACATTTGAGTAGTAATGGAAGGCATGCAATAGCATTTCACTTCCTCTTTCATTTCTACTTTTTTTTTTTTTTACATAACACACCCCAAGGTTTAGGCATTTTACCCTGTAAGATCAACAAGTTTTAAAAATATGCCATTACACTGCAAAACGTATTCGATCAGAACATGCCTTTGTGACTGAGAACAATTGTTTGTGTTGTTATGGTTCCTTAAAATCATATATTTGTACTAAGAAAATAAGGTGGTAGTGGGCTAAGGAAACATGTTAGAATTAATTTGACTGCTTTGTCTAAATTTTGGAATATGCTGGCAACTTCTTGCATTTGTTTCAGTATTTTCCATTTAGCTTCCCTTTTGAGATTACAGAACACCACTCTCTATTACGGTTGGGGTTTTTTAAAGTGTTCTCCTGAAAATATGAATGAACAAAACATGTCAAAAACACTAGTTTATAGGTATTTATGTGGATGAAACAAACATGTCTTTAGAAATATCTACTATCAAATAAATACACCCACTAGGGAGGTAGGACTGGTATCTGTTCTTTCTGCACGGTTTGCTTATTTGTGTGACTTATAGCCCACCTTTCTCCCAAACCTGTAGCCCATTTACTGTGTAGAATACTACTGAGAAGCCAGATTTGTGTCTAGATGGACTTATGTAGAGTTATCTTTTAACCATTGTGCCCTATTCTTAAGACCATTTGACATATGGCGCAGCCCTCCTGCAGTTCATCTCAAACACTGATACTGGTCCCTCTCAAATGTGAGCTTTCTGGAATAAAAAACCTCTCTCTCTCTCTCTCTCTCTCTCTCTCTCTCTCTCTCTCTCTCTCTCTCCTCCCCCTCCCCCATGTGAAAGCATTCAAGTATCTGAATCATCCACTTGGTACAGTCCCAGAAAGAGTATACCAGACACTGTTTCTAAGCATTGTATGAGTTGTAGACATAATCGTGGTACAGCTTGTAGTCTCTTGTCCTAGCTGGTTTGCCAGGCTGTCTCTTTTCAGTCCTCCCAGTAATTTCTCATTCAGCCCACATGTTTATCCCCATGTCCTTTCTAAACTATAATAACCGAATCCAAACTAACCACTGGCGTAATGGAGATTGTAGTTATCAAATGCTATTCTTTTTTGCTTCAGAGTGTAATGATGGTATAACATCGTATCTGTCCCCACAGAAATACTGAAAATATAAATGACACATTGTATGCTACGTTATATGCATCCAGGATGCTGAAGTTGTGTATTTCTGAAGAACTAAAGCCTAGCTTTGATCTGTCTTCTTTTGTAGCCCCACCATTGGCTGAACTGCTATGACGCGCTATCAAGTTTCTGAACTTCCCAGGCTAAATACTTTAGAAATGGTGTGCAAGGGAAATGGGAGGGGGGGGGGGAATCTGTAGAAAAACTTGTGTAAGAGAGACTTAATTGTGAATTTCCACCCTGGAATTTTAGTATACTTATTACTGACCATATTGTGTGTCACCATATGAGGAAAAACACTCTGAAAAGTAAATTTTTAAAAAACGTAACAGGTGTATTAAAAAGGCTCTCCTGGCCAAGATGTAACAACCTGGTTTCAGAGTTGCCTTCTACGCTGGAGAAAGCAGAAATAGTAGCACCATGTTATAGGCAATATATTGCCTCCGTTGACGATTGCCATTGCCTGCAAGGAGCTTCTCTATACCTCAGTTGCTTTGTTCACTGCAATGGAAGGGCCAGTTTGCCAGTCTCGGAGTGCAAACGACCAGGGAGACCAATGCAAATGAAAGAATTCTATTTGCGTATTGCAACCTCATAAGCCCATTTGATAGGAGTGGTCCATATGGATGAAGGTTGATGTTTATCTATGTTTAGTTTTTTGGGTTTGTTTGGGTTTTTTTTTAAACTGGGAATGCATGAAATCACCCTAAGGAATTTTCCTTATCTTTCCAAATCCCTATTGCCTTCCCCTCAAACTCCTACAATATTTTGCCTCAGGTCAAAACTCACTGTGAATGTCAACTATGTTTTGAACCTCACTGGCAAATATCATGACACTCTTACTGAAATTTCTTTGGATTTCCTCAAAATTCCTCTGAGGTTTTTTACCTGAAGAGAATCTCACAGATGTGCTTTAACTTTTGCTTTAGGCAAAATTTTGATGGCAGCTCCAGTTTTTGCTAGGTGAATTAATATGAAGAGTCTCCTAGAATTTATCACCCATAGCAGGTAAACACAACATGGCAGCAGCAGCCAAAATTCAGGGTGAAATCCTATTCTCTCAGCTCATGTGAGGAGCATCCATTCTCATTCAATAGAGAAACAAGAAGAGAGGACTTTGTGTTTTTCTCTGACAATTGGGACAGTAGTGTGCAATATTTGTAAAGGAAACATGTGGAGGAAGTCACATTTCATCTTCAGTTGTGTATTTGAGTTGTTACAACCAATGTCTCCAGATGTGGTTTGCGCTTCAGCAGGTATAGTTAGTTTAGGCTGCCGCCCTGCGCACATGTATGTGGGAGTAAGCTCTCTTGCATGTACTGAACCTTACTTCTGAGTTAGGCATACATAGACTTCCCATCTAAGAAATCCCCATTATTCAGATATTTGGCTAGGATGTGATTGTACTATGTCTTCATCCATTACCACTCACCTCATTTTTCTGTGCCCCATTGGGAGCGGACAGCCTTCTGATCAAACGGTGTAGGATGGAAGAGCTTGCACTGCCTCAAGTTTTAGACTGGAGTTGGATGTCCAGATGCAAAAGACTTTAAGGTTTCTGCACCATTATGTGTGAAATATCTCTGAAATATTTTTTTAAAAAACAGGTTCTCTTTCCTGAATTCATTGGCAACTTGACACTCTTTCTTCAGCTGCCTTCTGGGAATTCTCTGTCCCCAGCATATTTAATCACATCTAAACTCAAAGCTTTTCCTTCTCCCACAGAGGTAGGACTCCAAACCGTTCCAGATATTCATGAACAGAATCTTGCATTATAAGTCATCTCATGTGAGAAATGCTCACACCCTTGTTACTTAATGCAGTAACCAGACAATCACGAATACAAGCAGCTCTCCTTTATTACAAAGCACTTTTGCAAAAGCGGGTGTCCTAACTGAGTAGGCACACCCATCAATACAAGTAGCATGATATTTATCCCCTATTCCTGGCTGCATGGTCCCTCCCTTGTTTCCCCATTGGTTAGGTACTCCAAGGTGTACAGCCTATCTGGTGCACCTAAACCGATCACAGGAAGTCCCGCCTCTGTTTACATCTCCCACTCCTCTCTTTACCTAGACCCCAGACTCTTATTTATTTCTATCCTTATTTGGTATATGTTCCCTTTTCCTAACCTCCCTGCAGTCATTCTAACTGACCCATTTAGTTCCTTCCTTCTTACCTAGGCCTACTTGCTCAATCTTCTTGTCAGTTCAATAGGGTACCTCCCGTATTTGTACTTTCCTCCTATAGTTTATCATGACTTCTCTAAATTCCTTATGTTGGCTAAATAATTAACAAAGAGTATATACTGATTATTTTACCATGGCCATTTACTCAATCATCCTGTCCTTGCAAGGACTTGCAAAAGCAGCATTTACCTTTCTGTACCTGTTTTTCTCACTGCTGTCAACACTTGTAGCCCCTCTCTAGAATGCCAGATGGTGTCTTCCAGCACCATAGAGCTCTCCTAGGGGAAAAGGCAGGGTGCCTCCTTCACTTTGGGAAAGAAAGTGAAAGAGATGGAGTTGTGGCAGCCAATACGACAGTCAAGGCCACAAAAAATGAGCTACATGACGATGGGCCGCATATTGCCAACTCCTATATGTGAAGTGAGCTGACTGGATAGCTCAGTGGTTTAGGTATCTGGCTTTGGAGCCAGAGGTTGGGAGTTTGATTTTTCCCCACTGTGTCTCCTATGAGTAGAGCCAGCCTGTGTGACCTTGGTCAAGCTGCATAGTCTCAGGGTGTCCCTAGAAGAAGGGAATGATAAACCACTTCTGAGTACACTCTACCTGGAAAACCCTGAAAAGCGTCATCCTACGTCAGAACTGACTTGATGACACCAGACTATTATTATAGGTGAAGTGCAGAAGCGCTCGCATTTAGCTCTGGAACTCCTTAAGAATCAAGGAAAGGAAAAGATGAGTCTGAATTGAACAAGATATGACCCAGCATCTGAAGAGAGGCAAATTTAAGAATCGTATTGTAAATGTCCCAAGGGCTGCCCAGTCAAACCCCACGGTTACTGCAGGAAATCCACAGCTCGAGTTCCCTTGACCTAGGGTCATTCACTTTTCCTTAAAAAAACTTGCAATGAAGGAGGATCCATCACTTTGCAAATCAATCCGTTCCACGCTCAGATGGCTCTTATAGCTCTTTTCTTAGGCTAGTCCCTTCAGCCTCCCACCCACCCACTCCCGGTTAAAAAGAACTGGAATGCCAGGTGGCTGTAGTGGCACAAAGGCATTTCACACACACGCCCCATTAATTTGCCTCTCTTTAAAATCCTCCCATCAGAGAGGGTCCATCACTTTCCAAATTGATCTGTGCCTCTCTCAGTAGCCAACCTCTATGAAAAACGGAGGGAGGGAGGGAGGGGCTCACTGCAATATCACGTTGAACCAGCAGCTGCCACCCGGCACCTTCCCTCCTTCCTTTTCCCTAGATGAATGGAACTCCTGCTTATCCAACAGATGGGACAAAGGCAAGCTTCGGTGATACCTTTTATTGGACCACTGAAAGATTAAACAAATAGCAAGCTTTCGTAGAGGAAACCCACTTTCCCAGGCTCTAAGCGCACTCCCTTCATGGATGGTGCGGAAGAAGTGTCTAGAAATTGAAGTTACATGTCTGGGAATGCTGGCCAATTCTTGTTAAGTGGAGCCTCTACGTACTGGCTTCTGTGGGAAGGTCTGGAATTTTTACAACAGATGGGAGGAATCCTAATTTTGGGTCTGAACCCCCCCCCCCCCTTTTAGGTCTAGGAAGTGCAATGCAAAAAGAAAAGAGAAACAAGCAAGCAAAAGGACTCTGAGCCTAATGACTTGCACTCCACTTCCTTAACTGGGGGACTCTCATGTATATAAACAAAGCAGCTAGCAGTGGACAGGCTGGGTTATATCTAAGAAGGGTTGCTGTGAAGGAACTAGAAAAGATCCTTAAGTATAAGGAGGCATCACTGGAGACTAAGGTGAAGAACATCTATATTATGGTATTTCTGATTATTACTATACAGTATTTGGATGTGAAAGCTGAACAGTGAGGGAGGCCAAAGGGCAAAAAAATTCATTTGAAATGTGGTGTTGAAGGAGAGCTTTGCAGATACCATGGCTAAGCTGAGGCTGTCCTACTTTAGAAACATCATAGGAAGACAAGAATCTCAGGAAAAGACAATCATGCTGGGGAAAGTTGAAGGCAGAAGGAAAAGAGGAAGACTAAATATGAGATGGGTTGACTCAATAAATGAAGCCATGGCCTTGAATTTGCAAGACAGACCCTTTTTGGAGGTCACTGATTCATAAACTGGAAGTGACTATATGCCATCAGCAACCTCTGTTAATGACAGCTTTGCCTTTGCACAAACATAGCAGAAATGAGCTGGTAACACAAAAGATCAGCTTTAGCTTCTGAATGTACAAAATGGTGTCCCATGCACCCATTTACCTGAGACTAAAACCGGTAAGTATCATAATCAAGACTTCAAACATTTATTTATTTTTATTTACTTACTTTCACTCTTGTCCCACCTTTCTTCTAATGTTGGGATCCAAAATAGCTTACAAAGGACCAATTTTAAAAAACCAAAAAGAATATATGTTATAACAATAAAATGCAAACATATAATAATATGAAAAGACTAGGAACTGAAAACAATGTAAACATTTTAAACCTTCCCCCCACCCCCCAAAAACAGCCTCCACTAAAAGCTCCTTTCGTCATAACCTTGTCTAATTACCAAAAGCTTGCCCGAGGAGAAAAAGGGAGACAAGGGAACAACTTAGCCTGTGCTGTGGAAAGGAGTTCCACAGACATGCAGGCAGAAAGTGTGGAACACAAAAGTGCCCAATTCAGGGTGTTAAAGTGAGTTCTCACTTCACAAATTGTGTTTGGTAATTTAAAACTGATCTTTGAGTACAAAACAATACTGCAAAAAGCAGCAAGGTAGTGTGGGAGAATGCAGAGTCTAGACACAACTTTCCTCATACAGCCCTCCGTGTGGTTGCAGGAGTTCCAGTAATGAAAGGAAAGTAAGGTGTAAAATTTTGTTTCTAGGAAGAAAGCAAGGGAAGAAGGAAGGAAAGCAGGCGGGCCCACAAGCAGACTGGGTCGTTGGCTTTGACAAGGCCCTTCCTGGTTGCCCTTTGGAGCACCGCAAGGACACAAGCGTTCTTCCTGACGGTCTGTGGCAAAGCTTCAGCAAAACCCAGGAACAAATTACAAGCAGGGAGGACAGACTCCCAATCCAGAGAGATTATGCTTTGATGAAACAAGACAAGGCAGAGGACATTAGTTCAACATTGGCAAGAGATAAAAACAGGTGATTTCAGAAAGCATTTAGGCTGTCCTTAAGTGCTCTATGGTATACTCAACAGACAGTCAGTCAATCCTGATTGAAGGTTGGCTCCAAACATTGACGGTCTTTCTCATTTTGATTTGGTGCCCATTTCTCTGCACTTTCTGATACCCAGGGTAGAATTAGACAAAGAGCGTTTAAAACTCATAAAAGGGGGGCATGCTAGATCTCTTCCATCAGATGCCCCGGAGCCTAATTAGTTAGCTGTGCTCTACAGATGGTATTAATTAAAAAGGGGGCATTATATTGATCAAGGCTGCAATAGTTCCTTGCTTTTAAGCTGCATTTATCAGCATACTCCTCCCACCTGCTGTTTTCTGAGCTGCCTTGTGCTTTCAGGCCTGCCAAAAAGTTCACCTTCTCATTTTGCATGCAGATTCTGTGGAGTGGAGTCTGCTTAGGTTGCTGAGAATCATCCCATCGGTAGGCACTGGCTGTGAGTGTTCATGGACTCAAGGCTGTTACCTCCTTCCCATATAAATCTGTACAACAATACCAGGATATGCTTCTGTTTCTTTCCAAGCATTCTGTGCACCCTGCCAATATTTTTGCAGATTTTATTTGTGATTTTATCATACGTCTAAGAACATTTGTTCACGAAAATGCTTCTGTCTCAGCCTAATATTCCAGAACAAGGGTAATTAAGAATTCCCTTGCTGAGCTTGGACCAAGAACTTTTTACAGTACAATCCTCAACAAGGAAGCATCATTGCATTCAAGGGACTTGCCCCCAAAGAGATATCATAGGATTGCAGCTATAGGCTAGAATTTGATACATCTTTGCCAAAGAGTAT
Source organism: Intellagama lesueurii (assembly GCA_037013535.1). Lineage (NCBI taxonomy): Eukaryota > Metazoa > Chordata > Lepidosauria > Squamata > Agamidae > Intellagama > Intellagama lesueurii. The sequence goes on along the minus strand of JBAJHW010000001.1, from coordinate 158,731,016 downwards.
GTCCCAACCTCTCACCCATCTGCTCCCTAATTCGGCATGTGTAGGGGGGCATATTGCCAGGGATGTTGGCAAATCCGAGTCCCAAGCCTTGAGTCTGAGTCTCGGATCATTTGCCCTGCCCCCAGGGGAAACAACTCGGGACTCAAGGCATGGGACTCGAGACTCAGATCCAAAGGCTCGGACTGTGCATGCACCTCCCAGCTGATCAGCTGGGAGGTGCATGTGCAGAGAAAGTGGGCCTGGAAGGGAAGCCAGTCAGGCACATGCACAGAGACAGTGGACTGATCTCCCTTCCTGGAGCTGGCCCTTGCCTCTGCACATGTGCCAGCCTTGTTATCAATATTTGTTACTGAAGATTGTGATTTTACAACTAGAGAATTGCTTACTAATTTATTGTTTGCTGCAAAATTAATTATAGCTAGGAATTGGAAATCTAAACTTGAATTTCAACTGGAAGAATGGTACAATGAAGTTTGGAATCTTGCTGTAAATGATAAATTGACTTGTATTTTAAAAGTTAAGAAAGGGAGATAAAAAAAAGATATTTTTTATGATATATGGGGTAGATTTATTGAATTTGTATAAAGTCCCAACACAAGGATCAATGCAGTTCTGGAAAGGAGGACAATGAGAAGAAGAGCTCTCCAGAAGGCTCCGATGGTGGTGGGGAGCATGATTATTTTAGTTTGTATTTTGTATTTTGTAAAATTAAAAATTTAATTTAAAAAAATGGTTCTGAGTCACAAGTAAATTCTGACTCTTTCTAAAAAAAGACCCAAGCTGAGTCCAAATCAAGTTGCCGGTGTGACTTAAGTTGGACTCAACAGTGAGTCACAACTTCTGAGTCCCCATCCCTGCTTATTGCATTTATTTCAGGTTCTTTCTTAGGGATGTTCATTCATTTTCTGTTCTTTCGGGAAGTGGCCCTTTTAATAAACCTGAAATTGCCTGACTTTTCTTGATTCTTTTGTTTCATTTTTCCCTATTTGGGTTTTAGTGCTAGAACAAGTTACACCCTACAAAACCACTCCAAAAAAGTAGGGTCAAAGTGACAGACAATCATCTACTCCAAAAGCATACAACACAAACCAAAAAGCCCTAACACCAAATCCCCCAAAATAATGTTTTTTTTAAAAAAGGGCAGAAAAGCAAGAAATCTGAAAGGAAGTATTTAAGAAATAATAAAAAAGTGGAGGAGCACAGCAGAAAGATAATTAAAAAACAAAAATCAGGTATAGAAACAGGCACAAATTTAAAAATGAATCACCAAATTCTTTCAAAAATTGCTAATTTGTCAATTCGTATTCGTAAAAGTCAATGCCCCATGAATCACGAATCAATGAATTTTTAGCTATTTTTGATTTGTTGGGCTATAAAATGGCCCCCAATGCACCCTGGGACACCAAAATTGCAGGAGAGCTTCCTCTGCATCTTCTCTACAATCCCTCCATGTGTGGTGAAGATTGGTTTTCAACTGTCTGAGCTATTCACCCACAAAGAGGGCCCCCCAAGAAAGTTTTCCCCAGGCAAAATTGCAGCTTCTACTGATTTTCTCTACAATCCCTCCAAGTTTGGTGAATATGGGGTTTCCCCAAGCCAGCTGTTAAAGGGCACTTTCCTGGGGGACCCAATTTGTGGGTGTATAACATGAATATTTGAAACCCTGTCTTCACCAAACTTGGAGGGATTGTAGAGGAGAGTCAGTAGAAGCTTCTCTGTGATTTTAGTATCTCTAGGTGCCTAAGGTGAACTTTCCTGGGGGAGGCCTACTAGTGGATGTATAACTCAGGACTGTGAAACCCAGACTTCAACAAACCTGCAGGGCTTGTAGAGGAGAGTCAGGGAAAATGTCCCTGCAAACTGACGTCTCTAGGTGCTTTGGGGGCTGTTTTATAGGGTTTTAAAGTAAAAAATGAATTGATGAATGGATTCTTTGATTCGTCAGAAAAAAATGGTTAATTCATAATTTTGATTCGTTGACCTTGATGAATCATGAATCAAAATGAATCACCATTTTTCTGACTTGTGCCCATCTCTAGTCAGGTAATCTACAATGGAGGAACAGCAGCAGTAGCAGGCCAGCAAGGTATAAAGATTCAGACTACCCACCCCTCCCTTCCAGGATGTTCTCTGAATCCTAAATGGCAGCCTCGGCACTATTTGCAGGAATATTAGTGAAGCAATTTTGCATCCAGAGGATCAGAGTTCATATGGATTAGGAAATCCAAATGAAAAACAACAGTTTTGTTGATCTCTCTTTTGGAATACTAAATCATTCATATTTCATAAGATGTCTATTCGAAAGCTATAAAAGACTTTAAATATGAAAGTAAGCATCTCTTTTATGTTTTTCGTTATTCAGGTTAACCTAAAAATCCCATCTCTACCTACTATGAAGGAGTGACAGTTTCTTCCAGAGGTTTACAAGGAGGACATGGAGGTGATACTTTGTCATTTGTCTTGTCCAATATAAAGAGGGCTCTGTTCTCTTCAACACAGATAGCCATGAAGCTGTTGGCATGGTTAGCAGCCGCTGACCGACCTCATATCCATTAAGCCATCAAATCCTTTAGAAAGCTATCTAAATCCTTGGTGCACCTGATGGGCCCCATTCAGTCCTTACAGAATCTTGTTTTCTCAGCACCTTCAACCTCACTTTTCTTCACACAACCATCAGGTTTATCTTAACACAAGACTCTTCAGCCTGAAAGAACCCACATTTTTCAGGATTCCCCTTCCCATGGAGACCCCTAAGTGGGCAAGAATCTGTCCTCTTCAAATTTGTCACTGATCACTGGAAGAGAATGATGGTGGAGGGCAGTGGGGTGGTGGTTCTCTCTTGCATTAGCTGTAAAGACACACAGATGCAGGGAGGAGCGGTCCAACCACTTGATCAAGAATGAGACATCTGCATGAGCTGGATTCAAACTTATCTCTTGCGATTAATACAACTTGCATTGCTTCTGACTTGTAGAAATCCTATTGATTTCAATGAGTGTACTCTAAAGTATGACTGGATATGGATCAAACCCAGTAAGATCTACAAATGCAAAACAACTTGTTGCAGAGAACTCTGATAGCAGAAAGAAAATGAGTGAACATTACAGATTTCTCCTAAATACCATAAGAGGTCTGGACTACAAGATGGCAGACGATTCATTGTGTTTCAATGAATCACTGTGTTATAATGGAGATTAGGCTCATCAGTCTCTATTAGTCGGTATGGCTGCTGTTGCGGCTCCGTCTTTGAGGCTTTAATTTTATTCTAGGCCCTCACAAAGACCCAAGCTGCTTCTTCCTCCTCACGCTGCCACCAGATGTTTTTGATTAAACATCAATCAATTCCGGGACACACAAGTTATCAAACGCATTCAGTTTATTGATCAGGGTGGGGTTAATGATTGGTTGGAAATAACAGTGTCAATCACAGGAAGTAACTCACTTATATTAACTTGGGTTTATTTAATTCCTTCTATTAATTCAATCTATTTCCAAATCTCCCCTTCAACAGCTCTATCTCAACACTCAGCTCTTATTTCTAGTCCTTCAATCTATATCTCTAATCATTCTCTTTCCAATCTCTGATCTCTCATCTATCTCAATCACTCTCCTTCTCAAAACCTCTGATCTTCTGTTCTCCCTTCAGACTCCTCCTTTTGTACCCCTCCTTCTTTCCTGACTCCGCCTTCCGTCTTCCTCATTGGCTGTCCTGCCAAGGTTCCACTGTGACGGACAGGTGACGACTGGGGTAACCGCTACAGCTGCATCTCACCTCCCATATCCGAGGCACCATGTCTCTATGTATCAGTTGCTAGAGAGGGCAAGACAGAGGGTACTGTTGCCTCCATGCCCTGTCGGTGGGCTCCCTGTAGACCGCTGGTGGGCCACCGTGCGAGTAGAATGCTGGACCAGATAGGCCCATGGTCTGATCCAGCATTGCACTTCTATTCTTAAAGGTGTTGCCATTATTTAGATTTCTTTGGGATTTAAAAAAAAGGTTTTCTTTTCTTTTGTGTTTGAGATTTGTATCTGAACGTTTTCTCTTCAAAACGGAGAATGATATTATGTTTTGGGAATTGCCATTTATTAGACAATTCCATAACTGAAGATCAACCTGGGGCATCATCACCAAGCCTGATACTCTGCGCTGCGGTGGTCTTAACTAAACACAGCACCTTCCCTTTTTCCTCTTTGCTAATGTATTTGATTGTTGTTGTTGTTTAGTCGTTAAGTCGTGTCCGACTCTTCTTGACCCCATGGACCAATGCACGCCAGGCCCTCCTGTCTTCCACTGCCCCCCGGAGTTGGGTCAAAATGTATTTGATTAAATTCATTAAATCGCAGACAAGGAACTTGTTTCAAAGGCTAACTTTGTGTCTGCTGGAAGATGCTGCTTTTGTTAGCATTTTTCAGAGGAGGAAAGGAAACAAATAGCTTGTTAGAAAACAAATCACACAAAAAATATTGGTGAACTTACATGTAACAGAAAACAAATTATTATAAAAACAAAACAGTCTTAAAGGCATTAAAATGCTGAGTTAATAATAATAATAATAATAATAATAATAATAATAATAATAATAATAATAATAATAATAATAATAATAATAAAGACTTATGGGGAAGAGACCATTCCTTCAGAACTGTTTTAAAATTAGGCATCGGTGAGCAACACAAACCCTAGTTAGCTTGCTAATGTAGCTGGTTAGGAGGGCACAAAATTAAACCATTTTTGTTGGCATCGCATTGTGGAAAACAAACGTGTTGGTAGTTTTGGAATCTTATCGTTTGAATTTATTTTTGCCTGTTTTTTTCCTCTCAAATAAAGACAACACTCCAGTCAGAGAGGAACATGGAATCATGGCTCCTGTTAGTGACAGCTTGCACACTTGAGCAAAGCAGTAGGGGTTGCATTAGAAGGTCCACTGCAAACAAAGGATTTCTCCTGGGTTGCTCTAGTGTGTATTTCCTGAGTAAAACATCCATTTTGCAAATTAAAAGGTGAGGAGAAGAGAGTTGCTTCTAGAACGAGCAAGGGAGCTCCCTAATATCAGATTAAGAGTTCAATCATGTGACATGCCCAGAGGCATCCCAGATCTATGAGCACAACTGCCTATATAACTCACCAAGTAGCCAGATGTTGTTGACACAGTCTTCTTAAGCTTGGCATCTGGGGCCCGGCATGCCTGAAGACAGGCCTTAGGTGCTAACCTCATTGTTGAAGTAGGTGCAGAAGGAGAGGGAAGCAGCACAGGAAGAAAGGGCGCCCTTTGCATGGCTGTGTGGAAATTGTACCTGTGATTAAATATAACCTCTCCTTAACTAGAAGTGGGTATGGGGGAGGGCATTGCACCTCACAGTTTGGGGAAACTGGGAAATAAATGTTGAAATATACTTTGGCTAATACATGTTTCTGTGCACATGTAGCTCAGAAAATGCACTTTTGCAGTATGCAATATGTGTAGATGAACACTCTAATATTTGACCGTATGGTGCTTGAATCAGGGTGTGAGCTGGGAGGTCATGATAGCAAAACGTAGACGTAGATTACTTGCTCCACCACTGCTAGCCCCAAACGGCACCGGCAGTGACACAGGGCACCAACTCTGCCTCTTGGTGCCCTCTTTCCCTTGGCAACATGTACAGAAACATACTGTGTGAACATATCAACAAGAAACACAAAACAAAACAGAAGCAAAAAAACCTGACATGGTGGCACTGTGGGCTCGTGCCTAGTTCAGGAGTGAGGAACCACTGGCTCTTCAGACAATTCAGAGTACAACTCTCGCTGCCTTTTACTATTGGCCACTGTAGCTGGGGCTTCTGGGATATGAACTCCAAAATATCTGAAGGACCAGATGGTCTCCATCCAGAGTCTAGTTTCATGGAGCTTATTCTCCACACAGAGAAGGAGAGAGAGAGAGAGAGAGATGTTATTTCTGAAGGAAAGGACCCCCGGTTCCATTTCATGCCTTTTGACCAGGGTATCAATTCTACTGTCTTTTAAAAAACTGCCCTTGCTGAACTATCCTACAAAGGCGGCATGCTAGGGTGCAAGAGGGGGAGTGGTGACCTGCCCCCTCTATGTGCATCAAATGGGAGAATCCGATCAGGTATAATGAGGACACACCCCGCACCAGTGCCTTTCGGTCTTTCTTTTTCTTATTCTTCCTCTTTTTGTGATCATAACTGCCACTGTAGATTTTGGATAGATGCTCCCTGGATGGCACCAACCCGTTTACAGAGTTGGCTCTAGTACACCATGGAGAATCTGTGTAGTGGACTTGGCAGCAGTGCCTGTTAAACTATGGCACTCAGTGAGTGATTTTTTTTTAAAAAAATTAAAATCAATGCCTGCCGTTTTCAGCGGAGGGCAACATTAGCTCAGCTGTTCCGGCAGTCTGTGGCAGAAGCTGTGAAAAACTAGCCGCTTAACTAGAGACAACTCCGGTGATCGGCCTGATGAAATTACATTGATCTAATTTGCACGCTTTGAAGACATTTGGCATGGTTTGTTTGCAAGCCGTGACATCTTCATCGAAACAGAAATGTGCACGAAGCATCGTGACATTACATTCCTGACTATTTTGGCCCAGGCTGCCACCTTTTTCTCTTTCTCCTCTTTAAAGGGTTTATTTCAAGAACATTTCATTTTGGCTCAGGAAAACTTCTGCCATTTTGCACGGTCTCAGTCAGTCAGTGTGCTTCTGAGCCAGGAAAGCTCAGCTGTAATAAAGTTTGGCACCAGCAGCCCACCATATACCTGCACCATCCTGTGCAATTTAATTGGCATTCAGTGGCTTGATAAATGGATTGGCTTAATGAGACAATATACTTGACATATGCAGAGCTCTCCTGAGAAATAAGATTCATTTTTGCGCTCTCCCCTTCAACATGCTACAGATACCAACACAGCCACCTCCAACAGCTGTGCTGTAAACAATGACAATGCCTTCCCCGGTCTTGACCTATAATGCTGCCATCTCTCTTATCCCTCTGCAGCCTAATGTGACTCCTCTGTGAAAGGCACTTCATTCATTCCCAGCATCACAGAAGCCTTTCAATGAGCTTGCCATTGAAGATTGCGATTTCAACCCTAAAGCAGCAAATGGCTTAAATATATAAGAACCAAGAGCTAGAAACTGATTTCAAGTAGACATGGGGAGGAATTAAAAAACGAAGCGCGATATTTGTGAAATATTGCTCATTCATGGGATATTTGTCCCTTTGTATTCATCAGGTCCAGAGACCCCCGACCATCCAGCCTGCTTGTCACTGAACCGACCATCAGGATGACAAGCAGACTGGCTTTGGGAACTGAAACGGGGTTTGCCTTCCCACAGCCAGCCTGCTTGTCAATGTCCCAACCATCAGCTGTTCAGTGGGACATTGTGTTTTAATGAGGAATCGATGAATATTCGCTAATTTGTCGCAAAAAATTGGTGCTTTGTCACTTTGTCCATTCATCAACTTGTGACAAATGACAAATCCCAATAAAGCACCATTTTCCCCCGATTCGTCCCCATCTCTAATTTCAAGTAAAGGCATGAAGTGGATGGGGAGTAACTTTTGGCCCAAGGATGAACTTCAGCACCAGAATGGTTCTTGGGAGGTGCAATCCAGAGGTGGGCACGGCCAAAGGAAAAATTGTGGTACCAAGAATACTGAACTATTTTGGCTTAAAACTTCTACTTCCTATAGCTAGGCTTTAGGGAGACATTTCATAATCTGAGGATTGGAAAACCTATGACTGGAAAACTGTGCAAACCCCAAAACAGTGGTATCTCAGAGAAAGGGAAGTGGATATCTGAAGAACCTGGTGGGCTGAACTAGAACCCCAGGCGGCCAGATCCCCAGCTGAACGGTCTTCATTCATGACTGCAAGCTGAAGTCCTAAACTACAGAACCATAACTCTGAAGGCCCCTTTAGTCTACCACATACCTGCATGGAAGTTGAGAGATAAGAAAGACTTAGAAATCTTACCCACCAGGTATTAGCTTTCAATAAACATACTCCAGAATGTGAGAAGTAATTTTATAGATGAAATGGGGGGGGGGGGGGGAAGGTTACAACCTGGTGTTTCCATAATTTATACAAATATAAAAGAGTTGTAGATACACCACACACACACACACACACACACACACTCTTTATATTTGTATAAATTAAGGAAACATTAGGGGGGGTGAGTAAACAGTCCAGAGAACTTGGGGTATTGCCTTGATTAAAAGGTACATCTAGTCCAGCATTCTCTTGCTCAGAATGGCCAACTAGTTGCTATGGAACACCAACAAATGAGCCTAACAGCCCTCTCCCATGGCTGGTTGTTACTGAACACCAGGTATTAATTCAGATATGTACTGTCTCTGATCCTGGAGGCTGTATATAGCTGTCATGACAAGAAGGCCTGAATAGCGTGTCTGCCATGACTTTGTGCATTCTCCCGTTTATGCTGTCTGAGTTGCTGCCCATTGCTACATCACGTGATAACAATTTCCAGAGCATTTGTCTTTGAGATTTCCAAGACATCTCAATTCTGCTGTGGCCTTAACGTGCTCAGGGTTCTAAAGTGCTTGCACCCTGTAGCTTCATATTAGTCCTATGAGACTGATCACTTCCTGCTATACAGAGGGGGAACTAAGAGACATTGTCTTGGGCCCCGTTGGTGCAGTGGTTAAATTGCAGTACTATAGTCAACCCTCTGCTCACAACCTGAGTTGTATTCCGACAGGTTCAGGTAGCCAGCTCAAGGTTGACTCAGCCTTCCATCCTTCCAAGGTCAGTAAAATGAGTAACCAGCAAAGTGGTCCTTGCATAATCATGTTGTGAACTGCCCAGAGAATGCTCTAGTGCTATGGGGCCATACGTAAGTCGAAACAACAACAAAAGCCATTAAGACCACAGTTTTATGAGCACATATCAAAAAGCAAACCCCAAGTAAATCCTTGGACTTGCACCCAATGATGTAATTGGGCCAGTGCAAGACTTGCGCTAAGGCTTCCACATGGTGTGAGTTAATGCAAGAATGATAATCCAGCACAGTTTTGCTTAAGAGGTCATGCAAGTAGTTACCCAACTGACCAAGCAAGTGGTTACATAGACAGTTGTGCTGCAGTCACTTGCACAATGTCTTGCACAAAAGTGTGGTCCAGCACAAATGCACTAGCAATTCGCTAGTGTTGCATGCGATTCAGCCCTTGGTGCTTACTTCCAAATAAATATGACTGGAATCAAGCTACACATGAGGTAAGGAAGGAGCAGATACTAGAACCTAAATTTACTGGTGCATTTCTCAGACTCTGTTTTCTCTTTGCTGCCTTACACCAGATTATCAGAAAGCTACTTGGACTAGAGGTAGACATGATCAAATATAGACTTAATATAAGAACTAATAGCAAATAGTGTAACGGTTGATGGATATTGTTTTACTGTGTAAAAGAGGAATAGGAGATCCCAGAAAAAAAGTGGGGGCCATGACTGCATCTGGCTACTGCTGAGCACAGCTCAAGGCGGTTCGAGTACCTGCCGCTGGCTCCTTGTCCATGAGGTGGAAGAAACCCACGTGTCACTGCCTCAGACTTTAACTGGGTGCCAGTTTGATGCTTGCAATTCAGCTCCGAGGGAAACCTCGTCCATTTAAATAAGCCCAGGGAAGCTAAAAAATGAAACGGCGTGTGACAGTTTCTAATTACTGTGTAAAACGAACATATGGAAACTTCATTGTCCATTTCATCCCTCAACATGTACTATCAAGTCAGATTCCTTTTGCTCAGTCGTTTTCCTCTAGAGCATCGGGTGCTCCCTTCCAAGACTGTAAAGAAGCCATTTCACTTCTCTTTTGTGTCTCAGCCATCATCACGCCCGTAGGATTTAATTTTTACGTGCAACCTAGGTACCAAACGAAAGGGTCCCTTTATGGTTTGGAGAAGTTGTTTTGTTTTCTAAATTAATCTGAGTGGATTTCAGTTCATCCTCTGGAATTATGATCCAAAGAACATATGAACGTAATTAATGTGGAATGGATACAGTGATTTCAATGAAGTGCAAATAGGGGTTCAGACCTACCGTAAGTAAGGTGATCACTCTAAGTCATTGTGCAATTTAAAACTTTTAAAATGATGAAAAACATTAAGAGATCCTAAAATGTGCATCTTTCAATACATGAGCAGACCCCGTTTTTAAAAAAGCATTTCCAGGTGGGAGAGGTCTATCCAGTATTAATACGTAGGCACTAATAATGTAGACATTAGAGGAAATTGAAAAGGCTCTGTTTGAGCCAAAGAAGCAAGGTCTCCATCAAAGCCCCATTTCTGAGGAGCAACAAAAGCCTCCAAGCTTTTCCTATCATAGCCTCTGGCCACCGAAGCAGAGTCAGTTAATGAATCAGAAAAAAGCTGGTTACCAGATGTCCCAGCTTATTAACACACACATTGCATTCTGTAATGGCATTCAGTGAACAATCTGTGCTGGAGCAGACTCTTCCTCAGCTAAAGACGCCTGTTCTCAGCAGCGCCCAGAAATGTTCCCTCTCTCTGTTTGATTTCGGGGGGCAGCGGTTGTTTGCTTACATTTGTTGAAATGGCTGTCAAGCATTTCTGTCCTCTTTCCGGGTATGTCTTTCTCTCGCAGTCACACACAGAGTCGTGCAGGGCTAAGGAGATGTTTGAGACGTCAGGCAGGCAACAGTCGTGTTGGATGCCGTCCACCTCAATTATTTGAAGTGAGGTGAGGAAATTGACAAAAAGAATATAACAATGCTCAAATCCTGACACCTAAAAGGGCGAAAAGGAAATCAATTCTCCCTGATTGGCTTCCCCTGCTGGTAATTTCAATGCCTTCCCATTGTTCAGCTTGGAAGTCTAATTTTATGTTAATGTCCTGAAAGTTGTCAGATCTTGGCAAAACCTATGCATAAATTACAGAGAAAGTAGCTCACAGGGAAGGGGGAAGTAATGACGGTCATGGTTAGCCAAACCCATTAATAGTCTGACAAGCAGTAACCCAAGAGTTCTGGTCAACTGTGGCAGACAGCTGTGAAACTTTTGCAATTAATTTCGGGGGGGGCGGCGGGAGGGAGGGAGGCAAGAGAGGTGGGTATCAGCTGCCAAATAACACGTAAGTGACTTACTATCATCGGCTCGGCTGGTAAGGGCAAAGAAGATAATTCCGAGCCTCCCTCCCACCTTGGGCAACACAACCTTTCTTGAGACTGTGTTGTCGTTTTATTTGTATGGACGTAGCTACTCAATACTTCTTCAGGTCTAACTGAGTTTTGGTAATGGAAGAAGAAGGCCAGCCAAGTAAGCCAGAACAAGAAATGTGTCAAATACTCAGAATGAGGTGGGGGTGGTGGGGGAAGCAGCCATCTTTACTGTACTTGCTGGTACAAGGGGAACCATAGTCAAGGTTTCTGTGGGGGGGGACAAGCTTTCTGACAAAGCTACAAAGCCTTTTCAGGAATATACTCAAGGTTCAATTTCAAAACTCAAGTTGTCGTTGAAGCCGACAGGATTGTCAAAAGCAATCTGTAGTTTGGTAATGGAGGAGGAGAGGTCTTCCCTCTTCAGACAACAGAGCTTTTCAGGAACCCCGGTGAGTTGGGAAGCAGATAAGTATCACAACGTGGAATGAATGCTAGTATTGTCAGAGTATGTGGAAAATTGCTGGCTTAAAACCTCCAACTACACAGTGGAGAAAAATCCAGACAGGGACCTACAGAGCAGATTATTATATAATTACATCTCTCTCTCTAATATAGCAACCATTATTGTGTAGTTAGGTTTAGTTAGAGTTACCTAAACTGGCATAACATAGTCTCAATAGAATCAGTCAGAGACTCTGGTGTTGAGAAAGAATTTTAAAATGCTTCTCTTTTACTCACAAAATCTTCATATATGTTAGAATACAAACATATTTACTTGTTACATAATATTATATCTTAACTGGTTAACTTCATTATTTTGAATAAGTAATTGACTGGTTATATAAACATTTCACTCAGACTGTAACTGCTGACTCCATGACTAACTGACAGAACACTCACAGAACACTGGTGTTGCTTAAAGTCTAAAGTCGGTTCCAGTTTGGTGGATTGTGCCAGTTCATACGTTGGATGAACAGGTGTTCAGTGGTTCCCAGCCCCGCCTCCTCCTATGAGCACCCACTCAGAAGCAGTGTCCCAGCTTCCCTGCCCTGCCTCCTCTGAGGGCTGCCTCCGAGTGGGCACTTGCCAGAGGAGGTAGGACTGGGAAGCACTAAACACCTGCTCATCCGAAGGACGAACTGGCACGAATTACCAAACCAGTGGTTTGTGCCCATATCTAGTCCGTAAGCAATGCAACTGTACTGTGAGTGTTGTGTCAGTTATTCATGGAGTCTGCCCATCTGTTAACATACACAGAATCCTGACTGAGGTTAAAAAAAAAAGGTAGGAAAAGGAATCTGAGGTAGAGAGGAAACAATTGGTTGATAGTGATTGATCAAGTGATTGATATTCACCTCAAAGCCCCTCCCATTTAAACCTTCCAAGGGCATAATATGCAGGTTGCTATAGTTCCAACAGCTACATCACAAAATAAATCTCACTACACACTGCAGACAAAGAAGACACAATATGAAATAGCACTCTTTGTAACACACAATTCTACTCTGAGTAAGACCACTATGCATCCCCCCCCCCCCATGAGTTTTTAAATATCCTTTCGCTATCATCCGGTAATGGCATCTTCTTATTGAGTTTGCTCTCCTTCCTTCAAATTGTAAATGAACTCAGACAATGAGTTTGAGTGTGGCTATACAGACGTTGACACAATTGACCCGAGTTCCAGGGTCAGTCTAATAGGAACAAGACCAAGTTGTCTGTACAACAGTCTTTCTGAGTTAGACTGAAGCAAAGGATTTACTGAGATTGATGTAAATATCTTCATAGATCCTGTGCGGTTGTCTGTTACACCTGAGTTGAAGTCAATCCTTTTAGCGGTAGCCTCTTTTGCAGAATAGTGAGACTGTGCTCCGAAATATGCATGCGGATGATATGCGCCTGCATGCTCACTTGTTCATTTTTAAATGGCCTCTTATGTCTCGTGTTTCATTACTCCAGAGTAAGTTCTCCATCCCGAAAACCTAGGGGCCGGGCACAGAAAACTTGCTCTACTCCATGCTACGAACAGCCGTACCCTATTGAACCAGGGCAGTGCAAATGAGAAGAACTTCCATTTTAGCCTATCTTGAAGAACGGGCCATCATTTGTACATTTCTTCATATTTGGGATGAAAAGAAGGCAGGTTTAAAAAAACTCAGTTGCAGGAGAAAGGGGAACTATTAGGTTGATCCATCTGTACTCTAAGTCACTGGAATCTGTTGGTGTGTCCAAAGTACACATTTATCATGGCCACATTTACTGGAGATTTTTTGGGGGGGCGGGAGGGGGGGAAATCTAGAGGTCACCATCTACAATTTGCAGACCCTGGTGCCCTCCCTTTGTTTCCTCCATCTTTTTTTTTTTCTTATTTGAGAAAATCTGTTAACGTAAAAAGATACAATAGGTGCTCAACGGCTTTTAATTGTGACCAGGAGGAGCCCTCAGTCTTGAAGCACTCAGTTGTCGTGCTCCACCTGCCTGGTGGAAGCTGAAACAAACAAGCTTGAGGTGGTTGCTATCCTTTTAGATTGATTGCTTTTGGAGAAAGGAGAAAGTCTGGAGTTTGCTAGTAAAAATTGCTGAGATTATTCTGGTTGGCAGACACTGATTGTTAGGGTTCACGGTAATTGGGGATTACCTGACACTTCGGGTGTTTGTTCCTCCCTACTCCACAGATGCATTTCTAAATAGGAATGTTCACTACAGAACCCTTTTAAAATTTGGAAAGGAAATATTGTCCAGCACCTCTCCAGGCACAATTCAAAGTGTTAATTCTTACCTATAATGCCCTAAATGGCTTGGGTACAAAAGACCGCATCTTCCTTTATGAGCCTGCCCGAATGTTTAAGATAATTAGGAGAGGCCTTTTCCTCGGTCCCACCACCTTTGCAGATGTGTTTGGTGGGGACACAGGAGAAGACCTCCTCTGTTCTGCTCCCAGACTGTGTGAATAATCTCTTCCTGGATGCTTGCATAAAAGCTTTCGATTTCGTCTTTTTCAGCATCAATATTATTTGGTCAGTCATTACATTATAGCCCCAAACTGCCTGTGCTACATCTTGCCTCAGTATTAGAGCTACACCATTACTTCTGAGCTTGTCATTTTCCAAGTAGAATTCTTTGTTGTTTGACTAAAAATATCCTGCTCCAGTCCAGTTTAGATCACTGACACCAAGCACTGCAATGTTTATATGTTCCATTTCTTGCTTTATGGTTTCCGGTTTACCTTTATTCATATTTCTCATGTTCTATGTTCCTATTGTATATGTTGTGCAGCATCAGACTTTTCTTACATTTCTGTGCACATCAGCCACTAGACATCCTTTCGGCTTTAATCTAGTTGAGTCACTAGCAATGGCACTATTTGTACTTGTCCTTTGCTTTTCCCTAGTAGCTAATTAAGTGTGTTCCGACTTGGGACTCTCATCTTCCAGCAGTATCTCTTCTTTCATTTTGGACTGTCTCATCATAGGGCTTTCATGATAAGGAAAGCTCAGTAATGGTTACTTCTTCATAGTACTAACAAAAGTTAACTTGAGTGACACCGCTGTTGCCTCCTCTGCCAGTGTCACCTTCGGCTACCACTGCTGCCCACTAGCTACTCCCCCTATCACCATTGGAACGAGCCCTTCTCTTCTACTGAGGCAGTGATTGCCTTTGAAGAGGGTGGATGCCTCTTAGTCTGGTGTCTCAGCTGTGACCCTTCTGCCTTGGGTGGCTCTGCTAGGAGCCCAGGCTCATAACAAAGTCGGGCCTCCTGGTGGCATTGCTCTTGGCTTCTCGGACACACTCAAACCCCTTTGCCATCAGAAAGTAGAGGTTGCCCTATTTCTGTAGCCACTTATCCTGTGCCACCCTTTTGGCACTCTAGTCTACAAATTATTCATATCTTGAAATATTAAGACGTTTGAACAATGTGGAGCACAATTTTCACCAATGACTTTGAAAAAGAAGCCAACCACCCTTCATTTAATTATAGCTCCAGCTTTAATTGCAAATCCTGTGCACAGCCTTATGAAAATAATGTCAGACTCGTTTTGAGTATCATATCATTAATCAGAATTAGAGTGCATTACATTTCCAAAGTGAATCAAGTCCCTTCTTTGCATATGTGCTGCCAGTGTGTGAGCATAAAAACCCTTTCTTTGATTTCATACCTCACACTGATAACTGGATCTGTGTTTAAGAACTAGTCAAAAATAGCTTTGCATGTAATCAAGCAACTCAGGGGCCAGGACATCAGTGGTAACCAGTGGAAGTCTATAACCTCTATAGTTACTTGGGCAAAGATACCAATGAAGACAAAAAGGAAGTGCTTGGCATGGAACGGAGAAAAATATTTGAGGAGACAGGGGCAGCATGCAGGAGGCAGCAGCTGGAGGAACATAAAGGGTGAGGAGACAGAAGCAGCCACCAAACATAACTGGGCACTGTGAAAAGGAGTCACTCACTGTGGAAGACTGCTGAAGAGGGATGAACCATGTGGAGAGGAGAGGGTGTTGTGTCGGTCAAAAAGGCATAAGGAAGCCATGGAGAAGATTTGTTTTATTTATTTATTTATTTATTTAAAATATTTGTACCCTGCCTTTCTATGAGAGACAATATTTGAAGTTGAAAACAATGAGTATACAACAGTGGTTAACACCATTAAAAGATAATATTTAAAGCTAAGAATAATACGTGGGGACGTGGTGGCGCTGCGGGTTAAACCGCAGAAGCCTCTGTGCTGCAAGGTCAGAAGACCAGCCGTCGTAAGATCGAATCCACGCGACGGAGTGAGCTCCCGTCGCTAGTCCCAGCTCCTGCTAACCTAGCAGTTCGAAAGCATGTAAATGCGAGTAGATAAATAGGTACCACCACGGTGGGAAGGTAACGGCGTTCCGTGTCTAGTTGCGCTGGCCACGTGACCATGGAAACTGTCTACGGACAAACGCTGGCTCTACGGCTTGGAGACGGGGATGAGCACCGCGCCCTAGAGTCGGACATGACTGGACTAAATGTCAAGGGGAACCTTTACCTTTACCTTATCATGATAGCAAGAGAATTATCAGAGTATGACCTTCCAGTGGATTCCATGGCATGATGCTTATGTTGAAAGATGTGAGAAATAAATGAAAAATGTGCCATCACATTGGTGGTGCATTTGTTTTGTGCCACATCTGAGCAGCAGCAAAAAAGGGATGAGATATTTTAGGTCACAAAAAGGGAAGGAAGTCATAAATTCATGACAGAGGAATGCATTAAATGTCTCTTTTGCTTGTAAAAAGTGCTGACTTCTTGAGCCTCAAGAGATTATCATTTGACACAGACAAATTATTAAAAGGGCGGCATTTGGACTGTCTTATTTAAATGATACATTAGTGTCACTTTGATATCTTAGGACATTAATAAGGCCAATAAAAATTAGTATTCTGAGAGATAAATACAGTTAAATATTTACGTGGCGGCGCTGCAGGTTAAACCGCAGAAGCCTCTGTGCTGCAAGGTCGGAAGACCAGCAGTCGTAAGATCGAATCCATGCGACGGAGTGAGCTCCTGTCGCTTGTCCCAGCTCCTGCCAACCTAGCAGTTCGAAAGCATGTAAAAATGCAAGTAGATAAATAGGTACCACCACGGTGGGAAGGTAACGGCATTCTGTGTCTAGTCGCGCTGGCCACGTGACCACGGAAACTGTCTTTGGACAAACTCTGGCTCTACGGCTTGGAGACGGGGATGAGCACCGCCCCCTAGAGTCGGACACGACTGGACTAAATGTCAAGGGGTACCTTTACCTTACCTAAGAACAATGAGCATAAAGAGGCATCTTGCATCATTAAAAGACAATATTAGAACTAAGAACAGTAAGTATACAATTTTTTTAATACCACTCTGAAAAATAGAAAAAACAAAAATGGAAAACACAAGTAGTACTAAAAATTGCACACAGGTACATATCTGGTTACTGAGGGAAGGCTTGCCTGAAGAGAAAGGTCTTTGTCTGCTTGCAAAAAGATAGCAGAGATGGGGCCAGTCTGACCTCCAGTGGGAGGGAGTTCTAGACTTTGGGAGCAGCGACAGGGAAGGCCGTCTCCTGTGTCCCCACCAAGCACACCTGTGAAGATGGCGGCACTGAGAGAAAGGCCTCTCCTGATGATCTTAACACCCAAGCTGGCTCATAAAGGGAGAAACACTTAGAAATAGCTTGGGCACAAGCCATTTAGGGCTTTATAGCTTAAAACCAGCAGAAGTTAAAACTAGGGGAGGCTAGAAAGATGAGGTCAGAAAGAGCAGGCTATTCTGTAGAGAAAAGTGAGGTCAATATCCAGGATGGTGGGTGGAGTACCACCTGAGGGAGAAGAACATAAATCTTTGTTACTGATGCTGCGTCTCCTTTGCTATTGTTCCTGCCCCACTGCTTCCCTCCATTAGATTCTTAGCCTCCTCTATCTTTCCAAATACCTTGCTCTGATTGGTCCTTTCTCAGTGATTCTTCCTCAGATCAAGGCATTGTGGGTGGCATGGCTTCGTAGACTGCTTGTGTTGCTGCGGAATGGGCAGTTCCACAGCCATTCGTCCCACCCGGCTTTACTCAAAGGACCTCTCAAACCAAGTCATGTTGAGCCTTGTGAGTTTAGAAAAGAATGTGCCAAATGGTTCTCTGCCTTGACATTGGTAGAGGAGGAAAGCAGCCGGTTTCTGCAACAGGAGAGTGTCTAGCAGGCTGCGCCACAGTACGGAAACGGCATTGGTCGCCCTGTTTGTTGACCTGCTGAGGGAGGCCAACAGGGGCAAAATGTCTCTGTTGGTCCTTCTCGATATCTCAGCCGCCTTCGATACCATCAATCATGGTATCCTCCTGGGGAGGCTCTCCAAGCTGAGAATCGGTGGTCTGGCATTAGCCTGGCTCCGATCCTTCTTGGAGGACCGTCCCCAGAGAGTACAGCTTGGGGAGAGTGTATCGGCTCTGTGGAATCTTAATTGTGAGATTCTGCATGGCTCGATTATCTCCCCAATGCTGTTTAATATCTACATGAGGTCGCTGGGTCAGGTCATCAGGGGGTGTGGGGCTTTGTGTCATCAGTACGCTGATGACACCCAGCTCTACATCTTCTTTTCTCCAACAACAGTGGGTGCCGTTTCGTCCCTTCAGCACTATCTGGAGGCCGTATTGAAATGGATGCAGGTGAATGGTCTGAGGCTGAACCCGGACAAGACGGAGGTCCTGAGGGTGGGTGGCCCCAACATTGGTGGTTTGGGAAACTCCCTCTCCTTTGGGGGGGTGACTCTCACCACAAAGAGTGAGGTTCACAGCTTGGGGGTCCACCTGGATCTGGCACCTACCACGGAAACCCAGGTAGTGTCAGTGGTCCGCACCGCCTATTTCCATCTTTGGCGGATTGCCCAGCTGCGTTCCTATCTTGATGTGGGGGCCCTCACCACTCTGGTCCATGCACTTGTAGTCTCGAGATTAGACTACTGTAATGCGCTCTATGTGGGGCTACCTTTGAGATTGATGCGGAAGCTTCAAATGGTGCAGAACGTGGCAGCCAGACTTCTTACTGGGGTGAGAAAACATCACCATATCTCCCCCACTCTGGCGGCCTTGCATTGGCTGCCCAGTCGTTTCCACATTGATTTCAAAGTATTAATGATGACATATAAAGCCCTAAACAGTTTAGGACCTCAATATCTAGAGGTTGCCCAGAGTAGACTTCGGTCTAGATGGGTGGAATATATATATACCGAAGTCTACTCTGGGTGGCTAACAACACTCTAAGAATAATAACATAAAATAAAACAACAACATTAATACAATTGAAGATGGCGAAATAAATTAGGTATTGACAGGAGTGAAGGTAATTTCTGGGGGGTGATTGTAAATAAATAAATAAATAAATAAATAAATAAATAAATAAATAAATAGCAAGTCGCTCCGAAATGTCAGTTCCTCCCATACCTCAAATGACTATCACCACCAAGTTCTCGGTCTCTGTCTCTGATTCACTGTGATGCTTTTTATGTGTTCATGTTTCCTGCCCATGCAAAGCTTATGAATTTCTAGAGGCTCTTAAACATATATCAGCATTGTGATTTCTAGTTTGGATGGTCTGGAACCTCAGCCACCATGCAATTCTGAGCAGACTTAGGAAACAGCATTTTCCAGCGATGAAGTGAACTGTCCACAGTCACATAAGAGTACTCCGGAACTCAAGTTATGGAAGAAGGAAGCAGAACAGAACCCCAGCAATTAGTTCTCTTCCTAAGCTTTCGAAATCTGTCCCCCTCACCAGCATTTTTGACAGAAAAATGAATGAAGTGAAAGGATAACAAGGCCCCTTCTCCTCTGGCGTTTTGTCTGCTTTCTATGGCAACCCTAGCAGTGTTGTTTAGTTTTCTTAAGAAGAAAGGTGTTGCTCTTCTTCATCCCTGAAGGCCTCCTAGGAGT
Source organism: Intellagama lesueurii (assembly GCA_037013535.1). Lineage (NCBI taxonomy): Eukaryota > Metazoa > Chordata > Lepidosauria > Squamata > Agamidae > Intellagama > Intellagama lesueurii. The sequence goes on along the minus strand of JBAJHW010000001.1, from coordinate 158,711,450 downwards.
AGCACTTTTTGTTCTAGACAGAGAGAGTTCCCAATCCCTTCCCAATCCCCCTCAAAACAAAAGAAAAACACAACCAGAAGCCACTGCCCAGGAATTTCTGGTTTGGAAAGGTGGTTTTTTATTATTATTATTATTATTATTATTATTATTATTATTATTATTATTATTATTATTATTATTATTATTAAAATGTTGACCATAGACCTGCTGAAGTTGCCACCTTTGCTTTAGTAAGGATACATCAGGCCAAAAACATCATCGTCATCATAGAAAAGTGTTGTGGCGTCTGAAAGAGTAGCTTCTAATGTGAGCTTTTGTGGACACAGCCCACTTCCTTAGACACAAGAGTGAGACTACATGGTGCATATTTATAAAGTTATACATGGCCCTAAAACAAAGAGACTGTTTGTTTCCTGGGCACAAGTTGTTGATTGTGTGGCATGTCACACCTGGCCATGACTTTTAAGCCCCTTATTTTGTTTTTCAGATCCTTTCTTAGGAAGCTTTCTTCTGTAAACAAATCGTTGATGGCTAAAATAATCCCAGGCTATAGATAACATATCAGGAAGAACAGGGGAAGACCCAGACTCTTTTCGTTGCTTTATATGGGAATGGGGTGGAAAGGGGTTCCCTCCAAGCCAGGATCCCCCTATGTCTCTGTAGGATGGAGAGGACCTGCTTTACTCACCCACCCCAGCAATTTTTTTTGGTGGATAATTAATTATAGCTTTTGAAAACTGGAAGTATATTTTACATAGATAGGAGGACAGACCCACTTTTCTTAATTGGTACCACATAAATGTTGGAGGAATGTGTTCTCACCCACATAGTGCAAGCCTGAATATTGTGGCTAGGGATGTAGGCCTCAAGAACTTCAATCTAAAGTTAATCTTTGCAAATCAGGCTAGAGTGGATTAAAAAGCAAGAAAGGAGGGGGGAAAATACCCTTTTTGCAGGTTAATGAGATGGATGGGATCTAATCCAAAAGGAACTAAGTGATTATAAATTGAAGATTACTATAGAATAAGTCCTCCATAAGCCTTTTATACTTGACATTGTTATGTGTGACTTTTCAAAAGAAGGTTTATTTGGTTTTAATTCATACATTATTTTTACTATTTTCTTCTGTTTGGACATGGTTTATATACCTAGAGCAGTTATTTTTACAGGATTCCAATAGTGAGCAATAAGTCTTTTACCCTAAGCAAAAGTCCCATGGGAATGCACTAATCAACGGTTAACAACTACAGGGCAGCAGAAAGAAATGTCACAACGACCTGAAACCATTTATTCCCATCAAAACAGACTCTTAAAATTGGATTTGCAAAACCAAAAAAGAATTTGCCTGCTCAAGTAATGATTTGTCTGTGTAGAGTTTAGATCATTTCGTTTTTAAGCAACGGGAGAACTCCAAGCAGCATTCTAGGCTCTTAGTGATCATTTTGCATTGTTGCATTGCATCTGAGTAAATTTAGAATAGATGTTAGGACAGGAACAAGGAGGACTGTTAAAAATTGGACAGAGAGAATCTTTTCTATCTTTGTTTCAGAGTTGTTCCCAACCTCTCTCTGTGTGTGTTCTGAAGTGTATTCATTAGCTTCCAGACCTGCTGAGCTGATGTGTCCACTTAACCCCTGATGGAACTGCAGTAATTGTACTAGAATTCATCGGGGATGCATTTTCCCCAATAGGCTGAATTCTAATGAATTAAATGGCATGGATGTGAGAAGGTGTGGCAGAAGGGGATGGGGTGCCCCGACTCATTCTTGGAGAGAGAGCAAAGTATTAAGGATTCCTTCATACTGTTCTTTTGTCTACACAAGAACCAACATCCTGAGGCAGCTTAGGCTGCCAGTTGTGCTGGCCACACTCAACCCTGAAGCATGCTTGGACTTCCCTTTGGTGGCAGGAGGCTGGGGGGGGGGGGGGTGTGGCATCCAATTCCATGCCCCCAAGAGGCCTGGCTGCCCATGGAATGTCTCCACTAGGCCTTGACGTAGGACCACTCCGGAGCCTTCTGGGAAAATGGAAAATTGGATCCAAATACTGACTTATAAGCTGCCCTGAGTATTATTCTGTAGTGGAAAGGAACAGTAGAAAGAAATTATACAGAAACAAAGAAGCTGGGCACAGCTGAGAGACTTCCTTGGCACAGTGGTACCACCCACCGCTTCTGTCAGGTCAGCTCGAGGTATGTATACCAGAGCTGGCTATTTTTTATGCCAGCTTCCCCCAATCTGGACTGTTTGTGCTATGTATGCCATCAAGTCAGACTCAGAACCAACTTACAGTAACCCTAATAGGGTTTTCAAGGCAAATGAGACATTTGAATGGTTTTACCTGTGCCACCCCCTGCCTCGTTAGTTTCTATGACCAAGCAGGGATTTGAGCCCAGGTCTCCTGAGTCTTACTCCATCACTCTGTCCACTACACCACATTGGACTACCACTCCCCCAATCCCCCAACCCACCAAACTGACTAGAGAATTATGAGAGGCATAGAGAGCACTGTGTCTAGAGCCAGAGAAGGGTGGTTTATCCTATGAGAATATATCCTTCCATATGTGCCAAGCATAATCCCATGAATGTTAGCTACTTTACATTTCCACTGACTTCCATGGAGAGCTATTAAATCTATGTTCATGTCTCTCATCAAAAACATGCTAGATCTAAACATGCTTAGTTTTAGCTAGGACACTCCCGCGGTTTGGGTAGAACTGAGAAGGAAAGGTGGTGCCTGGAATGGCAGAATGTCCCTTTCTGTGGGACCAGCCATGCGTCCTGCAGGATTATTTTCACAAAGCAATAGTGTGAATAGGTCCATGGGGCAAGATCCATTTTCATTGTAGGGATTTAATCACCAAGTGCTTCAAGCCATAAACCTCTAATCCTGAGAAACACTGAATGAGAGTTTCCAGCAGTTAATAAATCTGATATTTTGTTCACCAGGCTTTAATGGAAGCTCAAACAGGCCTGCATTAATGCAGCTTGAAATGCGGGTGTCTTTGTTTAAAGTACCATTTCATGGAAAACATTTTCAGTGCAGGAAGTCGTGAAAAACGATTACGGTGATTACAATAATCAGAATAATTACATTAAAAAGCAAAATGTCATAGAATCACCCAAACAGACACTCTTCCTTTCCTCTCCTTCAGTAATCCTATATCAAAATGAGAACGATGGTCCAGACATTTCCTTTCATGGGGACGTTTCTTTATTTTATTCATTTAAATATTTTTATCCTGCTTTTCTCTTAAGACCCAAGATGACTTACATAGTTATAAACAACAATATTTGAAAGCTAAAAAAGTAATTCAAATATTTTTTAAAAAAAGAATTAAATAAACATTATATTGAAATAAGTTCCCAGCTAGGTTGTAGCCAACCCCTCATTCCCCCCCCCTCACACACACTCCCCCCATAGCAACTCCAAGCTCTGATTCCAGAACAAGAGCTCAGGACGTCTGAGACTGTGAAGGAAGCATTGGGATGCAGCAGGGAGAGATTTTGCCCAGCCTCACCTTCAAGAACCCGAATCCCTTGACCACACCACCAGTTCCCACAAGCCACTTCTCAGGGCTGCCCTGCCTCCTGGGCATGGAAGGAAGATGCCCGGGCTTTTCTTTTTTTCCTCCTTCTGTCCCTGCTGCTGAGTAGGCAAGCAACTACTGGAGAGTTCAAGGGTCGAGGTCTCTGGCAGCGGAGCCAGAGGTTGGGAGTGCCATTCCCCGTCTGTGCCTCCTTGACAACGGCTGGACTCGATGATCCATTGGGTCCCTTTCAGCTCTGCAGTTCTAAGATGATGATGAAAGAAGGTGGAAGGATTATTTTCTCCTTTGCCTCCTTCCCTGCCCATCTTCCTTCGGTCTAATTTCTGCTCCTCCCACTACCTTCCATGACTCTCCCACGTGTCAATACTAGCTTGTCACCACCACACACGTGTCCTTCTCGAAGCCCCTGTTGTCAGTCCAGCTGGCCAGCCATCCTGCTCGCTCACTCTCCTACCTCATTCACCATGTTCTCAATTTTTTGGCATTCTCTACATTTCAGCACCATGGCCATCGTGGTCACTGAGCTCTCGTTAACAGCTCTGGTCCTAACCCTCCACATACTATAGTGAGTGAGGGTGAAGGTTTTTTTAAAAAGTTATATGAGGAATCTATCTACATGTTACTCTTATGTCCCACATAGATAGAGGACCTTTCCCCACTTTTGATCTGGGCAAGATCTGAAATGAGGTGAAATCCCATCCTACCCACTAGGCACCAGGCCAAGACTTCTAAGCAGAGCAAACGCAGCAGAGCTCAAAGGACTCCATAGATCAACACCTGAAATAGCCCTGCCATGACCTCCAGATGCCATTCCTACTACCCCACCCTTGGTGTTACCCCTTTTCCCAGGGGAAAATGAAATCCTGGCCAAGAGGGTGGGGGGATTAAGACCAGCAGAGGGACAAAGGCAAAGCAACAAGGCAGCTTTTAAGAATTAAATTTTAGAAGCATGCTGCCCTAGGCCGAGGCTCGAGAAAGAAACTCCATAGACTCTCCGGCAGAGGAAGTCTCCTGGTAGATTCCTCATATAATATTCTCAGATGGTCAAGAGAAAGGACAAAGGGAGACCAGAGTCAGTTCTGTGTAGTGGTTAGAGTCTTGGGTTAGGAATGGCAAGCCCTAGCTTCAAATTCCCACTTGCTATGACATTGGTTTCGGTATCTGGCTGTGGAGCCAGAGGTTGGGAATTTGATTCCCCACTCTGCCTACAGAGAGAAGAGCCAGCCTGTGTGGCCTTGGGCCAGCTGCATAGTCCCAGGGCACCCCCCCCCCAGAAGAAGGGAGTGGCAAACCCCTTCTGAGTATTCTCTTCCTGGAAAACCCTGGAAAGGGTCACCATAAGCCAGAAATGATTATTTATTATCATGACATTCACTAGCTGACTGGGCCAGTCACTCTCAGCCTATCCAAGTTCTCAGGGCTGTAGTAATGGTAAAATAGGGTGGGGTAGGTGGGAGTGAAAAGCCCTATCGGGGGAAAGGTGGGGTTGAAATGTAACAGGCAGACAGATGTTTATTACAGCCCTTCCCAGGCTTTCCAGTATGTGTTGGATTAAGTGATAAATGCAAAGTTACTTGGAACACTGGCGTTTCCCAATGAGGAGAAGCTTTTCATTACATCCAGAGCCATGGAAAAAGTGAGAAGCAAATTACGCTCAATGCAGAGGACCTTTCTCACCCCTCCCTCTTCTTTAAGGGACTTCTGCAGAGGGAGAGGGGCCTTAGCATTTGGATGGCAAAGCCTGGCAGGCTCAATTCATACCTGTCCTAGCAAGTAAACCACCTTACCCCAGTGTCCTGCCCCAATGCAGGAAGAGGAGGGGAAAGACTATTTAGAAATGGGTCGAGGAAGGTTGTTTCATCCCCCACCCCACTCCACCCTTCTCCAAAGGTATGCATAGCCATCAGAGTGGGATAAAGAAGAGAGGCATAGGGTGTGTGTGAAGGGAATTCAATATGAATTTGTCTTAATACGGCAGTCTTTCAGGGGATTCCTCAACCCATCCAGATGTTTTGGATGACAACGAAAACAAACAACATGGTCGATGGGAATCGTAGTCCAACACATCTGAGGCAACCCAGAATGGGAAAGGCTGGGATAGGAAAACAAAACTGAACTGAACTAGAAATACCATTGATTGGGATATCATTTCATCCAGATAGCAATTTTCCAGTCCTCCTGCCTTATCCAATGCACCATTTCCCACTTGGGTGAGGTGGGTTTTCAAGAAGTTGTTGAAAACCAATCCATGACATCCCAATAAATCTGGAGAAGTACCAGAGTGTGCCTAAAGGAACCATTGTTTCCTAGTCAACATTTGTGGTTTATTATTCACGGCCAATATATCACAACATTTCTCCGATAATGCTTTCTCATGTACTACATTCATCATTAGCATTGTTAGACATTAGAAGTCCAATATAATAAAATTAAACCAATCTCATACCCTAAAATATTAATATGTTAACCAAGGCAATTTAATCATCATAATGGAATGAAAGCTGGGATCAGTACAACCAACAAAAGTAGTCAACTTTCAACCATAGTTTTTTCAAATTCTTTTTTTTTTTTTTTGGAGGGGGAGAGAAACAAAATTGTTGTTTATTTTAATCTGCTGGCATTTCATTTTGTGATTAATTTTAGACTAACGGTATAAAAACGACAAACTCATTTTAATGTGACAAGCATTTGGTAATTAATTTTCCAACAATGCTATGGGATTCTGAAAAACACATCTCATTTGACATGTATTTTATAATTTATTTTAAAACAATGCTGCACAAATCTGCAAAGGCATTATTCATCGGAGAGTTCATTAATTATGCAAATGCACTGCAATTAACAAATCTGTTCTGAGGGTGGCATTTGCATAATAATGAACTTCATGTTTGTGACATTATTTAATAAGATACCTTTGTGCATTTCCCTCAACAAAACACACTTTGAATCAGGAGGTGGTTAAAAATGGACCATTGGTCTTTGAATTTGTAAATGAGATCCAAGAAACACGGTTTGCAAAACACAATGATCTCCAATACAAATAATAAATACAGACTGTTTTTAAGACATCATGTGTTATGGATTCAATTCTTCAAAAAACCTCAGGTTTACGAAATGCCAGGAAACAGCCCAATATTGTTGCTCAATATTGTGCCCGTGTTGCCAGCAGGAAAAAGGATGCCAACTTCTACATAGCAAAGGGCAGCCTGAATGTTGACAACACCAATGGCAGCAGTCAAGATGGTCTACAGGATGCCCTCTTCTGCTCACTACCATTCATGAAGTGACACCAAGCAATCTCAGAAAGGTAATTAAGTAATTGATTCTATTTTTATTATGGAGAGTATTAAATATAGGAATTCATTAATGTGTGTAACAACCTGTAGTTGTGAAAGTGTGTTACTGCATTGATCAAGTCTGAATGCAGTGTTCTGTCATATAAACCTGCTTAACCAGATTAGGTGCAGGAGTTTTATGCCCCATCAATAGCTCAGGAAAAACAACTTTGTGACTCTTTTCCTCAATCAGGGCAAACCCAGGACATTTGATACCTTAAGCAAAAATCCTGTCAAACTAGGATACAACACAAACAGATATCTTACAGAAACTTCTCACATTTTTCAGTCTGTGGCCCCCTTCAAATTTGTCAGGGGCCCCCAGGGGGCCATGTGGCCCCACTGAGAATGGCTGAGCTAAATAATTATTAGCCTTTATTTTTTAATTTTTTTTAATTGATACATATATTGCATTTATCAGTATTATATTTTGATGCATCTTGATGTTGCATGATTAGCCAAATTTTTCTTTAATGGGAAGGTGGAATATCTCATTTCATTTCATTTCTTAATATATTTATATCCTGCCCTATGTCCAAAGATGTAAAGATGATATAAATGATTTGGTTAGTCATGCACTTAGTTACTTAGTGAAATAATCAATAAGCTCACTGTAGGCAGATTTAGTCTATTACAGTATATATTGCGTAGATTTTAATTCTCCTTACAGCAAGCAAGCATAAAACAAGCCATACCTTGTTAATTGGATTTTTCAATGGTATGTATAGCAGCCGTATTATATATCCCATTGTGATAAGGGCCAGTCAATGTAAAGATGGTAGGAAATGCCATTGTTTCAATGCAAAGAAGAGTTACAAACTACAATAATTCAATTTTATCCATGCAAATAACTGGAAGTGATAACAAGGAGCTCATGAAATGAAACATCTGTTATTTCACATTAAAACCCCTGCTAAGATCAGGGAAAGTACAAAGATGTGCATTTTTTTAAAAGGTGCTTCATCATAAATAGATTACCCATGGGACCCGACTGTTTAAAACACACATATACCAAACAGTTGCTGTTAATTACTGGTTGCATTCCTTCATCTGGAATCCAAAACTCTGGCCTACTTCTGAGCAAGCATGCTTAGAATCAGCTTGCTGGAATATTAGGAGGCTGTGTGTTTTTAAGCTCTGAGTGACAGAAGGGACAGAAACAAGCCAAAGAATGGTTGTGAATTAATTCTACAGGCAATGCTTATTTCTTGACAAAAGTCAGTCATGGGCAACTCTGGAGAACCTCAGCATGTTTGGTGTCACTCTCTAGAACTCCTCCGATGCCTCCGAATGACGAACTGGGTAACTGTCTACTATCATCCGTGCTGTAATAACAGTTCAGTTAGATGACTGTAACATTAGACATATTCATGCATACTGCCATATCAACCCAACTAGGACAGAAAGAAGTAGCCCAGCCCCACAATTCTGAGAGTTTTCATGACACCCAGAATCTACTGCTGCTATGGCTGTCTCTACCTAAAGATAGAGCCCACCCTGGTTTTTAAAGTCCTAGTGAGAGAGAGAGAGAGAGAGAGAGAGAGAGAGGGCTGACCAAGGCAGGACATCTCCACTCCCTACAGCAAGAAAGACCAGAGTCATCAATCATTTGGAGGAAAGGGGTGAAGCTGAGCCATGAGCACTATTAAAGTTGAGCCCCATCTTGAGAAAATTTATCCTTCCCTTGGAAAAGTATGGTAAAATGGTTCCCTTTCTATTTCTCTTCCCACAGATATGCAGAAAGACCATTGACACGCAGCTATAGCTGACATCTCTCTTGATGGCAAACATTTCTTGGTAGGAATGGGGAATATGGAGAAAGAGATGATTTTAGTTGACAGGTGGTCAGGTTGGAGTAATATCACCATTATGCTAAGGTACACCAAAATAAACTTTATAAAAATATAGGTAATTATGGTATTTGCCATCGCAATGCCATAGATTAAAATGGAGGGAAGGGAATTAAATGGATATAAAGGAAAATAGGGTCTCTCTTTGTCAAGGGCCACAGCTTCTGAATAGAGATGGGCACAAACCTGAAAAATGGTACTTCATGATGGTTCACGGTTTGTGGTTAGCCACGAACCACCACAAACCAACTGGAAAACCAGTTCATGGTTTGGTTTTGGTTCGTGCCCAATGGGGGAGGTGCTACCTGCTCCTGTCATGCCACCACCAAACTGGAGGAAGAAACATCAGTAATTTAAGACATGGAGATGACACTGCAATGCTTACAGGAAAAAATCAATAAGTTGAAATGACTACTGATGAAGGTTCAAGTTTTGCACTTTTTAAAAACAGGATTGCAGCTGAACATCAAGAAGTCATTTTGAGAGTGAAGAAACTGATATTGTTCTAGATGCTCTATGCCTTGTTTCAATCCTCAACCAGAGACTGCAACCAAAAAATCAGGAGAAGACGGAGACTTGGAAGGCCAGCTGTGAAGGAACGAGACAACAAGACAAAAACAAAACAACCCTTAAGCGTAAACCTGTGTTGCTTGAGACCAAAGCCAAGGTCATCTCTATTTTGTTATTCCTGATTACTATGTATGGAAGTGAAGAAAGCTGACGGGGAAAAATCACTTCAAAATGTGGTGTTTGGATGAGAGCTTTGTGGATATTATGGATCTCCAGGAAGAGAAAGAAGAGAAAGAAGTGAGGTCAAGATCAAATCAATACTGAACTCTCACTAGAAAATAAAGTGAGGCTAACTTATTTTAGATGTCTCACAAGAAGAAGAGAGTTGCTGGAAAAGTCTAGGAAAAGTAGAAATCAGTAGGGCAATAGGGAGATGGGTTGACTCAAGTCATGGCCTCTTGTTTAAAAGCCCCGAGTAAGGCTGTTAATAATTGGGTCTTCTGGAATGGAAGTGTCAGGAAGTCAGTCATTTCCCGCCCATCCCCATCTGTCTTGTTTGTGGAAGATGAACTTCCACCAGCCGTAGGACAGACCACACCATGTCCACAACTGATTATCTGCCTACACTTGAAATCAGGTAAGTGGCAATCAATTCCATCTTCTGTTTCTGGAGTGCTATGAAAAATAGTTGGTAAAAAAAATGAAATATTCAGGGTGATTTCTGTATTTTAGCACCATAAGACTTGAGGAGGTGAGAAGAGCCAAGGTGGATTTTGTTCTCTTCAATGGGGCTTATGTAATATTGCTAGTGTTTCATTAATTATCCTCCCTTTCTGGTAGTATTGCTAGTGGTAATATTGGTAATATTGCTAGTGTTTTATTAATTATCCTCCCTTTCCTCCAAAGAAAGCTCAAGGTGATGTGCAAGGTCCTCCTTCTCATTTTTATCCTCACCACAACCTGGACAAGTAGCTTAGCTTGAGGTATCATGCCTGGTTCAAGGTCACCCAGTAAGCTTCATGGCAGAGTGGGAATCTGAACCCGTCTCCTGAGTCCTAGTCCAACACTATCGCCGTGCTAGCTCTTATTAGGATTTACTTTCAAGCCAATGTGCATAGACTCCAGTCTATAGGGATCCATGTTAATTTAGCCCCTTGATAGTTAGTGACATGAGGGGAGAATTTTCCATCTTCGGTGATGATCTAGCTCTTGAATCGAGTCTTACGTAGCTTCACAATTATTACTTAGACCAATCTGTCCACCATTCAGTTGAACCTCAGATATGGTTATGGGTGCGTACCTGTTGGCAATTAGAGCTGAGCATGATTCTGCAAGCAGTGGCTCAATCCTCCTATAGTTGAAATGACTATTGATGAAGGTTCAAGTTTGATCGGCATAGAGGACTGATGTTTGATGAAAGGAGATGGTAAAATTTAGTCTGGAGAGCAGAATGAATTAACAGCTTCACTTATGATCTGGTTGTTTGTTTACATACAGAAATACTGAAAGTGTGCTCACTCAAACGATGTGGAGTTGTTTTACTCTTCATTTACATATACAGGGTGACATTCTCCAGAAATATCTCTCCTCTCCTGTCCCCATTTTCTCATAATATAACTACTTACTCTTCCCTTCAGACACTAAGAGTGGGAAGTGTACAGTAATCTCACGACGTGTGTTTCTTCATCATCATCTTCCCCTCACCATCATTTTAGAACTGCAGAGCTGGAAGGGACCCTCTGGATCATAGAGTCCAGCCCCTGTCACGGAGGCCCCGTGGGGGGAACTGAACTCCCAACCAGATACCTAAACCACTGAGCTATCCAGCAGCTTTTGTCTTACTGAAGAGGAATAAATCTACATTTTGGAGGCCAAAGATACGAACAATTAATCCATGTAAACAATTGGCTTGTGTGATGTAAGTAAAAGTCCTAGACATACCACAGAAGAAATTCTTTGGCTCCAGTGCCTTCTCATTTGGTTCTCGTTTGAAGGTTTCAATGGCTGGAAAAGTCCTGAGGCACCTGCTGTTATTTCTGGTTCCTGCAACTTTTCCAAGTAAACCAATGACAAGTGAGAGGGGGCAAAAGTAACTTTAAAATGGCAAACAATTAAAAAGGCAGTGAAAACAGTGCTCTATCCAGACGACAGTAATTTTACACATATTGAACTTTCACCTTCCCCAACTTTATTATTGTTTATTATTTCAGCTTCCCCGAAGAGGAATGTACATACATACAAACAGCCTATGTGGCCTTGAGCAAGCAGCACAGTCCCAGGATGGTCTCAGAAGAGAATGGGAAACCACTTCCGAGCATTCTCTACCTGGACAACCCTCAAAAGGGTCAACAAAAGTCAGAATTGACTTGCCAGCACATACACACAGAGAGAGAGAGAGAGAGAGAGGGAGGGAGGGAGACAGTAAGACATAATAGAGCAGAACCCCTGATATTGTTGAACTTCACTTCCCAGAAGAGCTAGTTAGTACGGCCAGTGATTCTGGAAGCCGTGGCTCAGAAACCTGTAGGTCCAAAGGCAAAGGATCCAGTTATAGAAAAAATTGGTTCATTAAGGATGTTGACTGGAGTGGTTCAATTGTGTCTGCTCTTGTTTGTGAGGGATTTGAAACGTAGTCTTTAGAGATGAGATATTCGTATTCATATCCCAGGGGATACAAATATGAATATCACAGACACAGGTGGGAGGGAAGTCCAGTCCTGCCCCTCACGGAACCACCTGTTCCACTTATGGGTCACGTCCCCATCACACCACGTAGCCCAGCTGGCGCTGCACCTCCTCTCTGTGCCACTGACCACTCAGCAGCTGAGGGGGGAGACTCATAATCCCTCCTCCTTGCTGGACTGGTGAGCAGCGCAGGGAGGCAGGGAAGCGCCAGCCGGGCCACTTCTGCGATTGGTGTGATGGGGATGCTGCTGGCCACACCCGCCATAAGTGGACGGACTGGTTTGGGGGGGGGACTGGACTTCCCTGCCACCTGTGTCTGTGATGTCCACAATGTTCATATTCGTATCCCCAGGGATACGAATGCAAATATCCCATCTCTAGTAATCTTCATTGGTACACACTCAATCTTCTCATTGTCTGTGCTAAATGACAGGCTCACTTCTGAAAGGTAGCTTCTTAGAATCTTAGAACTGCAGAGCTGGAAGGGACCCTAGGGACCATCTAGTCCAGCCCCTTCAACATGCATGTTGTTTTGAAGCACAATTCCAAGTCTCGATTAACTCCAGTTTGTAGGCATTCATCAGCAGTGACATCAATTTCCTTATGAACTTGCTCTGCCTATAACAAGGCACTAGTGCTTTGCCTACAGAAGTTCCTACCTTGGTTTGGCTTGGTTCTGCCCCCCCCCCCCGCGCCCCCCATGGATTAACACTATAGTTAATACATTTTTCTCCAAGCAGAAATAAAAAAGTAAAGCAATATCCCCAATATGTCTTTAGAATGATCCAAGTTGTCCCAGAGAGTATTTTTGAAATGTTTTACAACAACATGAGATGTTTTTGAAAAGGTTTACAAAGTCTGGCAAAATGCTGCTCTTCTTTTTCTCCATGTTTTTGTCCAAAAAGTGTCAGTTATGATCTTATATATAAGATCTTCTCCAATCAGTGAATATTTTCACAAAGGAACAGATTGCAAAAACAAAACAAAACAAAAAGTAAAGCGGGAAGTGAGAAAGACAAGAAAAAGAAACCATTAAAATAAATGTGATTTACTTTTCCCCTTTAAACCATGTGCCTCAATGTTTCTCTTCTTGAGTCTTCAAGGCACCTGCCTCACACATTACAGAACAGCTAAGAGCATACAAAGGGGCATTCTTAACTGTGTCGTGACTCGTGAACTGCAGATGTTCTGATCATTGAGAATATTCCCTGTATGACACTCCTTAAATGTTGAGCAGGCTTTCCCAAGACAGATACCCTTGTTATATGGTGGACTGCAACTCCCGTTATCTGTACCTATGGCTCTTTGGCCATGGGTTATAGTTCAACAAGTTAGAAAGGCTCCAGATTGAAGAAGACCAATATAGAATGATTTCAAGGTGAAAATTGGGATACTGAAGACATGAAATAAAAACATAGTTTGAGTACTGAATGACACAATATATATGTGCATTAGGGAAGGAGTGTGAGAACTTTGGTGGTTTGATATTTAATTCCCATAAACCCTTACCATTGTCTACGGTAGGTGAGGCTTATGGGAGCTGTAGTCCTTGAAACTGGGCAGTTCTGCATCTTCATTGTCTTCTCTTCCCCCCCCCCCCCATGCTCACGTGGCCACATTAGGCATGTAGGAACATCATGTGCACACTGGAAGCTATGGGAGAGAAACAGGCTGAGGGATCACTGGCTCTTACCCCACATGTTAAATACGTGGGGTGAGGAGGAAGATCCCACATGTGCTTTGGCGAACTTGAACAAAAGAAGTGAAAGGGACAGAAAGAAGAATTGTACAGATGGTGTGAGGACTTCCAGTCAGACCACTTTGGTGATGCAGTAGAGCAGGGGTAGGCAAACTCTCAAAGGTGGCAGTGGGGCCATTTGGGACCCCTCTAGAACACCTTGTGGCTGTGCCCCACTTCCACTGAGTCTGTCACCGTGACAATTAAAAAATCAGCTCTTGTTTCATGCAATCAAAGTGTACAGGCCTGGCACATCACGTTGTTAAGTTAGGCCACACTTCTTAGAGTGCAACTACATGGTCAAATGTACATAGATTTGTTCCACTTACAAAATGGGTGAATTCGAAGGGTTTTTTGTTTGTTTGTTTGTTTTTTGTTTTACTGACCACATGATGCAAAGGGCTTTTCAGGCAACTAGAGGAGGCCCATTTGAATCAACGTAACTTATGGAAGAATTGACTCATCAAATCCTACGGATGGGGACTCACGACTTGCAGTTGAGTCTGACTTAAGTCACACCTGCAACTCGACTCAAGCCTTTTTGGAAAAGTCTCGGACTCAACTTGTGACCCTGACCCATTTTTCTGAGTCACATTGTCAAGTCCGTAGGCCATGCACCCTCCCTTTCCTTCCCTCCTTCCTGGTGATCAAGAAGAAATATCTGTGGGGGAGGCGGTGGGGAGGACATGGAGGAGCACAGGCCCACGATCACCCTCTCTGCTTCGGAGCTCCTCCTAACTCTTGAGCAAAGGCCCTGCGCCCAGACACATGCGCACCGGAGGCCTCCATAGCAACTACAGAGGACACACAAGTCCAAGATGGCAGCCGCTGTGACTACGATTCCCAGAATTCCTCAGGAAGGGACTTGCGACTCGGACTTGAGGCTTGAGACTCAGGACTTGGAACCCAAGACGCGGACTTGGGACTCGGACCCCAAGACTTGCCAACATCCCAGTAAAATCCCTATTGATTTGGGGTCTACTCTGTGCAGCTCACTGTTAAGCAACAGGATTTCAGCCACCGAGTAATCATCATAATCATTATCATCATCTTGGAACTGCAGAGCTGAAAAGCAGTCTTGTCGATCATAATACTGAATGTTACCTTCAGGTTCATTGTTTTACCTTCAGCCTTCAGAAGGCTAAAATAAAGTTAAGCAAGTCCCTTTTTGCCATTTAAAACCACTTCTCATTAGATCTCCAGAAGAGGGACAGTATGTGTTTTGTTTTTTTTAAATCTTGTTTTCCATTCTTTATGAAGATGCCTTGTGTAATTAGTAGTGTTTCTATTGGAATAAATGGTAATTTGGAATTCATCCAAATTGAAAGCCTGAATGAAAAAGATGCATTAGTGATGGTTTGCATGTTAAGAGAGGCAAACTTCTCTAGGGCAGCTGCGCCGAGTGTCATTTTGCCCTGCTTAAATAAAATCTATAGAATCCTTGTGGAATTTAAGATGGAACAGAGTAAGTGGGAAGGAAGGGAACTCAACGCAAAACAGATTTTCAGCCAGAAGGGCAATTCACTTAGAGTTTAATGAAAACCCCTAAAACGAAGCAGAATTATGTATGCTACAATGAAATTTGTTTTGGAATTAAGGAGCCTATAAATAAATGTAAAAATCTAAATGCATATTTCAGTTATTGAATTCATGTAAAGTCCTAGTTGCCAAACAAAATTATGTTGAGTGGATTTATTCTTTCCTAATGTGACAGTATTATAATAGGTTCCTGAAGCTCTTCTGGGGAAGTTTGTTTCACGCGTTGCAAATTATAAATTGCAATGTTGAGTTTAGTAATGTGGCAGTTCTAAAAGAGGTAAGAATAATATGAAAATTTAGAATGGATGATTAGGACACAATGAATGCCCTCTAGTATTTGGAAATAGTCTGTGGGGGAAATGACAAATCAGCTCTTGCAAATGTTATGTCACCAATTTGGTGATAAATGTTTCATTTTCTTGCCAAATGCATGCAGAAGAGATTCAGACACATAATGGCCTGAGATGTCTCGAAAGAAACGGTCACGGTTCATAGCATCAGATATCTATGAGTCTAGAAGAACACTCATTGTGTTGCTTTATGTTTAAGTGCCTTATTAAAAGATCCACATTTTCAAAACATGCCATAGTTTAAAAAAAGGGTAGCATGCAAGCAGGGGATATTATTATTATTATTATTATTATTATTATTATTATTATTATTATTATTATTATTATTATTATTATTATTATTATTATTCAAAAACACCAGGCACAGTCAAACAAAATTATAAAAACATTGACTGGTATTATATAACGGATGCAAGTTTTAACCAAAAAAACTAAGTATCTGTTAAATATCAGCACATTATATACACTGTTCCTAATATTGCTGTTTTTTGTAGCTCTGATGATGTTTTTTCTGAGATCTGCTTATAATATTGTGTGAAATTTCTTGATATTGTTCCCAAAGCCCGAATGACTATGGGGACCACTGAAGTGTGTTTCATCCACAAGCGAGATATTTCGATTGCCAGGTCTCTGTAGTTTGTTAGTTTTTCCAATTCTTTGTCTTCAACTCCGGCATCCCCTGGAATTGCAATGTTGATTATTCAGACATTTCTTCATTCTATTACTACTATGTCTGGTGTGTTATCTTCAAGATGTCTATCAGTCTGGATCCGGAAATCCCACAAGATCTTGGCTTCGTCATTGTGGCGTTTACCCCATGGCCCCTGCTTGTTTCACCAAAGACTGAGCTCACGAAGGTATCCCAACATGCCCTTTAACACGCTGCCACCAGTTGATCTCTTTATCAACCTATATTTCCTATGAAAGACTGAGGTCCATTCAGTACTGAACTTTTAAACAGAAACAGGTTTATTGATTACAAGTTGTTTTAGGACTAGTTCTTAAGCACATTCTTAAAGTTACACAAAGCTTCAGTATTTTACTTTAACCTCTTCTATCTTAATTAATACAGGTCACACTCTGACTAATCACTCCTTAAACGCGCTCTCTCTGCCTCAAACCCCAAAAACCTTCTTCTCTTCTCCATCTCTATGACTGAACTCTCTCGACTCTGACTCACCCCTCCCTTCTAGTTTCTCTGGCTCCGCCTCCTGACAGCTCCCATTGGTGCAGGCTAATGTCATTATATATATATATAGGAAGACATACAGTCATTCGCTACAGTCATTTTCTGACATCTCCTCTACCTGAGGTTTTTGGAGGCTGGCAAGTTATATTTTTTGCATAATGACCAGTGCACTAATTTTGCCACTCTTATCATGCCTAATTTTGTAATCTGTTTGTGCAATCTTTGGACATTCACTGATGAGGTGCGACACAGTTTCATCTTTTTGTTGGTAAAGTCAACATTTGCTGTTAGCACTAATTCCTTGGAGCTTAGCTTTCATCACATTGGTTTGGAGTGCAGCAAAAATCAAGCCTTTGGTTTCTTTCTTAATGGTCCCCACCCCAGTTTTAGACATTCCCATGTTGAATTAAGATCATGCTTTCCATCAATATTTCTCAGATGTTGTCCATGTAGTGTTTTCCCCCCAACTGTTTAATTTATTTTCAAATTCTTGTTTCTTATATTGAGCCTTGTTTCTGTTGTTTTCAAAATATTCTCCATTTTTGCCGACTTAAGTAATTTTTCTCTACTTGTACTGATATCATTATTTAAGCTTCTTTTTTTCCTCCTCCACTACCTCCTGTATTTGCAGTAATCCATGGCCTCCAATTTTTTGTGGTAAATATAATATCTCCACATCATTTTTTGGATGTACAGTAGTACCTCGGTTTACTAAATCAATGCGTTCTCCAGGACATTAAGTAAAGCGAAAATTACGTTAACCGAAACACAGATTGCCATAGGAATGGGGGCGGCGCTATAAACCTCCAGGCACAATGCGTCCTGGGGAAACTTCCTTTGGAAACAGAAAAAAACCGAAAAAAACCCGTAAACCGAGGCATGATTTTCTATGGATTTCTGTCCGTAAACCGAAAATTACGTTAACCGAGGCATTCGTAAACCGAGGTACTACTGTAGTGCATGATGATGATGATGCATTGTTTTACTTCCATTTTCTTCCTACCACAACTTTATTCTGTTTTATTTCCTGATTCATCTGTGAGCTTCTTTCACAGAGAATTTATGAAAACACATTTTTTTATACTCATTCCATCCAATGAGTTCTTCTTTTTGTGCCATTTTTCCTCACCTATACAGTTTTGGCAAGCATTTTTGTATACAATATATGCATCTTGGAGTGCTGTTTTCCTTAATATACACTTTAAAAATACAATTTATCCTAATATATCTATTCTTATGAGTATGTTTTAAAAGGGAGAATCATATCGCAAAATGTGTTAGAAACATGTAAACAGAAGGGCTCCTCTCTTCTGACCTGCACATGATTTTGGGACTCCTGAATTCAGTTATCTCTGAGTAAATTGCAAAACCAGTTTGCAATTTTGCAAACACCCTTCCTAGCCATAGCTCAGTGCATTGGTGACTTGTGATCAAAATCTGGGAATGAAGTGCCTTTGCACATTCCATGAGCCATCTTTAGTTGAGTTATAGAACTAATCAGAGCATAAATACCTTTTAAAAATAGATTATAATTGCATTGTTTCACAAAAGGCACATTGCTGTGTTCTCATTACTGTAGAAAGTAATTCATGACAGGTAATGTTGCTATTTTTAATGTGCTATGTTCAAGCTCTGGAGTTCTGCTTTGTATGCAGAAGGAGTTAAACTCATTCCCTAGTAGCTCCAGTTAAAAAGACTTCAGGTCTAAGGCTTGGGATCATTTCTGAGACAGACTGCTGTCAACGGAAACAAAATGGGCGATATAAGTGGGATGCCCAGTGTGGCAGAGTGGCTAGAGTGAGGGACTAGGACTCAGCAGTGGAGATGGGCACAAACTGAACTACGAACCAGAAAAATACCACAAACTGGGCTGGTTCATGGTTCAGTTCATGGTTCAGTTCCTGCAACCCGTTTTGCTGAAACGAAACAAAGCACCAAACTTTTTTCCACTCGGCGCTTCATTTTTGCTTCAGCAGAATGGATGCCCACCTGTCCCCTTCTCGTTGCCCCTGGTCACCTCCCTACCTGGTCCTGCCACTGCCTCCTCCTCCACTGCCACCACCACCACTGCCATCTTAAGAAACAGCAGCCTGGCTTTCCTTCCCAGAGCCTCTTGCAACATGTGCCCACCTATCAGCCAATCAGGGCGATCAGCTGGGGGTCAGGCACCTGCACACAGGCATCACCCAGGCTCCTGGAAGGCTGTGCTATTGCATTGCTGCCACCACCATCTTTGTCATTACCACAACAGTGGTGGTGGTGTGACAAGGGTGGTGGGGGCAATGGTGGCAGTGGTGCAGCAGTGGTAGTGTAGCAGAGGTATGGTGGCAGCGGCAGAGGTGGCAGTGCAACAGAAGATAGCCCCCCTCAGGCACAAACCGAACCACAAACTGGTTTGTTTTTCCGGTTGGTTCATGGTGGTTCATAGTTTGTGGTTTGTGGCTAACCATAAACCACAAACCATCATGAACCAAGTTTATGCCCATCTCTACTGAGGAAGCCTGGATTAAAATCCCCATTCAGCCCTCGGATGTGGAACTGGTAAAGCCACTCCTTAAATATCTCACTTACCTTGAAAGCCTTCTTAGGGCTCCAACTTGATGGTACACAACAACAGCAACCTATAGATGGGTGATATGGCCCATTGTAAGGCTGCTTCTTTGACTTATATTATTTTATCTGTATGACTGAGCATAGACAAATCACTCTTATTTCTACTCTGCATTAGTTTATGACTGGAGTACATGGATACGGTCATAAGTCCATTCCATCCAATTTCATCATCAACCTAAATTAGATTTTTGTATGTCCTTTAATTAAAACTTACATTTCTTTTCATATATAATTTACTCAAAGATATTTAGTAATGTTTCCCAACAATCTCTTAACATGCTCCTCGGCTGGTCTTTGACTGTAATAAACTTTCCTTACATCTTCTAAAAGTTTCATGTCACGTGTGTCTCCTTGTACACAACTTGACAGCTTTACTGATCCCTACCGACTGCCCCATTGTTTTGGATAGATCTGCCTTAGCTTCCTACAATGTCTTCTTCTTGACACAGTGCCGCCTTTTCCCTCATGGCTTAACAACGATTGTCTCTGGCCACTGAAGACCACTGTTAGGTTCCAGATTTGTGGGAAACATTGTTCCACGGGAGTGGTTCATTTACTGAAATTCATTTGCTGATGGTCACCAATGGTAAAGAACATTCTCCCACATCCACCTCCCATGATGCCTTTCTCATATAAGAAATGTGTTACTCTCACACCATCATATGGACACACTTTGATTCCCGCCGATGAATGTCATTGGAAGTTCAGCTTTTGTACGGAGAGCAAGAAACCAGAACTGCAAAGTTAATTGCCTAGATCTGCATAACCTTTTGGAGTTGCCCCTGAACAATATTCCTGTGGCAAAGGAGAAAGAAAAGTGAAGTGGCAAGAATTCTCTCTGGACGCGGCATCTCTTCAATAATGATGAGACAGATGTTGCCTTTGGAGCCGGCTGTCTCACTGTGTCATAGTCAACTAGCGATTCTCCCTCAGCCTTCTTTTTATCGTTTTTTCCCTTATAGCTTAAATCCCAAGAAACACATTTATTTTCAATATGTTGGTTTAAAAAGATTTCCTCAACAGATTACGAAGGCAGCTGATGCCTCCGTGTGTGTGGCATGGGTACGTGCCTGTGTGTGTCTTGTTTTGCATCAAAAACAGCCGCTTAGTCTATTATATTTTAACTACTGCTTGGGTGATATCCCAATTTTATTAAGCAGGACAAAACTGTATCAGGGCAAGTTTAGTCACTCCAACCATTCAGCCCTTCATAGGATCACATGCAAATGCTCTCATAATTAGGCCTAAAGCCCACTGAATGTAACACCTCCCAATTAGCACTCGGCAGCCTGAGTTCCACCGTTAGCATAAAACAACAAAGACAAAAACTGGTTATCAGTCCACATAACAGAAAATAATTGATGAAGCTGGAGGGTGTGAATATTTGTTGGCTACTTTGCAGTTGTGCACATGCAAAAAGAAGAAGAAGAAAGTTAAAGAAATCTCTGTTAGTGGTTAATCTCTGGCTACCTCTTTGAAGATAATGAAATTGGCTTCCTACCGCTGATTATTCATTAACAATTAATTCTTTCTCAGTGATCTGCTTCATTTTCAGCTTCTCACTACAAACATTCAATAGAATAATTACAAGTGGAAATGAAAAAGCAATTAGTGGCAGATAATGCCAACATCTGATTAAAGAAGGGGGGAAACCACACAAAACAGCTTATCGGTTTGGTAACTGCAGTGCTAGGCTCTTCAGCAGCGTCCATGAGTTACCTAATGACATTTCAGTTCTGGCTTCCTTCCTCTCTTATGCTTCCCCCTACTCTACAATCTGCAGCATTCAGTGATGTCTTTTGTTCAGCTGAGCTGTTGGGATGTTCTACATGCTTCCTAAAGGATTAAATTGTGGTTGGAGATGGGTTGTTGTCGTCGTTGTCGTCCATGAAGTACGAGATCTTTACTAAACCACTACAGACAAAAACAGAAGCAAGAACAAGCAGCTCTCTGGAATGACCAGACAATGTTCTCAAGGTACATTCCTTGAGCAGGGAAAAGTCTGTGTGTGATACCAAACATATCTGTGCTCTCTGTGGTCCATGGCCATTTGCATTACATGGCATAGGTCTGCAAAGCCAAGACTGTGAAAGAAATGGAGGGCTGGATCCTATTTGTGGCATTATGCCATTCAGGTAACTTTCACTGGTGGAGGGGGGGGGAGCTGCTGGTGATTCCAGGCTCCAGTTTGCCCATCTCTTGAAGAATTCATGGGTAGAGTGTAAGAGGAATGACTAATGGAATTACCTATAAGAAGTTACATGGTTGTGCTAATGACAGTGGAGCAGTATATCAAAGGTAATGCTCTGGCTGAAATCCTGTGGTCATAATTTAAGCCATATTATATACTGCGGACATCCTTGTTAGCATTGATTTTTCAGAAGTTAAACATTTCCGACTTTTCTCCCATAGGCCCCGATGATCCCATGTAATCATTTTCATCACTGGGAAGCTGTGAGGGTTACAGGATGGAAGGGGAAAGTCTTTAATTATCATGGTAGATTCTAGGTGACATGAAAGGGGAGGAAATGAGAAAGCCAGAGAGCACCTGCATAGAAGCTGTTTGTAGAAGGGAGACACATCTCAAGATGTTAGGAAGCAGTGTTTAATGTTAAAATGCCTGATACTTTTCAGATTGTCACTATTTTGAGGCCTTCTTCAGGGGAGCAGTCACTCAGTGGGTTCTAGACAGTTCCACCTCCCTTTATTAAAAAATCATTTGGTTATGTTTGGTAATGGAATATCTCTAGAGATGAAGGTATTCGTATTCATATACGAATATCCCCCCACAGGTGGAGATAACGAGGGTCCACCCCCTGGGGCCAGACTGTCCACTCACCATTCCGCTGCTGCCGTGGACTCCGGACTCCCTTCCTATCGCTCCAGAGCTCACGGTGGATTAGCCACCCTTCAACCTGGCAGCGAGGCTCGTCCTCCCGCCTCCTGCTAGGAGTAGCTAATCCACCGCGAGCTCCAGAGCGATAGGAAGGGAGTGTGGAAGCAGTGGAAGGTGAGTGGACGGTCTGGCCCCAGGGGGGCGGACCCTCGTTATGTCCACCTGGGGGGGTTGTATACAAATACAAATACCCCCATCTCTAATTGGGACACATGTCTAAACCTAGTTAGCTGTGGTCGGCCAATAAGCCAGACCAGTATCTCTTCGCCAATGTTGTCGGGGTGTTGGTAGCGATGCAAGAAAATCTTGGACATTATTGGTTGAGTTGGCAATCTGGATTACCCTAATTTGGACCGCCTGATATCAGAAATGTGGTCATATCCTATAAAACTGTTGGCTTCCTGACTCATGTCCAGAATACAGCTCTTCCAGTTAACCTCTTAGCAGAGGAAATGGCTTTGCTCTCCTTTCACCACTTTACTCCATATGGTGGAGGAGATGGTGAATGGGTGGGTGGGTGGGGATGAATCTGGGCAGACTGAACTCATGCTGTAAAAGGTGGTTGAGGCCTGACGTCACAACTCATTTGGTTCCCAAAATGCTGATTGTGCTTTGCTTTGCTTCGCCAACCCCTCTTTCTTTCGTTCACAAGATTCCAGGTATTCTGAGGACATGTGTACCCACGTGTTTTGTGAGCCCATGTGAGTTACGGAGCTTCTGTGCAAAAGGTTTCCAAGAAAGCGAGCCTCTGTGAGTTCACAGGGTGATTTTTATAAACTGTCTACCAACTCAAAAAGGCCTCTTCTTGCTCTGCAGTATCGGTGTGTGGAAATGAAGCAGAGTTACTGAAGCAGAGCCAAAGGGAAGCAGGCTCCCTGAAATAGCTCTCTGGGCACCTTATATTTACATACAGTAGGTGCACCTTACTGTGCTTTCTCTCTGTCTCTGTCTCTCTTTTCATAGTGACAACAGGAAAATAATCGTGAGACAGGAAACGGAGAATGCTGCAATAACAGCACCTTTATAAACACATCCTGTTCTGCATGTTTCTAAATATTCGGGAATGTTCAATGGGATACTACTACTACTACTACTAATAATAATAATAATAATGATGATGATGATGATGATGATGATGATACTACTACTACTACTACTAATTAATAATAATAATAATAATAATAATAATAATAATAATAATAATAATAATAATAATAATAATAATAATAAAACCTCTGGATAAGCAACAAAGAAAAATATACTTCATAAAATGTTGGAGTTTCATCAACAAGCAACTTTGAAAATACAGAAAGTTTTGCAGAAAACTGCAAAACACCCAACATTAAGGTAAGAAATTTTAAAAATTCATCCTCCGTCCCATACTAATTGCAGCAACTGTAGTTCCAAACTCTAGGGTAACCAATTTGAAACAATTGGCAATAGTTGTCAATTTGTTTCCTGATACTCAAATATCAGTGATGTTATAAATATGTAATCTCACATGTAGATTTAGAGGACTTGACGCTTAGGGTTGACCCTTTGCCCCCCCCCCCCCCAGCACTAACTATGCTGAGAAATAAGAAGTAAAATAATAGGAATCCAGAGTCATTGGGATACAGTTGTGACTGCTAGGTTATTTCAGTAGTCCTACCATGAAGATCACAATTTACAGCCATCCAGATGGGCAATGGAGAGAGAGGGGTGGAGGGAAGAGAGAGATTATGACTTGTCGTGCCAAATTCTTCCAGGTATTTCATTTCACTTTAGTTTGTCAAATTTATGAAATTCTTTCTGCAAAGGGCCGCCAAAGTACTTAAGAAAAAAATATGATCACACAGGCAGGCAGGCAGACACATGTACACACACACACACACACACACACACACAGAGAGAGAGAGAGAGAGAGAGAGAGAGAGAGAGAGAGAGAGAGAGAGAGAGAGAGAGAGAAATTAATTGGAAAGGATACCACTTGTAAAAAAGAAATCTAACTTTTAAAGAAATCACCTAAAGGCCAAAAAAAAAACCCCCCACATCCCCCTCCAGCATGGGGTGAGCAAGGAGTACCTTGCAAAAGTAGGCAATGAAATAAATCAGATGCCTGGGAAAAGAGAAGCATCTTTGCTTGGCGCCGTGCTATGCCATTGCTGATGGCAAGAGGCAACCTTCTCTGGGAGGACCTTCCAAAATCAAGACGCTGACCAACAAAAGACTCCGCAGGGTCCTCAGTCACAGGTAAAGTCACAGGTACAAAAGAACTGTACCAGTCCTACTGTGAATGCACATGGCAGAGGTTCAGGGCAAATTTTTATATCTTAATCCTCACTTAAAATACTCGCTCAGTAGATACCCAAAGTATAACTACTTCAAAGAGCTGAGGATTGCTAAACCTCGAAGCAGGGTTCTTCCTGAGGCAGTCTGGGAACTTACACATGGAAGACTCCACCACTGAGCTGTGGAGTTCAGAGCTATTACAGCATGGCCATCAGCCCCTGCCCAGCCAGGCCATTGATGAAGGATGGTGAGAACAGTCCTAGATCAACATCTGGAGGATCACGAATCCTCTGCTTTATAGAACGCATCCTGTTACAGCACATAACAAAGACCAAACTCGGTCCTCCTGGTCATAGTTTTATATAGCAAAAACAGTACTATCAATAAGAGGGAGGTGGCAGCCAGCTTGGGGAACCCCACATGATTTGCAGGAGGAGGAGGAGGAGGAGGAGGGAAGGGAAGGGAAGGGAATTTACCCTAGCTTTCAGTGATGTCTGAATATGCTCAGTAAGCCCAGCCTTGTCTCTTCTAGGAGAGCCATGGGCCTGGGGGAGATGAAATGGAGTATTCTGGAAAAGGTCAGAGGCGGTGGGCCAGAAAGAACACTTACTATGAGCGCACCATGCACATCGTACGACTGCAAGGCCCACCTCTTTGGAAAAGACCACATCTTGATCCCTCAGTCCTCGCACAGGGGACCTGCTCTTGTAGAGCTCGGATGTTGAGGCATTAGAACCTGCCTTGCTCAGATAACATACCGCCTGATGATAACATTCCCTCTGTTTTCTTCTAATAGTGGGGGAAACTGTTGATGGTGGTTTGTGGGCAGCTAAAGTCACACTTCATGGCACTACAATGCACTGGATAGAGGACAATGTTTCTTATCTCCCCAGTGCATTCCTGTGCCCGTTCTGTATGTTTGAGCAGTGGAGGGAGGGAAAATGAAAAAACACCTGCAGCAGCGACAAGAAGAAATATGAGTACTAACTGTATCATTTCCTTCCCTTCAGAGCTGGGAGGTGTTGCGTTGTTCAGGGCAATGGTGGCAGCCAGCACGGCTCCAAAAAACAACAGCAAGAACATCTGGTCCAAACCACAAAGCTTGAAATACAAGGGGGAAACCCCTTTTCCCCCCCTCTTTTCTAACAGTTTTTCCTTACATCCTCCAAAGAGGATGCAAACACACACACACACATATGTGTGTATGTATATGTATATATATATATGTAGATGTGGATATAGATATGGATATGTAGGCACTGACTTTGCCCTAATTTCAGTTCAGCACTAATGGCCCTTGAGCTTCTCTCCACTAATACTGAATAGGATTTTTGAATGCTGCCCAGGTAGAACAGCTAGTTCTGATCTTGGACTGCTTGCCTCTTGCAAGTACTGCTCCAGTATTAACAGCCAGCAAAAGAAACACTAAACAAAGGAGGACTTGGATCCTAAGACTGCATTTTGACCCAAGCTTGGAAAAGCTGCCTTTTTGGCCCACTCCTTGCCTAATCCCCAGCAGCCATGTTTTGACTGTATCGGCTCTCGGACTTTTCCAAGTTTTGCCTCTGACCAACATGCTGGCTTATAGGTTTCCAGAGATCCAGGGCTCTCTCAAGATGCTAGGAGTCCCGAGTTAGACTGTTCATTCGAAGCCTCTCATCACTACCTCCTTCTCATAGCAGGCGGTATGTGAGGCCCTAGGAAACTCCTCTCCTTAAAACGGCACCAATTTGATCCCATGAAAGAGAAGCCAGGGCAATGTGTTCTCCCAAGCCTCTGCCCAGCTTATCTATGGCTGCAATGAACGCAGAGGACATGAATGAACACATCTACGGCTGCACATCTAAACCCTAGGTTTAAAGAAAGAAAGCAATATGGCCTCCCTCTCGTTCCACAAACAAAAGCTAAACACACTGGCAGTGGAATCTTTCTTTGCTGGGATATGCCATACATTCCATAGAACTTTCCTCTAATCCCATGCTTTTGTCTCTCAGCATCGGCTACCTCTGGCAACTGTCTAATGGTAGAGTTGGCCCAGTTACACACACACACACACACACACACACACACACACACACACACACACACACACACACACACACTTACTTTCCAAACTCCAGTTCTAAAATTTGGATACACCATGGATGCAATATATTTATAATGTTCCCAATAAAGAAAACAAAGTTTACCTCACAGTTTCCATGTGGCTTTGGTGTGCCCTCTTTCACTGCAACTCATTTTTAAATCCCTAAGCTAAAAAAGCATTTCTCTCTAAAAGGAAAAAAACTGGCAGGACAAATGATCTTGTGGCGATCCATCTTCCATTTCTCCCATAAGCAGCTTTGCAAGGTGGAGAGTTTACATGCCACTTCTTGCTGGACGGATGGACTTTCGGTTTGGGGGAGCAAATCCTTAAGAAAAAGGACTTTGCCATCCATTATGACGCGTAAAAGCCCCTCTGAGCTCCATCCTCCTAGTCAGGAGATATCTGCTGAGTTGCCTTTAATAGCAGCATTACACTGATGAAAAAGGGAAGCTTAAGGTGCTCTTTATGAAAATGCTGCAAAGGAGCCACTGGAAATAATGCATCACGTTGACTCAAAAAGAGACACCCTGTCTGAGGGTGAAAGGGTGAAACGATTCAGAGCCAACAAAGAGCTGTTGTTGTTACTGGCAAGGCCGATTATTAGAATTAGAAATGTGAAAATTCTTTTCCTGTCATTTCAATTTGTTTGACTGGCAGCTTTGAATGCCCATGTTCTCTGAGGGAGGAGGAGAGGGAAGGAGACCACCGACTCATGCACTCTTTGGGTATTCTAATCTGCCCAATGATGATCATGCGGATGGGATGAGGAGGACCATGATGCCCTGCCCTGACTACTGAGACCTCTGATGATCCCCACTTCTGAATTCATAAGAACAAATGTCTGAAAAGAGGAGCCTGAAAAGAGTTTGAAGGCATCAGATCTGACAAAAAATCTTCTTCTTCTTCTTCTTCTTCTTCTTCTTCTTCTTCTTCTTCTTCTTCAATTAGAGTTACCATTATCCTCCCCGTCCAGAATGTCCAGGGTTGTGGGATTACATGTTATCCCACCATGAATATTGCACTTTTGTTAGCTATATTTAGAGAATATAGCTAACAAGAGAATATAGCTCCTTTTGAATGAATGATGTCAAGGTGTGAGAGAGGAACATTTGTATGCGCAGATAGTTGCACAGCTGTATTACAAGGCCAGGCTAGTCTACATGAAACTGCTGAAAAACTAATTCCAAGGGTGTGAGAGAGCAGCAGTGGGGCTAGAAGAGGGGGATAAAATCTATCTCTTCTTCGAGGCCTCCAGGAGCAAACAGATGCAGCCTTAGAGGCAGAAGCAACTAGCTGGGGCTTCCCGGTCTGCTCCCTTTTTCTGTTGGCTGCTCTGTTGCAGCCTCACAGACTGGTGGCTCTGGACTTGTCGCCTTTTCCTCTGTGTCTTGCAGTCATTTAGCTAGAAACAAAAGGCCTCATCCCTCTACTTCCTCTGTCAAATATCTGTCAGAAAGCCTACCACCTTGTCTGCCTCGGCATGTATCTCACGCTCACATAAACACACACATTCCATACCACAGATTTGTTTTCATATGGCTTTTAAGGATGATAACCCACTTCCTCAGACGCTTCCCTCAAGCCTCTATTGTGCTTTAACAAAGCTTGCCCTTCTTTTATTACAGATAGTGTTTAGTGATGAGATGACTTTATTCCAGGCATATTTGCTAAGATGGGAAAGATCGTGAAATGAAAGATGGTGACATAAGGTCAATTGCAGTTACGGATGGATAATTTTTATATAAGTCGAGGGTGGAATGAATAATACAGGACAAAGTGTTGTTTGACTCATAAAGGACCAAAATAGATGTTAATGGGAACATGTAGGTTCTACATTTAACCTGTTTTCCTTCGCACGATGGGGTTTCCTCAGAGGTGCGTGCAACAGCAAGCCAATTAAGCCTGTGTTTACCATCTAGTGACTAATCAGAGAACAAAGGATGCTAAATGCCAAAGACAGACTGTAGGTGAGGGGAATCACATGCTATAACAGATGTCTGTTAAGGGCTCACACAAGACGTGCCCTATGTAGGATGACCAGTTGAAAAAGAAGGCAGGAATCTCCTCCCTTTAGTAATGGAGTGGAGGGGGAAATTTCAGCAGATGTAGTTACTGTAAAAGTTGCGCTTGCTGAAATTTCTTATTCTATGCAATTATTGAAGGTACAGGAACCCTGTTCACTTTCTCACCTCATCACCCTAAACATGTTGTCTGGCTTGACTGTGTTACAGAAGACAGATGTGGGTAATTTAATTACTCCAGTTGTTTATAAGATAAAACGGGGGGGGGGCAGGTTTTAAGCAGTGTAGCCAGAGGTTTTTATTAAGAACATGTAAGTGATTCCAAATACTCTTGCAGTCTTAGGGAAACAGTGCAAACCACAAACCACTTTGTGCCCGTGCCTGTTTTTCTCTGAATTTCTGAGTGATGCTTATCAGTACTTAACAATCTTCCAAAATAGTATCCGTTGGTTAGAACTACTGTTGTTGTTTTGCGGAAAAGCTACTTCTTTCAAAATCTAGTGTATAATATTGTTGAGTCTGTGGAGGTTTTTATTCACCCCCCTCTTCTTCCTTATCTCTTGTGACAGGAATTATGCAGTGCCAAACACACCAAATCCACATTAGAATTTATGAAGGCGGGAGGGTGCATACAAAAGATCACACTTAGGGTGGTTTATTTCCTCCAGGAATCCCCTGGCTGTCTGAACACTCTGGATAAAATCTAGAAGCAGTGACATGACAACTAGAGCCAGCCCACTGAATCGGGGGGGGGGGGGTGTTGAGGGTGTGGTGAGTCAACTCTTCAGTAAATTCCACAGACTCAGTGGGTCTCCTCTAGCAGTGACTTACTCCTGAATTTCAACCTCTGCCTATTTTGAGAGACCTGCATGTAGTTACTGGTTGTTCTTGTCTGGCAAGATCAGACCTATCGCAACTCTGTTACTGATGTCTGAGGAAAGAGGAAGACAATCATTTGGTCTGGCTATCTTCCTAAACATGCAAAATTCCATGAGCTAGAAAGATGGGGAAAATCTCCCAACAGATGGGTCTCCTTCCTTCTTCTTCTACAAATTCTCTTGGCAAATCTTGTCCAGTCAGAAAAAAAAGCCAACATTCATCTTTGGAACGACATGACTGGACTGGTCCATTTGCTTTGATCGCATACGTAGGTCAAGTGTGACCACAAGGCTGAAAGTCGGTGCCGCTCAGCACAGATATACTTTCTAGTTATGGCGGATTAATTTGCAATGCAAGATTGCCACCTCCTATATGTTCCAATGCCAGTTTTGGTGGTGTAGAAGTTTGAACCTCACACTGACACTGTGACATGGCATTCTAAAAATAATATCCAAAAAGGAGGGTCTTTTAAAGGCAGCATACATGTTTAGTAATATCATGTTTTGTTCTAAGGGTGGTTCGTAGCAGAAATCTTAATCAAGTAAATTGTCTTTTTACAAAATCTTGGATTTCCTAATTTTCAGTAAGAAAAAAAAGTGCAAGCACAGCATTGGTCTTTCCTCTATCTCGATCACGATGAATGTACTTGGCAACTGACACTTCTTTGCAAGTGCTCCATCAGAGCGCGTGCAGGACCTTTTCTGTTTGAAAGAAAGTGAAGTGATAGGTTGAGGTTAGAGTCTCATGGCTTGTGTGGAAGTGGTGGGCGTACCTCCTCCTCCTGTTGCCACAGGCAGACAATTCTTGAACAAAACAAAAGCACATGAGAAACATGGGCTCTCAGGGGGTTTCAGCAGAGCTGACAGCTCAGGAGCGCTTCCTTCTAGCCAGGGAGTGCCACAGTTCCGAGTTGCCCTTTTGAATAATAGTCCAGATTACTTATTTATGCATTTACATTTGTAAGTAACCCATTTACCTTAAATTCAAAGTGAGTCACTATTGTGCCACCGAATGCATGTTGTAGTAGATGGGCACATAGCAGGGCTAACCCAGAGCAACCGCCCTAAGGAGAAGTGGACCTGCCGCCGCCACCTCGTCCTTTTCCTCCTCCCCTTCCATGTTTTGCTCCTCCATTAGCCGTGGCACCAGGGACACATCCTTGGGTTTTTTGGACCAAATCAACTCTTCAGTGGAGCAGTCCAAGGAAGGCAATGGGAGCGAGAGGGCCCTGGGAATGCCTGAGATGTTGCTACTTTGCAACTGTTGGCTTAAACTCAGTAGCCACAGCCCCAAAGTGGGTGCGATGGAAGCAATGGGCGGTGTGGGCAGGGGAGGGAGCCCTGGCACCCCGATGGAGTCTGACTACACTGGGGAAGATGCAGGAAATACTATGGGTTTAGGGTGGGCCGATTCATATTTTTCCCATTGACCACATTATGCAATGGGGAATCATTGCATAATGTGGTCAGTCCATTGTTTTTCCTCCCCAGCAGAGACCCTTCTCCCGTTTAAAGTCAAACCCTTTTGCTTTGGTTCAAAACATGTGATCACTTTGAACTGATGCAGAAAGCAAAGCCCAATCAAGTGCACAAATGCAAACACACAGACAGACAGACATGCAAAGCACCTTCCTCCCTCACTTCTTGCTTTACCAGCCATGCTCTCTTACAGGGAGATGGTAAGAGATGGTACCACCCCCTTTCTCTCTTACAGGGAGCAAAGCTTCTTTCCTGAGAATTGTGGAG
Organism: Intellagama lesueurii; assembly: GCA_037013535.1. NCBI lineage: Eukaryota > Metazoa > Chordata > Lepidosauria > Squamata > Agamidae > Intellagama > Intellagama lesueurii. The sequence goes on along the minus strand of JBAJHW010000001.1, from coordinate 158,680,193 downwards.
ATGATACCCAGGCATTAAAACCTGCACATGCAATAAAATCAAATGTTCTCCTTCCCCAACACAGTTCACACCCAAAATTTATCTTCCTGCTTGGAAGTGCATAGCAATTCTCTGAGACTTTGGACAATGGCCCGAGACTTGTCCGTCATACTGATATATATCGGGGGCCCTCTATAAAGGTACGGATCAGGTCAGTACCTACGTAATTAATTCTCTCTCCTTCCCCACCCTCCACCCTGACTAAGCTATAGCAATGAGGACTTGCCATCTTACAAATCTGGTACCAAACCAAACCACCCTTAAAGACGAGCTTGGGAGAAGGTCTACAATACTGTCATTTTTCGGCAGGTTGCCTTCTGCCCATGGGAGCATTTTCACTGCTTTTATGCAGATCTTTTGCAATCAGCTTCCAGAAGCCAACTGTTTGACTTCTTCAAATGGCATGGCAAGGCAAACAAAGGAAAGGACAGACTTCTGCCTCCGTTGTTCTTTTGAGCCAGTGAGATGTTATCCAAAACATGGAAGACAAGGCAATATTCAAATATCTAGTCTTCAGCTTCTCTGAACAGAAGCTGTTGTATTATCACCAATCTGGAAAAGATTAATTATCTGGGTTTCAAAAGGAACAGCTTCTGCAGAACGAAGGGAGCTCATTACTTGTAACCTTTCTGAGCTGCCATGCTCGAGCCTTGACAGACCTCTTAACTCTGTATGGATGCCAAATCAGATTTTGGAGATTAAAGGCTGGGGTTAAGGAAGAAAACATTTGAATGAATGACTGAAGAAAGATTGTGGAGTAGGCCACAGCACACTCCAAATGTTGGAGCTTTGTTTGCAAACTTGCATGCTGTCTCTAGTTTTTGTGACTGGGAGGGACTTTTCTGGGCTGAGGTGATTTTCTATCTATCCAGCACTAACCAATCATTATTTTCAGCCTTTGAATTCAAAGACAGACTTGCCTCTCTGCTGAATGTCTTTCCCTGTCTTTCATTTGTTGTTTGTTTGCTGTTGATCTGTTCAGCTGGTTGCCAGTATATGTGCAGCATAATTAATGGGAATTTAATATTAAAAAGGGAACCCATTAAGGCTGCTCACTGTCTTATCTCCTTTTTATTCTTGTGATGGAGATCTTTGCTTCTAGGATAAGACAAGACCATAAAATTCTAGGACTCAAAGTGGATGGAGAAGAAAATATGAACTCTGTAAAGCAAGTATTTAAAAAATGTTTTTATTCCTTCTACTACAAATGTCTCAGAATGCGTTATTGAGACTTCAAGTGCCAGTTAATGAGGAAAGGGTGGACTCTGGGGAACTTACCACTATTCTCCTCTGTCGGTTTTCTGTACTTCTACTGCTTAGCAAAAGGAATTTACCAGAAATTCAAAACTCTGAAACACCAAAATGACCACCATTCCTGAAGTGATTGAAAATAAAGCCTTGGTTTTTGTCTTGAACAATTTGTCTGTAACAGGAGTCCTCTCATGCAGTCCGGCCTAAATATTCAGGCCAGCACCTAATTTGATGCTTGCATAACAAAAGCTGCTCTGTACTGGAAACCAGAAGATGGTTTCCTGGGGTGCAGTGCTTAGCCAGGATTGGTTCCCTTTTGAAGTATATTGGCATTTTGCTATGCATTGTTACAAATATATAATGAAGCCTGGGAATGTTACTTTTGAACTGTAACTCCCAAAATCCCTTAGCCAGCAGTACAGATTGCAGGATTCTGGGAGTTGTGATAAAAAGAAACCCCACAAATTCTATTAAAGGTTTGCCACAGCTGAAGCCACACAGCTCAACCCGACTGGCGGACAGTCAGTTTCACTGCCTCGCATCAGGTTTCCAGGAAGACAAGTCATTCCTCAATAACGCTTTTAGCTGCTGTTGTGGCTGTCAAGAGGGTGAGCGGCCTTGTAATGGGAGATCTCTGTCTTGGCCACACTGTCTTGGCAATTCTGTGAACGGTTGTCCCAAAAAGTAACTTCCAAACCCCACTGGCACACCATGACATATTTCGCACCAACGGGAGGTCTGCCATACTCACGCCTTCCCCGTTTTTCAAAAGTCAGAAGCCTGCCGACTGCAAAGGGGTCCTTAGACTTCCTGATTAGACTTCCTGATCATCATCCAGGAAACCACACTTCCCAGGGCAGGTGTCTGTATGGCACACTCCTCTTTCGCCTTGAGCGACCGTCTTCTTCTAGAGGGCCTCCCCCCTCCCGCCATCCAGCTCCATTGATTATTTGGCTTCTTGAGGCTGTGTTGACCGTCATGCCAAGCAATAACATTCTCTTTTAAAAAGTAACTGACTATGGCTTTGGATACAGGATGATTATTTCAGTGAGGTGGCAGAGAGGGGAGGAAGCAGGTGTTGAGAACACTCCATCTGCAGATTGTGTGTGTATGTGTTTAAAATGCATCTTAGGAAATTGAAGGGTACGTTGTGGTTGTGTCCAGAGTGGCCTTGGCTGCCAGATGGGTGGTAAATAAATAAATAAATAAATAAATAAATAAATAAATATTAATAGCAGTACTGATTTTTTTTTTCATTTCTTTTCCAGTCCTAGGATCTCCAAATATGGTGCTATTCAACAATGTACCAAAAACCTCCATTGTGTGGTCAAGCTCTCCCTCTATAGAGGATCTAGTTAGCAATGCCCATCGTACTAACAAGAACGATGGAAGTACAAGGGCGGTTTCAGGTCTTCTCATCCATAGGCGTGGATAAAGTATGTTTCTGTGTGAAATGTTTCTGAAAACGTCAGGGCCTGGGAAAATATTTTTTTCAAAAGGAACCTGTTGTGCCACTCATTACTTGAGGAGTATTTGCCGGATGGTTGTTATCATATTCTGGTCACAAAACTAGCTTGTTTGTATTTTGATCTTAATAATGTGTTTCCTCATTGTTACCAGCTATTAAAATACAGGGAAACATTTCTTCAAAAGATAAAACTAATGCCAGTTAGGATGATCTATGTAACCTGAACCATTTCATTCCACTTTCAGCTAGTCAAGCCCAGTTGTAAGTTGGGGTGTCGGAATAATGAGATCTTTGCCAATTCTGATAAGAAATGGCTGGATCTTCACATCCTTGGCAATGGCAGAACCACGGCTAGACATTTTGGCATCCAGGGCAAGGAGTACCATCTCCCGCCCTTTCTGCTCTGAGGCACAGGGAACTAGAAAATAAAGGACAAGTAGATTCCTCACTAGATTTTGGCACCTTCTAAATCTGGGTGCCTTGGGTCAAAGCCATAGTTTCCCTGCCCTAGTTATGGCCCTGAAGGTAGTATGGGTTACTATGTGGCTGCCTGACAGATTTCACCCTTCTCCATGAGACAGCCCTTAGCAGTTTAAAGATATCACAGCGTGCGTTGGAAACACATGTTCCGAGGGAGGCTGTGGATTAGAATACATATTTCAGTACATATTCTGAGATGAGTTTTGATCTCTACATGACGGCTGTCCACAGCAGCTACTCAGGCAGATCCCCCCCCCCTGCTTATTTTTTCCATCTTTACTTCTATAAATGAACCAAACTGCTGTGGAACACACCCAAACTTTTACTGAGGACAAGAAAATATAAGCCAAACCAGGGGGAGGCATGCATGATCAGAATGCAATTAACTCCCTTCTCGACCAGGTTGGCTGTAGGGACTGATCGAGATGTACCAGATGGCGCCTGGTTTCACTTCTTTGATTTTCCCCGTATTTTATCCTTTCAATTTCATTTGTGGGCTGGCTCCGTAACAAGTTATAAACACCTTGTATATGGAAGATCCTCATTTGTTCTGCTATCCAAGTCCAACATGAAGCATTTCAAGCACCTTGTTAAAAATACGGCTTGAGTGAGACATTTCCCCATCAAACTAATAAAAATAAGCTTTCGGAGAAATCTGGAATATTTGTGGGTCACATCAGGAAGGCTGTTAAGAAAACGTTGGTGGGCTGCGGACAGTGTCCAGCGTTTGGGGTAATGGTGAGAGGAATCCCAGACTGGAAATTCCTCTCTTGCTATGAACTTGATTGCTTGGCCTCAGCTAGGTGACTATTTCTTTGTTTGAAAAGCTGAGGAAAGATTTGCACTCCAGACATTTTCTCTCATTCGTATGGACTACAGCCATGTGCAGACATTTATTTTGTGCTGAAATTAAAATGTGGAGGAGACAGAGAGAGGAGGACTGGGCCAGTAGGTGTGAGCTTCTCCTGACACTCTCCTATTCAAACTTCAATTTCTGGGAGATCCAAGGCCAGCCCTACCATTAGGCAACGTGAGGCAATTAACTCAGGTAACAGTTGCTGGGAGGTGGCAGCAAGGTTTTGGAAGAGAGAACGGAATGTCTTCATTTGTGGTGGAAGAAACCGACCCATTGTCAGTAACGAAGGAAGATTTAACTATCAGCCTAGATGCATTTTTGTACACAAAAAGGGAGGGAGCTCCATTTCCCCTCAGTTGAGGAGCATGGCCCAGTTGTTGGGATTGTTGTTTATGTAATAATTCCAACGCCTACGTTAGGCAGACACACAAATCCGAGTAACCAGGAGGCACTTTGACAGAACTCTTCTTCTTCTTCTTTGAAATAACAGCTCCCAGAAACCTCAAGGCAAGCAGGATCCCCTGGCTAAATTAATCAGGGGAGTTTGGGAACTGTAGTCCAGGGAAGCAATCCCTCCCCCATTTTTTCTGTCACTGTGGACAGGTTTATGGACGGTTTGTGAAGATTACATCATATGCTAAGGCAAATGTCTATTTTCTCCTCTAATCTGTGAGGCATCAGACCTGCCAGAAAGCTGCACTATCTCTCGTAACTGAATGAATTACAAAACAAAAGCAGGCTAATTTTCCAACTGTGGGTTGGGACCAGTTTGGGTTAGAGTAAACAGATAGCCTTCCCCTTCCAGGGGTGCTCTGCTCGTAGATTACAAATCAGCATTTAACCTAGAAGGCTCTGAGTGTCCTAAAGCAGTATATGGAAGAATAATTTAAAAAAAATGCTCCATGTGGACAAAAAAGTGGAGGATGCTCCATTTTCTGTGGCAACGTCCTTCCCTGATTTCCTCTGGTTATCTTATGTTATGGAATGCTCAGGAACCAGCTTTTCTGGTGTGCTTAAAATGCAACGAGAAGTGGGTTATTTCACAGGAGAAAAGAATGCCCAAGGATGGGAGGAAGTGTGACCTTCTCTGTTATCTCGCCCAGTTCCCTTCGCTGAGGCATGCAGGATCCTCCTTACAGGAGCATCCCCTGCAGATAAGACCCCATCACCCAGTGTGTGATAAAGCACTGCAGACTGTCCTGGAGACCAAACTCACTTAAGCTCAGAGTGTGTATAGGCAAGGAAATGATTCTAGGTGAACTCGAGAAGGCCCACAGCGTTCTTAGACTTATTGTGCTGATCTGATGCAAGCAAGCTGGCATGTCTTTGTTTTTTGTTTTTAATCTTAGAGAATAGTCGCCATCATTTAGTCATTAGTCTGAGTTTTTGTTATTTGTTTGGTTTCTTTTAACTTTATTTATTTCTGAAAGGTGGGTGTGGCTAGTGAGAGGATGATTTCTGTTTGTGCCACCACCCAGAGTAGTAGATTTTTAGTAAGAGGGGTGGTATAAAAATGTCATTCGCAAACAAACAAACAAATAAAGCAAGCAAGCAGGGCTGGGGAACCTCGCGCCCTGCAGATGTTTTGCAGTTCAGCTTCTATCCTTCCCACCCAGACCAGTCAATGGCAAGAGATGATGCGACTTGATCCAAAATATTGAGGGGGCTAAAATTCTCCATGACTGTTAACAAAGGCTGGTGGCATAGTCCTAAACACACTTAGGAATGAACCTGGGAATAAACCTCCATGGCCAAAAGTGGACTTACCATCTGACTAAGCCCACACAGGTTTCCCAGTGTGGTGTAGTAGATAAAGCGACGGACTAGGACTCTGGAGAACAAGGTTTGAATTCCTGCTCAGCCAGAGAAACTCACTGGGGGTGTGGAACTGGTAAAATCACTCCTTTAAATGTCTCACTTACTTTGAAAGCCCTTATTAGGGTCATTATAAGTCAGTTCTGACTTGCACAAAACATGCACACAGACCCACAGAGGATCACATGCCATCCGCAACCCTACGCTTGTTGGATAGGAAGGAAGCCCCAAAGTGGAGTTCATTCCTTGATGAGTGTGTATGATATCATTCAGCCAGCCTGAATATTGTATAGTATTCCAACCAGCCACAAACTTATGATATGAAGCTATTTCTTTTATTTTCTTTTTTTTAATGCAACCCTTTAACAAAAAAAAAATTATGTCAACCTTAAAATAAAGCAATGAAATGAAGAGGAAAATGAAGCAAAAGGACAATGGCATTTTTGTTAAAAAGCCGTATGTTAAAAGCAGCATGAAACAGCACAAAACTTTGCCTAGCTTAAGAAGACTCTAGTATTAATAATTGTGTGCTGTTACTTTGATTCTGATTCACGGCAACCACTGTCACAATTTCCTAGGCAGAGAGTACAGTAGGATCACTATATCCACGGGATCAGTATCCATGGTTTCACTCATCCACAGTCTGAAAATATTAAAAATATTAAAAGAAAAAAAATCCAGAAAAAAACTATTTTCACATGTATTACCAGAAACAGCTATTAAAGGGAGCCAGAGACAGTGCTATGAATACTTGTTAGTGAAGAATACACAGCATGGTATCTGCCACCCTCTAGTGGCCAGTTCTGGTAATGCATGCTATAATAGTTTTTTTCTGGTATTTTTTTTTTCCTTTTACCATGCTCTCTCTATAATGTTCACTATTATCCACGGTTTTCAGAATCCACAAGGGCTTGGATCCAATCCCCAGTGGATATGAGGGTCCTACTGTACTCCAACATGCTTTACCATTCTCTTCTTCTGGTAGCACCCCAGGAATATGTAGCTTGCGCAAGGCCACTCAGGTTGGCTCTTCTCTCTGGATAAATACTATAGAAGTGAGCTCCTGAATCCTGCATCTCCATGAGGGCTATCCATCCAACTACCTTTAGACATATGAAACTACAAAGCCAAGGCCCCTCATCCATTTCCCAAAATGCACCTGGATTAGTGTGATTCCAGCCAGTGTTGGCAGTCCATGGTCTGAGCAAGAGAAGTGTTCTATCTCCTTGAGACGAACTCCTGCACCATTTCCCTCAGGACACAGCCCACCTGTGACAGACACACAGTGCACAGAATATGTGGCTTGAGAGACCTGGCACAGCTGGAAAACAACTAAGTGAGATTCTGGGAACTGAAATTGAAAACAAGTAACTTTTCTAAGCTTTGCTCTCATATAAGGCAGATTTGGATACGCACTCTTCCCCCCCCCCCCTCCTGCATTGCAGTTCTGAAGTGGCATTGCAAGAATTCACACATACAGGGAAGAGCATGTCAATGTGGAAGCCCCCACCCCCCAAAAAAAGTATTTTCCCCCCACATGCATTGCTGAGGAAAGTCTCAGTATCTGAGCCAGTTATGAGTCAATATTAGGGAATTTTGCAAACCACTAAATACTGCTCTTATTCATTAGATTAACTTCTGCACTCAAGATCGAATATGGCATGCTAATATTACGTGGAGGTGGTAATGTTTGTTAAGGCCTTCTTACAGTTTATTAGAACAGCAACAAAAATCTGGCATGTTTATAAATTCCCTTGCTTGCTTGCTCTAACCAGAAATGACAGCTAGCTAGCTACAAGACTTACCAGTGATGCACACCAAGAAACTGTAGAAGAACGTAAAAAAAAGCTCTGCTAGATCAGATCAAGGGCCTACCTAATCCTGCACAGACCTTGGAAACATCACTTTTTTTTTTTTTTTTTTTTTTTTTTTTAGTGGATTCCCTGAAATCCACTCTTAGTTTCCGGTACAGAATTGTGTGCGTCTTTTGTTTTCAGGGTTGCCAGAGTCTCAAGACATTGGCTGAAGCCTTGGGGAATGGCTGCGCTTCTCTGATTCTCCACACAGGGTGGGGAATATGAGGATGAGGAGCACCGGAGGAGGAAAAGTTTGGATATTTGTATGAGAGATGGTTCTGAGGCCTGGGAACTCATCTCTGACGAATCTGGTGCCAGGGTTCAAGGATTTGGGGCTTTGTGTGTGTGTTTGTGTGTGAGAAAGAGACCAGAGTGGATTGGTCCACCAACTCTTCCCAATCCCTTCTCCTCACTCCTGGGCACATCAAGCCATTTGGAGCAAGGCAGAGAGTGGAGCACCAGTGTTGCAACTCTAGAGCCTTCTTGTTGCTCAAGTCCTGACAACAACAAAACCTGGGGGGGGGGGGGGAGGCAAAACATTTCCCCTCCCAAACTTTGCTTGCTCTACCTTTTGACAAGATGGCTTGGTTTCAAGTTTTAGTTCTGAAGCCTGGCAAAACTGGGTGCTGCTGACATGCCAGCTCTCTCACTCTCTGTCATACACAGACACACACACTCCTAAGTAAATCCAGGCCTTTCAGTCAATTGCTCCTCTGAGATTCTATTCAATCCTCCTATCCAGTTTGCATTTCTGCTCATTATAACTAGGAGTTAAAGCAGGAGTGGGAAACATACATCCAGCAGATGCTTTGCACTGCAACATCTTTAGGTCCTTACCATTGGCTACGCTGGGTGGAATTGATGAGAAGACATCTGGATGAACAAAGTCTCCCTTCTCCTGAGTCAAAGAAGCTGCACCGTGTCTCTCCGACGCTTTTAGTCATACAGAAACTCAAAACACTCACGGCAAGACATGATGACACGAAACTCAGAAGGCAGAACATCTCGCTATAAGTAACAATGGTAAAGAGAGAAGCATTTGCTTTTCCAAAAATGAGCTGTCTCCGTTTAGAAGATGAGAGCACATGAGACACAACACAGGTCATGACCTTTCCTGAAGCAATTTACCAGTAATACATGGAACTGAAACAATTTAGAGTTTCATTCTCAATTCAACTGCAAATATGAGCAGTTAGGTAACTTTAAAAAACAAAAAACAAAACTGGTCTCTTCCCCTATGTTTTTGGCAGCCACCTGATCTGAAAGCATTAGTTTAGGGTAAAGTAATCTGTTTTATTGATTAGTTAAATTTCTATCCTTTCCTGCCCTCCAGTGAGTTCAAGGCATCCAATGTGGCTCTCCTTCTCCACACTTCATCCTCACAACGACCTTGTGAGGTCAGCCAGCCTGCTATTAGCCACCCTGAGAGAGAGAGAGAGAGAGAGAGAGAGAGAGAGAGAGAGAGAGAGAGAGAGAGAGAGAGAGAGAGAGAGATAGATAGATAGAGTGTAATTGACCCAAGGCCATCTAGTGAGTTTCATAGTTCAGTGGGGATTAGAACCTGGACCTCTCTCTTCCCTGTCCAGTACTCCAAATATTAACCCATATTTACATAACATGCACTTCCAGAATTAGTACTGGATGCAATTTGTACTTTTCCAACTGATGTTTCCAGTTCAAAAATCAATAGAAATTGTTCACACAGGCAGAAAGTTTGCTTATATCACCTAATATCACCTTATATTCATGTAGTCACATATATTCATGAATAACATCAATACAGGTGTGAAAACACTGTATAGAAACACACTATATCAGGGAAAATTGATTACAGATATGTGTAGACGACGGAAAGAATACGGGTGAAATGCATACAGTTTTCTGCATTCCGTGGAATTAGGAGACGTGGATAGTCCATACAGGCAGGGAAGGAGGCATCTAAATCTCTTAGTTTCTGTTACAGAATTGTGTGCGTCTTTTGTTTTCAGGGTTGCCAGAGTCTCAAGACATTGGCTGAAGCCTTGGGGAATGGCTGCGCTTCTCTGATTCTCCACACAGGGTGGGGAATATGAGAATGAGGAGCACCAGAGGAGGAAAAGTTTGGATATTTGTATGAGAGATGGTTCTGAGGCCTGGGAACCCATCTCTGACGAATCCCCTATCTGGTGCCAGGGTTCAAGGATTTGGTGTGAAGGAATAAGTGTTTGTGTGCGCACACATTTGTATATGCTCATGTGTGTATATGGGGCCACAGAGCATAGATCCACCAACTCTTCCCCTCCCCCACAATCAGTAGGAGAGTAACTAGTATGTATGAACAGTGTAATTGTATATGTATATATCTACTCAGAAGTAAGCCCCACCGAGTTCAGTGGAAATTATTCCAGATAAAAGGCTCACAGGACAGTAGCTGAATTATCTTGACCACAAACTGCTTGAATCTATTAAAGACCAGAGGAAAAATCTTCGAATATTGCTTTGTGTCTCATATGTGCCATGAGACATTTGTATTCCTGCATTGAGCAGGGGGTTGGACTTGATGGCCTTGTAGGCCCCTTGCAACTTCACTTTTCTATGATTCTATAGGGAGCTACTGAGCTAAAAAGGCTTTGTTTAAAAAAAAATTGGCCAGGGTGTCAGAGGCTGGCCATTCTCCCTGTGGCACATAATTATTTGAAATTGGTCCAGCCGTTGAACATGCGCCATAAAGACTCATCCTTGGTTGCAAATACAGCTTGGCATGTGCAGGGAAAAAAAGGGACAACATTTGCTTGCTCAAACGTGGTGTGCAATGAGACATCAAGAAAGCCTGCTGGTGTCAGCCTGCCAAGCAAACCACTTGACCAAAGGAGCAGGGGGCTTCCTCCGTGCACTCTTTTCTTTTGACCTTTTCCTAAGGAGTGACATGAGGGGCAAGGAAAGAAACGGGGGGAGCGGAAGCGAATCAGGGATCACTGGTGAAGGAACACACTCCAGTTCAGAGGTCAGCAGCATTCTTGTGTGCCCGCTGATAACTGATGCACAGGCAGGGTGTCTATCGGTTACTGGATCCTGGATCCATGTGAGTCATATAGCTTGCTCTTCGGTTTGCTTCTGGTGTGGTTTGGTTCACCTAATTTTCTGGCGACCACATGTGTTTAAAGTGAGAGCAATCCATCCTGCCCTTTTTGTGAGCTCTTCCACTCCTTTCTGGCACAGCGCTAGGGCTCCAGTTCATTTGGTGTGATCGGGAGTGCTCCTGATGATCCCATTCTGCAGTCTGTGTGGTTGCTTAATCTGCTCCCAAGTAGAGCTGTGGGTGGCCTTCTCTTTGGTAACCACCGTCTGCTGTATGCAGTGGACTGTGAGAGTAGAAAGGACAGTAGAGGAAGCCTCTCTTCTGTTTTACGCTTCTCACGTTATTTTTATTTTTTTAAAAAATTATCCTAAGTGATTGCAGTGCTATTTCACATAAAAGGGAGTATCCATTGCTGTAGTACTATGTAGCCACTTATTAAATTGACCAAAAAAGGGAGAAGTCACCATGGCTCATGGAATGCCAGCTGGGAAAAAAGGGTGAGGAAAGGGATGAGGGAGGGGCATCAATAATCCAAAGGGAGAAAAACTGAAGCAAACTGAAGTGCTGTCGGGAAATGCTGTGAATGGAAGGATCGTTCAGGTGCAGGACAAAAGAAGTTGCACTGCAGAGTCTTTTAAAGATGACCTCAATTGCTCCAGATTTCCCCCATCTAGTAACCCCAAGTGAATCTTATCACCTTACATCACAGGTTGGCAGGCCCAGGAGCCCTCAGGGATGGGTCACTTCAGTTGAGCAGCACACCCCAGGGAGTTTTAGTGGAGCCTGTTAAGTACCCAAGTCTGTTGGTCATGCTTGAATTTCTGTGTGACAGAAGGCAGACGTCGAATGACCATCTCTAGATAAAGAGACAGATTCTTCTGGCCATTTCTTTCAAAAACGGCTTCCCATAATATCTGATTTGTCCAATTACAGGGTTAAAAGGAAGATAGATCAATTAAATGGTCTCACTTTCCCCTCTAGTAATGTGGAATTTTTCCCTGTGGTAAATGTATTAGTACATTGTCCACAGCAGTTTTCAAATGTGCCAAATTGATGGCTTTTCAGAAGCTTCCCTGGGAAGCTATTTGACACCACAGCGAGGCAGATCTGTCAGGAGAATTTTCCACCTGCTCTTTTCCTTCATTTCATCGTTCAGCTCCTGCCTGTACCCATCTGTCCACCTTACACAGTTTCTCACCTTGGTTGATTTTCAGCTGGTTTGTATAGAGGGAAAATATCCCTTCCACCTATTAATACTAATATAAACACCCTTTGTTCACCATTTTTCAAGGAATGGGTGTGAGTAGAAATGCAGGTTGCTTATGCTTTAATCCTAAAGGCTAGCTTTAGGGTGGCTGCGTCAGTCCTTCCAGAAGAGTAAGAAGGAAAAATATCTCCATATAAAAGCAGTTTTCTAGATTCTCTTTGTCAGCAGGAAATGCTCTTTGTATATGGGGCAGCTTGAATTTAAGCAGATCAAATGACTTTTAAATTTGGGGAAACAGTGGAATGATATTTGGGTTGTTTGTTGGGTTCCTGCCTACTTTGACTCAAGTTAGAATTGGAAGCCGGGGAGTCATTCCTTAGCTCATATTCTTTGGAACCATTTCTCCTCCCAAAAATGCTTTTATTGCTAGAGGATAACAAAGGATTGGGTCTCATCTTGTCATTTTGAAACACAACGTTATTTGGGGAAGCCCTTCTTCCCATATCTGTTTTTGCAACAATGTTTGATAAGCCAGTCAAGGCTGATTCAACCGTTACTGTAAGGCCCATGGGAATTTCCTCCATTATAATGTTGAGATCCAGTAACTATACAGATAAGTAAATTCAGTGGCTACTTTTTGTGTTAGCATGGTTCAGCCAGGAGACAGGCAACAGTTGGGTTGTTAATGAGCCACATAAGAATCCTTATCTAATACGATTCTGGAATCAAATGTTATGAGAGCAGCATTTACAAATATTATGGACGAGATCTCACACTGCTGGGGGGTAGTTGGTAACATAAGAACTAACTCAGAAATGTGCTCCTATAGATTAAAGAACTTTCACAGTGTAAACATCTAACTCAAGCTGCTGAGATGCAGCCATCAGAATCCTCCAGGTGTCCACATAAAGCTTCTGTAACTTTCCATGGCTGACAGACTCTAGCACCTTGTCAATTAGCTGCACTTACCTACAGAAAGTGATGCAAAACTTATACAAGGATTCCAGTCACCAAATTTTCTCTTAGAAGCCTTCCTGTCCTGTGTCTCAAAGTGCTAATACAGAATTTATTTATTACACTGATTTTCCTCCTTTCTTCCAAGGAGCTCCAGACAATTTACATAGCTCTCTCTCTTTTTCTCAGTTAATCTTCACGACATCCCTGTGGCGTACATTACACTGGTCTAAATCATCTACTGACATTTATGTCTGAGTGCAGATTTGAACCCCAGCTTCTCCAGTAGTAGATGGAAGCTACATTTTCTGCTAACGCTGGCCATTCTTCAACCTTAATTCAGATTTCTCTTTCAAGAGTAGAGCATCTTCAGGTTGTGGTCCTCCTAAGCAAGTTTATTAATGGAGCCAGACGAAGTAGATTTGTTTCCGGAAGCAAAAGTCTAGATGGCCTCCCCTTCTTTCAGTCAGGCTGGCTACTGAAAGTTACTTTAATACATGTGAAAGGAAAGCATATCCCACCGCAAGGAAAGGTAGCGGGATAGCTGAAGGGCTGCAAAGTAGGCTATGAGGGTTTCACTGCTCTGTTTTCCAACACTGCTCGGCCACTGAGACCAGCCGTCAGAAGCAGCTATCACAGTTTGCCCAACAGTAGGGCCAGCTCTGCTTATCGGAACTGAGTTTCAGTGAAATCAGGTTTGTGACAAAGAAATATGTGATGCTCCTTCTGAATAGAGATGGAGAACAACACCTTTTTGGGTTACATTTTAATGTCATCTTATCCAGTTTCATACTTTGCGAACCAAAATGTGGCTGTCTTGTGAAATTCACATCTTTCCAAATTCCAGTCAAAAAATGAGTACAGCAACAGACACCATAAGGAAACGTGCCCACCGACATAACAACCAGACTCCTATTGTTGATATATGCCTGTGCAGTGGAAATCGCATACGTTCTGGGAGCAAACTGCCACTCATGAACAAGGTGCTAGCTGTATTCCTGGGCACTCATCTAGTCACATGACCGGGCCTGTGGCCAGGAATGCAAACCAGCACTTCATTAAGGAGCACCAATTTGCAGACCGAGCCTTGTGTGGTATCCCCCTGTGCCTGTGTAAATCGGCAACAGGATTCCGACCAATATGTGTTCTTGAAAGCAATGTTTTAAAATGCATTATAATAGGAAAACTCCTTGCCAAAAAAAGAAGTGTATGTTAGTCAAAACTCTATATGAAGACATGCACGAGCAGAGAGGTGCACAAAAAAATGTATGCCAACATTCAAACAAACAAACAAAAAGAGAGAGAGAGAAAAGTCAACCCTTGGGGTGGGAGGAACATAAGACAGAGCGTTAGACACCAAGAGAAATCAGAATGGATAGATTTGTCTCTTCCTACTCCCTACTCCCTTAAAGACAGCGTCCCTTCCTTCCACCACCAGCGCAACTGAAGCACACACGATGCCTCGGCACTGATCGCTCCTTCTGCTGTCTCTTCTGTCTGCTCAGATGACGAGTGTCGCCCCCCCCAGACCCCTTCTGCAAAGGAGGCACATTTGGCGAGATTTCAGCCTGACAGAAGGCGATCAGTGCAGCGGAAAATTGGATAATAGGATAAAAAACGAAGGGACCGCAGGAAGCCCGTCAAAACTGGCTCCTCCTGTCAGAAAACAGAGAAACGACAAGTCCAAATACAAGGTGTTATTTGTATTTTAATATTTATGCTGATAATCATACTCATCCACACTAGAGGCATCTGCTGAGCATATTCGTTTTAACCTCTAGTTGGCAAAACTGAAACGTTAGAGGAACATGTTTCTAAGAAAGCTGTCACAACTTGACAGGTGGTGACACTGGAAATTGTGACTTCCTCATTGTAAAGCAAAGACAAGGACACTAACTGTGCAAGCCTGACAACCTCTAATCAGAAGTGGGTCCCATTCGGTTCAATGGGTCTTACCCCCTGTTAAAAGGGTAGGAGATTGCAGGGGGGGAAACATAGAGGAACCAAAAATTCACTTTCAGATCCTATGTTCAACCCGTGTTCAGTAGGAGAGGTACTGCCTGTTAGGTCAAAAAGCTAAATTATTCCAATATGCAGACTTGGCATTTGCAGGAATAGGTAAAATCCTGAACCACAACCTCTTCTCTAGTGTGCTTCTTTTATGGCTTATCATATTGCGAATACTTGTAATAGCGGAACTGAGAATAATTACACCCATTATCCTAATCCTGCATATGCCGGTGCAAGACTGGGTCACTCAATATTTGGTGCCTGCTTGATTACACCACTCTTGGTTATTCTGCACTTGGTGGCTGTTGACTCCGTGAACAGACTCCATGTGGTTCAAAGTGCAATACAAGTTGCGTCTATGGAGCAAGTAGACCAGTGAGATCAGTGACAGTCCATTCACCCACATTGATGGCACATGATATTGCTTTTGCTGTGTTTCAGAGGCCACGTTTCAAAGTGGCCCTTTGGCTGAGATGCCCTCTGTGGAGGGTGGCCATTATATGAATTATTCTCATATAATTACTAAAGGCAAACCAGTTCTCTGTAAGCACACAGCAGAATAGGAGCCACTTTAACTTGTGGATTCAGCCCTTTGAAACCCAGAATGATTATCTCAGCACACTTTCCCTTTTGTAAGGGAGTCACAGACACAATTATTTCTACAAAATTTAAAGGGCTTGCATTTGTGAGAGAAATACTCTTGGGATAGGAAAGGAGACAGAAGAACCAGTTCTGGCTAACTAAGTTGGAGGTGCCAGGAGACATGGCTTCCTCTTTCATCTCTAGAGGGCAAAGGTGAGCCCTCTCTTCCTTGGAAGGACAAAAGAGAGAGATGAGAAGGAAGGAAGTGACAGCAGCAAACCCTCAGAATAGCAATCAAAGGTCAAAGAAAGGTCATCACAGATCAGAGCAGATAAAGGCCAGTTTAGGAAACCTGAGGCGGTCTTGTCTCTACTCTTCCCCATGCAAGACATCCACCTTCTTGAGTATAAGCTCAGTTGTACCCAATCATTTCCAACAGAGTAGACGGGTGAACAGCTGGCAAGGAAGAAGGGCAAGATCAAGAGGCTCAGTGGTTGGTATAGGCTTCAGTAGGTGCCCCCAAGTACCAGCCCGTGGTGGTAAATCAATAAAGGCACTCATTTTCCATCTTAACACACTGGAAAAATCCAGTGGTAGAATTAAATTAAAGAGGTAGAGTAGTGGAGCCTTTTAACCCATGATGAGAATCCTAGCCCTCTCTGCTGACCCGTGTTTTTGTTGTTGTTGTTTGTTTTTTTAGAAATCTGAAGTGGATAAGCATATTAATTGTGTTCTGTTAAATCAATTCTGAAGTATGGCGACCCTTTTCAGGGTTTTCCAGGTGGAGAATATTCAGAAATGGTTTCCCATTCTCTTCTTCTGGGGGCACCCTGAGACTGTGCAGCTTGCCCAAGACCACCCAGGCTGGCTCTTCTCCCGGGAGGCACAGTGGGGAATCGAACTCCCAGCCTCTGGCTCCACAGCCAGATGCCTAGCTCACTGAGCTATCCAGTTAACTACTTACCCCATAAATTTCTATATATTTGGCAATGCCATCCTGTGATCAAAAGGTCTGCCCAGTCATTTACCGATGAAAGTAGATAACGTCTGTTTGACAAATACAGTTGCCCTTTAGAGTGTATCTTGAGTAGACTGCCACATGCAGGCAATTTAAATAATCAGCCATGAGATCAGAGCTGCAGCTAATTCATTACTCATGCTTCTCTTGTGGAAGTACTAATTTAAAGTCATGTGTGTCATATTAATTGTAATCTGGTTTTAAAGTGACAAGATAAATATCTCCAGGTACATAATAAATTATGGACATGGGTCAAAAACAATGAATGTCTGAAGTATATTAATACTAACTGAGTGCTGTGTGTTGCAGCTATAAATTCGAAAGAGATCTATTGTATTAACAAATTAGCAAACTATATATAATGCCTGGGCTTAATTGTATTGACAATAGCCATTCATATTGTTTGGGTTCCTGTTATTCTTTGAAATGAGACACGTGGATTTAGAACCGTAGTAAATAACTTGAGAGGAAGTATTTCTAAAACTGAGTTTGTGTTTGTTGTTGTTCTGCTGTGCAAGAACAAATGAAATAAATCTGGAAATTCGGAAGTGTCACTATTAGAGATGGACACAAATCGCTGTTTGGCATTTTGGTCCAGTTCAGTGCTGCGCTGACACATGTGTTACATGGGCACTGCACACTCCTCTCTCCTACCTCCTCTGCATGCTTGCCTATTCCCCAGGTGATGTGTTTCCCTTCCCCACCTCCTCAGCATTATTGCTCACTTATGGATCACAGTACATGCTTCCCTGTCCTGTCTTCTCCAGCAGCTGTCCACTCAGAGGCAGCACTGCAGGCTTCCCTGCCCCACCTCCTCATCTGAGTGGGTGGCTGCTGGAGGAGGTGGAGGAGAGAAGCAAGTGCTGCGATCATGCTGGGCAGGTGGAGAGGGAAACACACATCACCTGGGGAATGGGTGAGCGCACAGAGGAGGCAGGAGAGAGGAGTGTGTGGTGCCCAGGTAGCACCTGTGTCGGTGTAGTGCAGAACTGGGCCAAACTGCCAAACTGTGTTTCGAGCCCATCTCTAGTCACTATGAAGGCTGAAATCTATCATACACATATATTGAAATGTAGGTTCCAGTGAATTCAGAGAATCATATTGCCAAGTTCACTGAGTGTAGGTTTGCAATCTAAGGATCATCTGTGATCTTAACTCAGGAATAAGCCTTGTTGATCTCAGTGGGACATACTTCACAGTTAATGTGTGACTGAATACCAACAGGTTTTCTATTTATTTTATTTATCAGATATTTATCCTGCCTTATCCCTCACAGAAGGCTTGTGAAATTAGGCCAAGGGCTCAAGTAGATCAGACCAAGGGCCTTATGTGTTCCTAAGGTTGCAACTTACCAGGCCCTGCCTCACAGAACTCAAGCTGGTATTCATGAGTTTCCCATCCCCACCATTTTCTCTTTAAAGCACCCCTGCAACTTGAGTTTACAGTGGTTGACACTTTACAGGGAACTACTGAGTGGCCAAAGATTCCTCATCACTGAGGGAAGCTTTGACCCTAGAGCTCCCCAAATTGGCTGCGTATGATGGGGGTTGTAGTCTAGCAAATGTTAGAAGGTTATTCCCAACACTGGCTAAAATGAAGCATTTTTTAAAATACAAAACCCTTGATGTGATACTGAGTGTATGTCTGTGTCTGTGCATGTGTGTTTGTGTGTGTGGAGGTGCATGCACACTAACTGGGACAAATTAGAAAGTCCAGAGTGAGAGGAGGAAATGCAGAGGAAGTGCGAGAATTCAGTGACAGCACTGGCGCGTGTTAAATACGTTGCAAATTCCTCAGTTAAAAATCCCCTCCTCCTCAGGAAAGAAGCTGTAATATTTTTCCAAAATGTTGTGCCATCAACTACTGATCAAAGACCCATCAGCCTCAGGATACTGTTTTTGCATTGCTACTCGTGTTTTCTGCTGCAGTCTCCTAAACTGCAGAGGTGGCCAAATGGTGACTTCTGTTCTGTACTTTGCAATGTGCTCCATGACAGGGCGCCCTGAAACTGGTTTCTCCATCTTGCCGTTCCTGATGCCAGATTCGTGTCCATTCATTCATTGGCAGACAGATTGCCCTGTTGACCCCATGAATAATGCAGAGGAGCACTGCTGGCAGAAGATGACGTAAGTCACATTAGAAGATGGATATGTCAATAAATCCACAATGCTGTGGCTGACATTGTTGGGACCACTGATGGATGCAAAACAATCTCAAAGTGGCTGTTATAGAAAAAAGGAATTACAAAGGGAGACTCAAGGGAGAGACAGCAGTAATTGGCTACATAAACAAGCTCCAGTGGATCTCGAAGTGACTACAGTAGGACCCCCACATCTGCAGGGGATTGGTTCCAAGACCCCCTCCCCGTGGATACTGAAAACCATGGATAATAGCAAATGCTATATATATTTTACCATATATAACATGGTAAAAGGGAAAAAAACCCAGGAAAAAAAGTATTTTCACATGCATTACCAGAACTGCCCACTAGAAGGCGGCAGAAACCATACTATGTGTTCTTCTCTAACAAGTATTCCTAGCATGGTCTCTGGCTCCCTCTAATGGCCAGAACTGATAATACATGTGAACATGTTTTTTTCTGGATTTTTTTTTCTTTTCATATTTTTAATATTTTCAGACCATGGACAAGTGAATCAGTGGACATTGATCCCATGGATAAGAGGGTCCTACTGTATATAGAGATCAAGGCTTCCTAGCACAGCAGATATATTCAAAACCCAGTTTTCAGTAATATCTTAGAGTGTAAGATGTTTGTCTCCCTTGACAGACTGTGACATCTGTCCCGGAAACAACTCTTAGGGTTTCTGCTACAACCAAGTCTGCCTCACATACAGCTTATCACCCTGGTTAGGGGGCTGTTGCCTTAAATAATAAACTGCTTGATAGTCCCGTTCTTGTGCTCACAAACCATTGTTACTTTGTCTAGTATCTGTATCCTCATGCAGTTATGACTCTCACCAGCATGGGGATATGTATAAATATAAAGGACACTCCTTGTGTCTGAAAAAGTGTATTTTGATAAAAACTCACAATGAAATACATCTGCTAATCTTTAATGTACAAGACCAAGATCATCCACACTATCAGATTTCTTGATGGCAATTTTTAGAGCATTGTATTTTTAATTGTATTTTAATTGTTTTATCTTTTTATTGTATTCAACTTGTTGTAAGCCGCCCAGAGACCTTTGGGTAGTGTGGGCGGCATATAAGTTAAATAAATAAATAAATAAATTTCCAGTGACCATGTATGGGTATGGAAGCTGGACTGTTAAGAAAGTTGATAGGGAAAAAAATTGATTTGTTCGAAATATGGTCCTGGAGGATTGTTTTGCAGATACCCTGCATTGCTAGAAAGACAAACAAAAGAATCCTAGTTCAGATCAAGCATGAACTGTCTCCGGAGGCAAAAATGTTGAAATTGAGGCTGTTCTGCTTTGGGCACCTCATGAGAAGGAAGGATTCTCTGGAAAAGACAATCATGCTGGGAAAGGTGGAAGGCAGCATGAAAAGAGGAAGACTCAATACGAGATGGATTGACTCCCTAAGTGAAGCCACAGGCTTGAGTCTTGCCACTGCTGTTGAGGACAGGACATTTTGGAGAGCACACATTCATTTACAACAACTACTACAGTTTTCAATGTTTAGGTTTCCCTGTCCTCTTTTCTTCCCTTTTCCCCTTTAATTTTGCCAACATTGATAAAGAAGCGGAGCCTCTGATCTACCCTTGTCTTCAACATTTTTCCCCATAAAAGGTTTCTATTTAAGGTGGCACTTAGATCAGTACAAGCACTATAGAGCTGCCCACTTTTTGCAGTTTATTTTGTCATCATATGTGGTGGACAAAACCAGTTTCCAATAACAGATGTTCCCTGCCTATAGTCGACCTAGCAGACGGGCATTTTGTTCCACCCAGTCTTCTAGTTTTCGGGAAACAAATTTTCCACAGATTTTACCGAGATAGCAAACAAGCTGATTGGCCTGTAATTTCTAGGATCCCTTTCATCCCCTTTTGAAAATGATTATAGCGATTGTGGGTTAACAAGCCAGCCAGAGAAGCAACCTAACAATCCTTGGAGGTGGCATAAAATCCTCTCCTGGGTTTTTATTGTTCTTTAATGACTGTGTAAAAGACCCCACTTTCCCCGCAAGGGACTGGAAGCTATTTGGGTAGATCGTTAACATTCCTGACAACGTTTACCTCATGTGATGTTTTATGAGCTTTTACCTCTTCCTTAGAGAAGCCAAAACAGGAATCATCCCATGCTGAAACATCATCAGCTTTCTTATCTGTAGCTAGCTTTCTTATATGCCTACCTGATTTTGAGCATAGGCATAAAGGCTCTGCAGTTTGAGGTGTCCTGTGTGTTTCTCAAGCACTTCCACAGCAGACGACAATCTTTGGCAAACCATATGAGGTTTTTCTATTCCTTGAGCAGTTGGATTCTGCCCATGCTGGTGACAAAGGATTAATTGGGAGGGGAAAATGGCCTGCTGTGCACAGGGGACAAGATCAGCAATTGCCTCTAGAGACCACCCCATACCGCTGCTCTTAAACTGGATCCAAGGAAGAGCTGTGTCACTCTCTTGGAGCTGATAATCCCCCTCTTTTCTCTGGTTTGCTGACATGAGAGAAACCAAGTTGCCTTTCATGGCTGGGCCCACAGATGTAAGCATCACCAATCATACTACCCATGTTTGCTCTTACATGCTTTGGGACACCTAAATAGGGCTCATATATATCTTATACTACATGATTCTAGGAGTCTGATGTCATTGTGAATATATGACCATCCTATGGCATCCTAGGGTCTGTGGTTTGGAGAGGCCTTTAGAAGGCTCTGCTGCAGGTCTCTTCGGGGCTAGCAGACAATTCCAAAGACTCCTCCCGGACTACAATTCCCAGACATCTGTGGAATGGAGCCATGGCAGACAAAAGAGTATCAAAGTCCTACAACTGGGGAGGGCAGAGGTGCTCCCAGTTCTGAGTCTTGCAGCCTGTCTACACTGGCACGTAGGCCGCTATGTGGATCACTGATGGCATGGTTTGGATGGAGCCAAATGATGGGGTGTTCCCACTTAGGTTGATCCATCCTGCCCCTTTTAAGAGCTGTTGCACACCTTTCTGGCACATCACTAGGGCATGTATTCTTTTTGGCATGATTCAACATGATCCTAACTAACTCTTTGTTTAGCCTGTGCAAATGGTTAGCTCGCATCAAAATAGCACTGTGGGCTTTGTTAACTGTGGTGGCAACCCTGTGATGTACTGGGTGGGTGGCAACATTAAAAGGGAGGGTGAAGAAGCCCCCTCTTCTATTTTCGTCTTCTTTTTTAAATACTTCCCTAACCAAAACAGTGAAATCCTAATACCATGCTAGGCTGATGTACTGCTATTTCAATATGCTTTATTTAAGCAAAAAAAGAGGAAATGAATGAATGACGGTCATGAGAAAAGTCAGGAAAGGGGGCTATGCTGACTCCATGGGCTCCCCCCCCCCGACAAGGAAGCACAGCCCCAACAGAGCCGCAGCTGAGGAGAAAGGATGGGTTGCCTCCCATCCATCTCCCCATACTTCACCCCAACATTTTCCCCTCACACTGCAGCTTTCCTCAGCGGCTGCCTCCTTACTTGTGAGTAAACCAGGTAAACCTTGCTCTTTGTGGACCTGTAACATGAGAGAAGAGGACCCATAGCTTGATCTCCACTGTGGATGGAAGGATAGCTCACGTGAGAGTTAGAATAGATTGCACTTAGGAGAAGAACCTTTTAAGCATGGACTGGTCCTCACCAAACTTCCCAGTGTGGGCAAGCCCTTACACAGGGGGGTAGGTGAGAAGGTGACCACAGGTCTTGCTTGCCGGAGGCCTTTCTTGCTCTGAACCATCTCATACTCTTTTGTCTCAAGTGACAATAACAAAATAAGTGCAAGAAAAGAAGAAATGT
The DNA here is from genome assembly GCA_037013535.1 of Intellagama lesueurii. NCBI lineage: Eukaryota > Metazoa > Chordata > Lepidosauria > Squamata > Agamidae > Intellagama > Intellagama lesueurii. The sequence goes on along the minus strand of JBAJHW010000001.1, from coordinate 158,657,632 downwards.
TCATTCTGAGAAGAAAGCAGGGCAGGAAACCCATGTGGGTTGCACGGGGGTTCATTGCTGGGAGCAGGTCCCTGTGCCCCATTTGGAGAGAAACATTTTCTTCCTCGGAGGCTGCCCGTCAGTAGAAGCTTGGCTGCTCCGTGCCAGACAAAGAGAGCCGTTTCTCCACTTGAGCCTCAAAGGCCGCCCTCCGTATTTATGACTTTGTCTCACAGAAGTGAATCTCAGCCCATCACTCCTCCGTGAAATATGGGCAAAGTGCTCTTTTGATTTAATTGGGGTGTGTGTTTTTGATCCCAGTGAGTGATATATTGGGTGGAGGAGAGGTGGGGGGGAAGGAATGAGGGAGCGATTCTAGCTTTCCAAACCTTTTAGGGAGAGGAGCTCAACTGTGGAATTTTGGTCAAGACTGATCTGTGTCTCTCCCTCCCAGCTTTGAAATTCCATGCCTCTTCCCTCTCCCACCATTATTTTGTTCCTGTCTCAGAGGATGTCCATGCAGGATACGGATCAATGGGCATCCTGTGAAAACAGATTGATCACAGGCAAGACTTTCTTGTGCAGGACAGTCTGCATGCTAACTCTGTCCCACTGGGGTCAGTGAGTCCCAAGTACTGTAAGCATACTTAGAACCAAAGCCTAAAATATTGATGGTTCATTCAACGTGGGGGAAAGTGTTCTTACCTCTTCATGCAATGCTCATTACAAACTGGTTAGGTTTGATGGGCATGATTGCCAATAAATGTCTAGGTCATGGATCTGCCTTGGCTAATAAATGTTAAGGTTTTTTTTTTTAATTGCAAAAGGAACCATGCAGCTTAAACCTATACATGACTAATTAGAAGTCCTATTAAGTTTAATAAGGCTTACTCCCAGATGAGTGGGTATAACATTGTATCCTTGAGGAATGGCCTCTTTGGGTGTTTGGTGTTGTGTGCTGTTAAGGCACTTCCATGTTGTGGAGACCCTCATCAGTTTTTCAGGGTATGTGAGATATTCAAGGAGTGGTTCACCATTGCCACCATCCTTCATGAGTTTCCATCTCTGAGGAGAGATTTGAAGTCAGGTGTCCTGAGTTCTAGTTCAGCACTCTAGCCACTAAACCACACTGATGGTTGCATCCTCAGCCACACCAGTATCTGCCTCACTGGTTCTTCAGACATTTTTAGTAGGCATAAGCAGTCACAAAAAAAAAAGAATGTGTGCATACAGCAGGAAAGGACAGCTGTATGTTGTCTAAGCTATAAATCTCTCAATCGCCAGAAGCCAGGGAATCTGTAACTGTTAAGAGTGAATAACAGAGGCAGAAAATCTTTTCAGAGTCAACAAGCTTTTCGATCCACTGCATTACCATCAAGCGTCTGTGATTTCAGAGCAAAGTCTAATAGCTGTTGTGATTTGCTCATGTTCGTCTAAAAACTAAGGGGGTACGAAGAGCTCGTGGACAGATTCAGACGTTTCTAGGAACTGCTTGAGCTGGATTCTGTTGCCAGAATAATTCCACCTCAAAACGGGTGGGTTTGCAGTTCAAGGCAAGGACCTCCAAAAACAAACTTGCTTCAGAAAGGGAAGTAATGTGTATTAAAAACAAACAAACCATCATCATGCAGGGCTGGGCAATTGAAGGGTCCTGCACCAACTCAATTAACAACAGCTTACTGGCAAAGGGGATGATATAGTATGTTGGATTTCATTTAAAACAGATGGGAAGAGAAGATGGTTATTATGAACAGGATTCTGTATAGTACAAGTTGGTCATTATTGCTCATTGGATGTAGGTAATCTATATCAATATTAATATCATGTTGTTATTATGTGCCATCAAGTTGGAAATGACTTACAGTGACCCCAATAGGGCTTTCAAGGTAAGTGAGATATTCAAGGAGTGGTTTTACCAATTCCACTCCCCCACTGAATTTCCATGGCTGAGCAGAGATTTGAACCCAGAACTCCTAAGTCCTAGTCTGTCACTCTATCCACGACACCAGTGCTTCCCAACCTTGGATCCCCAGATGTTCTTGGACTGCAACTCCCAGAAATCTTGGCCAGCACAGCCTTCAGGCTTTTGGGAGTTTTAGTCCAAGAACATCTGCGGTCCCAAGGTAGTGCAGCGAGGAACCACTGTGCTACACTGCGCTGAGTTTCCCTCAGTATTGATACCAGTCATCAATTTATGAATATTTATGAATATTTAGAAACCACTGACATCTAAAGGTTTCAAGACAGGACATAACAATTATATGTAAACCATACATAAAACATGCAACACAAAACAATACATAAAACCAATATACAGTATTTACATTGCCAGTTCAACGCCCCATGGACAAAACAGCTGCAAAGCATGCAAAAATAAGGACATCTGGAATTCACCCCCTAAAAACAAATATGATTGCTCCATGCTGAATTTCTGAAGGGAGAGCAGGCCACGTAGTGGGTACCGTCCTCATACTGTATACAGTCTGCTCTGAAGGGCTGGAGTGAGAACCTGAATCTTGCCGCCATCCCAGGACCTCCAGGACAGAACGTCTGTCTCTGTGTCGCTTGCACGAGGCTGTCTGCTTCAGGGAGTAGACTCTAGGCCACAAGCAAGCTTCTCAGTGATGGTGATGATGGAGGAGCACAGCATTTCCATTCTCTGATTAACCTGCAATGTATCTTGGGCCTGACCTGCACTGAATCCCCACAGTATTTAGGACAGGATCATCAAGCACATGGCAGGGCCCACCACACCTTCAGGGGACCATCCCCATGTTCACCTTCCTTCGTGGAACATGCAAGCAAGGACAAGATGAGGGGGCGGAGCAGTGTCCTTCATGTGCCTTCTGTGCACCGGGAGCGAAAAAGAAACCACCCCACCCGGAAAGGGGAGGCTTTGGGGTCGTCCTTCCAGGCCCAGACCGAGAGGCAAAGACGAAGATGCTCTCCTGCTCCTTTTCTAGGCACAGAAGCTCACGGGGCTGCCAGCTGAACCTGACTTGAACGAGCACTAGTGACAGAACGGTGTCCTTTCCTACACCTGAGGGTAGCAGGCTAGTTCAAGGGACAGGCCTTGTGGCATACTCTGCTCTGGCCTTCAACAGAGAGGAACCGTTTGTGGGCTGGGAGTCAGGGCTGCCCCTGAGCACCCATGCGTGAGGCAGTTGCCTTATTCTTCTTCGTGGGAGAGCCAGCCATGTATCTTGTCCAAGAACTTCCCAAAAACCTGCAGCTGGCACTGGTTGCATCTGGCCAAACGTTTTATCTGGTTCGTTTCATGCTTCAGAGCTACAGTACCTATAACACCAGTTTGCTCAAGTGCCGCAATACCTATTTAATTTACAAAACACGGTGTGTGTTTATGAATGCACCTGTGTATGATTCATAGCACGTTTGGGAAACGAGAGCTTTGTGATGTCAACTGAAATTCTCTTGATCGGGCTTGACTCTCTCCAGCTTTGAGAGTCATTTTCAGACTTCTTTCAAGCAGCAGACAGTTTCCAGACATCCTAAGGTTATCTAGATGAAGTGTGAACTGAACCAAAGAGCTGTGTTTGAGGTCGTTCTTTATCACCACACTGCAAAGGAAAACATGATGTTGCCGGTGCAATGCTAACGGTAAAGAAACAATATTTCACTGTGATTTGACGGGTGACAGCACCAGCTGGGCGTTTTTACTTTCGTATTGACCATGCTGGGAAATTCATTTTGCACTCCCTTGACACTAATAAACAACATTTTTCCCCACACGTTTATGAGGCTCCTGTTAAGTTTGTGCTTTTAAAACAACAACAACAACAACACCCAGATATTCTAAGTAAGATGAATTTTACAGAAGGAAGGAAGGAAGGAAGGAAGGAAGGAAGGAAGGAAGGAAGGAAGGAAGGAAGGAAGGAAGGAAGGAAGGAAGGAAGGAAGGAAGGAAGAAGTATAGCTTCAAGCAAATTATAGATGGGGGAGCTGCTACCCATATGAAAATGCCACAATGTTGTTGGATCCAGGCTGAATTTGTCAGACTTTAGTTCCATCAACATCAATGGAATATTAGCCAATATAAGTTTAAGTCCCATCGATTCCATGAGACAAAATCAAGAATGGGGAACCTTTCCCCGCCCCCCGTCAAGGACCACATTCCCTTGTGAGTAAACTTTCTGGTGACATATGCCTGCAGAGGATAGAGACAAACCCCAAGTGACCCAGGGCTCTCTATCTCTCCATCTCTTCTTCTCTTGCTGTCTTACCACTCAGCAGACTAACTGTGGGGAGGACAGATTGCTCGTGCCAAAGGTGTGAATGGTTCACTTGCAGAGGGTTTGTCACATGTGTCCCTGTGGTTTAAAGGGTGATGAACTCAGTCCGGATCCAGTCAGCTAAAACTAGACAATGAACGTGAAATGGTTTGGGTGCTTGAAAGCAGGGGTGTGTGGAGCCTCCCAAACCCTAATAAAAGGCATACAGATCAGGCTGCCCCACATTATATCCCAAGGAGACATTCCAACCATCTCTGTCTGTGACATTATCTGTGCAGTTCTAGATCTTCCCTTTTTTTAAAAAAAAATTCTCTGAATGGAGGACACACAACCAGCTTTGACCTGGGGAGAGCTATGCAGAACCTTAATTGTGTGACCTATCCAGTCAAAGTCCTTACAACAGCCACCCTTCCACCATCTCTCTCTCTCTCTCTCTCTCTCTCTCTCTCTCTCTCTCACACACACACACACACACACACACACACACACACACACACACAGTCCTAATAGCATAATCATGTTTTGGTAAAGGTCCTCCCCCTCCTCCTCCTCTCAGATTTCTAAACATCGCGCTGACCTGAAGTGGCATCTCCTGCTGATTTTTCACCCTACTTTGGTAAAGGCTGCAAAACTCTTCCCGAGGGGGGAATGTTGCTTCTGTTGCTGAGGCAGCTTGGCCAGTGGCTCTCCCTTGCTTCAGTCTAATCCTCAGTACCCCTTGACTGTGGGGAGAATGGGAGCAGAACAGGGTGCACATGGTCAGAACCACTACAGGGGAGCAACCGAGGGTCGTCATCTATGTGAAGGGCTACCTGATCCAATCTGGTTTAAAGTAAAGAAGTATCGCAACAAAAGGAGTTCTACGTTTGCCATTATAGCCATAAATTATCCGATGCAAATGTAACACTTATTATCTTCCTCCTCCTCTTGACTCCTTAGCCCATTCTCCCCAGTCCTGGTGCCATGCTCGCTCGCACCACTTCGCCACATTGGCTGCCCCTTTCTTAATCCATAAGAAAAGGTTTTGCTTCAAACAAAGAGCCTGTTTGGCTTGTTTCTAGAAACCACTTAGCAGCAATGAGCTTTCCTGGGATCTGAACATATCTTTAAAAACCTCTCCATGGTCCATTATGCATTGTGAGTCTAATCTACTAGAACTCAAGAGTGTGAACTATCATTAGTAAAAGAGGTCTGGGGAGGGGTTAATGGAACAATTTGTGAAGCACAGATGCTTAGCAGGGGACGCTTCTTGGGCTCAACCTTGCAAACCTTTGCAATATTTTAGCAGGAAGTGTGCGGCTGATGGAAAGGTGTATGTATGAATGCCCCAGAGAGGTAGGTGGCTTCTTCGGCACTGAATACCAAGAAAATACAGGGAACTTTCTCTTTCTCTCAAGCACACCACTAATAGATAGATAGATAGATAGATAGATAGATAGATAGATAGATAGATAGATAGATAGATAGATAGATAGATAGATAGATAGATAGATAGATAGATAGATAGATAGATAGATATTTTCACACACACATTTCATTTGCAAAATCTGCCTAGCAAGAGCTAGAAGGGAAGGCAGAAGGTGAGAAGTGAGGGTGTTGAACGTAATGTGTAGCCACAAAAAAACAGCACACCACGAGTCAGTGTAGATAGGATCATATTTATTTATCTTTCTCATCATAATCTGAGAAACAGAATCCCATTCGAATTACTGGGACCAGAAGCCTAATCAATCCTAGACATTTTTACTCAGCAGTGAATGCTGTTGGGGTCAATGGGACTTGCTTCCAGGACCGTCGGAATAGGATGGTGACTTAAGGCCATTTGGAGACTGGAATCCTATACTTGCTCATTTGCAAGGGAGCTCCAGGTGTGCTTTATCCCAGAACATAGTCTTCCCCCACCAAACTATTGTTTTATATTAATTATTGGGTGTTTTATTGTTATGTTTTTTACGTTTCTTTTGAATACCATGAGAACTTTTTGAAGTGGAAAACTGGAGATGAAATATAAAGCAGATGCATTATCAAAGAATGGGGGAAACAGGGAGGGAAAGAGCTCTTTATACATTATAAGTTGAAATCTTGTTAGTGTTCACACAAGGTTGGTGTGATTTTGCACAGCTAATTGTGGCAACCCCCATCATCCCTTTAATCTGTTGGCCAGGGTTGATGAAACTAAGAGTCCATGAACATCTGGAGATCCACACATTCCTCTGCCTTGATCTTACACATTCCTCTGCCACGACTAAAGGAAAACCTAATGGAGGCATATAATATATAATGTTCCTAGGATGCATCCTGCCGCCCCCCCCCCCCTACAGTCTGCCCCCTTGGGTATGCTTGGCTTGGGGAATTCTTGCTATGAACACAGCAGTTTGCTGAAGAATTCAAGAGATAACAGGTGATCAATAAAGTGACACTGTGATTTTATTAGGACATTTTATATTGAACAGAAACATTCCAATTAGTAACGGCTTAGGAAAGTCCTTGGAACATTGACCTACAGACTAACACATTCCATCTGTTCTGACCACCAGTAGCTTTGCAAGAAGAAGCATGTGAAACTTGAGCCTCGGTGTCATACGTATGTAGCCATAAAGATCAGACTATTTAAATCCCACTGTATAAAATACAAGGATTTCTGAAAGAGGTGGCTTTTGGCAGAGGAGGTTCTCCAGCTGTAGGTGCTGACAACATAGTATCTCTGGGTTGATGGCCATACAGCCTTGTCCTGAAAAATTCAGATTTGTATATGAGAAAAGACAGAATTTTGTGAACAACCCAGTCTGCAGGACAGCTTTCCTAAGCTCTAGAAGAAACAACAAACTATCTTATGTAGTTCTGTTTTTCCAGAAGTTGCCTTCCCTACCCTTTAAACTAGGGATGGAAAAGGAATTCACACCAATTAAGATGTTTTAAAAGAATGCATCCAATTTGTGGTCCGTTAAAGAAAGTATCTTTGCACCTATCTGAGTGCCATCCTCAGGAGAAAACCCTTAATTGTCAGACTCTTTTGCAAGCAAATGTGGCCAACAATAAAAGTATGTTTTAAGGAAAATACACAAAACATAATTTAGTCACTGGGAGGAATGTGTAGCAAACACATACGAATTTCCATGATGGCTGGTGGAATAGAATTTTGCAACCTTATATGGAACTTGGATGGGGTGAGAATAATAGGATTCAGAGAAGTGCAATAAAAACAAAATAGACTGATTTTAACATCATGCCCTAAATATAGACTAGAAGAACCCTCTTATCTGTCCAGTGGGTTAGAAAATGCCTGAATTCCATGATGAAAAGGGATTTGCTGCATGCATTTGACTATTAGGGTAAGACACTCTTCTTCCACTTTAAGGAGAGTCGTCATTTCTCTCAGCTGTTCGACAACTATCACTTCAGAGGTGGCCTTAAGGAAGTTCAAGAGGTATTGTAATCATTGTCCCTATTACCGGCTCCTCATCTCTATCTGTCTGTGTGCCTCTTGCTATCAGATCATTGAATCAACACATTCAACGTCTAAGAAATAGTTTTATCAGGTGGCATCAATCCCCATTCAAGGGAAGTAAGAAATGAATGCAATATCCCTCTTACAGTGGCATCTTTCCTTGGTAAACGTAGGTTTCTAAATGTGTGTTTACTGAAGTTGCATGCCTGTAGAGTTGACAGTTGGGACAGGGGAAAGAATCCAAGGGAAGGAGAGACACTGAACCCTTTCCAAGTTCTGGCTTTAGGAAAACCAAGGAACTGTCTCCCTTTCAAATTCTATACTCTGGAGGTTTGTTTGTGTGTTTTTTTCTGCTGGGCTTACATATTATTTCAGACACTGACCCTGTGAAAATGAAGTTATCCTGTGGATTAACTAGAAATGGGTTGGACATTCTTTCCCACTTCCTGATTCTTCTCTGTAATGGTCATTGACCCTTACATTTATTGCTTGTACCATCTATTCCTTCCTGCTGGAGTCTGTAAAGCTTGCTGGATCAGGTACATGTTGTCTTTCATGCACAGAAGTACATGGGTGTGGTGTGTGTACTGTCAAGTCACTTATGACTTACAACAAGTCTAGTAAGGTTTTTGAGGTATGTGACATGAGGTTTCAAGTAATAGGTTGTCACTACTGGCCCCCACTGGGGATCTGACCCCATGGCCCAGTGGGGCTTTGACCCCAGGTCTCCTGAGTCCTAGTCCAACACCCTATCCAATATATCACACTGGCTTTCTAACACAAGTGCACCCTGAATTCATTAATGTGCATGTCCACTTCATTGTTGCGGCAAATCTTTGCACCAAGACCAGCAGGTTTCAGCTAGCATAACAGAAGTCCTGTTGGTATTGGGATGAAATCCCAAATGCAGATGACTGTGGGAACACAACTGAGGGCAAGCACATGAGGTTCCAATTGATGCGGCAAAGCAAGATGGCTTTAATGTAGTTAACTCTCCCCACTCACAGGCTGGGGGGGGGACCCAAACCGTATAGTACAACAGCAAGGCTGTTCCTCCTTTTTAATGGAAGTGCAAATGGAAGAAAGAAATAGAACAGAAGAAAGAAATTCATTCAATTACCTTTGGAATTCTTGGCAGACCCGTTTTACTTTCATAAGGTGGTCAAATGAGTGAGACGGGGGAGCCAATATTTCCTGTTGCTTCTTCTCACCCAAAATAATCAGGCTTGCTTTGGCCATTCATGAATAAAGGACATTCTCCACAACATGTCCTTTGATTATATGACTTTGGCCACCAAGCCTTTTTTTTTTTACTCTGCAGGTCTCATCCATTGGGTGCCCTGAGTCCTCCTGACCCATCTTTGTAGGGATGTGGTGGGGGGAAGAGTCACCGTTTATGAGATTTTCCTCAGATCTGGCCATTTTGGCATAATGAGACTATACTGTACTACAAATATAGTCAGCACCAGGGATGCGACATCAACTCTAACGGGTGTTTTTTCCCCTTTTCATCGCTTTCGTTGCATGGCACACAGCTAGTCCTCTGGTGAAGCAAGAAACAGGATGGCTTCCCCTCCCATTTCAGCCACAGAAGCCAACTAGACAAGCAGTTAAATCTTGCTTTAATACTGGTAATGGTGCAGCATCCATTCCCCTCACGTGAGAGTGATGCAGAGTAGTTTAGGGGATGCAGGAGATGTGGTCTGGAAGATACTTAGGAAAAATTAGAACGTTTTTTTTTTCCAGGAAAAAAATTAAACCAATTTTTGGCAGTGTGTCAAAGCACGTATTTGTGTCTCTCAGATGGGTATACAGACATCACGCTGCCCCCTGTTGAACAAAATCTTTCCCAAGGGCAGCCGTGCACCTACAAAAGGGATCCTGCCCTGGGCACTTCTAGTTCAAGGGCTACAAGAAATGCTTTGGCTTCCGGGGGGGGGGGGGGGGAGAGAAGTCCCACAAGGCAGGTTTATCTGTGGCATTATTTATTCTGCTAATTCGAGATGCTGTGGTTGATGAAGTGTAATGAAAGATCCTTGGGCCTTTCTGGGTTTTTTAAGGTGTTGTAAAGGGGGGGAGGGGAATGCATGTGGATATGGGGCTCATTTTTCGTTATCTCTGTGGTTAAACTGAGCCTTCCTCCCTCTATCAGCTACCTGCCTGAGAATGTTTCGTAGGACCACAAAGCCTGTTTTGATATTTGTTTCCACCTCTCCCCCCCCCCCCCCGCACCCCTAGTATTATCAAAGAGTAGGCACAATTGCACAAGTTTTCCTTCCGTTATCTAAGTAAAATACAGTTCAACATCTGTTCACTAACAGTCACATTCTTGCATCAGGAATATTATGTTTGTGATAATACTAAAGTGATAAAAATGCAGGGCAGTACTCCGCCGCCCCCATTTAAAGCAACTGGCTGCATGACATCTTCAAGAGAAAACAAATGGTTCATTGACTGCCCTGTTTGAAAGAAATGCTTCCAGACCATGGACATTAGCAAGGTCTCTGGTCTGAATTTCAACACCCTGAATCTAAGGCTGGCAAACAAGGGGTAGCTCAATGAGCTGCTTACACTTGAACAGATACCGTACTGTGAGCGTAACTATGTGGTGCCTCCCTATTGCAGAGTTGAGTCAGGAAGACCATCCTTTAGACCAGATTCTCTGTGTGTTTCTTCTTACTAATAAACTTCAAGGGCAGCTGCATCTGGAAATGGACGGCATTAAGGATGGAAAAGAAATTCATTGGGTCAGCATCTCCCTCCAAAAATTGCACATTTTGTACCTCCTGAGGTTGGCAATGGGATGAAGCACATTTTGCTTTGAAATTCCGTATGTTTTCTGAGTGGGTGGGTTTGTTCACACAGCCAGATGTCCATTGGGGTAATGTCTGTATTTGAAAAATGTACATTCACCTGCTTCTGTCCATTGTGTACCTTAGGAAAAAGGAAGGAAGGAAGGAAGGAAGGAAGGAAGGAAGGAAGGAAGGAAGGAAGGAAGGAAGGAAGGAAGGAAGGAAGGAAGGAAGGAAGGAAGGAAGGAAGGAAGGAAGGAAGGAAGGAAGGAAGGAAGAGAAAATGCATGGGAAGCATGTGTACACATTTCTGTGCTCAAAGGAGAGACAAAATTGTACAACCTGATCTTTAATTGGGATGAGATTAAAATAATGATGGAATTCTGAGAAACACAACAACACTAAGGCTGGCAGATTTTCATAAACCTAGGCAAAAGGATACCCAGTGTGATGTTGTGGATGGAGTGACAGAGACCTGGGTTCTAATCCCTGCATGGAAACTCACTGGGGGTGTGGAACTGGTAAAGCCACTCCCTAAATATGTTATTTACCTTGAAAGCCCTATTAGGGTAGCTATAAGTTGGTTCTGACTTGACACCACACATGACATAGAGGCAGAATATGTTTGTTTCATAAAGTAGATCATATTATATGTATTGCAGATTATTGCTGCAGTCTTAACCCAATACACTAGGAAGCAAGCTCTACTGAGTTTAATGGAATTTATTTCCCCCCCAAACATGCCAGAGATTTCAGTGCAAATTGTGTGTGGGGGTGGGAGGGTGTTCAATCCTCACTTCACACGTATATCATGAAGGGTTTCAGGGGACAGTGACTGACCAGGGAAGTTTTGAAGAAAATGTTTGTGAATTTGCTGGTGAAAATGCAGACTCCAGGCTAGCAATGATTAGGAAAAGGATCCAAAGTAAATCGGCCAATAATACAATCCCTTTATACAAATTGGTGGTGTGGTCAGGTTTGGAATATTGCGTACATTTCTTCCTGATGCTTTTGAAAACATTGGGCTGGAAAAAGTGTAAACAGTAGGAATCAGGGTACAGTAACTCCTTCGTACAGAAAGGTTGCTATGCTTCAGGTTTTGCTCCTCAGAAAAGGAGGTTAGGATAGGGATGTACAACATCTGGCATGATGTGGAGAAAGTACACAGGGAGACATTGTTCTCCACGTCATCATGCTGGAACCTGCTGCCATCCAGTGAAGTTGAATGGTGGAGGATTCAGGATACATAGTATTTCTCTATACAGTAAAGCACAGTAAAACGACAGAATGCACCATGACAGGATGTGGTGGCAGGCATCAATTCAGATGGCTGTGAATAGAGACTGGAGAAATCGGCACAACAGTGCTGTCAGCAGTTACTAGCCATGGTGGTTATACACTGCTACCCTTCACAACAACCCTAAGAGGTAGATAAAGTTTTTGGATGAAGGTCAATGAGTAAATTTCCAGGGTGAAGGAAGTAAGTTTTAAACCTGCCCTCCCCCCTTGTCCAGCATGCTAATATATGTAAATATTATGCAACCCAACATGTGTGTGTGTTTAAATTCATGCTTAATCTGCTGTATGCAAACTCACAAAAACTCCACAGAGGTGGAACTTTTACTCCAGCATTCCTCTTGGGACTGTGTCAGGTAAGGCTGTGTTGTCTGTTACACCAGGCTGGTACTCACTCTGTCTCTCTGTCTGTCTGATATCTTGGCTCACATGCTCTGTGTGAAATAAAGCATGCATGAACTTTACTGAACATATTGAAAACATTTTTGTTCCCCGCCATTTGTGACTTATGGCACCTGCTATTCTCTTCTTGTATACGTTTATAGACTTTTTAATTATATTATATGGAATTGCCTTGTTTTAGTGATGAAGTATGTTACGTTGTAGTTTTATCATTGTATCCTATCTGGATATGTTGTACATGGCAGGCAATATGTACACATTCCACAGTGTGTCTGTTAATTAACTATTTGGTACTAAAATCACTGGGAAAGACAGCTACAGCTCAAATACCACCTCAGATGTTGACAGGGAACCTCAGGCAGATTCCTTAACATTTCATCTTTCAGTTTAAGTTTTGTTAGTAAAGTTTTGCTTTTGAGCTTGCTTGATTGTGGGTGTGGGTGTGGGTGGGTGGGTGAGTGAGTGAGAGTGAGAGAGTGTGTGAGAGAGAGACTTTAGGTTAAACTCCACTTCCCAGTTAATCTGTTTTTCATAAAAAATAATGAAAGAGAACAAGTCAGAATTGTTTCCACTGAAAACATTTGAGCCTGGAAAATTCTCCTGGAGTCAAAAAGTTTTTCAAAAACTTTTTTCCCATAAACAACTGACTTAATGCCAAACGATTCAAGAATGAGAATAGCACAGATGGTGAACTAAACCACCTTTTGTGTTATAGCAGGGGTGTTGTATCTTGTCACTTACTCATTTGCATTTGCCTAAATTTGCATCCAGGTGGGACCTTGTAGGGTTGGCAGCTAGAGAACAGGGAAGAGAAGGCTGAACTAAGGGCCTGATCACACCAACCAAATGTTCCCCAGTTCTAACAATACATTCCATACCTCCGTTGTACTGAATTGCGTTCATGTGGTATAAATATTGGGGAGAACGTTCCCATTTGTTTTAATGTTACCGATTTATTTCTTCCTATTTGAAATGTTATGGCCGGCGACACCTGATTTATTCCTTCTCTTGTTTCCTGGAGCAGTGCAGCTCCTTACCTTATATTTGTAGAGATGTGTCATAGAGTTTCTTTTAGGGCTAACGCTCCTAACTCTTGCATCTTATGCTGTGCCTTGGTTTCCTGAGCCCTTTGCTCTGTTAGTTGCTTCCAGGTGTGTTAGGCTGTAGTCTGGATTCTGTGGATTCTGTGGATTGTCTTTGTGGGGAGCTGGGGCATTGGCAGCCTTACCTTGCAGGGCGAGAAGCCCACAGCACTCATCCTCCCATGTTACTCCTTCCCTATTCCCCATTCCTGCCCCACAGTTTCCCCATATGGGATCACTCTGTGGCTCCTCCATGCAACTCCCATCAGCCCATGCCTCCATCCATCCATCCTCTGGCAAAGGCCAGGTTTACCCCCTGCCACCCCTGTGCCAAGCCCCGTGGAGTGGGCGCACTTCTTCGAAGCAGCACCTTAGACCTAGCTGCTCTCCCTTCTCTGTTTTCTCCAGTGCGAGTGATGTTCACACATGCAATACCAACAGGGAATGATCTGATATGTCATTGGAACAAAATAACACAACCCTCCCAGCGAGGGGAAAATAAACCACAGTTACACTGCTGGCCAGGAAAATGATGTGATAATGGCCATGTGTTGTGTGACCAGAAATTTGTGCAACAATCTAACTGGGGTAGGACTAGGGTTCATTTGCCTCGTGTGATCAGGCCCTATGGTGGCCGTGAATGTGACAGGAGACTCTCAGTAACAGGTCTCTCTACCAAAACATACATTGCAGGTAACCTGTCATTAGAGATGAAATCATGCTAAAGGTCCAAGGATATCATCATCCTGTTAGACTTTCAGGCATTTTAGTGAAGAATGTGCTTTTGTCCTGAAGACCAATTAAATAACAAAGCAAGCTAATTTGCTGACTGTGGGAGGGGGGGGGAAGCTCCTTCCATGACAGTCCATCCTGCACAATCCGCCTTTCAGGAATTCCCTTTTCTAACGACTGGTTCTTCCTAACATATAGTCCGGCCCTGAGAAATAACCGGAATGGCTTCCTTGCACAGATTTTTAGGCTGGGGGGAACCTTTGACCCTCCAGGTGTCTGTGACTACAACTCCCACAATTCCTTACCATGGCTGGTTAGTCCCCAGGCTGGCGTGGGTATCCAGGAGTTGAAGTCCAAAATGTCTAGGTGGCCAAAATTTCCTCATCCCTGTTATACCCCCGGAGGGAGCACTCACACATGCAGGCATGCACACAGAGAGAGGATCTTCCATAGGCACATACACTCACATCTCAGCATACATGGATGTTCAAGGGTTTAAATCTCTCTTCCTTGCCCACTGAAATTTTTGGATGCCGATGGAGTTGGAGGCAAAAGCCTCTCCCAACAAGACCAATAGCAAGACTCCTCCAGTCCCTTAAGCCCAAACACCAATCTGTCCCCCTTCTTCAACCCAGTTGGTCAGCTGGGCTTTGAGGAAACTTGGGTGGGGTCATTTGCAGTTTGAGACACCACATGGGGAGTGGCCATGAGCTGCAGCTTGTGCTCCCAAATTGAGTCAAAGATTATGTTGGGGTTTCCTCTCAACTTCTAGCTATTTGAAACAGAAATTCAATGTTGTAAGTTTTTATTTTAATGTAAAAAGACATCTGGAAATAATGGATGCAAACCCGGGGGGATGTTCATTAGCACCAGCTCCATACTAGGCCCAATTCCAGATTAGAGGGTGAGAAAGAGTTTAGGAGAGCAGTCTGTGGAGGGCTGCCTCATCATTGATGCCTTCTATGTGTTCTGGCAGTCTTATCTGTGGGCGGGAAGCCCCTCAATAAGTAGCCTTTCCTACAGTGCCCAAAAATGCATTCCACAATAAGAACTTCTGGATAACTCAGTGGTTTAGGTATTCAGCTGTGGAACCAGAGGTTGGGAGTTCGATTCCTCACTGTGCCTCCTTAAGAGGGGCCAGACTTGATGATCTGTAGGGTGCCTTCCAGCTCTGCAGTTCTAAGATTAAATAACACAACTGAGGGGAATTATCTAACTCAGTGGCCCACAATTTTGGATCCCCAGATGTTCTTAGACTAAAATTCTCAGAAGCCTTAGCCACTAGCTGTGCCAGCCAGCATTCCTGGGAGTTGTAGTCCAACAGTATCTGGAGACCCGAGTTTGGGAGCTACTGACCTCACACATTAACTCAGTCTTACTTTTGACTACTTGGCTGCTTTGACTTTGGCTAGGACAACCCTAAACCATGATGTTGTGTTGCATCCAAACCACTCACCAAGGTTTTCCCAACAAAGTTCTTTTGACTGCGCCTCTTTTCCCTTTCATTTTGTCTTTATTTTGCCAACCTGGTCCACACTTCCATTCTGAGTCTTCAAAAGGAGCTTCTTATATAACCAATCTAAAGATATCCATAGGAGTGTCAGCCCAATAACACTTAATATTATATGTAAGCATGCCTATGTTGAATCTGACACCTGATAAATATTTTAATGTTCCAGTAATTTCAGAGAACTGGGGTCAGTTTGAGGTTTGGTTTATGATTCATTTTGCTCATTTTCTCTCTGCCTGATTTCCTAAGACTGAAACAGTCGTGGCTGATCATAGCAATTCATTTAACAGTGAAGGATGAACTGCTGTTATTACTCAGTCATCTCTGTTTCCCCTGCAAGCGCATAATGAAGATGCTTCTCGTCTGGAGGAAAGATAGCTCTCACTTTTGAATCTTACATAAAATGAGTGGATTAGAGTAAAAAAGAAATAGAGGAATTATGGTGGCTTTCAGGAGGATATAATAGGTTCTTTTGGTCTTTTTCATGGTTGAGAGGAATCCTTGAAGCAAGCAAGACTGTGAAGGGAGAAACTCCATCCCATCTTTCAGAGCTTTAACAGTAACATTTGGCAGAAGAATACCAAAGAATGACTCATAGGCACTGCCAGATAAAACTTCATTACCAGTCCATAAAAATTTACTTCCAAGGATGAAATGTTAAGACCCTGAAGTATTTATGGAAATATACAGCATAAAGAGATCTTCCCCATAACTTCTGCTTCTCTTCTCCTTCACCTGGAATTTTGCAACTGCTGCTCCCTTTGAGGAGATTGTGTTTCCCACACACCCACTGCTCGCCATTTGGTCACTGCTTGGGTGTCCTGTCCCTCTCATTAGTCAGCCATCTTGAAGACCTTTCCTCCACACGCACACACCACACCTCCATTCTATGAATTGGGCCACCTTTAAAACCAATACATTAATTTCATTTTTCAAAAAAGCAACCATGTAAGTCTACGCAAGGATATCTGGACAAATTTTTTTTTAAATTAAACAAACCAAAAACACACTATGGTACTTCAAAGACTAGTGGTGTAACCATTACATTTCCATTTGAGCTTTTGTGGATACAGCCACTATCAGAAGTGGATGTCTCTTCCGAAGTGATGGATCCACAAAAGCTCACATGCAAATGTAATAGTTAGTCTTTAAGGCACCACAATATTTTTGTTCTTGGTTTCATGTATTTTTAAAAAAACCTTTGTCTGAACTGCTGGAGAGCTCAGGGATTGAGGTCTCAGGCTGCGGAGCCAGAGGTTGGGAGTTCGAATCCCCCTCTCTGCCTCCTTGACAGGAGGCTGGACTCCTTCCTGCTCTGCAGTTCTAAGATTATTTATTTATTTATTTCAATGTGAGCATTCTCATGCTGTGAGAAAGTGTGACTGACTATGTGACATTTGTTCATCTTCACAGTGCCAGACTACTTTTGTTTAGTTTGGTTCCATTTTGGTTGTTTCTGTCGCCACTGCTGAAACAGACGAAGGGCTGGCTCAGATGGGCATTTCTCCCCACTGTTTGGCATGCTGCTGGGGGCAGATTGGCTCGCTCTTTTTCCCAGCAACCCCACGACATAATGGCTAACGCAGACCAATTTGTCCTGCACCTTTTTGAGCCTCTGGCAGAGGCTTCTACTTTTCTCGGTGTGGGTTGCTGCACTCCAGGTTAGTCTGTTCTCAGTGCAGGTGTATATATAAAAAAGATTTGATTCAATGCCCTTTCCAGGTAACCTGAAGTTTCTGAGTTGCCTGCTTGTTTTTCTGGTGAAAGGCATTCAGCATATTTGAGTCTTAGTAGGGTTAAGTTTAAGTTGGTTTCTATCATAATATGCACCAATCTGGTGTCAAGAACACGGTAGATCAGCGGAATGGGGCAGGCTTAAGAAAGTGGTAGACTTCTATCATCCCTCCTAATCAAAAGGTCTGGGTACCAATCAAAGGCTCTCCCCTGGCCTCACCCCTGGCCCCTGGAGTGCTACAGAGGAGATACAGCTGGTCTGTACATACCATCTCCTCTTTTTTACAAGAAATAGGCCAGACACTTCAAGTAAGAAGTGCCCATCAGGCTTGCAATAATAGTTTTAATCTCCCTACATTTGGATGGTTTGAGAGAAAATGAAAAAGCTATCATTTTAATATTAATATCAATAATACAGTCTTAAATCATCAGTTCCTAAAATCCTCTGGTTTACATTAAGCCCGGTGTTAGTATTAATATTATGCTCCCCACCCCCTCCTTATGCCAAATCTCTTAACTCTCCATAATAAAAGACTTGGGAAAACAATGATTACTTAGGCCACAGCAGTGCTTTCATAACCCCTCAGAGATAATGTGGACAGTGGTGTAATTACAGTCTTTTAAGCTCCATGTTTAACTAGCAATTTTATGATTAGGCAGTTCTTGGAAAGCCATATTAACTACGCAATCAAGCACCAGCTTTAGCCCGTCTTGTAATTATGTTGTTAAGATAAACTCCCTACATAATTAAACATCAATCTAAAAATAACATGTTTTCCATGAGCCCAATGTAATTAAATAACATATGAACACCGTGATTCTCTCTTAATGCGGGAAAGAATTGCCTTCCTTTATTCTTAAAAGACAGCACCTTCCCTCTCACAGTAATGTTATCTCATCTTCATTTGCTACAGAGACGTCAGGCCCGTCATCAAATGACTGATTTTCTGTGAAGTTCTGTTGCAGCTGGGATGGAGGACGCAGTTACCTAATTTGATGGGGAAACTGGTCTGCCACTCTTTTGCTCGGAAATACCAAGGCAGGCAAAAGCTGTCAAGATGATCCATGCCTCCCAGGCAATATTGACCCTGAAGTCATCTGGCACTGAGCATAGAGGTGGAAATGAACTCTAGTCAAAGGATTCTGCTTCAGAATACATGAAAGGGCACGTGGCCCCCAAATCCATTTCTGCATCAGGTTCTGATGGGGGTGGGGGTGGGGGGAGCCATCCAAAAACGACTGTTCCCAACCCCCCCCCCAAAAAAGAGAGAATGGAATGGCCACACCTTCTTTAATAGGCCGTGAAGTCCCCAACATGGTTTAACACCCGAAAACAGCCATTGTTCGAAACTAGAAGTGGACTTCATGCCCCTTTGGGTTCATTTTTAATTGATTAATTTATTATTTTTATGTATCTAAGTATAGTGTTGGAGGGTTTTTTGTTTGCTTTGTTTTGTTTTCTGCATTTGTAGTAGTTTGTGGGGCCCCTGGAGGATCCAGGGGGCAGAAAAGTGGCTCCGTGTCCACTGACGTTGCCCAGTAAAGTGTGAGAGTGGACAACACAGAGCCTGCGGGTTGTCCATTGCCTCTTCCTTCCCCCCCCCCCCCCCAGCTGCGGAGGCTCCCTTCCGCCAGTGAAAATCGGCAGAATAGCTGTGAGTATTTTCACTGTGAAACAAGGTACGTTAGGAGCATGCACCTTGCTTTAAAGCAATCCAGTGGCCAACATCCTTTTGTGAGACACTGCATGCCTCATGGAGACCATGGAAGCGGTTTTGTCCATTTTCTCAGCAGTGTTCTGCACCCAGGCACACAATTGAGAGTGCAAATTAACATGGCCGTACAACAAGAACAGGAACAATCACACACACTGGTAACGTGATGTCCGGTTTGCACTATACAAACTGGGCATCGGATTCCTGCCCATGTGACATTTGCCGCCACTGCCACTCAGCCGCTGAGTTACAGTGGCAGCTGCAAGAATTGGGTGCAGCCCTGGTTGGTTCAGGCGAGGGTGGGCAGTGTCCCCCCCTCCCTCACCAGATGTTGCCTACTCCCTGGTGTGCTGCTTTGAAATGAGCAAATTCTTCCACACAACCATCATAGCACTTGACACAGTGTGCTTGGGGTCACAGAGAAGATGACGCTCACAGGGAAATAAAAGTACGACTAAACAAAACCAACATTCATTCTGTGAAACAGAACATAATCTTACTCATCAAGTAGAGCAAACAAGGCATTTCAATGTAGAAAAAATATATATTATAACACTGTGGTTTCATTGGGAGGCCTCTCATGCTTCTGAGGACATTCCAGTCCGACACAGTTTCCCCCCCCGTGACTGAGCTACCTAAATTTCCTACGTGATAGCCATATTAGTCTATTGCAGCAAAAACAACCAACATCCTCTGGCAGCTTAAATAATAACAAGTGGTCTTTAGCCTTGGTATGGACAGGCTGTAGCCGACCTCAAGTGAGCTACAGACCACAGAAATCACACCAGGGAACATTTGGGTCTTTCAGCTGTCAGAAGATGCTTTTTTGTTTGTAATTTACACAATAAAGCCTGTGCACGGGTTAGGGTTGGGTCCAAAACAAGTTAGCAATGTTACAGTCTCTGCCAACCTCCGTGGGACAAGTAGTGATGATTAATTTCATAGAACAATGTTGTTGGCCTTTCATAACATCCGGAATCTGCTGCCCGAAGCTGCTTTTTCGCTCTGCCTGATGGTGAGGTGGGGCCTGTTCTTACTTCTTAGTTAATTTGCCTAGAATTGTGCTAATAGAATGTCATAACAATTTTTTATTTTATTTATTTAAAATATGTGTACCCCACCTTTCTCCTTAAAGAGGACCCAATGTGCCTTCCATCATTAAAAGAGACAATATTTAAAAGCTAAAAACAATCAGTATATAAAAATTTTAAAAGAATTAAACAAATAACATACTAAAAGCAAAACAAGCTTATACATTTCCTTCATTAATTTAACAAATAGTCTTCTGGCATCTTAAATAAAACTAGCAAGTTTTATTTGGTGTAACTCTCTTCATGAGATGGATGAAGTTTTGCCTCAGTTGGCAGACTGCTTCGTCAGAGATGGACTTAATCAGTGGAATGAGTGGGAACTGAAATGCGAAGAAGGATGAACATTGAATGCTATCATTGACAAGTGGTAATATAGACGTCTTTGCACAGATGAGCCGATCAATCCATGTACTGTGATGAAAAGCCTTTGTCCTATTCTAGTCATGATTTGATGATGATGATCCAGCTGAATCCAAGTCTGGGCAAGGAAGGGAGAAATTTGTATCCAAGCATATCTGAAACAGCTTGGCTGTTGATGCCCATTAAATTGGAATAAATGTATTTCTGTGGGTTCATGATATGTGTGAAGAGCTGCAAGATGGCAACGGGCCAATGGCATTGCTCAAAGGGCTGCAATCACTTTCTCTTGGATTGCGTCCATCCCATTTCGGTCAGAAGTGCTACTGCTGTTTCTGCTGCTGAGTTCATGAACTGCAGCAGGAAGTTTCTACGTTAAGAACATCAGGCTTCCCCCATTCTGTTCCCCATTTACATCTGGGAAAACTCTTACATGAACTGTGAAGAGATTTCTGATTTTAAAATAGAACTCAGTGGTTTCAGTTTTAGGGTTTTATCACCCTGCATATCTTATAAAGTGGTACTTAATCTGGGACAGTTACAGAGCAGTGATATGACTTGGTTACTTTCCTGAGAGTGATACTTTCAAATAAAATGAGAATTAAATCTTGGATTATACTGCTTCTGGTTGTGACTGTTTTAGAATGTGGGAAGTTACTTTTAAGAAGAAAGACTATAGTGAGATGCTGAAGCCATCCATAAATGAATGATGATAGGATGATCTGATGGATTTTAGAGCACCACTCTCCACTGCTCAGTTATGGATGGCTTTCAACATGTTGTTACAGTTATGCTTCTTAAGAGTAACTTCTCGAGCTCTACACCGGGTCACCTAACAGACTTTCCTGCAACAGTGTGAAAATCTCCACTGTGCATAAATATAAATAACCATAAATCACTGTAGCATCTCTCCCCATTGGTTTCCAACTATATAATGAAAATTGCTTAATTAAGCTCAAATAAAAATCACAAGTGAAATAGAGAATATTAAGATATAACTCAGTGGTTCAGGTCTCTGGCTGCAGTTCTAAGAGGATGATAATGATATTGGTTATACTTATCTATCACCTTCAGTTATTTGCTCTAAGTAGTTTACACAGCTCTTCTCCCCCCCACCCCACCACGCCCTGCCACCATTTTAGCTTCACAATAATCCTGTAAAATAGGTCATGCTGAGAGAGAGTGACCGGCTGAAGGTCACTCAGAGGGGCCACAACCAGATGTTAGAGGTAGCCTATGACTGGAGTGGGGGGGGGGGGGTTAGTTACTATGAGCATCTGAGCATCCCAGCCTGGACTTCTCACCTCCAGGGCTATGCAGATCAGCTTGCTTGGTTTGGCAACTAGTTTCCATGAGTTAAACATAGGGTTCCTTTGATGTCTGGTTTCCCAAACAGGGAAAGACAGCATCTATTCTCTCTATAACACTGATGTTTTCAGCTCTAATTAAAGGCATGCTCTAGCACCTGTTTCTGGCTTGCATCTCATGACTCAGTGGGTCTGCGAACCAGGAGTCTTACGTTCCAGTCTATCCCTAATCTCTAAACTACCCTCCTTGTTGCTTGTAGGTGAGTTGCTTAAAAACACACTGGGTATTCCAGGAGTGTTATTTTTATTTTTGTCATTTCTCAAGGCATTTTAATGGCACACATTCTTTTGTAATCACACCTTAGCATCTTTGGATGGAATGGTGCAAAAAAAAAAAGTGCTACAATGAGAGTGCCATTTACATCTCCTACTGGGACAGAAAATGTGTCAGGCAGAACGTGGGAATGTCATTTGTTGGACTACAACTCCCAAAAAAAAACCCTGCATGGCCACTGACTACACCACCAGCAAGGGTCTAGAAGGTATTGTCTAGGAAACATAACTTTTCCAAATCCTGGTCTTTGACTAGCACTAATACCCTGTTTCCCCGAAAATAAGACCTAACCTGAAAATTAGCCCTAGTATGATTTTTCAGGATGCTTGTAATATAAGCCCTACCCCAAAAATCAGCCCCAGTTAAGTGAAACCCCGCCCTCCACCCTTGTGCAGCAACCAGAAGAAGATGACATGACTGTATTTGAATAAATGTAGATTGTTGTACATGAAAAAAATAAAACATCCCCTGAAAATAAGCCCTAATGTGTTTTTTGGAGCAAAAATTGATATAAGACCCTGTCTTACGAGTATTTTCGGGGAAACACGGTAAAGAATTCATTCAGTTGTGTGCTTGTTTCCTGATGATTTTCTTGCTTGCTATTTTTAAAAGGCATAAGCATGTTGTTAAAAAAAAAACATACTACAGGAACATAATGTGCTTTTCCATCAAGAAGGAAGAAAGCCACAGGGACAAACTTCCGTTCTCCCATAGTCCATGAAGTGTTCAGATTGCTACTTCTTGCCGGATATCATTCACAAGGGAGGTCACAATCAAGGTTCTCTTGGACATCCTATGTTGCATTTCTTTCGGATTAGCAGTCAAGGAATTTAACAAGGCACCATGGAAACCAGAAGCAGATGGGATGCCTCTCAAAAGAACACTGCAGTGTTTTGTATGTACACCACCTCCTCTTCCTGTGTACACAAGAATCGTCTTTGGTGGCAAAATGTTTACTCTGATCTTCCTTCACCTCATTATTCCATCTGCTCCTTGTGACATGTTAATATTGCATGTCAAACTCAGGAGGGGAAGAACTGGTAGAAGCAAAAATTAAAAACAGGGTTTTACAAGCAGTGCTGAGGGGAAACTAGCTGCAGAAAGCACCCACAATGGCTGAATCTAGCAGCAAGTCACAACTAGAATAGCTCCAGTGAATCAATGGAACTTATGGAAGCGTTGACTCACCCAGTTCCCATGGATTCAATGCGCCTACTCTAGCTGTGGGTTATTTCTGGATTTCACCCAATGATTGTAAGTTGCACTTTTCCTAGCAAATAGTCTTCATCAACCTTCTTTCAAACCATTTTCAAAACTACATCCATTCAAATCAATTAAGAGCATTCTGTAGGAAGATAAGAACAAGCTAAACATGATTCTCCTCTCTAAATTATACTCTTTCATGGACTCTACAAAATTCAAAGAAAGATGGAGACAGGAGTGTCATCAACAAGGGGATAAGGGTGTCCCTCTACTCCTGATCTCCATGTAATGATCAGGAAGCCCTGAAGAGAGATTGTAACCAGAGTCAGGTGACTGTGGTTCCTGGCCAGGGCTGAGAATCTGGAACTGGAGGCGCAGAAAGAAATACATTCCTGTGGTCCCTTCCATGCTTCCAATTTTGTAACAGCTCAGCAAGGCTTATTTCTCATCTGAAATGTTGTTTATTACAAAGTTCCAGTAAGTGTTTCAAAATGGGTTTCTGTTTTGGTTTCCCACTTTATCTCAGTGTAGAACTATGTGTTTATTTGTTTTCTTAATTAAAACTTCTACCACTGCATTGTCTGGATATGGAGGTGATCCACAACTCTTGAAGGCTATGCCAGTGAAGTGTAAGCTCTGGCAAATTCAAGCAAGCTGGGAAAGCTTCAAGCACAACCCCAAACGCGGGAGGACTGGCCTTGCTAAACACAAAGATCATCACTACAAGGTTGCCCATAGCAACTGTGAGCACAATGATGGAATGAAATTGTTGTGATTTGGCATGGGCAGAAAGACTACCCACACCTAGTCCCCACATATTTATTCATTATGTTTATATCCCAGGTTCCTACAAATAGCTCAAGCCACAAGACTCCCTTTGAAAGCTGGGTTCCTGTATCAAGTTCTCTCCTGCTGTTTGTGGGATCCACTGAACCCATTTTGTGACATCAGAATTCAGAATAACCTTGTCCGACTTTAAAGAGAAAGAGGATTCATAATGACTTCACTGTGAACATGTGCCAGAAGGAATGAACTAGTAGAGTGCTACCACGAAAGAACAGATAATGGCACTTTAGACTATGGTGTTGCCTTACACATCAGTTGACTGAATTATGGCACTTTGTTCCTAGCTAATCAACCACCACCTACATTTGTCTTCTATTACCAGATGGTTCCTTTAAAAAATGACAAGCTCAAATTCTCTGCCCCATCTCCCTGCAACAGCAACTCCCATTCATTGGCATTTCACCACCTTATTCTTTTTGCCCCTAGTTTGCATTCCAACCCTGCAAAGCACAGCATGCTGCAACCCACCAACAAATTTTGCTTAACGGTAGCACCACAACCACTTGCATTTTTTTATAATTTAGCTTCTGGATGTACTATAAGAATCTGCCACCTCTCTATGATGTGGAAGTGAAACTCGTTTTCAGACTTCCTCTAAACTCCCTAACACAACTATGTCAGTAGCCTTCTGCTAGCAGTCCAGTTTATAGATAAATCCATTTTTGGAGCTTGGAGCTAGGTGAAAAAGGAACAGATCAACTTCAATTTTGCACCAGTGAATTTATTTTAAAAAGCAGAGATAAATTCAGGTTGCTCTGAAATAAAATAGGCCAGTTAAGCATCTGGCTGCAGAGCCAGAGGTTGGGAGTTAAGTTCCCCACTGTGCATCCCAGAAGAGCCAGCCCGTATGGCCTTGGGCAGGCTGCATAGCCCCAGGGTGCCCCAGAAAGAAGGGGAGGGTCAACCACTTCTGAGTACTCTCTACCTGGAAAACCCTGAAAAGGGGCGCCCTGAGTCAGAATTGACTTGATGGTCCATTGTTATTATTAAGAATTTGACAAGCAGACGCTCAAGAATGGCCCTAAGAATAACTCATCAAACCAGACATTGAGAACAGATCTAGCACAGTCGTCAGAGAGTTGAACCGGGACTTGGGAGATCCCTCCTGTGCCAGGAATCACTCACTGGATAATCTTGTTCCCATCTTTCTTCCTCAGCCTTATCTACCTCACAGGGTTGTTGGGAAGATATAGTGGGAGCTGGAGTGCCATATGTGCTATCTTGAGTGCACTGGAGAAAAGGTGGGAGAGAAAGGTAATCTGTAATTTAAAAATAAATAAAACACAGTAGAAGTGGCGGGGGTGGGGAGGGATCATCACCTGGGCTCCAAGCATGGTTTAGCCTTATCATCCTGCTTTGCCACCTTCTAGTAAGAAAAGAAAATATCAAGAAGTAACAATATTCCTGGGGAGCTAGACTTCTGCCAGAGAGGGACATTCAGACTGCTTTTGAGATCCTGGGCAAGTGACTTACTGTCTACCAGGGGGTCAAAATAGACTGAAACATTTAGAGAAGTTGATTTTGGCATCTTCATTAACCAAGCAAGTCTGGCTGAATTCCTTCTGAAGGTTGGATTCCTTATACTTCTGTCGACGGGATGGCCCTGCATGGCAGGCCTCAGACTTGGATTAGCTTCTCTGCACACAAGCACTGCCGCGTCAGGCCTTGCCCAATGACCACATTTAGTTGCAAACATGCTGTCGCTTGTTTTGCTAAATGAAGACAACAGGAAGCCAGAAGAGAAGATGAAAGGCACACGCGCTGGGAAAGGGCGGGCGTTGTCTCTGTGCAGTTAGAAGGACGCTGCACTTCTCAGAACCACCTGGCTTCTGCCTCTTTGCGACAAGCAGCCCTCTTCCAAAGAGCAAGACCATGCCCACGGCCTGCTGCCAAAGAGGCAGCGCCCCTCCTGGTTTCTACAAGGGCCCTTTTCCCAGAACACAACTGCTCTCCCTACTAAGGTCCAGCTCTACCATGAGGCAGAATGGGGCAGCTGTCTTTTTAGGCAGCAGACGGGTGTGGGGGGGAGGGGGTTCCATGAAAGGACAGCAAATCATTAGTCCTTTAATTTGTAATTATGGTCTTTCTGCTAATAAGGAAGGCGAGAGATGTTTATGGAGTTCTCTGTCTCACGGGCTGCTTTGTAGGTACTGTACACCTTGACTTGGGTAAAGGGCAGGAGGAGTCTGGGAGTAGAAGTCCAAAAAAGGTAACTTTTCCAAGCTTTGAGAAGAAGACCTGCTGGCTGGATCTCTATATGGCAACCACGCTTTCTGCTGGTGGACCATAGAGTGTCTGTTGGCACAACTCTCATCCTGATACCACACCTTTTGCAGAGGGTGGGCTGGGCTTATGCCTCTTGCAATGGGTCCTAGTGGAGCAAGCTGCCTAGTGGAGAGAAGAAAGTTGTCTATTTATGGTGCTTTTTTTCCAGGCCAGATCAGGGTCATGTGAAAACGTTTTTGTCAGGCTTATGAATGAAACTGCTTTGGCCTCTGCCCTTCTCTTCTGCTTGTCAGCTTGCTGTTGTTTTCTTCTAGGCAGGAAGTGCAGTGAGGGGATCAAGGTCTCTGTGTTCGGTTCAGCCCCTTCCTCTTATTCCTAGTTGGTGGGGGCAGAGAACACAGTTTGAAATGTGTGACAGGTTACATCATGGGTCATCATCCTCCCCACCCACCCTCTTCACCCACCCTGAGTGCTGGGATTCAACTGTGGGAATTTTCAGTGTACATGAAAAAAAAATCAGAGGGCGGTCCCAAGCAGAGTCTTACTGTGGGGACAGTTTTTCCCACGGAACTCTGCTTAAACATAGCCACCTCTCAAGAATAAAAGCAGCCTATTGCTTTCTTTAAATTTGTAATCACAACCGAATCCTAAAAAATTTAATAAGGAAGGTGAGGTGTACATAGAAGAGGGCCTCGATCGAATTGCTCTGTTTTGCCAAAGTCACAGTGGAAATTCTGGTGGGTGGATCTTTTTCCTAAATAAAAAAGATGCTACAGAAGACGAGAATTGAAAGATCTAAATGAACAAGATACGAATCAGGAAGAGTGATGCATCCATGTGGTTCTGTCACATAGTAGAAGATTGTTCGCAGGGGTTTGCATCAGAAAACAAAGTTAGACGGAGAGAAGCTTCTTAGCAAAGCAAAACACACAAAATTTCCCCAGGATTCCTAGATCTGGGTACAATTCCTGAGCTATAAAAAGGTAGCCACTATCATTGCTGTTATCATGTCACTAGCGTGTAAATCAGA
The DNA here is from genome assembly GCA_037013535.1 of Intellagama lesueurii. Taxonomy (NCBI): domain Eukaryota; kingdom Metazoa; phylum Chordata; class Lepidosauria; order Squamata; family Agamidae; genus Intellagama; species Intellagama lesueurii. The sequence goes on along the minus strand of JBAJHW010000001.1, from coordinate 158,630,298 downwards.
GGTGGGTAAAGTGTGACCCCTGGGCTATGTAAGATATACACACACCCCCAGAACATCATGGTGGCCTCCACAAGTCCCCTGTCACAAGTTTAAAAAACTATACATTTGGTCTTTTTCTGCTTCTTGAGGCTATCTGAGGGTGTTCTCATCAATGTCACAGGATTTCCTATCATTCGTCATCTTTTGGAATAAGGAAAGGCTTTCCTTTTCGGGCGGGGGGAGGAATCTTTCTCCAGTACAAAACTCTGCAATACAAAATAAAGAGAACTCATTCATGAACAAAGCAGGGAAAGAGATGATCAAGCGATAGTCTGAGAGAACCCAGATCAAATATCCACCAAGTTCTGAGAACTGAGAGTGATTTTTTCCCCATTTGGCTCACCCCTAGCCCACAGAGGTGGCTGGGGGCATGTTTGGCCTTTCAGCCCCCACACCTTCCATTCATCCTCTGTCCACAAGCAGAGTTGAACTACATGGTTCCCAAAACAAAATATGACAAGAGAGGCCCTCCCTATGCTGTCCTTTTCTCACATCTCCATAAAGCCACATCATTGAACCATTAGCTTCCTACCATATGTTGCTATGGGAAGATGGTTTCATTCTCCAGAGCCTTGTGCATGCAAAACATGTGGGTGTTTCCTCTCTCTTAGTCTCTCTCTAGTCTCTCTCTAGTGCAGAATTATCTCTTCAGGGACATTTATTTTTAATTGTGTCATGGGAACTATTTTACTTGCATCAGGGTTTCCAAAAATCACCACCACACATAAAGTCATCCCGACAGTGACAACTTTTTGAAATTAAAGATTCACTCCCATTCTATAGGAGATTAATTAGGACTTCACTGGAAATCAGAAATATTTCATTTTTGAAAAAAAATGCTATGGCTAATGACATCAGAAGAAGAACACGGAGACTCAGAAGGGCAGCAATGAAGGAGTTAGATATATTGTATCATCTGGTTGGCAAGCCTGTACCACACATGCTCAGTTTATAACCAAGTCACATTTTTTCCCCATTTGAAAGGCTTCTTTTGAGGATCAGTCTTTCAACCCCTGCAGCCTGGATTCCTTCCAAATAAAACAAAGAGGGTGGGGCCAACCATTCTCTTTCAAAATCAGCAAGATTGGTCTTTTCAATATATATTATTGCTTCGGCTTTATTTCAATCAATCAAACGTAGATTGCTAGATATTCAACTCCAATATCTGTCAGAGGCAGCTCGGAAAACTTGTTCCCCTAGTTACCTGGGTCTACCCCTGAATGCAGGGCTTTTAGCTCCCTATTTCTCCCTTTTAACTGATCCTTGCCAAAGAAGAGCATTCATGTTGGCAAGATTTAATGTATTACCTTCGACTATTTTATTTGGCAGATACCGTAGAGTCCCACATAATCTCAGACGATGCCCCTGCAGTCAAGATGCCATTGAAACAGTTTCTCATGTTCTTTTGGATTGCCCCTTTTATAATAGCCTCCGAGCAAGATTTTTAGATCCATTGCTCTCTGGCCATCAAGGTTGCTCTGATAATGCCAAGGTTTGCTTTTTAGTCCAGGGGACATCTAATCATGTTACTACTTATGTTGCTTTTTTTTTACAAACTGCGATTCAAATCAGAGAGGCTATCTTCCGGATATAGCCCACGCTTGCACCGCCTTTTCTAATTTTATATTGGTCATGGTTTTATTACTCCCTACAGTTTTTCCACCGGTCTAAAACATTCTGTACCTTTAATGCCAATAAAGGTTTGTATGTATGTATGTATGTATGTATGTATGTATGTATGTATGTATGTATGTATGTATGTATGTATGTATGTATGTATGACCTATTTTAAATCTGGGGTCATTTGGGGTCTCCTATTTCTCAATGGGGGGAGTTTTACTTTTTAATATATATATATATATATATATATATATATATATATATATATATATATATATATATATATATATATATATATATATATATATAACTTGAAAATCCTTTGCCCAAACCTCCCAACATTTGGTACAGAGTAAGTGCAGACTGTCTGCTATAACTGTGCCAAATTTGGTGTTGATCCAAAGTCCATTTTCAAAGTTATAATTTTTTTGTTTGGGCTGCCCCCATTTTTTGGAATTGTCTTGTAGAATGTTGATTTGCTGTATCAGCACAAGATCATTCCTGCACTCTCATGCAGCAATAATTATTCTGAAAAGGAACAAAGAAAATTGAATAGAGATCAGAACATGTGTGCTTCAAAATGGATTTGTTTAACATACTTTGAAATGGGTGTAACATAGTGCTTGCATGTTATCTGAGTCCATAAAAATTATTTTAAAATGTACAGCTTGTACCATGAGTGTTTGAAATGTAACACAAACCAGGAGATTCTCTCAGTATTCTGAGAGATAAATACAGTTAAATATTTACGTGGTGGCGCTGCGGGTTAAACTGCAGAAGCCTTTGTGCTGCAAGGTTGGAAGACCAGCAGTCGTAAGATTGAATCCACGCGACGGAGTGAGCTCCCGTCGCTTGTCCCAGCTCCTGCCAACCTAGCAGTTCGAAAGCATGTAAAAATGCGAGTAGATAAATAGGTACCACCACGGTGGGAAGGTAATGGCGTTCTGTGTCTAGTCGCGCTGGCCACGTGACCACGGAAACTGTCTTCGGACAAACGCTGGCTCTACGGCTTGGAAACGGGGATGAGCACCACCTCCTAGAGTTGGACACGACTGGACTAAATGTCAAGGGGAACCTTTACCTTTACCTTATCATGATAGCAAAAGAATTATCAGCGTATGACCTTCCAGTGGATTCCATGGCATGAAGCTTATGTTGAAAGATGTGAGAAATAAATGAAAAATGTGCCATCACGTTGGTGGTGCATTTATTTTGTGCCACATCTGAGCAGCAGCAAAAAGGGATGAGATATTTTAGGTCACAAAAAGGGAAGGAAGTCTTTAATTCATGACAGAGGAATGCATTAAATGTCTCTTTTGCTTGTAAAAAGTGCTGACTTCTTGAGCCTCAAGAGATTATCATTTGACACAGACAAATACTCTATTAAAAGGGCGGCATTTGGACTGTCTTGTTTAAATGATACATTAGTGTCACTTTGATATCTTAGGACATTAATAAGGCCAATAAAAATTAATCTGAAATCATTCCATTTTAGGGCAATGAAATCATATTATTTCAACACTTCTCTGTCTCATCAACCCTTCAGGAAATCCTATGTTCCCGTCACAGCATTAAACCATCATTAGCTGTGAGTGAGGTCCAAAATCCGAGGCTATAGCTGCTGTACACCCAAATATTTTATGACTGGTGGCCATTTTTCTCTCCTCAAATGACAAAGTGTTGTTTATTGATATACCCCCAGTGGAGTACAGCTGTAAGGGGAAGAATGAACAGGCTTCACATGGATGGCATTTAGGTGGCACTGCCATCTTCCAACATTAATAACTAAGGGGCCATTCCATCAGAAATCAATGGTATCAAGAAAAAAGAAGAAGAAGTGAACTGTTACTTCTAGATTAATACCTACTAGCTCCTCTTCCTCTTCTCCTCCCACCTATTTCATCTCTGGTTTCTGGCACCTAAACTTTCCAGCTGAGCGGTAACTAGCAAGCAGCACCATCTTCCCCTCACTTTGCCTTTAAGGCATGGGTGTGCTCCCCCTTCAAGAAAAAGAAGGAAGAGAATAGTGGTGGCAAGCCAGAAAAGGGAGGAAAAAGTTACTATTTCAAGAAGAGGACGGTGAATAAGGCTGGGAAGCATTGCTGTTTATTTTCTTAACATTCACTAATAGGTTCACCTCGGGATTTCAGTGGGCCCTGAGGCAAACCTCTGATTGGCCTGCCCTAGTTACAGCCCCACTTCCTAGTACCCAACAGCCTAGACTTTGCTCTGTCACCAACATCTTTCAGCCCTCCAGACGGCACACGACCCCATAAGTTTAACAACACCAACATATTTACTGGAATTTAATCACATGTTTACAGTCATGACTCCATCCTAAGCAATGAACTCCAGATGTGAGGTCAGTCCCAGGAGTGGGTGTTCTGAAAGCCCTGTTAAGACATTCCTCTGAAATAACGGATTGTTGCCTAGCCAGATATTTCAATAAAACTACAGTGACCTCTCTTTATTTTTTTCCTCTATACATTCATTTTCAATGCTGCCACAACTAAAAGGCAACGGGCATTGCAGAGAGTTACTAAACACGATGCCTTACTTATTTATTTGATTTATATCCGTGTTGTGTCCCAAGGTGGTTGCCTAGTCATAAGCTTGTGCAAAATGGCAAATAGTGGTGCATTTCCACTTAAACTATAGCAATAATGTCTAGTTGTGATAAATTTGCATGTATTAGTTTAAATTAGCATATGTGGATTTAACGCAAAAAAATGTTCCCCTTTTTGTGAAGAATATCCTCCTTTTTGGTGTTCCTCGCCCTGTGTGTACTCCTTTTAGGTGATATCTGGCTCCTTTCCGGCAAGGGAGCAGTGGTCCAAAAGTGCCATGTGCCCTTTTTGCAAACGCTCCAACCTGACCTTTGTCCAGGTCTATAGTGGCATATTTGGATATTTCTGATTCTCCATAGGAAAAAAATATATATTTCTGCAAATGGGGAAATGCCAGTGCAAAATGTCATTCACAGCCTGAATGGAGAAGGCAGAAAAGGACTTCTGGCCAGGACAGCAGCAGTTGCAAAACCAGATGTTCTGTTTTGTTTTCATTTTTCCCTTCCTTTTTTTCCCCCAGTGTCAGGAAAAAAAAAGTCTTAAGTGGCTTCCTAAGGCAGTCACAAAGTGAGTAAGGGATCTTAAAGGGGCAGTGGGCACATTCCTTGTTGATTTGGACTTAAAAGGGCAATGCAGAGACCCTACTGTTCTCCACACTTTATCCTTTCTCTTTTCCCCATCAAGATTCCCCATCCCCTTTCTCCAGATCTGAAATTAGTAGTCCTGTGGCCACAGTATAATCTTTGGTTTTTAATCAATGTTCTTTGGCTCCACTTTACAGGAGTGAAGTCAAAGAAGGTTCCTTTTTAAGATATAGATAGCATATATTCCTCCATCTTGATGTTTTTTCTTTCCCTTTCCCCACTTCTGATCGTAACATGTGAGTGCCACGAGGGATCTGTGGGGGATGCCGTTCCACCTGGGCACTTTGCGCTGCCCCGTGGTCACCCTGGAAACACACCAATATCTCTGACTTGGTTCGTATTTACACATTGGTTTTGAAGAAGGCAGTGCCTATTGTCTATTGGCCCCTGTTAAAACATTATGGATGCTCCCAATGAAGAACAAGATATGAATATAATTATGCCATTTCCCCTCAGACAGTTTCATCTAAAAAGAGGTCAATCGGCAGCTATTCGCTGGCATGAAGTTTCAGAGACTGAAACAAATGTGGCTGCTGAAACGTCAGATCTGATGAGAACACTCAAGTTGCAAAGATGCACTTCACACCACCTTCCTGACAGCACCAGCGACAGACATTTTCCTCTAATACGTCCCCTTCCAACCATAATCTACAACAAATCTTCTAAATTTCAATGCATGTGTGGGTTTTACGTATCTTTCTTATTTGATAATACTGAGAATAACTCTTAATCATATTTATGGGTTGGGTTTTTGCCTGCCCCGCTCTCTCCCCTTCTCTTTCTCTCTCTCTTTCTTTCCTCAACAGCAATCTGCAGCGCAAGAGTCCTTGACGCTATTCTCTAGCGCTCTGGGAAGCAGACCTTGGCCAAGCTGTAGCTCTTGGCTCTGTGTTGAACTAACAGGATCTGCCAATCACAGAGCAGCTGGAGGCTTTCTCATGTCAGCTCCGGTTTATGCACAGCAGCTGCAGTGTATACGAGAGCCATCTCTACAACCAAGTACGCACCATACTAGAAACAGTAAACTCTCACAGTTATTGCTTCTTCAAGATAGTCTAAACTCATGGCCAAGTCACGTGACACAACTGTTTTGCGACTATGCTACTTAAGAATGAGAATGGTATTAGAATGTGCCCCCCTCCAATTAGATCTATGTCTGGAAAATGAACTAGGTGACTCCATAAGAACCTGGGTAAGCTTTTTCTTTCTGTCTGTCTGTCTTTTCTTTTTTTGGGTGACATGATCTTTTCCAAAGGATTCCCCACACACACACACACACACACACATGGGAGAACATTCAAACATGTGATACATGAACAGCTTTCCCACAGTATTATAATATATACTATCTTCATGCAACGTGTATGAGTATGATTCTGTAACCCAGAGGTCGTCAACCCCCGGTCCGCGGCCCGGTGCTGGTCCATGGTCTGAGCTGGACCGGGCAGTGGAGACAGACCTCCCGCCTCCCCTCGCACGCACTGCCCTCCCCACAGCTGCTTTGCGTGCACACACGTGTGTCAGCACCAGCATGAGCGCTCCCCCCTTCACACATGCACCCGAGCACCCGAGTACTCGCACAAAGGGGTGGGCGGACGCATGGGCAGGCGCTCCTGCACATGCACGAAGGGGTGGGGGAGCGCTCACGCTGGCGCTGGTGTGCACGCTCCACCACCGCTTCGCACATGCACCCGAGAGCGTAGGCGCGCCTGTGCAAGCGCCGGGGGGTGCCCCGCCTTCCTCAGAGTCTCAGCCAGTCCGCGGTCCCAAAAAGGTTGGGAACGGCTGCTGTAACCAACTGTGTATCCATCTGATGTTGTTCTATCCAGCCCACACCTAGTTAGCTTGCTAATCAGAATATCACAGGGCGCTTTGTCAAAGGCTTTGCTGAAGTCAAGGTATAATACATCTACAGCATTCCCGCTGTCTACCAGGGAGGTTATCTGATAAAAAACTGAGATAAGATTAGACTGGAAGGATTTGTTCTCTACAAATCCATGTTGGCTTCTGGTTATTACTGTAGTGTTTTCAAAGTGCTTCCAGAGTAATTTGTTTCAGAGTTTTCCCTGGGATTGATGTCAGGCTGGTTGGTACGGAGTTCCCAGGTTCTTCATTTTTGCCCTTTTTGAAGATAGGGATAACATTAGCCCTCTTCCAATCATCTGGCACTTCACCCATTCTCCATGATTTCAAGAAAATAACAGACAGTGGTTCTCAGAGTTCTTCAGCCAATTCCTTCAATACTCTTGGATGCAGTTCATTTGGCCCTGGGGATCTGAACTTGTTCAAAGTAATAAGTAGAGATGGGGTATTCATATTTGTATACAAATATGAATACCCCCACACAGGTGGTGATAACGAGGGTCCAGCCCCACGGGGCCGGACAGTCCACTCACAATTCCACCACTGCCGTGACCCCCGCGGAGCCTTCCAATGGCTCCGTAGATCACGATCTGTGAGCCACTCTTTGACCTGGCAGAGAGGCTTATCGTCCCGCCTCCTGCCAGGAGTGGCGAGCCAATCGCAATCTCTGGAGCCATTGGAAGGGTCTGCGGAGGTTGCGGCAACAGCGGAATTGTGAGTGGACCATCCAGCCCCATGGGGCTGGGCCCTCATTATCGCCACCTGTGTGGGGGTATTCATATTAATATATGAATACAAATACCCCGATCTCTAGTAATAAGGTATTCCTTGACTGTTTTAATTTATAAATATCAAACTTTAATCCTATCCCCTCCCTTCGTACTTCCCATTTGCCTGGAGGTTAATAGACTGTCTTTTGGGAAAAAGACCAAGCTGAAGTAGGAATATTCTTTGTCATCTGTTATCATTTTCCTATCACCATTAAGTAGCTGAGCCACTATTTCTGTTCTCTTTTGCTACACACATACCTGAAAAATGCTTTTTTGTTGCTTTTCGCATCTCTTGCTAACCTCAGCTCATTCTCAGCTTTTGCCTTCCTAATGCCATCCCTGCAGTTCTTTGCAACGTGTCTGTAATCTTCTGTGTGGTCCCCACAATTTCTTTTCTAAATTTCAACAATACAATGCACCATGTGGTATGTAGCATATAATGTATATGCATATATGTTTCATTCACCGGTACTGTGTTACTATGAGCATGCAACTTGAGGCTGTGCACGTGGTAATCACACTAGCACTGAGGCAGAAGTGCTGTTTCTGAAGCACCTCTGGCAGCACATTGCACCATTGGTCATGCTGGGGACAATGAGACAGATTGCACAACTGTTGCAGCTTCCTGTTGCCATGCATAATGCCTTCATGAAGAGGATACTGGCCTCTCTCTCCTTAATTCATAGGTTGCATCTTGTCACCCTCCAAATGTTACCAGAATGCAGCTCCTCTATCTCCTCAGACTTGCTGGTTATGCTGACTGGTGCTGGTGGGAGTTGAAGTCCAATCAAATCTATTTTCAGGAGGGCCATAAATTGCCCAATTAATACACTAAATCCAGCTTCTCACTGTTATCAAACAAAAGTGGTGTCATGTCAACTACTTTTAGCAGTTCCCAAATCATTGTTAGTACTGTAGCTCTGATTTACGCAGTCAGTTTGCAATTACTACTTTGTCAATTGTCATTTTTGAAACTCAGAAAAGAAATTCTGGGGAAAGGAAATGGAAAAAAGAGCCCATAGAACACAGAAAATTGCTTAAATGAAAGAGGTAAACATGGTGTGCCCTATATCAGTGGTTCTCAAACTGGGGTCCCCAGATGTTCTTGGACTGCAGTTCCCAGAAACCTTCACCACTTATTGTGCTGGCCAGGATTTCTGGGAGATGCAGTCCAAGAACATCTGGGGACTCCAGTTTGAGAACCACTGCCCTATATGGTATACCGAAAAGGCAATTTCCCCAACAGAAATGGAGCATGGCACCCTTCAAGACTTCCACCATGAACCATTGAAGTAGCCATTCTGCTAAAAAGGCCGTCATCCGACTATGAGCTTGAGCAGCATGCTTTAAATTGCTTGCCGATCAATGGGAGGGGGGATCTGTTCAGGAAATCGTTTGCCTGTTTTCTGCCACTATCCATGGCTAAAGCCTTCAGAGTTTCCTGAAGAGTCCTGAAAACAGCTACCTATCCATCTCTTTGAACTGAGGTATGGTCGCTCAGAAGCAGTTATCCAAATTCAGTATGTGTAGGTTTTATTTTAAAAAAGAACATCACTCGAGCAAAAATGTACAATGGGAAGATCTGCAAACAATCCAAGAAGCCTGCTTCAGTGACTGCATGAGACTAATGAGATGGGTGCTTATTCATTGGTCCTGTTGTATCTGTAAAACCACAACCTTCTCAGCTCACTCCTCAGATCATGCAGGATGGTGCTGACACACGCTCACTTCAAGCGGCAACCGCAAGGTTTAACCTTCACACCTCTGGACGGAAGGGTGCTACGTGTGCTGGAAGCCTTTGACATCTCAAGGACCCACCCTTCCAACAATGAGGTGCTGTTGACCTGGCCAACCGACTCCCCACAAGCCCTGGGGCACGAAACCCACAGCGATTCAAATTGTGTCAGCACCTGGAGATCCCAAGAGCCTCCCTTTCCCCCTTCGACAGCAGAAACGCAACAATGAATCATCATGAACTAGTATCTACACACAAGCTGTTGTTCTGTGTTCCTCTGCTACTACTTGCTGCGGCAATGGGGGAGTTTTAATGTCTACAGTTTATGTTGTAAACGCAAAAGATGTTTGTAATGCTTACATTATTGACATTGTCGTAAGCAGCCGTGAACAGAAACAAGGCAGGGTGTGCATGTTTTGAAAGAAAATGACTCCGTAAATATAAAGATGGAAAGGCTGGCCTATACAAGAGTGGAATGGCATGGGGAGAATGGCAAGATGAAGGCCTCCTTTTAAACCTGGCAGCAAAGGCAATGGGCCTTCAGGGCTATCTCACATCTCTTAACGTGGCGGATACTTGCCAATTTCTGGAGCCTGGACATCCCGCTTTTCCTAGATAACTACACAGAGGACGAGATCCTGCATAGATGAGATCCAGTTCCCCCAAATAGATTTGCTAAATAAGAGGTCATGCCAGAGATACACTTGCTCCAGAAGATCAGTTGGTTCTTGGGCAGCTATGCATCACCCAAGAGAGCACTGATTTACAGAACATTGTGTGGCCTTTATATGTACAGAGGCAAAATTAGAAATGACTTTTAAAAAAATAATTTGAGCAGATTTACAATGTATCTTTCTGGAGATTGTGATGAAGTGACCCTGTGTATCTGCTGTGCCACCTGGCCAGGAGATGATTGTAGAGAGGCAACTTCATGACACCTGATCGCCCTCATTTTGGGTCCCCCCCCCATTAAATCAGTCTTGGACGATGGCAGTCCCCTTCAAAAGGAGGGTTGCCCTCTTGCAAATTTTCAAATAGAGGACGGTGCAAAAGGAAGAGACGTCACCACCCCGCACAACTCAACCATTTTGGCTGCCACAGAATAAAGAGGCCTCTTAAAAGGGCGGCGGGGAGAAGCATCCCATAAAACAAATCACTGGTATCAAGTTCCTTATGAAACCAGTGGTGTTAGTTTGACTTCTGTATATCAAAACGGGCGTACATCATTTTCACACAACAGCAACCTAAGAATAGAACAGTTCAGTACTGGCATGTGGTTATAACGATTCTGGGACATCAGTGCCCTAGGATGTTCAGTTCCCGTAAACCAGATATTGAAACACAAAAATTCAAGTGGGACCAAGAGAGCAGAAACTGTGTTTTTACAAGAAAGCTGATTGCCTAATACAGCAAATAAGCAACTTTAATTAATTAATAGTCATGATCTTAATAATAATCTTAGAACTGCAGAGCTAGAAGGGACCCTACGCATCACTGAATCCAGCCCCTGTCAAGGAGGCACAGATGGGGAATCGAACTCCCAGAGACCTAAACCACTGAGTTATCCAGCAGTTCTTACCCCTTTGAAGCACAGCTATAGAGCAGTTGTGTAAATATTCTCCCCCTCCCCCCTTTTTTTTTTTAAATCCAGTTGGGCAGAGTTGAAACCTTTCCCATTTCAGAAGAAGCTTTCATTGGTGAGCATGGAACCGCATGACCTCTGGTGCGACCAGTCAGCAAAGCTAAGGCTGGTTGTGTCCTGCACCAGGAGTTCAAAGAAACCAATCAAACCAAAATTGTTGTGAGTCATGCTGTGGTGAACCCCCTAACAAATGTTGTCAGGATGCTGTGACTTCACACTAGTATTTGTAGTCTGCCTACACACGTAGCAAGACTCATTACACAGGAATACTGGCATATGTTTGCTTTTTCAAAAAGAGGAGAAAATATATATAGCCACCCACAGCGCTAGACAGAGCTGAGAGGCAGCCTCAGGCAGCAGATTTTGGGTGTCCCAAAAGAGCGGTGAATGTCTGGCTTTTTAATCTGTCGTCATTGTGTTCAGTCAGCCAGGGGGGTTGTGGAAAGAGGCGTTCATGGGATCGTACGCTTCATCCGCTAAAAGAGCTTGCCTGGATAAATTGTACCTGGATGTGGCAGTGGGGTGCCGTTTGCTACTATCTTGGACCAGCCCTATTTTAATAAGGACTCTTCCCCCCCCCACACACACACACACCATGACAAAGGAACAATGGAAGGAGTCCTTCCAGAGAAACAAGTTGGCAATTCTGCCTGTAAGGATGAAGGAAAAAAGCAAGATGGTTTCTTGGCCACAGACTAGACCCTGTTTGGGTTTCACTGCAGCTGCTACTTGCAGAACAAAAAAGGGCACATTAGTTGCATTCACACGGCAAACATTGTGTCTGGCTTGATCCTCTTTCTCCCTTTAATGACAGGACACAGGACACTGGCAGCCGCTCGCTCAACCCGCTGCACCTACCACAGCGGGCCACAGAGCCCAGTCCCATCTCCTGCATCCCTCAGCTCAAAAACATTGCACAAACGACCAGTTCAGGCCTCCAGTGATCTGCTCCTTCCCCAGCTGCCTGTGAGGTGGGGTGGAAGGCCAAGGGGGATGGGAAGGGAGAAGGAGATAGTGAGCTCTCTCTCTCTCTCTCTCTCTCTCTCACACACACACACACACACACACACACACACACACACAGAGTGAGTCTGTCAGAAATAAAGAGAAAAAGGGGGACGTCTTTCCACCTTCAGCTGTGGTCCTGACCTGTTACTGGTTTCAGTTCTACCCTCAAGCGGGCATCCAGCCTCCAGCAGTTTGCCCCTCAGGCAGTGAGTCCCTCAAGTGGAGAGGAGGGGAAATGATGCCCCCCGCCCCGGTCCCTTGACATAAAAATCTACCTTACAAGTTACACCCACTACAGGCAGACGTTAATTGGTCCACAATGCAAGTGCTATTCTGGGAATGAGTCAGTCTTTATGCTCACCACGTATTGATCTTCTTTGTATGATTACAAATCTGCTTGTCCGTTCTTCGTCACAGTTAGTTACATACAAACAGCTCCTCCGATTATGAATATCACCAGAAGAAACTGCTGAAACAGACACCGTGTGTTGGCCACTCTGCCTTCCCAGAGTCCACAGTAAACCAAGGATTCGAACCCAGGGCATGTCATGTCAGGCCACATCTCCCAGATTCACATCCAGGATACTTTCCATAGACTCATACGACATACCACTGCCAAGTATTTCTCTCTGCTTGTTGGTCACATGTACCCTCATCTTTATCAGATTCCATATCCTTGCCTGTACTGAGGTGGTGCAATAATTATTTCACCAAGCTCATCGGTGAACCCGTTGAATGTCTGGTTTTTTGCTAGCTTATCTCTAATGTCAGGGTAACATATACGTATGCATGTACACACGTGTTCACACATGTATATGCACACACACACACACACACAGAGTGCACTGGTTTGCTTTCTGACAAAAAGGTTCTGCCAAAATATGTCACAAGGAGGGATGGATGCATAGTTAGCAATGATGTGGTCACGTGCCTTTCTTTCCAGGAAATCTAAAGGAGTTCAATAGTTAGGAGGTGAGAGATAATAGGAGTAAAAATCTTATAACAGCCAAGCACTCTCATTTTCACAAGAGTCTAGGCTGTCCTCAAGGTAGCCGCTCTACTGGAAGCAATATGTGCTCTTGTAAGGAAAGGAAGGAATTGTTCACTTTGACCTTTGCTACCAGAATGAGGAAACAGGCAGGCACATATTCTTTCTAATTTTCTTTGAAAATCTGCTAAGTTAACCAAATCTAGGTATTTTAGAAAGGGGTAATGAACAGGAAACTTCACAAACCAGTATTTGAAAAATACAGCAATGAGTTTAACAAAGACATGAAACTGGGAGAACGTTCCAAGCTGCCTAATCATTTACATTGCATTGTACTAATAGCATTTAAAACATTTAAATATTAGAAAACTTCCTTCTGGAAATGGGAGGGGGCAATGAGGGGCTTTTTTCCCTCTTTTCTTTGACTTGTTCAGTGATGAATTCAGCTGTGAGCAGGCTCTTGGCCAGAACTTTAAGACAAGTCAAAGAAAAGGGGGGAGATGCCCCTTGCTGCCGTCTCCTGTCTGCTCCCACTTCCAGGAGGAAGTTTTCTATTTTAAAGAAATATTTTCATAAGTGATACAGTGCATCTGCACTGCACTAAGAGTCTTTTTTTTTTACTTACTTCTTCTGCCTCTCCACAGAGGAATTTGCCAGTATCCTGAAGTGGCTCTCTTCTTAAGCTGTCCATGATATTGGGAAATTGACAGGAGAAGAAGCCAGGCCAAATAGGGTCACTTGAGGTCCAGGGTGCCATTTGGATGCAAGGATCACTCCAAAATGGCATACCGGACCTCTATCCAGCCCCAAGTGACTCTGCTGAGCCTGAACCAGCCCACTCCAAAAGAGCCCATATAGACAAGCCCTTAGATGCAGTTCGTAATTCAGATTTAGAGGAATTTTCAGCAGCATGTTTCAGCAAATGCAGAATTTCTGAGGGGGCAAAAAAACAAAAACAAAAACAAAAACAATTCCAGCAATCCAAATGAGAATGATCTATTATTCCCAAGCAGCATAGTTTTGGAGGAGCATAAATCATGGGAAAATGGAAGCAGAATGTTCACAGCATGTTCTCCTGAAGAGTTAACATTTTCAAGTAATGAGCATTTTTAAAAGTCACAACATCAACATAAAATGGTGTCAAACAGCTGTTGTAATGCTCAACATCAATTTTATGTAGACTCAACTACTAAACAGCAATCACAATGACATCCCTTAGGAAGCATTAAAAGGACTCAAGTGGAGAGCAATTTCACAACTGCACAGCAACAAAATCAAACAAGGTAGTGTTCTTCTTAGATGCATTCCGCTAGCACCATCTAGTGGCCAAGCTCAGGAGTCTTCTTTGCAAAAACAGATTTACTTAAAGGCATGAAGCCAAGGAAACTTTAACTATTTGATTCAACAAGAGTATTATACATGGACTGCAATGTCTCTTGTTCAAAGCTTGTACGAGGGATCATATTCATAGAGCTGCATGATCTCCACAGAGTTCTGTTTGTTCTTTTGTACATGCTAAATGAAGGTAATTGGATAAGAACTTGGAAGTAACTAGCTACAAGTAAGAGTCACCTGCAACCAGTTATGTTTGGAGTAATAAATAATCTAACTCGTGGTTACAAAGTTATAAGAGGAATCATACTCTAAAGGTACAGTTAAAAATGTCATTATATTTACACAGGTGCAAAGTTACTTGTTAAGTATGAAAAGTAACATTCTAATTATTTTTAAAGTGTATTTTGATAAGTTTTGTTTTGTTTTAAGTTTTATGCCATTCTCATATTTATCCTAAGTGGCATCTTTTGGCTTCATCTTTTGTATTTTTATAAATATTTCCAAGCTGCAGAGTCAGAACTAGCCACTAGATGGAATCAGAGAGCATTTCCCTTTATTTTTCTAGCCTGTGGGCAACTCTAGCACAATGTACATATATTGTGCAGCACAAGAAGTTACTTGCACAACTGGAGTAATAAAGCAACCTGGCAGCTGAGAAGTGCAACACGTAATGGCCTGGGGTCCGAATGGTGTGATCTCCTTCACTTACTGCAGGAAATAGGGTTTCACTTGGTCATATATGCTTTCCATTGTGAAGAAGAGCTTTGCCTTGATTACACAATGATGCATCAAAAAAAAAAAACACTTTGAAATTTCTTAGGCAGAGGAGTTTACATCATAACTCTGCCTAAGAACTTTCAAAGTGGTTTTTGGTACCATGTGAGTAGCAGAAAGAAACAGTAAAGTTTCAATGAGCAGTGGGATAATAAAATGGCAGTGTAGACTACCTAAAATTAGATTACTTAAAAAGACCGAAAGGATACAGAATCTTACCAAAGATGTCTGCAAGGACTTCCATGGCACTGCAAATATTGGTCTATAGACTTAAGTCATACATGGATTGATACAGGTCATTTTGCTAGGTAGGGAAGGGATTTTCAGAATGAACCATCTCCCTGCCCTGGCACAATTATGCGACTAAAAACTGTCAAGCCAGCAAGAGACAGAGCAGCGCTCTTACCTCTATGCCATTCCTGTGCTGCTGCTGCTGCTGCTTTCGCTTAGAAACGCGCCCTGCTGTACTGTGGGTGCTGTGAGGATCCCCTGCAACTCCCAAAGGTGCCTGAGGGAATGAGTGTAATCCCTTAAGGTGCATGGAGACCTCCTGCATTGGAACTCTTTCCCCCCATGCACCTTTGCAGGTTTCAGGGAATCCTTGTGACTCCCACGGTGCAGTGGGGCACTTTTCTAATGGTCTGAAGAAAGCAGTGCGGGAACGGTGTGGAGGTTGCTCTACCTCCTGCTGATTTGACAGGTCACAGTCCCATAATCTGGCCTGTGAGTTTACTGCCAAATTATGGGACTGAGAGTTTGTTAATTCTGAACATCCCATTCCTAGCTGGCGCTTCCTCATTCCACACATGGAAGCTGACTTGACTGGTAACCGGATCTTATTTCAGCACTTTCAGTGGGATGGGGCACTCTGACACACACACACACACACACACCCCAAGGTCAACCGGCCACTTTAGAGGATGCAGAATTGTCCATGGAGCACAGATACCTCTGCCCTCCAGGGCAGGGGAATAACTGGGGGCTCACAAGCATTGGTTGGAGGGCTACCGCCACTGACCTCTCCCCGGCATCTGCTACCTGACATGATGGCCCCGCTCTGCCCAATGATAGGGCCGGCAAAGCCCCACATGGCCGCCTTTTGGAAACATAGGCAGCTCAGGGACTGTGGGGGTGATCTGTTCCCAGTCATGAGCCCCGACTGGTTATACATTTACTTTGTATCATTGCCCCACAGGGGCAAGACAGCTTGTGGCAGTCTAGGGTATGTTTTAAAACAAATGAAAATAATTAATTTTTAGTACAGTGGACCCTCGACTTACAGACGGCTCGACCTGCAGACTTTTCGAGTTACAGACTTCTCTGGCCGCAAAATTTAGGTTCGACTTGCGGCCGGAGAATCGACCTACAGACCGGAAAATCAAACAAAATGGACCAAAAACGGCCGGTTACGGATTAATCGGTTTTCAATGCATTGTAGGTCAATGGAGCCTCAACCTACAGACTTTTCGACCTGCAGCCACCGTTCCAATATGGATTAATTCCGTAAATCGAGGGTCCACTGTAACAAGAAAGTTTTTTTTAAAAAAATATTACATGTGATAGCATTTAACTACTTTGGGAGCTTTGGAACAATAACTAATTATTTTTTAGAAGTAACTTTCCAAGAGTTGCTATAATAAGAACTATCATGAGCTGTTAAGTCATTTCTGATTTATGGCCACCCTTTTCAGGGTTTTCTATATAGGGCATACTTAGAAGTGGTTCATCCTTCCCTTCTTCTGGGGAAACCCTGGGACTGTGCAGCTTGCCCAAGGCTACCCAGGCTGGTTCTTCTCCCAGGAGGCACAGTGGGGAATCGAACTCCCAACCTCTGGCTCTGCTAAACCACAGACCTACACTGAACTGTTGTTATAGTACCACAAAAATTAGTAGATCCTGTGATACAAGATCAGTTTTTAAAACGATTGATAGATTTTTCACTCACATGATATAACAACTGTTTGCATGTTCAATATTTTTAAAGTTCATTTGCTAAAATATGAAAGAAGGAATTCATAATTTCAAGGACAGTCTTTGACCTCAAGCTCCTTAAATTGCAACGTTTATACAGAAGTGAAAACCATTTTGCATGACAAGTTTTATATTTGGGCTATAGCAGGAACATATAAATAACGGCAAAGCCGTGAAATCAAAGTGCAGTTGGAAGGGGAAAGGAGGAGCCACATGAGGAGAAACAGGGCCATGTGGAAGCTGTAGATAAGAAGGGACTCTGCTTTGCGTGGTCATGCCACTGTTTGATCGTACAAGTGCTCCAAAGAAAGACATGGTGGAGACTTGGAAAATCCAGAAAGAAACATCACAATGGACACCTGGAGTCGTCGAAATACAAGGGACAAGTTTTTTTTTTTAAAAAAAGAAATGCCTGGGTACTTTTTAAGGCAAAGCTGGCTGACCTGTCACTCCAGCTTTTGGGAGGAGCCAAGATACACAAGGAAATACATCATGCCGCGATGTTGCACGATTCCATAAGCACGACAGTACATTGCAGGAGAACTCGAAACAGATGGTGTTTTTGGTGGCAGGCCCACGTCTGTTGTGTCATGATCTCTGGTAATTTCTAGTTTTTATCTAAACTCCTGGGATCTTTGGGAAGTGTGGAACGGAGAAGGCATCCATTGAATGTTGAGGGCCAGGGGCTGGTCTACTGTGAAAGGAATGAGCCTTCAGCTTCAGGACCCTTAATCCCAGAGGGGCCCCAGAAGCGACTTTAGTCCACATTAAAAAACAAACAAACAGGTGGTGTTCTGTCATGGAAAAACACCATTGAAGAAGGTGACGGGGGTTACCCAGACATTACTGCTGGTTGCAAAGGGCCCTCCATAAGAATTCCAGCTTCAGGGCCCCCAAAAAAGTAGGTCTGCAATGGGTGGGGGCATTTGTGGCTTCAGTGTTGGGTAACATGTGGGTTTCTTCTTACCTCAATCATTTTTGCTCTCCAGGGAAAGAAAACAACAACACCATTCAGGCATCCCATGTACATCTCCGTGGATTTTTACACATCCCTCCCAGCCTGCTGCAACGGAGTCCCAGTCTCTGAGAAGGTGTTCTGCTGCACACCATGGTTGCCAGTTCCCACTGTGGTTAGTGGGGTGGAAGGCACAGCAACCAACGGCGGGCAGAGCCAGCAGTTACAGGCAGAGCTGGGGGCACAAGTGGGCATTCATTCATGTATAGATACAGAAGCAGACAGGTAGGCGGCCATTTATTTAGACACTGCCTTCCGTCATCCCATTTATTCTGCAGACCCGCCTTGGGCCAGGCGGCACTGATTACATGAAAACTCTTACTAATTGATTTCTCTCTTTGTGCCTTGCACAGTGCAGGGAGCTTGTGTAACACATGTTCTCCTTATTGATGCCGTTGCATTATTGAAATGAAAGCAAGTATGTATAGATTCTCTTCTCAGTATTCCCCTTCATAACTGTCACAGGACCATCTACCATGAGAGGCTGGAGAATTTATCTTTTTCCGAACCATGTCTCTCCGAAGACCTTAGCTAACATTGGCCATTCTGGCTGGGCTTTTCGGGAAGTCGTACTGCAAAACAAGAGGGCATTCCCCATCTCTGCCTGAAACACTCCTGTGTGGTAAATGTAGGTGTTCCAGCCTGGACAAACGATTCAAGGATTTTTGAGGAAATAAAAAGAGGATTTTTAAATGTATACAATCATTTAACTGCTTAGGGTATAGCTATGTGTGTGAAGGGGAGATTTCTCCACATCCATAAATAAAGTTAAAACACCGCTTTACAGCTGGACATCAAAGGTACAAATGGGTTTGCATTGTTGATACTCGGGGGGGGGGGGCAAACCAGATGTGATCTTAAATCCAAGAATACCTTTGATGTGTCTGGCTTTTTCTGTGGCTGCTAAATTACAGTCACAAAAGAACTGATCAAGTTCAGGATTTGATCTCAGTTTGCTGAGAGAACAGCTAACCCCTTTCTCCTCACACCACAGTCCTGTTGGAATCTGCACCCCAACCTGTTAAGCTGCTGTCCTTACTAAAGCTTTCTGCTGGAAGATCATCATCATCATGTGCCAGCAAGTCAGTTCTGACTTATGGCGACCCTTTTCAGGGTTTTCCAGGTAGAGAATACACAGAAGTGGCTTCCCCTTCCCTTCTTCTGGGGAGCACTTCTGGGACTGTGCAGCTTGCCCAAGGCCACCCAGGCTGGCTCTTCTCTTGGGAGGCACTGTGGGGGGAATCAAACTCCCAGCCGCTGGCTCCGCAGCCACATACCCAAACCACTGAGCTAATACTCATCAGTACCACGACAGAGGAGGAGGAGGAAATCTTCCCTTGCTACATGGCACACAATCCCCATTGTGATCTTATCTGTTCTTCCTAGCTCCACTTTCCCTGACGGGAAAAGACTAGAAAACATGTTAAATATGTTCTCACATTTAAGGCTGCAGCAAAGATGGCCCTAAAGCCATTTACTCTGCCCTTAGCCACAGCCAAGTATCACCTGAGATAACCTTCCTAGGGTGGTGCTCAGGACAGGGTGAAATGAAACAGAGATATTGCAGAACATGTTGTGAGATGAGCAAAGTATCTCAAAAGCAGAAGCAGCACCAGAACATGTGTTCTGCACTTTCGTTATACAGGCAAGTAACAGAGGTGTGTGGAAAGAAGGGGTCCACTATGGGGAGAAAGGCAGCATATAAATAATTTAATTAATAATAAATAATAATAAAATAAAGAAGGAAAATATCCTGTAATCTTCTATAATTACAAAGCAATTCTGAGTTCAAAGTAATAGCTTGACTATTACGTCTAACAGTGGCCAAAATCCTGTTGCCTAGCATAGTAAATCACACTAGATTGGGCCCATTGAATCAGTGGGGATTTGGTGAGTCAGCTCCACCATACATTCCATTGATTCAAGTGGGCCTGTTCTAACTGTGACTAACTTTAGCATAGCAAGCCATGAATCGATAAAACTTGCAGACGAGTTGGCTCACTAAGTCCCCATTGATTCAGTGGGCCTACTCTAGTGCTGCTTGGTAGGCTAAGCAACAGGATTTTGCTTGGAGTTTCATCAACTTCCTACTTAAAATCCCAATGACCAGAATCCTAGGGATTAGTTATGCCAGTGTAACTGCAATAGCATAAACTATTGGGGCAAATTGCTAGCAGCTAACACGTGTATCTCTCATTCTACACCAGTCACCGGAGTTGATGTATGAGGAAGAATATAAGCAGCCACTTAGTGGAAATCTGCCACAGTGACTTATGTCATTGCACTTATGGTGGTGAATTAACCAATAGGATTCTGGTCAGTAATATAAATACCTCACAGCTAATTCAGAATTCTAAAATGGATTCTAATTACATGGTAGTACAATTTATGTATATAAAACACTGTATGTATATTGTAGCTTGCTGGATAGCTCAGTAAGTTAGGAATCTGGTGGTGGAGCCAGAGGTTGAAAGTTCAAATTCCCCACTCTGCCTCCTGCGAGTAGAGGCTAACCTGTGTGGCCTTGGGCCAGCTGCATAGTCCCAGGGCATCCCCAGAAAGGAACAGTTAACCACTTCTGAGTACGCTGTGCCTAGAAAACCCTGACAAGGGTCACCATAAGTCAGAATTGACTTGACAGCACACAATTCTTATTATTATGTATATTGTAACATGATTTGATCTTGGCTTCACTGTAACAGGAGTATTTTTACAGCTGGCACTCTTAATGTTCGGAAATGAGTTGTTTTTATATGAATTAAACCACAGACATCTGCATTGGACAGACTTAACGGTCTTACTTAAGAGAACAAATAATGAGGAAATTCACAGACCCGACCATAACCACAGGCTGCTATTCATACCTTCCTGCTTATAGTACAGTAGTGACTCAATATCAGCAGAAATGCTTGTGAGTCATTCTAGAGGCAAAGGTTTCTGTTGGAGGTATGAATGTGGGCAAAATTCCTAAGCATTTGGAGAGTTAGAAATCTGTTTTTCCAACCCTCCTGTGTGAATACTTCCCCAACCTGTGCAAACTTTCAATTCTGAAGATGCTGTCATTTCAGCAGGAATTCTAGCTTTACTTTGCAGTTAAACTACTTAGAGTAAAAATTCTAATACAACCAACACGAATTTGTATTTTCATCCGGTCATATATTTGTGGCTGAGATTCTTTTGGAGAATTCATTGTACAAGTAAAAGTAGATTCTGAAGGGGCTTAGCGTAAACTTTATCTTAACCCCTTTCAGAACCCAATTTTTGTCATTTGGTCAATTCTTCCTTGATGTTATAAAGAACGATTGTATAACTGAAGTCCTGTTTATTTAGATTGGTTCACTCAAAGTGGATCAAAATCACTGACAGCAAGACTCCACATCAGTGGAAATGAAAAGCCACCATCTTCCTATCAAGGACTCTTTGTTGTGCCATGAATTGCAGTTGTCCTGACAAACTCAAGAAGAGGAGCTACAGAAACATGGAAAGGCTCCCTGCTCACAGGAAGCTCCCCTTTTCAGAGTGTCCTCCATACATGCAGAAGGTAACAGATGGAAGAGGTGGGACTAGTCCTTTTTCTGTCCCCACACATACAGGATCAACCCTTTCCTGCACACCTGAACAAGGCTACAGAGACAGGGGACATCTCAATAATAAATATGCAAATACATGGCTGCTGGTTGGCTAGCTGAACCTTAGATGTTATCATAAGTAACTGAGGGATACACCTCTGTATACACCTGAAACTCAAGAGAATAAGCCTCCCTAGAAGAGTAATGAATGGGAGGAATTATTTTTGTCCTACTGAGACCTCTTCCCTCTCTAGACCTGGCTATAATCACTGGACCATCTCCACCCATATGATCCCTTGTGCCAACTATGGTCATCTGGAACTGCTCTACTAAAGATGCCAACTGCTAAAGCAGCCCGGCTTGTGTGTATTCAAATAAAGATCCTTCTGTACTGGTGTCCCTGTGATGTGGAATTCTCTACCTGAGTCCTTGCGAAGTACAGTAGGACCTCCATATCCGCAGGATCAGTATCTGCTGTTTCACTTATCCACAGTCTGAAAATATTAAAAATATAAAGAAAAAGATGCAGAAAAAAATATTTTCACATGTATTACCACAATAGGCCACCAGCTGGAACCAGAGACCATGCTATGAATACTTGTTAGTGAAGAACACAATACATAACATATACACAATACATAACCCTGGAGCCCTCTAGTGGCCAAGAAAAAATATTTTCACATTTTCATTACCAGAGCTGGCCACTAGAGGACTCCAGGTACCATGTTATGTATATATATATAGTTCACTATTATCTGCAGTATTCAGTATCCACGAGGTGCCAGGGAATCAATCCCCAGCAGATATGGGGATCCTACTGTATGACATCCTTTCAGGGATTCAAACACGAGATGTAAGGCAGAGTTGTTTCAGTGGGCCTTCAGAGGCCAGGAACTGCTATTCCACCACTTACGTGGCACACATTTTATATGTTACGGTTTGCCTTGTTGCTAGATTTTTACTGTATTTTATCACTTATATGGAGTGTTTTACTGTTATATGTACTGTTTCTGTGCTGTGCGCCGCTCCGGGTCCCTTTGGAGAGAAAAACAGCATATAAATGAAAAGAATAAATAAATAAATATAATGCGCTACAGAACAGGCTGTTGTTTTGGTAGTTGGACCCCAGGCTAGGGTATTTAGCTAAACACAAAGGAAAATGGGAGCACAGGAGCCTTAGAGGACTTCATATAGGTATGAAGTGCCCTGGTAAGGCATGCGAGAACAGTCTAGAAAGAAGAAGCTGAAGGTTTTTCAGGAAAGTACGTGGAAGGGAGAGAAAGATTAAGTAAAAAATAAAAGGCAATGAATACAGTAAATTACTGAAAGCTTGTGTTATTGATAATGAGTACACATTAACAGTAAGTCACTATAAGGTATATATACTCATGTGCCGTCAAGTCCATTCTAACTTATTGTGATGCTCTTCAGGCTTTTTCAGGCAGAGAATGCTCAAAAATGGTTGACCATCTTCCCTTCTTCTGGGGATGCCCTGGGACTGTGCAGCTTGCCCAAGGCCACCCAGGCTGGCTCTTCTCTCTGGAGGCCCAATGAGGAATTGATGCTTTAATCTGTAAAGTGCCCAGAGTTGTGCTTGCACTAAAGGGAGGTATATCAATCAATCAATTGTTCATTCAAACAAAACAAACAAGCACACAAACTCCCAACCTCTGGTGCCGCAGCCAGATACCTAAATCACTGAGCTATCCAGCCAGCTTCTGAGGTATGCACCCTGTGTTTTTCTATACCACAACCACTGAGATTCATTGTGAACCATTAAAAGCACATTATAAGACAGAAAATAGAGAAACAGAAGGGTTGCCCCAAAGTGCATTTTATTTCCTTATCTGTTCAATCTGTAAGCAGAACATACGGTATAAAAAGCTGTACTAAATTCAGATGAAGGAGGAGAGAAAACTGGTGGAAGAAACACCAGTAATTTAAGATATGCAAATGATCCCATCATACTGGCAGAAAGCAGTAATGATTTGCAATTGCTCCTGATGAAAATGAAAGGAAAAAAAATGCAAAAGCAGGGCTGGAAAAGAAGACAAAAATCATGGCTACAGAACGACGGAACTTGAATACTGAGGACAAAAAAAATCTGAGGTTGGTAAAGGTTTTTCAACAATTATCAAATAAAATGGAGATTGCAGCCAAGGAATCAGAAGAAGACTGAGAGTTGGGTGTAGGCATCCTTCAGTCTCGAGAGACTATGGTAACGTGCTCTGAATAGAGGTCTTGGAACAGCGTCCAGTGTGGCTGAGAAGGCCAATTCAAGAGTGACAATTCCTTCCACACTGAAGACAAATACAATCTGTCCCCTGTCCAGCTCCCTGATTTTGCTGGTTTCGGGACTGCCTCTTTGCCTCGGCCTGCTGAACAAGTGTCTCTTCAAATTGGGAGAGGCCATGATGCACCGCCTGCCTCCAGGCTGAACGCTCAGATGTCAAGGTTTTCCATCTGTTGAGGTCCGTTCCTAAGGCCTTCAGATCCCGCTTGCAGATATCCTTGTATCGCAGCTGTGGTCTCCCTCTGGGGCGCTTTCCCTGCACTAATTCTCCATACAGGAGATCTTTTGGAATCTGACCATCAGCTATTCTCATGAGAGTCAGGAAGGCAACTATGAAAGAACTGGAGAAGGTCCCAAAGTGTAAGGTGTACATGATTGTATTTCCAATTACTATGAATTGATGAGAAAGCTGGAGAATGAAGAAAACTGACAGGGGGAAAAAATCAATATATACTGTATATTTTGAAATCCTTCAAAATATGAAGCCAGAGAAGAGTTTTGTGGGTGCCTTGGACCATCAGAAAAACAAACAACTAGATTCTAAATCAAACCAAACCTGAAATCTCTCTAGAAGCAGCAATGACAAAACTGAAGCCATCATCCTTCGGGCATCTCATGAGAAGGCAATAATTACTGGAAAAGATCAATGCCAGGAAAAGTTGAAGGCATCAAGAAAACAGGAAAACTAAAGATGAGCTGGCTTGACTAAATAAAGAAAACCACCAGCTTCAGTTTGCAACAGCTGAGCAAGACTGTTGAGAACAGCACATTTGGGAGGTCTCTCGTTCATAAGGTCACCATCAGTTGAAGGTAATTTGTTGGCACATAACAATAATAAATATATTGCTAGTATGCTTTCAATTCTAAGAACACACAACCTAATGGCTTTTATTGGGATCATGCAAGGGGAAAACAGAAGATACCTCACAATCCATAAAGAAAAAAAGAGGGAAGTAGAGAAAGATTGTATTGTGATAAAACTGACTGAAACCTTGGCACTCAAGTGTGAAAGCCGAATTACTCCTTCCAAACAAGAAAACAAGCACTCATTCAAACACATGCTTGGTCCTAAATCAAAGTACAACTTAAAAAGCCTGAGCAACCCTTCCTTTAATCTACCAAATGGATCAGAAACATGGTATGCAGGATCATGTGAAACCTAAGTGACCTTACTTCGGGCCCCACCCCACATGGTGAGCAATTGGAGTGTAGGAGTGGTCCTTTGTCTTTGATAGAGGTGACGACATTTATCAAAGACCTGCTCCTTCCCTTTTTTGTTATCTCCCATCAGTTGCATGTCTGTCTTTTATGGTATTCCTACTCTTTGTTTCCCTTTCCCTGGTTTTCCTCTTTAATTTTTTTTAAAAAAACCCTATTTTTAGCCTTTCAAATGCGAGATTCAATCTGGGATAGTCTCGCTCAACATCGGAAGTGAGCAGGGCTGTTAGCTTCAACCCAGTGGGCTGGAATTTGGAATTTGATCCAAGCCAAAGCAAATCCCTAGCTTTTATATTAATACAAGACCAGCAACTGCAAAATAAATGATTGCTACCGATGAAGAAAAAAATTCAGCAGTGCTTTACAGAGGAAGAAGCTTAGCTAATGAGCAGGGTAGTCCAAGATACTTTGCTGCCTGAAGGAAGGACAAAATATATATAGCTCTTCCCCCACTCACCCTGATCCATAAAGCTGACTGGGTACTATCCTCCCAAAACCAGAGGTTAGCAAGCTGTTTTAAAGACTGCAGGACAGACTGTGCAGCATATAGTTGCTCAATGTTTCATTACCACTTACCATTTTCATTACCATTTCCTGCTCTGTGGTATCTGAGGCCACACTCTGCCTAATGGTAGGACCAGCCCAGACAGTAATCCTTTGTGTGAGAATGTACAGAAATGGCACTCATTTGTGCAATGTGGGTGTGGGGTTGTTTTTGACAGTTTGCCACATACTATTTTGGGGCTGTACACATGTGCTATTCCACAACACCCTTGAAGAATATATTTGGCTTCCTGTGAGCATTAATGGACCAGATGTTGGCAAAACAGTTTATCAAGTACTGTGATAATCATATTCGGTGTATGGCTATATCTCTGATGGTTACAGTAATACAGAAATACAGCAGTGTAGTATTTCTACACTGAAATACTACACTGCCCCATTTTAAACACCACTCTGGTCCTCTAAGCATAGGTAAGGACTGTTCAGCTCTTCAGAGATACTGATCTGAACTCCTGGAAACTCCAGCCTGCACAGCTAGTGGTAAGGGAAAAGAAAGCACTGTTTGGTTCCTAACTAGAATGGATCCATCAAATTAATTGTTCTTTGGTAAATCAAAATTATGTCACTCCAGTGATTCAATGCTTGAAGTACTGTTTGTGTAAATTCCACTGTGTAATGCGGATGGTGCCATCAGCCAAAGCAATTTTTAAAAAGTAAAAATTTCCTCCTCCCATCCCCTGGCCTTCGAGTTCCCAAGTAATCCCTTTTATCATGAGAAGCCATGGGAGCTGCAGAACATGAGGGTGAAGTCTTCAATTATAAATATCACCACCAGTGGGAGGACTTTACCAGTAGTGGTGATTTTTGTAATTAAAGACTTCCCCCCTCCTGTTCTGCAGCTCCCATGGCTTCTCGTGATGAAAGGGATCGCTCAGAACCCATAGGGGCCAGGGGATGGGAGGAGGAGAAAATGTTTAATTCTTCCCCCTTTGCCCTCAAATTGTCTCAATTGACAATATTATCAGCTCACAGCTGGAACTTACGCAAACAGGATTTCCAACAACGAATTTATTTTAGCTAGGCCTAACAACTGGGTTTCAGTGTGGTAGTTTGAAGAACCATCACTCCCCCATGCCTACTCTAAAGCATATATCATATACATATTTTATTACAGAGCACAAATATTGTTTTTCCTTCCATGCCAAGAAATGCACTCCGTTAATATTCACTCCAGTCATTTGGAATTATGTCTGCATGAACACTTGGTGCACTTTTGCCACTCATGACTCCAGGATAATGTACCTACCTGGATAGCCCAGTGGATTAGGCATCTGGCAGTGGAACCAGAGGTTGGGAGTTCGATTCCCCCCATGGGGCCTCCTTGACAGGGGCTGGACTCAATGATATCGAGGGTCCCTTCCAGCTCTGCACTTCAAAGGTTATTATTATTATTTGCCTCTGTTAAAGCCCTTGTAACCCTGACACATAATTTTATTGTGGCTATGTAATGCATGGTGTTTTCACATGTCCCAGGAATCTAGTGCTGCATAGAGAAGAATGAAATCCAAGCATGCTTATTTGGAAACATGCTTCATTAAACTCCAGATAAGTTGCTGGGTAAATGTGTATTGGACAAGGCAGAACATCATGACATATTATGAGGCACTTTGAAAAGAGCTGCCAAGCGAAACCACGCCAAAGAATCAGCATATAAAAATGCACCAGAGAAGGAGATGTGGTTTAATCCTTCTCATGAGAACCACAAGAGATGAAAATTCAAATGCTCTCCTGTGCCCCCTATATGGGCAAAATCAGAAGCGGGGGGAGGAGAAAAAACACACACCCGAATTTCTCCTTAATTTGTGTGCATAAGTGATTTGATGAGAGGGAATGCTCAAACCAGCATCTGCAATCTCGAGCAATACAAAACCAGGCGGCTGACATTGGGACCCTGTTCGTATATTTAGCTGTTATTTTGACCCCAACACACCTAAACACATAAGGAAGGGTGAGAATTTCATTTGATTCTTTGTCCTATATTGGCCTGAAATGTAGGAAATGGGCAAGTTTCTTTAGGAATTCAATGGAAAGAATTTCAATTAAAAAACAGAAAATGTGTGTAAAAATGAACCGAGATATTCACCGATCCAAGCAAAGGGCCTTGGGTGTGGCTTTGAATTCCTGTGCATTTAACTCTGTTGTGGTGCTGAATTGAACTTATTCTCTCCCACCACCTTTTTTTTTTTGAGAGAGAGAGAAAGAGAGAGAGAGAGAGAGAGATCACTTATTTTTAACAGCTACATAGTATGCAAATACAACATGGCGCTTTACCCCACTAGGAATAGCTGTATCTATGGATCTTTGCAAAGCAGGTATCTAAAATGTTGTTTAGATGGTTGCTATAGGATGATACCAACATTGTTCTTGAATGTTCTTAAATTTTTAGTTTGGTCAACTAGAAATGAAGGCTGTGCACCAGACTGGGCCGAAGGCCAACATGTCTGATCTCTGCAACATAGCCATAGAGCTATCTAAAGGCATCCTGATTTTTCAGAAGAAGATCAATCTGGTTTTGGACAGCAGCAGGGGTATGATGAAATATGAACTTGGGGAACTAGGATTAATTTCACATAATTTTTGGAGCCTGCAAACAAAAAAAGTTAAGACATTATAGACAGTTTATGTACTCTTGCCACACTAGAACTAGAAATGGGGCCTTCTTGGTGGTGGCTCCTTCATTGTGAAATGCCCTTCCAAGGAGATGTGCCAGGCCCCCACTCTCGGTATTTTTTAGAAGCTCGGCAGAAAAGCAGAAGTTTACAAAAAGACATTTAAAAACATTCTTTTGATGAGGGAATAGTCACGGACTGTTTTGACTGTTGCTGTATCTTTTCTGTGTTTTTTCAAAATGCTATTTTCCCTTTTCTCCTTTGGTCGATAGTTACATACTTATATTGTGTTATACATTTTGTATTTTTATTGTATTGTTTATGGTGATTCTCTATTTCTTTGTACACTGCCCAGAGTAGCAAGCTGCTACTAAGTCAAGCAGTATAAAAATTAAATACATACATACATGCAGTATTGAGAAAACAGAGGACAGTACTACCAAAGGCATATATGCCTCCTGTGTGACATTATAGTTTTGTACCCAGGAGCCAGACTTAGTCTGAAATTAACTCCATGGATACAATCCAGGGGCTGTGCCAAACCCATTTTGGAAACTGCCGTGGCATCAATGAAGTGAGACCGCAGCTTTAGCCATGGCACTGATGCCTGCAGGATGAGGGGACTGTTTTACACAGAACGGCATTCATTGCTGCCATTGCTCTGTTCGTATCCTAAGCAAAAATAAAATAAAAATAAAAAATGGTCGCTGTTTTCACATAAATCTACTTAAGGGCTATGGCTTCAGGAAGAGAGAGTATCTAAGCACTCTCTGCTGGGTCGTGCTGTGTCTAAATAGGAGCATGGGGGAAGCCCAGAAGCGCAGATACAATGATACAGGAAAGATTTAACACTGACACCACTGAAATCATTGTCAGAACTTTCACCAGACCAACAAGTAACTGGCAGATGAAAGGGCGCAATTAAATACACACAAGAGTGATTTGTGGCTCTCAGGGTAAAAAGGAAAGCAGAATTTTAACGACCATTTTGACTGCAATGATAAGCTCTGGTAACAGACACCCTGTATAATGCTGTTTTGCCAGTAGTAAAAGTCAGAAGGATTTGAACATCATTCTGGTGTAGTTTGAAGAAATAATAGCCATCATTACAGCATTCTTGACTATCAGCCAGTTGAGCTTTTATTTGGGCAGTGAGTGGTTTCAAGATTATCTGAAATGTGGTACGTTGTAGAGTAAGTAGGTTACCTTGCTCAGTGAGTGCCCTGTTTCTTAGAAATCATGCATTCCTTAGCCCTCTTCAGACATTGTGCGTTTACTAAACAAGGGAGGCGAGCTCTGCTCTGTCCGTTGCTGTTCTGCTGATGCACAATGTGACAAAAGGGAACCATCACCTCAGCTAGGCTCCTGCAGGGCACACCACAGGCCTTGCACATGTGACACCTCTTTTGCACCAGTTACGTCAGTGGTCAGTGATCTTCTGGGTTCAATTCAAGGTGCTGGTTATCAGTTTAAAACCCTGCATGGCTTGGGACCCACACACTACTTCTAGCCATATGAGCATCTTTGACAAGCAGGGACACCCGAAACTCCTCCTTCTCAGGTGCAAGCTGTTAATAATGTCAGTAATGCTGTGGTCATCTCGCTGTGCCTGCCTGTATACATACATGTGGTTTCATTTCAAGCCGCTCTAACATGTCTGATGAAATGGATTTATCTGTGAAAGCTCATGCTGAAATATAAAAGCTAGTCTTTTAGGGGGGCACTATATTTTTGTGTTCTGTTCTGTTTTGCTTTGCTTTTTACTTCGTCTGGATATGTTTGCACAGACTAATATGGCTAATTCTTTGAAAACTCCCATTAAAGCTCTTCTGCTTGAATATATTAGAAAGTGATCTTTTCATGTCACTGCTCTTCCTGAGTCTCTGCAAAGCATGGCATCTCTGCAGGGATTCAGGAAAGGGATGTAAGGTGAAATTGTTCTGGGGGGGCCTTGGGTGTCATTAGAGGTGCACTATAGTTGCATCTTTGATATTGTGCAGCAGAGCAAATCAACATTCTGTAAGGCAATGGTAGAAATGGGGGTGACCCAAATAAAAACATGTAACTTTAAACTGGCCTTCAGATCAGCACTAGCTTTGGCACGAGTGTACTATACAACCTGCTCTTGGTCTGTACCAAACTTGGGGAAGTATGGACAAAAGGTTTTGTAGTTATGAATTTTTAAAAGTAAAACTGGTTTACCTGCCCCTGCATTCAGAAATAAGTGACCCCCCCAAGCTGCCCAAGATTTAAAATAGCTCACATAAATTGAAAAGACCACTCTTGCTCATCTTGAAAGAGAACTGTTGGCCCCGCCCACTGTTCTTTATTTGGAAAGAATCCAGGCTGCAGGGGCTTAAATATTGGCCCTCAAAAAGGGCCTTTCAAAAGTGAAAAACAGCCAATTTGTTATAAGACTGAGCATGCACAATACAGGCTTGCTAAGGCAAAAAGTGGCCTTGGCCAAGAGTAGAGCTGTGGGGAGGGTTGGAAATATCTGGAGAGCTGCGCTAGGAGAGGAAAAAAAACAGGTTTGCTTCAAAGAAAATAATGGAGCAACAGTCCTCCAGAAAAGAGGACTTTTTGCCATGTATTTTCAGGGAATTGGCATACAATTTTGTTAGGCAGATTCAATTTCTGGATTCATTACAAAAGCACACAGCATGAAGTCAACCAGTTATGTTTAATCCTAGCCCTAAGTGCTTCTAGCAAATATTGTCTCAGGGTTTCTTAAAACAGTTTCCTGACATAGATTTTCAAATGGGAGATGGCTCCACCTCTGGGTCAATCTGAACTTTTGAACTTGTCAATCAGGACCCAATCAACTGACTGTCAGGAAGAGCACTTTTTAACTCGTTCCTGTCCAAATAGGCTGTTTAGGATTCATGCTTTCATGTATGGTTGTAGAGATATTAGAGATATAGACATAGATACTAAAGAAAGAATAGAGAACAAATATTCAGAAGCTCATTTGTTTAAGCTGGGAAATTACTAGGAAAGTTTATAGACCCTTGTAGCTGGGGACATCTTTTGGAAAACATGTAGGTATAGCTTTTGTCTCTATATCCTGCCATATCTCTAATCAGTAGTTGAGTACCTCAATCATTTATCCCGTCTTGTCACTCTAAAATTGCTTGGTGATTTAAAAAAAGCAAACCCTTCAAATATGTTATGTGCCTTTAAGTCACTGAACTGCTGGATAGCTCAGGGATTTTGGTATCTGGGTGTGGAGCCAGAGGTTGGGAGTTCGATTCCCCATTTGTGCCTCCTGGACAGGGGCTGGACTCAATGATCCATAGGGTCCCTTACACGTCTGCAGTTTGAAGAAGGAGAAAGGAGAATATTTCTGATATGTGGTGAACGTATGAGTTAACAACCTCCAAAATGTCCTATCATTAACATCTCTGTTCCTAAAAAGTCAGATGCAGAAACTTAGGATAGGCAACATCTGGCTTGACAGCAATATCTGAGAAAAGGGTCTCTGAGACTTAGTAGACTACATTTTAAACATGAAACAAAGTTTGATGGGGTAGCAAAACAAGTTAATGCATCTAAAAGAGGATGACCAAGGTTGCAACTACACCATAGGAAAAATGAGAAATGATCCACTGTGAAGTTTTACCCAGGAAGTTGGGATTCCCCAGGTGAATTTGCTTTAGCAGATCAGACAAGAGTCAGCAGAGCGAGCAGAGGAAACTGCCCATCTGAACTTAACACATTTTTAAGGTGGCTGTACTGCAGACATCCAGATTTACAGGAGGCATGACAACCATAGAGCTATCTTAACAAGCTACAAACAAGGGTAGACTGCAAATTTCCTCCTGTCTGCCAATTATCTTTTTTGCTCTCTTCCCCCCCTTTTGGTCTCCACCCAATTTATCACACCAGCAATGGCATCAAGCCTTTGTGGGGAAGTATGATTTAGAGGAAAAGGGGAGCATGGTTAAGGGAATTTATACCCCCATGAGTGCCCCTTTGCTTCCTTTCTCCCCAACTTAAACTAGGAAGCTGAGAAAGCCAGCTTCTGGTTGCCCATTGCATTAATCCAAGCAATCACAATATCAGAAGATATGCAAATTAATTTAATACTAAAAAAAAAGAGTAGAAACCCCAGTGGCAGAGGGGAAAAAACTATGAATTGGAAGCTGAGGGAACTCTGGGCTGATTCTCATTGACTCTTACGCCAAGTAATCAGTGGAAAATTAAGTGAATCAGACTGTCCCAATCCTGGAGCATTTCCAGAGCATTATTTGTTGATCTAGTTGCACCCCAAGATTGTAAAGAATGTGGAAACAAAGCCATATGAAAAATAGTTGAGGGGGCTGCATTTGATTAGCCTGGAAAAAAGAAGAGGGAGCAATGAGGTAATACCCATCTCCAAATATCTGAAGAATTAGCACATAAAAGATGAAAAACACTTGGTTTTTGCTGCTCCAGATGATAGGACCCAAACCAATGGATTCAAAATACAAGAAGGGAAATTCTGAAGAATTCCCTTTGGAAAGTGAGGAAAGGACATGAGTTTTTCTGTCATTTTCAGCATTCGATGGCTCTCTATGAGAGCTGTTTGACAATTGGAGGGATTATGTTGGAAGGTTTTGAAAGAGAATTTGGTTGGCCGTTTGTTGGAGATACTTTAGCTGGTGATTCCTCCATTGCAATGCAGAGAATGGATGATCCTCAAGAGTCCTTCGGAAACCCTACTGTTTTGTGATTCTAACTGAAACGATGATGGGGGCAATGGGTAGGGTTTATGTGCCAGTATGTACTGATGGGCAGTGCTGAAGGCACACAGGTAGGCAGTGGGCACAGCCCAGGCAAAGGTGTCTCTAACCTTCCATCACACACTCTCTCTCTTTCACAGACTCATATACACAGCCTACTGCTGTGTTTGCACGCTCCCTCTCTCTCTCTCTCTCTCTCTCAACCTCTCTCTCACATGCACTCCCCACACACGTGCATTTCCCCATATCCCTGTGTACTAAGGTCCCACGGAGTCTCCTCACCAGCAACACCAGTCAACTGTGTGAGAGGTATTTGGATCCACTCAAAAGTAATCCTCATTGATCAAAGAAACTGAAGTCACTGGAGGAACTGATAGATGTGGAAGCAGCAAAATAATGCAGTGTTACAATTCCCTTCCCCATAAGATTAAAAGCACATTTATCTTCATGCTATGAAGCAGTGGGGCCTCTGTGGGAACATGAACTCGGAAGCTGTTCAAAGCTATTAAAGTGAGCATTTCCACAACAAAGCACTGGAGGCACATGCCGTGTGCCACGAAAACCCAGCTACAAGCCTTTCCTCTGTCATTTTCAGCATCCGCTGGATCTCCCCGTTCTCAGGGGCCAGGGGCCAAGGTCAACAAAATAATCTGCCAAGAAAGAAGGAAACTGGAATCCATTTGTAAATTATACGGTTTGCAGCTGACAGGATTTTTCTTGCAAATCCAGTTCACAATACTCTGTGCCTCATCAGACATAAGGCAGAGAGAAAGCACAGCTAAGGTGGGAGTTCTGCTCAGGAACATACATGCAGAATTTATAGAAGTTCCTTTTTTAGACTACAGGTCCCAGAATTGCCCAACCAGCATGCCCACTGACTCCCACTGGAGAGGAGATCCTTTGACGTTCAGTCTTAAAAACATAACGTTTCTAAGTGTTGCATGGATAGGAGTTCATTATTCTTGACTAGAGATGGGCATGAACCTGAAAAATGGTGGTTCATGATGGTTCATGGTTAGCCGTAAACCATGACCTAGGACCCACCACGAACCAACCAGAAAACTAAACTGGTTTGCAATTCCCTGGATCAGCCGGGAGGCAGGCGCACACTTAGAGGCAGCGCCCTGGCTTCCTTTGCAAGGTACTGCCTCAGAGCATGCACTCGCCTCCCGGCTGATCGCCCCGACAGTAGAGCCATGCTCAGAGGCAGCGCTCTGGCTTCTCTGTAAGAAGCCAAGTTACTGTCTCGAAGCATGGCACCCAGGCACCTGGGGAGGCGGCGGCAGCAACGGTTGCTGTGGCAATGGTGGTGTGGCAGCAGGAGGAGGTAGGCCAGGTGACCAGAGCAGCAGGAAGGGGGCTGGCAAGCCATCCCATTTTGCCGAAGCAAACGAACTGCCAAGGGGGAAAAAAAAGTTTGTGTTTCGTTTTGCTTCAGCAAAATGGGATCCCCGAACCAGGTCACGAACCAAACTGTGAATCAGCCTGGTTCTTCGGTTTTTCTGGTTCGCGACCCAGTTTGTGCCCACCTCTGTTCCGGACCTGGGCAACACTTGTTGCTTTCATGTGGGGAAGGTGAGTTGAGGAGGACCTCTGTCACAGAAGTTCTCCACCTTTGGCTTGCCGCCCTCCTTCCTTGTCTCTCTCTCAGGCACAAAGCGGGGGTTTGCAGGGAGGAAAGGGACAAGGGGACCCCTGCAGATCGGATTGGGATCCCGATAAACTGCATCAGGCTCAGAGAGAGGCCTCTACCGCTATTAATGTTCTTTCTCATCCATTCTTTCTTTCCTCCCTCTAATACAGGGACAATGTTCAAGAATGTAACTTCCTCATGGTGATTGTTAAGATTTTTGCAGCTTCCTGAACAACAGATGTGTTTTCCCAGGTAAACAAGTCACCTTTCTTTAAAGGTTGGTCTCCCCTGGGTGATTTTGGCTGCACATCAAATACTAATTCCACTCAGCAATCTGCAGAATAACCTGTATAGGCCTTCAAGGAAATAGTCAAGTGCTTAGAGATTCCAAATGTGCTCCTGGCCAGGCATAATTTGATGCATCCGGGAAACTGACCTTGGGCAGACGTGTGCTGTGTGTACGTACCATTTTAGTCAACATTTTTTTTTCTATCGATGCTGTTGAATTAGCTGGAGGTTGACAAATATTAGACTGGCAATGTGTCTAGGTGTGCATATTATTTGTCATGCATGTCTTCCAGAAGCAGGATTGTGAAATAATGCTGCCACTCATTTAGCCAGTTGCTTACTGTTACTGGGGGGAAACTCCAGCCAGCCACTTCTCTGTTTACAGTCACTGATACATTCTTCTTCTTCTTTTTCCTAATTGCTTCACCACAGGAAGGTTATGTGCCTTCCAAGATTTAGAAGGTAAAGAGACAGTTGACACCAGGGCACCTTTGCTCATCCTTTCTCTTTAGAAACCTACTACTAACCATCCACATTTTGCTTCCGGCTATAGTGAAGATTTCCAGTATTTCTGCTAGATTACAGCCTCACCCTCTAGGGGGTGGGGGGATGCACCAGTGGCATCAACACCTTCATTTTGGTTAGTTAGTTGTTGTTTTTTTAAAAAAGGTGACAGAATAGCTGGAGAAGTAGAGAGGAGAAAACCTGATAACTGATGCGGGGGTGGGTGGGGGGTGGTTAAAAGTTGGTCCTATGATTCAGGTTGATGGCTCCCGAGTCTGGACAATGGCAGGACTGCTGAGCTACATGACCACCCAGCCTCTCGTCAAGCAGTGGAGGAAGAAGAGGGAAAGACGTTGTGCCTGATAGTGGCAGGAGCCATCTGATCTCACACATTTGTTCCCTGTGTTTATAAGAGAGCAACAGAGAGCCACCGTATTCATCAGCAGCTCCTCAAATACAGGCCAAATGGTCCCAGTGTGCTATTGTAAATATGAATATTTCCCCTGGAATCCTGCTAAAATATTGCTGTGTGTCATACAGTCATTTTGCAAAGAAGTCCAACCAATGATCTAGGAACAAATGACCCTATAAAGCAGGTGTCCCTAATAAGAGTCCCTCCAGGTGTGTTGGGCTACACATCCCATTGTCCACTGTGCTGCCAGTTGATAATGGTTTTCTTCAATCCAAATACGTTTGGAAGGTGCTGAGTCCAGGAAGGGTGCTATATCTTATTGTTATTGTTGTTGTGGGCCTTCAAGTCAGAACCGACATAGTAACTCTAAAAGGGCTTTAAAGGTGAGATATCGGAGAAGTGGTTTTACCAGTTCCACATCCTCAGTGGGTTTCCATGGCTGAGCAGGGATTTGAACTCAGGCCTCCTATGTACTCATTCGTCACTCTCTCCATGACATCACACTGGGTATCCCTGCTATATTCCAGTAGACAATTCTTCTAAAAATATGAGACCAAGCCCTGAGGTAGCCAAAACACCTACAGATAATATAGCAGAGAGAAAGCACAGCTAAGAGAAGAGCCAGCCTGTGTGGCCTTGGGCAAGCTGCACAGTCCCAGGGCACTTGCAGAAAAAGGGGGTGGGAAACCACTTCTGAAAACCCTGATAAAGATTTCTATAGGTCAGAAATGACTTGATGGCACTCACTCAACCCTTCTAAAGAAACTGAATGCCAAATACGAGATGGACTGACTCTCTAGGAAACCACAGGTTTGCATCTACAAGAGCTGAGCAGAGCAACTGGGGACAGGACATTTTGGAGATTGCTCATTCATGGGGTCACCATGAGTTGTAAGCAACTGAATGGGCAAGTACAGAACCCCTAAAACCTCTCGCCTCTCTGAAGTGGGACACAAGTGTGCAGATCCCATGGCAACTTCTCTTCCACATCTAGCTCTCTGTCTCAATGTGTCTAAGCATTCTGGAAACGAAACACGCTGCCTTCATGCACAGGGATCTGTAGCCTAACGAGACCACCCCAGCCAGGCCAGTGTATGGTTTTCAAATACTTTCCTGGCTGGGTTGCAAAACAGGGTTACACTGACATCTAGTGGAAATGTTAATTCCTTTTGGTGAGAGCCCAAAGATGTGTTTAATTGCTTGGTGGGGTGGGGGGTGGGGGGTGTTAATGAGAGACAAATCAGTGTTCTGTGAGGGATAAGCATCTGAACAGCAGAGGTCCCTTTTCTGGCATTCAATGAAGTATCCCAAGAAATAAACCCACCCACCCACTGACTGTATGTCTGTATCTCGTAGAGTTCAGCATGATGTGGGGTGAACGTTCTCTCTTGGCCCTCAAGTTCCCTAATTGGCGCTGATCGCGAGTACTGGACTTGGGTGGTCCCAGGTTTAGCAGTCTGGGCTCCATGAAGGTAAGAGAAAGATTTCTGCTCGCGAAGGAGTTCCCAAAGAAAGCAGAAGAATGCTGATTTGTAAATTTCTAAGAAAGCAACGAGGAAAGCAGGGGCCAACCAACCTGGAATGGCCGATGCTTAATGACTTCAAGGGCAGATGGGAATCTCAGCAACTAATAAAATCTTGGGAGTAGGAGAAGCAATCAGGCAGATTTGCATCTTGAGAGTAAAATCTCCTGTTTGCAGAAATTTCAAGAGGTTTCTTCTCTCTCTCTCTCTCTCTCTCTGCTCTCTCTCTCTCTCTCACACACACACACACACCACCTCCTTCTCTAGCTGAAGCCCCCAGTTCTTGTTAGGGGCTGGGAATCTGTTAACAGCACTTGCTGTGGGTTCTCACTTTTTCTCCTAAACTAAATAGCTCTAGGATCCAGGGGATATGGAATCATAGAATAATGGAGCTGGAAGGGGCCTCTAAAGGGCATCAAGTCCAACCCCCTGCTCAGTGCAGGAATGCAAGTCAAAGCAGATCTGACAGAGTGGCAGTCCAAACAAAAACAGATGGAAGACAGTAGCTGGAAAAAAGGGGGGGGAGTAATGTAATTGCCATGCAAGACTATACCATGGCTGACGGGGTAGCAGGAGGTACTTCCCCCCCCCCCCCCCGATACACTTGAAATCCTAGATTTGTTTATTATTTGAACATGCCCATACAGGAATATTGTATTGTGTTGGTGCATGCTGTGCACATGGATTATGGTGGCACCCGGCTATATGCCGCTTTGCCATCCCCACCCAGGAAAAATTCCTGTGGTCACTCTTGCCAGAACGCTCACCACCTTTGTATAGCAATGACATGCTTAGACTTGTGGTTAGCAGGCAACCGTCGATTCGGATACTTGAGTAAGACTGTATGGCACTCTGAGGAATGTGTGTGTGTGTGTGTGTGTTTTCTCTCCCTCCTAAAATCTTGTCCACCAAAATCCCTGAGCAAGGCTATGAAGTTCCCATTTTTCACTGCCTGGCCCTCTGAACAAGAACACCCCATTCTTGGAGATGGAGAGGTTATGTGTGTATTTGCTGCCCTCAGTGAGTAGCTGGGAGCTACCTTGACCTTCCCTGTCCAGTACTCAGGTAGCCCACAAAGCTGTGAACCAGCTGCAGAGGAGGGCAGTCATCTGGGGTGGTAGATGTTGGCAGGAAGGAGCGAAGTTTGGAGGACAGACGTGTGGATGCCACACCACCTGCACCTGGTCTCCAGGCTAAACCTGCTGCTTCCTGATGTGGTGGAGGATGCTCTCGTAGTGTTCGAGAAATGTTTCGCAGCCAACCTGTTCAACACCAATACATGGAATAAGTGAGGACACCGTCTTTTTTTGCCTCAGACAGCAAAATGTCTTGGGCTGCCATGATAACTTGGATAAGACTAATGTAATCAAGGCAAGACAAAGGGCCTCCTGGCAGATGAGGTGGTCCAGCCAAGGCTGGAAGGAGGAAGAGTTCTCCCCCACCCCTATAAAAACATGGTTCATAATCTGGGCATTCTCCTGGACCAAGCCTTAGATCATGAAGGCTGGGCTACTGTGGGAGTGCTAACTGGTGGTGGACCATGTCAATGTATTTTTAAGTCTTTCCTTTCTGATAATTTATCGTCTTCAGTTGCACATGTAGTTAGCAGCCCTTTAAATAGAGGGCTGTCTTCCGTAAAATCAACAGCAGACCTTCTCTTCTCCTAGAAAAATAGCTCTTTAAAATAATATATCTTAAACCCAGATTTTGCATTTCCCTGTGTAGGAGGGCTGATTCTTCTCCTATCCTTGTTAGTTCTCTTGTGCAACATTAACAGAAGGCTGGCTTAGGAAAAATGTTGGCTTTTAGAAGCTGGTCTCTTGTCTGGCCTTTCTATGACTTGCATGTTAACCTTCTGTGTCTACAATGTTTTTATAGCCACTGAGTTTATTTCTGACTCCCTCCCTCCTTCCCTAACCCTTCCTTCCTTGCTTCCCTAACCCCTTCCTTCCTTCCTTCCTTCCTTCCTTCCTTCCTTCCTTCCTTCCTTCCTTCCTTCCTTCCTTCCTTCCTTCCTTCCTTCCTTCCTATCCTGGCTTACTAGCAGAGTAGAAACATTTAAAACAAATAAGTAGACAAATGTCACTTTTCATACCTGTGTGTATGAGAGAACTCCCAAATGAATGTCTAGAAAAAGAGATGAAATACAAACGAGAAAGTTATTACACCATGAACTTCTAAAAGTTCTCTCCGGTTTCCGGTTTCCTATTCCCTCCTGCAACTTTTCTGACAGTGTGGTCCTACATCTGAAATCCTCTTCGCATAACTTACACTGCAGAAGTAGGATGATGTCTTCATCCAGCATCAATAATAACTATTTTAAATTAACCAAAAGCATCCTGTCCCCACCCACACCCAACATTCAGATTCTGAGACTTGCTAGGGCTCCCTTTCAGCCTGGGGAAGGCTTTGGAAGGCTCAGACAGGGTGAAGCCTCTAATAGCCAGAAATGGCAACTGAATTGCCACAAGCAGGATCAGGATCGCCAAAGGCAACCGAGCAGCTAATTGTGGCTTTTAAAGCCCTCCCCATCTGGAGGCTCCCAAGACTTCCGCCGGTCAAACCAAGACCCTAGGCAGCCGCAGAACCTGAAGAGAAGGGGTAGGAAGCTTTCAATCTGCGCATTGGGGGGGGGGGAATCAGTTCCAAGCCCTCCCCTCCCCCGCAGATACTGAAAAACACAAGTATTGAATGCTATACCTTGCATGCTCCCTGGCTTCCTTTAGTCACCAGTTCTGGTAGATACACCCTGGAAATACATATAAATAGGTATTTTGGAGGGGTTTTATTTCGTATTTTCGGCTAGCAGATAGGTGAATCAGTGGATACTGATCCAGTGGATGGGGGAGTCCTCCTGTAACTTAAATTAAATATAACCATTCTGGGATGATGGCATCATCTCATTTGCTCAGTGCAAAGTTGCACAAGAAGATTTCAGCCTACATATGGCTGTACCAAGAGTTCCAATAGGCTTACACCAGGTAATTCTGTGTAGGTTTGCAGCAATAGCTAATTAAAGCAAATATACATTATTTTCCTCCCTTTGCCTTTATAATGTGGATTAATCTCCACTTTTAAAAAGGAAATCAAAATTACTAGTGCATGGAGCGGCTGCCTTGAACCTGGTGCCCTTCAGCTGTTTTGGACTTCCAGTCCCATCAGCCCCAGCCGGAATAGTCTAGACTCACTGGAAATGTAGTCCAGAGCACTGGCGGTCACAAGCGTGACAGAGTCAAAGGAATGACCCCCTCTCCCTTTTTTTGAAGTCTGCGGCAAGCAAAGTTACATTAGGGACCACCATGGCTATTTCATTGATAGGTATGCAATCGAATCATTCTATCAGATGTTTTCCTTCTGATTAGTAGCTGCCTTTTGCTTCTGAAAAGCTGCAGTGGGGTGTTGTTGTTAAGTTTAGCTGGTGCTTACTGACCTAATTTCCCTTTCTCCTGATCACTGACTAGGGTTGGGCAATGCCCCTTGACCCAGCCTGTGCCCAAACAAGGGCACGCAGGTTGGTGTCTGAACCACCCTGTGCCCTTTCAGAGACACTCTGACCCAATGATTGTTTGGGTCCGTCATAGTATTTGTGCATTTCCAGTTTTCCATGCAAAACCCCAGTCCTGTGGATGGGGAAACACACATGGCAGGGCCAGCTCATGGACTGAATGGTGCAGGCAAGACAGGAGGGTACCAGTAGCATTCTGCTGAGCGGGGTCAGTTTTATCCTCTCTCCCCTCCCCACTTTTTTCCACCTGCCAGGAGAAAGCCTCCCCCCATCCCCCTTCAGCTTCCAAAGAATAGGAGGAGGGAGGGACTTTGAAAGGCACCACCCTTGTCACTTCTGTCTTAGAAGGGTCATGTAGGGAGCTTGCTCTTCCTGACCCTTTTCTTTCTCCACTTGCTCTTCCTGTTCCCTGGATCAGAACTTAAGTGGTGCTGCAGCTACAGGCCTTGTTGGTTTAATGGATGACCTTGCAACCAATAAGGCAAGGAAGCTTCATTTCAAAGCTTACAAGCATTTTTCCCTTCTCTCTCGCTGTCAACTCAGGATCTTCCTTATTTTCCCTTTCCGATCAGGAGACAGGATTGCCAAATGCAACACAAGAAAACCGGTGGGGATGTTGTACCACCCTGTTACCTGCCCTCAAGTCTCTGCTCCACTCTGTCGCCATCTCAGAAACACAGGCCTGATTGTGTTCATTTGTCCATATTTGTCCAAAGACATCGCCCATCCCTCTTGTTATTAAGGTGCATGTGACAAGTCATGAACTGGTGATGTCTCATTTACTTTTTAAATGTTCTGTTTATGTGATTTAGAATTATTTCCCATTGAATGCCATGTTTCTGGTTTCCTCTATTGAAGGAGTGATCATGGCAAACCAAGCCACGGCCGTACCGAGATCTACATCTGAGCTCTTAAAGAGAAAAGAAGAGATGGCAGGCAAGGCATGTGTCAGGATTGGGCAGAAATTTGCATGCTATTTTAATATAGCCATAGATCTAACAGGCACTTCCTGGAAAAAATTGAACCCATGTGTCTTGAACTAAAATGCAGTTATCCTTCCTCATTCAGCTTATTGACATTTTAGGGCACAACTTTTTAATCTAACCCCCGCTCCAAAATTAATATATTATGGACAAGTGGGTAAAAATGTATTATGCATTATGTTTTGTCAAATGTATTCTATTAGGGCAGGGCTAAAGCACATATATTTGTGTACTGCAGTTCCCATCAACCCTAATCCCAAATGGACAGAAATCAAAACTGAAAGATCTGTCCACCTGCAGGCTTGATGTAAGATCCGATTTTGCCGCCAGGGTGGTGGTGGAGGTGGATGATGAGTTAAGAGAACCAACAACAATTTCTTACATCAAATCTGAAAGTGTGCTTCAGTTATACTGAACATCACAAGCAATTGTAAGACTCCTCACCACTGGCTAAGCTCACTGAGGCTGATGGGATCTGCAGTCCAACAACATCTGGAGGCCCACATTTTGCCGACCCCTGATTTAAGATGACGGGAGGACCATGTGCTTCCTGGATGCCATTTCAAGAAATTGACCTTACTTTCGCTTTCACTCTGCAGGTTCTGAAAACAGTCCTGGTGAGCCATGTGTGAACGTAGGGAGTAGCTAAAGGGGTGGCCCCTAGGCAGAAGAAGTGAGTTGCCTCAGGCCTCTGATGCTAGTGGGTTGGAAGCAACAATGGAGTCTAGGAAAAGCAGCAAGTGCCATAAAGAGCAATCTGTGCTGCTCCCTCCAAACTAGTCTACTGGCTTCAGCAGAGGTGGAAGATGGCACACTTTCACCACTGTTGAAGTAACATTCAACTACCAGCTTCCAGACATGGCACTGACAAAAGGGGAGCCATCTTGCTGTTCACTAGAGGCAGCAAAGTGCTTTGGGCTGCCCCAAAGTCACCTAATACTAAGGCAATTGGTCTGTTTAGCTTAGTACTGTTGGGCTCTCATTCCCAATCCAGGTACTCAAGATCTTTTGGTCATGCTGGTAAACAGCAATACAGAATGCATTTTTTTTATTACTGTGAACTACCAGAAAACAGCATTTAGATATGGCGTTTTACAAACAGAAGTTATAGAACATACATTAAGAGTCTTCATTCCACCACATGCCCCAACAGGCCCCGAGGGCTTTGAAAAGGATCCCATTGTTTGACTAGATGAATGTGGTATGCAGAAATAATTGTGGGTGACCAGAAATAGCACAATAGTCATCCACATTGTGCATAGTTATTGCTGGAGAAGCCAGCGTGTATGTATAAACACACTATATTGAATATGGTTCCCTGAGGCATGTTGAGCACACGAGAGTTAATGCATTCATGTTCTTTTTGTAAAATAAAATAGTCTTTAAGGTGCCACACATTTTGGTCTTTTGTTTTGTTTCTTTGGATTTTGCCTGATAAACAGAGGCATCTAGTTCACCATTTTGGGAGCCCAGAGAGGTCTCTGGTCTCATCCAGCTGGGCTCAGTTATTATATTCACATGTCATGGAAGTGTGTGGGTTTTCTAAGGCAATTTTTGAGTCTCAGCTCTATGGAATATGAAAGTTGAATGGAGGATAGGCAGCCTTTCCACTGTTTGGGGCCTGATTCTGCCTATAGCAGAATGCGGTGATAGGGCAACACCTTCTGATTTCAGCCATTTTAAAAACTCCCCACAGTAGAATAAAAATAAACATCCAACACAGCAGGCTGTAGCATTTGGGTAAAATACCTCACTATGATACGTGGGGCTGTAGCCCTTGGAGAGGGAACCCAACTGGGATAACTGAGAAGAATCTATTCATGAAGCCACATGCCCATGTCGTGATGCAGAGGTCGTGTTGATGTGAACAACTTTGGTTGGACAAGAAAAAGTTATTGGAATAGCACAAAGTGTGATAACTATGTGTCAATGTGCCATGTGGAGATGGATACCAGCTGCACTTCTGGACTGCTTAACATAAGAACAGAAGAAGAGCCCTGCTGGATCAGGCCAAGGGCCCATCTAGTCCAGCTTCCTGTATCTCACAGTGGCCCCACCAGATGCCTCTGAGAGCACACGAGACAACTAGATTCCTGTCTCCTGATACCCCTCCCCTGCATCTGGCATTTGGAGGTACCTTCCTTTTAAGCCTGGAGATTGTACATCCCCATCATAGCTTGTAACCTGCAATGGACTTTTCCTCCAGGAATCTGTCCAATCCCTGCTGCTGATTCTTCTGTCCCAGAGTCCACGGTGTCGGACCAATTCTAATGCGAGCAAGCTCCTCTCATCCAAATCTCCTGATAATGACACCTCATTTTCTCTCTTCTGCTGAGCTCTGTAGAGATACACAGTGTGGTCTAGTGGATAGTGATGGACTAGGACTCAGGAGGCCTGGGTTTGAATCCTC
This sequence comes from Intellagama lesueurii, assembly GCA_037013535.1. NCBI lineage: Eukaryota > Metazoa > Chordata > Lepidosauria > Squamata > Agamidae > Intellagama > Intellagama lesueurii. The sequence continues at coordinate 158,586,092 of JBAJHW010000001.1, read as the reverse complement.
AGCTGGCCATGCAAATTCCCTGGGGTATGGAAGTGGTAAAACTGCTTCTTAAGTCCTCATTAATCTTGAAAGCCCTATTAGGGTTGCTATAAGCCGGTTCCGACTTGATGTCTCATAGCAAATTGAACTCCTCACTGGCTGTCAGTTAATTAACGTATCATGTCCAGTGGGGAACCTTTGGCTATCCAGATGTTTTGAAATCAGCTCTCAGAAACCTCAGCTGACATTGTTATGTGCCTTCAAGTTGCCTCCAACTCATGGAAACCTTATGAATGAGTGATCTCCAAAATGTCCTGTCCTCAACAGCTCTACTCAGCTCTTGTAAACCCAAGCCTGTGGCTTCCTTTGGGGAGTCAATCCATCTCATATTTGGTCTTCCTTTTTTCCTCCTGCCTTCAACCCTTCCCAGCGTTATTGTCTTTTCCAAAGAATCCTGCCTTCTCATGATGTGCTCAAAGTAGGATAGACTCAGTTTCATCATTTTAACCTCCAGAGAGAGTTCAGGCTTGATTTGCTCTAAGACTCACTGATTTGTCCTTCTGGCAGTCCAGGGTATCTGCAAAGCTAACATTGCCAAAACTGAAAGAGCTAAAGATCTGGCAGGCCAAAGGCTCCCACCTGTCATTAATCTGAACACCCCATTAGCCAAACAGGGCTGGCATTTGGCTAATGGGATCTGGCTTTGGAGAGCCTGGACTATTAATTTACCTCCTTGCCACCTTAATGACAGCTTTTTTTTTAAGGGGGGGGGGAAACATTAAATGAGTGGTGGCACCTTTAAGACTAACTGGTATACTTTAACATAACTTTTTTTAAGATTCGAATCCACTCCTCCAGAAGTATGGACTAGAACAGTGGTTCCCAAACAGCTATTCTTGGACTAAAACTCCCAGAAGCCTTCACCACTAGCTGTGCTGGCCGGGATTTCTGGGAATTGTAGTCCAAGAACATCTGGGGACCCAAGGTTGAGAACCAATGAAGACTCAGCCTCAGTGACATACACACATGGTACCCCCGTTGCAGGAGTGGGATCACAGTGAAATGGGATGCAGAAAGCAACAATAGTGCTAATTAACACCAGTAATAGATTTTCAGAGGGCTGCCTGCATAAATACTCTGACAATCAGCCAAGTATTTAAGGCGTGATAAGCATCTGTAAGCCAATACACATAGCTATGAGGCTGCTTGTGCTGTAAAGTGTCAGTGAAGCATCAAGACAATGAATTCTGCTTATACGGAGGTTTTACCATGTTGTCCTGAAATAAATTCTTTCTTGGTTGTGAAAGTCGGAGGGAAAGATAGCTGCTGTTTTTTAAAAAAAGACCTCTCAATACACGTTGTGTGCTCAGGAGTGCCGTCCTCTGTTTATAGATGGGAACAGATCCCAATTCAGGTGGCACATGACCATCCTTTCATACTTTGGTTGGGATTTATTGGTTGTTGTTTTTTTAAAGGGCAGAGGGACCCTGTGGGTGAACCCTAAACCACAAGACACGCCCCCCAAAGAAACAGGCACACATCCTTCTTTTAACAACTAATCAATTTATTTTAACAATACAAATTTCTTTCTACTGCTCAGTGTAAGCAGAGAAATGTTGAGAAAACAAAAGTAAGTTTTGCTTTTATTTTTTAAAGTTTAAATGTATACACAAAAAACCCAACCTCATACTTCAGTAAATATAAAATTTACAGACAAAAAAAAAAAACCTACATTAAAAAGAACAAGGTTGTGACAAACCAATGACAAGAAGGGAATTCAGAACCAGTAAGCAAATGTTTAGAAAAGAAGGTAATGGGAGGAGCAGGAGCAGGCAGTATTCAGAAGGCATCCCACTTATACACCAAGGTTTCAGCAATCTGAGCTGTAAGAGGGAACTTTAGTATATTAAAAACAAGAACAGGATTTTAAATTACATTATATATTTTGTGATATAAACATCTGAAAGCTTTGTAGGTCACATATTTAATATGTGAAATATACATTTTGCCCCTTAGTTATAAATTCACGAGAGCGTTGCACATACAAAGGGTGGATGCCTTGAACCAGCATAAGGGGAACATCACGATCTTTGGGATTTCGCTCCCCACACTCTAATTGCCTAGCAGTCACTGTTCCTTTGTTCCCACAAAATTATAGGGCAAATATATAAAGCACGTGTTCAATCCATTCCTTTTTGTGGGACCCAATGAAAAGAAAAGAAGGGTGGGTGGGTGCCTGGGAGAAACACTGTACAGATTGCACACAGTTATGCTTGTTTGTTTTAAAAAGATGCCATATTAGAACTTGGGAAAAGTGGCGTGTGGATGACAACTCCCAGAAATCTTCAGCCAGCCCTGGCTGGGGGATTCTGGGATTTGTAGTCCCCCAAACCTAACTTCCCCAAGCTCTCTGCCATTATGTTCTCTCTAGGTCTCAGTGAGATGGTAAAGCTGTTGTCTGTGTCGCTGAGTGCAGGCTGGGGCTCCCAGAAGTGAATACTGCCGCCTCAACGCACACACATTCTCTGCACACAGAAAGCTAGCAGGATACGAATAAGACTCGCTTAGAGCCCTCCCCTACTTTTAATATATGGAGGAGCAATCAAATAACAAAGAGCCTTTTTACTGCAGTCTTGAGAGTGGGACAGCTCAGAAACAGCTTTACCGGTTTCAGTGAGAACAAAACTGTAGTGTAGAAAGAGGTATACAGCAAATTGGTGGGCTCAACAGGTATTTGCTCTACTAGACGGAAACCCAATTGTACACTGACCTTGATTTCAGCCCAAAAACAAGAAGGCAAGCTATGAGCACCCACCTCCCCAATGACAAGGGAAAACAACAATGGGCTGAGAGGTCAAGGGGCAACCTTCACCTGAACCCCATTCTCCGAGCATGGGAGACATTGCACGACATGTCTCACTCTGGAGAGGCACAGATCTCACAGATATGAACCTAAAACATCCTGAAGCATCTATAGTCTCACAATGCTTCAATATTAAAAAAATACTGAAATCCACATGTCAACAGACATACAGAACCTTTTGACAGAGGAGGTCTAGACATGCATAAGTGTCAATAGTTTAAGAGTCAGCAAATCAGTCATAAATCGACTTAGATCACCCCCCCTTTTTTTTCTCCTTTTCCAAGTTTTGCCACCACCCTTGAGTAATAAGAAGCAGAAAAAAATGAGCTGAAATAGAACCTGTATTTAGAATTCATACCTAGGTCTTAAGCACAAATGGATTTATTCATTAGGCCCACATTAACATATTATTCTGCTGAGCCTGTGGCTGGCCCTGCTGATCTATAGGTGTGTTTTGATTGCATAGCTGATTTCCATGGCAGTATCAGCCACCTCAGAGAAGGAGCCCACCTTGATGTGGACACTCCAACCCAAGCAATCTAGGTGACCTAGACATCAAGGGGAGAACCAGTTAGGGTTAGAAGGACGTTTTGGGGTCAAAAACCATAACGCAGGAAGCAACGTATGCCTTGGGCCTTCCTGAAAGAGAAAGAGTACAATCTACCATGTAAGAATCCGGTGCAGTTCCCACCGAAGTGTGTAGGGACTGTGCAAAATGACTGATCGTGAGGGACGGACCATTCATTTCACTGAGGCAGGTGCAGGGAGTTGTTCCCAGGGATTTGTGAGTTAAACCTACATTTCACTTGCAAAAGTGCCTTTTGCCTCGGCAGTTTTTCCCCCTTCCCTTTCTTTTTAACGTACAGTACCAGATCCCTAGTACGAGAGAAGCCAGTAAAGACAGCGCACACTGTCCTCCGGTTTTTAACGTGACTAATTAGGCTGCAACTTTAACCCTAACCTGAAAGCAGTGAACTGCTTGTCGTCTGTTTCGTATTGAGAAAACACTGGCAATCCACGGCAGCTCTCCTGGAAACAAACCTGACCTCACAGGTTCTGAGACCTTTGTATACAGTCTTCCCTTGTAAAAGCTAGAGGCTTTATAGCAAATTCTAGTAGACTCTAGTTTATACTTATAGTAAACAACAGTAAATTGTAGTGATGGGGGGGGGTGCTCAGGCAGTTTGGAAGTTACTTTGCTTTTGGGATTCTGACGTTGCAATAGAAAAAGTAACATTTCTAAGCTCTGATAAGGGCCAACCGGAAGACGGTAGGTGGTGGGTGGGTGAAGGAGCTCACCTGGACTCTTCCCAGTGTGTGCTAAGCTACTTTGCTCCAGAACAGGAATTAGGTGTTCATGGCTCCACAACCTGTTTGTTTACCTTTTTAAGGAGCTCCAAAGACCAAGCGACACTTGACACACAAAGTATGGCTTACATGTGTGTCTTCAAAATGGCAAAAAGCAGGTGTAGGGGGCAGTTTAACCAACATGGTCACCATGGACCATACCAATATGTGTGTGGGGGGGGGAGAAGGATTTCAGGACTTAATAGTAAAAAATAAAAATCCTTTATTCCTTTATTGAGACCCCAGCAACATCGCCCTCCTTCCAAAAACCACTGTTAAACAAGGAGGAGGATTTCCTTTGATACTAATGAGAACTTCTCTCCTAGAATGAATAAATATTTGGGGGGGGGCACAATTTTTAGCAGGATCGAGATGAAGGAGGAAATGGTTCACTCCACCTACCAACACACTACAATCCTAATCATCACTAGTGTTAGTTTTAGTATTTCAATTAAAACATTTAAACTCCTCTTTTTCTGCAGGAGGACAAACCTCTGTCTCCTTCTGGCTTCCATACTGTATTATTTGTTTTAAAGGTGGTGGCAACTTAGGATGGGGTAGGGATTAGGGGTGGGGATGATGATGGGAAATGTCCCGCCCTTAAACCAAGGATGGCAGGAGACCTGTACTCCTCCAGACAGACGTAGCTGGACTGTGATTCTTGTCACCCTTCCTCTGTGGCTCTGCTCGCTAGGCCATATGGGAATTGCAGTCCAAAAGCATCTGGGGGAACTGCATGGCCCCCACTCTATCTTTAATGCTGCTTAGGTTCTAAACATATATGCCCACATTTACACCCAACAGGTTTCACATCCAGCAAAGCCGCACTGGCCGGAGGGAGGCAAGCTGTCAATATAATCTACACGGTCCTCCGTTCAGGGGCTCTCCTTCCCTAGGCTAATTTTCCATAGGGATCGGCAGTGAAAACGCCCAGCGTCCTGATCTCTCCCTGCACATTCCAATTCCAATTCCAGCCTGATCTATCCTAGCGTGCTCTTGTTTCGATTTCAAATATGAAAACAAAGAAGCTCTTCCTTGGGGAACATGTTTATTGTGTTTGAGATGATACACTGGATGCTCTCCAAGCTACAAGGTGGGTGGCGATGGGAGGGGAGGGGTAGAGAAGGAATCCCTTTCATTACAAACCGACAAAGGTAAAAGTTTAAAACAGTTTTACAACAGCATGTACCACATATTGGAAATAGATCTGGGCTTAATACAAATGACGTAATTCCTAGTCATCTACTGCTACCTTTAATAACTTCATACAGATAATGAATTAGGCTAAAATGCACTATAATATTTGGTTGACTTCAGGAACGGTATCCTTAGTTACATCACAAAATACATTTTGATATCCCAAAGAAGCAAGACTTGCAAGTAGGCATTTTAAACATAACTAATCTACAGCTACAAAGTTCTACTCTTGATAGCATTTTACCTTTTGGGGGAGGGGCGGATGAGGGGAAGGGGAAAAGGGGGGGGGGGAGGAAAGCAGTATCCCAGTCTTCAAAAGGATAAAAGCAGAGAGTAGAATCAGTATAACATATACACAGAAGTCCGTATTGTAAAGGCTATAAAGATTAGTTGCGCACCACAAAGCTGCATCCCCGGCACCTTCGCGCTGCACAAAGTCGTCAGTGTTGTTTATGTTGCGTATCTCTTGGTCCACTGTCTGGCTATCCTGTCATGTTCTGCTCTGTTGGTCAGGTACTGAGTGGCTATGCTTCCCACCAGAGGATCAGCTGCAAGGGTTTGGCAGGGGTGGAGTGGGAGAGAAGGAGGGAGACGCTGCGTTAGGAGTCATTCAAGTCACAGATACATCAGGGCGACCAGAGTTTGTTTTCACTGTTCTTATGAGTTTCCCAGTTAAAGCTAAGAGACAGTAAGTCATACCGCTGGGAGACTTACGCAGAGTCGCTACAGAGGTTAAGACTACAGCAGGGGAGGAGAGCTTTCATCTGCTCATCTTCTCTTTACATCCCTGTTACTTTTCTCTTCAAGGCTGGCAGACAGCAACGTCCAGATGTTAAAGAGAAATTTTCCTGGTAGCCATAACAACACAGAAGTCAACTGGGAGAGGCACACGATTTTGCTTTTGGCAAAGCAACTTCTGTCCAAACTTCACGTTTGGATAAACAGGTTTTTAAGTCTACAGTTTAAAGTGAAGCGTATCTGATGTTTCGCCATTCCTACTGCAGCTTTCTTAGACTGCGACGTTACAAAATACATCAGCCTGATAGTTGTCATTTTTAACACATTTCAGCATCTCCGTTAGAAACACTCAGAGTGTTCGTAAACAGAAGGCTTCACACAACAGGGCTTTTCCACGTCTGCCCTGTTGTAGCCTGGGGTAAGGAACGATTCGTGTTTGGCCACAAAGAAAAAGGGGAAATGGAGAAAAAGCGAGTGACATGAAATGAGTTATGAATTCAAGCCAATAGATTGCAGCTGACTTTCCAGTATGCCATCCTCCTTTGAGACAGGTGGAGGACTAATACCAAGGTGTGAAGCTGGATTGCCTTCCACCCTAAAGCTCTCCATGTGCCAGACGACACCTGGGAGTCATCCTTGGGGCTCCAGCTGAAACAGTAAACAAAACTTGTTCCATTTCATGTTTTGCCGAGACCTTGCCTTCAATCTTCCTTCCCTTTTCCAGGCAGGGAAAAGGAAGGTAGAGTGAAATAGTCTGAGCTGGTGCTTAAAAGTGATTCAATGGGCCTGCTAGAGTTGTGATTCATTACACTAAGCAACAGGATTTCAGCCAGCAATGTAAACATAACTTCTGTCCTGACCGAACTGTGTAAAACCAAAACAATTCTGCATTTGCCAGTTTGTGTAATATTTTGGTAAATTATTAACACAATTTCAACCAATTTTCTGATCGCCAAGTATTCTACTCGGCTTGCTGCACAATTAGTAAGTAACACAGTGGTTTTAGAAATCATCGTCTTACCAGGATTGCAGTCTGTCAAGAGAGAACAAATAGACAGCAGAACCTTTGAAATAGTCAAAGCAGGGCTCCAGTTGTCTTTCAGAATATCCAGACAGATGACTCCCTGACTGTTAATGTTGCAGTGGTAGATCCTAGTGCGGAAGGTAACCTAAAGGCAGCAGAATTAAAATTAAAAAATGGAGGGGGGTTAGCAAATCATTATATGCTGTTCATGCAGAGCTTGTTGCCAGCCTTTTCAAACCTGCCTTGAATTATTCTCACACACACATCCTTGTGGGAGAGTTGTTCTATAGGTACTTCCATTTTTTTTAAAAAAAATGGTTATTGCTCATTCTGTTAAGACTCGTCTAAAAACTGAGCTCCCTCACCCACCAGCCACCTCTCCAGCAGCTGACTTATTCATGTCTGCTGTGCATGCCTCAGTGTGAAAAGTAGCATCATGCCCCTACTGTGGGTTTTTGAATCCCACTTTTACACACAGACACGCACAAGACACACATTACGTTGTTCTTCTCTACTCAGGAAGACGGCTTCACGTGTGCACCGGTGCCTTTCTAAACCATGGTTCATGATGCTGGGAATGGATCTTGACATTCAGGCTTCTTCCCAGGCCTCCCTACCACCTGAATTCTCTCACATACAGCTTTGGAGCTTAGCTTTTGGCACGGATTAAGTAGAGACAGGAAACCCTCACATTTTAAACTGCATCTCCTCACGTCCTACAGAGCTCATGGTACCCGGTATGAAGATGGACTACAGCCACCTGTAGCATTGGGTCCTAGTTCTCTTGTTACATCCATATACCAGGGGACTCTGGCTTCAATGCCATTTAACGAGCCAAGATGACAAACCAAGATCATAGTGGGGAATTCTGCCTTTGTGCAAGCAGAAGCAGTGCAAGAAGGGAGAAAGAAAGAGAAGCAGAGATGCTTAGCCTTCATGCTCCCCCCCCCCCCCCGGCATGGTTATCTGAAAGTTGTTTATATTGTTCTTCTCTACTTGGAAAGAATTAACCATTAATTATCATTAAACCATGGCCAAAGGAAGAGAGCATTTCCTTCCACCACTTCAAGCTCTCCATCCCTGCGCTTACCCACAGCCCACTCACTCCTGACGTGTGGCAGGCCCCCCCCCCCCAATGACAGATTCCCCACTCCTGCTGTAAAAGAATGTGGACATGAAGGAGGCATCATATTAACCAGGATCTCTGTTGATAAGAAAAGGATTGTTGCTGTGCAGAGAATGTTCTCATCTGAATCAGCAGATGCCTAAAGCGACTGCATGCAGAACCTGCTTTGCAACAGTGAAATGGTCACTATTCAAATCCTCTTGAAAGCCCTTTTGCTGATGGGGTAAAAGGGTGCTCTTTGCTTTTCTGTGCCATCTGGTTAGGTAAGATGTGCACAATGCTCCACTTCAATTTTTGCCGTGATTCCACTCTTTTATCGATTTCCGTAGCCGTTGTTCTACATAAATGTAGGAGTTTAAACACTTCCCTTGCAGAAATAATTTTGTGTGGCACAAAAGATAATCTACATCTCAATGGTAACACACACTGGAGACAAACAAAACAAGAGTGCTCTGAATGCCTGAGTGGGAAACGATTCCAAGGGGGAAAAAACAATTCTGCAAATCTGCATTCTTTTGAATTCAAGACCAGGTTGTTTGAGCTTTTATATAGTGTTACAATTGTAAAGTAACCCCTTACTTTCTTATTTTTCAAAAGTGACTAGTTCCTATTAGTTATTTAAAAAAAAAAACCACAACCCTGAATGTTACAAGCCGGTGGCCACCTCAACACTCACAACAGAGTGCAACACGAGAACCAAGGGCTACTACTTGAGCCTTATGATTTTCCTCCTCCACTACTGAGGGATGCCACACTACTGTGATCAACAGAAGTAATTTAAAATTCGTACTTCAAAAGTAAAGGAGTTATTTCTTGTTACGTTACAATCCTCATGTAATTTAGCTATGCATTCAGTATTACAACGTAAATTAATTACCAGCAATAAGCTATTTGAAACTAGTTACTTAAAAATAGTTACACCATTTTAGTGTGATATTTGTTTAATCCTTTTAAAATATTTGTATACTTACTGTTTTTAGGTTTTTAATATTGTTTTTTTAATGATGTAAGGCGCCTCGGATCTTTTTAAGGAGAAAGGCGGGGTAGAAATATTTTAAATACCCACCGGCCTGCCTGTCTGCATACCTACCTACCTATGTACATACATGCATGCATGCAGCATATGTGCACGGACACGCACACACACAGACATCTAAGCTTGCTGGTCATGGAAACCCACTGGGGGAGTGGAACTGGTAAAATTACCCCTTAAATACCTCACTTACCATGAAAGCCCTATCAGGGTTGCTGTAAGTCACTTCTGACTTGACAGAGCATAATTAAGTTTCTAAGCTATGGCACATTCTCCACATTGTCTAGAGAAGGCTGTACCGAGAGGCAGTATATACTGGATCCGAAGAACTGGTCAAATCAAATCTGTACCTCAAAATACTTCAAAAGATGCTCTGCATCAGCCCCAAGGCCTGTCTAGACGAGCATTCCATTTCCTACAGTGGTCTGACCAGGATGGGGAGCCCACAGGCCGCTCATAAACACCACAGCACATCCCAGAGAAGCTTGGATTTGTGTTTGTGTAACAGCCCCATGCCATGCCCCGTGGCCAATGGCTGTTGAAACCGACAAGGTCATCCAAAAGCAGCTTGCAGCATAGGGGTGGGAGTTTGTGGTTTGCTTGTTTGTTTAAAAGAGACGTCACAAATCCTACTGGGCATGCTTACAAAAACATGGCCCTCAGCCAGAATGCACAACTTGTTAGGTAAGGCAGGAGATTTGGGGCTGTGGGGGGGGGGGGGGGATCTTGAATTTTGCAGCTTGTGTTCAACAGATTAAATAGCATTGCAAACCTAACATTTGGTCTGTATGTTGAATAGCAGATTTTGACTCTTCTGCATCAAACATCTGCTACACAGCTGCAACTTCTGAACAAACATTTATGCTGGCATAAATATCTGTATCATATGAGCAAGTACATGAAATTTTAGTTTACACTTGGGACAATTTTAAGTACTTGATCTGGCATTTTTTTTTTTTAGCAGCATGGTCAAACAGATCAGTAGCATGCACATCATTTTTAAGTAACTAAAGATGACTATCTTTATTTGGTAGAGCATAATAAGTATCAAGACAGTTATTCCTTTCTAAATCACTACACTTCTGAATATTAAATAAAAGATGCAAGCACTAAAACAGAAGTTTCATTAGGTTTTGCTTTATTAATAGTTTAATCTGCAGAAGTGGAAACACTTTAACAGATTGTTGAAAGCTACTACCAGAATCAGTGGCAGAAATTAAAGATTTCACTCCTCAAAGGCACACTCTGTGACCATAATAAACTGATTTACAATTCAGCACATCTCTTCTGGAATGGATCTCGCAATGGAACCGATGACCTTCAGAGGTGGCGAGTCCCCCAACACTGGAGGCATTCAAGAGATATGTAGACCACCACGTGGCAGATAGCCTTTGATTTGATTTGCATTGAGCAGGAACTAGCTTAAGTTCCATTAACATCAGTTACTCTGCTTTAAATATGCCCAAAGCTGGATTCAGTCCTTAATGTCCAAGTCTTACGGAGTTTATTTTTATTGAATAGACTCCACTACTTGTACTTGTTCAAGTCACCCGGCTATCAGTGAAATCCTAATAAAATGGGATCAAGCTTACAATGGACTATATTGAGTTTGGCTTTATTTTAATTGCACCATGGTCCTCAAACCTGCCGTGTAAGGGCACTACTAAAATCTCCACAAACTGAGCTCTGAATCTCTAGAGGCTTTTGCTTACACTGAAAACGATAATCCCAGAAACTAGTGTCTGAATTTTCCTTTATAGAAGACCTCTTCTATTTGAATGCAGTCTCTGTCCAAAGAGCTGTTGAGTTCACGTTTGCACAAATTAAAAAAAAATCAGCAGAAGGGAGAGCCTTGAGAAGCTCTGTTAGAATCTGTACAGCAGACCGAGCAAACATGCATGTCACCATAGCCTTCTCACAATGTTAAGATGTAATGTAGTTCTCTTTATATTTCAGTCATCATTTCTATGCTCTGTAGACCACTCATTCATAGGGTCGCTATGTCAGAGGCAACTGGATGGCACATAACACAACAATTTCTACATTTCCATCAATACATGTAAATCTGACACAAATCTCTGCCCGCCCACCCATTTTTGGTGATGTACAAGTGGCCATCCCATCTTAATAAAGGTTATGATGTTAAATCCAGTCCCTTGTCAGATCAAGAGACTGAGAACACTCAGGAGCATACCATTAGTTTGATTAGTTCAGAAAGTAAAAGCTAATTTCTGAACACCCTTGCTTTGTGTGTTTAGCTAACATTCAACTCTAAGCAGAGTGGATAAAAATCAGTGTTTTTTTTTTAAAAAATCAACAATTTAAATCAAAATAATTGATTTTTTTAATTTAAAAAGTCAAAAATCCAATTTAAATCATTTCTTTGAATTGTGATTTGAATCAATCTGATTTAAATCAAATCCACTCTGACTCTGAGCAAGCAATTTGTTAACTCAATGGTTATTTTTTTGCTTCTGTTTGAGGCAAGCAAGGCATGAACATATGAATGAATTGGTGCATGTAAAATATAATACCAAAAACGTGATGAGCATATTAACAATCTCTAAAGACTAAAAAAAAAGTTTACAGTGGTACCTCGACTTGAGAACATCCCTACATAAGAACGATTCGAGTTAAGAACGGCTCCGTTCGCAAAAAGTTGCTTCGACTTGAGAACGGAGCCTCGACTTAAGAACCAAAAGAAGAAGAAAAAAACCTTTTTTGCCCTTTTTTGACCTAAGTTCACCTTAGGTCAAAAGACGAAAAAATAAAAAAAAATTCACCCCCAGTGGTAGATACGGATTAACTGGCTTTGCATTAGTTCCTATGGGAACTAATGCTTCGACTTAAGAACAGCGCCTCGACTTAAGAACGAAAAACAGCAGATACGGATTAAATGGTTTTCAATGCATTCCTATGGGAAATGGTGCTTCGATTTAAGAACGTTTTGACTTAAGAACGCAGTCCCAATACGGATTAAGTTCTTAAATCGAGGTACCACTGTACAACAAAAAGTTGTGGTTGAAGTTATACTTTCCAAAGCAAAGAAATTCAAATATAGATCCACACTGGCACATCAAGGCATCCTTTTTGTACCTTAACTTCCACCCCAAGTAAACACTATAGGATAATCCCACTAGCCATTCCACTTATACAGCGCAAGAATATCAGATTGGAAGAGTTGAAATGAAATAAATGACTTTGGTAGTATCAGCATCTACAAACAGCAAATTTGCAGAACAATCCTACCCAGTTACATAATCTTTCCCGATCCATATTTACAGGACAAAAGTCTCAGCATGGTTAGGGGGCTCAGTCCAAGTTAAACAGGTTTTTTTTTTCCTTCTTAGGGCAGCAAAGAGTGGAGCTCACCTCTCATGTTTACTGGGGCTAGAAATTAAGGTATGAAAAAAGTGTCTCAATATATCCATGTTTTGACTGAGAGAGGCTGGACTGTGGTCTGATTTTTTTCCCTTTTCTTTAGGGGATAGCTTCAATCATAAGCTTTTGTTTTGAACTGAAGTTTTTTTCCTCTCGGGGAATTTCTGCTGTTTGAAGCGGAAACATAGAAACATCAATATTGGGAAAAGAAAATCTGTCTTTACAACAACTTGAGGTAAGAGGAAAAAACTGGGGGGGGGGGGGAAACCCACCACTGTGTGAATAACAAAACAAACAGTCAATGGCAACATCAAACCTCAGACTTATTGTAAAAAACAAACCAACATCTTCCACCCAATCCTGGCTAGAAACTACAACCATTCACAAAGGAGGAGTAATTATTTATGCCCATTTCTTAAAAATACAGGCTCTGCTTACTACCATTTATGTGATACTCAAAACTTTTCTGTGGAGAAGTTTCACCAAAAATTAGCTCCATCCAAATAGATAGAAATCCAGAATTTTTAGTCCTCAATTTCCACTGTATAGTGTCCATTTTGGTAAAAGGCACAAATAGAGACCTCATGGCTATACTGAGAAGCAGAACTGCAGCATCAGTGAATAATGGCTGTAATAAGAAAGTTGCCAACAAGGGAAGAAAAGCATAGGAAATAAAAAATAAATAACTTTTAAATTTTAACCTCTTTTTTTCAGGGGGGGGGGGGTTTAGAGATAGCATGGAAACTGGCAATTGAACATGACTATACAATGGTCAGAACCACTATGTAATTTTTAGGCAGACAGCTAGACACTTGTGTTTAACATGGTGTTAGATGTCAGCTCCAATGAATTCAATTAACTTGGCCAAAGGTGATGGATGATGGGAACAATGATTCATCAATCTCCATAAAATCACAGGTTCCCCATCCATGATTCAGGGCACAGCTCATATGTGAACATAAGTAGCCTGCACAAGCAACACTAGAAACTACATATAGCTGGCCAAGCCACTAAATAGGAAAAGGGAAATTCACAAAATATTGGCCTGAATCCAGTGGGTAGTCCCAACAGGAGTAGACTCACTGGATTGATGAGGCAATTAAGTCAGTGGGTCTAAATTGGGTTGGAAACTTCTGGGAGTTGCATTGCACAAAAGTGACCTTTCCATGTTGTGTTTTTGCAGCACACTGAAAATGTATCGATATGGATCCCTGTGATACATCACATCACATGGTGCGGTCATCAATCTGCCTGCAAAGCTGAGTTACTCAATTCACCGTTTGGTGATGGTAGCTGCCTCTTTCCCTGTTTTTCAGGGTGTAAGCATCCTCTTGCCCCTTTGCCTTGTTTCAAAACAGAAGAAGAATTGAGAGCACACTGAAACCATAAAGACAAGCTGCACAGCCTTACCTTTGGTGGTTTAAATGGATAATCGGAGGAAAACGTAATGTCCAGAAAAAAGACGCCGCCTTCGTAAACAGAACCTGGAGGACCAAGGATAGTAGATCTCCATTCGTAAATGTTATCACCTTTAGGCCCAGCACTATTGAGATAAAGAGAAAGGAGGAGACAGGAAATGAGCAGGACGCTTTGTGAGCCTTTATGACTGTCATTACTCATTTCTCCCGCGTGAAGGACATCTGTTGCTTATATACAGCTTGGTGCTTTTTTATCTGCTTGCTGTGAATGAAGAAACAGCCCATCAACTCTGCTCCTGTCAATGTTTTCAACACAAGGGCCATCTTTGTCTTCTGTAATGTTTAACTGTGTAGCCTTTTGTCTGCTGCTAGTTCTGGTGCAGGAGGCACACAAGAGAGAGAGAGAGAGAGAGAGAAAGGAATAAAAGAACGGATGGGGGAGGGAATATGGCAAACGAAGGCAGAGTTAAGCATGCTTAAGACCATTCATCCTTCACATTGACATCCTCTTCTTCTTCCAAGGAGTTCTTGACCATGTACATGGGATTATCCCAATTTATCCACACAAGGCTATGAAACAGGTTAGCCTATGAGAGAGGGTCTGGCCTAAGGTACTCAATAACCTGCAAAGCAGAACTGGGATGTCAGCTAGGAAATGGGGAGGGGGGAATCAGTCAGTTCTGTTTGGATATTCAGCTAGAAAAATTAAAACTTAGAGGTCTTTGTCTCCAAATTCTCCAAATATGAAGAGATATGCAAACTGGAATAAGTTCCAAAAGGAAAATTCCCCTCAGTTGCACTGGCCAAATTCAACACTTACTGCTACAGAAGTATTAAAAGTGAAGAATTTTTCAAGAAAAAAAAGAGTAAGGTGGCAACTGTAGTTCTGCAGTAATTTGCTAAAAAAACAAAACAAAACCCTAAGGAAGTGGTCCCCAACATTGGGCCTCCAGATGTTCTTGGACTACAACTCCCAGAAGCCTTCACCCCCACCTCTGCTGGCCAGGATTTCTGGGAGTTGAAGTCCAAGAACATCTGGAGGCCTAAGGTTGGGGACCACTGCCCTAAGAGTTTCAAGGCCAGAATCCTACAGCCTTACAAGATCACGTTAAGGACAGCTGCACAAATCAATCTACATCATTAACAGGCCACCCACTATGTTCCTCATCTCTTGGTACAGCAAATGAGGGTGCAGCTGGTTGCATGTCTGGGCATGTGACAGATGGTGAGCAAAAGAGAGAAGCAAAAGAGTATTTGCATGACTACCCTCACACATACAGTTTTCACCAATAAGATTTTGGCCTTAATTAGGCAAAAGCCCTGGGCCAGGCAGATCAGCTCCAATTTCTCTGTTTGTTTTTCCATTCCACTGTGAAGAAACTTGTGGATTTGGGTCGATCAACACACACACAGACACAGACACAGACACACACAGACACACACAAAGAACTAGAAGAATATTCTCACATATCCTTCATTTAACCAGGGTCTTCCCAGTTCTAGCCCAACACCCTATCACCAGGGTGACAATCCGATGGCCATTCACCTTCCCCACTGAAGACAACCTGATCCTAAGTGGTGAACTGATGGGCATTATCTCGGCTGGAGAGCCACCCAAGGGTGCAGCCAAATGCTAACAAAGCTAATGGCTAAACTCCCTACCAATGCCTCTGGCCTGGAAAGGAAAATAACGTTCCCAGATAAGAAACGGAGAGTTTTCTTTATAGGGTAGCATTTCTTTCTGGATCCCACACTTTTCTGTTTTGCTCTGCGGTGGCCTGCTACGTATTTCCTTCTTGGGGTGCTCAGGCACTGGGCAGCTTGACCAAAGCAAGACGGGCCAGCTCTTCTCCTGGGAAGCACAGCGCAGAATCAAACTCCCAACCTCTGGCTCCACAGCCAGAGGCCTAACTCCGTGAGCTAGTTCCGAAACAAATAAACAAACCAAAAGCTGCTCCCTGCATGACCAAGATGACAACGTGGAGTCTTAACGTCAGCCAAGTAGGACTGCAAACTGAAGGAAACACCAACTCCCAACCATTAGGTAATATTATTGATTTGACTTTAATTGGGCTCCAATTGGCTCGGCCTAGTGTGTAAACAAAAATTTCACCCCAGTACCCTGATGGAGGACTCTCTCTCTCTCTCTCTCTCTCTCTCTCTCTCTCTCTCTCTGTGTTTTGCCTTGCTCTCTGCCAAATAGAAATGCGTAGTTTCAAAAGACAGCCATATGGGAGGGGAGGTGCATATTGCCTGAGTTTCTTTGTTTGAGGTGTGATATCTAATCAACAGCTACCTGAGCTGTGGTTTGAAAACCACACCTCCGATGCAGGCTGCGCTTTTTCTAACTCACCTGAGAAACAAGCCTGGCACAACTGTCTGCCGTGAATTTTGGGACTCTCGTTTATATAATTTCTCTGCACAACCGACAAGACAACGGTACGTGCCTGAGGAAGTGGACTTTGATCCATGAAAGCTTGCAGATTGTTTGATTTTTTTTTTAAGTGGTCAAATAAAGTCATCACCTGCCTCCTGCATTGCACAGTGAGCTAAGGGCAGGGATGTGGAGATCAAGAGATACAAGATGTGTGGGGAGGGGGCAGGAGGCAGCACTGGCTTTACTGGAGTTTCAACTACTTAAACAGGGGCCTTCCCTCCAAGCCATGGAGTCCCCTGCCCCATCTTAATCTCCTGGGGGAAGGGGGATAGCAGGGAGAAGAAGAGGCACAAAACTCACACCAAATAACACTTCCACAACATTCTGTTCTCCAGTTCTATGCTGTACATATTCAGCGGGTGGTCCCTTTGTGAACTGTTACAATATAAATGGAAACACATCTGGTAGTATTTCAAACCATCAACAGGGGACTTTTAATCCATGTTCCATTTACAATTGAGGTGATGCAGATAAATGTTTGGAGAATTACGACTGAGAAGAGACAAGAGGCTAGAAGACCTAAATATTTCACAGGCATCTCAGAAGTTTCTCTTTCTAAGTATTCTTCCTATCTTTGCCAAGGGATCAAAACAGTGTATATATACACATACAGCCACAACACACATACATGCAAAATTGGAGCAAAGTAGAAAATATTGAAAACCCTAGGGTTGGCCACCGGGTTTTCTAATTAACTTCTGACATTCATTAAACACACATTGCTTAATTAGCATGAGGGCTCAGAAGTCAGATTTCTCTGGAACAATTCAATTTTGGCACACACTTCCTTAATGGCCTTTTTATAGCTTAATGCAAAGGGTTATAGTGCTCCTATATCATCTGTCAGGTACCTTTCCTTCAAACACCTCTAATAGCGGGATGCAATTCAGTCCGTTTAATGAAACAGCTGAATTGACTTAGCAACATATTTCAACCCAATTAATCAGTCACAATTAAGGTTACAGCCGCCAGCCGTGTGCCAAACTACCCGGTAATCACTCAAAGAGTCTGAACAAGGGCATCTATCAATTACATTGTCGAACCTCTAAGATAAATAATTCCTAAGTTACTATTTACAATCATCTACCACATTATCATTAATGCCACTTAAAATTAGAAGGGTCGTTCAGCGAGGTGGGGAATCTACTGTACCTCTTCTGCTATCCTGGTCTTGTAAATGTAAAGGCTATGGCACAGAAACCTGGACTCTGGCCTAATACCAGACTTTTCCTAGGGGAGATAAATGGCAAGCCAGTGCTCTTCCCTGCTCCTTGCTTGTTGTGGATTTGACTGACTGGCAACCAACAAGAAACAGTCTTAGAAAATGCTGACAATGCAGTGCCCGCCCCCCGCCCCCAGGTCCAAAAACTAGTGCTTCAGTTATAGCAACACTACACAGACACCGCATAGTTTGGTACCTCTATGTACTTTGGAAAAGTGCTCTAGGAATCCTCCAGTGCTTCACCAAATTACGAATCCCAGGGTAAATTCTATGGTATGGTGGACCCGTAGAAGTGGAAATGGCAAAGAAGTGTGTCAACTAGCAGTGCAAGTGGCTTTAGAGTAGACACTGACCCACTGCTGTGAGTCTTCCTCTAAAATGTACTGCTAAAGCATTGGTGCTGCTTGTGTTCTGCTCCACATTCTCAGTCTATACAAAAAGCACGCAGAGGACTGGCCAGTGCCTTCCTTGAGCTGAACGTGCACCCTAGAATTCTTCACAACACACAGTTCGATGCCCTGCTGTGCCCCCCATTGATGGGCTTGATTCAGTGATCCACAGGGTCCCTTGCAGCTCTGCAGTTTTATGATTATTTATTACAACCACAATGCCAAAATGAGTCAGCCCTGTTGCTCCTTTCAGTGCATTGCCACTACAAAACATGCAAGTACATGTTCTTCCCCCTCCTACATTGCAGCTCCCGGAAGGATCCTTTCTTGTGGGCTGGTTTTGCATGCATTTTACAGGTCTCTGTGATGATGGTGGTGGACACTCTTATCCGGGTTCAACCAGAGGTGTCAGGAAGTGAACATGGGACCTTTTGCACGTAAAGCATGTGGTCTACCACAAAGGTACAGTTTCTCTTCCAAATAAATGCTATTTTTTTTCTTTTGTGTTTATAATTTTCTCTGTTCTGTGAAGCTCAAAACCAATTACAGATTCACAGACAGGATTCCTAAACTAAAATGGATTGATCAGGTCTCTTCTCAAGCAACTGAGAAACAATTTATCTTGGAAAAGCCAGCTAGAATAGGAATCCAGAGACCCTGTATCAAGCCAATGCAAAGAATAAGATGAATTGGATCCTGAGGTGCTGAAGGAAATCTCTTTTATTAAAAAGGCCAAATGTGTTTTGAGGTGGAAAGCTCTACCCTCCGGGATATCATCTCTCCTCTTTCTGTTCATTTGCTTCTCCCCTTAGTCAGAAAAAAACTAAGACTCAATCCATGCTTAGAATCCAGAGCAACTCAGTTCCTGGTGAAACAATTCTAAAAACACAACTATCAACACAGCCTGTGTGCTGGACTCTCCTACCCTCCCAGGGGTAGTCCAGCACTCCCTGTGCGATGGAACCATTTTGCGAAGAGGAAGCCATAAATAGCAGTGTAACCACACATTTCTCCTGTGGACCATTTAATATTAGTGTAATCCATCTCTGGAGTTTGCCGTATATTTTATTCAGGTCAGGCTAGCCTCTTTTTTCTGCCTCAGTGGTTAGACTTCTGGCTTCAGAGTTCTCCCTTGTTGTTTAGTTCTGTATTTCAGGGAATGGGTGTGCGTTTTGGCCACCAGATATTGTTGGATTCCAGCCCAAGACAGGATACTCAATGGCAAGAAAGCATGATGCCGGCATTCCATTTGTATTCCTTGGGCAGCTAGCAGATCTTCAGTAGCTGCTGGATTATGCCTCACATCATTCCTCACCACTTGCGATGCCACCTAAGGCTGATAGGGGTTGTAGTCCAACAACATCTGGAAGGGGCCAGGTTGCCCACTCCTGCACTGACCCTGTGTATCAACAGAACTGATACGTTAGCTCTCAGGATTCTATTTTAAAGCCTACACAATCTGTACCCTATATATAACAGGGTTTTTTGAGGGATAAACAAATGGGCCGCCAGCTTGGAAAAAATTGTTTTTTAAAAAAAGGAGAATTGGCACTCTCAGAACCCTCCAGCTCTTTTAAAACAACTCATATTTCTCTAACTTTGCTGTGCCACTGAGAAACATTTTTATAAGTTGACTTTTGTGTACATCCATTTTCTTTCCCTGGGGGGGGGGGGGGGTTCTCCTGTGGTACTTGCCTTTGGAGTGTGCGGAGCTTACCCGTTCCATCTTTATTTTATTTTATTTTTTAAATTTAATATACTGCCTATCTGGCTACAAGGCCACTCTGGACGGTTCACAACAACACAATACAACAATCACCACCTTAAATAATAACTATATAGACATCAAAACACTATAAAAAGCAATAAACATATACTAATCATTAAAATTAAAACTTAACAAATATAACGTAGAAAACATTTAGTAAAGTCTTCAAGATGGCAGAATCACAGGCTTAAAAGCTGGAAGAAACTCTGGGTTCTGTAGCTGGAATATTTTGGAAGGCCTGTCTGAATAGCCATGTTTTCAGCAGTCTCTTAAAAGTCGCCAGTGAATTGTTATGTTTATAATAACAAATAACTTGTTCTGCCTGAGCGAATACTTACTTACGCATTCAAAAATAGCACTGAACACACACTTATTCATAGGGTCCCTTCCATCTCTGCAGTTCGAAGATGATGAGGAAGATGACGATGACAGAAAGCATCTCTGGGATCAGGCGGTGCGTGGGTGGAATCTGACTTTCAGATGGGGTGGGGAATCCCCCCCCCCCCCCCAAAAAAAATATTTCAGGAGGGAGACTCTTCGTGCCAAAGAGAACCCTAGCCAACAGTCTAGCTAAGCCTGAGGAGATGCCGGGAGTGTGGAGTGCTCCTTGCTTGTCAGGGAGGGGAAGGACAGAACACCCACTCCTCTATTCCCAACCCACCCCCTTCATATTTGGGCCTTGGAGAGGCCTTACGTGGCCCACAGGCTACATTTGGCTCACCTCTGCTCTACACAGCAGATGCTTCTGTAACTGTACTAACACAGTAAATGGTGTAAAACATATAGAATGCTGCATGACCAGGGGGTTTCCTGGTCTATGAGTCAGTCTTATCACTCAGGATTCCTGGAGTGGCTTCTAGGGATGAGGCGCTTAAGAAAGCTCTAAAGAAAGTACAATCACAATCTCAATCTCTCTCTCTCTCTCTGGAAAACAGCATGCAACTAGATTCCTAGCAGTTGGACTGGACTGAAATATTTAGGTGCTCTAAAATGCTGCTAATAAAACCGCAGCTCTTCTGTTTAGTGCAGGACGGTGAAGCTGGGTGTCAATGACTGGCCTACAACCAAGGCACGCAAAGGGAAAGAAGGTGTCTCCTTACAACGATGACTTTGGCAGAGAAAATGTATGGGTTGGATGCCGCTCCCGTTCTACCAGCAGCAGCAGTGCTCCCCATAGAATACTCCTGCTGGCAGAAGGAGAAAGACAGCAATCTTTACTGTTTCCTTCTTCCTCTACTTCTCTTCTCTCCCCACTCCCACCATACACTGTTGTGAATGTTCCCAAATGCTCCAGAGCAGATGGGGGGGGGGGGAGAGAGGACAGTAGGGGGACGTGGGGAAAATGGCGTCCTCCCTTATTCCACCCTTCCTACCGTGAAAATCTTTTCCTGGATCTAATCTAAACAGTATTCAAAACCTAAGGTGAAAAGAAGTTATCCTTTTTTTTTTTTTGGACTACAATTCCCAGAATTCACAGATGAGAGTTGCCAGCTCAAGAATTAGCTTTTCTGACCCATATTAAAAACAATTAGCTATACTGCAGGCTGCACTGGTAGGCTCTTGAGCATGGTGCACATTTGAAAATGTGCAGAAATCACATTTGTCCCCAGAATGCCTTAAGAGACTGAGAATCACCATGTTAGATCTGCACCGTTTTAAAAAGGCCTTTGATTTTCACACACACACACACACCAGGTTACCTTGCAATAGTCCTATTGAATGTGTGCCACTTGTATTTCATATCTCATAATTAGACTTAAAACCAAAGAACATTTTACTGTCACATAATAGGCAGATTAGGAGAACCCAAAACGAAAAGCGAGAACGTGCAGTTATGATGATGAAGTCCTGCCCGGACTCACAAAACAGTAATCGTTTGGATAAATGTGACCTTCCAAGATGGGGGAGATGACTGCTGACTGAATTCTACTTCATTGGGGTGAGAGTGAAAATGCCCCCAAGCAGGATGAATAAACATAAATGAGTTTTTATATGTATCAAATTGATTTAAATCACAATTTTGATTTAAGAAATCAATGGTTTTTAAAATTTAAACAGTCAGAACAATCAGATTTTTTAAATTCAAATCATAATTTAAATCAATTCAATTTCAATCAAATCTACCCTGCTCCCAAGTCACTCGCAAATGGTATGTTATCACGACTGCACACTAGCCGCCTGTTCAAAGGTTAAGAGAGTGGGACAGGATCTCCCTCACCATCCACAAGCCCATAACTGCAGCAAGCTGTCACTGCATGACACATACTTCAGAAAAAATTTAGCCGGTTCTCTTCATTTTCCACATAGAAAAACCACACAGTTTAAATTGCCCCTCAGGTATAAAACATTTCTCAGGCTGCTAATACAAGCTGGAGCCCACAGATGGCATGCAGGGCTCTCCTGCAACTTCCAATGAATGCTGAGCAGAGATGTAAAATTTCTGAAAATTTCCATTTTTTCCCATAATTTCCCCCCCGTCTTTTTTTCCAGAAAAAATTGAAATTTTCAGAAACGTTACATCTCCAGAGAGAACTTCTGAGTACATAAAGTCTCAGAAGTCTTTCATTAAGGTTTTCATGTTATATAAATTGAATACCATGTCACAGACATTATTTATCATTGTAAAAGGACATACTCCACATTCCATTTTTATTTCAATTTTATTTCAGCTTTCAGGAAAAACGGAAAGAAAACCCCTGTTTTTTTAATCCATTTTTTCCAGGCCTTCCCATCTTTAGTGGTGAGTACCCTAACACTGTCAGCAAAATTAGTGGGAATGTCTGAATGAGTATCCAGATGGCTGGATAGCTCAGTGTTTTAGGTTTCCGGCTGCAGAGCCAGAAGCTAGGAGTTCAATTCCCCACTGGGCCTCTTGCGAGGAGAGCTCGCCTATGGGGCCTTGGGCAAGCTGCACAGTCCCACCGAGCACCGAGACAAAGGAAATTGGAAACCACCTCTGAGCATTCTCTTCCTAGAAAATCCTGATGCCATAAATCAGAATTGACCTGATGGCACATGATTTGAATTGACTTCACAGCACACGTGAGTGTGATTATTCCCAACCCAGGTCCTGCTCACTGCCAGTCTAGCCACAGTCCTTGGCATGCATTCGCCAACTGATCTCTCCACCCTACCTACACATTCAGACACAAACTCAAATGAACTAAATCAACTTGCTGGCTCAACGTTCTTTGGAAACATGTGGCTCCCACTTTCCCCAAACATACACTAGAACTGAGGAGCCTGATGCACCAGGGAACAGTCACGTGCAGGCAAATACTACCCAGAGGAGCTGCTGGCTTCTCTCTGGTAAGCCTTCTCAAATATTATAACCATGGGGATATGTTTCATGAAACAGACAGCAATTTAACTGCCAATTTACTAAGGAACTATTTCTGCTTGGTGGGAAAAAATGCAACGTATGCACACACAGCAAGAGTAAAAGGCGTGTCTCACCCATGGGCTCCAACATGAGGAATCTATGATGGTAGCCATGTAAGGAATGATGCTTCCCCCCCCCCCCCCCAATGAAATCTACAGGCTGATGTTGTCTCTGGAGTTTAGCCCAACCACAGACTCAGCTACATGTTACGTTGTCAAGGAAGAATTCTGGGAGGGAACTCTGCTGGTGTCACCCCTCTAATCTAAGCCAAGAAAATGGTTGGAAAAGTAAGAAGAAAATGAGATATTTTGGGACATGCCAGCAACCCCAGTTGTCTCCTTATGACAACATCAACGTTACAGCAGCAAGGGAAAACGCCGAAGGTACATGCATGCAAAAGAGAACAACAAGAATAAAACTGCAAAAAGCCCCCCAACACCTTATTTCAAATAAGCTTTTTAAAAATATATATGATAAAGCTCTCCCGCAGCCGCAGTCTTTCCTTACAGTTGTTTATCATTTCTTTCTTTCTTTAAATTATTTATATGCTGCCTTTCTCCCTACAGGGGACTCAAGGCAGCTCACAACAGGTAAAATAAGACATTTTAAAAGATGATATAAATATCACCATTAAAAAACAATTAAACATCCATTAAGATTAAAACAATCAAGTATAAAACCAATTGAAAAACATTTAAAACCTATTAAGTGAAAAACCAGCATTCCTGAGATAACTTACTGCATAAAGGCCTGCCTGAAGAGGAAGGTCTTTGCCTGATGATGGCAGGACAAGAGAGGGGGGGCCAACCTGGCTTATCAGGGCAGTGCATTCCAAAGCCTGGGAGCCACCACTGAGAAGGCCCTCTCTCGTGTCCCCACCAAACGAGCTCGGGAAGGTGGTGGAACCGGGAGAACGGCCTCCCAAAAATAACTTAAAAGCCAAGAAGACTCATATGGGGTGATATGATCCTTCAAATAGTTGGCTTAGTTTATCAGCCCCCTTTGCTGGCTTGAAAAATACTGAGGAAAACATGAGCACATGGCAGATTCTGGAAGCTATCAAGGTCTCAAAACAGCTCGCCAGGCTAGGGAGCTGGGTCTGCAAGCCACCATTAACATTTCTCAGAATGCCTTGGGCCAACACTACACTGGGAGCTCTGAAGATTGAAATATCAGCTTCCTGTCATCCTTGGGGAACCACGATGCTCACCCAAGTAACCAAACAAGCAACCCATGTAGACTGGCTAAATATGGATTCTTCACAGTACCTATATATTCTTACAACACTACAGTATATCACTTTCAATATCCAATCATTGCAGAGTCCATTCTGCCCAAGAAGCGACAGCCTGAGAAAAATCAGCAATTTGAGAGGAATGGTCAAGAATGGAGCAAAATAAAATAAGATTCAAAAGACAAAAAAGGCGGGTCATAGCAGACCAGGTGTCCCAAAAGAGAGGTTTCTCATCAATCCTATTTTGCTACTGCAGTGGGAACAACCTACAGTGCCCCATCTCTTGGGGTCAGAGATGAGAAAAGTTACTGCTTTCAAACTACAACTCTCAGAATACCTCAGAAAGTGGCAATACTGGCTGAGGTCTTGTGGCTGCTCTACTCCACAGCGGTAACATTTCCTATCCTTGAGTGAGGTCCAACAAGGCCTTCACTAACTAGGTTTATACGAGAGTGCAAAGGCTTCTAAAGCCTTCAGTGAAGCTCCTAAGGGGTGCTCAGACCCCTAACCCCTCTGCTGTTTAGAAATCCTCATCTTTTTTCATAGAGATGAAGAGTTGAAAAGATAGCTTTCCATTTCCTTCCTATGAGGAAACAGAATTACTGGGACGTGTGTGTGTCTTCAGCAGCTTAGCTGCATCACCTACGGCTCTCAGGCCCAAAATGCTGACCATTTCTGGCTTCTGTTCCAGGGATAAGTCCCAGAGGCCTTTGCCATTTGTTGTTTTCTCTGCAGACTGACCAACGTGGACAATATTCTTTAAAGCAGCCATTCTCAATGGGGAACATTGGGCCCTCTGGGGGCCCCTGGCACATTTGGCACACAGACTGGCAACAATGCTCCACACGCCACCTTATAAAGTTTGCTGTGTGACTTATACAATCCTGATTCAGCCTGTTTTTCTTTCATATTGTGTTTATGGCTGTGGCCAAAAAAGAAAAAAAGAAAAAGGATGAGAATGGCTGCTTTCAAAAGCATCACACTAAACTAACTGCTACATAGTACATTATGTGGGTGTCGCCAGAAACATACACATACATACACATAATGGTTAACACTTTCTGCAGTCCCGGCACTATAAGCCAAACAGCTAACCCATTGCTAGGTAATGGACAGCATGTGTAAGCCACCCAAAGTTTGTCTGGACACTGGGTCTAATAAACTGCTTTCCAAAACACATATAGCAAAAGTGCATGTTTAAGAAGCTAGATTTCAAACACTAGCGTTACAAAAATGTCCGACTTCCGGCAGTTTTTTAAAATTATCACATTTAACCATTTTTCTTTATACAGCAGGCACTTTCTATTTAACTTGCAACTCTACCACCAGCCAAACAGGATTATTCAGTATTTCTGAATCATTCATAACAAAAGCCAGCACACAGGAGTGCCGTCAGCTTATACTGCCGTGCTTGTACATGCTATTAAGCCCAAATAGCCAAGGGGTGGGTGGGATCCTAGTTCTTTCATTTTTTTTTAAATTTATCTGTTGTTCTTCCAGGTGCTGCTTTTTGTAGTCGTTTTCAAAAAAATAAGTAGCACAAGACTCTGCAGAGCACATTAGAAAAGCTCCTAAGATATAGCTGTGGGGGGGGGGGGGGAGCTCTCAACCCTGCAGTTTTCTTCATTTGCAAGCACGAAACCATTAGATATTTGACAGATCAGCAATAATTTGGTTCAGTTTAACATTAGCTAGTGAGCGACCAAAAGCCATGTTCTTTTAGGGAAGGCACTTGTCGCTATCCATCGAGCCTGATTTTTACACCAGTAATCGAGTCTATTCTTACATTCCAAGACTGCCGTTCAGAGTCATTACGGTCCTCCAAGTGGCATATGAAGCTCAGGTAATTACTGTGTTTCCCCTAAACCCACCATGGGGCACACTTCCTGCTGCTGCCCCGTTGCCAAAGCTTGCCAGTGACTTGCCATAAAACAAGCTACAAGGGGAGCTATAGAAAGAGAAGTGTGTATATTTGTGTGTGTGTGTGAGAGAGAGAGAGACAGAGAGAAGAATCCTCCTGAAATTTCTCCAAACAAGATGTTTTACTCCCATGATGCCCCCCCTCATTCCCAATACAGTATTTTATTAGTTGCTGGGATTCATTAAGCATCGACCATTTCAGGTTGGTCCACCCCTGCTTTCCTCATTTCTTTCTTAGAAATTTACAAGAGATTGAGAGGGCACAGCTATTAACACCCCCACTTGTCTTCCATTACCACAGTCCCGCCTAGCTCTGGTGCTGTGAGGCAACCGGAAAACAAAAACAAAAAGTCTTGAGTGTCATTATCAGTAAGGCCTCACCCTCCCGCCCCCTGACACTCAGGGACATGCCACATGTCAACCACTTCACTTAGTGACACAACTGTGCAGCCTTACAGTCCCCCAAATGCCCACTCATTCATATAGCACAAATGAAGTGTCACAGAGAGACACAAACATCAGTCTGCTGGAAAAACCCAAATGCGGATACTTCCAGAATCACCTTGTACTATTAACCAAAGTAAGGAGGGAGCAAATGGAGCCTTGTTTTACAGCGAGTGGCTCCTGGCTATTACTGGACATGTACCCAGAGATGAGAAACGCTAAGTCTTCCTTTCTTTCTTGGATTATGGCCCAAATTACTTTAAATTAACAAGCTGCCACTCACAGGCTTCATCACATGTCCCTTGCACAACCCGGCTCATAATGACAAACGGGAACAGCAACTCATTAATTAGTGGCAAGTCACTGCTGCAATCTAGCCAATCATACTTATTGCTGGTGTAAATACTCCGTAGAATTCTAGAGTATAACTCCTGGTGGGTGGGTGGGGGCTGTACCCAAATCTACATGCCTCTAGAATATTAATGTTAGACATTCACCCAGAGTTATTGACTGCCATGGGAATTGTAGCTCCCAAGAAAGATGTAGTGGTTGTAGTGGTTGGAGCAGGGTTGAAAATGCCCAGGTTCATGTCCCTACTCAACTATGGACCCCATGCTGCAACCTTGGATGCAACATGATCTCACAACCTAACCTAGAATAAAGGGTTGTTGTGCAGATAAAAGAGCGGAGGGCCATGTATGCCACATTAATTTTGAAGGGAACACCGGTTTATAAATGGCTGGAGTGCTATCTTTATGAGGCCCAGAGAACCCTGGATATATTGGGCACACATGAGAGAGTTCTAAGCCTGGTTGTTGTAGGTTTTTTGGAGTGTTTGGCCGTGTTCTGGAGGTTTTTCTTCCTAACGTTTTGCCAGTCTCTGTGGCTGGCATCTTCCGAGGACAGGAGTTAGAACTCTGTCTGTGTTCTGGTGTAGTGTGTGGAAAAGCCTTCGAGAATACAGTTCTAAGCCTACTTGGACCCAGCCACATACATCAGTTCCTGTCAACTTCTTTATTTACCCATTTCATTTCAGTCCCATCTTTCCTGTAATTCAGAAACACAAAGTGTCATACAAAGCAGTGGCAGTGGAGACACAGTTGTTAAATTATAATATTCAATTAAGCACACAATAAAATTAAAAGCGCATTAACCTGAATCAAGTTTTAAAAATACATACATTAAAGGGTTTTTTTTTTACTACAGTGCATCATCTCTCCCTGAAAACTCCCTTTTTGAAAAGACCCCAAGATTTTTTAAAGCTTCCCCCAAAGAGAACCGTCTGTCCGTCCGTATGTATGTATAGCATTTGTTCATTACCTTTCTCTACTGCAGGACTCTCAGACCTTTGCCCGCCAACAGATGGGCAGTAGGGAGGGGGGCCAACATGGCTTCTCGAGGGAGGGCCTTCCACAACCCGGGAGCAGCCACAGAGAAGGCCCTCTCTCAAGTTATTACCAAACACATCTGTGAGGGTGGTGGGTTTGAGAAAAGGGCCTCTTCTTCCTCATAAAGCTCATACGAGGAAAAGCAGTCCTTCAAATAACCTTCAAAGGTATGTAGGGCTTTGTTTGCCACCATCAGCTGTTTGAACTGGACCCAGATATGGAGTGGTAGCTGGTGGACCAGTTGCAGCATGGAACTTGCATCCTCTCTCTGTAATCTGCCTCAGTCAATAGGCCACCGTACCTAGTACTAAACAGAAAAGTAGCAGAATGAGCCCCGCTCATGCTGGCAGAGGTGCTGGATGTAGGGTGATCTCCAATTCCTTCTTTACAGAACAAATGCACCACATAATAATTTAAGGAGCAGGGAATTAGGATTCTAAATCTTTCAAAACACTCACGATCCCATAGCTTCTAATAATGTCGGTATGCACTATATGCAACAAGGTTTACTTAAAATCCAGGTTTTCATTGTATTGATGAAAGGCTGAATGCAGTGATCAAAATGACTGCTTTTGAGAAAGAAGAATTTCGCACTTGACCAATACATGGCCTCCTTGTAGACTTCAAAATACATACAGAGCAGCAGCAACAACAAAAACCACCCACTTGCAAGCAATCTTGTCTGAAAAATATTTATGACGTTGTTAGGGGAACTACTGTCTGCTTTTACAATCCCCACTGCTGGTCTTTCCTTTGGCCAGAGGAGTGATGCTGTAAAATGGACAGCCTTGAGTTCATACACCCCCTGGAGCCCAGACAGGATGCAGGCATCAGTCCAGGGCCAACAGCTCAGCAGCAAAGCATCTGTTTTGCACACAGAAGTTCCTAGATTCAATACACTGCAAACCCATGTTAGTCTAGTTGGCACTCCTGCCTGCAGCCTTTAGAAAGCTGTTCTCAGGCACCACTGACTAACATGGGCTAGATGGACCAAACGTATAAGGCAGCTTCCTGTGTTCTTAATTCCGGATATTATCAATGAAGTTAACAGGATCTACAAAGAAGTGATGCAGAGGAACTTTCTCTAGCACGAGACACTCTAAACCAGGGGTCCCCAACCTTTTTAACCCCGTGGACCGGCTGCGGAAGGTGGGGCACCCCCCATGCTCGTGCGCATGTGCGCTTGTGCGAAGGAGCGGGAGGGTGCTCATGTGGGCGCTTGTACGCATGAGCAAATGGCAGCGCAGCGCTCGTGTGGGCGCTCGCTCGTGCACATGCGCAAACGGCGGTGCAGCGCTCGGGGTGGGCACTCTCTCGTGCGCATGTGCAAAGGGGTGGGGGAGTGCTTGTGCAGGCGCTAGTGCGCGCAGGCGCAAAACAGCTGTGCGGGGGTAAGTGCGTGCAGAAGGGGGAGGCAGGAGGTCTGTCTCCGCGGCCCGGTCCGGCTCAGGCCACGGGCCGGCACCGGGCCGCGGACTGGGGGTTGGGGACCTCTGCTCTAAACCATACTGGGCCTGGTGGACAAATTGGCCAACCTAGCACGAGATCATGTCCTAGGTTTCCACAGCACTGAATGGAAAGGCAGGGCTGTCAGATGGAGGCAGTGGGGTCTGGAACCTCCCTCATCTCCTCCCCTTTGTGGGCAGAGGGGCAATGTGTGTGGGGAGTTGGCTTCTGAGAAGTGCACCCAAAAGCAATGGTCTCTAGCATCTGACCTAGGCACAGCAGCATGACCCAGAGCAGTCCACCATTCCTCATCCTTATCTCAGCGCTTCCCATGTTACTTTCTAGACTGCAATTCCCAGAATCACCAGGCTCTGGCATATTTATGAATGCAACTTCATCTATCCAAACTATAGGAGCCCAATCACTCCCTGTTACATATGCGCAAATTAGATGCATGATTAAGAACAGTTATTCAATAAACACCCACGCTGTTTTAGAGTGACACTGCCAAAGAGATCACTAGCCATGCTATACCATACAAGTTCTTTCACAATACCCAGCTGTTAGCAGCTCAAATCCCAGGTCTCAGGATGCTTCCTCAAATTGCTTTCCTTTGGCACAGCCCCATTAATTCTTACTGAATTCTTCTGAGCTAATAAGTCTCATTCAAGGAGCACAAATGAACTGTGGTTACAACAGTTTTCTGAATTCCATGGAAAGCAATGGACTCAAAAGACAAAGCGCCTAGAAGTGATTCCACTGAGAAGGATCAAAATCATTAACCACAATGCGTTCCTGGCATTGTTGCTATTTCAGAGTTCTTTTGCCTGGCACATAAAATGCAAAGCACTTCTGCTGCCGCTGTAAGGCCGTGTGCTTATGATTCCTTGGCTTACAGCAAAACTGCGTATATACCCCTGTTATTGTTTTAATACATTCATTTCAAACAACTTGTACGTTTGCAGATTTTTCAAGTGAGTGAGTGGGGAGCCAGTTATGAAACCAATGGGGAATGGACGGCTATGAGGCACTTACAACAATGGGATGAAATCATTCTGCAGGCCGGCTTCTTGGAAGCCAATCTGGCCACTTAGGAGGAAAGTGACACGGATCCAAAAGGCTGTGTGGATTCCTCCCTCCCTGATGCTGCATCACACAGCGCTCTTGAAATTCCCCTCCGTTTCGGAAGTGCTGTACTACAGCCGTGTAAATAAGCTCACAGAAGTGACTAGCATGCCAAAATAAATAAATAAACAGCAGACCAAGAAGCTATTAGCTTGGATTTTCACCCTGATCCTGAGGAACTGGCTTTCTGTCCTCTATGGCCAGCAGGATACCTAGGCAGGCTGAAGGAGAGGAACACTATTCTGGACCCTCCTTTGACCTCACGCCTACCCATTTGGTCATCTTTGTTGAGTTTTTTCAATACAAGCTTGGTTTACTGTGTGGGTGCAGGAGGCCTCTGCTTGAGAAACATTTATTGTTGCTGCTGCTGTTATGTGCCACCAAGTTGCCTCTGACTTAGGGCGACCCTAGGAATGAGCGCTCTCAAAAACGCCCAGTCCTTAACAGTCCTGTTCAGCTCTTGCAGACTCAAGCCTGTGGATTTCTTTAGGGCAGTGGTCCCCAACCTTTTTGAAACTGCGGACTGGTTGGGGGGGTGGGGTCCATTTGCAGGGGGGGCAGGGGCACTCCCTGCACTCACGGGTGGGTGTGGCATGTTCGCGGGTGGGCATGGCATGTTTACGGATGGGCGTGGTGCGCTTGCGCGCATGGGCATGGTGCAATAGCGGGTGAGTGGGGTGCGCACGCATGCACACACATGCACCACGCCCACCCGCAAGCGCGCCATGGCTATCCACAAACGCACCTGCTCACCCGCATGAGCGCGCCACGGCCACCATGCGTGTAGGCGAGGGACGGGAGATCTGTCTCCGCGGCCCAGTCCTGCGAAGCCCACAGACCGGCACTGGGCCGCGGACCAGGAGTTGGGGGACCCCTGCTTTAGGGAGTCAAGCCCATCTCATATTTTATCTTCCTCTTTTCCTGCTGCCTTCCCAGCACTATTGTCTTTTCCTGCCTTCTCATGATGTGCCCGTAGTTGGACAGATTCAGCTTCAACATTTTTGCCTCCAAAGATAGTTCAGGCTTGATTTGGTCTAGGACCCACTTGTTTGTCTTTCTGGCAGACCAGGGTATCCTCAAAGCAATCCTCCAGCACACATTTCAAATGAGTCAATTTTTTTTCCTGTCAGGTTTCTTAACTGCCCAGCTTTCACACCCATACATGGTGATTAGAAGTGCTACAAAATGTGTTGCATTTCAGCCAAGTCCTCTTACTCTGTATTCTTAGCAAGGAAACAGGTGCTGCAATGGAGATGGGAGAGAGATTCCTACATGGGCCATATGGCAGGGATCCTCTTTTCCTATTCCTACAAAAACAGGCCGGAGAGGAGCTGTTTCTGAGTATGATGTTGAAAACTCAAAACAGAAACTACCGTATTTTTCCGTGTATAAAACAACACTTTTTCCTAAAATAATTAGAGGAAAAATTGAGGGTCGTTTTGTACACGAAAGTAAGGAGGGGGGGAGGGCTCAAACCGCTTTGATCCCTGCTTTCCCCCTCCACATTTTGCAACGGAAGTGTAGGGGGAAAGCGATTCCTGCAAAAAGTGTAGGGGAAAAACAGATTTTGCAAAAAAAAGTGGAGGGGGAAAGCAGCTTTTTGCAAAGAAAGTGTAGAGGGAAAGCACTTTCCTCGCAAGAAAGTGGAGGGGG
The DNA here is from genome assembly GCA_037013535.1 of Intellagama lesueurii. NCBI lineage: Eukaryota > Metazoa > Chordata > Lepidosauria > Squamata > Agamidae > Intellagama > Intellagama lesueurii. The sequence goes on along the minus strand of JBAJHW010000001.1, from coordinate 158,553,578 downwards.
AAAGCAGGAATCAAAGCACTTTGATCCCTGCCTTCCCCCTCCACTTTCTTGCAATGAAAGAAATTTTGGGTTAGAAAAGTGTGTGTGGGGGTCTTATAAAGTGGGGGGGGTCTTATACATGGGGGCATCTTATACACGGAAAAAATACAGTAAGTTGGGTGTCTTGAGTCCCTGACCTTATGGTTGATGCTGGATTCCAACTTTCCTTAGTCACAGCTCATATAGCCTGTGGCTAGAGATTATGGGAATTGTTGGCCAGCAACACATGGAAGACCTGAGGTTCTCCACCCAGGTCTCCTAAGGCTTGGGTCCTAACTAAGCACCCAAGAACAGAAGAGCTCTTCCAGTTCATAGATAATGCCACGGTCCAAGAAAGGATTCTGCTGGCAGGAAGGAGTCAGGTGGCCATTTTCTCCATGTTCTCCCTTCACCCCGCAGGGCCCGCATTATTTCAGAGAGTTTCCTCAGCCCTCCAGACTGGATATTTGAGAGAAGCTTCAAAGGGAATCTCTGAAAATAACCTCTCCATTCTTCTACTGCTGTCTTGGAACCCAGGATCCAGGCTACATTTTGTGGAAGTTGCTCAAGCAGTTATTAATTTTTCTGTAACCACATATGCTGAAGCATGCTGCTGCCTGGAGAGTGGGGGGGGGGGGAGATCTCTCTCTCTCTCTCTCTCGTTTTTAAGTAACATCAACATACCCAGCACTGGTGAAGACTACAGATGCCTTTCCTACAAAGCCAGATGTGTACTTCTCATTACAACCCCTGCCATGAGATTTTTAGATGCCAAATGCATATTTTTTTGCCTCTCTTAATACAAATGGAATCCTGTGTCAGCATAACATAAATGCATCTCCCATGTTCTTTCAAGTTCAATTCATCTCCACATTGAAGATCAAGCGTGGGGAAAACACAGAGGAACTAAATAATCAAAACCAAAATAATATGGAGGCAGTAAAACAGAGTAATCATTACACTTGATGGTTTCTCTAAGGCTTACCAGAAAGAGGTTAAAAGAGCACAGATCACTATTTACAACAAAGCTGTCGGCTGCGATCACAGGAAAAAGGCAGAGATTTGTCCCCATGTTCCCACAAAGCAAATACAGGACTCTGCTAATCGATGGGGTCTGACACGTATGTGGTCCAAGCCAGCCAGATGTTCAGCAATTTTAAGAGAAGCTGACCAGTCTTCAGCTTTGACTCATCTTTAAAAGAATGGCTATTCGTGTGTAAACCTCTGTCAGGTGCTGACTTCTTTTCAAATAAGCAACTGATTAATTTGATTTAATTGCATTGTTTAATCTTTTCAAAAAATGTTTCTGATCCTGCAGCCGCTTTTAGCCTTCTGAAAAAGCATTTTAAAGATTGAGAACAGTCACCCAGCTAAAATAGGTCTATTGACTCATTGAGATTTACTTCAGAGTTGATTTACCATACAGAAATTCATTTAGAGGGTCTCCTCTTATTTGGGACAAGCAATAGGACACCGGCCGCCATCTCACCACCTCCTGCTCCTTCTGCTTCCTCCTACGTTTCTGATATTCTGTAACCTATTATAAATGCTCTCTTCTCGGGACTGAACTGGAGCAAACATTTCTCAAATAAAGAACTTCTGCCAACTTCTGAGTCCATTTGTGTGACCACACACTTAGGACAACTACCAGCATTCCATCATATATATATGCCTGACCTTCCAAAATGTCAATTTTTTTTAGCTCAGTCTTTTTAAAAAAAATATTTACAAATCACACTTTATACCAGCTTTTCCCAACCTAGATGCCTACATTTCCCTACATAATCCTTACTGGCTACACTAGCTGGCAGTGGGATTTGTAGCCCAAAATATATAGAGGGCACCAGGTAGAGGATGACTGTTTTGGACAGTAAATCCAATACTATTTATGTCCTGCAAGTTGGCACTTCAAGCTTTTATCAACATTTTTACTTGGGAGTGACCATCAGTGTCAAAAAGAAGAATGGAGGATAAGTGTCTCAAAAGTGATCAGCTGACCGCTCCTGGAAACAGAATGGTAGACTAAACTGAACATTCGTCTGATGTAGTGGGACTATTCTTGAGCTCTTAAAAATTATCCAACGTGGTGTTTAAACCTCTCAAGTGAATAATCTCTCTAGTTATGTGGGTTTAATGCATTTGTAATAGTCTAACTGCCTTCACTGGCTCCTCTTTCAAAATATGACATTATAGAAACAAAACTTATTTATTTATTTGATTCACATACTGCCCATCTAGCCAATTGCTACTCTGGGCGATGTACAACAGAAAATATCAAACATAAATTATGGAATAGCTACAAACACTAGACCCTGGACATGGCACAAACAGAGAAACAGCAAGACAGGCAACAATAACCATTCCCAATTGTAGATTCCTTTGTCCACTAACCTGGCTATTCGGGGAGAAACCTCCGCAAAAGCTTCTCTGAACAGCTCGTTTTTAAGAGCCTTTTGAATGTGTGAAGGGAGAGTGCCTGCCATAACTCCTGCAGGAGAGCGTTCCACAAAGAAGGCACCACTGTTGAGAAAGCCCTGTTTCTGGTTGCTGTTTTCTGGGCTTCTCGAGGTGTCAATACCCGCAGGCATGAGAGATCTGCGAGGATCAGGTTAGGCAAGCAGCCGAACTTGGGAGAAGACGTTCAGACAATGGTAGTATTTTTGTAGGTCTCCTAATGGAAGCTTCTATTGGCAGAGGCAAATAAAATGGATCTCTTGCTTTGCTCACAATCTGAACAAGAATGGATAAAAGTGCAAGAATGCCACTTTGGATTCCACCAACAGGATAATACATTAAGCAACCACTGTATCTTTTGTAAAAGAAATTGTTGAGGGTGAAAGGTAGATGGCATTATAGTCAGAATCTTACATCACCGTGTCTCTGTATAAATGGATAAGAATTAAAGGACATTGTACAACAGCGCACAAGCGGTCTTTCACTCAATAATCAAATTTCCATTCTTCTTTTCTCACCTGCATTCTTCAAATTTGTTCTGAGATACCCTGACCCACGGCAGATTGGGGGAGTAGAGGAATGAAAGCTGTGAGGATCCATTTCCACCCCTGAACAGGACCAGAGAACCAGCGGATCCTTGAAGAGATGGATCCTTAGTGTGGAAAGCACAACTTTCTTTGGCACAAAAACAATGGGTTGGATCACATTTAGAGATGGGCATGAACCAAGGTTTGTAGATTTGTGCCAGTTTGTGTCGGATGTTCCCTTCCCCTGCCTCCCCAGCTGGATGCCCCATTCACCGGCCGGTGCACACTCCTCTCCTCCTTCTCTTTGGCTGTTCGACTAGTCTCTAGCAGGAGCACAGGCTGCCCTGCCCCACCTCCTTGGCTGATCGCCCACACAGACAAAGAGGCAGGAGAGGCAAACCCATGCTCCTTCCAGGGACTGGTTGAACAGCCAAAGATGAGGAGGAGAGGAGCGTGGTCCAACTGGTGAGTGGGTCATTGGCAGGCAAGTTGGGGGAAGCGAAAACATGACACCAAGGTTCATGCCCGTCTCTAATCGTGTTTCTGAATCAACCCATTAGGTATTGCCTGGGAGCTATGCCTTCTCTCTGGGAACACACAATGAAATCCCCAAGTAAAATGAGCTCTAAGCTGAGCCAGCAGCTCAATTTTTAAAAAGTTAATGGAGATCTGTCATTAATCCACTGTATACGTGTTCCTTTACATCACCCGCTACCATCCCACTAAACCAGAAACACAAATGCTCAGCACAACCGAGTATGTCATCGTGAGAGCAATGTTTCCTCTGTAAACAAAACAAAGCAAAGCAAAGCAAAGCAAAACAAAACAAAATGCTGGTGTTAGGCTAGGGCTTCAACATTACAGCAGCTATTATGTTTGTTGATGAGAAAATCCAAGTCGCCTTATCAACGCTGTCAGTTAGAATCCCATTCTACACGAATGGCTCACAGCCATCTGAGCATGTTGATGGCATGCCAGTTTCTACAGCCCACGATGCACAAGGACTGGGTGCCATTTATTCTGGCTCGAGCCCCCACTCCAAGAGGTGGTGAGGACGGGTTCCGAACTAAGACACTGATATCAAGACTGCTTCAAACAGGCTATTTTTTACCTACAAATCAGCTACAGACAGGAAACAGCACAGGAACCAAATCTTCTCAGCAGCCTGCTACGAATCATCCCCTATTGCTCCTGTGTGTGCTGGGCCAATGTGCGAGGGGTGAAATAAGCTGCACATTATATATGTATATATACATACTCAAGGGCTTCCCACACCGGAAATTGTCTTCACCCCTGGCTTCTCGAGTGACAAATACTTCTGCCTTCTCTCTTTCTCCCTCCTTCCCTCTCTCTTTCTCTCTCACACAGAGAGGGCTACTTCTCATTTTTCAAGACAAAGCATTCCATGATGAGCTGGAGGCGTTACAATGCCTACTTTTCTCATGTGGTCTCCTTAGAATCAGAATTGGGGTAAAGTGACTGCACACGCTTGTGCACTGAGGCCATGACACATGCTGACTCTTAGACACACGAGAGCCAAGCTTTTGATTAAATATTCCCCACACCAAGCCAGCACAGACTCTTAAATCTGTTGACTCGACTGAAGCCCGAGTCAATGGCATCGCCAAGATCAATGATTTATTGCTTGGGGGGGGGGTGTGTGTGTCACACTGCAGGACTGAAAGCGCACCTTCGGAAGAGTGCTGTTGGGCTTCCGGCATGCCAGTCTGCTCCAGCCCACGTCCAGTGGTTGTTTTGCTGCCAAATCTTTTTGTTAGAGGGAAAAACCAAGGCAGCAAAGCAAGAACCTTCTGGGAGGCAAGTCTAAATTACTTGGACCCCCAAAGCCAAAGCAAGCATACCAAAACTCCACAGGTCCAGGTTTTGTAGCAATACTTTTATTGTTATGTGGTTATATGCCACCAAATTGGAACTAGTTTCTAGCCACCCTAACAGGGCTTTCAACTTCAGTGAGAAATTTAAGGAGTGGGTTGACTGATTGATTGATTGATTGATTGATTGATTGATTGATGATTGATTGGATTTCTATCCCGCCCATCTAGACCAAAGGTCTACTCTGGGCGGTTTACAAATTTAAAATTTACCAGCACCATCCTCACCTAGTGATTTTCCATGGCCAAGAGGGGACTTGAACCCAGGTCTCCTGAGTCCTAGTCCATCATTCTTTCCACCACACCACAGTGGGTATCAATACTTTTATGAGGAAAGGCAAAAAGGCACAAAGATGTGTGCAAGCTTTCAAGTTAGCCTTAGGACTATTGTGGCTAGCACAGTGGACTAGGAACAGCAACCCGGAGGGCAACTCTCCCCACCACCACCTAGGCAACTGGCCCTAACAGCATAGAGTTTTATTGACCTCTAAAGCGACGTATGCTATTCTCTGCCAGCACAGGGTTCTGCCTTCTTACAAAAGCACCGTCAGAATCTAGACATGTACGAGAAATAGGTTCATTTTTTAAATTGTCTTTTTTGCCGTAAAGCTGTCTGCTGCCTCAAGAAATTTTATGACTACCAAATCATAAGGAAAAACAGAATGCTTCAAGAGTTTCCTTCTGTGCTGTTTAAAAAACAGGGAATGGAACACATCCAGTGTCCCCAGACCTGTGCCTCCTGGTATAAAGTCTGTGATTTGTAAATAAATGTGTTGGATTACAGCTGCTGTCACCCACTGAAACGATACCGGAGACAGGAACTGCATTAAAGAAGGGTGATGTTAATACAAGACTGCAAATCGTTTGCAGACTGATTTCTGTATTTCTCTGTTAACCACTGACAAATAAGGAACATTTGTGGGAGACTACTGTCCACTAACACCACCAAATTGAAGGTACTCTAACACTTATTTTTGTCAGATGGTAAATGCAGGGAAGGAAACAGGTGTAAAATTAAAAACTGTCAACACTGGGGCAAATAAAAAGACACACTTGGATTTCAGTATTATTTTATCAATACGTTTCTGGAGAAAATCTCAGAAAAGAGAGTACATTTCTAATCTAACATTTCATAATAAAGATTAGAAGTAAATTTGATTGAACCTTATAATAGTAACATGCAATAGTTCCCTCCGCCCATTTAATGATCACATATACACCCCAAAATCCACAATGAAGAAACAATGTCTCATTGGAAACAACCAAAAATGCACACACACCCCAAAAGAAGTAAGCAAGTTTTCAAGACTTCTGTATCTTTTTGTTCAGCAAAGTGCCACGCAAAGCAGGTAGATGAGGGAAGGGGGGGGGCTTGACTCTAAAGTCACATGATCCTCGTGTCTGTAAACCAAGAGAAGGAAAGGTGTGGCCCTCCAGATGTTGAACTGTAACTCCCATCAGTCCTAGGGAGCACAGCTAATGATGAGTGATCATGTGAAGTGTACTCTAGCAACATCTGCACAACCACACACTCCCTAGTTCAATGGGAAACAAGAGGGTTTTACTATATAACCTGGTATCTCTCCACAGCACAAAAATATACCGACTTCATTATACAACATCCCTTCATACTGAGTTCTTACTAGCTATTCTGAAATCTTTTGGAAGAGTGAAAATGCAGAAGTAATGATATTATCCGTTGGGCCAATAATACTCTCTTAAACTGACTTAGTTCACACGGTTGTTGTGAGTAGAGGGTGAGGAGGAGGAGAATCCTGTTCGCTGCCTTGAGCTCCTCAGAGAAAAATCAAATAAATTTTTAAAAGGTAGGACATGGTCCAAAGTAAAAGGAACAAGGCACACTATTAAAATGCGGTCAACCTCTCTCCAGGCTTCAGCAGAACAAGGCCTCTAGTGCAGATAGGAACAAGGCAAAAAACAAACAAACAAACACCCCCCCCCCCACCCACACACCATATTAAGGTGTTTACAGATTATTTCTCTTTCCTGGCCTAGCCTTTCTGAGCATTTCCAGTTTTCCTTCTCAAGCGCCCCAAGTGGCCAAAAGCTGTGATCCCAATCGCCAATCATGAAATTGCTGAGAAGACCATCATCACGGCTCCAGCAGGGCTATTCAAGTTCCCGCTTTGACACCAATCCATCAAACACTGTATAATAAAAAGCACTCCCGTTTAAGCGGGAATGCGGTGGTGTGAGAACAGCACCCCCTCAACACACAGGCTCTGCCGCCAGCAGCTCAGTCCTTCCAATCCTGCGTGACTCAGACTAAAGAAATCATACTGAGATTCAAATTCCATAGATCTCTCACTGGCTGTTGAGGGACATGGTCAGTTCTCCTCCGAGACAATAATACTTCTCCTAGGTTATACTTATGTTGTTATACGCTGGTGGTTTTAAAACCTGTTTTGTTTCTTGGCTAATTTCAGCTCTTAGTACTGTTGGCTTACGCGGCGCTTTTATCATGTCAACTTTTGAATCTGCACCTGCCTTTTTTTGTTGAAGTGTGTTTTTTTTAACATCTAGTTTATTCTAATAATGTTTTATTTTAAAATAATTGTACAACAACTACGGAATCTCCTTTGCAGCCATTTTAGAGATGCATACAGTACATAAACCATAGACATAAAATACAAAGCATTTATTGGAATGAATCCAATGGAAAGTTCAAACCAGAGTAAGACTACTGAGGCCCTGATCACACGAGGGAAATGTTTTCTAGTTCTTTCAACACTTTCCATAACTTTGTTGTACTGAATCGTGGTCATATGGAAACAAGGCTCCCTCTAAGGTGCCGTTTCCAGTCCCTTTTGTCTCTGTCACAAAGGAACCCCATGCGGGAGGGGGGCGGACTCACACACAGGGGTGGAAATTAGAGGTAACATTGATTAGGAAGGGGTTTCTGTTTAGGAAAATGTCCCTCTGTTGCACTGGTGATGGAATGGATTCCTCTTCCACAGTGCCTAAGGCACCCTAGAGCAGGGGTCCCCAACCTCCGGTCCGTGACCACAGATCTCCTGCCCCCTCGCGAGAGCGCCGCCCGCATGCGCACGAGCGCGCCACACCCCCGTGAGTGTGCCACGCCCCCCGGTCCGTGGTTGGGAAAAGGTTGGGGACCACTGCCCTAGAGGGTTAAGGGACACGGAGGGAAGAGGAACGCTCCTGTTGTCCAAAGAGATGTCTATTCATGGAACATTGGATATCACCTTTTTTAAATGGACTCTCCATCTGTCCTTGTCCAGATGTCACCAGACTGCAAATCCAATAAGGCCTATCTAGTATACACAATAGCAAGGCATGATGGGAGTTGTAATCCAACATCATCTGGAGGTCCCAAGGTTGCTCAATCCTGCCTAGCTGAAGTCTGCATTGCAAACCAGCAAACTGACTGAGGATATTTGAAGAAAAGGAGTCCAGTGTGCCAGTACACAACTCTCATTTTTTAAAAAAGTAACACAATATTGTTTCCTACTTTGGCTGCAAGTGAAGCACAAAATGATTTTTAAAATTCTGCTTTTCTGTTTGGGTTCAACATACACTGAGTTCAACATATGAGTACAGAAGAGAAAGATTTTACGGATACTGTAAGCTACATGAACTGTTTGGGGAGGTGGTGGTGGAGGATTCTCCAACAACCATACTGGTCAGTTGTTAGAGGTCTAGAAACTGAGAAATTACATAAATATTTCAAACCTATGACCTCCACAGGTTGCTTGTTACTTAGCAAGGCCATTTAGATGTCTAAGTCGTCCTCCGTTTCAGATTCTGTACTGAAGAACAAAACAAACTATTGCCATTTTCTTATTTGGGCAGTAATAAGATCAACTTGCCAGATGGGAAGCCTGAAAGAAATATTCTTGCATTGCTGCGCTCCTTTGCTTTCTAAATATAAACTACAGCACACCCAGCCGCTGTGCGATAGCACATATTTTTCTTTGGTAATGTGTTGATGAGAAAGAGGCTTCAAAGGATTTCACTCAAATTATGACATGGCTAAGTGCCCAGCCATGACCCAAACTCCACAAGTAGGATCACATTTGGGTAGAAGGGGATCCAAAAAGGGAAACACACACACACACAAAGAGCCTTTGGAATAGGTTTTTGTGGTACGTGGAGAAAATACTTCTGACACTAAACAAAGCTTTCAAATCCAGTTTGAAATGGTGTGGATCGCTCTGCCTTTTGTAGGAAAAAGCAGGCCTGCTGGGGACCACCCAAAATATATTAAAAGTGCAGTGAGAAGATATCAAACATATCCAGTTATCTATTTGTGTCTAATCTCATATTGATCCTTGAAAATGTTTACATTTCCTTCTATAACCTGAAAGCCAAATGCGATAACTTTAATACAAAATAGTCAAATAATTTTAGTTGGAAGTATATACGCAACTAACAGATACAAAATTTCTTAATGTAATGATATGTGTAAGTACAGATAATATGTGATAAGGAATAGCATGATATATTCCGTTATCCTGATTCATTTCCCCTTTAATAATAATAATAATAATAATAATAAAATAAGAATAAGAATAAGAAGAAGAAGAAGAAGAAGAAGAAGAAGAAGAAGAAGAAGAAAATGTTTACATTTCCTACCGTGTAAAAACCCACATTCCTACTCCAAAAAGCTTTTGAAAGGTTTCTAAAAATGGTCTAATTTAAAATTACACGTGCATATATTTCTACAGAGAAAAAGAGATGTCTGCTTAATCCGTAAGCTGCTCTCCATTTTTATTATACATTCTGGGGGTTTTGCTCCTGGTTTCTTGTTTGCATGGCCTTTGATGGCGATTTCCATGGTACAGCTTCCTGGTTTCCTGCTACCTGGAAAGTGCAACTGTGGAAAGTGCAATAAACAAATGCTTATTTATATAGGGGGAACTACACAAAGAGGTGTGAATTTTGCTTCTGCCTTGAACTCACCAGGTGCTTTTCAGCAGGCCAGTTTTCTTCTCAGACTCAACTCCTCACCCATACAGTAAGGAGGAGTTACTGGCAGCTCCTGATACTCACGACAATGCTGCTGACAGAACGATACTTTCCTGGACTACGACTCCCAGAAGCCTAGCTAACACAGCCAATGGTCAGGATTTCCAAGAGTATAGTTCAAGAGCATCTAACGTCTGGGACCCCCAGTTTGGGAGAGTTCAAAGCACTTCAAACACCTGGAAGCAATATACAAAGGATGACGACGACAGCAACGACAATAACAATGCCTTGTTTTATACTGCAGTTTTATAGTTCCTGAAAAGGCATCAGGGTCTACCAGATTGTACATGTTGGGCTAAGTGGGAGATCTATTTGCAGACCTCTTCCGTTGACAATGGTAGGTTATTTTGCCACTGCTACTACCTTGTTGGTGGTCTACTGGCGATAGAGCCCAAACCAGGGTAGTTTGAGGGCATATTAAGAGACAGTCACACATCCAGAGGATCACCAAACACCCTCATTCGCCTATCACACACACACAACTTTGTAATGCAAACAGAGAAAAAGACATCAGGAAATCAGTAGCACAAGATTACCTCTTCCTAGAATTCTTCCTTATTGTATTTCTTGACAAACACATGCTAAAAGACAGAACCCAAGTTCAGCCACTGAGCTATACGCAAAGACTGGCCACTTTGACAAAGCAGAAGACTCCCTCAGAATTCATTTCTAGTGAGATCTTACTGAGGACAAATTATTCTTTTCCAGGTCTTGCCATAAAGCTTGATCGTCCATGGCCACTTGCCAGTTTCCTGCTGGGAGTGGATTTTTCCAAAAGCTTGTTTGAAAAGGACAGAGGAAGAAAATCTAGTGGAGGGGAATGGAATAAATTTAGATCTGGAATCATTCCTCCCTGCCCCATCCCCAAGCAATTAAAGAAAATCACTTAATCTGGGAATCTGCTACTTCAACTTGTAACTCAGCTAGTTTGCTTGTAGTGGAATATTTAGCACAGCTGCTACGTACCATCAAGGTACCTCCGACTTACAAAAACCCTAATAGAGCTTTCAAGGTGAAATGTTCAAGGAGTGGTTTAACACTGCCATCGCCCAATGCGTTTACATTAACGAGCAAGGATTTGAACCCAGGTCTCCAGAACACTAGACCTGACAATGCATTACACCACACTGGCTCTCTTAGGCATACTGCCACTAGCTAAATGTTATCAACCGTCTAGTTTGTGCATATATAGGTCTTGAGATTATGATGTGAAATGATTAGCAGGGAAGGAAATATGTCATTTCTCCATCTTTTAAACTTAAAAAACCCCAACAACACACCAAATACTCATTAAAACACTTTTTAGGAGTACCGTATTTTTCGCTCCATAAGACGCACCTGACCATAAGACGCAGCTAATTATAGAGCGAAAAATAAGGTACTTTGGAGGTATTTACCTTTTTGCCTTCGGAGGTCTGCAAGGGCTCCCTCCGATGTCGGGGGAAAGCCCTTGGAGACCTCCTGGGGGTCCCCCGCCGCCGCGATCCAACCCCCAGGAGGTCTCCAAGGGCTTTCCCCCAACATCGGAGGGAGCCCTTGCAGAAGTGTATTCGCTCCATAAGATGCACACACTTCCCCCCCCTTTTTTGGGGGGGGAAGTGTGTTTTATGGAGCGAAAAATACGGTATATTATATAAATACCAGCTTATCCAAGAAGTGACAAACAGCAATATTTGCGGTTCTGGACCCAATGTGGCCATTTCTCTCTCCTTCCTATCAATCTTTTATTTGTTTGTTTAATAAATCTTGTTTGGCAGAGGGCCATGTTCAAGTGCCAACCAGAAGTATTACCATTGAGTAGCTAGATTTATATTCTTATTTTCTGTCAATGAATTTGCAGCTAGTCTACATGGCTCTGTGATTTAATAACCCTCCCCCCTCCTTCACCTTCACCACAACCCTAGGAGGTAAGCCAGGCTGAGAAAGACTGACTCACCCAAAGCCACTCCATGCCTTTCATGGCTGGCTGGGACTTTGAACCTGGTCCTCCCAAATCTCAGTTCAGCCCTCCGTCTGCTACAGCAGTCACAGAATCACAGAATCATAGAAAAGTTGGAAGGGGCCTACAAGGCCATCAAGTCCAACCCCCTGCTCAATGCAGGAATACAATCAAAACATATCTGCCAGGTGATTATCCAAGTTTTTCTTGAATGCCTCCAGTGCTGGAGCACTCACCTACTCCCGAGGTAACTGGTTCCACTGTCGTACTGCTCTAACAGTTAGGAAGTTTTTCCTGATATTCAACCGAAATCTGGCTTCCTTTAACTTGAGCCCATTGTTGCGTGTCCTGCACTCTGGGATGATCGAGAACAGATCTTGCTCCTCCTCTGTATGACAGCCTTTCAAATACTTGAAAAGTGCTATCATATCACCCCTCAGTCTTCTTTTCTCAGCCTTTCCTCATAAGGCTTGGTTTCCAGCCCCCTGATCATCCTTGTCACCCTCCTCTGAACTTGTTCCAATTTGTTAGCATCTTTCTTGAAGTGTGGTGTCCAGAACTGGACACAATACTCAAGGTGAGGCCTAACCGGTACTGAATAGAGGGGGACCAGCACCTCGCGGGATTTGGAAACTATATTTCTATTAATGCAGCCTAAAATAGCATTTGCCTTTTTTGTAGCCACATCACACTGTTGGCTCATATTTAGCTTGTGATCCACAACAATTCCAAGATCCTTCTCGCTTGTAGTTTTGCTGAGCCAGGTATCCCCTATCTTGTAACTGTGCAATTGGTTTCTTTTTCCGAGGTGCAGTACTTTGCACTTATCCCTGCTGAATTTCATTCTGTTGCTTTCGGCCCAGTGCTCCATCCTATCAAGGTCATTTTGAATTTTGTTTCTGTCTTCTAGGGCAGAGGTCCCCAACCCCCGGTCCACAGCCTGGTGCCGGTCCGTGGCCTGAGCCAGACCGGGCCGTGGAGACAGACCTCCCACCCCACCCCCGCATGCACTCCCCCCTGAAAGAACGTGCGCTCCTTTGCGCATGCGCACGAGCGAGGGGGGTGCCCCGCCTTCCCCAACCAGTCTGCGGGGTTAAAAAGGTTGGGGACCACTGTTCTAAGGTATTAGCTATTCCACCCAATTTGGTATCATCTGCAAATTTGACAAGCATTCCCTGCACTCCCTCATCCAGGTCATTAATAAAAAACATTGAAGAGCACCAGGCCCAGGACTGAGCCTTGGGGTACCCCACTAGTTACCTCCTCCCAGTTAGAGAAGGACCCATTAATCATCACCCTCCGAGTACAATTCTGTAGCCAATTGTGTATCCACCTGACACTTGATCTATCCAGCCCACACCTAGTTAGTTTGCTGATCAGGATATCATGTGGCACTTTCTCAAAAGCTTTGGTGAAGTCAAGATATACTATGTCTACAGCATTCCCTCTGTCTATCAGGGAGGTGACCTGATCAAAAAACGAGATCAAATTAGTTTGGCAGGATTGTTCCTGACAAATTTGTGTTGGCTTCTAGTTATTACTGCATTGTTTTCTAGGTGCCTGCACAATGACCGCTTTACAATCTATTCCAGAATTTTGCCTGGGATTTATGTCAGGCTGACTGGCCTGCAGTTCCCAGGTTCCTCCTTTTTGGTCTTTTTGAAAATAGGGACAACATTAGCCCAATCCAACATTAGCTCCAATCCTCTGCCACCTCCCCCGTTTCCCATGATTTCAAGAAAATACAGTGGTGCCTTGACTTACGAACTTAATCCATCCCAGAAGATGTTCGTAAGTCAAAATGTTCGTAAATCAAATCAGCATTTCCCATAGGAATGCACTGAAAACCGATTAATCCGTTCCAGCTGTTTTTTGTTCTTATGTCGAGGCGCCGTTTGTAAGTCAAAGCATTAGTTCCCATAGGAACTAATGCAAAACCGGTTAATCTGTCCTCTACCACTAGAGGGAGATTTTTTTTTAACCTAAGATGACTTAGGTTAAAAAAAAGGACAGGAAAGGAGGGAGGGAGGGAACGAACACCTTTTAAACAGAACACCTTTAAAACCAACCAAACATTTTAAAATTACAGTACCAGGAAGTACCAGGCAGTCCAAAGTCCATTTCCCGCTTTCCCCGCGTTATTTTTGTTCGTAAGTCAAAGCTCCGTTCGCAAGTCAAAGCAAAATTTTGCAAACGGAGCTGTTCGTAAGTCGAAATGTTCGTACGTCGGGGCGTTCGTAAGTCAAGGCACCACTGTAATGGATAGCAGTTCTGAGAGTTCTTCAGCCAGTTCCTTCAGTTTTGCTCTATGATTTAATAACCACCTTCCAAAATCTTTTGAGGATTTGGGAACTTTATTTACCAGGAATGGGGGAATTCAGTGGTGGGATTTGTTGTCAAGTTGAACTTTAGTCACACCGCCGACTTGACTCACACTCAACTTGTTTCCCCATCCCCATGACCTGGACTCAACTTGCCGTAGGAAGGAATGCCAGCAATGCTTTTAAATGACTTTAAAGGCCTCGCAGGATATATGGGCACAAAACAACGCACTTTTGAACATGTCTTCACAGAGCTTTTCCAAGTGGACTGGTCCTCTCCTTCAGGAGGAAGCTTGAGCAGAAAAAGTTTATTTGCACAGACTCTGAAGACCAAATCCGCGACCAGGAAAGGAACATAAAACACCCCTTAATTTGCTTTGCAGGGAGACTGGCCTATTAAGTACAGGGCATGCTGTACTAGGTGGGACCCTGAGGCCTTGGCCCTTCTGGACTACCTACCACATCAGAATGCAGGGGCTGTAAGAGTACATTTCTGAATGTGAAATAAATAAACAAAAATATTCTTCCACACAGAGGATCAGCATATCAGAAAGGAAGGTTTGACACAAGCTCTTCCCCGAGATAGATTAGTTTAAGACACGCAGAGAGATTTTTAATTTGTTTAAGGAGGGCATTCAAAATTCACAAACCACTTGCAGTCACAGTAGTTCAGTCAGATTTCTACAACCTCCAATACAGTTTGTCTACTTTTAGTAGAAAAAAGGACTGGAGTGACCAGCCTATTCAACAGGGGCGTAATAGAGTTGTATGACAAAACTCTGTCCATAAGTTTCCATGGCACGGGATATTATTTCTTGTCCATACACCCTATGCTGACGCAAGGAGAGCTCTTGAATGAGTAGTTGCTTCCATGAATAAGCCACTTTCTCATTAAGGATGTCTGTTGACCACAAGATTTAGCACAGATTCTCTGTCAGCACCTCAGAAACAGGTAAGCTAAGACTGATACAGAGCCAGACCCCTTGGTCTCTGGTCACGACCCAAAATTCAGGAAATCCACGGTTTTATGCTGCATAATCAAAAGCACTGGCAATTCAAAAAAAAAAAAGGCTATAACTGTTATTCTTTTTGTCACAAATGGATGAAATCTGAAGGCACTGTTAGAAGGGAATTACATTTGCCAAATTACAACCAATAGGTATACCATGCTACATACTCAGCGCCTTAACATTTTTTAATGAAACTATTAATAACTGTTTTCTTCTTGGCAAAAATTAAATAAATGTGCAGGCATATTTTCCTCCTCTGAGGGAAGCAAGGCTGCCAAGTCTCAGATGACTAGATCCAGGGATTTCTGAGCAAGAACAGCCTTAAAAAAATATGACAGATATATCCACGTAAGTTCCTTATGGATCACTGGCTGAAATTCTGTTGCTTGGCGTAGTAAGTGACACTACTGTAGGTCCACTGAATCAGTGAAGACTTAATGAGCCAACTCCTTCGTAAGTTCTATTGTTCAAATGGGTCTACTCCAGTAGTAAGTTACTTCAGCATAGTAAGTTGCAACTACAGTGGGCCCATTTGAATCAATGGAACTTATGGAGGAGTTGATTCACGAAATCCCCACTGATTCAACTGGCCTACACTATTGTGACTTACTACACTAAGCAATGGGATTTCAGCCGTTGTTTGAAAATGGAAGACAGCACACAGAGACTCCTGGGTATCAAGTCTGCACAGATTCGGAAGGAATGGTACAAAAGATTTACGTAGAATAGGCATCCTCCAAGAAGGAGAAAAGTAATTCATCTTCCTTTCCCTACGTATTTGGGAGGAGAATATAATTTATTATGAAGCTGTCACATATCATATGGAACTGCGAGATAATATAATTGTAACTTTTCACAAGGACAGGTGCAGGGCTTAGAAAGTCACCATAACAGAAAATCATTTTAAGGCTGGTTTTAAGTGGCACTGGAAGAATGGCTATAATGTGTTCTTATTAAGGAAACCCCAGCAACTGGAGAACCCCTTGCAAAACGTGCCCTGGGATGAAAAGGTAAAATTATCAATCACTCAAAGCCATTCCTCCTTCCTATCTTTCCCACACCTTGAATGATTTCATAGAAATAAAACCAAAAAGCCACTCACCCTCTCCACCTTTCAACACTCTAAAACCTGCACAAAACTTTGGCTGGGATCCAACTTGATTCTGGCAACTTGGCAGTGGAGTCTATTTTGCCTTGTTCCAAAGCAGACCGATTTTTGGATTCTGGCCCCATCAGATGCACAAACCTAATTTTTGAAACCAATTTCCCCAAAAAGGAGTAGCAATAGTGCCATGGCACCCAAAACTGGGTCCTCAGATATTGTTGGACTTCAGCTTCCAGATGCCCCAGCCATCATGGCCAGCACTCTGAGCATTTCATCATTTTGTAAAACCAAAACATTTGGGTCCTAAGATTGTGAACCACTATCACAGTAGAATGCTTGCAGACAATAATCACAGACTATCATCAATTCTCCTTGGAATAAGTGATATATAACTTCTTTCCTTTTTTGAAAAAAAAATGGTGTATTTCTAAGACTACAGTGGTCTCTAGAGATCAGAAGAAAGCCACAAGGGACCATCTCTACCCAGCCATCTGCTTGTGTGTGTGTGTTCGTGTTTCCTCCCCCAACTGGTAATCCTGGGCTGCTTTAGTCTCTACCTTGTTAAGTCTTTATGTTATATGGGTTTAGGAAAATGCGGCACTGAGAACCAAGCTGTGTAAATATTCCAATCTGTATTTACATTTGGTAATGGCAACCTGGACTGCTGCAGAACAACAGACACTTGTCAAATTTCTAGCAGACGTGTGAGGAGAGCCTGAGACTTCCAAGAGTGCCTTTAGCCATATGCTAGAACAGAGGTAACTGCAGCATGTGGTTTTCCAGTGACATCATTTATTTACTTGTGGCCTCCCCCCATCCTTCAAATGGGGTTATAATAAACTGTCCCACTAACAACATTTTTTGCTTATAGTGGTTCCAAAATGGAAATTGTGGTGATAATGTGACAAAACCTATGTCAACACGTGTACCCCTTCTGACAAGTTACCAAACCAACGCAAGGGAAAATCGTTATGTCCCCATAAATGGGCAAAACAATGGCAAAGAAGTTGGCGATCATGCTATATAGACTTCACAAAGATCTTCCAGGAAGACACTGCAGTACATCTGCGTCAAGAATCCCGCCTCCCCAGTAGCATTTATAAAAGTATTCCACAGAATAATTCTACGTACTGATCTATTTGAAGATAACAGAGGATAGGAGTGAAGTGGAAAAATTCTTTGTCAGCAAATTATGTTTCAGAAAATTCTCATGTGCATCCACACTTTGTGCATGGTTTCAATGCCTTTTCAAAATGCTACAGTCCTTTGTGTGCATGCGGGGAGGGCGAGATTTAGGATCATGGGATAAACTAATTAAACTAGTGTGCTTTTCTAATTCAGATGTTATCTTGAGGGACTCTGGTGCGCCAAAAGGCAGGAAATAATTGTGAATAATATAATAACCATTATGTGACCAATTTCAAGGAAACACAGAAGGCTGCCTCTTGGATGTTTTCCTTGTGTTTTTTCCAAGGATTATTTGAATGCCTCGAGACATCACAGGCCTAGTTTAGGCACTCAGTGGGATAGTATCCCCCTTTACACTGTGATGACAAAACGAAGGCTAGACAGAGAACACAACTGAGCTACCTCTCCAGGAATGGGGGATCTTTGCCCTTCCTTGAGATGTTTTGAACCACCATTCCCACAGTCTCTTATCACTGATCAGGCTAGTTTAGGCTTCTGGGAGCTGAAGTCTGGACCATCTGGAAGGCAAAGCCACGGGATTTTCCCCCCTCCCAAAAAAAGACAATGCAAATGCAGAAGCAGACAATACCTTTAGTGCACCACTGAAAAAATCAAGTAGATAGCAAGCTTTCAATAGTAATGCATCCATCCTCATCGAGCAATTATTGCAATTTCTTGGCATGGTTCTTGTTCATGGTTGTTTCTCATGCCAGGCAAGCATTCTGGAGCAGCATGCAAACACTTTGTTGAGGGTGGGTGGGTGGAAACTCATCCTCAAGTAGCATCTTAGAATTTACGTACCTTCTTTTCAAACCAAGATTCACCAAGTGGCCTGCATCCCCCCCCCCCCCCCTTTGCCATTCTTTGAAGCTTGGAGGCTTCTATTTGACTTGGGGACAAAACAAAATTGGTTATTTGCTCAGGCCAAGAAGTCGTGCAGAAGAACTTTACAGGGCAAGCAGTACTGGTGACCCTATAACAGGGATGGGAATTTTGCCTTTATAAAGATAAATTTACCAGCACTTCTCCAGATTTTCCAAAGCAAAACACATACTAAAAATATTCACATTATGGGAAAATGCAGACCAAAAATGTATATATTGGGGGGAAATGCACACAAAACTGGGACACACACACACACAACACACACACACACATAAAGAGAGCGAGAGCGAGTGAGCATTATATCAAAGTGAGATGCAAAAAAATATGCCTTGTGAGGAAAACGTCCCACAAAAATGTGCTGTTGCGAAAATGTGCATGTGCACACATTTCTGCAGTGATGTGTGTTTTTTTCAGAACACAAACGGATGCAGAAACAGGAATGAGCTCAAACATTGGGGGGGGGGGGGAATGAGAAGCTGAAATAGACAGTTCCATCCGTCTCTACCCTTCATCTGGGCATACAACAATCTTCACTCTCTTTCCATCTACACAAATTCGCCAGGGGATAAGCAGGTGCTGAAGGCATCTATCTGCAAACAAACTGGAGCATTTTCCTAAAGCAGTGGAGCTTCTGTGTGGTTGCAAGCTGTTTTTCCCCTCCACCTCTTCCTTACCCTCATATCTGTTTAGGAAGGAGGATGGAAAAGTCACGGTTCAGAGGCTTCTGGCTACCAGTGAAGCAGAAGGAACCCAGACAGGTATCAAGGTGAGGGGGGGTGGGGTTCTAGCAAGGATGGGTTCAGGTTTTGCAGGCTGCAAATCCAGAAGACTTGCTGGATGCCATCCAAACTCTTCTCAATCCTAGTGTGATCTTGGCTTTTCTGTATTAAAGCCAGCTCCATTTATAGCAGTCTCTCCAGTAGATTCTTAACACCTTTGTTTGCGCTGGCTAGTCTTATCCAAGGAGCCACCAGAGATTTTATTTTTTAAAAAGACTTAGCAATGTCAAGGAGAGTCAGGATTTGACCAATCCAAAGGCAAAACCCACCAACCATATTTAAACTGCAGCCATTTCAGAATCACAGCACCCATGCTCGCTACAAGAACAACAACACAAGCACTCAATTAGTAAACATAAAACCATTACACCGAATTCTAAACCAATGAAGTCTGCTATTGTTTACAAGGAAATGTCAAATACAGGTGGGGGGTGAAGTGGGGACAAAGAAATTGCAACCGTCCAAACCCTCCCTTGCTGGCTTCCATCCAGAAACAGCTACAGAATTTCATTGCAACAAAACAGCAACATGGGCAGCCATCATAGAGGACCAAGTCAGTTTTAAAACATGGTTATCACTACAAAGCAGGAGGAAAGGGAGAGATCTCAACTTGAACGAGGCGAGGGCGTTGCATGGGTTCTTGACTCATGCAGGGCTAAGACACATAACAAGTTCTCACTTGCTTACCGGCTTTAACCTCTGTTATCAAACCATGTTATTATTCAATGAGACATAAGTGGTCTTCTACGAACACGAAGAAGATTTTTGGTTTTAGTGGCTATCTACAAATACTTGGTCAGTCTTGCAAATGCATCAGCAAATTTATTGGGCCAAGAACGTTTTAACTTAACAGGAAGTTGGTTTGTGCCAGGACAATTTGTTCACCTAGCACAGTGTCCAGTTAAACAGAATTTTGTATCAGAATATGTAAGTGACAAGCCACCCATTTAGATTTTTTAAGAAAATGAATTTGACAAATTTGCAGCGGACAAGGCTACCAAAGCAAATAGTCACGGGTGGCTACATAATGCCTCCAGAATCAGAGGCAAGGCACCTTTCACAGTCAGTTGAGAGTGACACTTGAGGACAAGGGTGCACTTGCCTTCACGTTCTGCTTGTGGGCTTCCCACGGATCTACAGCCACTTACTTTGCAGGAGGAAAAAGCTGGCCTAGATAGGCCTTGGCTCTGGCCCCTGAACCTGAAGCCTCTTCTCCTGTCCTTACAAGACTGGGCCACTGTGGTTCTCCCAATGCTTTTGGACTGCAATTCACATAATACCTCACCACCGGCTATGCTAGCTAAAGCTGTCAGGGGTTTTAGGCCAAAAACTTGCAGAGAGCCATAACTGCCGATTTGCGTCAATATCTCAGGTACAGAAGCTGTGACAACAAATGTAGTTTAACTAGTCTAGCACTTGGAAAAACATGCTTCAGTATGTTGCATTATAATTTATTTTATATTCTTTCCTCTGAAAACATGGCTAGAGCTCCCAGCTGGAGTTCATACTTGCATCTCAGAATACTGAAAACCAAATATACACACTGATCTCCATTTTATGTCTCAGGCTTCAAAGTAGATACTAGACTCCATTGTATGCTGTATTCTACTCTTAGATTGAAAATACGAATAGGAGTTAAGGTGGAATTTAAAATAGAAATGCAATTAATCATGAATGTGAATATCACAGTGCCATCCCCATATCCTCTCCGATTTGGAAAAAAAAAATGGAGGCAGGAAGGATTATGCTGGGATTCAAACTTGAAATACAGAACACAGAATGTGTGCAATGAATTTTATTCTGTCAATTAAGTGGAACTAATTATATAACTAATTAAGACTGCCCTATGTTTCGGGACACGGGTGGCGCTGCGGGTTAAACCACTGAGCCACTAGGTTTCTTGATTGGAAGGTCGGCAGTTCGAATCCATGCGACGGGGGTGAGCTCGCATTGTTTATCCCAGCTCCTACCAGCCTAGCAGTTCGAAAGCATGCAACCACGAGTAGATGAATAGGCACCACCATGGTGGGAAGGTAACCGTGTTCCGTGTCTAGTCATGCTGGCCACGTGACCACGGAAAGTGTCTACAAACACCGACTCTTCAGCTTACAAACGAGGATGAGGACCAGCCCCTAGAGTCGGGCACGACTGGACTTAATTGTCAAGCGGAACCTTTACCTTTGTTTTGGTTAAACCACGTTGCTTCAATAATGACTGCAGTAAATGACAATACAATTATTCGTAAGTAACAGATGAACAGTGGCATTACTGATAATAATATCAATCTGTGGAAAATATAATATTCAAGAAAACATTAACAAAATAAGCAACCTGAGTAAAGCAGGCAAATGTCTGAATAATACATATTTAAAAAACAGCACATGCTATTTAAGCATGGCATCCTCAAAATTTGTGAGAAAAACATTTGTGGGGGCTTTAAATTTATGTCAGTTGTAAAGAAAACAGAAATTTAAATCACTCACAGTCTTTAAAGTACGTGCACAGAAGAAGAAGAAGAAAAAATTACACATGTTTCTTTCGGCCTCCAAAAGTAGCAGAACAATATTGGGGAAGTGATTTTAAGTGCCAAATTGCATTGCAGTGTCATTTTAGGAATATTACTGAAAAACAAGCATGTGTTTGGCTTAAAAACAACACTACAAACAAACAAATAAACGAACATCTGCAATGCCAGAAAGAATATGCTAAATGGAAATAAAACCACACCTTTTTAAAAAAAAAATGTTACTCTGCACATAAAAGTTATATATTCATTTGCACAGATGAACAATCCCTAAAACAACTCCACATTTCGGGAGGAGGGGGACATTTGTTGTGAGCAAACATCTGTTCTTGTAGAATAACAAGTGACCAGACCCAAAGAGTGTGAAATGCTTATTACTGCCCAGAGCACAATCCGTTCACAGCCATACAACAAACTGGCCTAGAATGACGAATGATGTAGAGCTGTCACTGCACCATCAGCGCAGTGACAGCTCTACATAAAGAATTCTTTATATCGACACCGTTTCATTATAATGTAGGATGGATATGTTGTTGTTTAACAGAAGCAGGCAAAAAAAAAAAAAAAGCAGAGCAGCTCACTCACCATTTGAAGAGTCAAATATGTACATCTTACTGTCATTGAGGAAAGGCGTGCCAACTGATTCAAAATTATATGGCAATTAAAAAGGGGAAGATTAATTTTGCTCTCCTTTCTCTTCCTGGAGAACTCTTCTGCCCCCAACCCTCCCAGCAAAGCCATAAAGAACAGAAGTACAAAAAAAACAAACACAAGGGAATAAATTTGTTTCCAAGACGTTATATTTCTTCTGCAAGCGATCTAGCCCACTTCATCAATGGGACATCAGTCAAAGTCACAGCAAGCATCCTTCTTGAAACCCTTTTTATAGTACAAACTCAATGCCCAAGGCCTTTGCCCAACATAAACACCCACAGGACATTTGTCTGTCTTTTCCACCGACATCAACCTGAAAAACGTTCACGGGGATTAGCCAGATGTTCATGAAATGGTGTGAATAAAGAGCCTGACCAGCAAACTAACAAGCAGGGTTTTGAGTCGTCACTCATATTTGCAAGAGTGAACGGCTGAACAACAATGAAATAAACAAACCCCCTTTCAAACGATGCACACTTCATTTTCTGCTCACCAGCATGTCACATTTTCTAAAACACCACAGGTGACCTGATGACGGGGTGCTTCATAAGTTAATTTGAAATAAAAATAATAACAGACAGAAAAAGATGACAATGGATCCACAACGATCATCTCATGAATCAGCTGCTATTTGCACCCTCCACAAACTCTCTCCTTTCTACTGTGACATCTGGCAAGCGCAGAGGGCTAGAGAGGTGGCCACTGCACCTCATCTGCATTAGAGCAACTATGGGCTAAAGGTTCCTCCCTCCTTGCCCTCAGGAATGGATAATTCACACAACAGCTAAAAGACAATTTTGTTTTGAGCAAGCAATGTGAGAGTGTGGTGGGGAGGCGAACACAGGGTAATTCGCAGCGTTTGGTCTCAAGAGCTAGGGTGTAAAAATTCCAAACCTTCCCACAGAAGCCAGTAGAGGCTCAGCCTCCCAAGAGAAACTGGCCAGCTCTCCCAGACATGTAACTTCAATTTCTAGACAATTATTCTGCACCATCCATGAAGGGAGTGCACTTAGAGCCTGGGAAAGTGGGTTTCCTCCACGAAAGCTTGCTATCTGTTTAATCTTTCAGTGGTCCCAATAAAAGGTATCACCGATTCTTGCATGTACACAACAGAGGGAGAGATGCTCCCTGTTTCCAACTGCCTCTAATCGGTAGCACAAGTTTAAGACCTCCTTAAGATAGAGGATTTGGGAAAGTGGGATTTTCTCTTTATAATATGCTAAGATTAGGCGAGGGACGTTCAGAAGCAGCAAGAAAGCTTCCTGCTGTTCCATCTCTTCTTCAAATCCCTTCTCCTGCGAGAGTATCGCGGCTGTGCAGATGACACGGAGGTGTCGTATTAAATTTCACCTTCTAAGCAAACTTTTCTATGGAGCTCCGTTTCAGCCATGAGAGAATAAACCAAGGGCAATAACGAATCTGATGCTATCTCGGTCATGTTGTCACCTGAGGAAGAGAAAAAAGGTGGTTCCTGGGCCAACCCAGAGAGTTCAAAAGAAAATCAACAACAACAAGGCGACACAATATCTGCTGGAGAGGCAAGCAGTGGCTGATCGTTTGTTTTTATTTACAGCAAATGAAGTATTATTGCTCTTTCAACCACAGACAAAAAAAGCGCGCTAGATTACATGAAGAAGCAATATATGGCACAATACCAGATGAAATAATTACTTTATTCATTTACCTGCATTTGTATCCCACCATCCCTCTAGTGAAACAATCATAGATTCACAGAATAGTGAAGTTGGAAGGAGCCTCTAAGGCCATCAAGTCCAACCCCCTTCTCAGTGCAGGAATACAAATCAAAGGATACCTGCCAGGTGGGTTGTCTAAATTTATCTTGAGTGCCTCCAGAGTTGGAGCACTCACCACTTCTCGAGGTCATGGGTTCCACTGCTGTACTGCTCTAACAGTTAGGAAGTTTTTCCTGATATTCAGACCAAAACCATGGCTTCCCTGTAACTTAAGCACATTCTGACATATTCTGCACTCTGGAATGATTGAGAACAGATCCTGCCCTTCCTCTGTAGGACAATCTTTCAAGTATTTGAAGGGTGCTATCATATCTCCCCTCAATCTTCTTTTCTCAAGGCTAAACAGGCCTAGTTCTTTCAGTCTTTCCCTCCTCACAGGACTTGGTTTCCAGTCCTCTGATCATCCTTCTTGCCCTCCTCTGAACTTGTTCCAATTTGCCAGCATCCTTCTTGAAGTGCACTGTCCAGAACTGTGTGGTGTGAGGGGCACTCCTCTCCCCATTATATCTTCACAACTACCCAGAGGTAGATCAGGTGCAGAATCTGACTGCCCCAAGTTCACCTAGTGCACAGGGAAATCTGACCTCAGAGAGCCCAACTCTCTTAACAACTAAGTACCACCGCTCTAGCTCAAAGGAACACCAATTCTGACATCATACACAATAAGCACAGTTACTTTTCCCCTGGCTATGACTAGGTGCAAACACCACTTTCCCAAGTTGTTATATTTTTTCCACAAACCATTTCTGATATTCATAACACTTATGAACACTTGGGGAAACCCGATTATGGCAAGAACTACCAACACTTAATACAACTAGAATTCAAAGGGTGGATGCCCAAGTTATTTTAGAACTGAGCAAACTAAAACACAGGGTACTGCAAAATCACCCTTCCTCTTTCTTACAGGAATACAAATGGTGGTGGCAGGATGACAGCAATTCTTTCAGGAAGAAAGAGATAAATGTTCTCATGGGACATGTTTGCAGAAGCAGATAAGAATTTCTTCCCTTCCATCTACTTTAATTTTTGCCCACCCCTTTGTCAGTGGTGGCCCTCTGTGTATGTGTGTATCATGTGTTATCCAAGTCACATCCAATTTACAGTGACTCTAACTGGGTTTTAAGGAGTGGTTTTACACTTACACACTTACAGAGAGAGAGAGAGAGAGAGAGGGAGAGAGAGAGAGAGAGAGAGAGAGGAGAGAGAGAGAGTGAGAGAGAGAGAGAGAGAGAGAGAGAGAGAGAGAGAGATTCCCTCAAATCACTCATATTGTATATAGAAGGAGCAAAATTAATTAACTTTTCCACCTGAGCTTAAAATCTGAAGCTGAAAACAAGACAATTTTCAGGCCTGCCTTGGCTAAAAGCGATGCACAACTCAGTCATATACGTGGCAATTTTGAAGTACCTCAAAGGGTCCACTTTCCCACCAAACAGCTCACCATAAGCAAGTATGTTTTCCCTTCATGGTAGCATAGGATGTATGTGGGTCGCTTACCTTTCTCCGCTACCTGGAAACAGTAAGAGGAAATCTGAAAAGGTCAGGTTGCAGAAGTCCCTTATGTCACACTGCAACTTGAAACAGACAGTTGCTAACTTTCTGACCACATTCCAGACACTGTAATGCAAGCTTCCAATTGTGTACCTTCAAAGAAGGCAAAGGTTCCCTCCCCTTCTACCACGTAAGGGTGGTCTCAAGCTCAACACACTCTCAAAAGAGCCTGCCCCCCCTTTCACTGGCAACATGGAAGATCGGGCCAAGAACTAATCAGGAAAAATTTCTTACACCTAAATACTCAACTATCCAACAAACTGCAACAGAGCAGTTCTGACTCCTGTCCTCTGAAGATGCCGGCCACAGAGACTGGCGAAACGTTAGGAAGAAAAACCTTAAGAACACGGCCAAACAGCCTGGAAAACCCACAACAACCATCGGATCCCGGCCATGAAAGCCTTCGAGAATACATTTCTTAAAGCCTGAGTGAAGTCCCACTTCAATCAATGAGACTCATTTCCAGGTGACGACGTTCCTGGTCTAGATATGCTTCCAGACTCAATGACATTTTACCCGAGGCTGAGGACATAGAAAAACATTAGCAGGTTGGTTATCTTCCAGTTCTGTGGAGGGGGATGAAAAAGCCAATCTTGTTGTTTCTAGATTTTCAGCAGACAATCCAGCTACAGAAGCCACCGTTGTGTTACAGATGTATGTCACATGTAGCTGGCAATGATCTCACACTTCCAGCAGGGTGGATTGATTTAAATCCATGATTTAAATCCTCAAGAGAAGAGAAGAAGGGGTAGGGTGGGGAGAGAGTGCCTTAAATCAGTGGTTCTTAACCTTTGTTACTCAGGTGTTTTTGAACTGCAACTCCCAGAAACCCCAGCCAGCACAGCTGGTGGTGAAGGCTTCTGGGAGTTGCAGTCCAAAAACACCTGAGTAACAAAGGTTAAGAACCACTGCCTTAAATCACCAATCTCCCATCGTTCTTTCCTAAACAAGTTTGCCTACCATAACCAGCTGCGAGCACAATTAAAACAGAGTGAGTTGAGTGTATATACAACACAGCCTTTACACCACCTAAGAGGATAATCTAATTATATTTGGCCATGGCAGCCTACATCTTTTGGCATTATGTATGAAATCAAACCAAGGGAGCCAACTGTCCGGTGGTGTCCATATAAATGAACATGCATACTAAGGAAGCACAGTCCATTGAACTGAATGGGTTTGAGCACACTTTAACTGGGTTTATCATGACACTAATTATCTAGTATCGGTCAAAACAGTTTCCTTCCAGAAACGGGAAAGCTATTCCTTCTTTTCTAGATAAGGGAAACGTTAAAAACACAGGAAGCTGGCTTATGCGGAGTCTTAACGCTTGGTCCATCTAGGCCACTGCCGGCAGCTCTTGACGGGCAGTCACTCTCTCCAGGGTTTCAAGGCATCTTTTCTTGCTGTACCTGAAGATCTCTGACCGCCCCATCCAAGTACCCACCAAGCCTAACCCTGCTATGTTTCAGAAATCAGACGAGATTCGGCGTGTCTGGGGTGGGATGGTGGCTCCATATAAATATTATCGGTATCACTGAATAAAGATTACTGCTTTGAATCACCAAATGCCATATGTGTTCTACTACTTTGGGGGCTGCCAAGTCAGCAACGTGGAAAGCTTTGTATCTTTTCAGGATACCATCATGAGAGGAAAATGAGAGGAAAAACTCAAAACACCAGTTATACCTAGGATGGGAGAAGAATCCTTGGCCTCTCCCTGCTGAGCAGCAGCTGAGGGGGAAAACCCCACCGTTCCCAGAGGGATGGGCTAAGCAGCATGTGCAAATAGGTGCCGTTCTTGTCTCTTTGTGTGTGGTCCCTGCTCCACCCGCTGCGGCTGTGCTCGTGGTTTTAATGGGAAACCAGTTCTCCCGCATTTATAATCTGGCACACAACCTGAGCTGCTGCTACTTGTGTTCAATATTTTATGTCGAAAAGCAAATACTCTAACAGATCAGAAGCACAAGCTTTCAATGTTTGTATTGCGTTCAGACTGCCATTTAAATTGGGTTATTTGCGAAAAGAGGAAATAATAGATTTTTTAAAAAAGAAAAAGCCAATTTAAATCATAATATCTGATTTTAAAAACTGTTTTAATCCATTTTTATCTATCCTACTCCCCAGACACAGATACATCATTCAAGCACAGCACAGCTGTATAAAACAAATTCATGAATATGGTAATAATCTTTTCATCCATTCAAGACTCTCAAGTTTTCAAATATTGAAACACTCCATGTAAATTCGATCAGTTGTGGTGAAGTAGGGATCCTAACCCCCATCGGCACCCTTTATGGTCCCTCCTCTTGCCTTTGATAAATCTATCTCATAAATTTTGGATTTTATCTTCTCAATGAACACTACACTCTCTAGAGGAATTACTCTTTTTCTATCTTGGAAAATACCCATCCATTTGTTCAACTCTAAACATATGTATATTACTCAAGTTTCCACAGTTACCATTCTGGCGACTGGAAATCATCTCATACCCTTCCACATTGAGACATCAGTCAGCAGGATCCCACTCCTTGAGGTTCAGAGCCAAAACCTGAAACCAGAGATGGGCTCTTGTGGTATCATGGGGGGGGGGGGGAGCCCTTTGTGGGATCAATGAGATGAGATCCGCAACTGTTGGGAGGTGGACAGAACTGCTTCTGGGCTAGCTCACTATACAATTTGGCACAGAAGGAACCCAGGTACCATGTTTCCCCTAAAATAAGACCTAACCTGAAAATAAGCCCTAGTATGATTTTTCAGGATGCTTGTAATATAAATCCTACTCCAAAAATAAGCCCTAGTTAAGTGAAACCCCGCCCTCCACCATTGTGCAGCAACCAGAAGATGACATGACTGTATTTGAATAAATGTAGATGGTTGTACATGACAAAAATAAAACATCCCCTGAAAATAAGCCCTAATGTGTTTTTTGGAGCAAAAATTAATATAAGACCCTGTCTTATTTTTGGGGGAAACAGGGTAGAACACAGCTTATCAGCTAACAACGCTAAACCCAGGGACAGAAACAGATCCATTGTCCAGACAAATGGCAAAATGTGTCCAACAGCTGCAGCGGTCATTCCCACTAGGGCTTTTATCCTGCACAACTTTTATTCTACAGCACAAATGACTCATGAGGAGTTTTTCCAGACCTGACACAGCTATGTAGAGTTTTGGAAGGTTCAATGATATTTTATTTGTAATTTATTTAAAATATTTTTACCCTGCCTTTCTCCTTAAAAACAACTCGAGGTGGCTTACATCATTAAAAATATATATATTTAAAGCCAAAAACAGTAAGTATACAAAGACTAAAAAGCATCAAACAAATACTACACTAAAAAAAAAAAAGTAAACAAAAGAAACCCAAAAAGACATACAAAGCAGTAAGGCATAACAATCCACCTAAAAATCACACTCATGTAGGCAGTCACTGAGGGAAAGTTTGCCTGAAGAGAAAGGTCTTTGCCTGCTTGCGGAAGGACAGCAAAGGCGGGGCCAGCCTGGCCTCCTGTGGGAGGGAGTTCCAGAGTCTGGGAGCAGCGACAGAGATGGCCCTCTCCTGGGTCCCCATCAAATGCACCTGTGAAGGTCCTTGTGCCAACAGAAAGGCCTGATGATCTTAACTCCCGAGCAGGCTCATAAATGGCCTTCCCAATCACTGCACTGCTGCTTACGATTTTTACAACAAGAAGGTTTGGGAGTCTTGATGTCAGTGCTTTACTCCCTACCCTGCTTCAAGTCATACAATGGGCTTCCATGCCCATACTCACCAGCTTTTTTCCAACCACCTTCCTCTCACTACCAGCTTCTTAGTGTGGCAATATTGCACAAATGGAACATCGATACAAACATCTTGATGCTAAGATAGCAAGTCTTAGTGACACCCGGAAAATGGGCATCCGACCTTTAAACTAACTTCACACATACAAAAAAGAAACTTTCTCATCCTCTAGAGCTGCTTGCCCTGAGATTTGAATCTCTGCCTGGGAGAACCCAAGGACTGAAAATAATTCCTTGATGCTTCATCGGACGTTAGTCCTAAATCAAGCATCGTAGCCTCTCTTACTGGCCAGGGGACCAAGGAAGAACATCACAACAAAGAAAAGGCCAGCCCCATCCAGGAACCTGAGGAAAAGGAGCTGCAGGGATTTTGACCCCCTCCACTAGAAAGAATGCCACTTGTCCTTAGACTGCAGAGAAAGACTGTCTAGCCTCCATCGGCAGTCACAGAAACGAAGGGTGCTGATCCCACTGCAACCACCTTCCCAACCAGATCACCACCAACGGTCCCAACCTAGATAAAAAGGCCAGTACTATGGGACTATGCAACTCATCTTTCCCCTCCGTCTTTCCCCTCCAATCTCCTTTCACTGACTTATGTGTCATTCTTTTCAGTATGTTAAACCTGAGGGAAGGAATTGCTTGTTTCTCTCTCTTTTTGCTTGATTAAGGCAAGCCACTTTGGGAGACACAATTTTATGGAAAGCAGGAGAAACAAACAACACAGGTTAACTTACAGCACAATCCTGTATCCGTTTACTCAGGAGTCCCAGAGAATTCTGTGAGACCTGTTCATCTTTCCTCCGTCTAAAGTCATTCCTATTATTTCACGTGACATCACACACACCCTGGATTAAAATGGTTGCCATTAGGGTTATTTCTCACCACAGCAATGGTGGGTTTTGTTTTCACTGTACATTCATTCCAGACAGAAGGAGAAGGTGTCTGGTGTCAGTCTGAAAGCTGCGTGACCTGTCCTGACGCGGCCTTTTTTTGTACATCTGGCCTTGCCTCCTGACAAAAGTGGGCAGAAGATCGCTGTCTTATGCATAACACCTGCCTCTTTCATGTTAACCTTCACACCAAACATCTTAAGATCCCCTGTTCCTTTTGGGCCCCACAAGAGACTCCATTGCCCAGCCACACTTTCACAGTAACAAACAACATTAAATTAGCCAATGGCTTTCATCATGAAGTTGGAAGTACTTCTAGCATGCCATATCTAAAATACACTTCAAGTGTATTTGGCAATCACCCTTGTACCCTTCAGGACCTCATGAAACCTCAAGCCTTTTGGGTCTTCCTAAAGGTTGTCACCCTACAACTCCTCTCACAGCCATCTTCTTATTCCCTCATCCCCAACGAACCTATATAGATATTGGTCAACAGATTCTGTCTCTCTCTCTCTCTTACACATGTACAGTGGTGCCTCGCTAGACGATGTTAATCCGTTCCACGAGGATCGCTGTCTAGCGAAAACATCGTCTAGCGAAGCACGTTTTCCCATTGGAATGCATTGAAATCTCTTCAATGCGTTCCAAGGGAAAACGCAGTCGTCTTGCGAAAATCTCCCATAGGGAAACATCGTCTAGCGAGCGCAGGTCTTCGTCGGAATGCACTGACAGCTGCACTGACAGCTTTTGACCACTAGTCGGCGCATTCCTATGGGGAAACCTCATCGTCTAGCGAAAATTCCCCATAGGAGACCATCGTTTTGCGAAGCACAGTAGCGATCGCAAAAAGGCATCGTCTAGCAATTTCCTCGTCCTGCGAGGCAATCGTCTAGCGAGGCACCACTGTATGTGTATGTATGCATGCATGCACATATGACCAGTACAACAATTAGCTTCACAAGATACTATCAGAAACCATATTTGGGGGACACTGTGTATTTCCAAATGCTCTAACTCCACAAAAGAGAAACTTACAAGACTGATAAACATAACCTTTTAATATTCTCCACTTACTAGCCTTTTCTGTGTGTATGGGGAGGGGAGGCAGTGCAATAATTCACACAGGAATAAAGCTTCCCAGGAATGTTAGAAGCCCATGATTCCCAGTCTCAAATACATTGAGGTTGTTTATACAAACGCAAGAGCGGAGGAATATCTTTTATTGTTTGCACATCAGGCAATAGTTTCTCAGCAGTGAGAGATTAGCCATGAGTTCTCTTTCTTTCAGGACTATAAGCCGTGTTGTGTTCAGAAAGAGGCAACCCCTCTGATTTCTAGCTAGGTCACAAATAAAACGGAGACATGTGGAACAAGAAAAAGAGAGGAGAGGAGAGAAGAATCTCAATGGCTCAAATACTTGGAAACTATTGTGCTCAGTTAGCTTTGCCAAGGTTTGTGCTAACTAATCTCTGTTTAATGTAAGTGTATTAAATATACCACAATTATCATTACGTGAGTTGTTCAGAGTTTCTAGCCAAATATACTTCAACAATATAACTCCTTGGCCCCAGTACTCAACAAGTCCCAGACCAAACACAGATGAGGGCAAGGGGACCCTTAGCCAGGGCCCCCAAATCCTGGGGCACCCTACTGCTACTGCCTTCTATCTTTCCCCCCCTGCTTCTTTTTCTTTTCCCTCCTTGCACAGCCCAAATAGCTAAACTGCTGCGCTGAACCATGATTTAGCATTACGAATGGAGTTCGACCAGTATGGATTGCAACACAGAACCACTGGCTCACCCAGGCAGCTGCCCAAAGGGACCATGTGGCAATACTGCTGTCTCTGAGCAAATGGGGGTAGTGCTGGTAGGGATACGCCGCTGCAGTTGGAAGAAGGGGACAGCTGGAGGTGGGTGCAACAGCAGGAATTAAGAGGGCGGGAGACGTGGGAAGAGGCAGTGGAGCACCGGGACCCCCGTCTTCTGTGCCTCCGCAGAGGTGCAGACAGGGATACAGGGCAGGTTGATCCACCTCCTCTTGCCCAGGCTGTTCGGCCGGGGAAGTGGTCTGGCAACGCAGCCCCCAGCTGATCCAGCACCACCCCAGCCCTGGCAATCTTGCCGCTTGACAGGAGCGGCGGCACCTTCCCCAACCTGGCTTCTGTGCTGGAGACGCAAGTGGCAACAGGTGCGGCAAAGGCAGGTCCAGGAGGAGCAACGCTGCGGAGCCTGGTCTCCATCACCCACCTTTACTGACCTTCTCTAAACAGACTGCGTACTAGATAAGGATTCATACTTCTCCAGACCTGGACTTTCGGGGACTCCAGTGAAGTCAGCTGGGGCCCCAGGCAGACAGACTGAGCTCACGAACTGGGTGCCAGAAACTCAATCTCCTGAGGAGGGAAAGGGGCAGGAGCAGCTGACTCTGTGCCTTTAGTAACAGCTGCCATAAGTGATCAAACTAGGCTTGAACCCATGAAATTTTTGCCAGGGGACTCCTCAGTCCCCAGGCCACGTGTGTGTGTGGGGGTGGGTGGGGTGGGGTGGGGGTGGCAGTGGGACTCCCCGTATTAGAGAGAAGAGACAAAGAAGCCTGGGTGTGTGTATGCATCCTCGCTCCCCCCCCCCCCCCCATCTGTTGCTCTTGGCTGCTGTGCCTTCCAATCCACCAACTGCAAAGGGCACCAGCCGTCAGGGTCCCGAAAGCGAAAGGAAAATTGTCCTGAAGAATTCAAAGTCTCCTGTCCCACATGCGGGGGGGGGGGGGGGCGATTCTGACCAAACCTGCCTTGCAGCCGGCTTTCTACTATGGGTGTAGATAACAGACAGGGTCATACTGCATGGGCAGGGGCCAAAGCACAGCTGATCTGCACCATGTTCTCACTATATTAATGCGCTGAATTTTGCCCTTTTTAAACAGAGAGAGAGAGAGAGAGAGAGAGAGCTTTCTTGTGCATACAGGGCCAGGAAAGATCAAAGGCAGCTTTTAAAAAAAACACCACCCTGTCCCCGTGAAACATTTTGTTTTTAATTCTTCCCAAATGTCTTTCTTTTGTAGCACACCTTTAGTGAGCCTAACTACTTTTCCCTTTTGCACGTTCAAAATCAAGACAGCAAGAGGGGGAAGGGTAGAGCAAAGAAAGAAAGAAGCTGTGTGCATATTGCTTGTAACCTAAGATGAACTGGTGACGTGGGGTTGCCTTCCCATCTCGAAGGAGAGATACCAGCTGTCCCACTTCTTCAAAACTCGACTAATAATGGCTGGGCCAGGCGCAATTCCACTGCGGGGGAGACAGAGCTGCCCTTCTGCCAGAAAACAGCTTAGAGGGGCCACTTATGAAGGGTATCAACCCGTATATGTATCCTCTGATTGCTTTGTAATCACTCCTTTTTCCTTTGATGAGCATACCTCCAGAATACGGCCGAACAGCCTGAAAAACCTACAACCACCATACCAGTCTTTCTCTCATTTAAGTGATAACTCTCACACACGCCCTGTTTTAATAGGAAAAGTTCGACCTCACTGGCATAAGGAACACATCATATCACTCACTACTGGCTCTTTTGCAGTCCTTGAAAATGTTACCATGCAGGAACTACAAATCCCATGCTACAAGACTCTGAGCAATGTTGCCCAAAATGTACGTTTCTCAAATTCAGAACTTCATGTGACATGGAAATGTCTTTTATACCAGGTCAAGCCATTTGTGCATCCCATCCAGCTTAGTCAGACAGGCAGCAAGAGATACATCTCTCCCTTCAACAACATTGGGGTTAGCGACGCTGGACCCCTGTGTAGTTCAAAATCCGTGTCTAACTCTTATGTTCCCCAAAACTTAACTACAAAGCATGAACAGTTGATTAACACACAAAGGTGGCTAAAGGACAGAAAAAGCCTCTATCAGAGGGGGCAAACAGAGATGGGACCTCTCCTCCAATGGAGCAGCATGCTGCTATGACCTCCCCTGACCCACGTCAGCTTCCTGGCATGCCCCAGCACCTTCCCTGGCCACCACGTGGAGCCACCATGTCAGGAGAGGGGCCGGGTGGGCCACCACCATCATCCTGGGGGCACCGCACCACCAATGCCTTTGTTAAGTCTGAGACCCACCTTTCTTAGTCCACTTTCTGGAGATGAATACCGTGTTTCCCCGAAAATAAAACAGGGTCTTATATTAATTTCTGCTCCAAAAAATGCATTAGGGCTTATTTTCAGGGGATGTTTTATTTTTTTTTCATGTACAACAATCTACATTTATTCAAATAGAGTCATGCCATCTTCCGGCTGCTACACAATACTGGAGGGCGGGGTTTCACTTAACTGGGGCTTATTTAGGGGTAGGGCTTATATTACGAGCATCCTGAAAAATCATACTAGGGCTTATTTTCAGGTTAGGTCTTATTTTCGGAGAAACAGGGTAGCAGTGCAGCATTTATTTAATATTTATTTATCGAATATTTATTTATTCTGTGAATTATTTATTTACTGGGGGGAAATCTGTGTATAATCAAAACTGTGCTGCTCAAACCCGTGCAATTCAACGGAGAAGTGTGCAGTGTTTCTCACTGCCAGCTGCTTTACCTTTTTTGCCACTCAACAAGCCAATTCAAAACGACCGTTTCAAGAGGTTACAGCAAGGATGAGCATGAATGAGCAGGTTGGCTAAGGCTGGTGGAGGCTGCCGTGCAACCATATCCGGAGGGCTATGAGTTACCCAGTCGTTAGTTACATGTGTTTACCTCCAAGGAGCCAGGCTGTGCAACTGCATTCACGTGCTCAACTGTGATGACGAGAATAGTCACAGCCAAAAAAATCTGTGAAGTTATGCAAATACTCTCTCATGCACTTTACGGTGTAACTGCAAAGTGTCGCTTAGCTACTGAAAAAAACTAATGCCTGACAAATCATGATCGTAACAGCTACTGCAAAAACAGACAGACAACGGAGCATCTAATGAATTCCGAATCCTAGCAGCTAAAATAGCATTTG
This sequence comes from Intellagama lesueurii, assembly GCA_037013535.1. Lineage (NCBI taxonomy): Eukaryota > Metazoa > Chordata > Lepidosauria > Squamata > Agamidae > Intellagama > Intellagama lesueurii. The sequence goes on along the minus strand of JBAJHW010000001.1, from coordinate 158,518,302 downwards.
TTCAAGTAACATGGCAGTGATATATTCTAAATTTCCCTAATTCTGTTTATATCCAGATGTCTAACGGCACAGTTCTCTGCACCTGAATTCAGTGGGGCTTATCTTTAATGAGGCCACTGTGGTGGAACAGCTAGTGTTGGACTGTAAGGTGAGAGATCCAGGTTCACCCCTACCTTGAGCCATGAAGCTTATTGTCAGCCTGGCCTCCCAACAAAGGACAGTTGAAATGATCGAAGTGGGGAGGAAAAAACTCATATATTCCACCATGAACTCAGTGGGAAAACATGGCAAAGTACAAATGTAACTACTAAATAAAATTTTAAAAATTAAATAGGCAAGCATAGAACTGTAAGCAAAATACTTTTGGCTACTGACACTAAGCCTAAAATCTTGTTGCTTAGTGTAGTAAGTTGTACTTGAGTAGGCTCTGGCGACTCAATTCCACTGAACAAATGAGCCTAGTCTAACTGCAAGTTATTTTTTTTATTTTTTTATTTATTAGATTTTTATCCCGCCCTTCTAGACATATGTCTACTCAGGGCGGCTCACAATAAAATTATTCATAAAAACAATAAAACAACGATTTACATTGACAATGTTAGTATTAATTACTTACTTACTTAATTAATTACTCTTGTGTAGTAAATCACAACTAGTAGAGGCCCATTGTAATCAATGGAGTTTACAGAGTTGACCCAGCAAATCTCCAGCGATTCAAATTGACTTATTCTAGTGCAACTACTACACTAAGTAACAGGATTTCAGCCTATATTTGCCATCAACTCTGGCATGTCAATGGACTCACCCATCCTATTACATGGCAGCTTAAACCAAAAATACAGTACTTGTTTTTTACGTGTTACAGGCTGATGCCAGTAAAAGGTTACTACCAGTGGAAAGACAGATATTGATGACTGCAGTGACACTGCTGATGACTCACAGGCAATTAGCCAATGGGGCTCATTAGGAATCTTCAGGTTACTTGCTGGGCAAGCTCCTCTTTCTCTTTTTGGTTAGCCCTGAGAGACAAAGATGGAGGGCAATGGCCAACAAGGGGCAAAGGAGCCTCCAGGTGAGGCCAGGACACCGGAGGGATTCATGTTTATTTCTTTGCTACGTGGGCCATCCAGAAATGTTAGCATGCATTTAAACTGTGCCCAGTCCCTGAGTTACTATTCCTGTCTGCTGCCTTATGTTAAACAAAGACTCACTTGTAATCTTTTTTTCACTTTTAACATGCAATAAAGCTTAGTTCCTACTAAGATAAAAAAAAAATCTGCACTGCCATTGCCTTTCCTGCCCTGCACACAAGACCAGGCTCCACCACTTAAGAAAAGAGGAAATAAGTTTCTAGGACTTCAAGGCGCTGGTGGGTTTGTTTTCAATGTTCATGTCCCATTCCAGGGCCAGAAACAGACTCCCCCCCCACACACACACACACACCATTGCACAAAAAACCAGTGTTCTTTCATCTCTGTTGTGTGGAGTGGGGGAAGTCCCTACACCTGAGCAAGTGTGGAAGAAAGGTCCACCACCTGCTTGCGGAGAGCGGAAGGGGGGGGGGGAGAATAATCTTTATGGCCTCTTTCATTTGTATATCAGAGTTTTAGACGTGCACACCAGCCTGGCAAACAGTCGCGCAAAACTTACAAACCTGCTTGCCCGCACTTACGTGGATTTTTCAAAATCCTTTAGTCTTGTGCCGTTAAAGGCACTGAGAAAAAACAGCTGTCGTGTGATTATCACATTCATAAAGGGAAGAGGAAATCAAAAGAAGGAAAACGGTCCTTTAATATTCCTATCTTGAAATAACTTTAGGAAAGTCGTTTTTCCTTTCCTCCTCTGAGAAGCAAAAGACCACACAGACAAAGCCACCCCCATCTTCCCCCCCCCCGCATAAAAAGGAATGTGCAGCCTAGTCCCTGTGCGCATGCGCCCAGATGCCAAGTCCTGCTCTTTGCAACAGGTATATGTAGTACATGTGCCCAGGACATCAACCAAGCAAACAAAGCAGGAATTGTCCAGCAGGAAAAGTGAAACTAACTGGCTCAGCCTTTCCATGAGGGGCTGCTAAAGGGTCAGTGGGGGATGAACGAAGCCTGTGCCATGGATTTCTTTCTTTTCGAAGGACTCAGCTGGCCTCAAAGATAAACTGCGAAGGAGGGGGATTCCTCAGCAGTCCCACTTGCCTCTGAAAGATTTACTCACCCTGGTAGTACCATTACTTGGGGCACAGATCTTTTAAAACGAGAAACGCAAAGAACTAGAATAAACACAGCCATGTAGGTAGTCCACAAGTCAAATCAGGATCAGGTAATACTTTTATTCTGTTTCAAACAAAGGCCAAACAGGGAGATGTGTGTACATACATGTCTGTGCCTCTTTGTTTGTAGAACTGGGTGCCTAAATTGCAACCATAAAACCAGACTCCCCACCTCAGAGAGAAAAACCTGGCGAATGGCAAAGAACAGCCAAATTTAACATCTAAGAGCAACTTTCTGGCAAAACACCACCTTGCCATGTACTTTTGGACTTTTAAGTTTAGGACTTTAAGTTCTTCACATTGGTACAATCCTGATGAAGTGGTGTTTAACCCATGAAAGCTCGGTTTATTGTATGATGATTTTTCAGTGGTCTATAAAGGTATCGCCTTTCTTGCATTTGGATTTTATTTTGTTATGACCACATGGCTGGCTGCCCTTTACTTCTTTTGAGCCCTTGGCACTTCTCACCAGGTTGGTCACTTTTGAGCTTTAGTAAATAAATAACTCATCCTGGATGACCACAGAAGGAATAATTTGAAAGCCCTACACATATGCAAATATAATGATACACACATACAGTCTAGGTAATCTGCCTGCAGAGCCAGAGGTTGGGAGTTAGATTCCCCACGGTGCCTCCTGTGAGTACAGCCAGCATGTGTGGCCTTGGGCAAGCTGCACAGTCCTGGGTTTGTCCCAGCAGAAAGGAATGGTAAACCACTTCTGTGAATTCTCTACCTGGAAAACCCTGCAAAGTGTCACCATAAGTCAGTATTGACTTGATGGCATACAATTAAGCTGGCGTTCAGTGGTTTGGGTATGTGGCTGTGGAGCCAGCGCCTGGGAGTTCGATTCCCCACTGTACCTCCCAAGAGAAGAGCCAGCCTGGGTGGCCTTGGGCAAGCTGCACAGTCCCAGAAGTGCTCCCCAGAAGAAGGAAGGGGAAGCCACTTCTGTGTATTCTCTACCTGGAAAACCCTGAAAAGGGTCGCCATAAGTCAGAACTGACTTGGTAGTAATTCAGAGCAGCTAATAATAATTTTAAAAAGTAAAAATACATATGGTAGGTGGGGCAGAATCAGTCACCATTCCCTATGGCATGTCTGGTGCAAAGGGAAACATAGTGTGCAAATCAGAAGCCACTCGTAGGAACACATGTTCCTCCACCCCCATTCACTTCGGGGTGAGTCTAGTCCTTCTAAAGGAAATAAATCCATGGCACAGGCTCTGTTCATCTCCCCTCCCTTTGTCATCTGTACCCACAGCTTAGCAATATATCTGCTTCCATATCAATCAATGACAGTAAACAAGGTTTCCATCATCACTAGACCTTGAAATTAGAATTTACAGAGAGTTTTCAAACTCTGGTCAAGAGAGAATTTGATTAGAAACACCAGATGTTCATAGATGAAGCTGTGATAAACAAATTGGGGGTTAAATTTTGGTTCTTTTTTTTTGGAGGCATGACATTTTGGGAAAACTGAGATATAACTAATTTTCTTATTAAAATTCACTTCGCCCTCACCCCACTTTTTACACTTCGCTGGAGGGTCCCCAAATCAGAACTTCGAAAAGTTCCTTTCTGAGGCTTCACCTCCCAGGGGAATGCATTCTCAGAGTTGTAAATCCAAGGAAGTAACTCTTCCAAGCCCTGCCCCAAACCTTCTTGCGCTGCAGAGCCAGAGGTTGGGAGTTCAATTCCCCATTGGGCCTTCTTGACGGGACTTGACTCCATGAACCACAGAGTCCCTTCCAGCTCTGCAGTTCCAAGATTAAGGTTTGCAAAAGAGGGGCAGTGAGCAGCAGAGCAAAAGGGGAAATCCTCCATTTATAGTAGTGGCAGTGGCTGCTGGATCAAGGAGCCTTTCATGAACAAAAGCACATGGTTGGAGCCAACCCAGTATCTTGTAACTTCTGTTTCTAAAACTCTTTTTTAATTTTCTGGCTATATGCTATTTCTCTATTGGTGTGTGTGTTTAAAAATAAATAGCATGAATGCATGTGCATGTGAGTTGAAGCAAGTTACGTTACCCACTTTTATTTCCACATTTTTGCAGCTGGAAGAAAAAAAAATAAATGTAATTTGCAGTGACAGGCTAAAAGCATTAAGTTGTAGAGTACGGATTTGCATGGTTTCCTGAAACAGTACTCCAGGAATCCTCGGCATAAATTGCTCCAGAAATCTGCAAATAGACCAAGTGTGCAGTGACTGTTTCCATTCGTGAAGCCATCCTTTCAGTCAGGCTTTTGGTTAAGCAGCAACGAAGCAAACGGCCAAATATGAAAAGCTGGTAATTGAGAAAGAAAACCATGAAAATTCCCAGGGAAACTGTAGCTACAATACTACGCCTACTTATCTGTAAGGCGGTACAAATGACATGGACTTAAATCTGAATGAACAAACCCGGCACTGGACTAGAGAAATGCTGCTTTTATACAAGAACAAAAGGACACACACAGCAAAGAGCGAACTGATTAACCCTTAAGTTCAAATCATCTTCGGGTTGTGCATACTTGTTTCCATGAGCAAAAATGAAAAGCATGCTATGGATTTTCAGATCTCTAAAGCAGCTGAACTCCACTATAAACGGGGGGGGGGGGGGGGGGGAGTCTTACCTTTCTACCGGTCCAAAAAAGGAAGGTCAACAGCAACACATTATGCGTAATTGTTTGCATACGCCTGCCTCTTGGTATCTATTCAATGTACTTTGTTATGTGCTTGATGATTAAGCATTGTTTGGTCACACCTTTCTGCCTGCTTTCTTCGCTGTAAAGCATTGAGCAACTGCACATTGCCGCCTTCCGAGAGCGTCTAGTGTGTCTGCGATTGTGGCTTGCTGCAACTGTTCAGAATCCGGTGCGACTTTGGTAGGGAGAGGTCCCACACGGCTGGGTTCAGTACCCCTGTTTGCTAGGTTAGCAGAATAAACGGACTGTACTTTGGTTTCTTACTACTATTAAAACAGGCTAAGAGAACAAACCGGGACAAAGCAGTTGGCAGCCAGTGAAGCCTCAAGGGGACAAAACAAAACAGGCTTTGGGTGCTCAGAATCCACCCGCCAAGATTCTCTTCCACCCAGACAAGTGTGCAATGTGAATGGTTTGGCTTTCAGGACACTCATACAAGGCGGCGATCAGCACTTTCTTGGATCTCCACTTGCATGAGGGCAAAAACGGGAGATCCTGGGATACTGTACCAGCTTGATTCCACACTTCATCAGTGGCCAATGGGATACTAGCCCATGCTCTATTTCCTCAAAGCTACCATGTGAACAACACACAGGAACCTTCCTTCTCTGCTCCTCATTCCTCTCTATCAATATTGAACTTCCCTCCTGGTCCTCTGCTATTGGAAGTCCTCTGGAGACGGAGGCATTCATTTAGCACGACTTGCTTTTGCAAAAGTGACCAAGCATTCTGGGGCTCTGCGGTGGAGCTGCACAGGCCATTTTTCACTTCTATCCCGCCTGGAGCCATTCCAGCAAAACCTTGGCTGTGTGAATGTTTCAGTCACAGACACAGCACCCAACATACAAGTATTTTGCACCTGCAAATGAGAAACCATGAGAATGGGTGGAATCCTACGGGGTGTATCCAATGGTGCAATGGACATGGTTAGAGGAACGGATTCTGCCTCTGTCCTCAAGCCCATGACACGTTCCCATGTGAAGGGCTGGAGAAAAGTAAGAGCCAGTGCAATGGAGCGATGAGAATGTCAGACCCGGTCTTGAGAGGGTCAAGTCCTCAAGGAGCCAGGAATTCAGTCTGACCTGCCTTGTAGGGCTGTTGTGAGGATAAACTGGAAAGGAGAAGGAACTGCAGACCATTCCTCGAGTTTATCAAAGGAAAGGCAAACTATAAATGTAACAAATGAATGAAGAAACTTTTAGGTCAGATTTGGGGGTCTGAGTGGAAGAAAGGGAGGAAGAAACCTACTACACAACCCGAAGTCTGCCTCTACTACCCGGTACAACGGCCCAAAGCAGCGGCTAAATGGAGCTTTAATTCTATTTAACAAAACAGTTTCTCTGGTGGTTAAGCTGGGCAAACAATTACATGAAAGACATAAAGAGAAGTCCACTTGGTTTATGTCTGCTGCCCCATTTACAACATTTGGGTGTTCTTGTTGCAAAATATAGACTTCCTGTGCAGAAGAAATTAATGAAATTAGCCATGCCTACAGCAGCTTGTAAAGGCGAGCCACACAGATACACAAATGTTTTAATTAGGGCTGTGCTGAATGTGCACCTGTGTTGATTTTTAATGCGAAACAAGCTCTTTCTCAAGGGACAAAAGTCTCTCTCTCTCTCTCTCTCTCTCTCTCTCTCTCACACACACACACACACACACACACACACACACACACACACACACACACACACACACACACACACGAACACACCACACAAACACACAGAGTTCTTTTTCTGGAAAAAAAACCTGCCTTCAATGTTCTTTTTCCCACAGATGTGGGCAGCTACCATTCCCCATCCCTTTCTATTTCCGCTTTACAAAGCTTTTTTACTTTCTCTGGAATCAATGATTTTGGTTGACTAGAATGAACCACAGAGTAAACAGGATGACCTCACAACAGGATGCGGCCAAGCAAAAGTGACTAAATGACACATAAGGCTAGGTAACTACAGAAGACTACAAGGCCTCATGGAGGCAAACAAAGCTCCTCAGAATCTGGGCTCCGCAACAGACAACTTTCTGTTGGGACAGCTCTTTGTTTTTGCTCACTTCCAACATCCACATCCCCCTGCGGGAAAAAAAAGGGTGGGTGGGTGGGCCAAGCGTTGATGCAAAGTACCACGATCCAAAGCTTTACTTTCCATGTTTCAAAATGGCGGTAAAACTGCTGCAATCCCACTGTGGCACCGATGCCCTAATTATGATTTAGATTTGTCATGGGGGACAGTTCTTTAGGAAATAGTCTGGTTGATCATTTGAGGAAAAAAAGCACATGCCTACGCATACGACATACAGGTCAGAAATCAGAGGAGCAGCCAGACAGCCTGTCTACTCTCGGCCTGTCTACTCTCTAAAATCACAGAGAGTAACCCAACGTCTGTGGGGCCTCTCCGTGGCCCCACGGCTGTTTCAGCTCACCCACATTCCGTCCAGTCCTTTGAAAGAAGTACAGAAACGCTTGTTGTAAAGGGGGTCTCCCTGGCTTGCTCCATAAACCTGAAGGCAAACCAGGTACTTCCATTTTTTTTAAAAAAAAGGTTATCTTTCTTGTTTAAGGCCTTGTCCTTCTTGCCACCAGTATCTGGTGGCACAATAGCGGCTGGTGGTGGTGGCTTGTAACAGGACTGAGGGGGGGAAACCACCCCTTGGATTCCCTTGGAGCCCCTCTCTTCCTTCCATCCAAACAAAAGGCTGACTCCTTAGTAGATACAACCAGAATACCATCTGGTCTGTTGTCATTCCCCCCCCCCCCCATGATAGTTTTATAATGCAAACCATGGCATTTTAATGTAAAACCATTACTCTAAATCCTGTGGATCTGAAAGATTACGACCGGTCAACACACAGCGACAGTGTTTCAGCTGCTTACACACAGTAGTAAGCCCCTGGGTCCTTTAGATGGGAACTAGAGGTTATGTAGATAATTGCCTATATGAAAACGTTTTGCTCTCCTGAGTCTTTGACAAAAAAGGCAGACTTATGCTCAGGGAGATATACAATCCTGCCTGAGAGGCAGTCACATTTGCACCCTGTAAGTGCAATAGGTAGGTTGTGAATGTGTACATAGATAGCCCATGCACTTATTTTAAAAAAGGGTGCATATAGTTTGACCTTTAGTCTTTCCCCTGCAAGAAAAAAGAAACAGTAAATGAGATAATTTTCCTATTTGAATCCAAAGTCCTTTAATGGCCTGAAGCAGTGGTCCAAGAGAACCACAGCCAAAAAAAAAGCTGAAGACATTTACTCACGAGGGAGGGAAGACCGTGGTATGAGAAAAGATATACAGAAGGTTCCCAGACAAATGTTTCCGAGGGAAAAGAATGAGGATTTAAGTATTTACACATGCTCTTTGAACCATCTTAGTTCACATGCCTGGAAGAAACTTGTGCAGCTTTATACAGTCTCTCTACCTTAGAAACAGCTGTTGTGGAAGAGTGGGAAAGGGAAGACATTTCAGGTTAAACGACACACCTGCTTCAGGAGATGGATACAGTCAATCAATCTGGTTTTAATTAACTGTCAATGGAAATCCTGTTTGTATCTCCTTCTCTTCCCTCTCTCCCACAACACACATCCATATATAAAAGTGTACGATCCTCAAAGATGTAAATGAATCAGCACAGCTTTTGAAAAAGTGAAGTTTGGGGCTCTGTTCCTGATTGATGGATATAAGAGACTAATGTGCAAATTACAAACAGCGAAATGAGGCATGGGCCAGTCTGAACCCTACAACATGCTACTGTACCCTTTGCTGAGATGGGTTTCTCATTTCTCCACAACATGGCAACCTAAAGATGTGACGTACTTGAAATGCCATAATCTCCCAATGGCCATACTAGTTCGGGTCAAAAGGAACTATAGCACAACACATCTGAAGGGCACCAGGCTGGAGGCAGTTGTTCTAAATCAGTGGTTCTCAACCTTGGGTCCCCAGATGTTCTTGGACTACAACTCCCAGAATCCTTCACCACCAGCTATGCTGGCCAAGATTTCTGGGAATTGTTGCAGTCAAGGAACAGCTGGAGACCCAAGGTTGGGAACCACTGTTCTAAATGGAGACCAAATAACAACAGAGGAACTGGAACCAGTGTGCTAAACCCAGTGAACGATACGGGAACAATTACCAGATGCTCTTGCAGCTCCTTTTTCATCTACATTGACTCCTACCCCTTAAGAGCAGAGACTTTTTAACCTGCCAGATGGAGTTAGACTAACACTCTTACCATGCCTTACCAATGGCCATGAGAACTGGGGTGTCAAGCGGTAGAACTCCCAAATACCTGGAGGGCAAAACTCACCCATCCCTCCTTAAGACACAACAGAGTTGGAAGAGAGGGAGGGCATATAGAGATGAACAGTAGCTCTGCCATGATTCCAAACAAAAAATGTAAGCAAGTGGAGTGCGGTTGAAGCTCAGTGGAAGACTATCACCTCTGCATGCAGAAGCTGGGGTCTACATATTGTTTTGACTACAGCACTGATAAACCTCAACCACTGGTCATTTTGGCTGTGATTTATGGGAGATGTAGTCCAAAAACACCTGAAAGATACCGGCTTGCCCATTCCTGCTCTTGAGAGCTGCCCACTAACATAAATAATTATGAGTTAGATGGACCTGTGAAGGGACTAGCCCTGCCTAGGTTTAGAGATTCTACACAGAAGACACAGTTAGAGAAACAAACCACAACCTGTCCCTCAAAGAGCTCCAGGAAGAGTCCCTTCATTTTTTCAAGCCTCCTGTTGACCAAGAAGAAGTCTTCCTGCACCTCCACACTACAAAGCTCTCTTCCCGCACACACCAGTTTCCACTTGGGTCCGTTGCAGAGTGTATCCGAAAGGGGTGAGGCTGCCCCACAATGTGGGGTTATCTTTTTTGACTCAGAGTAGGTGAGCTTTCGCAATCCGCTGTGGCCTTCCCCCAAGGGACCCTTGCCTTTGTCAGGAGGCAAGACAAATGACTGTCATTGCTGGCTTGTCTGCATGGCTTCCCTCTCCCACAAAGGGGTGGCTTTTTGTTCTTGTGCCCTATAACCATACCCGTCAGGTGCTCCCAAGGCTGCAGCTCATTTACAATTTCCCCTTTGCTTCTACTTACATAGCGAAATTCACACCAACTTCAAAGTCTACCGCACGCCCCACTTCAAAGAGCGGGGAGGGCAGCTATTTGCCTGCCCCACAGTTCTAAGTCTCTAAAACAAGCCGAGAGGAACAAGACCAGGAAAGAAAGGGAAAAAATCTGTTAACTATTAGTCTAGCTTTCAGCTACTTCCCCTTTTAAGAAATGGCAATGTCTCACAAGGGCCAGATGTTGGAGATTCTTGAAACGGGGGGGGGGGGGGGAGAGACACGGTGAGTATGCTTCACATCTCCCACAGTGTTTACAGCAGGCTCAAAAAGAGTTTAGTTGGGCGGAAATACAGGCAAAAGAAAGTCACCCTTTCCGAGTCAAAAATAGTCACAGTGCACTACAACTGAGACTACAACGTCAATCTTCCCACAACAAAGCGTCAATGGTTGCCTCTTCCCAATGAGTTGGAAACAACAGTCCGACAACAGTCCCAACAATGGTTGTCAGAAATGCTCTTCCTCCTTCTTGGTCAAGGGATGTACTGTGTTCCCCCCATTTCCGCCGCCCCAAAACACAAACAACTCCACACCCCCACCAGAACTTACGCCCTCTACTTGTTGATGCAGCAAAAAACAACAACACAGAAACAAAAAACAAATGGAATTTGATGGTGGTCTTTTCAGAATGCCATTTCCTCTGATTTTCATAAATGTTTCAATTGCTTCTTGATATTTGTATACCACAGAAACACATTTAATTTATACTTCTGGATTTCTTTGATTTTTTTTAAGGAACAGGAAGTCCCAAGGCTAGCACTCTTCCTGGGGAACACAATTTTTTTTAGATTCATACAAAAACATACCCACTGTTCCTGCCAGGAGATGAGACTCTTGTAAAGCATTTTCTCCCCACCCTTCATCAAGGCTGGCAATGGGAAGCATGCCTGCAGGCAACCTGATCCTGCACATTTCCTTGGAAGGAAGTCTTGCTGAATTCAATAGGATCTACTCTTCACAAGTGAAGGTAACACCCACCCTTGCCCATGTGCCCAGAGCAAAATCTTAACTGCATCACCTGTAGTCCAAGTATCAAAAGATTAGATTAAATTATAAACTGGAGATGAGGGTAGGGGAAAAGAGGAATTAAAAAAGTTACCCCACTCATGGCCAAAGCATCATGGGAAAATCAGCCATAAACTTTGATTTATTAGATTTACCTATATGTAAGAAGAGAGGTCAACTCCTGCCTCTTAGCTTGCCAGTTTTGCATCAGCATAAGCAATAATTAAATCACTGACACAAGCAATATTAACCTACGGGTTTTCCAAGAGAACAAACACTCACTGGGCCAAAACAAAGAGTTTTGTATCGCACACGTATGTGCAGCCTGCCTGTGTTTATTCTATTCGCTTGCTTGTTGGCTGTTACTCATATTCCAGATGTCTCCCCGGGGCTCAAGGTAGCAAACACAACCCACCTCCCCATCATAATATTCACAGAAACCCTGTAAGGGAAATTAGGCTGATTCAAGACAACTTCAGTGCCTTGCGAGGACTGAAACCCAGATCTTTAATTCAACTCTCAAGCCACGATGCCATTCTGGCTCCCACTGGTTGATCCATTAAGAGCATATGTGAGCTCCCCAAGGTCAGGGCCTTCATCAATAACACCTATAAACGCAACAGCATCCTCTCCATCTTTGTGACCACGATGTGCAAGCCAATGACTTTTATCTATACAATAAAATCCTCCACCAGACGGAAAACATCCATTACAAAGCAGCTGGGCAGCCCCATGTTCATCTGCAGTGGGATATATAAAACAATGCATATGCACCTGCTACCTGCGCTGCACATTATTTATCACCCTTATTAATTGTTTATTGGAGATATTTCATTTTTATAACTCTGATCCCCCAGCATTCCCCTCTGACAGGCAGAGGCCACACATGGCCCTCGGGGGGGGGGGGGCAAACCTCAGCCCACCAGCATCTCCAAAGCCCAGAAGATTAAAAAAACACACACAAAACACACACACCACTATTTGCTGAAAAATTCCCTTTGCCCTCTTCATGGTGTGCCTGGCCATTTTGCCACGTATGTGCGGGGGGAGGCAGTACCCCTAGGGTCCCCTACATACCTCAAAAATTTGGGAGCATGGGAGCTACTAGAGCAGTGGCCCCCAACCTTTTCTGAATTGCGGATCAGTTGGGGGGTGGGGTCCGTGTGCAGGGGGGCACCCCGTGCACTTGCGGGTGGGCGGGGGCTCACTCACGCGCATGCGTGGAATGGCAAGGTGCATTCACAGAGGGAAGGGGCGCGCTTACGTGCATGTGCAGAGGGGCAGGGTGCGTTCGCAGAAGGGAGGGGCACCCGTACATGCGGGTGGCAGGCCATGCATGCCGGTGGGTTGCGTGGGGGGATTGTGTGCGGGGGGGGCGGAGATCTGTCTCCACAGCCCGGTCCTGCCATGGCCACAGACCAGCACCAGGCCACGGACCAGGGGTTGGGGACCCCTGCACTAGAGGACACAAAAAGGTTTCTTTAGTTTAAAAAAACCCACCAAATCTGTAAGCAAAAATATGGGGGGATGGAAGCATCGCTCTGAAATCCAGGGCTGACCATGTAGAGCCTCTAACCTCTGGAGATTGCCCACCTCTGTTGTAATAAATAAGTCATTTACTCATCAACAGTCCATTGTCACCCATGCCAGGGGTCCCCAACTCCCGGTCCGCAGCCTGGTGCCGGTCTGTGGCCTTGGCAGGATCGGGCCGCGGAGACAGATCTCCCAACCCCCCGCATGCACTCCCCCCACATGCACGGCCCACCTACACACATGCCCTGCCTATCCATGAGTGCGCGCGAGTGCGCCCCGCCCACCTGTGAGCACACCCCATCCACCCGTGCATGTGCATGCCCTGCACACCCGCGAGTGCGCCCCGCCCACCCAACCGGTCCGCGGTTCAGAAAAGGTTGGGGACCACTGACCCATGCATTATAGAGCACAGGGATGGCCTATAACAGGGGTAAGCAACTGTGGCCCCCAGATGTTTTTTTTCCTAGAATGCCCACCAGTCCCAGGTAGCACACAGTGCATTAAAGGAGGCTGCGCTCCAGAAACACTGATAGGCCCACTGTTGTCTTCTTCACTGCAAGAGGGTAAAAATGTGACCCCCCACTCCCCTCTTTATTTGGCCTGGGACCCCTAAAAAATGGGAAATCTGTCAGTCAATGTGACAGTGGCTGTGGGAGGTGGAGTTCACCAAAGTACACTATGATCACATCGAGTCAACACCCCCCAGAAGTTGTGAACTGAGAGAACTGGTAACATCTTCTCAGTGCCTGTGAAGTTCAGTCAAACAGAACCACGATTAATGACAGAAGCCTACATGTGGGATTCAGCTAAATTGAATCTGTGAGCAGTAACTGAGGGCACCGTTTGCAACATTAGCTGCATCTCACAAACCGATGCCACCTCAACTGTGTGGCTCATGCGTGTGAGAAGTATTCTTCAAATGAGAAATTGCAGGCAGCCTGCACAGCTTTAATCATCTCAGCCTTGGAGGGGGAGAGGGGAAAGCGTCAGCGACATTGTCTAGCAATGACATTAATTTCCCGAGATGAATGCAAGAGGCCCCAAAGCCGGTCTATCCCAAAGACAACTTTATTTTCCCCCCCCTCGGTCCACATACACTAAATGACCAAGCGATTCAACTACACCATCCAACGAGACTAGCCAATAAGAGAGCATAAATTCTAAGGCACAGGGTTGGTTTACATTGGAAACCTTTTCAAAATATTGTTTTAGCTGTGTGTAATAGACCACTGTAAGATCTGACACACAGCAAACACAGAGCTTCAATTAAGCAGCTGGCAAGCTGCCAGGAACAGATAAAGGCCCAGCCTGTCACTTGTTAGACAATATATATGGCTATTTTGGCAGCCAAAATTGAATGTGATAATTGAGCCATGACGTATTCAAAAGGCACATCCTTTCGGTGGAAAAGCATTTTGGGGTTCTCAAAGTAGAGGGCACTTTTGACCAAGGCACTACGAGACCAAACAAAGACGCTGAAATAATGGTGCAATTTAGCTTGCTATGTTTCATTTCAGTGTGCACACATGCACACAAACGCACAGTGTTCAATCCAGGGACTGCACTGTCATCTTAAAATGCCAGGTTCTCCCACAATCCTGGATGGTAGAGGTGAAGAGCAATGTCAGGATGAAGCCAAATGCACCTGTCAAGGTCCAGGTAAAGTCAGCATCACAGATTCCACTGAACCCAACGCTGCTTTGGGGCATCTAACCAATGTGCCCAGTGCTGTGTAAGCTCAATTGTTTTGGATATTCTATTATATCCTAGCCTAGCCTAGTCTCTTTTGTTTCATTTCTAAGCTGAGAAAGTGGGAGAAAGTTTTAGCTGATGTGGTCTTAGGACATGCAGGAAGTGCTTGTAACAATGTGCCTGACCACACGCTCTCTCGCTCTTTTCCCCTTGTGGGTAAGTAAAGCAAATGGGAGAGGTTGGGCTGGATTGAGTTCAGGGATTAGTGACATCTCTTTACAAAGAGGAACAGTCCACTGGCCCAGTGTAATCACTTTTCAAGAAGCCCTCCTCCAATCCCATGGTTCTTACTACCTACCACCTGTTGCAAATACTCCCTTTTTGCAAGGAAAGAGCTGCAGCGCTGCAGCGCTGCAAATGCAGGCATTTTTGGATGAGACCAATTAGGTGGGCTCATCTAAATCTGGGTTCAAGCATCGATTTGGGACTGAATCCACCTTAGTTGCCCTGACACATGAACCTGCCGAAGAGAGAAATGGGACGCTACAACCCAATTGTTCTGGTTTGATCTTTCAGGGCTGGATATCATGGTATCAATGGTATCCTTGTGGATAAAAATGGCTCTTTTCCTCTCCATGCCTTGTGCTCAGTGAGTTAGGAGTTGGGTGCACTGCCCTTCAGTGGTTCCACTCTGACTTATAGGTCAGGCTCCAGAGAGTAACACTGTGATATTATCTCTTAGCTCCCTCAAGAGCTGCACTATGCAGTGGCAGCTGCACTATGGAGTATCTCAGGATAACTTCTTAACCCCCAATCTCATTTAATACCTACATCCAGCCGCTGGGAACCGTCATCGAGATAGACGGGCGGCAAAGGCCAACTAAAATCTATTTCTCTGTCGCGGTACATCTGAAGCAGGGCCTAGATGCACTGGTGGGCTGGGTGAGAATCAATGGACTACAGCTGAATCCCAGCAAGACAAAGGCACTGTGGATAAGT
Source organism: Intellagama lesueurii (assembly GCA_037013535.1). Lineage (NCBI taxonomy): Eukaryota > Metazoa > Chordata > Lepidosauria > Squamata > Agamidae > Intellagama > Intellagama lesueurii. Next base: position 158,502,994 of record JBAJHW010000001.1, on the reverse strand, counting down.
AGTTCCCACATCTGGGACAAAAACAGACAACCTGTTCTGAATGGGGTTATACATCCTTGGGAGGACCAAGTGTGCAGCCTGTGGGTACTCTGTGGTCTTTCAGGGAGACGGAGTGTCTTCATCCATTTCAGCTTGTATGCCTGTTCCAGCCATTCTAGAACAAGAAGAGTTTGGCTACATGATGCAAGTATGGTAACTTCAAGAGTGCCCTGCTACAGTGTGTTCCGGCCTTAAAGTTGGCCCAGAAGCTGGTGTACAATGCTTTGTCTAGACTTCTGAGTAGGGTGATCTACCCAGAACATAGCACCATTGCTGAAGGAATAGCACTGGCTGCTAAATTTGCTACCAGGCCAAATTATGACGCTTGGGCCTTGTTCGGCCTGGTCATAGGACAGGCTGTCTTCTCCCACACAGGTCCACTTAACGTAATGTGGAGAATCTTTCCTCTCCATGCCTTGTGCTGCTCAGGTCCCCTCAGCAGCTGTCAGGAGCAGGACCCTTAATGATGGTGCTCCTGAATGCCCTTCCCTCACACATTCAACATGTACTTAAAGGTTTTAGCTTTTTATGCATGTTGAACACATACCTACTCACACAGGTCTTCACTATGAGGTCCAAACTAACTTCCACCTTATGCACTACATAAATGCTGCATGTCAATGTGTGCATTGTGAGTTTGTGTACTGTATATATAGGCTGAAATCCTGTTGCTTAGCACTAGTAAGTCACACTAGAGTAGGCCCACTGAATCAGTGGGGATTTGGTGTGTCAACTCTAAATTCCACTGATTCAAATGAGCTTCCACTGAATCAATGGAATTTACAGAGCAGTTGACACACCAAATCCCCACAGATTCGCTCAGCCTATTCTAGTGCAAATTACTAGGCTAAGCAATAGGATTTCAACCCTTGTTTTTTATTACCTCTGTAGATTGCTATGAAATTTTCTAATCTAAACAGAATGTCAAGAGTTATATAAAAATAAATGCTGTTAAATAAATAAAATGTGTGAAAAATTACGGCTAAGTTATTCATGATTAACTTAAATCTCACTGAACTCAATTGCTCTTTTCCCTCTCACACAATCCCAGAACCAGGGGACATCCACTCCAATTGAGTGTTGGGAGAGTGAGAACAGACAAAAGAAAATCTTTCTTGACCCAGTGTGTTGTTCGTCTCTGGAACTCCTTGCCACAGGATGTGGTGATGGCATCTGGCCGAGATGCCTTGAAAAGGGGATGGGACAGATTCCTGGAGGAAAAGTCCATCACAGGTTACAAGCCATGATGGGGATGTATAATCTCCAGGCTTAAAAGGAAGGTACCTCCAAATGCCAGGTGCAGGGGAGGGGTACCAGGAAACAGGCATCTGGTGGGGCCACTGTGAGATACAGGAAGCTGGACTAGATGGGTCTTGGCCTGATCCAGCAGGGCTCTCCTTATGTTCTTACAACTGTAACTGAGCCTAGATCCTAGAACTGACTGATTTCTCCAAATCCCATGCCATGGACTTTGAAATCATTAACTATATAGGGCAGGCTGATTTAAGGTTCTGTTTTGTTTTGAAGTCTAATATTTACCTATCATGGCTTGGCATTAACTCTATTAATGCAAATTATATACACATTCTATTTGCTACATAAAAAATAAATATTCATGTTAGCCCTGGCACTCGAGATCATAACAGCTTTCTAGTTTAACTTCCAGCTCTGATTTAATTCTCTACAGCTCCAATCCTATTGATGCTTTTCTGTGAGTAAATGTCATCAAATTCAGTAGGACTTAGGACTTACTTCTGAGTAGACTTGTTTAGGTTTGCACCAACAGACACACATACCTGGTGAACTAATTTTCCATAGCACTAGGAATATAGTGATTCCTACATAAAGTAAAATATACCTTTCGTGGGAAAATTTCCCCCTTATTGGAAAGAACATATTACATGACCTTGCACTGAGTCAGATACTTGGTCCATGTAGCTAAGGACAGTCAACACTGGCTGGCAGGGTTTTAGTTAGGATATTTTCCAAATCTCACCTGGAGATGCCAAGAATTGAAACTGGATCCTTGCGCACACAAAACAGGTGCTTTACTGCTAAGCCACAGGCTTTCCAGAGCATACCACCCCCTTCCATGTCCTCTCACACAGGTTCAGCCCTATTTGGCACAGGCAACGTTATAAAAACTGTTAAGTACTTGTATTTGTTTGTACCTTTATTGTCAAGGATGGGAAGAGATGTTTGTCACATCATCTGCCTCATGTGCCAAAACAATGCGGTTCGCTTTAAGTACTATGTACTTGGACCTGGGGGCGGAGGCAGTGCCATCTGCTGCTCTGTGTTAGGCTGCAAAATGTCTTGGGCTAGCCCTGCTCACATCTCTGGATTCAGAAGCCACCATTTGACACCCATGCAGAAAAATAAACTTCTAGCTCTTTTCTTTTTAAGTGGAAAACCAATGTAAGAGGCCCAGAATTTCAAGTAGAAAACCAGCAAGGAGCAGGCATTGGCTTAACACACTTAATTTTTCTCTCTGGCAGTTTGTCCCTTTGAATGCCCCCAGGTTCCAGAAATATGAAATCCCCAGTATATGTTTTCAGGGTCAGGGGAAGAGGAGCCAAGACAGCTGTAGGGAGAGGGCACCTGTATCGGTAGGAGCAAAACACAGCCGAGAGAAGGCTAAACAGCCTTGTCCTTCTGCTACTCCTCTCAAAACTGCACCCCATTAAAGCTGATTTTCAGTTCAGAAACAAACTCTGCTGCCACTTCCTTGCACGTATGGCTGTGTAATGTCTAGTCGGCTCCTAAATCTTCACACAATTAAAGTGCAGGCTTCTTCATGACTAGCTTAGCTGTTCCATATGAAAACCGCATACACACACTGTTTATTTTAAGTATTAACCTTAAAATAACACAGAGCCTTATGTACAAAATATAAATTTATCACCTAAGTTGGCACTGAGAAAATAGCTGCACAGAAAGCAAAAGATCCCTCAGCTTTAATTCGGTCTGTTGCTCTGAGAGCGCACTGTCTCCCTGCATGGCCTTATTAAATAATTCAAGGATACAATAATGAACAAATGTGCTAGATAAACACAGGGTTTTAAGTTAACGCCAAATAGTTATGTAAAGACTCACTGTTACTGGGATTAGTCAAGTTTGCCTGCTGAGACAGATGAGTTTCCTTCTGGAATAAGAAGCAGAAAAGAGGCCGATGCTCCCATTCCAACAGCCAATTTCATGTAAAATAGACTATAAAGTATGGTATATATAGCAAATATACCATATTTTATAGTCTATTTTACATTAAATAAAAGATACAAGTGAGAAAAAGGACTCAAATCATTCTGTGTCTTTGAGGGAAGACTGAAGTCTGAGGTGGAGACTAAGGGGGGGGGGGGAATCCACCATTACGTGGATCTCCTTAGATGGCCTGTTCCTGGAACGTGACAGGCCAGCAAGACCACCGACATGCCAGAAGGCTCAAATGCAGGTAGCCAACATCCAGAGGACATGGTGCGTCCGCAACAGGTCAGAGCATTCAAGTAGCATTTTTATCATGCTGGGCTGTTGATCTCTCACAATGGGTACGTTCGGCTGAACAAGGAAGAGCGCTGCTGTCCTCTCCTGATCACTCCCACCCGCCTTCGCCTGCCAAAGGCAGCAGCTAAACAAACCATGATATGTGCACGAACACATGCAACTCAGGAACCCCTTCTTTCCTCTCTTCAGACACATCAGAGCCACAAGTCATGGCTTGTTCCAGCTACTGTTGTTATATGCCATCAAGTCACTTCCAACTTACGGCAACCCTATACATCACTGACCTCCAAAAGGCCTTGCCCTGCTCAGCTCTTGCAAGCTCAAGGCTGTGGCTTTCTTTATTGAATCCATCCTACGGCCTCCAACTTCTCCTAGACTTATTGTGTTCTCCAGCGAGTCTTGTCTTCTCATGATGGGCCCAAAGTAGGACAGCCTCAGTTTAGTCATTTTTGCTTCTAGGGAGATTTGAAGTTTGATTTTATCTAGGGCCCACTTGCTTGCTTTCTGGCTTCTCCAGCACCACATATTTCAAATGGATCTCTTCCCCACCTCACCCCCACTGGCTTTCTTCACTACCCAGCTTTTGCAGCCATATGCAGAAATCAGGAATGGCATAATACAGATGATTAATAGATAGCATGTCCTTTGTTCACTATCATGGCTTGTGCAGGGGGAAGAAAAACTAGAGTTCCTGGATCAAAGTCATGATAAACAAACCACAGATAGAAGAGCTGTGGTTTGTTTAGTTGCTTCCACTTGCAGCAGGAGTAACTGGACAGAGTGTGTGCATTCAAAGTTTGGAAACTGAACCCCAGCTTGTGATATCTGTGACAACTTGTTACTGGGGCAGCTAAGTGCCTTGCCCCAAATTCTGAGGTTCCCTCACCCGCATCCTGGTTCACAAGTCTATCACACATAAACTAAACTACTGTCAGGCATTTCCCACAGACCAGTCATAAAGTTCTTCCATGTGCTGAAACCCATGATCCTAGGTAAAGGTAAAGGTTCCCCTTGACATTTAGTCCAGTCGTGTCTGACTCTAGGGGGCGGTGCTCATCCCCGTTTCCAAGCCGTAGAGCCAGCGTTTGTCCGAAGACAGTTTCCGTGGTCACGTGGCCAGCGCGACTAGACATGGAACGCCGTTACCTTCCCACCGTGGTGGTACCTATTTATCTACTTGCATTTTTACATGCTTTCGAACTGCTAGGTTGGCAGGAGCTGGGACAAGCAACGGGAGCTCACTCCGTCGCGTGGATCCGATCTTATGACTCCTGGTCTTCCGACCTTGCAGCACAGAGGATTCTGCGGTTTAACCCGCAGCGGCACCACGTCCTCCCATGATCCTAACCATGCTTTAAAAAGGCTTAACAAAACTTTCAGACTTGCAATGAGAGACACTAGAGACAAGGTTCATTTTAGATCCCCAGGCTGCTTTAACCAAATCCTAAGTGCTAACCTGTACTAAAATAAAATAAAAAAAACAGTTCCTCTCTCACACACTTTCTGAGACAGTCACTTTTGGATCCTATATCAAATGCATTTATTATACTAGCAGAATGCCTTCAGTTTGATAGATTACCTAGCTTTCTTCCACTCCAATCACAACTATGGTCTCAGTTGTTTATGAAGCAAATAAGCTTATTTTCTTCACAGCTGACAGTTTGGCCCCACATCCTGCCATTAGCAGAACTCTTCCCCCACAATGTTCCAACATCTCGGGTTGCTTTATAAAGCAGTCCTCACAGTACCAGCCAATAACATAAAGTCCAAACCTGTCTGCTGAGATACAGAGCTGATTCAACACACATCTCCTCCAGTTTCTCCTTTGTGTGACAACTTGTGCTCTCCTCATCTCCTCATCATGTGCCCAGCAGCATTTTAAAAGAAATGTGTGTGGGAGTCAAAACCAGTCATAAACATGTATAGCCCAGTCTGACAGGATTCTTTGGGGGTTTTTTTTCCACATGCAGTACTACCAAACAACTCAGAATCAGAGGTGGCACAATCCTCTCAGTTATCTGCACTGGAGTATGGGTAAAACCCTCACCTGCCTCACGAGTCTCCTAACATAGTAGCCCTGGGAATAGCACACCACAAGGCACTGAATATAGGACACAATTGCTCCAGGTAGACCCCTATGTACCGGCATTTTTCCTCAAAAAGAGGCAGGATTCAACATGGTGTGGGCTGAGTTTCTACAGAACGCTTGCATCTCACATTCGACTACGTGGTAGATGAGAGCATGGGTACCAACACCTCTGGCATGGGAAGTGACCTGGCCCTGAAGTAGTTACAGTTCTCATCACTTGTCATGCCAAAAGTGTCCAAAATGTTGTCTGATCTGTGGATAGTAATAAAGAAACTGAAGTGGCCAGAATGTGTGGGTACATGTGTTGGGGAAGTGCTATTCTTTTCTGTGGATGCTCCCAGGTTGCGGAATGCTCTCCCTTTGGGGGGGGGGGGGCTATATGAGCCCCCTGACTTTTATTCTTCCACCAACAGTCCAAGGCCAACATCATCAGGCTTTAACTATGACTGAATCCCTGGATCCTAGTGTTCGGCTTTTCTAAGTTTGCTTTGATATTCTTTAATGTTCGTAATTTCTCAATGGATTTTCAATTATAAATGTAGTTTGTTTTCTTAATCTGTCATTTATTGTCTTTTTCTTACTCCCTGTTTCAACTTTGTCACCTGCCTTGGGTCCCCCTCACTGGGAGAAAGGTGATGATAACGAATGAATGAATGAATGTTCTCCCTTAGTTCTCAGCGATGGCCCTAGAATTAAACCAGAATGAATCATGTACTGGCTCAGGAGTACATGATTTTGGCACCTACCCCTTCTCTGTGATCAACTCGTTCTGTCTTGAGGAGTAGCATTTTTGCCATGAAAGCATCCAGGTCCCCCAACAATTTAGAAAAAAGAAATCACAGAAATAGAATATTTCAGCTATCATAGCTCACTGGAGAGAGTACATTATAAAGACATAGTCCCTCTGCCGCGCTCTGCTGGGTATCCTGCCCCCCACCCCACCCCTGCCAGCCTGGCACCATGGGCAACCACCTAGCTTGCCTGCCCTTAAGGCTGGCCCTGGCAGTACAGAACACAGAGCACAGAAGGAACAGGATAGCCTGTTTTCTCACACAAGTATTAGAGGGAACATCTACAAGCAGGAAACTTAAGTACAGCAACACTCAGCAACCCTGATTCTTATCTTTTCTCGCTTCTTCATTCAGCTGTTACAACATGCGGTAATGCTGTTGGCACATGCTGCTTCTTTTTTTGCAATTTTAAAAAACACATGTTTAGGCCTGCAGTTTAAGAAAAGAGGAATACAACGGTCTGATAAAGCATTCACTCCTAAGAAGCTTTTTTTTGGGGGGGGGGAATCCCCCACCCCAAACCCCCAAAGCACATCAGGATCACTAAAGAATAAAAATGAGGACTTTCTGTTAGCTTCCTTTCTCTCTCCTTTGAATCTTTAAACCTCAAGTTCTTTTCATCCTTGATTAGCAATACGAAGACGTTTCTAAATACAGATATATTAATCAAAATAGAATGATGGTGAAATTTTCCTCCATTTGCACAGGGCAAATTCAACAGGTAGAGCTGTTGCTACTATGGAGAGGATCGCGCTCAACCTGCCTGCCAGAGAAATGTTAAGAATGAAGAATCTCTTGGGGGGAAAAAAGAGAAAGAAATCAGAACCTTTATTCAGCTCGGAAATGACTGAATACACAGACTCTTAAAAGTCAAGCACTCAAAGCTTCAGGCAAGAATTAACAAATGTCTTCACTTCAGCTTATGTTTGACTTTTTTTTTTTTACAACCTCGCTTTCTTTCCATCCTTGATATAAAGACATAAAGCAGTTCATTTTAAAGGTTTCACATCTCCCCCCCCCCTTTTTTTTTTTCTTCTTCTTCTTGTGTCTCTTGTCCATTTCGGTATCATCTGAAACCCCTCTCCACCCAGGACACAGTGGACAGTCACCGAGAGGGGCAGACGTTTCTGATGTTGTCCGGGACAAACATCACACTTAAATCACAAAGTTCAAAAGGCTTCCATCTCGAAGCACCAGCCAAGAGGCACACACAGAAACCATGGCAAAGCTGTTTACCTTCTTGGCATCAAAGTCCACACACAACTGTTAAAACACACTGTCACACAAAGAAACCTCTTCCGCTCTCCACAGAGGATGAAACAGCTAAAGCTAAACACTGCAGCAGATTAAATAATATTGGTGTTATTTCTGGGTCTCCGCAAGGAAATGCCAAGCTCTGAACTCCTGGAATTTAAGGAACAGCTGGGGAAAAAGAAAAGTAAAAACACCTCTAAATCTGGATGTTGAATCCAAAACAACTACAGCCAGGACAGACAAAGTTAGCAGGAAGGGCTTAATGCTGTTCGCCGTATGTGAAAACGAAAACAGGGACTTAATGGGAACCACAACGCTCATGATTCTGTTGTACAAAGAGGATGAACTTTGCAATTTCTCTCAGAAAGGGAATCTTGCTGTGAAGAATATATTCCCAATAGGAATACATTTCAGCACTTAGGAAATGTTCAGTAGACGGGCAATGGGAAATGCACATTTTCCTAAATAAAAGTCTTTGCAAAAGAGCCATGCAACTGTAGAAAGCGAACCCAGAACGGCAAAAGGCTGTGTTGACGTTGCTATTTTCACCAGCCCTTGCTGAAGCGCTCAGACTTCACTGCGGGAACTCTTCTAGTCAATATTTTAGCCAATTCAAATTAGGAGCAACAGGTATTTAAACATCTCACCTCTGGAAACACATGCAGTGCTAACTTAAATAATCCCAAGCATTACAAAGTGGGATCTCCCACAGTCTGCCTCCGTCAACTGTCAATTACTCCGTCAATTGCAAACTCTCATGAAAAAGGGGTAACACCATTTAACTGATAAATTAATCAATATTTCAGCCACACACTAATTGCCCCACTTAATCCGTGTGACTGAGATTCAAACTTTCAAAGGGCAGACATCTCACCAGGTATGAAAGGAAGTCCCTTAAATCAGATTTTTTTAAAAAAAATTAAAAAGGACACGAAAGATATATTTCCACTAAAATGGGGGGGGGGGGGAGGCATTTCCAGCCTATTTTCCACCCCTAACCTCCACCATAGGTTGTAACCAGGCCTGGATTATTTTAAAGAGTATTTTTGATTTCTGAAATTCTATTTCTGTGATTTCTTTTTTCTAAATTGTTGGGGGACCTGGCAAAAATGCTACTCCTCAAGGCAGAACGAATTCTCTCTCACACACATACATCCCATTGTCCCACCCCACCCCCTTTTGTGAGTCATGGGGGTGGTAGCACCAGGCAGATTTTTTTTTTAAAAAGCCTGGGAGACCTGCATGTAGGCCACCCTCCAACTTTGCCCACCCTGGTACTACCCAGGTAAAGAGAAACTCTTTGAGTGTCAAAAAAGCAGAAAAGGAGAAGGAAGGAGGGCAGACCGCTTGTGACTGTCCTCTGCTTTAAGAGATGGGCCAGAGAGAGAGAGAGAGAGAGAGATCTCCATGAAGGGGTGGCAAGCGTAGGGTGAGAAGCACATGGTGGGGCCACAATAGACAGTGACTTGTGCTTGGCTTGGTGAGGCTGAAATGTTTCAGGCTCCCCACCATGCTGTTGGGACTGCAGGTTTCCTCCCCAAAATAACCATCACATGGCACAACAGAGCTTAGAACAAATAAGTGCCAATTCATCTTATTTAAACCTAAATATTCTGTAGAGCTGATGAGCCTTTGAACATACTTTTAACCACAACAGGGAATCTTCTGTATTTCCTTCATTTCCATTAACAAAAGGTTACCGCAAATCCAACTGCAGGAACTTCAAGGTCAATTTCCACCATGAGAAGACACTTAAAACGTTCTCAGACTCCTCTGGGGAGTCCTTGAGGCACATGAGAAGGCATAAGCATAGCTGCTTACCTGGAGTTTAAAGGCACTCTCTGGCCTAGAATTCCACTCCACCCAGGTTAAGAACTGGGATTAGAGCTGACAGGATTAAGACTACAGTACAAACGTTATTGTATTTGGCTGTTGCCAGCGACACTGAATCTTGGAAGGTCACAGATGAAGTCTAGCAAAGACAAACCACAAAAGAAATTAACATTCAGCAAAAGCCCCACTGCTTTGGGATGTTCTTGCAAACGTCCGCAGCACTTGATGTCAGGTTCCTGCTGTTGCACCCAACTGCAATCTGGAAATAAAGAGTGACTAAATATGACATCAGCTTCAGGCCAGAGGAGTAATCCAGAGGTCACAGGTAAAGCAGGCAGCCCGGAGGGCATTCTGCAGTTCCAAAACCTGTTTTCTTTCTTTTCCAAACAGTTCGGGACCTCATTACTTGCCTGAATGTCTTTTCCCAAGTTCAGCTCCCTGCCTCCTCAAAGACCTCGTACTTGCAAGGTGCTGGAGAAGCCCAGAAAATGTCCACTAGAAACTGGGCTTTCTCAGCAGTGGCGCCCCACTTGTGGAATGCTGTCCCGCAGGAGTTACGGCAGACACCCTCCCTTTGGGCCTTTAAAAAGTGGATGACAACCGAGCTTTCCAGAAAAGCTTTTGGGGGAGTTGCTCCCCAGTTAACTGGGAGAGAGGAAGAAGAGAGAAATCACGTACTGCATGATGCAAAAATGCTATATTGCCACCTGTCTTGTCTAGTCTGTCTACTTGTAGGATAGCTTAGTGCTTTACAGTAATTTCATAATTTATTATTTTATATTCTTCGCCCAGAGTAGCGATTTTGCTAGATGGGCTGCATCTCAATCAATCGATCAATCCAATATATTTTTTAAAAAAACTTTTTCATCTCAGGAGACAAGGTTCAAGGCAATGCCTGGTGAATGCAAGACAGTGGAGAACAGGATAAGATTATCAGCAGACGGAGTGGAGTCTTCAGAGTCCTTGAAAGGCAGCATCCTTTCCCCCACAACTACCGTGTTTCCCCGAAAATAAGACAGGGTCTTATATTAATTTTTGCTCCCAAAAAATGCATTAGGGCTTATTTTCAGGAGATGTTTCATTTTTTTCATGTACAACAATCTACGTTATTCAAACACAGCCATGTCATCTTCTTCTGGTTGCTGCACAAGGGTGGAGGGCAGGGTTTCACTTAACTAGGGCTTATTTTTGGGGTAGGGCTTATATTACGAGCATCCTGAAAAATCATACTAGGGCTTATTTTCAGGTTAGGTCTTATTTTCGGGGAAACAGGGTAGTGGAAGTGCAAGGTCATCTAAAGGCACATAACCTCATCAGGCAAAAGACAAGATGGCAGCACTCCCTTTCTATCTACAGATGCTGATTAGCCTAACAGCTGAATGCTACCTCAGTACTGCTGAGGGCACAGCATCCCCCACCTCAACTGAAGGAAACAGATTAGTTAAAGGTAGAACAAGAAAGGCTGCCTGGAAAGGACAACTCTGCCTTCTAATGAAGAGGACAAAATGGGGGGGGGGGGGGGGAGAGACCAGTGGCATTCAGATCAACTACTCTGTTTCCCCGAAAATAAGACCTAACCTGAAAATAAGCCCTAGTATGATTTTTCAGGATGCTCGTAATATAAGCCCTACCCCCAAAATAAACCCTGGTTAAGTGAAACCCCGCCCTCCACCATTGTGCAGCAACCAGAAGAAGATGACGTGACTGTATTTGAATAAATGTAGATTGTTGTACATGAAAAAAATAAAACACCCCCTGAAAATAAGCCCTAATGCATTTTTTGGAGCAGAAATTAATATAAGACCCTGTCTTATTTTCGGGGAAACACGGTAAGCACCTGCTGCCTTGAGCCACTGCCTTACTTTGCCTAAGAACTGGGCCAGTCCCAATGTAGTACATTGTCTGTAATAATTCAACAAATGCCATTTTGTTTGTTCAGTTTGTTCAGCTGCCTTTAGAACAGCAGCTGCCATGTGGGTCTAAATAGAGACAGGGGTAACACAGAATACATGAAGGGCTCCAGATATGTGGCATATTAAGGAATTAATTTTTTCAAAAAATTATAATTTAGAAGGCATTGTAAGAAATATTTGTTTAATAATACAGTAATAACAACTATAGATGGGGATATAAGTATTTATATAGCTTGACTTATACCATCCACTCACGCATCTGGCGGCAGTGGCAGCCCCACTCATCCTTCCCATCATGCCCGGAGTGCCGCTCTCTTCCCGCTCGGCTGGCCACTCCAGACAGGGGGAGGGAGGATGAGTCTCCCTGCATGGCTGCTGAGTCGCCAGTCGAGCGGGAAGAGAGCAACGCTCCAGGTGCGATGGGAAGGACAAGTGGGGCTGCTACCGCCAGATGCATGAGTGGACGGTTCAGCCCTGAGGGGCGGATCCTCGTTAAGTCCAGCTGCGTGGGGATATTTGTATACGAATACCCCGATATCTAATAATAACCTTAAAACTGTAGAGCTGGAAGGGATGCTATGGATCATTGAGTCCAGCCCCCGTCAGGGAGACATAGTGGGGAACTGAATTCCCAAACTCTGGCTCTGCAGCCAGAGATCTGAGCTATCCATCAAGAACATCTGATGAACAAGGCTGACTTGTGAATCCAGTGACAGAAAATTCTAAAGTATGAATTCCAGTAAAAAGGTCACCATTTACAAGTTCACTCTTCCTTATTTATTGACTTTCCTATCTCTGGTAGGATGGTCATGCATGCTCCTTTTCAGAGGTCAACATTTTATTTGTAAGCATCCTCGAACTGAAGGACTATGTCATCTGTCCTGTTTAAAAAATAAAAGCTCTAAGAAGAGGAAGCTTTGAAGGAGGCTTGAAGTTGCCATCAGCTAACAGCACATCAACTGGGGGAAAGCACACACAGAGATGATACAGTCAAGGTTCCATACTGTAATTATGTCAAAATGTGCATCTATAAACTGAAATTTAGCAGAAAGTGATGTTTTCTTTTAGAAATTTGTATCCTCTTTCTAAGTGAGGAAACTCAATCTTATTACACATCTCTTGGTCTCAGCACCCCTTAGGATATACAGTACAGGATAATAAAAATGGCCCGCCTTGCAGGACTGCTGTACAGATTACGGAAATAATGTACACAAAGCCCTTTGAATGCTAAAACACTGAAACAACATTAGATTATTCCTGGGCACACACAGTTTCCCTTTCGTCTAATATTCAGCCTGACTCAGAATGCATTTGTCAGCCACTATGGTACAAAATGATTATGTAAGACTACAGCTATTACTGCAAATTCAACATCTATTTTGAATTAAATATAACCTAACAGCTAAAGAAACAAGGCAGCACATCAGCCTAATTCTGCATTACAATTCTGCCTGAAGGTGATACAAGGAAACTGCAGTCCTTTAATGCTTTAATACCAAACATTTTTCAACCTTCTGCTGACAGAAACAGGATGAAATGTAAACAATTTAAGGCCACAATCTGTCTCTTTCCTTTTCTGGCTAGGTACAACCACCTTATGCGTTTATGACACAAAACTCCACCACAATATTGTTTATTTGCCACTGTTACATACGTGGGCTTAAGGTGTAAAAAGGCAGCTGATACATTGCTTTACTAACTAAATACATTAAATGCCATTTTGTTATGGGCCATCAAGTCAGAAATGACTTATAGCAACCCTAATAGGGCTTTCAAGGTAAAGGCTTTACCAGTTCTACTCCCTCAGTGAGCTTCCTTGGCTGAGCCAGGATTCAAAACCAGGCCTCCTGAGTCCTAGTCCGTCACTCTATCCACTATACCCACACTGAGTATCCATAGAATGCTATATCTAAGAGGAAACATTAACTCATGCTATCCAGTTACCCAGTCACTGAGAGAAAACTGCTTGCACCTGACATAAGATTCAAAAGGTCTACACTATGACACTAGTCCCCTTTCTTCACATTTTCTCCATTAGCCTTACAGCACAGCGGGAACCCTTGATTTTCCAAGCCCACTGGCAGCCCGACACAATATCTACGAAGCACAGCAGTGAGGAAATATGTCATCTAGAAACCAGCCAAGGGTGAGTAACAATCATTATATGATTTCCCAGCTCTATCTAGAGAGTCCTGGGAAGGAACCGTGGCAGTGAACATGGTGCTTTGCAGTTCAGCAACACAGAGCCCGTCCCCAGGTCCACCAGGTAGGGCTGGGGCAGCTTTCTCTTCTTCTGAGCCTAGAGAGACACGGCCGGTCAGTGTCCCTACCTCAGTCCATCCCAAACATTTTGGGCTGGCAGTATCTTCCATAATCTCCAACCCCTGGCCAGCCTGGCTAACGAGAGAGTGAGCACCAGGTTCAGAAAAGGATGATGGTTCAAACCGCACTAATTTGGGTGGACCGTTCACATGGGAACATCTTGTTGCCTTTCAGAAACTCAGGCCGATCCCCTCCCAGGAGCAGCTTGCAGTGTTTCCAAAAGGCTACACTTTGGATCCCCTTGCTGGGGGAACATCATCTTACGTAAACCGCCCCCCCCCTCCCCACCCAATTCTGGTTGAGTACGATTTGCACAAATGAACTATTCCAGAACCAGACCCTAAGGCATTTCCATGGGGTGGCTCTAACCACAGACCAAGGCTGTATTTTCACTGTGACCATTTGCTTCCTTCGTTCTTAAAAGGTGGTGGAAAACACCTTCAAATGGGGAGGGTATGCTTTTATGCAGAGGGAATGTTTTTCCTAGACTTCTCTTCAAAGAGCTAAAGAATACTTGCTAAAATTCCTCATTTCTGGCAAATGAGACTCTCCCCACATGCTGAGACACCTCAATAAGGAGAGGTGTTTTTCCCCCCCAACCCCCACAAGATTCCTCACTTGAACGAGAGAAGTGCTTTTCCTCCCTTAAGACTTCCGCAATCTGCAGATACTTGTCTCCACCCACAAGGCCTGTCTCTTCTCTTTGTGACGCGAAGCACACCCAAGCAGAGAGCAAGAACAGATTGATTTTAAAAAGAAAGAAAAAGAAAACCTTTCCAAGCTTCTAAATTCTAAAAGCCCAAAGCAACAGCTGCAGTGGGGTAGTGCCATTTGAATTCCTTGGGCATACACCTTTTTCTTTACATGGGAAAACTCTGGATGAGACCCACAGAAAACCTCTCGCAGCTGAAGAGGTGCATATGGGACCAAACATTCTGCACAGGAGAATGAGCCAAGTGGAGATCTACCTCCCTGAACACACCCGATTTTGTCTGATTTTAGAAGCTAAGCAGGGTCACTTGAATAGGAGACCACCAGGTTCTCCTGAAACCCTGAAGAGCCGGTGAGGCCTGTTAGAGGAGACAATCCTGAAGTCAATGACACCCCCCCCCCCCCCCGGTCTGACTCAGCGTAAGGCAGCTTCCTCTCTTCCTCTCTTTACAGACTACCTGTAGACGTGGGCTATTTGTACTTGTATCCCTGGGGATATGAATAGCAGTACCACAGGTGCCACGGAGGCCCATTCCCTCCCTCCAGAACCGGCCAGTCCACTCACCATTCGCAGCTCAGTGCTTGGCTCCGTCGTCGTCACACCAACTGCAGAAGAAGCCCAGCCACCGCTTCCTGCCTCCCCATGCAGCCGATCACTCAACTGACCACACAGCTGATCAGCTGAGCAGCGAGACTCCCCGTCCTGCCTCTGCACTGCAGTGGTTGGTTGTGTGGGGAGGCGGGGAAAAGCTGGCTGAGCTCCTTCCACCATTGGTGTGGCAACAATGACAACAGAACCAAGCACCGGTTCTGGGGGGAGGGAATGGGCCTCCATGGCACCTGTGGTGCTACTATTCGTATTCATATCTCCAGAGATACGAATACAAAGAGTCCATGTCTACTACAGATACCCAATGTGGTGTAAATGCAAGAATAGGTGATACCTTTATAGGCCACTAATAAATAATGAATCATATTTTGTGGTCTAGTGGATCAAGTGACAGACTAGGATTCAGGAGGTCTGGGTTGGAATCCCTGCTCAGCCATGGAAGTTCACTGGGGGTGTGGAACTGGCGAAACCATTTCTTAAACATCTCACTTGCCTTGGAAGCCCTATTAGGGCCGCTATAAGTTGGTTCTGACATGACGGAACATCACTTAACCTCTTACTGCTAGGACTGTACAACCCAGCCCAAGCAAAACAGCCTGTTTTCCCCTCTACCTGCTCAACGTCCAATAACAGATATTAGACAATATTCATGTAGGTGAGACTGCCACCTCCCAGAAGCGGGACACTGGCCAGGCTGAGAGCTCAAGTGTGCACACACCACTGTCTTTCCATCACTCTAATTCAGCACTGATGGCAGAAAGTGAGGAGGAATTAAAGAACCTCTTAAGGAGGGTGAAAGAGGAGAGCGCAAAAAATGGTCTGAAGCTCAACATCAAAATATACTAAGATCATGGCCACTGGTCCCATCACCCCCTTGGAAATAGAAGGGGAGGATATGGAGGTAGTGATAGATTTTACCTTCTTGGGCTCCATGATCACTGCAGATGGTGACAGCAGCCATGAATTTAAAAGACGCCTGCTTCTTGGGAGGAAAGCGATGACAAACCTAGACAGCATCTTAAAAGCAGAGACATCACCTTGCCCGACAAAGGTCCGCATAGTCAAAGCGATGGTTTTTCCAGTAGTGATGTATGGAAGTGAGAGCTGGACATAAAGAAGGCTGACTGCTGAAGAATTGATGCTTTTGAATTGTGGTGCTGGAGGAGACTCTTGAGAGTCCCCTGGACTGCAAAGAGAACAAACCTATCCATTCTGAAGGAAATCAACCCTGAGTGCTCACTGGAAGGACAGATCCTGAAGCTGAGGCTCCAATACTTTGGCCATCTTATGAGAAGAGAAGACTCCCTGGAAAAGACCCTGATGTTGGGAAAGTGTGAAGGCAAGAGGAGAAGGGGACGACAGAGGACGAGATGGTTGGACAGTGTCATCGAAGCTACCAACATGAATTTGACCCAACTCCGGGAGGAAGACAGGAGGGCCTGGCGTGCTCTGATCGTGCTCTGATCCATGGGGTCATGAAGAGTCGGACACGACTTAACGACTAAACAACAACAAAATTCAGCACTGGTGTGGGGCTGGAGAAAAAAGTCAATATTATCCTCCCCCAGCATACACACACTTTGCTTGGGGGGATTTTATTTCAGCAGCAAAGCCCTCATCATCACCTTCATTTTTTTCCTTTGGAGGGAAAGCTGAAAATTAGTCAAGCAAAGCCTTGGCAGAGGGTGTGTGTGTGTGTGTTCCCAACCCAATAAATCAACTAGGGTTTTGTGTGCTCTTGAGATTGCCCCTTCAGTGTACATATCCTACTCTCCTTGTGCAGACCGCGATCTTTATGAATGTCTGACGAGATGGCGGGAGAGAGAGAGAAAGAGAGAGCCAGCTGATCATCAGTCACTTAATCAAAACCTCCAGAAGGCACTCCTGCTTCCAAGTGTAAACCAACAGCAGAGAATTTCTTGCAGGGATTCATGCTTCTTATCATCCACCCTCTCTCGTCCCAGCAAATTTTAAACCCAAATTCAGCAAACAAAAGGATAAATCTCCTCTGTATCACATACTGTCGGTCACGGGCAGGGAAAAAAGATGAATGCAAGCAGTGATGGGGAGATGGTGAAAAAAGCCTGTTGCAAATGCATGGGAGAATTATTTTATTCAGGCAGCTACTCAGCTTGCAAATTAATCTGCCCGGCCAAAAGCATCCAGAAAATGTCCTTTAAACCCCAAAGGTTCCCCAGAAAATGCATGAAATGGTTCTTTCAGTCTCAGCAGTGTCCCTTGGATTCAAACTCTGACTAACTGTGCTAGATCAGGATTGAACATACCATACAGTATTTTTGATTTATTATTTAATTGCATTTTATTTTTGCTCAGACACTCTGCACATCCATTAATCAGGCGTTTTAGGCCTGGATGAGTGCGGGAAATGATGACTGCATCATCTGCATAGAGTAGTACTGGGATGGGACGAGTTCCCAATTTGGGAGGGTGGCCATCAAAGTTTGTCAAAAAGGGAGCGAGATCGTTCATAAAAAAGGTTAAACAGTAAGGGAGCCAGGTTGAAGCCTTGTTTCACTCCCTTGTTAGTTGGGACCTGGTTGGTTATATGTCCGCTACAACATGCCGAATTCAACCTCTTCAAGAAAGTCGAATTTGGCATGTTGTAGCGGACATATTTCTTTTCCCTCTGTTGTGTCTCTTATGGATATATTCCTCAACTATAAGCTCTTCAGGAGAGGGATCTCTCTTCTGGGATACTACCCTGTTTCCCCTAAAATAAGACCTAACCTGAAAATAAGCCCTAGTATGATTTTTCAGGATGCTCGTAATATAAGCCCTACCCCAAAAATAAGCCCCAGTTAAGTGAAACCCCGCCCTCCACCATTGTGCAGCAACCAGAAGAAGATGGCATGACTATATTTGAATAAATGTAGATTGCTGTACATGAAAAAAATAAAACATCCCCTGAAAATAAGCCCTAATGCGTTTTTCTTTGAGCAAAAATTAATATAAGACCCTGTCTTATTTTCAGGGAAACACGGTAAAAAGTGCTGCGTACATGGATGGCGCTCTCCACATAGGTTTCTTTAGCATTCCATAATGTATGTTTCTCTGCAGTTCAATATATTAATTACACACAGAAGTCCCTATCTGTTTCTCTGAGCAGAAACCATAAAAAGGCTGAAGCACACAGATATGTGTGTCCAGTGACTATGCACTTGGGCTGCACTTAACTCCAGGGATTGGGTCCACAGGTACCTTTCTCTCACTTAACTCAACTCCTCCGCGTGTTTATTGTACACGGGTCCTAAATGGACAAATGGAGCTAATATATATTGGCATTCTTCCCAAACGTGGATTAGAATATTGAGGGAATGACTCTGCTTTCTCAGGATAATAGGATAATAATGTACTCAGTTCCTGTGTACATTACAAATCTCCCTCTTCTGGAAATCTTCAGATAATATTAGCTCAGTGAGTTAGATTCAGAGCTTGGGAGTTCAATTCCCCACTTCTGAGTACTCTCTACCTAGGAAATCCTGAAAAGGGTCACCATAAGTCAGAACTGACTTGACGCCACACAATAATTATGATTAGTAGATAGAGAAAGCTTGGAAAATTTACTTTTCGGACTACGTCTCCTAAAACTCCACAGCCAATGTAGGCGCTAGCCATGCTGTCCGAGGGATCTGGAAAGTTGCCACTGAAAAAAATATTTTTTTTCCAACCTCTGCAGGCAAACCAGGCTCTGTCCTTGGGTTCAAATGCCCCACCATGGAAAAAAGTGAGAAAACAAAACAGACAATGGCTCATTTATAAAATCAATAATATGGGACTGGCTTGGTTTGGTTGGCGCTTCTGTCCATAGAAGCATTTGTTGGGGTTTTATTTGCAACCTCGCACACTGTCTGTAGTTTGTGTAACTGGGAGGGACTTTTCTGGGCCGAGGTGATTGTCTATATATCCAGCACTAATCAATCATTCCTTCCAACCTTTGAATTCAAACACAGCCCTGCCTCTCTGCAGAATGTTTCTGTTTCTCTCTTCCCTCAGTTGGAAGCAGTCTGTTTGTTTGTTGCTGTTGATCTGTTCAGTTGGTTGTAAAGTATGTGTGCATTAAAGAAAGCAGCATACACTAAACTGTAACTTCAAGCAACTGTAATCTCAAACTGTTTTTTAAAAATTCTTTCTCCTACAAATGTTTCAGAGTGAGTTACTGAGACTTTAAGTGCCAGTTAATGAGAACTGGGTGGACTCTGGGAACCGTGTAGCTATTCTCCTCTATGGATTTCTGTATTTCTGCTGCTTAGCAAAAAAAGGAATTTTATCAGAAATTCAAAAACTTTGCAACAGATTTCCCCTCACTCCCTATTAGCACTTCTTCAAAAAGCCTTGCAAATACAAAGATTAAATAGCAGCCAATACAAAAAATCTGACACTACCTATGTTTACTCAGAGTAATCCCAGTATGTGCAATGAGTTTCACTGAGAAACTGCTTACAACTGCAATAAATAATGCAGTGTTGTGGAAAGGGTTGCCATAAATCAGAACCATCATGACGACATGTAATTATGAATTATGCATATCCACCCAGAAGTAATCCCCCAGGGAGTTTCATGGGACTTATTCCCAGGTGAGTGCGTGCAGAACTGTGGCCTAAGAGAACACTTTAAAATGCCATTTTAATTGCAGGGATAATTTTCAGGTCAAATGTTTAAGAGAAATGACGTGCAGACCTACATCCACACACTATTTGAAAGGCACTTATGTGGAAATTG
Source organism: Intellagama lesueurii (assembly GCA_037013535.1). Classification (NCBI taxonomy): domain Eukaryota; kingdom Metazoa; phylum Chordata; class Lepidosauria; order Squamata; family Agamidae; genus Intellagama; species Intellagama lesueurii. The sequence goes on along the minus strand of JBAJHW010000001.1, from coordinate 158,483,191 downwards.
TATGCATCTCATATTCCCATCCTACAGCCTTATGGCGCGACAACCTCAAATAAACAACTACTAAATTTATCACAACGTGCAATTACCCAAGCATTACACGGAGTTACTCTTCTCAGTCAGAATCTGGGCCCTACCCAAAACAGACTTTGAAACAATCCAACCTCTAAAACAGACCAGGCTCTGATGAACTCTGAGTCTTGTGAGCTCAAGGGGGCTTTATTTATTTAAACCGATTCACCCTCTCAGTCCAAGGACTCTCAGCATGGCTAAGAATACCTGCCATAAAATCCTAAAAACAAATAGTTTCTTCCACCCCACCTGCCCCATTGCAGCTCCAACACGGCAGTAACGCTGACGTAGAACTCTCCATGGCCAACGGGCAGAATGTGTACAGTACCTCTAGCCAAGGTACCGAACTTACTCCTCTCTGGTTGCCAGAAGGTCAGCACAGAGAGATGAGCCCAGCTGCCCTAGGCTTTGCGACAACCCAAAGGTCCCAACTGGGCTGCCCAAGGGTGTTCCTCCTCCTATTCCTTTTACAACTTCACTGGCATCTGAAAGGGGAGAAGAGCCACATTCGTCTCTTGTGCCCTGGACAGGCCCCCGGGCAGCTATCTGTCTGATATTCATGAAGGGGCCCTATAGATGTACAGCTGCACGCACACAAAGGGGTATTTCGTGGCCATCCCTAATTCCTGGTATAAGGAAGTGGTCTGTCCAGGGTCCAGCTTTCATTACTGATTCAATAGCTGGGGTGGCCTCTCTGTTTTCTTGTTTTCAAAACAGGTATGTCTTTAACCGCTGGTGAGGAAAAGCAAAACCAAAGAGAAATGCCTATCAAGAGTTCCTGGTTGCTACAAACCAACCAACACAACTTCCTTTCTTATTCTCTCCTTCCCGCTTTCTTAGTCCAGGGTAGAAGTCAAAGTCACATTTCACTGTGTGGACTCGGCAGTTTGCAGGTTCCCGTTGGAGAAACTATTTTTAAATTTTCCCCTGAGGGAGAGTGTGAGCTGCCATCAGAGATCCGTGGAGAAACCAAGGATAATACGGTCACTGTGAGTGAAGAAGAGCAGTGCATTTCTACCACGCAAAAAAGGGGGCAGTATTAGTCATGGGCTATGTTGCAGACTGCTCTCTCCATCCAGCCCCACTTGACCACAGAGGGATCAGCCACTCCCAGTCCCTAGCCAGCCCCCCACCCCTACCCCACAGCATGCAGTATGAACAGTGGACTACACCGGAAGCCTGTTGTAAGCCACTCACCCACTCAGCGGTTTTCAAACAATAATTTCTTCATGTTACTTTTAGTTTGCAAACAAGGGGTTGCAACTAATAAAAATAAAATCAAAGATTATACAAAGGAGGGGGAAAGTTTGGAATTAATCCTTAACCCATTACCCTCTACAGCTGCTGTTGTTATTATTATTATTATTAATATTATTATTATTAATTTTTTTATTATTATTATACAAGACACAGTCTTTGACTGGTATTATATAACATATACAAGTTTTAACCAAAAACTTAAGTACCAGTTAAATATCAGAGTAGTATGCATGCTCTTCCTAATATCGTTGGGTTTTGCAGCTCTGATGGTTTCATTTCAGAGATCTGCAGCTGGTTATCATGTTTTATAAAATTCCACATGATTGTTCGCAATGCCCTGATGACTCTGGGGACCACTGAAATGCATTTCATCCACAAGCGAGTTGTTTCTACTGCCAGGTCTCTGTATTTTGTAAATTGTTCCAATTCTTTGTCTTCATCTCTGGCATCCCCTGGAATTGCAATGTCAATGATTCAGACCTTTCTTTGTTCTATTACTGTTATGTCTGGTGTTTTACGCTCAAAATGTCTGTCCATTTGAATCCAAAAGTCCCACAAGATCTTAACTTGGTCGTTTTCTGACACCTTCTCTACCTGATGCTCCCACAGATTCTTGGATGCTGGCTGATTACATTTTTTTACATAATGGCAAGTGTATTAATTTTGCAACTCTATCATGTCTAACTTCGTACCTTGTCTGCGCAGTCACTGAGTACTCACAGATGAGGTGTGACGCAGCTTCATCTTCTTCTTTGCAGAGTCTACATTTGCTGTTTACACTAATTATTAATTATTATTACACTTAGTAGCAGCAGCAACAGCAGTAATAATAGTAGTAGTGCTGGTGGTGTTGTTCTGTAAGAATGGCATTTGCATTCCAAACCTTCGGATTTTGGACACAAAATAAGTATTGTGTTAGAAGGAGCATTAACTCCTGTTTCTGCTACTACTTGCTGTACCTAACCCCAACTATCCTGAAATCCTGCAGTTTTTCATCTATTAGAGGGGCAGCTTTCCCTTCTGCACGATGATACATTTTACAGAACACCCACTTGCCCAAATAAAACCTTGAAGCTGCAGAACCCACAGAAGGAGAGAGGCCCAGTTCTGTTTGTTTACTTCCCTGGATCCAACCAGCCTTTTGAGTTGGACCAAAAACAAACTCCCAGCCAATCATTTTACAAATGCCTAAAAGTGGAGGGCAGTGTGCCAAATTTCTTTTCTTGTACCCCTTAAACTAGAATACTGCCCTCAGCTGTAATGAAGGACAACCCCTTTCCTTCCCATCCCCAGGGTAAATTAAAATCCAGTGGCACGTCTAGTTCATGCTCATATAAGAAATTAAAGGGAGGCACCGCTTGTCCTTTGCCCAAGGAGAAAAAATGCCCCAGGAAGCCCTTACACACACACTCTCTTCTTACACATACATAACACACACACTCTTGGAATCATCTCAGGGGCATAGATATATGCCCAAACTAAAGGATACAAAACTCAAAACACAGAGAGAACCTCATGAAAACAGCTGGGAGATCAAAATTTTATGACTGGAGCTCTAGGTGAAACGACTTTTACAAAACAAAATCCAATAAAGCATTTTATTCTATTTTTCAAACACTGAGTTGTCTTGGAGAAAAATATGCTCCAGTCAGTCTCAAGCATAGCAAGTGAGAAATAGCCTCCTGATCTCCAAGCATTGTCAAGTCTGCTAAATTAATAACACCTTTAGGATTCTATTAGGCGTCTAATTGCCTCAAAATTCCACTGCGTTTAGTGTTTTGCACTATAGCTGTTTGCATTAAGTACTCGTTACCCTGCAGGATAAAAGGCAACAGAAAAGAAGATGCAATGACTAAAGCCAAGGAATAGATGGCTGGAAACTGCTGCTACATGAAATAGCATCATCCGACTTGTTCCCCCCCCCCCCTTCAGCTTAGTGCTCCAAAATTAAATCACTAGGTCCCTCCCCGATACACCAATAAATCACTTAGCTATGGTAAATAAAGGTTACCGTTAGTTAAACATGTCTTTAACTGGCCACAACTCATTGATTTACCTTCCAAAAAGATTAACGATGAAGAAAGTTGCAGTTCAAACAGACACTGGTATCAGTTGAAGAGAAGCTTCACCAAACTTTGTTCCCATGGCTATTCAGTTCTGCTCCGGGAGCTCATCTGCGCAGCCACTGGGCAGCCAATTGCCTCCTTGAGGTGCCCTTAAATCTCAAGAAAACTCAACCTCAACACCTCCTTCCTTTCCTCTGCCTTCCACCACTTTTCCAGAAGCATCACACAAGACTCACAGGTGTCCCATTCTGTTGGCTGAGTTGTTCACTAACCCAGATAGTGAAACAGCTCCTTACTCATTCTGATCAACACACTCACACCAATCCCTCACCCTTTTCCAGGGAGTTGTGTGTATGTGTCCTTCCTTCTACTCCCATTTCTGTCACCAACAAAGCAACGAACCAAATCAAACACCATTTTCACAAGAGCTAATAATGGACCGATACAAAAGCCTTTACCTTTTTGAAAAGCAAACACGGCACTTTCTAGAGACAACTCCTGTACAATAAGCAACAACCAGCAAAAGGCCCACACAAACCCTGCTATGGCAGCTGAAAGCACTGTCTGACAAAAGTTAACAACAAAAGGCGGCATCAAAACACATGTTCTGTTGTATCTCAGCCACTTATATGGTCTGTAGTAAATCTATAAACAGTAATCTCGTGCAGTCCAGGCAAGCTCCAGACTGTTCAACCCTAAACCTCTGTGAACCATCTTTAATTCCTTTAATTCATAGGGACTTTTTAATCTAAGTGTTTTAGAAACATTGGGCACAGAGAAGGAAAGAGATAAACACTTTGTTCCTAGAAAGTCTGTCCCACGAAACCCACCACTACTGTCTGACCCAAAGAAAATACAATATATACCAGCATGCCTGATTTTAACTGGGGGGTGGGGGTGGGGGAGGAACAGCCAAATAGCCATGTCAATTCCAGAGTTCTTTCTTTGCATTCTACAATTCAACCTACAACAAAAATTGAACATCTTTCCCCCCTTGTTTTAAAAGGAAGGTACCATCGGGCCAAAGTTACCATTTTTTAAATCCTGTGATTTCAAGAAGAGAACTCCATGTGCATGCTTCCCCATGCAATGGGAAGGGATGGGACTGAAAAGTACTCATCCTCCTGTTCATGTTTTTACCCCTCAAGGTTGTGAACCCAACATAGAACTGAGGCGATCTTTGCATATCAAAAGGCTTGCTTTCTCCCACAAGCATGCCTTGAGATGCTGTTTTAACTCTTGTAACTTCACCCCTTTGGTAAGCTGAAGTAGAATTGTACAAATAAGGAAAACACACATATATGCATTACTGCAAAATTAACATAAGCTTGAGGATCCTCCCTTTCCTGACACAAATCACACAGTAATCTTCCACAGACTACACTGTTGCAGAACCCTGATTTTTTTTTAGTGTAGCAAGGAATAGCCATTGGGAGCCTTATTCACCACCATTTTCGAGTAGCTATACAATCCTGGAGGCTAGCAACTCGCACTGTTAACTTCTCTCACACCTCCGTTCCACACGTGCACATAGATAGAAATACACACAGAACACCTGAAAAGGAAATTTACACCAGAAATGTACAGACCAAACTGTAGCTTATAGTAACGGCAGAAAAGAAAAAAGCAGCTCAACTTTCATTTTTAAAGACACCCGCCCTGCTTGAAATGCAGCGTGATTTTGAACCATTTCTCCTCAGCAGGGAACAAAAACGTGGGTTGGATTTTTGTGAAGACCCTTTTCAAAAGGAAGGAAATTCCACCCTGCCAAACAGGAATCAAGGAATCTGCCTGCATCTCTAGCCAAGTGTGAATTTTCCCTAGGACAGGGCTCCAGAAGCTTTCTTCAAATTAAAAGCCCATCCTGCTGTGTTGCAAGCTTCTTCTACCTAAGAAAAAGCTGTCCCTGACACTAAACCCCAAGCGTGCTGTTTTCACACCACTGGGCTTAAAAGAAGACCGAAGGAAAGAAGCGACAACCGTGCAGGCAGAAGGGGCCTAGCCCCCACCTCCACCTAATTTGCAAGGCTCCTACCTTGCAGATACTGGACAGCACAGCTGTAACATCTGGAGCCTACCAGTGGATACAGACACAGATTCACTTCAGTAGCCAGAACAGTGATGACAACAAAGCAGCAACTAAACGGAGCAGCAACCGATACCTTATCTGTGGTAGTTGCTTTGCTAGATCTTTTTTTCCCTTATGGCTTCCAGCAAGAAGCTGGGAGGTGCACAGAACATGTTGTCGTCATTCTAAAATAATACCTCTTCTGCAGTCGCTTACAAAAGGGCTGGCAGGATTTCCACGTTGGGCTGAGTAACGCTACAGAAGAAGCCACATTTAAGCCAAGATCAAGGAGAGTTCCTGTATGAGAATCTCTCGACCCTCCCATTTATAAGAAGAAAGGTCACTTCCCCACTTGGGCACCACGGACAGGCAAAAGAGTGGCATAGATTTCCTGTCAGCCTTCCGCTGAATAGGCTTTAGTGTACCAAATGACTCTTAAAAACCAGAGGCCCAGGAAAATGTGTAAGGAAAATGTGGATATGAGGCAATAGGATATGAGGCAATCCAAAAAAATGTAGATATGAGGCAAAAACAGAAAACTGAGAGAAGCCACCACCATTTATTTAAAATGATAATACGTTTTTCATTACAGCTGATAGCAGCTAAAGGCCATTTTACTTTAGCGTCTGTGAGACCACGCTTCTAAACGCTTGCGTGCGCACTCTGCAAGAAGTGAAAGCTGGTCTTTCCCAAGTTCTGACTAGCCTCATCCTTTTTCATCCTCATCCATTTACTAGCGAAGCTGCCTTCGTCTGTGCCATCTAGAACAAGTAAGAGTCTCCATCCGACTTATCAGCAGAGAAATGGGTAAGGAAGGAGGAGGAGGAGGAGGAGGAATGGCCCTATCACTCATTTTCTCCACGAGGGAGGAGACATCCTTTAGGGCTGGGCTCACCCTCAGCGATGGCAGCAACACTACGAATATCTTCTTCCCACCAAGGCGCTTGTTTTGCTTCGGTGTTGCTTCAAGTGCCAGCACCGTCCAACTTCCACACTGCTCCAGACCTAGCCTTCCTTCATGAGAGGGTGGGGGAGAGAGCGAGAGAGCGCGCTGTCATGGGGACAGGGGATATGGTGGCAATATTGGCAGAATATTTGATAAAAAGTGAAAGCTCTTGACTCTCTTCAGCTCAAAGGACTCCTACACTGCTGCCATAGCAGGCCTCTACTGATGGCTTCATCGAAGGGTTTAACAACCGAGAGAGAGAAAAAGAGAGAGGCCTTCAGAGGCTGTTTCCTTTAAAAGCCCACAAGCAAAAAAGAGTGGGGGGGGGGGAAAGGGCCCCGTTGTGCCCCTCTTTTATGCTGTGAAACGCACTGCAAACCCTTCTGCATTAAAAGACAGCTCCTTGGGAGAAAAATAATGGTGCAATGGCACCTTAAAAAAAATCAGACTGTGCCCTACCAGAAGCACAAATAAAAGACAGCTGGGACACACCGCATTAACATAAAAGAGCAAAAATAAACAAAGAGGAAAAACATAACATCTCTCTTGCCCACCATTCCCCCTTGGAATCCTAGTATTAAAGCACACATTGTGTGCTACAGTTTGAACAGCACCCTCCCAACTAGAGTGCTTGACATGTTATTGCGCCACGTCCAAAGAACTCAAGAGTAGGAAAGTTACGGCACTGAAAAGCCAAAACGACAGCTCACTCTTTCCTTCTCTTGATCAATAAGATCAGTCAGAATCATTAACATTAAAATCTATCAATTGATTCCTTTCCGTGAAGAGACAGACTAGGACTGGCTATGGAACTTCAGTGGGCGGGGGGAGATGGATGGGCGAGGGTCATATACCCCTTCAACATTTCACAGACCCTGGAAAACCTTCCTAGAGTTACCCTAAATCGGATTAAACTTGATGGCACATAACAACAATTATTCCTTTCCTCCTTTTTGCATCAGGTCACATTAAAGTTCTTCAAATCACAAGTCCAATTCCCTGTTCATACTGGATCTGCAATACAGGATGCAACTTCAGCAGGGTCAGGCCAAAGCTGCACTGTTACGGCCGGCCAAGGCTGCATTTCCAGTCTTCCCTGGCCCCCTCCTATTCTATTCTATTCTATTCTATTCTTCTTTTTTATTTAAAATATTTTTTACCCCACCTTTCTCCTTGAAAAAGACCCAAGGCGACTTACATCATTAAAAGACAATATTTAAAGCTAACCCACTCAGGCAAACAGGGGAAACTTGCCTGAAGAGAAAGGTCTTCGCCTGTTTGCGGAAGGGCAGCAAAGATGGGGCCAGTCTTGTGGGAGAGAGTTCCAAAGTCTAGGAGCAGCCACAGAGAAAGCCTTCTCTCATGTACCCACCAAACACACCTGTGAAGGTTGGTGGGCCAAGAGAAAAACCTCAACAGAAGGCAAAACGTATCTCATAGACACCTCCAAGAACAGCTGTAAACTACTTACACAGCTTGCAGTATCCCTCCTCTGTATTGTTTTCTACCAATAAATGTGTTCAAAATGGGAAGTAAACTTCTAACCACTTCTGAATTTGGTTTCGGCATTCCAGGCAATCTATGTGGCCTACACTGAATCCCAGAGTCAGAAAACTGGCCCAACAGTCCCAAGGTTTACCCATACCTCAACTAGAGCATCCCTGAAAGACGCTCATCCAGCTTCAAAAAATACCTCTCCAGGTTTCGACAGTAAGGCAGTCCATAATTATTTCTGTACATACGCCTAGGGGTTGCACATTAATATTGAAACTGGCTGAGAAACCATCCTGTCTTTGGAAAGAAAAGTGGGGGAAGGGGAAAAACAAAATATTGTAGCATTTTAAAAACCACCAATTTTATTTCAGTATGAGCTTTCATGGATCAAAGTCCATTTTCACTTTACATATCAATCAATGCAGCACGTAGGCGCATGCAATTCATGCCCCACCACGTGCACAACAGATGATCTCATAAATAGCTGAGATAACACTATTGAAGTAGCTCACTTCTGGTCAAAAACAGTCGAATTATTTCAACATTTTAATTTGTTATATATATTTTTACCTATATTTCATATATGTCCACAATTTTAAACTGTGCAACACTTCAATACGAATAAAGAAAGATCTTTCCATAGTCCCATGGACAGATGAAGATACTGAGAACAGACAAAGTGAAAACAGTTCATTAACACAAGAGCACAACTATCACACTTTAAGTCAGAGAGAAGTATTTTTCCAAGCGTCGCTCAGTGTGGAACTTGGAAAAGTTACTTTTTGGACTCCCAAAAGCCTCATCCAGGATAACCACCAGGCGAGTCTGCGAGTTAGAGAATTCTGGGAGTCACGCTCCAAAAAAAGTAACTTTTTCCAATCTCCATCTATGTAGGTGCCCCACACCCACAGAGAACATCATTCATCAGGGGCAAGGGATAAACCAGTGTCAAAACCTTTCACTTTTGTTTCACTTTCAGCCTGGCAATGAACAGACTGCAGGAGAGCCAATAAACTGAAACTCATCTCAGGAAAGAGGACGTGGGTGTTCCTCTGCTTGATGCTCTCTCCCTTCGGCTGGACGGGTTCGAATGTCCCATGCAGAACCAAGCTCACCATCTGGGATTACCCACGGATCCTTCTTTGTCACTGGAAGCACAGGTCGCCTCTGTGACCTGGAGGTCCTTCCACCAGCTCATCCTTCTCTGGAAGGGGAGACCTCTGATATCTTCTTTCCGTGCCCCATGCCCTAGTAAACCTGCAGACGAGGCTACCGTTCTGTACTTTATAAGCGTTCGCCTTTGGAGACAGTTCAAGAAACTGCAATTTGTCCCAAATAACAGCTGCAAGGTTGGCAACACAACCATGTTACGCCGATGCTCCGAGGACTCCTTTGGCTCCCAGTTTGTTCTTCGGCTCAGTCCCTGGGGGCCAAATAGAGGCCCCACTCTAGCCACAAGCCACTTTCACCAAAAGGGCCAAGTCTGCCTAAAAGGCTGCTCGTTTCTACAGGGACTTTTCACCAGGTGCTTCCACCCCCTTTGGTGGGTATGGCAAAAGGGCTGTGCAATATTCTGAGGCTGGGGGGTAGGGGCTGCTATCTAACACCTACTCTGATTTATATCCAGGCTGGCCTCTTTTTTTTAACCCAACCTATTTTCAATCTCTGCTGATTGCTTTTCTACTGGATTGTATTTCTCTTATCTCTGCTGATTGTTTTTACACCACTCTTTAGAGCGGCGCTGCTCCAAATGTTTTTAATTACTTTTGTTGTAATCCTGAATCTTTGCAAGCCACTTGGGAACTCTTTGAACAGTAGGGATATAAATCCCCATAATAAATAAAGAATAAAATTAATTCTATTTGGTTTGCTCTCCTTCAAGCAATCTGCCCTAGAGAGACTGCTCAAGCCGCAGAGGGCCACTTCACCTACTTCACCTCCCAGAAGCCCACGCCAGCAGGAGGAAGGGTGAGTGCAAAGGGAAGTGGAAGATCAAAGGCTTCTGACTGCTAGTTTGCACACTTTGTGAATAAAGAAGACCGCACTTTACACCACCAATTCAACCAAGGTCATCTTTTTGCAGAGAGCCAAGCACTTGCCAACACATCAGTTAAATACCGGGCAGGTATTTTTAAAAAGTCTGGCTGGCTGCAGCATTAACCTGGTCGCTGCAAAGGCATACCGTAGGAAAATAAAAAGACAGTCGGGTTTGTAAGCATGTTCTATTTCTCTTATAATAAAAGCAATGTACTGTGTAAAAATGTACCCTGGAAAATGGACCATACTCTCCCAGGGAAAAGTACAAAGATGGCAGATCAGATCAAATGCAAAGACATCAGGGCATAAGCTTGTTAAGTGTGTGCGTGTGTGTGCATGCGCGCGCACACACACGTGCGTGTGTGAGAACAAAATGTATTTCTTGGGATCACATGCAAACGGAAAACGAATTGAAATGTTGCCAAGTCAGCTTGGGTGTACATGTCAATACGGCACTCGATCTAACAAAAACAAATAAACATCAGACAAATAAATGTGAGCCAAATTGTCAGCCCACCACTGAATATTCACATTCGTCAGATAAAGGGTGTTAAAATGTAATTGTATTAAGGAGCAAGCAGCGGACGTCTGTGAGGCTCCCAGTCAATGAGGAAAGCTAACGTTGCTTGCATGGTAAATTATCCTCAATTACGGTTACCAGAGTGGCTCCCTAATTATACATATAAACAAAATAATGCACAGCAACCCTAAAGTAATTCAATCATTTCCTTTGCACATTAGTATCACTCTGGCACTGGGAAAAGCTAAAGCTTCTTTTAACCATTTTTTCCTAATTTTCATCTCAGACAATGAAAACCCATCAAATTTTGCAGCTTTTAACCGTGTTTTCTGGCAATCTATACCACCTGAAAAGGCTGAGACTTTAAACCAGTTTCCCCTACCCTCGTGCCCCATAGCTTTACTGACTATATATGCTATCACCCTCAGCTGGTACCTGGGACAATGGGAACTGCAGTTCATGATTCTGGAAGTCACTGGGATGGGAAAGTCTGATTTCAAAAGAGATTTGTATTTCATGCAAAAAATAAAAACAGGGTGTTTTTTTCTCCGGGACCCAAAACAAAGTCCTTGCATTTTTCTTATATAACTGCACTAAAATACTTAGCTCACACATACAACACACAATTCTCAATTTTTGAAAATTAACCACCTTTCTTTGCCCTGATTGAAGAAACGAACTGTCACTGTCAGGAGATATTGGGGAAAAAAAAAGTTTGCCCCTCATTGGGCAACTGACACCTTAGATATTGAATCCGCTTGGAGGGGAAATTATTTAAGTGCAATTTAACACACATGCACACTCCACACACAAGGTACAACGACTTCCTTTTGCTACTCTGAATTCAGCCTTATTAATGCTAGACGGAAATGAGCGAGTTATTTTAAAAGCAAATACAAGTGCTAGTCAAATGTAGCTTTCCACCCAATTTACAGAGACAACACATTCAAAAATGGGTAACCACAAATATTATGCAATGCCACAGAACAACACAATGTATCAACAATAAACCAGGGAATATGCCTTTGGAAACGAACTCACTCAGGAGATCTTAAGCAACCCACAATTTTCAGCCCCACATCTGCAATACAGAGCTAATTGTATCGGCCTGCCTTCATCAGAGTAATGACTATGAGGCTGCTGAGCTCTTGAACTGCTCCGGGTAAATTGCAAGGATTATTATTGTTGTTGTTGTTGGCAATGTTACTGTTATTCTTATTTGCGTCATACGTTACTTCTTGGGAAACAGTTCCAAGGCACAAAACAAGAGCACAATTTCAAAAAGGTGTCTGTTTGGGTAAAACGTGGCTTTTGACCAAATACACCCCAGAAAGGGGTAGTAGCCAGCTGTGTGTTTTGCAAATAAAGAACCACCATTTATTTACACACAAACGCCCTTGATAAAGCACATGCATTTTTAGTGTCAGGAAGCAGTTTCTGAAGACAAAATGCAGTTTACAAAGTGGGCCTGCAAAGCTTTTAAGAGAATTACTGCAAGCCATGCTGGGCTGTAAGGTACTGAAAGCCATGCCATTCCCTGACAAAAAGACTCCCACAAACAAACATGACCTTTTTATTCGAGACAGGCGTCCCTTTCACTTCTTTCTCATCTTACAGAGGCAGCAAGACACATTTTGCCAAACCCCCGGGTGTGACTGAAGTTTCTTAGAAGCCTCCTAAGAACGAACGGCTTGCGAACTAAGCAATGAAGGGGCAGAGGAAGCATTTTTCTCCCATATGGGACAAAAGCAACATTCAAATATTGAACTATTTCTGTTCTCTGCTCATTAAACCATTACAAATGGACCCAAAGCTGAGCACATCTCATTTAAAGTGGGAGCTTTCCATTCTCCCTAGATTTCTCCGCCACAGTTAAAAATTCATATTTTTAGGGCCAGAGATTTATGAGAGACCCCCATTACTGCATTCTACACTTACCCCACTCAGTCTTCAGAGAAAGGGCAGCCCTCTAGGATTTGTGGGGGTGGGAGGCATTTGAGGAAGCAGGCACTCAAAATGGACCCACACACACCTCAAAGAAGGAGGCCCACAAACATTTCACACTACTTACACCCCCCCCCCTTTGGTGAGAATAGAAAACCTCTTGGGTAGCAGGGGCATTTGCCATTTTTATTGGGGGGGGTTCTTCACAAATGCCCAGCTTTGACGAGGAACCCCTGGCACTAGGCCCGCATCCTGCTTAGGGCTGGTTACAAAAAACAGACACTGCTCTGCCTGCAAAATCCTCTGACATGAAGCTATGGGGAGAGGAGGGGAGTGTGTTGGTCGGCAACTCTCATTCACATTGGGGGGGGGGGGTTGGAGAATCCCCTGCCATGCTGACAAGGAACTCTGTGTTTTAGCCCCCCCCCGCCCCCGCCAAAAAAAGCAACTGATCCAGGTTCTGCTCTCACTGCTTCCCAGAGGCTGCAAAGACTTCTGTCCATGCCCAAGAAGCTACGGGAAGGTGGAACCACCAAGAGCAATTGGCTAACAACGTCAACCACTCTGCATATATCCCTGGAAAGGTTTGCCTCTCCCGGGCTGATGTGTGTATTTTAATTTTTTTAAAGCAGGAGTCCTTTTTTTTTTTAGCATTATCTTTATCTTCCTTTACTTTCACTCCTTTCAAAAAGCATTTCTTGCTCCCTCTTCACATAACATCCGCCCTTACCAACCAGGTGAGAAAGAAAAGAAAGCTAAGTAGCAGTACCTTCCAAAAACAAAGAAACCCAAATAAACACTACAAAGATACTGTCAAAGAGTCTCAATGAAGGCAGTACTTCTCTCATCATCATCATCATCATCTTAGAACTGCAGAGCTGGAAGAAACCCTCTGGATCATGGAGTCCAGCCCCTATCAAAGAGGCCCAGTGGGGAATCGAACTCCCAATCTCTGGCTCCACAGCCAGATGCCTAAATCACTGAGCTATAAGTACCATTCACAGTCAATATCTATACAGCATTTTCCCTTGGTGCTCAAAAAACTTCACAAACGTTGCTTGATTTATTTATTTATTGCATTTACAAGTGAACGGACAATCAAAGTCAAGCAATTCCATTAACAAACAGCTCCTCCTATTATGCCATGCCCTCTATGGAAATATCCCACTTCTACACCACACAGGTGTGCTTTCCACAACAGAACCTACTAAAAGATAGGAGGGGGGGGGGCAACAGGGGAAGCCATGGGCAAGGTTGTAAGAAGGTTAGTAGCCCGGTATTCCATAAACAAGAGGAAGGAGAGATGGTGCCAGGGATGAGGTTTATCTGAAGCCTCCCAGTGAGACAAGAGCTGAGTGAAAAGAAAATGAGGGAATAAGCTCAGAGAATAAGTTCAGAGATTACTCTTTTTACCACAGATATCAGGCTCCATGCCCCTTTAAAATGCTATTCTGCCTGGCTGATTTTTTTTTTTTTTTTTTTTTTTAGCCCAAGAATGTTTAAATACACCTCACACTGGTCTTGGACTCCAGTTCTCATCATCCCTCACCATTAGAGATAATGGCTAGAGTCAAAAAAATGACGAACCCTAGAATATATGGAAGACCTCATGATCTCCATCACCACTTTTAAAGGAGCCAAACCGTGAATCTGGAGGCAACCACATGACAGCAAAACACAAATATTGAAGTGGAAACGAGGTTAACCCTTTGCAAGCAAGCCACTGCATGAACCTCACAATGGCGTTGACCTGCAGCTCAGAAGTTAATTCTTTTGTCACCATCAGTCCTTCATCTTCAAAACAATTTTTCAGACCAGTTACAAAAAGCAATAACAACCACACTTAGTGCCAATCCGTTTTGCTTTTCTCACACTCCAATTAAATAGCGATCCTTCCTAGAAACAATGCAACGTTCCCACACGTGAGCTACGATACCAATATCAGTTACTGTAAGCTGCAGTGTCTCACACATAGAAAACACACACACACACACACCAGCCACGTAACAAACTGATGAAGAGCAAGAGCTGACAGCTGAGAGTAACTTCATTTCTCAATTGCAACACTAAATATGCACCACAGATATTGCTTAACCCACATATACACCGCAATGCACAAATTTGCAACAAGTGGGAGGTGGATTTTAAAAAAAAACATGAACTGCCATTTATATAACTCTCTGGTTAAAAAAAATATTAAACCATTCATTTATTCTCCACTGCAAAAGACAAGGAAAAACAAGAGGAAACTTCCACAAATCTGCTTTTACGACATCTTACAGAGCAGCAGGGTACCCAGAAACCAAACTCCAAACAGAACACTTCCAACTTTCTTTAAAAAAAAAAAAAGGAAAAGCAGGCAAAGAAAACACCAAAAGCAAAAAGCCAACATTGTTAGAACAAAGGTAGGGAAGGAATCTGCTTCTATTTCCAACTCGGTTAACATGCACAACCTGTAAGCTTCAGCAGTCCTGAGTTAATAAGTCACATCCATAATAACTATTTAGCTTACACAAACATAACGCAGGAAAACACTTGTCAACAAGAGCTACTATTTCCAGCAAATGTGACACCTTCCCCATGTAGATGGCAATCAAAGCTTCACGCGACATTCTGTCCAGCATCTCCACTGCGCTTGTTCCATTCACCTCAGACCATTCCTGCTCCCTCGTAAATCCACTTACAAACATTACAGCGCAGCGCATCTGTTATGCTCAGCAATCCTCTGCTCCCTCTTAACTTCCCCCCCTCCCCTCCCCGCCCCACCCCTTGCCATCCCCACATTTCACAAGCATGGTGCGTTTCATCACCCCTACCTGCAGTTGGGAGGTGGATCCAGGGTTATTTCAGCCAGCTCCTTCTGAATTCTGCGGGCAAAATGAGAACAGACACAAAGCGTTTGAGATAGTCGGCGGAATAAATCAGGGAATTACACTGCCCTCTACCACCATGCAGTTAAATGCAAGATTGGTTTTGCCTTCAGTAATGCTAACATGGCTGCTTCGTCTTTGTTCTCAGAGGCATAACCCAAATCCCAGAACAGAGAAAGTTTGCAGCTTTTTTCCTTAGCTGTTACGGTAAATAGACAGAGCATTTACACCTCCGGCCGGGAGGATTCCTTCCAGAGTCCTCACGAAAGTGAGTCGGAGAGATTTCCAGACACTCTTCCTAAGAGATTTTTTTTTCTCCTTTTAATCTCATATGCAAATAGGTCCAGGAAGGGAGGGGGAAAGGGGGAGGAAACACAAGCATATCTGAAAATGACTTTCTGCCAACCTTACCCAAGTTGCAGCCAAGGCACCCCCAGAGTGAACAAGGACACATTTTTTGGTAAGAATCTACCTGCTGCTGATAATGAATTCTCAACGTTTCCATCCACTTGGCAAACGTGCAGGCACTAACCTTAGCTGGAGCTTTAGATTTATTTATTTATTTTTCTTCTATTCTTTCCTCACCAACAAACCCACGAATTATTGCAGTTTTTTTAAATCTATTATTTTTACAGTAAGATCTTGCAGTATAAGTGAAACAGAGATGCATCAACAATGGATTCAGCCCAGATGGTTTCTTTGGACAACAGTGATAAAGCTGTTAAGTGCCAAAGAAAAATGTTTAATCAGTTTGAGAACAGTTTAATACAAGTTCTGAAAAGAATTTAAGCTGTTCTCATTTTGGTCCAAGAACAAATATTGTTCCAGGGTGTTTTTGGTGATCATTTCACAAACTCCAGGCAATTTATGTATTGCCCATAGACACTTCCTTGACAGTGACTAATGGCTCAGATGTAATTTAGATACTCTGGAGTTGTACCCTGCAAGACTTTACACAAGAAATCAAGCCAAGAACACACACCAGGAAGTTTTAACAAGACCAAACTTGATTCTAAGGACAGAGGCAATGGACCTATATATCAGCAGCAAACATCCTGAACAAGTGTTCTGTGAGCAGTTTGCAAAAGTTATCTTCGATACATCCAAAATTACACTTACACTCAGGATCTACTCTGACAGTTTTCCTAATTTTTTTTCTAACAAAGACTTACACCATTTATATTTCCAGCCTTTGTCCAATCTATATTTTTAATCCAGAAGCACCAGTTGGAAAAGGTTATCATACAATTCAAAGACTTTTTTGAAGGACTTCACCTACTATGCGGCATCTCAGCGCTACTACTGAGTGAGAGGATTATGGTACCACCACTTCCTCTGCTCCAAAAAAAATATAGTTTCACTCCCTTAGAGTCAATGTCCATAGATTCTAACAAACCAAACTGCACCTTTAAACAACTCTGGTGCTGTATGTCAAATGCACTCCTGGACAGCATAATGACAATAAGCTTTGAACTACAGAGCTGCAAGGGGACCCCATGGATCATCAAGTCCAACCCCTCTCAAGGAGGCCCAGTGGGGAACTGAACTCTCAACCTCTGGCTCCGCAGCCAGAGGCCTAGCCCTTTAGCTCAAAGTAAACTTCAGGAGAAGGATTGCCCTGTTATTGCCAAGAAGTACAATTTAAGGCATTCCAAGCTCATCCAATTCAGATGGATTTTCAAGAAAATTAACAACACAGGAGCACCCTGAAAGCCATTTCAGAAAACCTTTACACGCAGAAACACTCAGAGGGATCACACAGGTAGCCTGTGACCTCTCAAGTTTTTGATACACTGAAGACAAAAGGAGTGTTTAACCTGTTGGATCTTCCCATTTTTTCTGCACACTAACATCCCTGTCTCTCGCCAAGAAGTCAGGGATGTAAATCCAGGTGGGATTTACCCACATCCCTTGGGATGGCACGTGAAGCAGATGGGCCAAGAGAACAAGGCCGAGTCCAGCACATGGCAGACCTCTCATGTGAGCGGCTTCCCTGTTGGCCTCTCAACCCACATTAAACGCTGAGGTGCATCAGAGTCACGGGACCAGCCCAACTTCTCACCAACATGGTGTGGATGTTGGCCTGGATTCCTCTTCAACCCACCTCCTCAATGCAGTGATGACCAGGTTCCACACTGAACCCTCGCACAATTCTGTTTAGCGTTATTAACAGCAGATGCTGAAATGCATGGCTTCTGCTACTAAGGCCATCTGCTACTACGGGTCTCGCCACCATCCAAAATGTGAATAACATCATCCTTCGGCTTCTTATTTCTAGGAACTGCCTCCTGCTCCAACAGGCTGCCTCAACCCTACCACCGAGACCACCACCACCACACACATGCTCAAAAAGAAGTCCCCTTGTTTGGCGCTGTTACCTTTTAGCACTAGTGGAGAGCTTAGCAGTAGTTTTGCTGGAGAGTTTAGTATTTTTCTTCTGCTGGGTTGCAGAAGGTTTTCTTTCTTCTTGTTCCTCTGGTTCAGGTGCGGGTGGATCTCTCTGATCGGCATCTGAGCTACCACTGCTGGTACTTGGGCTTTCGTCATCTGACCTTTGTCTGTCACTGGACATCTTGGGAAACTTTTGTGAGGGGCAAAAGGGGAAAGGGGGCAAAAGAAGTCAGTTCCCTCTCGGCAAAGCGCTCCTCATTCCATACCCTGAGCAAAATTACGCAGCGACTTATGGCAAGTTCTGAATTTATTTATTTTTTAAAAAATATTATAACTATTTTCAAGAGAGCGGGCACAACTGCTGTCTCGAGTTTAGGTTCCAGGAAATATCTTCTCCTCATTTTTTAAAATTATGTATTTCCCCCACAAACCCTATTCACATTTTATACACACACACATCCGCTCCACGGTTCTTCAGACGGTACGTCAGTCCATCGTCTACTTTGTTCGAAGGCATGAGGCAGATGCAGCAGCGCACCCAAGCCAGGAGCATTAATAACTTATGACACCTTGTAAATAGCAGACGGCCCCCAAAATATAAGGTTTTTTTGTTGTTGTTTTTAAAGTCAGGGAGACCCTGTAAATATTTAGACTAGAGCAGAAGGGGGTCAAAGCTGCCGCCTCCCCCCCCCAATCCTCTTCCTTCTCCCCCTTCCGCAGGCGACGTAGGGCCGATAACAATACTTGAACTGCTCCACAATTTGGGGGGATCAGGAGAAAAATAAACGAAAATGGGATTATTTCGCGCGGTCTCTCCCCACCCACCTACCCCCCCCTTGGCTTTAAAGGGCCGGCGGAGCTGCGCGATGGGACCCACCGGGGCTCTTCTCTCTCTCTCTCTCTCGCCCGCCCTCCAGACCACCGGGGCTCCCGCGACCCGGCCGGCGGCAAGCCTGGCATTTACTCGGCCGCCGCCGCCGCCGCCGCCCCCCCGAGCGGGCGGAGGGATGGTTGGGGGGGGCGTGGGGGAAGGGAGGGGGAAGCAGGGCTCCAACTGCACCTTCTGCAAAGCGGCCGATGCCCCCGAGGCCGGATCCGTTCCTCCGACACAGACCGACATGTTGTGTCTGTGGGGGTGGGGTGGGGGGGTGGCCTGCCCCCCTCTTTGAAAATAAATGCACCCGGGAAGGCTCGGCGGGGCGTCTCGAGGCGTAGATTATATAAGGGTCTTTTTAAATAAAAATATAAAATAAAAGGAGAGGAAAGAGACCCGGGGAGGCTCCCCGGGAGAAATCGCAGCGGGGAAGAACACCTCCCCCCCCCCCGCACACACGGAGTCGTTGTCGCCGCCGCCGCCGTGCCCCCCCCCCCGCCGCCGCCGCCCCTTCCTCCTCCTCCTCTTCCTCCTCCCCTCTCGGCTTTGTAGGGCGAGCCGAGCTGCCAGCCGGGAGGGGGTCCGGAGGGGCTGCAACGGCAGGCAGGCAGGCAGGGAAGGAGGGCTCGGCCGCGGCCAGAATGGAGGGAGCGTGTGCCCCAAGCCAGGCGTGAACTCAGCCCCGGCGGCTCTCGGGCTCTCCCGGCCGCCGCCAGGCAGCGAGCGCCGGGAACAAGAACAAAGCTCCTCGGAGCGGCTCTCCCCCCTCCCTCCCTCCCTCTCCCTCTCCCTCCTGCCTCCCCCTCCCCCCCCCCCACCCCGCTCGCCCAGGCTCCTTGCGGCAGCCGCTGAGCCCGGTCCTCCTTTACCTTCGCCGGCGTCCCGATCCCGACGGTCGCTCGGAGGGGAGGGACGGCGGGGTGGGGGGAGGGAGGGAGGGAGGGTAGGGGAGCAAATGCCCTTGGAGGGGCTGGAGGCGGCCGGGGGGCAAATCAAGCGGCGGCGGCGGCGGCTCCGTGGCCGGGCAGTGTGGAACATTGAGAGTCGGAGCGGGGTGGGGGGGCGGGGTGGGGGGGGGGAGAGGGAGCGAGGCAGAAAGAGGGAGGCGCAGCGCCGCCCGACCGCCGGAGGGTGGCGCTGCAGAGACCGCCTCGGCCTCCTCCTCCTCCTCCTCGCCCTCCGCCCTCCTCCCAGCAAGCTCCCGCGGCGGGGCAGACGGGAGCGGGGCGGGGGAGAACCGCGGAGCCGGGAAGGCGGATTCGGGCCGCCCCCTCCCGCTCCGCCGGGGCGATGGCAGGCCGGATGGAACGAGGGAGACGCGAACGTTCCGCCGCCCCCGCCCCCTCGTGCCGCCGCGTTCGCTTTCAGAACGTTGCAGTCAGCAAAGTTCCAAACGGAGGAGGGCGGGGGGGAGGGACGGCGCTCGCTCGCTCCCTCGGCTCGCCTGGCGGAGCGCGCCCCCCCTGTGGGCTGGGGCGCGCGCGCTCG
The DNA here is from genome assembly GCA_037013535.1 of Intellagama lesueurii. NCBI lineage: Eukaryota > Metazoa > Chordata > Lepidosauria > Squamata > Agamidae > Intellagama > Intellagama lesueurii. The sequence goes on along the minus strand of JBAJHW010000001.1, from coordinate 158,463,164 downwards.
CTCTCGCTCTCCTTCCCTTGGCCGGGCGCGTGCTTTCCTCGGCGCTGGCCAAGGACAAAGAGTTGGCGTCAGGGGGGGAGGGAGACCCCTCGGGGGCCCCGGAGTCGCCTTGCGGCGTGCGCCCCTCTGCGCGCTCGCTCGCGCCCCGGCCTCCCTCTAGCCCCACACGAGCACTTTCTCTACCCCCCCCCGGCGGGCGAGGGGGGTTGAGATGGAGGGGGCGGTGAGCAGGGGAATCGTGCATCATCATCATAATTTTCTGCTGCTGCTGCGCGGTGACAGCTTCCTGGGGTGGGGAGCAAGACCCGAACTGGCCCTGCCCCCCCCCTCCGCCAAGGTGGCCAGTGCCCATTCCCAAGGAACAAATTGTGGAGCGCTGAGAGGACGAAGGGGCTGGGACCCCCGGCGGGCCAGGGGGTCGTCCCCCTTGCGCCACGCAACTCCCACGGTGACCTTGGGCCAGGCCTGCGCTCGTCGTCCTCACTCCGCTTCTGGCTGCCCGGCCTGCCTGGCAGCCTGGGGGTGAGAGGGCAGGAGGAGGGAGAGGATGGCCCGTGGAGTTGGCCCGCCGGAGGAAAGGCATGCTCGACCTGCAACAGGATTGGGCCCCCGGGAAGCCAGCCGTGGCCAGCATCCTCCGTGGCCAGGGCCAGCCTCCCGGCTGGAACACTGTCAAAAACAGGACATGGCCTTCCCTTGAGAGAGATCCTGTTCTCTGGGAATACATCAAGAGAGGGCCACCCCATCACCTTTGCCCAGGTCGACATCTGCAACCCACAAAAGCACTGCCCCAGAGAAATGGGAAATCCCCCCCCCCCGTGCCCTCGACATTCGGAGCACCAACCTATTCTAGCTTCATCCACAAATCCTTAGGCCAAGGGTGGGCAAAGTGTGCCCGGCCACCTCCCCTGATCACCCTCGCCTTTGTCCATGTTTTCAGATCAGGAGGTGGGCTTCCATCCACCTCTGGTCTCCTTTGGCGACTGGTTTGGCAGTCCGTATGCCCCAGATGGTTCCAGGGTAGAAAATTGGCCCCTGGGCCCACTGCAGTCGCCTGCCCCAGCTTCAAACATCCCCATGAAAACCATTATTCAGCTCAAGTAGTAAAGAACTGGCATGTCTGGCATTCTTAACACAAGGACAGGAGGGCCAATAGGGGGTGCCTGGCAATGATTTAGGAGCACTGGTGGGGTTTCCCCTCCCCGCCACTGTTGCCTTTTCCTTTTTCTCAGTTACGGGCACACACACAAAAAAATCCCACACAGGTGATTGTGCAAACCTGACCAGGAGAATCTAAAGAGGAACTAATCGGTGGTCGGCTGATTTAATCTTGAACGTGGCAGAAAGTTGTACGGAAATGGCTGGCGTCGATTGCTCTGTGGACACTTAACACCTTTGGGTTGGCGGCTGTTGGTCCACCTCCTGTCTGCGTTGCTGTGGGGGCGGGGGCGCATGCACTCAAATAAAACGGCAGCAAAGGCCTGGAGGCCCAGACATATAGGGACTCTTCTTTAATCTCCAGTTTAGGCGCCCATCTTTTCATCTATCCTGATGTTGTCTCTTTCCCTGGTTTTTCCCCTCACTCTCCTCTCAGTCTGCAGTAACTGATCTTCCCGCCTGTAGAAGAAGGATGTCCTTGTGTGACATCGGTGGAGAGGAAAGGCTCCCAGGGCTACGTCTGAGCTAGAGCTTGGAGGCTGGGTTGGGGGGGGGGGGGCAAAAGAGTTCCTCCCTAGGGGCATTATTTCTCCTAGGGCCAGCCCCAGTCAGAGTAGTGTGAGGGAAACTCAAGCCTTGCCCATTTAGGAGTTGATCACCAAACAAGGATTAGCCGTGAATCATGGAGCTACAATCAAAAGGTCGGCACCATGAAGCTAGTACCTGCAGAGAGCAACCTCTGCCTACGTGAAAAAGAGCTCCTTGGAGTTATCTCACCTCTCAGTGTGTATATTTCATAAAGCACACATGTGCATGTGAGTACTGGGCTTCCCTTGACACCAGAGGAGTTACTCTGGGTCTTCTCTGCATTGGCACCTACCTCATGAAACAATCCCCCCTCCATATATTGGACCTGAGTGCTCCTGTGTTTCAAGCATTTGGTGACCACAGATCTTTCTGCTTTGACATTCTCCCGCCTAGGAGCAGTTGGCACCCTCTTCTTATGGCACAGTTCTAGTCTCGTTTTTTTCATTGATTAAAGTGTTGCTGTAAATGGTACTGTAATTTGTTCAAATTAGAGGCAGTGCAGAACTATAGAAATACAGCAAGTAAATAAATAAGCAAGTAATTCACTCACCTCTCTTTGACATGGAAGCACACTTAGAGGTTTTGGTTCACAATAGCCATTCGACATGAGGTTTGGAGAGTGCTGCAGATTTAAAAATCATTTATGCTGTTTCTTACTTACACATGCAACAGGATCCTGTATCAACTGTTCCTAAGATCTTCTAGATACATGCTCTTGTATCCCCTGCAGTTCTCCATGGCCCTGCAAACTCTACCCACCAGAGATAACAAACTTGTTATCTGGGGAATAAAATGAGTCAGGAGCCCTCTGCTCCTGCCTATGCTTGTTGATTTTCTCAGCCTCTGTCTGTAGGTGGATCGTGGGTTGAAGTCAAGTCCCAGGTGAACTGATTGTGCAACAGGGCCCTAAAATGTGTGAAGTAGGTGGTGGTGGTGGTGGTGGTTGACGAGGACCTGCTAAGGCCATGACCCAACAGGGGACCAGGGTACAAAACCCCCACTGTTTCTACTCTCTTCCTTCCCCCCCCCCCTTGGCACCCATTCACCTGCCTTCTACGAGTGAGTGAGAGTGATTGGAGCAAGGAGAAGAAACAGCAATTTCCACATGACTCACCCTTTCCAGAGCTGGCAAATGGAAGTTGAGTGACTGGGTCCAGGAGAAACCTTGGTGTCAAAGCAGCAACTTTGCACAAAGCAGATGGACTGAGAAAATCTCATTCAGGGAACTGCTGCCAGTCAGTGTTGACTACCGTGCAGCACGGATGGGGACTCAAGTCATGGGGCTCACTGTCATGTTGGACTTACCGTAAGTCGCACCAGGGACTCAACTTGGGTTTTTTGTTTTGTTTGTTTGTTTTTTAATGACTTGGACTCAACACATGACTTGGAGCCCGCCTGCCCCTCCCTTTTTTTCTGGGGGGAAAAGCTCATTTTTAATAGAGATTCAGACTTGGGGCTTTGGGACTTGGTACGAAAGACACAGACTCAGACTTGGGACTTGGACTTGCCAGCATGCCTGCAGTATAGCAGTGGACCAATAGTTTCAGTCAGGATCAGGCTGCCCCAAACTGTGCTTATAAGACAGCAAATGCATGCCCAGAGCCAAAAAAAAAAAAAAAGCCCCCATGGAGAGAAAGGAACCCCCCCCCCAACACACACACACACACAGAGGTTGCTTCCTTCTGCTCACCAACTCTGGAAACACCCTTGGTTGTTTCAGTTTCTGTGTGTTCACTTTTGAATCCAGAGCTCCATACTGCAAACCTGGGTTTTTAAACTAGGTCACCTAACTCTAAGGGCCATGGCCTACAGCAAATTAAAGCAAATGAAACATTAATTTTTGATAATGAAGCCATAGGAAATCATTATTATTATGAAAGTATGGCTAATCAATTATGGAGCAATGAGGAGATGTGCCGTTTGTGCTAGCTGGTGGTGGGAAATCACAAAATGCCACCAGGGAGAACTACGCTATTAGTCATGATGATGGCAAATTGTTCACTTCCTTCCTAGCCATGCATTCAGCATTCTGTGCATCGTGGCTTCGGAGTAGCCTGATCACAAGCATCTGCTGTGGCAGATACGTGGAAATATATGGAGTGGTCTCTGTTCTCTTTGTTATTCTTGCTTTGTGCTTTGCAGAAAACTTCGCAGAGACTTGGTATCAACAAATGAGAAACGGCAACAAATGCAGAATGTTCTTGTTCGTGTTTTGAGCCAGCCATGTCCTTTCCCAGCCTCTCCGTTCCCTTTCCCCTCGTTTACCCGATTTTCGTTTATTCTCCCAACAACCGCGAGCCTTTGTTTTTCCAGAGTTTGTTAACCCTTCCTTCTTGTGCCTTTTTTCATGACGCAGTGACAAGAGCTTGGAAAAGTTGCTTTTGGGGTGACAACTTGCAGAATACCCCAGCCAAGTCAGTCAGTGCCCACACTGGCTGCAGAATTCTGAGAATTGTAGTTTAAAATGTAACACTGCTGAATGCTGGATTTGGTTACAGAAGGATTCACACTCAAAGAATGAGGTCACAATGGATTTGCTAAATAGGATGGGTGGTTTAATATTTTCTGTGAATAAAACAAGAACGGAGACAAAGGAAGTCACATGAAAATGGGTACCTTCACCCCACAGGAAAGGCTGGGGTAGTTTCTGCAATAATGGTAAAAATGAGCCCATCATGTCGAACCCAATGAATCCATTTAAATTAGTGGGGCTTGTGGTATTCCTGACGAACATAAGCCCCATTGATTTCAGTCAGTCTGCTCTCAGCATACATATTTACCCCAGTGAAAATTAGGACAGCAGTCCCCAAGCTGGTCAAGTCATTTACTCCTGTGGGATGGAAGCCATATCCGCACCTCCGTTAAAGCAAAGTACTTGCGTTTCAGTCTTAAAGGGTGTTCAACAGAAGTTGTTAACAAGCTGAATGAAAGAAGCAAATGGCAGGCAGAGAGATTTTCTGTACCTGTTCTACATTTGTAGAACTTCCTTTGTAGGAAGGCTCGGACTAGAGTTGTTGTTGTTTAGTCGTTAAGTCGTGTCCGACTCTTTGTGCCCCATGGACCAGAGCATGCCAGGCCCTCCTGTCTTCCACTGCCTCCCGGAGTTGGGTCAAATTCATGTTGGTAGTTTCGATGACACTGTCCATCCATCTCGTCCTCTGTCATCCCCTTCTCCTCTTGCCTTCACACTTTCCCAACATCAGGGTCTTTTCCAGGGAGTCTTCTCTTCTCATGAGATGGCCAAAGTATTGGAGCCTCAGCTTCAGGATCTGTCCTTCCAGTGAGCACTCAGGGTTGATTTCCTTCAGAATGGATAGGTTTGTTCTCCTTGCAGTCCAGGGGACTAATTATGAGATGCGGTGCACCTCCTTCAGTCCACAGACCATCTCTGCTTCTCTCTTCTGGAGGTTCTCAGAAATGCCCCATCCTTTCCAGGAAATGCTTGAAGGCAGAGAGGGTGGCTTGTGGGCCATGCAGGAGAGCACACTTTAACCTTGCAGGAGGATCCTGCCGCTGTCACAACTTGCCTTTGCACGGGGGGCTCGGAAAGTATGTAAATATTTATTTTCTCTCCTTGCCATCACTCAATTTTATGCAGCAAGTGGAGCGCCACACTGAGTATGCAGGAATGATGGGTATAAATAAAGGTTCCATTAACAAGGCCCTTAGAAAAAAGGTTGGGGTTGAAGAAGACCATTCCAGGCCTTGCAAGAGAAACAAACAAATGAAAACGTTCATGAAGCTAACAATGCTTGTAGAGGTTTTCTGGTCATTGCGAGTTTGTCAGTAAAGTTACATTTAAAAAATATATTTGGAACTTCAAATGAAACCAAAAGGAAAACTGAAGTCTAACACAAGCAAAACTGCATGGTGGTGGGGTATGAGTGTATTATTGTTCCTATTGTCACGTATCCTAGGCACAAAGCATAGTATAGGCATGCAATATCACTTGATTGGTAGTGGCTGAAATCCTGTTGCGCAATTATGCAATTAGCATAACTTTTGAATGAGAATTTCTGCAAGTTAAGGAATCTCCATAGGCATTATTTGTTGCACACTGAGTTGCACGACAGATAATATTGACAGGAATTTCAATTGTCTAAATTGAATTGTCAGGGTCAAGCCAAGTTCTTTGCTTTGAGGGATTGCTGCACCTTTGGGCTGAAGGAGCTCGTCCTAATTCACAGTGAAGATGTTCCATTAATCCGTCAAAGGCTTTAATTTTATCAGGTGGTTCGATGGATTTTGTGATGGAAATCTGAATCCTTACACTTGTCCCTTAATAGCAGATTTTGGAACCTATGAAGTACTAAATTGTTCCAAGCTATTTCAATTGGGGCAGCTGAAGCGTTATTTGAGTCTGAGGATACATTCCTGAAGCCCCAGACAAAGACTTATTAATGCAATTGGACATAGATGGAGATGAACTTGTGTTGGAAACCGCCACCGCCTTCAAACTGCTGCCCAGGGAGGAACAGGTGAAGATCATCACCAGTTTGGACAAAGTGAGGTCTGATCTAATTGGCAACATGGAAGTATTCATCCCATCTCTGACCACCACCCCCCTCTCACACAGACAACAAAATCATCGGGGCTGTTCCTATGCAATCTGCGGAACTCATCTCTTTGACTGCTGTACCTCAAACTTCTCCTGATCCAAACCAACCCTTAACCCGAGCACTAATTCATCATCATTCCACCTCTGATAATAAAGGAGAAGCAGAGACCCACTCAAGAGGGCCAGTTGTGGATGGTTCTGATTTTCGAGATGTATCTATGCCTCTCCCACTGGTACCAAATCCAGACTTATCTACTGTCCCCCAAACCGGTAATTGACCGAGTACTTCCACAATCTAGTTGCAGGATGTTCCTTTGTCCAATTGCAAGAACCCTTCCCCTGTGCTCGAAGAGGCAGGAGTTTGTCAAGACCAGCCAGTTGATTTACTGCAGAATGAAGGCCTGCCAGTAAATATTGAGTGGGGTAAGAATATAATACGGGAGGGGTGGGCAACTTCAATAGGTTCAACACATGGGCACACATGTGCGCATGTGCACACACTGTCATCTCTAGCGAAATGTATCAGTAGAAGCCTGAAAATGGGGGTGGGGACAGGGGACATTTTTATGTTAAAATACGGTATGCAGGGAAAGCATGCCTTGTTCTAAAGACGAATCATACTTCCATAAGCACAACTTTTCTTTTGCCTAAGCAAAAATATGGTCTTCTTCCCCATGGCATCACTGAATATCTGTGGCTGTGTGGGGGCAGGGGCAACAGGCCACATGTTACCTGTCCCCAGTGGTAAGGAAATAACCATGCACTTCATTTCTTCACCTGCAAACTACAGAATCCTCAGCCATGAGTCTATGTACTGTATAAGGAAAGGAAAGGAAAGGAAAAAATTAGATAAGTGTAAAGAAAGGGGCTGGGCATCTCTCTCAACTTAGGTATGGCCCTGAAACACAGCAGAAGCCACTGTGAGCTGCATTCAACATGGACTAAATAGGTGATGTCCAAAATATAGGGTGATCATATATCCTCTTTCACAGAGCACATCTCTCTCGTTGATGGGCAGTCCAGGGATGGTCATCTTTTTGAAGAAGTCTATTTGCACAGCTGTTGAGTCCAAGTTCATTTTAAAGGTAAAGAAACACAAGGAGGGAGATCAAGGACCTTCCGTTTGCTCATCCATTGTGAACAGCATGCGGATTCGGTGGGCTCACGGATCTCCTGGTCACAGTCATTCCCACCCAGAGGAGAAGCAGGGTAATTCTGTTTGAATTAGAAAAATCATTCTTGATCTTGCATCTGGGCAGACAAACTAGCATGTGCAACTTTCTGCAAATTGTTCCCTTTCGTCTCCTGTTTTTGATAATGCATCAGTAGCCAGCCTAAAGTCAGATGAGTGGCCATGTGGTCTTGCTTTGCAGTGGACAGTCCCCTGTTTGAAGCCTGTTTGAAGAGTTTTTGCAACTAGTATGAAGCTAAAAGAATTGAGAGTATGGATTTTAGCGACCATCAATTTGGACTCGATGCTCCATAGAGTCCCTTTTAGCTCTGCAATTCTAAGATTATTACAGTTATTATTCAAAAACACCAGGCACAGCCAATCAAAATTATAAAAACATTGACTGGTATTATATAACAGATGCAAGTTTTGACCAAAAAACTAAGTATCTGTTAAATATCAGCACATTATATACGCTGTTCCTAATATTGCTTTTTTTGTAGCTCTGATTATGTTTTTTCTGAGATCTGCTTATAATATTGTGTGAAATTTCTTGATATTGTTCCCAAAGCCCCAATGACTATGGGGACCACTGAAGTGTGTTTCATCCACAAGCAAGATGTTTCGATTGCCAGGTCTCTGTACTTTGTTAGTTTTTCCAATTCTTTATCTTCAACTCTGGCATCCCCTGGAATTGCAATGTCAATGATCCAGACATTTCTTCGTTCTATTACTACTATGTTCGGTGTGTTATGTTCAAGGTGTCTATCAGTTTGGATCCGGAAATCCCACAAGATCTTGACTTCCTCATTTTCTGACACCTTCTGATGTTCCCATGGGTTTTTGGAGGCTAGCCAGTTATATTTTTTGCATAATGACCAGTGCACTAATTTTGCCACTCTATCATGTCTAACTTTGTAATCTGTTTGTGCAGTCTTTGGACATTTGCAGATGAGGTGCTACATAGTTTCATCTTTTTCTTGGCAGAGTCGACATTTGCTGTTAGCACTAATTCCTTGGATCTTAGTTTTCATCACGTTGGTTTGGAGTGTTTGTTCTTAACACAGCAAAAATCAAGCCTTCGGTTTCTTTCGTAATGATCCCCAGTTTTAGCCATGCTGATGTTGAATTATTATCATGCCTTCCATCATCATTTCTATTATTTTTATTTTTTATTATTAAGCACTCTGACATCAGAGCAAGAAGGCACACAGGTTGCCAAGTTGCTGTCTTGCCTACTACAGTGAGAAGTATGTCTCTTTATACCCTAGTAATTATTTCTAAATTAGCCTCAGTGAAAAGATCATTCACAGTAATCTATTTTCTCTTTTTTGGAGGGTGTGTGTGCACGCTTGAGAGAGAGAGAGAGAAATCTAAGCGATGCCTTCTTAGAGTCAGCATCTGTGGAGTGCTGATGTCTTAGCATTGCAGATACATCGACCCTGCCCAATCCTCTCCAATAATGGTGACCAACATTATGGAGTTGCTGTAAGTGTCCCTGAGATTGCATATCCAGTGTTCTTTGAACACTCTAAAGTGCCATACAAACGATTATGATGATCATTATGTGAAGTATTCTAAAAATTATTCAACAAGAACATTAGTCCATCTTCACGCCTGCTCTGAATATCTTTGCCATCCCTGCAGCTCCTAATAAGCTGGTTGCTTCTTTAAAGCAAAATAAAGACTGAAGAAATGTTTTCCAGGCAACATTAAAACATCAATAGCCTCGTTTCAGCTGCAGAAACCACTAGCAAGGAAAGGAAGCAGTGCTGCTCTAGAAAGAACAAGTGGGATGTTCAACAAACGGTGTTGTGGTGTATGTCTTCTCATCTAATGGAAATGCTCACCTTCAGGTTTCTGCCTGACCATTTCGTACCTCCTCCTCTCTTCCTATACAGCGGGGTGGTAGTAATAGATACCGTTAGATATTTTATTCATGTTTATTTGTTAGTTTTGTTGTTACTTAAGAGATTCTCATGTCTCAAGCAGTGTTGCAGTGGTAGATTTTGGACTTCGGGAGCTTATTCCGACAGTCACCATAGGCAGCTCCCCAAGGAGAGTCCAAAAATTGCAGGCAGTTACATTGATCCATACCGACCAAGCAGTTTTCATCTCCTGGGATGGGCATTTGCAAGCCCCATACCTCCTGAGGTTGTCCACCCCAATTGGTTGCCTCTCCCCAGTTACTGCCCAGTCCTCACTACAATGCTGACTTAACTGCTCCCCACGGGTTGGCTTCACTACAACAACCTGAGGACTGAGTTAGACGTTTTGTAAATAAATTAATACTGTCCTGACAAAGAGAGAATAGAGCCATGTTCAAAAGTGGATAAAAATGTGACAGGGTGTTTGTTATAAATATGACACCATCATGGCTGTTCCCGTGCTCCCTTTGCTCCAGCCCTAATAAACCATTGTTTGTTTGTCTTTTCCCCCCTACAATTTTTCTTCCTTTCAACTGCATGAAGGAAGAGCATAAGGTGTGATTGGAAGGTTGTTAATTGTAGCAAGTGAATCAAGTTCACTCAAAGGAAAGCACGCTGTAGGTTTAGCACTACTAAGACTTTAACCATGGCTCTGTAGTCATGGATGTATTTTCACAGAATCATAGAATCATGGAGCTGGAAGGGGCCTATAAGGCCATCAAGTCCAACCTCCATGCTCAATGCAAGAATCCAAATCAAAGCAGATCTGAGCAGATATTTTCATGCAGACAATCTCTGATTCTATCCTTGTCATCTGTGGTTAAGAAGGACGAGGTGTCAGACAGTGGGCATGACCTCTACTTCAAACCTTGGAGAACCAAAACCAGTCAAAGTAGACTAAGGATAAGTTTGGTGAGAATTTTGTTTCAATTCATTTTGATGAGAGTTCAGGAAATGTCGGACCTTTTTAAACTACATTGCTGAAACCCACAAATTCAGAGATTCTAGGGGTCATAGGATAAAAGATTTTGGTGTTTTTTTGTTTTGTTTTTAAACTTCATGCACTGGCTTTGATATGGCCTTACTAAAATTCACAAAATTCTTTTTATTCAGAACAGAAAGAATTTGAGAATTTCAAAAAATCGTTTGTAAAAGAAAACAAAAAAGAGATATTCCTTCACGTAAGTCTTTGAGCACTTAGATCTATCAAAGTCTGGGTCTATCTTCCTGCACATTGTCTTGCATTAGGGTCACCTTTAGGTTTGTGCAACTCCCAGAATTCTGCCTGGGGAACTCTTGGAGAATCCTGAGTGTTGGAGTCCAAAATTGTGAAAGGGAACACCCTTGGTCAACACTTCTTCTCCTTCTCCTTCTCCTTCTCCTTCTCCTTCTCCTTCTCCTCCTCCTCCTCCTCCTCCTCCTCCTCCTTCTTCTTCTTCTTCTTCCAGACAGGTTTCTTCTGTTTAATGACAGCCAAGGACACAATATGGTCCTCTTAAAGAACATCTACCTGTCTTGAATTTTAGAGCTCCATTCAGGTTGCACTCCATGGGTCTGAAGAAATGGATTTTGATCCATGAAAGCTCCAACTGAAATAAATATGTTAGTCTTCAAAGTGCTCCAATATTTTGCCTTCCTCTTTTCTTTCCGATTCCTCTTTCCAAACTTGGGGATTTAAAAAAAAAAACAAATATGAGAGGAAAGAAAATTGACAGATTCTTTTATCCCTAAAATAGACAATCTGCACAGAACAGACAAATAAGCATACCAGAAATAACACACGTTTCCTGTGTTCCCGTGTAATGTGAAGAGATAATGAAGGCTGGTTTGTTTGTGTAAAAAAAGAAAAGAAAGTAGGCTACGGAGAATTCCCAACTCACCACTACAAGCAAATTGCCCCCGAGACATGCAGTAGAAAATTCCTAGCACAAACAGTATCTAGAATGATGAGCAGCCTGGGCGTAATTAGTGAGAAAGACACAGGACCAGATCAGAAACCCATCAGTCAGCAGTGTGCGCCTTTTCATTAAGCTCCCATTGATGGTGCCAAATGAGACTTGGGAGATTAAGGAAAACTCTGAATGTCAGGATTAAGCAGTTGGAACCGTATTTGATCAAAGGTGAAAATTAATGATCCAACTTGTGTCGAAACTCATACTGCTTTACTATTACTTACTACAGAGCAAAGCAAATAAAGGAGTTTCCTCACCTCTGCCAGTCCTGGCACACTTTGGAAGAAGGAACATGGCATCTCTTATTATCGGAGGTCCAGAATAAACGTTGATGTGGAACTCAAGGAATTATTAACTGGAGAATGCTCAGGGATTATTAAGTATATCCCATAGTAGAAAGATCCCCTGTTTACATAAAACATGGGCTGGGCATGTTCTAAGGCCAATACCCCCTCCTCAGAACCCACTATGGGTCACCTTGCTCATCAAAACAGAAACGGAAAAGTAGTTAGAAAAAAACAAGGCAGGTAACACATTAGTGACACCTGTTTAAATAATCAGGTAAGACCAGGTGCAACACATCTACAAATCTGCATATGGATCAGATCTGCATATAGTCTAAATAAAATCTCCTAAATTCAACAAAATGAAAGCGGTGTTAAAACCACCGTTGATACAGATGCACTGGGTGACACCATTGTGTAAGCCGTTGGGCAAAGAGGGCGGAACCGCTTGCATTGCTCCTCACACAACTGCTTGTGCAGCTGGTTGCACAAAACTGCCTTGCCTACCACCCTGACTCTGACAATGTGCAACCGCTAGCATAGGGTACCTTGTACAAGCACAAGGACATCATTGGGGAGAGGCCAATATCTTTCATTGCCAGGAAAAATACACCAGATGCGAGGCTGGATCTCTCTCTCCTCTAGTAAGATGATCTAGAACCTTGGAGCAGCCACGGAGAAGACCCTGCATCAGCTTCCCACTAAAGGGGCTTCAGGTGGTGCAGGACAGACAGAAGGGGTCCTGCCAAAAGTACCTTAAAACTTGGGCAGGCTTGTAGGAGGGTTCAAAGCCTTCACATAATCGTTCCATCCCAAATAGTACTGCAGTTCTTTGTAGCTAATGACCAGCACTTTGAATTTTCCCAAGGAACCTAGCAGTAGTTTGTGCAGCTGTGGTAATATGCGGCTTATTTGTTTGTTTGTTTCTTTGTTTAGTTATTTATTTAAATAGTTTTTACTCTGCCTTTCTCTTTAAAAAGGACCCAAGGCGGCTTACATCATTAAAAGCACACTATTAAAAGCTAAAAACAATAAATTATTCAAATATTGAAGGAGAATTAATAACATTGTTAGGTAAAATCATTACTACAAAAAAAGAATTAGAAGCAGTAAAATATAAACAATCCCATTTATTGTCTCCTAGACAATATACTGTATGTTTCCTGTAACTGGACCCAATTAACAGTCTGGCTGCTAATGAATTCTAAACCAGCTTCAAGATTCTGAATGGTCTTTAAAAGCAGCCCCATGGAGAATATGTTATAGTAGCCTGAACAGGATATAACTGAGGCATGCGTCGCTCCAGACAGATCCCAGGAACACTTGTGAATGCATAAGAGCCCTTCCCCATGGAAAAGTGTGCCTGGTCATGGCTGAAGCATCGGCACTGAAGATCAGGGCTGATTACAAGAATACACCCTGCTCCTTTTCCTTGAACTATTGATTCATGTGAACATTGGCAGAGCACTTTTGCAATAGAGAGGTCTAGATACAGAATCCACATTCTTTCTTTTTTAAAAAATAATAATAATGTGCTGTCAAGTCAATTCTGACTTACGGCAATCCTTTTCAAGGTTTTCCAGGTAGAGAATACTCAGACGTTGTTGAGCATCTTCTTCTGGAGGGTGTCCTGGGACTGTGCAGCTTGCCCAAGGCCAGACAGGCTAGCTCTACTCAGAGGAGGCACAGAGGGGATTCGAACTTCCAACCTCTGGCTTCTCAGCTAGATATTTAAACCCCTGAGCTATCCAAGTCTTTCTATTTATATAACCAGAACTGAGATTCTACTTCAGGGTCCCATATGCTTTCCACAGATTTACTAAGCATTGTCTACTGCATAGGGTAAAGCAGGGAATATATTCCCTTCACTTCAGATAAAGAACAAATCACAGCACAGAGTTGAGGCATACCATTCAGAACAACCCCAGCACAAGTTTCTATCCCCTTGTACAACTTTGGGTGCCTCCTCTGAAGTAAACATAATTAAGTCTAATGGGATTTAATCAAAAGTAAGAGAGTATACTGATTGCAGTTTTAACTATATTTTGGTTAGAGGTAGTATTATACAGTGGTGCCTTGACTTACGACCATAATCCATTCCAGAAGATGGGCGTAACTCGAAATGGTCGTAAGTCGAAGCATCATTTCCCATAGGAATGCATTGAAACCCCATTAATCTGTTCCAGCCAAAAAAAAAAACCCTCCAAAAAATAAAATAAAAAAACCACTCCAAGCCCCATCAGAACGCACGATGGGGCTGGGGGAAAAAAAAAAAACCACACACACACACACACAGCCAGCCCCATCTGAACGCACAATGGGGCTGGGGGAAAAAACACACCAAAACACAAAAAACATCACAGCACAGAAACATAATTATGACCACTCTAGACCACCGCCTAGAGTGGTCATAATTGACCAGATAGGCGGGGTATAAATGCAATAAATAAATAAATAAATAAAATAACCCCCCCCCAAAAAAAAACCCAAACCCACCCTGCAAAACAAAGTAAATGTACTTACTCAGGAGCAGAAAGCAGCACCAGGCAGTCCGAAGTCTCCTTCGATCGCACTCACTCTAACCGTTGGGGCGAAAGAGCTACAAAGAAGCAGCCTCTTCGCCTACCAACGGTTAGCAAATTTGAATTCCCCGCCTTTTTTCCCTGCCTTTTTCCGGTTGCAACTCGAAGCTCCGGCCGCAAGTCGAAGCCAAATTTTGCGGCCGGAGCTGGTCGCAACTTGAAATGGTCGTAAGTCGGGACGTTCGTAAGTCGAGGCACCACTGTACTTAAGAGACAATGGTTCTGTCTATGGTTGTGGCAGAAGCCAGTTGTATGCCGTGCTGATTGGCTGGAGCCAGGGATGTCACTAATCCTAACTGTAACATTTCAATGTTGTACAAAAGTGCTAGAGAGCGAGCATGAATCAGGAGGGGAAGTATATGTGTGAATTAGCACTCAGAAAGGTAGCACATGTGCTTGTCCTTTTCACAATGAGCTCAGATGGAGATACACCCAGCCAAATAAAGGAAAAAACAAGCATGGTTGCCACTTGATTTGTGGTCTGGTGTTTATCTCAGTTGTTTGAGTATTTCAAATTGAGAGAGGTTTTATGTCCTCTTCTATGAACACTTTTTGTACTCAGAGACTTCCATGGGAAGTACACGCCCTTCTTTTGCCATGTGCACATGCCACAGAAATGCCCTCTCAAACATGGCTTTCCATATGCTGTGAAACATGTATGTGCGCATTCAGCACACACCATTATCTAAAGCATCTCAAGCTATTGCTACCACTGGGGTATCCATATCCTCAGTACTGGCCCTAAATGTGGTGAATCCACCTTCAGAGCCATCCATCCTGTGTTTGGGGCTTGATGAATTATGCTCTCCTGAACCATTGTTCTGAGGGCACTCTCACAATCTTACTGTATGCACATGTAAGTGTTACTCATGAAGTCTTGCTCACTTTTCTCAGGAAAAGGGTTAAAATCAACATGTGAAGAGTGGAATGGAGTAGCCCCTGCCTTGCCTTCCTGTAGTGAGAATCATCCATGTCCACCGTCTCCTGGCACAATTGGGAACCCTGGTTTTTCCAAGGCTTCCGACCACCTTCAGAGCCTCCATGGGTCATAAAGGCTCTCCTCTTCAAACTGTCTCCCTCTACATGAAACAACCTGTGTCACCAAAGTTGAGGTTAGGGTCACACACTGATTTTAACCCTTTTGGGAAAAGTCAACTGAATACATACATGTATGTATGGATACATACGTGGTTTGTGTGCATTTGGCCCCAGGAGAGGTTGCACCGTCCATATTGTCTCTTGTCAAATATCCCTGTTTTCTTCATACAGATCCATGGAAAGAACAAAGATCAACATCTGCTGTTAAGATTCATTTCAGCTTTAGATGTGCCGTAAGTGTACTAAAATATTCGTGGGGGGAAAATGATAGGCCAGGAATATCAGACTGCATCTGTTAACAAAACCTGCTACACACTAAGACTAACTCTACATTTTATGTTGCATTAAAAAAACCCAACCCATTGATCTCAAGTTAATTGAAATGCCACGTCTTGATGAGATTCTTTTCCAATTGTACCTTGTTACCATAAATTTGTGACAGTGGCCAGATGATCAAACAATCAATTCATATTTATTTCTGTAACAAATATGGAAAGACATTGTGTAATGATTAGAAGACACCTTCCCTTCCCTTGTCTACAATGTTGTATGAACAACATTCTGCTTTGAAGGAGATAAATAAAAATCTCCCATACAGACTGGTCTTCTCTGAAGTATCCTCATGTATATGATTTTTTTTTAAAAAAAATCATGATTCCTTGAGAAAGGTAGGAAGTAACACATGAATTTTCTGCTGTAAAAACATGGAGCAGCATTACTTTGAAGCCTGTAACAAACATGGATGTAATTCACTACTTTTTCAGTATCATATGTATCTCTCCCTGTTATTCTTTAGTTCTCTGAGCAGCAGAAGGAAGGAGGATGGGTCACTTTGGTTGCTCAGTGACTACATTTCACTACTTCCTTTTGTGTAGGAATAGAAGACATTGTAAAGCGAGTAGAAAAAAACAGAGAAGCCAGGTCCGAAAGAAGGGAAAAAAGGAGGGCAAAAATTAGCTGCAAAAAAATCAGTTGTTCCCCCCCCCCCCCCGAGGGGTGGATCCTTTAAAAGAGGCTGGTTTGTTTTGGATGGTGAGAGGTAGGCTTAGCAGAGAAAAGGCTTAGCAGAGCAATGGAAGAATTAACTAAATAGTCTGGTTTGTTTTAGATTTTCAGAAACAGAATGAGGGGAAATGAAAGCCTCTGCACAGGGAGGAAGTACAAACATACACACAAACTCCTCTTGAGGGAGAAAGCAACATGAGCAGGAGAGACTCAGGCTAGTTGCGGGGGGGGGGGGGGACACACCATTTTTAAAAAAAGCTGATTTGTTTTGGAGTTTGGAAGACAGAGGGAGATACAAGGCACCACCGTCAGGGAATGAAAACAATGCATAAACCCCTGTTCTCTTGTCTTGTTTCTTGATGAGGGGTGGGGTGGGGCAGGCGGCTACATGTCGCTTCAAGTGCCCAGGTTCTCCCAGCTCTCACCACTACTCCATGCACCTCTTTTCTCAGACTGGTTGCAGTTTTATGACAGTTCAACTTGTCCATTAAATTTAATAGTCCTAAGAAAGTTTGATGGTACAATTTCAGCCAACCTGTCACTTGCTCTCGTAGACTGCAACTCCTATCTCATCTCCAGTTAGATAAGGACCAGGTGGGGGTGGGGGTTTGTATTTCAAGGCATTTGGGAAGAAAATGTCAAGAAAAGCTTTGCTTTTCAGAGAGAGAGAGAGAGAGAGAGAGAGAGAGAGAGAGAGAGAGAGAGAGAGAGAGAGAGAGAGAGAGAGAGAGTATGCATGTGTTTTACAGTATTTTGTGCAATAAACAGAGCTGGCCACTTGAGGCAACCGGTGAGCATTTTCATGTGTTTTCCAGGAGCTGCCTCACTGAAGAGGAATGGTAACACATTACTTTTCCCAGTGGAGGTCACAGTTACTGTAATGCTCTCTTGTTTCCCCAAAGCAGTGAATAATGAAATGAGTTACTGTTTCAAAATAGCTTTCCGAGCTCTGATCTTTGACGAAGCGACGAGAGCCCCTCATTTCATTTCCTGTCCTGCTTCCTGCAACACTTGCATGGCAGAAAAAAAAGCATTGATAGGTAGGGTTAATGATCGTGGGAGCGACTCCAGCTCAGGAAGCCAAAGACAACTTGCAGCACTGGAACAAGGGGACGATCAATCCCGCCGCCTTGGCACCCCACATTGAAAAGCAAATGCCTCAGAATACTTTCTCATATCCCCTGTGTTTTCTTGCTCACTGATAAAAGATCATGTCCAGGACAAATTCTTCTTTACAAGAATTCTAATCAAACATTTCCCAGTCAAGTGATCACCACTACAGGCGTTTAACAGGTCTGAAGAGAGGGTGGCCACTGATGCCTTGCCGATAAAAAAATGCATAATCAAACAGAAGACAAAAGAAGGTGCATTTACGTTCACACAAATGCACACACACACACACGTGCTAATTTATATGCATAACAGGAAATGTAGGAATAATGACTAGAATGGCATCAGAACCACAATACATCTCTCTATAATGGGGAGACTGACCTGGTGACCTATATTTTGGCTCAGTCTGGTATCGGGGTACTAAGTTGTGAAGGGCAGCATGCAAAGCCTCTGCTCCCCGTCTTGTAATTCTTTATCTTTCAACCAAACATGGACTAGACAACAGCTTGAATACACAAAATCTTTGCACAGTCACTTCCAAACAGGTGACTGACTCAGATTTTGGAATTTTTAAAGCAATTAGTTATAGCTACAGGTCTAAAAAGTAGTTCTTTACTGCTACAGTCGCAATTATTTAAAAAATTGATTCTCACTGTCTGGGAAGAATAATTATGTAGTTATTTTTGGTTACTCTTAAAGAACTTCAAAACTGTACAAAGCACACTCGAGTCAAGTGGTAAAAAAAACACACCTAGGTAGTTCCCAAATAATTGCTGTGTAGTGAAACAATATTAGAACTGCAGAGCTGGAAGGGGCCCTCTGGATCATGGAGTCCAGGCCCTGTCAAGGAGGCACAGATGGGGAATTGAATTCCCAACCTCTGGCTCCACAGCCTGAGACCTAAACCACTGGGCTACCCTATAATAATTATATGCATAGCTGGATATGATAATGATGATAATGATAACAGTGTGTCATCAAGTCAGTTCTGACCTATGGTGACCCTTTTCAGGGTTTTTGAAGTAAAGAATACTCAGAAGTGGTTAACCCTTCCCTTCTTCCTTCAGTTGACTAGATGGGCGGGGTATAAATTTAATAAATAAATAAATAAATAAATAAAATTCTTCTGAGGATGCCCTGGGACTGTGCAGCTGGCCCAAGGCCACCCAGGCTGGCTCTTCTTCTCTGGAGGCACAGGGGCGGGTGATCAAACTCTCAACCTCTGGCTCCACAGCCAGAGACGTAAACCACAGAGCTGTCCAGCCAGCTGCCACATAATCATAGAATTAACTAAAACCAGTTACAGTTATAACAGGAATTGAGTGAAATGTTCTCTTGTTACACTACAGTCGTAACCTCATTATGCCTTAGTTTGTGTAAAAAGGAATTAAGTAGAAGCAAATCCCTATTTCTACTTATTTAGTTACTTTGTAGCTCTGAACAGAATGGCCAAAGGGGTGGGGGGGTGGGGAATCATGCCTGAATATGTAATATATACAGCATCTTGGCTACGGACCAAAGGGAAAGATATGTAAATGAAATGTAGAGCACAGGTTTCCCAGAGAAGTACAGCTCATTGATTACACAATCAGAAATGAAATTTGCAGAGGCACCTACGTAGAAAACCCAAGGAAAGGTATACTCTGAGCAGAATTGTGTAGGGCTATTTTGACCCAGTGCAATTGGTAAACTGATCAGTAGTATTCCAGACCAAAAGCTCTATAAAGTAAGTATATCTCTGTGTGTGAAACTTGAGGCTGCCCTTGGAGACAGCATTTTGCATCCAGAAAGTGGCTTGGGGCGTTGTTTCCACGGATATGAAACTGTTTCGCCGTCTGTTTGGATTGTACTAAAAGTTAGGTGGACTGGGTATGTATTTTCACCCAGCTTCATCATCATGCCTGCAGCTGCAAGGAGGGTGCCAGAAGCCAGCCCGTGAACACGGAGTTCACAGCTAGCTCTCAAGACAGAGCCGGAGAACAATTGAAGCTGTTCTTCTTTTCTCTGCTAGCTGTAGTGAATTGCTCCATTAGCTCAGCTGGCAGAACTGTGAAGGAAAATGTAAATACAAAACAGCTTCCTTTTAGTGTACAGACTGTGAGTATTTGAGCCTACAGAAAAGAGCGCTCGAGTGAAGTTGATTGCTCCCACTGTTTAAACGTATGAGAGTCGAAGCTGATTGCAAGTAGCTCATATCTCGGAAATAAAGACCAATATATATATGTATAATAAACTCAAATCAGTTCTAAGTCTAAATTTCAGTAGGGGAGATACGAGCATGAGTTTCTGTGTAACATTTCAAATATCTGATGATTATAGTTCAGCAACAGAGTAAGTTGCTAAGAAAGTTGTGAAATGGTATTCCTTTGGGATTTTCAAGTGATGTTTTACATTTTGGGTGTTACTCTGCCATGGTCAGAGCCTAGGGCGTTATTTTCAGAACAAACTTGATGAGTTTATTCCTTACTTGCAGCAGCCAACGTGTCCTCTATTGACTTGTTGCATTGTGTGTTGGCAACATAGAGGGAAATGCTCTTTTCTTCTCTGTAGGGGCCAATTTTGATATTGCACCTTGGAAATATTTACCAAAAGGGGGTGGGGGTGGGATATTTCCCTGCTTAGAATTGATGAAAAAATGGAATTAACTCTGAAAATACCTGTCAAAATAAAAATACCCTAAAATGTCCCTAAAATGTGACTTTTGAAAGTAAGTAGAAAACATTGCTTAACTTTGAAAGGAATTTTATAACCACTTATTTCATTATTTTTACTGTTGATTTGTGACTTTTCATTACATTACTCACTATCAAAAAGTAATTCACTGCAAATAACTTAATGTAACTAAGTATTTCCAATCAGCCTTGAGAGAGGGAAGAATCTGTCAATTTCAGTTTTTCTCACAATTTCTGATTTGTCAAATCTTCAGTTCATTTTAAAAGTTGGGATTAGTTTTCTCTAAATTCACATGTAACTCCATACTCATTTGCACATGTGTTTCTCCAAACACATGCCATTTTATATGCAATTTTGCCCGAAAAGATTTGCAAGAAATGTTCCTAATATAAAGCATTTTTTCATGCATTTCCACTAGCATTCATTTTTCTCCATGGTTGTTTCCTTTATATGCAAATTATTATATCCGTATTTCAGACCAGAGCAAATGTTTAAAGGATAAGTGAAGTACATTTATACTAACACTGAAAGCCAGTTGGGTGCAATGGTTAGAATGTTGGCCTGGGAAGATCAAGGTTGCAGTCTTCAATGAGCCATAAAACTCATTGGGTGACCGTGGGCCAGTTACTTGCTCAGTTTGCCCTTCCTCACAAAATTGTTGTAAGGGTAAATTTTGGAGGATAAAGAATACTCTGTACAGCACCCTGAGACCAGTGGAGGACTAATGGAGTATTAGTGGTACATCCACGTAGCAAACAACAAAACACAATCTGAGCCAATGTCTTGCTCATCTCTACTCATCCTTTTTCACAGGAGGGAACCAGCCTCCATGGCCACTTGAATTTTTCCAAATACACCAGAAAGCATGGAGAGGGGGATATATCTATGGAGATTCTCAGTCATCCAAGTGATGAGTAGTGAAACGTTTCATCCTAATAAGAAAGAAGTCCAGTTGCCACGACTCAACTTCCAGGCATGGAGAGGAGGATGCATCACAGAGTTCAGTGGCAGTAGCATTCAGAGTTCCCATGTATTTACTGTATCACTAATGGCTCCCAGTCCAGGATTTTGGGTGTGGCACCTGAGCCATGCATGTCATTCTCCATCATTATACAGCAGCACACACAGAACCATGGATATATTCACCACCGTGAATAAACCTCACATACAATGACAGCAGCCACTTGGTCTTTGTAGAATTCTGAGTGATCAAAATCAATAGACGTTCTGTGTTAGTTTTAGCCACCGACCAGTGCATCAGCGACATGGTGGCAACCAGCTATCTAATAGTTTTAATACTTGGTGTTTATATAGCACTTGGAAATGTTCTAAACACTTCTCCCTATCTCAGTCATCCTTCCTGCTGTCCTGTAAAGAAATATATCAGGTTATACTAAGTTCTGTTCATTCAGTGTGTCTAATCTAGGTGCGACCAACCATTGGATCTGAGCAATGTTCCCTCTAAGCTGCGTGAACATGCGCTTCCCAAAGCTCCGTCATGGTTGTGCATGGGCAGCCAGCAGTTGGCTTGTTTACTTCCCATTTTGAATGAAGCCCTGCCCGCCCTTGTGCAGTGGGACACAAACTTAGAGGGCATGTTGGATCTGACCCATCATCACCTCCATATTTCAAGTTTTGGTGGCTGAGACCAAGTGTTGCATTTGCCTATGCCAAGCTAGAAAATTCATGATTAAGATTCAGAGAGAGCCTTTCCTACTCATACGTCATTCCACCCACTACAATACAGTAGTGATGCTGATGTTTTGAAAAACACATAGACTTGTATATAATATGAATGTTCACAGATAGTAATTCTGATCTTTTTTACTGAGTCAGGCATCCTTCCTTACTCTAAAATTCTAACTTTGTATTTATTAAGAAGGCACATTTTAGTCTGAAGTCCTTTTTACACCGGCATCATAGCATTAAGAGAGGCACTGAAGTTGGGCATCCTCAGAATTTCATGAATTTCATGAATACAACTTTACTAGATCTAGATGACTAGCTGGATAGCTTAGTGTTTTAGGTATCTGGCTGCCAAGCTAGAGGTTGGGAGTGGTTTTTTTAAACTTTTTTTTTTTTTACTACATTTCCAAGACTTCCATAGCCAACATGGTCATTGCACATGATAGCTGGGGTGATCTGGGAGTTGTACTGTAGTCCAAAATATAAACTTTTCCCACCTCTGATTGAGAGCCATGATGCCAGCATTGTATTTGGCAATCTTTCCTCCCCTGTCCACACTGCTACATTTCCCAAGTGGAATTGTGTAAATATGCATATGCTGTGAGCGTTTTGTGCTGTCAAGTCGGAACCAACTTGTGGTGACCCTAACAGGGCTTTCAAGATAAGTGAGATATTTAAGGAATGGTTTTACCAGCTCTGCTCCCCCAGTCAGTTACCATGGCAGAGCGGGGATTTGAACCCTGTTCTCCAGAGTCCTAATCCTTCGCTCTGTCCACTACATCACACTGGGATTCCCATGCATGTGCTACTGATTAAAAATAAGAAGGAAGATGATAATGATTTCACTGTCATGCCTTAATCATGTTTGTAAGAGTACTTTCATTGGAGATGATGAGAGAGAGATCATGCGATATGCCAGAAGTGAGGTATTCCTCCTGCCTCATGGGAGGGCCAGCCCAGGTATCAGGGCCAGCTCTAGGTTTCAGGCAGCACTTGGCAAAATACTCTCCTGTGGATCACCCTTATTCGAGTAGACCTTTGCAGCGGCAGAAGCAAGCAATTGCAGAAGGTATTGTATTCTGAACCAATGCTAGGCACCACCATAATTTCCCGCAACAAGCCATAAGGAGTGTCACTCCGCTGCATTGTGGGAAATGAAAATGGGCCCCTCTGTTCCCCAGGTTTGATCAGAGCAGCAGCCACGGGGGCTCAGAGGATCCGAAGGGGGAACCTAGGGCAAAGTGATGGTGGCCGAGCCTTCTGGGCAGAGCTTGGAAAGCTACTTCTAAGAAAAATGAACATGAAGGCATGCTGGCAATATCTATGAGTGAGCTGTGGTAGGATGATGGTCAGAGTCCCAGAGCATCATCTTGACCCTGCTCAGTTATGGTTGGTTTCAGCATGCCGTCATGCGTACTCCTCTTAAAAGTAGCTTTTCCCAGCTCTGCTTCTGGGACCAAGGATGCTGCGTGGTGGGGCCAGGTCTGTGTAGGATTCCTGTCCTAACTGCCCCAAAGGGCAACAGGCATTTTGCTGGTGCCATAATCAGGGGAAGCGTTGCATCTTCAGAAACACTTATAGTTTTAATAAATAGTTTTCCTTTTAATAAACAAAAATGGCCTGGCCTGGCCTGGATGCCCTCCTGCTGTAAAACCTTCATACTATTAGGAACTGTGACGGCTATAAAAGGTGTGTGGTCGTGGTCACAGGAATCAATGGGAGAGCTCCAGATTCACTGATTTTGAGAGGTGGGTTTTGCATCTCAAGCGAGCTTCTCTGATCACTCAAGTGACAGGTCCTCTGTCTGCTCATGCGCTCCTTTGCTGACATGCGTAGGTCAGCTGCTCCCTGTTGAAACCAGTGGAGAACTCGCAGGGGGCAGAGCTGCTTTGCTCAGGGGACGCTCTTTGCAAACGTTTGCTCTGCTCTGCTACAGGAGGAGAAGGAAAATACCGACTTTTATACCATTTGGGGCATAATTTGTATATACTTCAAATGGAAAGATCAGTTGGACGCTGCATAGAACGAATCCATTGAGAAGAATCCATGAGGGGCTAATCCATATTATATACACAGAAGAGCCTAATTTCCCACCGTTTCTTTCAGAGATCCTGTGGAATCCTTCTATTCTAGTGTATAATCTTTTCTCATCTGTGCATTACTGATGCACGGAAAACCATAATGGCCCTTTCGGAGTGCTTGTTGTCATTCCAGTTAAGCCCTCATCTGTATATACAGAGTCAGTCTATGCTGGAGGTGGACAGTGGTGTTTTTTTTTGGGGGGGGGGGACGGTTAAGTGTTCACCGCAGTTTATTTAAAACTTTTGTAATAATCATCTACAATTTATTTGAGGAAATAACAGTTAGAAAAAGTCA
The DNA here is from genome assembly GCA_037013535.1 of Intellagama lesueurii. Classification (NCBI taxonomy): domain Eukaryota; kingdom Metazoa; phylum Chordata; class Lepidosauria; order Squamata; family Agamidae; genus Intellagama; species Intellagama lesueurii. Next base: position 158,438,992 of record JBAJHW010000001.1, on the reverse strand, counting down.
GGGAAAACATTAAAATTAATGCTAAAGCTGAAATCATTCTAATCACCCTCCTGCAAAGGTATGAAGCACTTTCTTTCTTTGGAGCAAGCTCGGCAATAAAGACCATCAGCGGGGTTTTTTTTGGTGTTTTTGTGTGTGTGTGTTTTTAGGGGGGGTGCAGATGTGCCCTCCTGAGAAAGAAGTCTATTACATAGCATGTATTTTTCCTTACCTTTGTACCTTGCATATCACAAGCTTTATTTTATGATTGTTCATTGGAAATAAACATGGGATGAATTTTCAAATCGGACTGCTGACACATATAGGGCTGAGTAAATCCTGTGGAGGGAGGAATACTGGGCTGATAGTCAATAACAATAAAGGAATAACACCTTCCCCCCTGTTTTGAACCTTCCTTCCTTCCTTCCTTCCTTCCTTCCTTCCTTCCTTCCTTCCTTCCTTCCTTCCTTCCTTCCTTCCTTCCTTCCTTCCTTCCTTCCTTCCTTCCTTCCTTCCTTCCTTCCTTCCTTCCTTCCTTCCCAGCTTTCCTTTATGAAGCATTATGTTGAAGTAGTGGGAGACCTTTGATAAATTTTTACATAAAGTTATGTTTGGGTTCTGCACTATAAACATTTTGCACCGAAGTCTTCTGTAGTGGAAAACAGCCCTGCTTTTACCCATTGCCAAGGACGTCAGTGATGCATCCGTAATTTATTTATTGAATTTGTATCCCGCACCATCTGGCAACCAGGCCACTCTGGGCGGCTAACAACAGTATAAACAACAATATTAAAACACGATAAAAATAAATAAATTAATACAAGCCAAATAGGGTAAATTAAAACAGATGGCAATAAAGGTGGTAAAAAGGGTGATGGAGAGGATGACAAAAAGGATGGTAAAAGGGAGGCTGAGATCTTAATGCTCTGGGAAAGCCTGACAGAAGAGCCAAGTCTTCAATGATCGTTTAAACCCATCCAGCGAGGGTGCCAGGCGGATCTCAATGGGCAGGTTGTTCCATAGGCGGGGGGCGACTGCCAAGAAGGCCTGGTTTCTTGTTCTTTCCCTCCGGGCCTCCTTCGGGGTCAAGGCCCTCAACCGCCCTGCCTGTGAGGAACGGGTATTACGGACAGATCTGGCTGGGAGCAGGTGTTCTGATAGGTACCGAGGTCCTAAACCTTTTAGGGCTTTGAATGTTATCATCATAACCTTGAAGTCAATGCGGAAACGAACCGGTAGCCAATGAAGGGCGGCCAGAGTGGGAGAGATGTGCTGGAATTTCTTCACCCCAGTTATTAATCTGGTCGCCGAATTTTGGACCAGTTGAAGTCTCCGCATCAGCCTCAAGGGTAGCCCCACATAGAGAGCATCCTATTAAAGCCTTGAAAATGTTTATCCCGAATTCATATATGATTAGCTCATGATGCAAAAATCATTCCTCTGGCCATCAATTTCAAGGGGGAACCTGTCTGCTAGCAAAGCTGAAAAACATACCCACGAGGGTTTGGAGGGAGTCCAGCTCATTTCAAGAGCATTATAACGAATATCTGGGAGGATCAGCTTTTGCATTTGTACATTTATCTTCAATGATGTCCTTACCCGAGAAAAAGAAGTTACTTTCAAGCAGGAGAGTCTGTCTTTGACCGTGTGCCTGGTCACACACCTGATTATGCAACCAAGATGCACCTCGGCTCCTCGCTGATTAGCTGCTTTTAGCTGCAGTGAGTTACACAAGACTGTGTTCGTGTTTTAATATTGTTCCTAATCCTGTTGTTAGCCGCCCAGAGTGGCCTGGTTGCCAGATGGTGCGGGATATAAATTCAATAAATCAATAAATTACAGGAACATCCACAGGATCCATTCAGGCATTCATTCATATCCTACTTTTCTCCTCAAGAGGACCCAAGGTGGCTTACAATACTGAAACAAACAATTTTGATTTCCTTTCTCTTACAATACCAGGGTAGTGAACAAAGTGATTGACTTTGCTTTAAAAGATAATGCCCTAAACATGGAAAGGATAAAACAACATCCATGCTTTTACTGTGACAGAAGATCATAAACTATAAAACAGATTAAAATAGAACCAGTTTAAAATAATGGGGCAAATAAAGAAGCTAACACTTGGCATTCATAAGAATGGATCTTGTGTGCTGACAGACAGGACTGTCTCATGGCAGGAGAGAGAAAACCAGGACCCCTGGAAAGAAAGAAAGAAGGCGCCAGAATCCGTTGCGATAAACTGTAGGAGGAAAGAAGGCGAAATCCAGGCTCCAGCTAACCCTTCACACGTTTCACATTTTCACCCTTTATAATATACCTTATTGTGCCACATACCAGGCTGTTGTGTGGTTACTCAGCTCTGGATTTCCTCACTCCTAAGGGATGTACGGAGGCATCTTTCTGCCACCAAGGTGGGATGTTTAAGGGTGTGTCTTGGTGTTGTTGTGGGTTTTTTTAAGGGATTTTTTTTTCATTCTTAAGGGATGGGACTGCTCAGCCCTTTCCATGTGAAGGCACACGTCACATAACTAGACCAGTTCCAAGTCAGAAGCCATGTCTTTCATACCATTTTGGGCTTGGTCAAAGGGTCAGAATCAGGACCCTTGGCTGCCCGACGTGAAGGAGACAACGGCTGGTCTCCTCTGCATTCCATACACCAAGGTTTATCAGACTGGCAGCTGAATCCCACGGTAACACATGTGATGGAGCGCTCCCCCATGGCTGAGGCAGTAGGTGGACTTGCTGCATTCTTTTTCCCCAGTCTGGGCAACGTGATTTGCATACCATGCAAATTAAGCACATTAATCCTTGAGTTGCTTTTTTACCACTATGCTTCACCCTTGGCACCATCTATCTAGTGTTCACTAATCTGAGTGACTCAGTATGGTGTCATGCTTAGAGCAATCTGGCTCATTAATCCCAAGGAGGCTGCTCGCAGACGTACAGGGAAGCCATTTCCAATTATCCCTCCCCCTTTGGCCCTGCTACCCACCCCGTGTGTGTGTGGCCTCTCTTGCTGGTAGAAGCTTTGACTGATTCAAAGGCTGGTCCTTCAGTGGAGGAACAACCTATGGGTAGAACCCGTTCTTTTAAATATTGAATACTTCAGAAATTATTTACCATCAAAGCTCAATCTTCTAGGCCTGTATTCCTCCGTGGGAAGTCCACAGGTCACAAGAATCTTTCTAAACTTGCCTCTGTCTTCCCTGTCCCCACACGCCCAAATTAAGCCTGTGTTTTTCTCTGCTCTGATGCTTCCAGTGGTTGCCTGCGTCAAGACTAAATTATACACTACAGATAACTCATCCTTAATGTTGAAATCACATTAGAGTTCCAGACATGTGATTCAGCCACACCTTCATGTCCTTCAGACAATATGGTGCTTTGCTCCCAAAGACCAATCGCAAAACAAAAGTAAACTGGTTTGTAAAGCACATGTGAGAAAAGCTCCTGCTGTGACAAGTCATATGCTTTCTGCAGTTAAGGAAATCCCTCTTCTAATGATGGGTTATCTGTAACATGGAGGTCAGGCCCTAGGATCAACTATGTTGTTTTCTTCGGTAATTCACCGGCATGTATATAACACAAGAATGTGTATTTTAAAATCATCCGCCTCATACAGCTGGTTCATAGCTGGGGTGCGAGTTGCCTCTCCCACTCAGTTTGTGAGCCACCCCCGTACAGCTACCAAGACTGGGAGGTCAGTAACCATTTCAAACACAAGACCGCTGCTGCTCAGGGGTTTGGACTCATTTTTTAATGAACATAAATGCTGAGCTGGTTGTATGCAGCTATGGGGACTAATGGAACTACAGAACTGGGAAGGACTGGATTTTATCTTGAATGATCAAGAGCTATCCCGAACGGGATGAAGTGCCTAGTTGGTCTAACATTCTGTTCACAGACTGGCCAAACAGTGGCCTATGAGATACCTGATCAGCGAGACATCCACACCATGGCACTCTCTCTCTTCTGTTCTGGATGCTGTGAACATGGAAGGCCAGGAAAAAGCCGGGATTTTGACTGTGAGCTGAAAGTTTGGTCCATAAAAACTATGATAGATCCCTTTCGCTTTCCTAGAACTTCTTTGCAGCTGTGCTGACATAAATGATAACAAGCTAGAAAGGATCCTTGTGTATACGTATATAAAAAAAATGGTAAGAGGGCCAGAGTGAGAGACATGGTAAGAACACTATATTCCTTTAGCTGGAATTTAATGAAGACCTTTTGGAGATAAGACAATACCTGAATTGTCTTGTGTTGGAAAATCTCTAATTATTAATAATTTAAAAATTATTAAAAATACTGGCATAGGCTTATTTTTTAATTGCTTGACCATGAGAGAGAAAAAATACAGAGCATGGATAACCATTGGTTTTTAAATGTTTTACATTTATTTATTTATTTATTTATTTATTTATTTATTTATTTTACCACCCATCTGGCCGAAGGCCACTCTGAGAGGTTTGCAACATATAAAACCACATGACTAAAATACAACCAACAGAACGAAGAATAAAATTAATAAAATGCAAATAAATAATACTGTCAAACCATAATAAGACATTAACATAAAACATTCAAAACATTTAAGATGGTAGACTTAATCAGGTAGGCTAGCTCAGCTCGGCTGAGTGCAGGGTTATAACAGTTTCGAATGCCGGCCTAAATAACCAGTTTTTTTAGTGATTTTTTAGTGCATATATGAAATGACATTGTACCATTTCCTTTTTTTCTTTCAGTAATCAACATTATCATCTTACGGCATCTAATGGAATGTTCTCTAGAAGCCATCAGACATTCAAGATCCCAAGACAGATGCCGCTCCACCCAAGTTTATTTTCTTATCTTATTTTCAAGTTTTTGCCAAGTGATGTAGATCCTAGCATTTCTGTTTTGGATTTACTGTTACACTTCACTGCTAAAGCCAAAAACTTCTAATGAATATGGGATGGCAGGTTTCTTGTGGCCCATACAACTGGCCTTTTCAGAGCGTGGTCTGGGATTTGAGAAGGTACTCCTTAATTTCAATACAAAAGTCTGAAAGGCAGACCCCAAATAAAAGAGCAGACAAAACAGTCATTAAAGCTTTCGATTCAACAATCCATCAAAACAGAAACAGTCTTTGATCGGGATAAGATGACTGACAAGACCAAGAAAGGGACACCAGTGAAACTGCAGGGAAAAGTTTAAATGGTGTAAAAGCTATAAACATTGGGGATGGACTCGATGAAGGAGTTGGGTTTCCCCCCCCCCCATTGCTTTTTTGCATGTAGATTTATTTTTGGAGGGAGAAGGCCTTCATTCCGTGCTGTTTTTCCCCTCCCCATTGAGATTGTCTCCTAAATCCTTCATCCTATTTTGAGCCGCATTTTGGAGACGGAGAAGGCAATTACTGGCCTTTGCTCCCTTCTCTTGTGCTTCTGCCTCAGCGGGGCTTCAGCTTTTTTAAGATCCTTTTTAAAATTTTGTTTTAAGGTTTCTTTTGCATTTCGCATCTATTATGCTTTTACATCTATTTTCTGGAAACCTTGAAATTGTCTGGATTTTTCCATTTCTATGACTGACTTGGAACAAGAGACTCACTTTATTTTTCGCTTGGTGGATATACATACGGACCTGAACAGTTCTCAAAACACCTATAATGTACACACACACAAACGTTCATTTTGAGAACTGTTCATTTAATCATGCCTGTGCTTGCCTTGGAGCAGAGATGGCTAAACGTCATCTGAAAATAATGAAGGTCTTCAAATCAAATGGTTGACAGCCAGTTTCTAGTAGGGTTGGCTTCATCAATGTGTTCTATCATCCTTACAGAGTGTCCTGTTCTCATACCTGGTTTTCCCAATGTGTAGTAATAAATAATAGCTATTTTATATTCAGTTTTAACATGCTTCCATTCAGGGGTGGCTTCTGGACCAGGATGGGGATGCCCAGTTCTTATGAGCCATCTATCCTTCAGTTATCCTTTGGCATTATGGTGGTATGTGTCCAAAGATTTCATTTTTAATGTAGGAAGGTTGAGGTGAGGTATTAAGAGACTTTGGACAGAATCCTGTTGTAGACTTATACCCCTGTGTAAGTGTACTGGGATCAACGGAAGTAGCAAATGGCCACTAATTGATGGGCTGCTGCTTGTATCCCTAGTCACATGACTGGCTAGTGACTAGAACACAAACAGCAACTTGTTGATTATTGCTGATTTACTGTCACAATTTACACACTTAAAGAGAGAGAGAGAGATCCTTTGCTTAAGATGTCTATGCATTTTGTGCTGTAATCAATTTTATGATCCTTCACTTCTTACTGTGCAACTGCTTGCATAGTAATCACAGTGTTCCTGCTTCGTTCGTGATGCTTTAACCATGATTATCGATATCACTTTCAAGGCAGTATATCATTTGCTTTCACTTTTTATGAGTATCTCTGACTTGTCACCATTATATCTGTTAGTTCAATAAATTTTGTACTGGTTTAATTTTTGCTGCAGTTCTGGCTTAATGGCCACTTTCCATAAGTTGGCAGGAGCAAAATAATGGAAATAAAGAACATACCTTCCAGTCCCTGGACTGGAGAAGTAGCACTGAGTGGTCAGTCAGCAGGAAGGCAAAACCTCCTATAATTTATTTGAGCTATTTAGATCATACATAACTTCACTGTAATATATGTATAGGACACCAGGTTTTTTGTTGTTGTTGTTGGCATTCCCATTATTTATATTGCACTGTTTTGTTCTTTATACCCAGCAACTTTGCTTGCTTCCATTTCAAGCATTTGGTACTACTGCAGAATTTTGAATTTCTGGTAAAATTCCTTTTGCTGTGCAGTAGAAGTATAGAGACTCACAGAGGGGAATAGCTACAAGTTGTCCAGATTTCAACCCCTTTCTCATTAACAGGCACTTAAAATCTCAACTCACTCATTTGTACAGTTGCTTGAAATCATAGACTTGTGTCTGCTGCTTTCTTTACTGCACATACATTTAACGACCAGCCAAACAGATCAATAGCAAACAAACAACTGCCACCACCTAAGGAAAGAGAGAAGTAGATCACTTATCGGAAAGGCAGGGCTCTCTTAAATTTCAAAAGCTTGAAGGAATGATTGATTAGTGCTGGATAGATAGACCATCACCCCAGCCCAGAAAAGTCACTCAAACTACGGAGAGTCACTCAAACTACAGACAGCATGCAAGGTTGTAAAGAAAACTCCCAGAGGTGCCTTCCTTATAAAAACACAAGGCATCAGGTAGGTTTAGGAGGGGCAGGAGAGACTGTGTGACCCATGAAGCTCTGCTTTCCAGCAGAGAGGAATGCTCATGAAGAACTTCTTGGAACTGCCCTCACCAGTCTTGGCAGGAGTAAATGAAGCGGTTTCAGGCGCTGAAGTTGTTCTTCCTTCCCACTTGCCGTCATTTGAAGACATTCAAGCAGCCCAAACGCACAATTGAGCTGTGGTCGTATTGTACAAACAGATTCTGGCTAGCCACCTTCTATGAGCCAGGACTGAGCTTTTTACTCCAGTAGCTTAAAACACAGCTTTTAAACCTGTCACAACAGCACTAATTTAAACATTAATCCATTGCTGTTAGTTTGCCACCTCATTAATGTCTCCTTTAAGAACAATGCATTGGGGACACATTATTTTTAGACGTTAAAAAAAACGATTATACTCATAAAAACTGTTGAAAAAATGAATTCATTGCCATTAATTTCTTACCTCATACAATCTAATAATTTGGTTAGTGATATGTTACTTACATTGTTTTAAAAAGGGTTAAAATTGGAACCCTCCCTAATTGTCTCCCCAAAGTAACAAATTAACATAACATGAACATCAATCATTGCTTGAAACAATTAACATCACTGATGTTAAAAAATAATTAAAACAGTCCCTTTTCCAATTATGGAAAAGGATTGTAAGAAATCTTGGATCACGTGTTGATTCCAAAGAAATTAATTCCAAGCTCCAGTTTAAAAGCAGAAGAAGAAAAGTAGAGATGGGACCCTTTACAAGATAACCATCTTTCAGCCCAGATCCAAAGGCATGGCATGTCCCTTAATTGCTTAGATCAGTGACTCCCAACTTTGGGTAACTAGATGTTCTTGGGCTACAGATCCCAGAAATCCTGGCCAGCACACCTAGTGGTGAAGGCTTCTCCGGGTTTTAGTCCAAGAACACTTGAGTTATCCAAAGTTGGGAACCACTAGCTGAGAGGAATAAATGCGTGGCCAGAATTGTTCATGCTTAATCAAGTTTCCTTTACTCACCTTCTCCTTCAACTATTTGCCAAAATGAGAGTATGTAATGCCGGGGGGGGGGGGGGAGCAAAGGAAGTCAAATAGAAACATATTGGCCTTTAGACTGCATATAGTATCTGGTTCAACGGAGATTCAGTGAGTCAACTCCTGCATAAATTCCACTGATTCAAATGGGTCTACTCTAATTGTAATTTACTATGCTAAAGTAAGACACAGTTACAGTAGGCATATTTGAATCAATAGAACCTATGAAGGAGTTGACTTACTAAATCCCCACTGATCAATGGGCGTACTCTAGTATGATTTATTACACTAAGCAACAGGATTTTGGCCATTGTATTTTTAGCTGTGCTTGTCTTTTAAATATTTTGTGAATCATCTTGAGTCCCTGTATCGCAAGAAAGATAGAAAATATAAATACAATGACTGAATGGATGGATTAAATTCCTCTGAGCTACTCTGTTCTGGCCCTGAAGTGGGGAAACACCCAGCTATTATCTTAGATCAGTAACTGGAAGTAATAGTTTCCCAGGCCTAGTTCTGCAGAAAGGACTGTCATGCAGTCATTGACTGGACAGAGATAAGACAATCCTATATGCAGCACTAAGCTAGGGAAAACCCAGTGTGGGCATGGCATGGGAAAACATCCAGTTCCCTGTCTTAGAGTACATGCTTCCTATGTGCGTGTTTTAGCTACCAATAGATACAAACATAGAGTTACATTTCTCAAAGTATGAAACATTCGCATGTTGGAAAGTATGGAAAGCTGCATCCAACAATTTTTCTCCTTCAGATCGCTGGACATGACTGCTAGAGTAGAGCTCCCCATAGCTCCTTGTGCAACCAACTCAACAGATCAACAGCAAACAAACAACTGCAACCAACTGAAGAGAGGACTCAGCAGAAAGGCAGGGCTCTCTTTGAAATCAAAGGCTGGAAGGAACAATTGATTAGTGCTGGATAAACAGACACTCACCCCAGCCCAGAAAAGTCCCTCCCAGTCAGACAAACTACAGACAGCATGAGAGGTTGAAACAAAAAACAAAAACCCTCCAACAGAAACCTGGGCTTGTCTCCGTAAAATCAGGATAACTGGGAGAGCTGGAAGAGGAAAGGAATGGAGCTGGTCCTTCTTAATTGTTGAAATGTTTGCAGTTAAGTGTGAATACCTTACACAAAACAAAGAAGGGAAAATTAATGCAAGAAATCATGTCAGAAGGGTGATAAAAAGAAGAGAATATAAATGGCATACCAATAATAAATACGAATATTTAAATGAGAAAATTATAAATTAATTACTCCTCCCTATTGCATGTCATTAAAGTTTTGTTAAGAAATTATAATAATGTGCCGAAGACATCACTGAAAATCAGGATAAAAGAAACAAGTTAAAACAAATCTTGGGCGGGGGGGACCTCTTGCTTCTTAACATTCAGTTTGTTTCTTGCCTTTACAAGAGTTATTTGCATATATTCTTTTTCCAAAGAACCCACCATTTATTCCTCTATTTCAGGAGGAATTATCAATTGACACAAATGATACATCTCTCACTCCTACTAGTAAACTGTCTTCAGCAATACTGCCTTGATCGCTCCCTCACTGAGAAAGAAAAGATGAATCACAAGAAAATAAGCATAAGGTTTTGCTATTTTTAAGGTCCCACCAGACTCACTGAAGGTTTTGCCAGAACTTAGAAAAAGTATGCTAGCTGGGGGATACTGGGAGCTGTAGTCCAAGAAAGTAACTTTTCAAAACTCTGGGTTTCAGCTGCAACTGGCTAAGACAGCTGGAAGTAGCCGCCTTGCTTCACTAACTTTTGTCTGGCTGACGAATATGAATGATCCCTGATGTGTTTATGGGTAAAGTTCCATTACAGCAGCAAGAAAAACAGAGGGAGGAGGGGGGGAGAGAAGAAAAGAGGGAAAGGAAGGAGTAAACATTGACATACAGAGAGAGAGAGAGAGAGAGAGAGAGCAGTAAATGCCGGCAGTGTAAAACAGTAGTGGCAAGCACAGTAATGATTTCCATTGTCTTGCAGTTCTGGCAGTAAGTGAAATTGGTGGACATTGTCATTTCCTGTCCTTCATAGCCTTGGTCACTGGCTTTTCCATGGAATTCTGGCTGGGTTTCTGACATTGCTGAAGTTGTCTGGCACGGCCTCCATTTAATAAAAGCCCTCTGCCAAGAAGCTTGTGCAGTTCCTTTGGGATTCTTCCATGCATCAATATATCATCTGCTGTGGTTATCAGCTTTTAATTTGCTAATACCATCAATATGACCAACATTTTATTTTATTTCCTCCCCTGTCCTGTTATTCCTGTACAGGAATAACAAGAACCACTGTTGAGCTTTGCAAATCATAGCCTGGACCTTGGTTGCTCCGAGAATGATGTTCTTTTCCACCGGCTTTCCATCCTTCAGGTACTAGAAAGCGGTATATTCTGCCTGTCACACTTCTTCTACTTTTCCTCGTGTTTGATCACATCTCCGCACTCCTTGCCAAATCCAGTGTTTCACGTCATTTTGATGAGAAATCATCAAATGGCAAAGAGAAGACAAGAGAAGAGAAGGGCAGGGAAGACAGGAAGAAAGAGACATGTAAATCCCATTGTCACTGTGCTGGCTTCTCATAACATACTTTGCAATTTGTGACTCAATACATCTCAGATAACTATAATGCTAGGATATATTTTTATGTTTTCATGCAGTTCCTTATGGTACAAGATGTCATTAGGGAAACGGAGGCAGTAAATAATATTCAGATATTTTTAGGGAAGGGGAATGGAGGATATACAGTAGTCAACATTGGTACACACATACCAGATGAATACCAAGCATCCACTCAAAGGTGACTGTACTTTCCTTCTATATTCACTTCTGTATTGATTGCAGTGGAAACAGATGTGAACCCCTTGCTCCAGGGAAAATCAGGTTTCTCCCCCTTTCAAAGCCTTTGTCTGTCAATTCGTAAAGAAAAGATAACGTTATTTTAGGATGCTTTACATGAATCAAAACAGGCTCACTAAATGCCAAGTCTTGTGTGATTTTCGAAAACTGTTTCATTTCTTTCCATTGCTGCTACTTCTTATCACATTTCTACCCCAACTTTCCACTATTAGATAGTGCTGAAGGCAACTTTCAACCATGAACAATCAAAACAACAAATCAAACCAAATTAAACCTGAGAATCACTGAAGCCACATAAAACCAAACACAGATAGAAAACAAACTTACCCATAGAATTGCTAAAACCATATAAAATCAAACACAACGATAAAAACCATTAAAAGCAGTGAAAGTGGAAAATGTTGGCCACCGGGAGGAGTGCATTCCACAGTCTGGGAGTCACACAAGGGAAAGTCCTCACCCACATGCCTTTTGAACAGACCTCTCCAGCTCCTGGGATTTTCAAGAGCTAACCTTGCCTGAGGATCTCAAAACTAAGACAGGTTCACAGGGGGTCCCTTAGATAATCAGGTCTCAAGCTGTTTAAGGCTTTGAAGGCCAAAGCCAGCTCATTGTACTGGATGCAATGAACAACTGGCAACCAGTGCAGTATCAGGGTCATATACTCTTGATACATTTAACCAGTTACCAGCTTAGCTGCTGCATATTGCACCAACGGAACATCGTGGACTCTTTTCAAGGGTGGTCCCATCTAGAATTTACTGCGGTAGTCAAGAAGTGATATAATTAAGGTATGGGTGACTCTTGTCAAATCTGGATGAGTCAGGTAAGGGGTGCACTAAGCAGAGCTGTGCAAAGGCACTCCTCATCACTAATGACATCTGAGTGTCATCAGCATGTTGGTAGTGCCTCCTTCCTAAGTGTTGACAGCTGTCCCACCGGCTTCATGTAAATGTTAAGTAATGATAGCCCTGAGAGACACCACACACCAAAGGCCATGGCATCAGCACTACCTTTGGAAGAAAGGATCAGAATCACTGGAATGGAATATGTCCAATACCCAATTCAGCCAGGCAGTCCAACAAGACACCAAGGTGAATGGCCTTGAAAGTTGCCAAGGAGTCCAGGAAAAACTAATAAGGTTATGCTCCCCTTTTACAGTCCCCAGAATAGGTCATCTACCAAAGGAGACGGAGCTTTCACAGAACCACTGACAGACCAACAAGGAGGATCTCCAAGCACATTCGGGAAGCATTTTGGGTGTACCAGGAACATGAGATGGACCATCTTAATCAGCCCACCATCCCTGCAGGTTCACACCAGCCACCAGTCTAAAACCAGCCAGATAGCAATATGTCCATAAAAATGTAGTCACATTAACCTCTTTGCCTTCAGATCACCAACTTCATCAAAATAAAGCACCAGATCCATAGTATGCCCAGCCACACAATAAGCTTGGGGTAATCCAATACCACACCAGATATCACCCCAGAAAGCTCAAGAAGAGAGGCTATTGGACAAACTACCCCCCCCCCCAAAAAATCCCTATGTTCTCCCAGCCAACCAGGTGCAGCAGCATACATTCAAATTTGGCAGGCTTATTTGGATGGTACAGCTAATTAGTGAGATTGGGGTTTATAGGTTGCAACTTGCAACCCCTCCCGCTTTAGCCTGCTTTTACGACAGAACAGCCAATAAACCAGTGGTTCCCCAATAACCTTGCATCCCCAGATGTTCTTGGACTACAACTCCTAGAAATGCTGACCAGCACAGCTAGTGGTGAAGGCCTCTGGGAGTTTTAGTCCAAGAACATCTGGGAACCCAAGGTTGGGAACCACTGTAACAGAGCAAGGTATGGGAGACAACCTTTCCTCTCTTACTCATGTTTTCACAATTCAAGCCAAGTCAGCACCCTCCTCCAGAATCCAATCCTGGACAACTGATGATTTTCCCACAACAGGTCTGTCTTTAAAACAGAAGAATTTCAGGCTGCCTGGTCGATCTTTGTTGTCCACATGGTTTCTCTGATTAACAGGCAACTGAAAAGGAAGGAAGACCAGGCTCTTTTTCCTGTGAATCTTTACTTCCTGTGCTGGGAAGAGCAACCCTCACACTCCACCCATGTTTCCACTCACCCAGAGACATTTTTGTGGCCTACTAAAGCAGCAATGAAGTTGGCCCGTTCCTTCGCTTCCCCTTTAAAAAGATTGCCCTCGCTCATCCTCATGCCCCCCAAATGGCAGCTCAACAATGGCAATCCCCTTTGGATCACTCCCCCCCTTTGACAGCACTCCTACCAGTTGTGGGCCTGCCCCCTCATTTGCTCAGCATACACCCCCTGCCCCAAGAGCTGAAGCAGTTCGGGGGGGGGGGGAAGAGGGTGACCACTGCTTCTTCACCCTGAGCCAGAAAATGGGATCAGTAATTCTGCAGTGTAGTTTCCCTACAGCTACTGGAAAATACGGCCTCTTTGAGGTATCACCCAAAGTACAGAAAGTATTGACTGATCAGTTTAATTGATTAAACTCCTATTCTTTCTGCAACAACGACCAAAATGGTATGGAAATTTGAAGAAAAATCTAGTACAATTCAAGCAGAAAAGCAGATTAAAACACTTTGATAAAACAGAAATAGCCTTCAAACAGCTAAACCCACTTCAGTTTCAACCCAGTTTAAAAAGCTGAACGAAAGGGTCTCATTTAGCAGAAGGAAAATGGAGGGGGTGCAGGCTATCCCCTCCCTTGATGGGGAATTCCACGGTCTGGGAGTGCCCACAGGGAAAGGCCTTCAGACAGCTGCAAAGAGATGTGCCTTGACTGCAGTGGGAAGGGTCGCTTCAACTGAAGCAATCACCCTTAAAGCAACCTTCTGGGAAATTGCTTCAGCCCATCTCCCAAAATGTAGGAGCCCTACAGCTGGACCAAAAAAGGTCCAGCTTGGGCATGGATTGGGGTTGGGCCGGAGTGCATTTCCCCATGCCCCATGGGATCGCCAGGAAGTAGATCACCACTTGTGGAGCGGTCCAAATTGCAACCTATTTCCCCGTGTGATCACTCCCTTATTCTTGTGATGAGGGAGTGACAAAGAATCATTAGCCACAGAAGAGATCAAGATGAGACCCACTTCTTGTCAAGTCAACGAGAGCACAGCCAGGAAACGGCATGATCAAAGGATAGTGACAGGAACGGAAAGCAACAAGACAAGACTGTGTCAGGGAGCCATAGTACGTGTTGTCCATTTGCCTTTTTTCCTTCTGAGCAGCTCTCAAGACAAATTGCTCCCATGCAGGTACCACACTGGTCCAGATCACCCCAAACATGCATCCTGGCAAGATCCAGCTTTTCTGCAATTAGAACATTGCTTCACAAAGGGAAAAGAAAAACGTTTTATGCAAACTGCAGAAGTGGTGACAAATAAAAGCACTCATGCTCGCACGGGAAATAAGAAATCTCATGGGGTCAGCTGTTTCTCAGCTACCCGTCTCAGCATACAAGACACCTGGTCTCATATAAAATGGGCGGTTCTGCAAGAATGTGTCACATTCTTAATACTGAAGTTTTCTTGGAAAGAGGTTTTGTTGGGGTCCGTCAATGCGGACTGGTCAATTTAGGTGGAACTTTTTAATTACATTGCCTTACTATTGTGTTGTTTTTAGTGACTGTCTTTTAAACTGGCTGACACGCTGCCTGGAACTCTAGGATAGGCCAGGCATAAATATTTGAAATGTAATGCAAGAGATGCATACAGGTTAAAAAAAAATGGAATAGGAAATCCTAAAAGAGTCGTCTTGTTCTCCAGCTGCAAATACCATAGGAAATGTTCCAGTATTATCATCAGCACTACCAGGTTCTAATTTTCTGTGACTTTCACATTCTACCCTTTCATGTTAAAGCGCCAGCCAAGTGCAAATGTAGTGTATGTATGAGAGTGTGCACACCATGCGCATGTGCATGAGTAATACATACACATGGACACTAGATCTGCTTTCACCAAGTGCCTAAATTTAAAGTATTTATGAGTACTTGAATACCTTTATTGGCCAAACAAACTGCATTGACCTAATATACTTAAGTAAAAGTTAAGTCCAACCAGACATAGTGGCCCTTACTTCTGAGTAGGTTAAATATCAGCTTGTACTTATTCAGTGCATTTTTCTACTCCTGCCATTTTTCTTTCCTTTCTGTCATTCCTTTTGATTAGCTCTACAGAAAATATGCACAAACAAGGCCAAGAAGACATTGTACCTGAAACAGCTTCTAAAAAGAGTTTTTCCAAAGTTTTAAATCACAAAACAGTACAGAGGGTCTGTCTTCATGACTTAATATTGCCATAGCAACACTGTAATAATGTCTTATTATACAAAGATGCCTAAATGTGCTTGAGAAAAGTTATACAATAATTAAATATAATGTAGTCTTTGGTGCCAAGATTAAAAATTGAAAATCTGAGCAAAATGAGATGCTGGTATTCAAGGCAGCCCTTTCACATAGTCATTTCCCCCATCATGTGCTTTGATCTGCCATAAAATTATGTAATATACTGATGAAGACTTCTTTTTCTAGATGTCGGAGAAAGAAGCTTTTGTCTACAACCCCTCAAGACCTTACTTTATTTTGAGTGAAGCAACCTATATTAATAGACTCTTTCCTCTTATACATGCTCAGATAGATTCACTATATCATTGTTGCTTGGTTGTTTGATGTTTGTTCAAATCTAAGTTAAAAGGAGATATACATTGTAGTTGGCTCTGCCTCTTATGTTTAGTATTTGAACAGAAGCTCATTCGGACTTCATTAGGTTTTAAAATCAATTTGCACAGGGTGCTTTTAAAACTCGCAACAAATTACAACCAAATTTAGCAATGGGGGGGGCGGGAGAGTCTTAATGGAAAGTGATTTTTTTAAATCACATCAACAGGAAAATTTAATTTTGAGGGCTGCATGATGGATAGCTCCATGGTTTAGGTCTCTGGCAAGCCAGAGGTTGGAAGCTTGATTCCCTCCTTGACCCTCCATAGGGTCCCTTCCAGCTCTGCAGTTCTAAGATTATAGACAGATGTAGATATAGTTTTCCAGGTCTAAGAGTTATTATCCAATCTAGCTTCTCCTGACCTTTTAAAAAAAAAATCCTCACACACCACCTAAAATTAATCTCTACCTTTGCTAATATAAAACCTATGTTTCCTTCTGCTTCTGTACAGTATTCTGCTTCAGTGGTTCTCAGCCAGTGTATCTTATGCCCCCCATCACTCTGTCAAAGAAGTGGATTCCATAAGATCAGAAACAACAAGCTTCCTTTTGCTAAAAAGGTCATTTCTATATTTGCAGGACTTTCTGCTTAGGATATCATTATGGTGCGTTTTAAGGAGATAAAAATTGCAATGGGTTGGGAAGGAAACAGAAACAAACAAAAGAAACAATTCTATTAATAACTGAAAAACTGTAATAATACTGGGGCATACATGTTACTGCTATGGTGGCTGTGAAAATAAATAAATATAAATAAATATTGGTTGAAATCCAATTGGTGCAACTGTGTTGGTGATCCAGCAGTGATTTTCTGATTTGACAGGCTTCTCACTCCACCTTCCCAAGGCACCCAAAGGCTTCTCCAGGGCAAAAGGATACCTTGGGAGCCTCAGACCTTGAAGAGGAAGTTTGGAATTTAATTTAAATTAAAATTAATGGTGCTGGGTAGAGATGGAAATCCACAAACCACAGACCACGAATTTATGAATTTTTCCTGATTGAGTTGGTTCATTCAGGATTTTTTTAAAAGACAGCCCAGACTGTCTAAAACCAAAAAGCAAACCCAGCTGTCTCCCAGGAAGTTTGTTACATCAGAAAAAATTCATTGGGTCGGGAAAGTTCAGGTCCTCCAGTTTGGAATGACCAGAATCAACAAACCAGTGATTTTTTAAAAAACAAATTTTCTGGTTTGTTTGCTTATTCGTGCCCCTCTCTAGTTCTGGGTGATGATGTTGTCACCATTTATGAAATGTAGTAGCACCAATTGGGTTTCAGCCAATATTTAATTCCAAAATTAAATGAAATATTTATGGAAGGGTATGGAAATGAAGGAAGAATGAATTCCTAGTAAGAACTGTAAAAATCTCATGCCCGACTTAGATGACTATTGCATATCAATAGTGGTATGTTTACTACCGGTGTGTGTGTGAAATTAAAAATAAATAAAATAAGAATACAAGGAAAATAAAGCTTATATCCTGGGCATGCTTACTTGGAAGTAAATTTTGTTGAACATAGTCCAGTAAATATGAATTCATCTATATTATAACAGTTCAGTTCTATGCATTTGCTCAAAGGTCTCACCTGATTGATTGATTGATTGATTGATTGATTGATTGATTGATTGATTGATATTTTAAAAAATCCTCAAAACCCTAAAACAATATCTGTGAAACAACTGTAATAAAATAATGTAAAATCTAAAATTACAATCAGTATAAAGCCACACCCATTTGAGAAACACCATACAATGAAAACCACAGAAAGACATGACCAAGCCCACACCATTCTCATTGCTGGAAACAACTGAACTTATATAACCATTGGTGGGACAGGTTTGAAAGTGTGGTACTGGACAGAGTGACAGATTAGGACTCGGGAGATATAGATTCAGATTCTCTTTTAGCCATGGCAGCTTACTGGGGGATGAGAATGGGAAATCCACTCCTTAAATATCTCACACACCTTGAAAACCCTTTTCAAGTCTCCAATTTGGATGCAACGTGACAGCACATAGCATAACATAAGTTTGGTGTGCATCTTATTCAGTGGCTTTTTAAGGAAGAGGAGGAGGATGAGCAGGAACAGAAAGATTTTCACCATGTAGCGGAAGGCATAAGAAAAGGGCAAAATGTGCTTTGTTCTTAAAAATCTGGACTTGAACCCTTTTTATTAAAGCACATCTGCGGGACAGAATTAAACTGCCAAAGAGCATTATTAAACCATATAGTGCTCTGAAGACTTTGGGTGTCATACATTTGACCTTGACAGATGGGCCTTTTTCATGAGAGAATTGTTGCGGCACCTCTAAGCAAATGCCAGCAGGGCCTTCTCCCTGTCATGAAACACCTCGACGGACTTCATTTTGCCTGCTAACGAATCAGGGAAGCTTAGGTTCCTGTGGAAAGGTTCCTTGAGAGGGACTCCCTGCAAACAAGTATTTGCAGCCTAAAACCATTCTTATCATCATGAAATCTGAAAGACCCTTTCCAATGCCATGAAGACAGAGGCTGAGGTGAGGCAGGCAGGATGAAGGGAGTTAAAGCAGAGACAGAGGAAGCAGAGGGGTGGCAAATGTAAGAAGAACAAGGAGGGGGAAGAGAAACACAAGGGGCAGGCAGAATCATACCCCACCCCCTGCCCGCTAGCTAGAGTTGGATGAGCATTTGGTTTGGGACTTTGATAAGAGCTCTTCGACATTTCTAAAGTAGTTCATAAATGTGGTGGAAGGAACCTGAGACGTTTGGGTGGTTTAAAAAGCAAAATCAAATATGGGAGAGAGCAAAACACAGTTTTGCCCACCAAGTCAAAGGGCTTTGAGTACTTGGCTCTTTAAAAGCGGGGTGTGAACCCCTGTTATTAAAACACACTTGCGGCACTGAATTAAGGTTGGCACCTTGTTTTTAGGACAGGTTTTATCTTTAAAAGCTGCACAGCAGGTAAGTTAAAAAAAATAACCATCTCCCATGTTAGGAACAGAAATGGCTGGGTAACTCAGTGAGTTGAACTGCCTGGCTGCAAAGTCCAAGGTTGGGGATTCGATTCCCCACTGTGCCTCTGAGGAGAAGAGCTAGCCTGTGTAGCCTTGGGCAACCTGCCAGTCCCAGAGCATGTCCAGAAGAAAGGAATAATTAGCCATTTCTAATTGGAAACCCTTGCAGGGTGCGGGCGGCATACAAGTCGAATAAATAAATAAATAAATTTCTGAGTAATCTATACCTAGAAAACCCTGAAAAGGGTCACCATAAGGTGGAATCAACTTGATAGCATGTAATTGTTATGATGTTAGAGACAGGTGTTCTTTTTCATGAGGACTTTGCAACATTTATATCTTATCCTCATAAAAATGGTTGCAGGGGTGGGAAGAACCTGAGATTTGAACAATCAAAATGTGGTGGAAAGCCATCCTGAGGGATTGATGTTCAACCCTTTCTTCAGTCCAAGAGTCACAGGGCAATGTTGGCAAAGTGACCATGCTTCCCTCCCATCGCCCGTTTCCATGCTTTTACAGTATACCCTCCTGTGTTTTCCACCCAGGCTATTGACATTCAACCAGCAGCAGACCTCACTCGATGCCACCTCAGATGAAGAGCTAGGTGGATAAAGAGCAAAGGAAACTCTGGCATACTAGTTAAGAAGTAGCAACAGCAGAAGAATAAAATATGCCACGCCAAAAATAAAAACCATTATTCAGGAGGATTTCCCTCTCTGTTTTCATGCAATTTGTTCTCCAGATCAAATGCTTCTGGGCCATCTGATTCCAGTTTTGATAAGATTCCTGCAGCCTTGAAAAAAATGTTTCACTCTTCCTTCAGATATCTTACCCATCTGTTTCTCTTCATTTTGTTTGTAATCTTTGTACCAAACACTTCAACTTAAGACATGTTTTCCTAAATGAGATTAGTTGTACCGTGCGTTTCTTGTGGCATAGTGTTCGTTCCTGTTTGTTTTTAATTTGCCTCTTTCCCCCCCCCCTTTGTTTACAAGACCGTTTGTGGATGTACGCATTTATACCATTCAAAGATGTTCCAGATGCATTTCTTTTCAGGCCAGGGCTACATGTGGTTGTATCCAAACCCTTGAGAAGAAAAATACACCACACAGCAATTCATGGAGAAGCCACAACTTGACTGCTACAGCTGAATAAATTTGGCTTGGCATAGGGCAATAGATCCAAACACAGAAGGAACTGAATTGACTACTGAATGTAGTCAACTGATGTACCCTTCTCAGCCAGGTTGGTACAGAAATAACGAGACTATGGAGGCCACTCAAGCCTTCTGTCCTGGATAATCCCACTGCTGTTTGTGGTAAAAGCAACTGTGGCCTGCTCCCAAGCTTGCTTGCTTGCTTGCTTGCTTGCTTGATTGATTGATTGATTGATTGATTGAACTTGTATACTGCACCAGTTAGTGATAAACATTACTCTGGGTGGTTTACATCCAGAGTTAAGTGAAGACAGAGTAAAACAAAACATAAATATAGTAAGAAACAAACACCAACATATAATCAATAAAACAACCATCAAATAAATTAATGTGAACAAAATGATGGTGAACAGGCAATCTAAAAATAATCAGTCATATTACATCAAGAGGGGGTGTTCTCAAAGGCTTCAATAAACAGCCTTCTCTTAAGATCCTCAGGAGAGGCCTTTCAGTTCCGCCAACCTTCACAGGTGCGCTTGGTGGGGACCCAGGAGAGGGCCTTCTCTGTGGCTGCTCCCAGACTTTGGAACTCCCTCCCACAGGAGGCCAGGCTGGCCCCATTTTTGCTATCCTTCAGCAAGCAGGCAAAGACCTTTCTATTGAAGCAAGCCTTCCCTCAGTAATCAGCTACCTGTGTGTGCTTTTTAGATAGATTTCCATTTCTCACAGTGGCATTTAAAAAAAATTTTTTTTTTTGTATACTTATTTATCTTTCCCTTAATATTGCCCGTTAATGATGTAAGATGACTCTTTATTCATTGTTCATACTTTTAAATATTGTCTTTTAATGATGTTAACCACCATTGTATACTCCTTGTTTTCAACTTTAAATACTGTCTTTCATTGTTGTAAGCCGCTTTGGGTCCTTTTCAAGGAGAAAGGTAGGGTAAAAAAACACACCAGCCAGCCAGCCAGCCAACCAACCGCCCAGATTACACACTTGATCTCCAAGAGAGAGAAATACATCATCCAGCTTGGGGAGACAACCCTCTAACCTGTTGGAGGTGATGGTGCAGAAGAAGGATCTCTGTCTTATCCAGGTTCAGCTTCAGCCAGTTAGACTTCATCCACTCCAGCACCACAGCTGGGCAATGCTCAAGAACCTGGAGAGCATCTGCTGCAGAAAATGTAAAGGAGAGACAGAGTTGCATGTCATCAGATGGCCATGTCTTCCAGCTCTCCAGACGACCTCCCCTGATGACTTTACATAAATGTTAAAGAGCATTCAGGAGATTGAAGACCCCTGGGGTACCCCATACTTGAGGGTCCATGGGGCTGACAATTCTTTCCCAAGCTGTACGCCAGACCTGACCCTCGAGGAAGGACCAAAGCCATCTCAATGCCAGCCCTCTAATCCCTATCCCTGCCAGTCAGTCCAGGAGGATACCATGGTGGACAGTATCAAAAGCCGCTGAGAGATCACCAACAGGGTCATATGTCCGCTGTCAGCCTCCCTTAAAATGCCATAGTGCAGAGCAACCAGTGCTGTCTTGGTTCCACAGCACAGCCTGAACCCAGACTGGAAAGGACCCAAGCATTCCTTGTCCTTCAGATGCGTCTGGAGCTGCTCCACCGCCACCCACTCAATCAGTTTGCCGAAAAAGGGGATATTGGCAACGGGCTTAAATTATTTAGGTTATCCGTTGTCAGGTTTGATCGTTTTAGGATGGGCCAAACGATAGTTTCCTTCACACAAGGTGAGAGATACCGCTCCCTGAGTCATTTATGATGTTCATGACCTAATAACCATGACAAACCATATCTTAACCGCCATATCTTAATTATTTAAACTTCGCCATCTTGGACTTTTTGGTTTTTGGTTTTATTGTTTTTAAATTTGTAAACCGCCCAGAGTAGACCCTTGGTCTAGATGGGTGGGATAAAAATCTAATAAATAAATAAATAAATAAATAAATAAATAAATAAATAAATAAACCCCTTGGCAGCAGAAACCACAGTGGACATAGATCAAGCAGTGAGGTGGCAGGCCTACAGTGTGACCTTGGACACCTCCAATTTCACAGCCTGAAATTCAATCAACCGGGCCAATGGAGAGGATGCGCTAATAATCTCAATCTGGTTGGCTAAACTAACCATAGAGTCCAGGTCACACTGGATAGCCTTGATTTTAGATTTTAAAAAGGCTGCAAACTGATCCCTGGTGAATCACCCAGGCCTGGCCAGGGTTGGTGAGACCTTGAAAGATCTTTGGCGAAATATATCTCAAGGGAACCCTTTAAACAGATCTGGCATATTCAAATGCTCCATATGCAGACCAGAGTGAAGCCTGCTCTGCTCAGGTTTGCACTTGTTAGTCTTAACCCTCTCATGTCAGCCCAACTTCAACCTGGTTAGGCACAGTGCCTTCTGGGAACCATAAAGGATCAGGGAGTTGGCAATCATGATAATGGGCATGTGGCACTATCTTTTTAATGCCTGTCCCAGTAAATCTAAAGACCTTTACCTGGCAAACAGATTAGGTCCCCAGATTTCAGCACTTTGAGCCTTCCAACACACCTTTAACCCTGATCTGCTACACAGGGCTCACTTTTAAATTTTTAAAGATGCCAGAGCAGACATACACCTCCCCTCAGCCATTTCTCTATTAGTGCAGTCCCCTTCGATGCTGTTGCCGCCACCAGATTTAGCAGGATCTCAACCAGCAGCTACATAACCAAGCTGTTTAAATATTTATTGGCAATTTGTCCATGGTCGCCATTTTGTGAGAGTGCTCACAACGTTAACCCTTTCATCAAAATAGTTAGAAGACTACCAAGCCTCTCTCCCTTCATAGCTGCACTGCTGGGTCTAAGAGGAGAGATTGCTACTTCTCTGCAGGCTCTACACATGAGTAAGAACCCAGATTTTCTTGCTCATGCATGCAAGCAGGAGCCTGTGCTTATCAGACTTATCACTGCTTGGTGGAGAAAGTAACAAGAGGAGGGGATGAGTTTCGGGGCTGCCTTTGAACTGTTTTGACAACACTGGATTAGATAATTCATTCATATTATTTCAAGAGTTCCAAAATGTGCTTACTGG
Source organism: Intellagama lesueurii (assembly GCA_037013535.1). NCBI lineage: Eukaryota > Metazoa > Chordata > Lepidosauria > Squamata > Agamidae > Intellagama > Intellagama lesueurii. The sequence continues at coordinate 158,415,844 of JBAJHW010000001.1, read as the reverse complement.
AGTTCCAATATTACACTATAAGTAATCCAAGATGTTCCTATACTGCATACTCTAGAAGAAAAATAATTAGCATTATTACATAACACGCCACATCTGCATTTACTTAGTTGTATATATATTTCTATTCACATACATTTAGACTGCAATCCTTGACTTACTTAATGAGGAATAAGTCCCAGCAAGCAACTGTGTATTTCTGGGGTAGGAATGTACAGGACTGCAGTGCTAGTTGTCTGTAAGCAACCTCTCCTTTTTGGGGAGCAGCCTGTGCTGAGGATTGCCTCTAGAATTCCTTTGAAGCTAGTCCCTGGATTGAGACTCATACTGTGATAGGCTACAAAAGCTATTTTCAGCTAAACTTGCTTCTTTGTCCATGCTAGGCAATGTTCAAATGTGTAAGCCTCATAATGTCAGCGAGAAGCATTCTGAGGCTGGCGCTGAACAGCTTCCACTCAGCAGAATCCAACTGTAGTCAACATGTCTTTCTTTCCACCGTGGCAAACATAATCCCCATCCTGTAACACAATTAACTCTCAATTCAGTCTTGAAGGCGGCAACTTCTAACATCAGTAGGAGGTGCACAGCTGTGTCCTCAGAGCAATTATGGGCAAGGGACTAATGCAACACACATTATTTGTCCTGGAGAGATGCCTCCCTAATGGAGAGCTTGTGGCAGGAAACACAATGGGTTTGCCCTGAGTGTGTTGCTTATTGCGAAGATAAGGGTGCTGGCATTTGGGGTTGTCTCTGTTCAGCTCTCTTTGTCAGAGACCTTGAAGAGGATGAGGCACTGATATAAGTCAGCTTCGTTTTGGCCACTAGAGTAGAGACACCTATATTTTCTGACTTTAACTTTATATATATAAATATTGAGATATATATATATTGAGAATTCTGGCAGGAAAGGGGGAAACATATATTTATATTTATATATAAAATATATTAAATATTTATATATTTTATATATAAAATATATAAAAAGTTAAATATATATATAAAATATATATATATTTAAAAAAGTTAAATAAATATATATATGTTTCCCCCTTTCCTGCCAGAATTCTCAAGGAAAGGATGCCCCTGAGAAAAGCATGAGCAAGTTGAAATAGTCCTATCTGGCTGTTTACTTATTCATTCATTTGTTTATTCTCCAGGTTTGTGCCTTTCTGCCTTTCTCTCCAGAACTAGAACTGAAGGTGTCTGGCAGAACAGTGGGACAAAACAAATATAATGAAAATAGACCAATTAAAAAAAAAAAACCACACACACCAAGGTGAGTTAAAACCCCAATTTAAAGCACAGCAATAAAGGGGAGGAAATGGGTGTGTGTGTGTTTGTGTGTGTGTGTGTGTGTGTGTGTACAAGGTAAGAATGGATAAGAGTTATTTTCCTTTTGCATCAGCATTTATCTGAATTCATAGATTTCTTCATACTCATAGAATGAACTATCTTAGTGCTGAATGACAGCTGCTTCCTCTTCCTTCCTTCCTTCCTTCCTTCCTTCCTTCCTTCCTTCCTTCCTTCCTTCCTTCCTTCCTCTTCCATGTGTTCATTGCAACTCAGAATGAACACACAAAAGAGTATAATGAAACTGTATGCAACTAACTTTATTGTTGCAATTGTAATGGGTCCAAGGTGCTCTTAGCTGGGTTGCCACCTTGCGGCAGGACACAGAAAGCCCTGTCCATTCCTGCCCCTGCAGCTACTTAAATAGACACCCATTGGGCTCCGTCACACTGCTGTTGTCCAAACATTTCTGACTCCTGGGCCCCTTCCTCACCTTCCACTTTGCCCTGAGAAAGGAATTTAATTCAGCTGTTTGTTATGACTCTAACCCTTTGGTAATGCTGCCACCACCTATTTCCCTAAACTGGAAGCCTTTTAAGAGTTACACTTTTCTTCTTCTTCTTACACTCCTTTTGCTGAACCATGGCCAAGCAGATGCTTGTTCTTTCTTTATTTTTTACTAAGTTTTTTAAAAATGTAAGTAATAGGGATTGGAGTAAAATTATACAAACAGGTTATTGATATATCCTGCAGCCTTTCTATCTATTTAAGCTAAACTCTTCCTTTGCACAAATTTCTGCATTCCAATTCTGTCTATTTACTCCTTTTCATTCACTCACACTTTATTCCTCACAGCTCTTTTTTCCCCAAATCCAAGTCCAATTTAAGACTTAACCTAATAAACGTCAAAATCCTGTCTCTATTTTAACTAAAGTTTGCTATTCTATCTCTGTTTTAACTGAACTTCGCAGTCCTATGTATCTATTTATCTGACACCCTAAACATTCACTCAGTCATACCCTTACCTCCTCCCAATTGTTATATCTCACACCTGTCAATAAACCCATTCATGCCATCATACCGCCAGATAGGCATATAATTATTTAGAAGCAAAACAAACAGAAGGGAATAGATATTGCCACAGTGCTATATTACTCATTTATAAAATCCTAGGAGAGAAGAATGCTAGATCTGATTTGATAGTAATAGTAGTAGTAGTAGCAGCAGCAGCAGCAGTAGTAGTTGTTCTTGTTCTTATTTTTGTTATTATTATATTGAGGTGGAGGGGCTTGCATGTTTCAGTGAGGTTGAGAGCTATGCTGAAGGGTCTCCCAAGCCAGACAGGTCTCAGCTGAGAAGCCAGACCAACTGTGTCCACCAACCATCAGTTATGATGAGAGGAAATAAACAGAAATCCATACTGGATCGGTCATTGCCCGGGTCAACAAGGACCACGTCAGATGCTATAGCCCCTGGGCATCTGGTGACAAATGGGCTACAGGGCTCAGCAGACCCCATTGAGGGACCAGGACAGGCTGCTGCAAAGCTACTGGAACAACGTAAACACAAAACGTGGACTCTCGCCAAAAATCAAGAAATTATGAAATGTTATTACTAGGCAAACCCAACAGCCAGTGGTTTTCAAAAAGGAATGATGGAAATTTGGAAAAGGGAACACCCAGGTAGTGACATAACTAAATAATGATGAATGGTCCAGAGAAGGTTTATCATCTGGAGCAAAGTGTTTTCAGAACTGGAATTGCAAGAACTAGAAAAGGTGGCAAAAGAAAAATCAACACAGAACAATGACCATAGTATGGAAGACAAATGGAGGGTAGAGGAGGACACAATAGTGGAAGAAAACATATCAATAGAGGAAGAACTTATGGCACAACCCAGAAATTATGAGTTGACAGAAATGGCAGACATCACTGAGGGAAAAAATAGTAACCCATATTAGCCAGAACACAGAAAGACAAAGGCTCCGCAATTTGTGCCAATTACAAAGTAAACCAGTAAAAGATCTACTGAATAATGCAAATGTAGTCATCAGAACAATCACAACCAACACGCTAAAGGAAACAAACCAGCTCATGTATATGTAGCACAGCTACCATAATAACCATGGAACTTGGTTACAAGCTGCAAAAAACCCAGAAAACTCCTGGCACTCCAAAATGGAAAATTTGTCTGGAAAGAAAAATAAACAAAATACGTGCATTAGCAACTTAAAACACTTGAAAGATTCAAAACTTAAAAATGAAAAACTAAAAGCCAGACTATGCAAAATAGATGACCTAGAAAGGAAAGCAACTGTTGAAACTATGGAAGAATTAAAACAGCAGGTAACAGCTACAGCAAAGAAAATTGAAAGATATGATGGAGGATTGAAACAATATAGAGAAAACATGTGATTTCAAGATAACCAATGATTATTCTATATATCACTAGGAGAAAATGCAGAGCAAAAGACATTAGGCCCATGTAAAGATGATGCTCTAAAATTTTGGAAAGAAATGTGGGAAAGCCCAACCGGCCATAACAAAAACACCTCATGAATTAAAGACATTTGTAAAGAAACTCAAGGAAAACATATGGATGATATTGTAATAACAACTGAAATGATTAAGAGGCAAGTAAAGGCTGTGAAAAATTGGAGTGCATCTGGTCCAGATGAGCTGCACAGATTTTGGTTAAAGCATTTAACAAGTCTCCATTAACATATAGCAGTGCAATTTAATCACTTACTTTGAACTTCTACAACTGAAGATTGGACGACAACAGGCCACACATTTCTGATAATAAAAGATCATCAAAAGGGCAATGAACCCAGTAATTATCGACCAATTACATGCCTTCCAACAATGTTCAACCTCCTCACAGCAGTACTTGCAAGATTGATATATGATTACTTAACTGAAAACTCCCTATACCCAACTAACAGAAAGGGAACTTTAAAAAGTCAAGAGGCATGAAAGATCAGCTGCTTATTGATAAAATGATACTGAAGAATTAAAAAAGACGAAAAACAAACCTTAACATGGCCTGGATAGACTATAAAACGGCATTTGACTCATTGCCACAGAGCTGGATTAATACCTGCCTAAACATTTTTGGGATCAGTAAAAACGTTCAGAAATTCCTCAAGAAAAACATGGAAAAATGGAAAACTGTCTTAATGGCCCATGGTGAAGAAATTGGGGGAGTTAGCATCAAAAGAGGAATATTTCAGGAGGATTCTTTGTCACCACTGCTGTTTAACATCTCATGAATCCCCATGTCAAAAATTTTAAATCAAACTGGATTGGGCTACCATATTTCACAAGAAGCTGGAAAAATCAATCATCTCTTATACATGGATGACCTAAAACTATATTCAAAAAGTTCCACAGAGATAGAATCACTGTTAAACACAGTGGAACTATTTAGTGAAGATATCCAAATGAAATTTGGAATTGACAAATGTGCAGCTCTGTCTATACACCGTGGCAAGATCCAAAAACTAGATGGAATAGAGTTTTTAAAATGGCAATATTATAAGATCACTATGAAGTGATGAAAATTATAAATACCTTGGAATACTAGAAGCTGATAACATTGTGCACACAAAAGTTAAAGAACTGACAGAAAGGGAATACTGTATATCAAAAGAGTGCAGAAAATCTTAAAATCAAAAGTAAATGGTGGAAATTCAGTCAAAGCCATAAACACATAGGCAGTTCCAGTAATTAGATACCCAGCTGGAACAATAGATTGGACTCAAAACAAATTATAAGAATTGGATTGAAAAGCACGGAAACTAATGAACATGCATCACACACTACATCCAAAAAGCAATGTGGATAGATTATATTTACCATGAAGAATCGGAGGCTGTGGATTACTGCAAATACAGGAGGTAGTAGAGGAGTAAAAAAAGAAGCCTAAATGATTATATCAGTACAAGCAGAGAAAAATTACTTAAGGCAGTGAAAATGGAGAATATTTTGAAAACGGAAACAAAGGCTCAATATACGAAACCACAATTTGAAAAGAAATTAAACAGCTGGAAAAATAAACCACTACATGGACAGCACCTGTGAAATGTTGATGGAAAGCATGATCATAATTCAAAATGGGTATGCCTAAAACTGGGGACCATTAAGAAAGAAACCGAAGGCCTGATTTTTGCTGCACAAGAACAAGCACTCCAATCCAACGTGATGAAAGTTAAGATCCAAGGAATTAGTGATAACAGAAAATGTTGACTACCAAGAAAAAGATGAAACCGTGTCACACCTCATCAGTGAATGTCCAAAGATTGTACAAACAGATTACAAAATGAGACATGATAAGAGTGGGAAAATAGTGCATTGGTCATTATGCAAAAAATATAACTTGCTAGCCTCCAAAAACCTGTGGGAACATCAGGTAGAGAAGGTGTAAGGAAATGACGAAGTCAAGATCTTGTGGGATTTCTGGATCCATACTGATAGACACCTTGAACATAACACACCAAACATAGTAGTAATAGAACGAAGAAATGTCTGGATCATTGACATTGCAATTCCAGGGGATGCCAGAGTTGAAGATAAAGAATTGGAAAAACTAACAAAGTACAGAGACCTGGCAATCGAAACACCTTGCTTGTGGATGAAACACACTTCAGTGATCCCCGTAGTCATTGGGGCTTTGGTTAAAACTTGTTTCTGTTATATACGTAATACCAGTCAATGTTTTTATAATTTTGATTGACTGTGCCTGGTGTTTTTTATAATAATAATAATAATAATAATAATAATAATAATAATAATAATAATAATAATAATAATAATAATAATAATAATAATAATAATAATGATGATGATGATGATGTGCCGTCAAGTCAGTTCCAACTTATGCAATCCTTTTCAGGGTTTTCTAGGTAGAGAATACTCAGAAGTGGTTTCTCATGCCCTTCTTCTGGGGACCAATTCTAGGACTGTGCCACACAGGCTGGCTCTTCTCCCAGGAGGCACCATGGGGATTCAAACTCTCAACTTCTGGCTAAGAGTCTGATACCTAACTCTCTGAGCTATCCATCCATCCATTTGCTCAAGATATATATATAAAGAAACAACGTGAGACACTGTCAAGCAAAGTTATATACATGTAAAAATACTTCATGGTTCTGCAAATTAAGGAGGCTAATTTATATTCAGTTTAAAAGTCTATCATGCTGAGATTCAAACTACATTGTCATCTTTGTTGTTGTTGTTGTTGTTTTCCTTCAAAAATGATACGATAGTTCAGCTCTCTTACTAGGAAAGAGGAATTTCTTTCTGTATCTTTTGAGTCAATTCCGTGGCAGGAAGAGCTTTGAGCTATGCAGTCTTTGAGCCCCCACTTCCAGGAACCTCCGAGGCTTTTGCTGGAAATAAAATGAAGACTGGATTAACAATGGTAAGAGGAAAAGAAATAAAAAGAAAAGAAAAGAAATATTACCAGAGGAGGGAGGGCTGGCACAAAATCTTTTGTTGCCTATGGCAAAGGATCAGATGGTGCCTGTGTCCCCCGTTCCAAAAAGTGGACTAGCAGCTGAATTTCATTTCAGTACCGGCAGCATCCTTCGAAGAGTGTGGAAAAGTTGCTTTCTGGATTATGGCCTGGGCCAGGGTGGCCATGCTACCTAAGGGATTATGAGAATTAAAGTGCAAAAAGGATGTTTTTCCAAGCTATGGTCCCTCCCTTAGGTCTGAGGGCAGGAAGCTAATTTAGACGGTTGGGGAACAGGCTATGTGACACATACCATTTTGCCTCCGGCCAGAGACGTGGTCAGGAGGCTACTGTCTCTCCTGCCCCTCATATGCTGGTGCTGACAGACGCCTTAGGGTAGGCGTGCTGAATGCATTCTTTGTTTTTTGATGCTCCATGGAAACACACACACGGGGGGGGGGGGTTAAAAACAACATGATAAATAATATGTCTCTTTTAAAAAGCATATGCCTTCTATCATGGTTATTCTGAAATTTTTAAAGTAATGTTTGCCTCTTTAAAATCTTCACCATCCTAAATTTGTGTCCCTGAGCTGACTTTAGGAATACGTTAGGCTCCAATACAAATATTCAAACAAATACAAATGTTAATATAAAACAGTCCTCTGGAAACATCCGATTATTTTACCAAAGTCAGCTGTCACAGAGAGCTTTTGTCTTTGAGAGATCAGGCTTGGAAAAAGATCCCGGACTTAAGATCTGAGCCCAGAGCAAGTTGATTTGTGAATCCCATGAGATGAGAAAAGCTCCCGCTCTGCACCCCAGCAGTTAAGAATCCCTCCCTTCTAGTGACAGACTCTCTGTCATGCTTCTGATTCTGCCCTGAATCTCTGTCTTTCTCTCATCGAGCAGACGGAGAGAATCTCCCATTCCAGGCACAGAGAAGGATGAGGTATTTAATATTTCCATTTGGGATCTATCTTTTCCAGGGCAGTAATAGCTTCCACCGGGTCACAGGAGAGATAACCAAAAGCACAACAAATTACTTCCATAAGCAGAGAGATCTACTGATATCGAAAGTGACGGGGCAATGGGTAGACTGCTTGCCTAAGGTGTCTGCCAAGGTCCTTAAGAGTCACATGAACAGGTGCACATTTCTTTGCTTGCTTTGGTTTATTGAGCCAGTAGAGATCCACCTTTAAGTTAGTTTTCAAAGAAACACGTTAGTGTATTTCAGCATATATAAGAAAAACAAAAGTATCCCTGAGCCGTTAAGACTAACTTATTTATTTCGGTGTGAGTTTTTTGGTGGATTACTATTATCCACAAAGATAAAAGTATAGTGTTTAGCCACAAGTTTATGTATGCAACATAAACAATTGTAAGAGTGAGGACTGAATGCAATGTGGTTGAGAAGGTAACAGCAACATAATGAACACAGGTAATGAATGTTCAAACTACTGATTATATCACCATCCTGGCAATTAGGGCGACCAGATTTGGAGAACAGTCTTCCCTTAACTGTAATAGTTGGTCGGCAGAAGACATTTCAGCAGATGTAGCCTGCATTAAATGCCCACCTGCTGAGAGTTTGTCTTCTGAGCAACTATTAAAGGCACAGAAATCCTGTCTTTTTTTCAAATCTGGTCACTCTACTATAAATAAGCATAAGCTAATGCAAATCAACTGTCAGGACTTCAGCCAGAGTTTTGCCCCCCAAAACACAACATTTTGGGCACGCACACAGATATCTTATGCTATAGTGTTGTTATTGTTGTTGTTTAGTCGTTTAGTCGTGTCCGACTCTTCGTGACCCCATGGACCAGAGCACGCCAGGCCCTCCTGTCTTCCACTGCCTCCCGGAGTTGGGTCAAATTCATGTTGGTCACTTCGATGACACTGTCCAACCATCTCATCCTCTGTCGTCCTCTTCTCCTCTTGCCTTCACACTTTCCCAACATCAGGGTCGTTTCCAGGGAGTCTTCTCTTCTCATGAGATGGCCAAAGTACTGGAGCCTCAGCTTCAGGATCTGTCCTTCCAGTGAGCACTCAGGGTTGATTTCCTTCAGAATAGATAGGTTTGTTCTCCTTGCGTTCCTACTAGGAAACCCTGACTGCTATTTAAGCATTCAAATGCATGCTGGAATTTATGGATAATATCCACTTCAGCTGTCTTCCTCTCCAATTTCTCTTTGACATTCCTTTTTTTCTGCAATAGGTGCTTTGAAATCACTGACTGAATGCAGTAGGAGATAGAAATGTTCTGGTACTGGATGTTGTGTATTGCCATTTCCAATGTTATTTCCATCTGTTTATTTTGTCTGCAAAGCCTGCCCTGTTTGCTCTATGCAGAATGCAGAATTAGAAGTGTTGTAGTGCACATTAGAAGCCTAACAAGTAACTCAGTTCTTGATGCTATGGGTAGCATTATTGGGACCTGTAATACGACTGAAGGAATAGCTGGTGCATGCCAATTATGTCCTTACATCTACTGTGGCAGCAACAGAAGTCACAACAACCATACTGCTGGAACAGATCACAGTCTAACAGCCAGTCAGAATCCACAGAAGGGACTTTAGGAGAGGATGTGTATCACAGCAGTCAGCTCAAACTTTCTACAGGTTCCATAAGCTGCAAATCCCAAACAGAATCTCATTCACTTGTGCAGTTTTAGAGGGTAACAGGCAACAGGAGTCCTCAATAATACTGTACAAGAGAATTTATTTTAGTAAAGTAAGCTACCACTGAGTAGGGTTGCCATATTCTAGTTCTCCAAACCTAAGTTGCAAATCTGTTCACCCAATTTGTATTCCATGAAAATGTGTACAGTATGACAGATTTTCCATTTATGCAAAGTAAGAACATTAATTTTTCTACCATTGCCACTATCCTGTTGCATAGATACAGTGCCATAGTGGGAATGACATCAGCTGCAGATAGCCACTAATAAAAGAGTCCCTGCTGTGATTTTGGGGTATGCATGACTCTTGCAAAGTGAGACAAATGTCACACACAACACAAAATTGAATCAGGGACTGTCTGCCATCACTGCTAATGTCATTTTTGTCATGCCAGCATGGCTACACAACAGGATATTGGCCATCATATTTTAGCCTTGAAATAATTTATATGGTAACTACTGATTTAAGGAAGCGAGTTCAAAGCATAATGGTTTGAATGTTGGATTTGGAACAGGAAGATGCAAGTTCAAATCCCTGCTCAATCACAAAGGTTATTTGGTGTCCATTAGTACTCCATCAAACCTACCTCATAGGGTCATTTTCAGAATAAAATGTGGAATGGGAACCATATAGAGCAGCCATATACATTGCTGGTGCATATAAATACATAATAACATTTTGTCATACACACAGGGCTTCTGGTAAAATTCTCATGAGATGGCTGTTATTTTTTGCTATTAGTTTTTATTGATAGCAAAGCACACACACAACACACACACAATCTCCTACAGATCCATTAGAATACCACAGGAGACCCCCACGAGGGATACACTGTCATCTAATTTTCAGTAAAAAAAAATGCAGGGGAAGAAAGTGAAAGCAAACTGTAGATAGCAAGGGGAAAAAACAAGTTGTCATTTCCTTCAGAGATTCAGGTTGAATACTGTCTTATAACTAGAAAATATCCCAGCAGCCGTGTATTGGACTCTTTCTCACACACATCTCAGCCCAGCATGCCACCCACTTCCCTGATTCACTAGGGGTTTTTCTCACTGCTGTGCTATATTCCCAGCTTGACTACATAGCAAAGTTTGAATACATTTTCAGTACATAAATGACTTTTACTTACTTACTTCTCTCTACGATTCCTTCAGAATCCCCACCAACTATATTGGCTGGGAGATTCTGGAAGCTCTAGTCCAAGAAAGTAACTCTGCCATGCTCTGCCTCCTACTGCGCACAGATAGATCAACTTCCTGCATACATTCACTGAGGGGTGAGGCTCATAGAATTTAATAGGACATATCTCTGAGGAGGCAATTTGATGATCCATGTCAAAGTAAAAACAGATAGAATAAGCCCCTCCTCATTGTCTCAAATCTCTTTCTAGGAATTTAAGATCCGCAGCAAGCATGAGTTCAGTGACAATGACAAAAATAACAAGCTGGATTTTTCAATAATTTATATGCTACAAGGTTGTTTTTTATTTTGTCCCCTCCCCCAACTATAGCTTTTTCTTGGGGCAACACCTAGCTAATCTCTCAGGCCTGTGGGAAATACATTAAAAATGTTTCTAAAAGGCCATACAATCATAGACTCACAGGTCTAGAGAATTATGGCGGTTGAAGGGACTGTAAAGGTAATTGGGTTTGACTCCCTGCCAAAGCAGGAAATGTAGTAAGATGTATCATGTCAGAGCTTCCAAAAGTCTCTCCCCCCACTCCCCAATTTAAGACTGCAGCTCCCATAATTTTCCAGCTAACATTCATTGCTATGGGTTAACTATTTTCTATTCTCTGCATGATTTGCACATTAACAGATTCCTGTGGATTTGGGCTGTATGCAAAAGGACAGGTTCTCAACTTCACAAAATATACCTTTGAAACTGTGGATGGTTTCACTCATGGGCTGATCAAAGGGAAAGTCTTGTTTCTCATAAACAGCAGGTCACAGAATCATAGAATAACTGAGTTGTAAGGCCATCGAGACCAACCCCCTGCTCAAGGCAGGAATCTAAGTCAAAGCAGATCTGACAGGTAGTTATCCAATTTTCTCTTGAATGCCTCCAGGGCTGGAGCGCTCACCACCTCCTGAGGTCATTGGTTCCATTGTTGTACTGCTCTAACAGTTAAGAAGTATTTTTCTGATATTCAGCATAAATCTGGCTTCCTGTAGCTTGATCCCATTATTACGTGCCCTGCACTCTGGGATGTCAAGAACAGATCCTGCCCCTCCTCTGTATTGATTACATTTCAAGTACCGTATTTTCCGTGTATACGACCCCCCCATGTATAAGACGACCCCCTAATTTTGTCCCTTGCTGGAGGCGGAGGAGCAGTCAATGGGCAGGTGCGAGGGGCGGCCGAGCGCAGCTGCTCCTCCGCCTCCTGCTGCTGCTGCCTCCGCCACCTGATCCCCTCCTCCAGTGTGACTGCCAGGGCTCACCTCCAGCTCACGTCGCCACCTTGTCCCCCTGCCTGAAGGGAGCCCGCGAGTGGTGCTGGAGGAGACGATCTGGTGGCGGCGCAGCAGTCAATGGGCAGCAGCAAGAGGCGGGCCGAGCGTGGCTGCTCCTTTGCCTCCGTCTCTGCCTCCTCCTCCTGCTGCCTCCGCTGCCAGATCGCCTCCTCCAGCACCACTCGTGGGCTCCTTTGGGCAGGGGACAAGGCGGTGACGTCAGCTGGAGGTGACCCCTGGCAGTCACACTGGAGGAGGCGATTGGACGGCGGCGGCAGCAGTCAATGGGCAGTTGCGAGAGGCGGCCGAGCATGGCTGTTCCTTTGCCTCCGCCTCCTTCCGTGTATAAAACAACCCTAAATTTTTCTTCTAATGATTTTAGGAAAAAGTGTTGTTTTATACACGGAAAAATATGGTATTTGAAAAGTGCTATCCCATCTCCCCTCAGTCTTCTTTTCTCAAGGCTAAACATGTCCAGTCAAAGCACTGATGTCATGTTCAGCCTCATATCTCTGGTTCTATAAGCACTAGAGCAATGGTTCCCAACCTTGGGTCCTCAGATGTTCTAACTCTACAACTCCCAGAAATCCTGGCCAGCATAGCTGGCAGTGAAGGCTTCTGGGAGTTTTAATCCAAGAACATCTGGGAACCCAAGGTTGGGAACCATTGTACTAGAGACATACTTTTTTTGGGGGGGGTCAAAACTTGGAATCTGGGCCAGATGATGGTCCAAATAAGCACTGAGTAGCACCTCTAGAACCTAGAGGGAGGAAGGAGCTGACCAAATGGATGATGTGATCACCTTACCACTAAGTATCAGAATGGTTAGTGGAGCACACTTCCCCTTTGGGAAGAAATAACATTCAGTCTTCTTATTTTAGGAAAACAGAGACACTATTATTTATTAGAGGTTGAAGAGATTATAGGAATCCTCATTCTGACTAAGCAAGGCAGAGATGTACAAAACGGCTGCCTCTCAGGAACAAAGGCAACATATCTCCTCCCCAAGACAGGGCCAAGAAAAAGCGTGGAAAAAAAATCAGCAACTTTAAAAATATACAGTGGTGCCTCGCTAGACGATTGCCTCGCAGGACGAGGAATTCGCTAGACGATGGCTTTTTGCGATCGCTACTGCGCTTCGCAAAACGATGTTTCCCTATGGGCGATTTTCGCTAGACGACGAGTTTTCCCCATTGAAATGCATTGACTAGCGGTCAATAGCTGTCAGTGCATTCCAACGGGGACCCGCGCTCGCTAGACGAGGTTTCCCTATGGGAGATTTTCGCAAGACGACGACTTTTCCGTTGGAACGCATTGAAGAGATTTCAATGCATTCCAATGGGGAAACGTGCTTCGCTAGACGATGTTTTCGCAAGACAGCGATTTTCGCGGAACGGATTAACATCGTCTAGCGAGGCACCACTGTAGAATAAAATCAAAATAGGCCATATGGTCCCCCCCCCCCCCGCAAAAAAAGACAAGGCAAATACAGAAGCAGGCAATACCTTTATTGGACTATTGGGGGGGGAATCAAGCTTTCAATGGTAATGCATCCATCTTCATCAGGCAATTATCACAGTTTCTTGACATGGTTGTTGTTCATGATTGTTTCTCGTGCCAGGCAATCATTCTGGAACAGCATGCAAACAGTTTGTTAATGGTGGATGGGTGGAAACTCCTCCTCAAGTAGCATCTAGTAGCATTTTAGAATTTATGTCCCCTCTCCTCAAAGAATTGGTCTAAATTGAAGGAAAGTCAGAAATTGTCAGAGCGACTGCCTTAAGGTCTAGTAAACCCCAAAAGGTCCTCCTTTTTTGACCCCGGAAAACACATCTTCGTCACACACACCCTATTTTGCACCTTCTCACTGTACCCTGTGCTCACCATCTAACACTGTACAGACAAAAATGTGCTGGCTTCAAACATATTTATATAAATATCTGTGGTTTTAAAAATGTAGATACATTTTATATTTTATGAATATATATGTTTCTCAAGAACCTTTTACCCCCACCCCCGGTGGCCAAGAGCCCAATTTGGCCAGGACGGAGAGAAAACACACCTGCACTGAGAAGCAGAGTTGGGATAGCGATGGTCAGACCTTTATTGGCTGTAGCTAGACTGGTATTTCTTGGAGGTTTCAAAAGCAATGATTCGTCTTTTACACATATTATGGACTCCCCCTCCAAGACACTATGTAATTCCCCAAAATGCCCATTTTTAAAAACCACAGGTGGCCTTTTGCGTTTTTTATTTTGACATCTTTGGTGGTCTGTGAGGCTCCCAGAGATAGAAGAAAAGTCTCCCTTCCCCAGCTCTGCCAAAGTTGCCAATTCCTGGTACAGAGATATAGAGATGGCATATAAAGATATACAAAACAGTTGCCTTGACACATATTGTTAGGACAAGACTTCCCCAACCTGATGCCCTCTGCAACATTCCAGAACTTTTGAATGACAACACCCTAGAAGTGTTGAACCACAACATTCCAGAAGTGTTGACGACTAGCCCTACGAGCTTAAGGACATACAGATGGAGGAGGCAGTGTTACGGGCCTCGTAATGGATACTGCAGCTCAAGTGAGAGCTCATTAAGTAGAAGTGGGTTGGAATTTCATCTCATCCACCCTCTGCTCTGAACAGGTTCATCTGTTCTCAAACATCCCAAACCTCTAACAATGATTTAATTGCATCCCTCGGTTTCTGATCAGTTCCCTTACGATCAAATGCTTTCCAATTATCTTGCACAATGGGCAATAGGGGGAAGGTGCTGTTTGTTTTGCAAATTGGCATGCGTTTGCTTGCTCTCTTTAAAGTTATATTTGCTGGCAAAAGGACACAGCAGGGGGGAAAAACATATCTGTGCTATGATGAGTGGCTGTAACTAAATTCTTATGATGGGGGGGGGGGGGAAGCAGCAGAAATGCCCACAAAGAAGCTCCAAAGGACAACAATAGACACGAACAAAACACCCATACCGTGGCAACAGAAAACAAATTGCCAGCTATTGTAAATCCTATTATTTTCTCAATGTGTCTAAATACTGTACTACCAGGACTCCCACTGACTTTACCAGCATGGAAATATAATATTATTGTGAACATATTTTCAAAATAATACAGAAGGCACGGGAGTCAAAGTAATTTTCTGTGCCATACGGAATATTGTGAAGCGAGGCAGCTTCTTTCCTGTTCTTGATGTCAAAGTGTATAACTCTCCATGAACTTTGCATCTGAGCGCGACACATAAAGATGCTTTGGGAGAGCTGTTTACTCTAAGCTTTAAATTAAGATCTTATTAGGGTCAGGGGGTCATGTCACTTTCCCATGACTGTTCCTTGCCTTAGAAGATCTCCATGAAACCAATGGGATTGGATTTCTCTAAGAGTCTATTTGCAATTCCTTTTACAGTAACAGCGCAGCATAGGCTGTGCTTCGTTGACCTCCTCTCGCAACTGGACAGTGGTGGAATTAAAGGATGCACTAACAAAAGTGGCTTTGTAGTCATCAGCAACAACAACAACATCAGCTGGGTTCTGTCTCTTCACCCTGACGGACTTATTGTGTTAAACCGTGATGGGCAAGGAGGCAATTTTCTATCCCCAGGCCCTTCTGGGCTGCACATAGAACACCAGAGTCGCCAAGAAATGCAAAAACTGAGACTGACGATGCCTGGAAATTCACATCTGGGTTTGAAAAATTGATGTTATTTGACGTTAAATCGTTGTGAGGACAAAAAACACCGCAGTCTATTTTAGAGGTGAAATGCCACTCCTGGGAGATTTCAGGAGAGGAAATTCAACTTTTCTTCCAGAAAAAGAAGGGGGTCCGGGAGAGGTTTGGGGGCTGCAGAGGCAGCTTTGGGGCCACGTTGCTCCAAAATAACACATTACCTAGACAATATGACTACCTTGTGCATTATTATGCTCCGGGTCAGTTCTGAGGTAGAGCCTCCTATCAGGTCATCCAGAATCTTAAGTGCTTTCTACATTGGCTATAAAAGCAAAGTGTGCTGCTTATATAGCACCCCATGGGCAATTCACAATTTAATTATGCAGGCTACACATTGCACACACACCACAACAAGCTGGGTGCTCAATTTACCAACATCAAAAGGAAGGAAGTCTGAGTCAACCTCGAGCCAGCTACCTGAGCCCAGGATCAAACTCAGGTTGTGAGCAAAGTCTTTGCTGCAGGACTGCAGTTTAACCACTGTGCCATGAGGCAAGGAAAACATAAGAAAAAAACTGTAACTTTGCTGGTGTTGTGCACTGTGGTGTAGTGAATACACTGGCGGACTAGAACTCAGGAAGCTAGAGTTCAAATCCCCGCCCAGCCATTGAAACTCACTGGGGGGAGTGGAACTGGTAAAACCACTCACTTACCTTGAAAGCTCCATCAGGGTCACTACGAATAAGTTCTGACTTGATGGCACAAAACACACATACAATCTTTCTAAGTGTGGAGACAAGGGGCTAGATAGAATTTGCAGGCATTGTAACTACCTCTAAGGAGATGACATCTACTAAATTTCAGTGGCGGGGGGAGATAACAGTGGAAATCATTGTGTCAGGTGCCTTTAGCAAATGGGGCTTTTTAAAAAAGAAAAATGCCCTAGTTCCTCTCTTTTTGTTTTTGACACTTAGAATGAATATGATACACAAAGCAAAGATGCCCCTAGATAAGTTTCATGCAAAGATTCAAAATGATAGATGAAAGCAACTGGGATTTGTAATTTTTCAAAAAAAGAATATGAACTAAAAAAATCAACTATGTACACTTGATGGTGGAGCTTGATTTAACCTTGAAATATATATATATATAAATCAATTTATTTGGAATCATAGTTGGTAGGCCAAAAGTCTTTATGAATCACCTTTCTACTTAGCTGATATTTGAGGCAACATACAAATCAAATAAAACAATGGTAAGATTCAAACCAACCCATAGTTTCGTAGTAATCCCTACGTTTCTCTGGATAGGCACATTTAAACATAGCACTCTAACTTCACTTTTCTTCTTCTCCCTTGAAAGACTAAATTAACACAACAGGCATTTGATTGCATGTTTGTCAAACAAATGCAACACAACTCCTTGCAAATATGCATTTCCTGGAACTGAACTACATTTCCAAAAATGTGAGGCAAACATTCCCCATATCTTTTGTGGGCCTGGTGGGGCGTTCCGTAACTAATTCTCCATAAGGCATTCTGAAATTTTTTTTTTAATTTCATACGCTTTGTGTTAAATAATGTGGTCATAAAAAGAAAGCATCCGAATACAAAGTAACTATTAGCACAGTAAACAATTTGGAAGTTCACGTAAGTCTTTCCAACGAGACGCTTGGAGCAGAGCAAACAACAAACAACTGTACATTAAATACAATTCTTAAAGACAGCTAATGTATCAAGCACACTTCAGCAGGTTGGTAATGTTCCTAGCAAACAATGCAAATTCAACGGCATGCCTAATGAATTATTCAAAGCCTAGATGCAGCGTGTGGCTTCCCACCACAAACATACAATATCGTGCCATGCCTTGAATGCTAATTTCATCGTAAATGCACAGAGCCCATTTTATTATGCACCTAACTCAAATTTCAAGTGAAATGATTAAATATAGTGTGCAAATATGATAAAGTACAGTCCAATGTTTGCATAATGATCTTATACCATGAATAGAGAATAGGGAATAAACAGCCAAAGCTTGACTGTCACTGGCCAGACGGGTCCTGGTTTCATCTACAGGAGCAACCAACAGGAACAACCGTTTGTTGGGTAGATGTGAAAACTTTCTGCCGGCTTTCACTTAAGGTATACTGTACATTACTCAATTTGTTCATTTATTTATTTACTGCAGAATTTTATATGACAATGTGTCTCTGTATATTTTTCATAGGTTCAACAATAGCAAGAATGTTTTCCATGTGAATATTCAACCCGTGGTTAAAATTACTTGCAGTTCCCAGATGATATCAGGGTTAATTGTAAGAAATCGTTCCTCCAGCTACACACCGAAGTATCAGTTAAGAACATTGACTGTTAATTGATTAAATAATTTATTGATATATTTAATTAATATGACGGTTGCACTCATGCCTGGCTGATGGGTTTTCCTTAGGCAACCTGTTAGACGCACTCGCTACCTGAGGTGACAGACAACATGGCAACTTTTCCCAGTCTTAGGCAGACCAGCAATTGAAAGTTATTTCAACATTTGTAATGGCACACGATTATTCATGCAATACATAATTACTTTGTGGATTTATTACCAGAAGAGGGGAAAATGGCAACTACCTTAAATGGACTTAACAGTAGATTTGGCTAAAGCATGCAGGGTAAGTCCGCCAACGGCTACTGGTCATGAACTTCCATGATCAGAGGCAAGGTTGGGCTCCTAATGTTCTTACCTAGAGTTTCTTATTCTGAATCCTCCCTTCTCCCTCCCTCCGCTCCACTTCGGCAAGACATTCAGGTTCACACCTCCTGCCCTTGTTCTGCATCGGTTATTTGCTCTTGGATGATTCCCAGGCCCTCTCTCTCATGGTTTCTATAGTCCTCCCCTCAACCACGTTAATGATGCAATCCTAGTTTAGAGGAAACGATTGTCCTTTTTGTTTAAGAGTTGCCTTGTAGCTCTCTGTCGCCTGATTGATTGCCTCGGTGCATTATGTAATGAGATGGATCAACTGGTTTCATAGGAATAGGGCTGCCCTGGACACTCTAACCTCTCTGTCACCAGTGAAGCCAAGCTTTGTCCGGATATACTTCAAAAGCTAGACTATTGCAGGGAAATAACTAGAGCTTTGGAAAGTTACCTTTGGAGACTTCAGCCTACAGAATGTGCCAGCCAGCACAGCCAACAGTCACACACAGTGTGAGACTAACTTCTCCATGTTCTGGAAATAACTATAGTGTAGGCATTGCTGTACAGAGAAGTGCCTACATGTCCAACCACTGGAAAAGTCCCCTGCATAAACCTCATAGTAATTCATAGGACACAAAAGAATGCTAACAGTCAGGATCAGAAAGCTGCTCTTTTAACCAGCCAAGGCCCAACATCAAGAACCAGCCCTATTGTTAGGCAGTGTGAGGTGATCGCCTGAGCTGGGAAATGCTGAGAGGCAATGACCAGGTTTTGTTTGTTTTATTTATAGGCCACCTTTCTCCTCATAAGGGGATCCAAAGCAGCTCACAATGTTAAAAAGAACAGACTTAAAAACATAACAAGCTAAATATTAAAAAACAAACAAACTATACATTAATTAAAATACAACCGAATAATTAAAAAGCAAGTAAACACTAAAAACTATCTTAACTTTAAAAAGGCATTCAGGAACTTAATCATGATTAGAGATGGCAGTTCATCTTGGTTCATAGTTTGTCAAGGATGACGAACCATGAACCACAAATTTAATGTTTTACTGACAAACCACAAATTGGTTTGTCGGTGTTTGCTTTTTTTTTTTAGACAGCTTGTGGTTGTCTAAAAATACAAGTGGAGCCCCTCTGTCCCCAGGGCCTGCCCCCCACCCCCCGCCCCCTTCCCACTGCCCCCATCACCTCCCTACCTTGTCCTGCTCCTCCTCCTCCTCCGCTGCTGCCATCTTTGCAGACACTGGTGGCGGCTTCCATTCTGGTAGCCTAGCCCTTCCCTCTCTGCCTTTGGGCTCGCCAATCCGCTGCCCATAGGCAGAGAGGAAAGGCTAGGCTACCCGAAAGGAAGCCACTGTTCCAGCAGCCTAGCCTTCCCTCTCTGCCTAAGGGGGCCAATAAAAAAGGGGTAAATATTCATCCCTTCATATTCGTCAGGGTCTCTGGAATTGACTAATACAAAGCAATGAATATTTGACGAATCAGTGATTTTCTACAAATATTGTGATTCTTTTTTAAAAAATTCATCCCCATGTCTAATCACGATTTATTATTTATTAATTTATTGGATTTATACCTCGCACCATCTGGCAACCAGGCCACTCTGGGCGGCTAACAACAAGACAAACAACACAATATCAAAACACGATAAAAATAAGATAATACAAACATTCAACAGATACAATAACTAATAGGATAAATTAAAACAGATGGCTATGAAGATGATAAAAAGGATGATGAAAGGATGGCAAAAAGGATGATAAAAGGGAAGCTGAGATATCAAAAACTTAATGCTCAGGGAAAGCCTGGCGGAAGAGCCAAATCTCCAATGCTCGCTTGAACCCATCCAGCAAGGGTGCCAGGCAGATCTCCATGGGCAGATTGTTCCACAGGTGGGGGGCGACTGCCGAGAAGGCTCGGTTTCTTGTTCTTTCCCTCCAGGTCTCCTTCGGGGTCAAGGCCCTCAACCGCCGTGCCTGTGAAGAACGGGTAAAAAATTGTAAAAAATCTGCCTGAAAGGATGGTTCTTCAACTGTCGGTAGAAGGATAGAAGGGAGGGGGCCAGCCTGCCCTCCCAAAGGACAGCATTCTATAACTTGGGAGCTGCCACAGAGAACGCCTTGTCTTGTGTCGTCATTAGTCATGCCTGAACTGCCAAGGCATGTTGGAGTTCTACAATGTGTGGCCTGCCATGACTCCTATAAGCTAAACTGCACCTCTTAGATGAGACAGAAAATACTTCATCACCTTGTGTTGGAGAAATATTCAGTTGCCAGTCAAGTTGGCTTTTGTACACGGAATGGGAGGGGATATTGTCTTGTTCTTCACCTCAGGTGAAGGTTCCAATATGTCTTGGAATAATCTCCTCAGCTGAATCCTGATTTTTCTTATGAGGAAGCCATCAGAGGCAACAGAGAAGCACCACTGCCAGCGCATGCTTTAAGAAAGTTTCTCCCTGTTGCTGCTTTTGTATTTTCAGAAATTCCTAGGACATCCATCTGTGGAATTTTTCTTTACTTCCACAACTAGTAATGATTGAACCCAACCCACAGTTGTGGTTGAAGTATATGATTAGAAGTATATATGTTTGGAAACAGGGTTCAGTCATTACAGAGACATCCGTCCTTCAAAAGAGGCTGTTTGCACATGCACTTTCCTAAATCCATGCTCATGATGAAGTTAGTCTTAAGTGTTTTGAGAAACAGTCTGGCCCTTACTGGAACTTACGGGAAAGGACACTGGAACTGCAGTTTGTGTCACAATCATACAGATCATTAGTTGATTTCTATAGTTTCCCAAGGGTAGCAGTCACAAACACTGGGTAGAACCACAGATCTATGCAACTAATATGAGATTTCAGCAGGATATCTGACAGCAGAGGATCATCTATGGCTGCAGGCATTTGCATAGAGAGTCCCACAGTAGCCAAGGGTTGCCCTCACTCATATGTGAACTGATGAATTTCAAGTTTTCTCCATGCCAAGTACAAAGAAATATGTACATTTCAGCAACACATTTTCCAAAATGAACTCAACTGAAAATCTTTCCTTGTTTGTGTGGGCCAAATTCAAGACCTACAGCTATTCACAGAGTGCAGAGTACCACACTGTGTACTTGCCTACCTTACTCAAGGTCAGAGGCCTCTTAAATCTCAAGTTCTTTCCATCCCAAATATGACAAAATTTGCTCTGTTAAATTCTTGTCAGAAATGGATTGAGCGGAAGTGCTCACCCATTCTTCTATCCATCTTCAGTACGAAAGGTCACACACTAGAGTCGCTGGAAGCAGGCCAAGGGTTTTTGTGCATTTTTTTAAAAAAAAATTCAGGACTCCCTGCTCCAAAATATTGTGAAATTGCTTTTTGCACCAAAAAAGTATATTTTGTGCAACACACAAGATTTTTAAAGGGAAATTTACAAATTTAGGACAAGACCCTTTCCATTTCCGTGAATATTGCTGCAGATGGAAAAAAGGAGTGATCCTCTTGCTGTTGTATAAGAGCAAAAAACCTTGCAATGGTTGACAATGTTTTCCTATGGAGTATCTCAATGTGCCAGGATATGCCTTCTCATTGAGGACTAGAAAAATCGTGAGGATTCATTACATCCTTAACATTACTACTGAACCACAGTGTTTTGCTTGCTTAGCCTGTATCTCCAAAAAAAAAAAAAAAAGGGAACATTGAATCAAATCTTCTTGTTAAAACTTAAAAAAAAAAAAAACCCCAAACCATTAAAAGTCTGAATCAAATTGTTGGTCCCAACTAGAGTCGACTTCCTGCATCAGTGGCATGTGCATACTTCTTAGTTTATCATTCAGCAACTGATTCAGTATGAATAATCTAACTGGGACGGGATGAAGGTCAAAGAGGGACCTAAGGTTTTTGGCATCTGAGGCAGGAAATCCCTAAAGCATCTCTTTCCCTCTCCCTGAACTACAACTCCCAGGAGTAGACTTTGAAGCACATGTTGCATTTAGTAAATTTAACTTTCAATAGTTCATAGTCCAGGGAGTTCTCATCATTTCAATCGTTTTGTCAATTCTATTTCCGCTCACTCTGCTACACCATAGTACTCCCATCTTGACGGATGAAGACAGCAGAAGCATTTGAAAAGTCAC
This sequence comes from Intellagama lesueurii, assembly GCA_037013535.1. Lineage (NCBI taxonomy): Eukaryota > Metazoa > Chordata > Lepidosauria > Squamata > Agamidae > Intellagama > Intellagama lesueurii. The sequence continues at coordinate 158,393,475 of JBAJHW010000001.1, read as the reverse complement.
TTGTAAAAAGAGTTATGTTATCTGTCGGGCTAAAACCTCTAATCTCATCATTCATCTCTCACGTATTTTCTGTGTAGGAACACACAGAGCTGTACAGTGACTCACAATCTTTGGGCGGGGGAGATGCCTTTATTCAGTTTGTGTGTTAACCTCCTGTGCAGGTATTATTAGCCTTTTATTTCTGGATTTTTTTGGGGAGGGGGTATCAAAAATCGGGGGGAAAAGCGTGAGGAGATGATGGGAGTCGTCCTAGTTCTTAACTCAAAAAGAATTTTAAAATATTCTGCCACTTCTTGTGCAACAGAGAATGAGGCTATCGTAGATCCTTTCAAGACTTTTCTTTAAAAAAGGTATTAAATATATTTTAAGATAAGTTTTACCTGAATCAAGAGGGGGAGAAATGCTGGCTATGTATAATCAAACAGCTTGAATTATAGGTCACTTGGGTGAGTACTTGCCTTTCAGTCTTGGAACAGTGCATAAAGAATAAGTGAATATCTGTCTTCTGTATTACAGATAATGGGTTTTCAACTGCCTTCCGAAGAACTACAGCTTCAGACAATTGGCACCCCTTTTTTGCGATTACGAAAACGTTTTCACCTCTTACAAAAGAAGAGCCCAATTAATGTCACTGCTTTGCTATGTTTTGGCAAACCATTCTTTAAACATAAGTTCTATTACAGGTAAATAAATACCTTTCTGGAATGAAATACAACAACTATTAGACGTACCAGATACTTGGGTAGGAATTCTAGATTTTCAAGGAAAACAGAAACAATACAATGCCCAGCTGCCCAAACCACTTCTGTTTGAACAGAGATGGACAGTTTGGGCCACTGACACTTTCAGTTGATTAAGAATCTGCTCTTTTTGGCTAATTTATTAGTGGCCTATAAAAAGATGTCCATACATTTCCAGTCCCTCAGCGAAAGTGCCTTCTGGACTGCTGAAGGAAATATGAGCGCCTGCATTTTCGTGAGGAAAGGCTGCCAAGGATACCAAACTATGGCCAAAGTCCTGTTGCAGCGTTATGCTGTCAGAAAAGCAATGCCATAACTCAGACGGATAAATTGCCACTAATTAATGAGTCACCACTCTGGATTCCTGGTTGCATGCCAAGGCACCCTGCTGACAGGCAATGAGGAAGTGGCAGCTTGTTTATCGGTGGCCATTTGCCACTATGAGTAAACTCCATTACTCTTCTGCCAGCATAACTCCTCAACAAGATTTTGGCCCTTGAATTTGGCCCTCCACTGCTGAATTCAGGTAATAAAGCTCACATCATGGACATCTCCTGCCTTTCCTTCCCATTGCTTGTGTGATGTAGTGGTGAGTGTGTTTGACTGGAACTTGGGAGGTCCAGACTTCGCTACTCACATGGATGTGAAATGACCTTGGACCAGTCTCTCTCTCTCTCTCTCTCAGGAGGAACTGTTTGACAGGGTTGTTTTGAGGATAAAATTGGAGAGGAGGAGAGCTATGTATGGAACCTGGAGCTCGGGGGTGGGGTGGGACTAAATCTAGGTAACCCAGATAATTGATTGTTTATTTAATGATTCCTTTATTACTAAATCAACACACTGCATCCTACTGCAGCCCTGATTAGCCTCTCCCGGAGGAAGCAGGACCCTCAGCCAAGGCCCCTATCCTTTGGAGAAGGTTTTGGAGGTTGCAATGAGGAGAATGTGTGGGAATTTCTCCTTGCATGAATAATCATACAGGAGATACCCCCTGATAGTAGTGAAGGCCCTCTATGTTGTATTGCATTAAACCTCTGACTTTGCTTTGACACAGAATAATCCAACTCCTTGGGGGACAGAGAGTTTGCAATCCAGTTTCTGTGAGATAAGACACAGAGTTTGTCCTTTTGGCCTTTATAAATCTCTCCATTCAGAGGACATTTGTGGGAGGAGGCATACAATCAACTCAAGCTGATGGGAAGACTGCCCAGAGGCAAACTACTTTCAAGGGAGGGTCAGAGTAGGGAAGGAGAGAGAGATAAGCATGAATCTCAGGGAATGGCAAGAAGGAAACACAGAGATCCAAGAGAAAATTGGGCGAACATCTAGAAGAGAAAGCTGGGAGCACAGAATTCTCAAATCTAGAACTTGTGAGAATTCTCAAGTCTTAATAGAAAATATTTAGGTATGGAGATTCTATCCTGTAGCATTGTGACCTGTTCCAATTAAACAGACCAAGAAGTTAAGCTTATGGGAAGATATGCATTTACTAGTGAAATTCTTGGTTGCATTTTTTGGTCTTTTTTCTTCCTGTGATGTACCGGAACCAAAATAACCAATCAAGCCTATTAAAAATTGGCCTTGATATTAAAGACTAGCACCAATCTAAACTCTCTTTTGACTTGTCAACTAAAGTAAGTTAACTTGTGAACTCTTTCAGATCTAACCTATTTCACACTGTAAGGAACAGCACTAGTGGTAGTTTTCCCTGCTGTTTCATGGACTGATCCCAGGGCTAAGAAACAGTAGTTTAGAATATGACGGATGGAGATGTGACGGCAAAATCACAACTGTGCATGGAAAAAACAACAACCCTAAGCAAGAATAATATGGACTTTGATCCTTATTAAGAAGCCTTTATAAGTAACTGGTTTGGTTTAATGAGATAGAGGGAGACGAGTAACTTGCATTTCTTGTGGTCGTTTCATATTTTAGAATTTTTAGATGTACATTTATTAAGTGTACTCATAAAACATGTTAAACAGCCCTTCCAAGCCTGGTGCCCTCCAGATGTTTTGGACCTTGATTCCTGTCAGCCACAGCTAACATGGCCAACGATCAAGATTTCTGGGAGGCATCATCAGAGACCATGTGGAGAACATACAGCTAGAGAAAAGCTGGTGGAAAGTGTCATGCTACAAACATGTGTATTTATTATACCACCAGGACTGATTTCAGCTGGCTGTTCAGCTGCAGTAGAGTGTGTGGATTTTCTGTGGTGTAATGGCTCAAAATGGCCCTGAGTCATGGCATATTCTCCTGTGTTGTGATAGGATCTGTCCAGCCCTTTGAAAACATGCAATCACAACAAACAAGACAGAGATGCTCGGAGAATGTGCACAAGACTATTGGCTCCTCATCAAGCTGCCTGAGCTGGCTGGCCACCATACCTTGAAGATACGGAGAAACAGTTTTAAGCGTGTGACGTTCAGGCCAGCTGAATTTCATCTCATTTTAGCTTTTGCATCTCTCTTTTTAGAAGAATTTATTTCTGTGTCCTAGTCTTTCTCCTGGAAGCTCAGAACAGTATTTTAATTCCTGTGAAGAAAAGTTTAGGCTGAGAGAGAAAGTGTGCCTCGAGCTACCTGCAGGGCTCAGCAGTGCTTTGAACACTCAGATCCTTACACTCCAGTTCACACACTATAGCCCAACTTTCATAATGGCCTCCAGTAGTGGCGTAGCATGGGTTGCCAGCACCCGGGGCAAGTATTGTGCCCTCTAACCTATGCACCTGCCGCTGCCGCTTTCCACAGCACCCCTCCACCTCCCTCTGTTCCTGACAGGGGTGCCCCCTGAGGCACCCTCCTCCTCCTCCTCCATCATCATCCCTCCTTCTCCCATCTTCCCCAGCTCCTCCTCACCTATCTCACACTGGGCTCAGCCAGGGCGCAGAGGAGGGCCCTCTGCATCCTGAGCTCCCACACTGCACCACCGCCCCCACCCCCTGCAGTGCCCACATGGCTCTGTTCAGCTCTTGCCACTGGCCCAGCAGGAAGATGCTGCCAGTCAGGCTCAGTGCCACCAGCAACCCAACAGCAGCCAGGAAGAGGCATAGAGGCACCCTAACCCTCCACCAGCCCAGGAAGGGCTGTCAGGCAGAGGCTACCAGCTCACTCTCCTCAGAGGAGCAGTCTACTCCCCTTTGTCGCCTGCGCTTGTGCAGGGCCAGGGTGGGTGGCTGGCTTGCCCCGCTCGCCAGACAGCCTTGGCAGGCAGGGAGGCGTTGGCGGGAGGGTGGGAGTGAGGAAGGATGGACGGGGCCAGCCCAGTGGCAAGACGGAGCATAGGGGTTGTGCCTGCTAAAAGATTTGCACCCCGGGCAATCGCCCTTCTGCCTCCCTCATGCTACGTCACTGGCCTCCAGGCACACTGGACCAGAATTCCTAGAATTCACAGCTACGTATCAGTGCTGGCTGGGGATTTCTAGATATTTACGGTCCAACAGCTCTAGAGGATACCAGGTTGGAAAGACCACCACTGCTGATATATCACATTGGTTCACAATCAATATTAAATCTGGCAAGACAAGAATACTATTTTTGCTCTTCTCTCCATCAGCCATTGGCCAGATCTTGAATCAAAAAGTTATGTAAACAGGCCTTTCCAAGGAAACTATCACTTTTCAGCCTCTGGGTAAACTCAAAAGCCTAAATCTAGACCCCAGTACAAGCTGTTCTTCCTGTTCAAAGTGGGGACTTAGTAATATTACAGACTGGAACTGAAAATACCTTTCAGTGACTTAGGATTGTTTGGATGGAGGCAGAGTAGATTCATTCCAGTATACGAACAACAGGTACAACTTAACAGGATGTGAAATGGTTTTGATTCTAGACTCTCCATACAGTCAATATTAGTACAGTATAAGGAAACACATTCCACTTAGGGAATTAATGACTATGGAGGAATCATATACCAAATCACCAAATAAAAGTCTTATAGGAAAAATATACAAAACTCTAAGGGAGCAACAAGTTACAAAATTTGGGCTTTTAAAAGGAAATGGGGAAAAGATATAAAAAGAAATTTGGCAGTGATGGGAAATAATATTAAGTGAATCAAATATGAAACACAATTATTTTAAAACTCTTCACCACTGGAAGCTCACTCATTGTAAGATTTTTTTAAAACCTTCCTGAGCAGGATAGATGTTGGAGATGCAGCAAATTCAGACTTCGTACTGTGTCAAATGCTGAAAGTGGGCTTTGTATCATATTGAACTAATTACTGAATACAAATTACCAGCAGACTGACTCAGAATTCTTCTGAATTATCTGAAAGATCTGGAAAATGAAAAGGACCTGGAATTAATTATTAGTTTATTAACAGCAGCTACAATTGTTGTAGCCTCATATTGTGGGGGGAAAGTATCTCCCTGTCATTTGAACAGTTCATCGGAATATGGAATATGGTGACTATGATGAACTTTACATGTTGCATAAAGAAAGACCAAATTAGTGGAACAAGTTAGTCATGCTCGGTGTTCTTTTGATTACAGTGGGAACTAACTGTAAGCAATTTGTTTTGGCTGAAATCCTGCTCAGGTAGCCATGACCATGGAAGTCTGAAGATGTCATTGTCACGATCCCCACGTGGCCCCTGCTTGTTTCACCAAACTAAGAGCTCACACTACGTGTCTTTCAGCTGCCACCAGTTGATTACATCAATATTATCTATTATTAATGATCGAGGTCCAGGCCATATGTCATTTTAAAAGAACCAAATAGAAATTGTTTATTGTTACAGATGTTGACAGGACAAGCAATGTTGTTAACTCTTAAACAAACATCCTCCTTTATCCACTCTCAACCACCACTCTCCCCCCTAAACTCCCCAAACCTCTTCAACTCCCTCTAAACCAGGGGTCTCAAACTCAATTTACCTGGGGGCCACTGGAGGCAGAGTCTGGGTGAGGCTGGGCCGCATCAGGTTTTCCACAAGAAAAACTTTGTTAAAAAATTCCAATCTTCTCAAATCTCTTTATTTTTTAACACAAAATAAGATGAAAAATAAATAAACAAATTAAGAATTAATAGGAAAATAAATCAATCAATCAGTAATAATAATAATAATAATAATAATAATAATAATAAATAAATTAATTAATACATTTCTCTAGTGAGCGACTATATGTGGTTTCTTCAGTCTTCTATATCTGCTGTATTCAGATTCAAATGTCTGCATTAACAGTTCTTTAACCTTTAATCTTCTAAACATGAATTGTCCTGAACATGAATGGAACATTGAAGAACATGAACTGTTCTTCTGAACATGGCTTCTCTTGCCTACTCCTTGCTGCTAGAGACCTGGCAGCGCTTCCTCTTGCATAGCCGAGCCACATTTGGCTTGAGAGAGGAAGCAGTTGAGACCCTCAGTATGGCTTGAAGATGATCATCAGTCAGTCTGGACCTGTACTTGGACTTATTGAAGTTCAAGGTGGAGAAGAGCTTTTCGCACAAGTATGTGCTCCCAAAAAGGCACATGGTCCGCTTGAACATTCGGGAAAGCTCAGGGAAGCTGGGGGTCAATTCTCTCAAATATTGCCCAAGCTTGTCTGCTTTTCCACTCACCTCCCTGAACTTCGCTTTGAGTTCAGAGTTGCACTGCAGGTCAATGAGCTCCATTTGAAGCACAGGAGGGGCATCTTGCACATCAAAGGAGAAGGGGTCCGCAAAAATTTGAAATGTGGCTTTGTGCGTCCAGAAGGGGGGGGGGCCCTCCCTGCCCAGCAGTCTTCTCCCTCAGGGGTTTGGCGCCACCGGGGCTTCTGCTTTTAGGTCTCTCTCTTCCCCTCCCCCCCCGCTCTTCGCAGGTCACCTGGCGAGGCTGCTGCTGCTGTCGCCTCATCCTCTCTGCGTTTCTCCTTCCCCCCACCTGGCGCTCCTCCACTCCCTGTGCACACACACACCCCTAGCAGCTGCATGCACCCCTTCTGCAAGGCTGGCCCCATCAGCAGAGTAATCTCTCCCCCCTACCCAAGAGCTAATGGGGCTTCCTGGGGCTTCTTGACTCCCACTCTGGCAAGATGCCGTGGACTTGCCCAGTGAGGCTCAGGGAGACGGGGGGGAGGGGAGCGCACGCGAGAAGGCTGTTCTCTCGACAGCACCCCCTCCCGCGGCACGTCTGGGCAGGGAGCGGAGGAGCGCCAGGCGGGGGGAAGGAGAAGCGCAGAGAGGACGAGGCGACAGCAGCAGCAGCCTCGCCAGGTGACCCGTGAAGAGTGGGGGGAGAGAGAGAGAGAGAGAGACCTAAAAGCAGAAGCCCTGGTGGCGCCAAACCCTGAAGGAGAAGACTGCTGGGCAGGGAGAGGGCTCCCCTTCTGGACGCGTGGGTGCTTTGGGTGGGGCAGGCGGGACCCAGCCCCTACGAAGCGGGGAGGAAGCCCCACGCTTGCCAAGTAGGTGCCGCCACCGCTGCTCCCGCTCCTTAAACTTTCATATTAAGGCGGGGGCCACAAACTATCGTCCCACGGGCCACAATTGGCCCCCGGGCCGCATGTTTGATACCCCTGCTCTAAACTCTCAAACTCCTTGACTCTCTCCTCCAACCCCTTCTGCTGAGTCTCTTATATCTTGTTACTCTGCCCCTCCAGCACTCCCATTGGTCTATGCAGATATCACATGAATATTAATGACCTGGGCGGACGCCACAGTCATCATCTTCAGGAGTGATTTAAAAAGGTAAATAAATAAACAAGTCCTCCTTCTTTCACACATCTCCCATGGCTATCATGTAATCCTTTTCATCAACCCTTTTCACTGTTTGGAAACCATGGGAGCTGCATGACAGAAGGAGGAAGCATTTATTTACCAAAGTTTGCTGCCAATGACATTACAGGCAGGGGGAGATTTTTGGTAATGAAAAACCTCCTCCCATTCTGTGGCTCCCAGAACCACCAAACAGTGAAAGGAATTACACAGGAGTCATGAAATAGGAAGTTTTTCTGGGGAAAAAAATGTTCCTTCTGATGAGAGCATCAGCCTTCTGCTGGTGTTATTGCACAAACACATTTTCAGCCAGCATGTGGCTACTCAGAAGTAAGCTCTACTGAGTTCAGTCTGACGCATTCCAGTGCTTGTGTGCATGAGAGGTAATGTGTGTAATGGTCAGAGTGCTGGCGTGGAATTTGAGAGAACCAGCTCCCAGCCCTAGTGAAGACCCTAACCCTAACCCTTTGCCTGCCCTACTTCACAGGGTTACTGTGAGGAGAAAGCAGGGAGACTCAGCCACGTACATGAAGTGGGGCTCATTAAAAGAAAGGTGAAGTGTGCAGGTATCTATAAAGCCACCTTGGATCCCGTCTGGGAACAAAGGAAGGGCAGATGAAGTAAGTGAGGAAATAAGTAAAGGTAACAAATAAATATTAAATAACCAATAAATTTAGTTTTTCAGCCTTCATGTGCATTCAACCCACAAATCAGACTGAGGGATGACCACTCCTTGTAGGCTGCTGTTGAGGAAATGCCCTGGGAGAAAGAAAGAAAAAAAGCCAACCCAACGAGCACCGGGTTGTCCCAGTGGTCCGTGTTTGGGGGGGGGGGAGGATCCTACCTCAAAGCAGCTGCTGGGAAGGCAGCCTATATTTTTTCCTTATACCCACATCTGTGGAGATGCTACCTCCATGGCTTTGCATGGCGGAGGAGCACGGGAGACAAGTAATACACCTGAGAGTGGTGTGTGTGTGTGTGTGTGTATAAAGAGTCTCACTCGAGGGACAGTCAAGCTCCCCTGCTGCCTGAGATGACAGCCTGCCCTGGAGTACGTGCACCGGCATGTACAGCCACATAAAGACCCCCTTCTTCCACGCCCCGGACAGTGAGGCATTCCACCACCCCACAGAATGAGGGAGCCGCTCTCCCATCCCAGGCAGGAGTGAGGAAGACATGACCTCTCAGCAAGGCCTTTGCTGCAGTCATCCTCCTTCTGCTCTCAGACAAAGACAGGAGGGAAGGAGGACAAGAGGAGCTGCCCAGCAACCCTTGGGTTGAGTCATAAGAACCACAGGAGGCAACAAGAATAGTACCCCGCCCCACCCGGCAGGAGGAAGAGGCGATAGGCACTATGGTCCACATCTCTTGCCACAGGCCAGCTATCTAAAGGCATATGGGGTGTAGCTGTGCCCTGCTCCTGCTCCTCCCCTCCCCGAGTGACTGATCACCCTCCTTCCCACTGGTGGTGGTGAGCTCCTCATGCCTTTCCCATCCCGTCTCGCCCCACATCTGCGTCACCGGGCGGAAGGTTGATGTTGTTGTTGCCTCTGGATTGCTGCACACAGCGGCCACTTTCTGGAACAGCAGCGCCCATCCTGGGGCAAGAAGATTAGCACATAGGGAAAGCATCAGATTTGGCACCCCCAGTGCTCCACTGCCTCAAGTGACCTCACCCTGGCAAATGGCAGGGCCCGCCCTGCTCACACACACCCTCCTCAGCAGAGACCATCTTGGCCCACTTAGCTACAGTGTCTCTTTCAGGGGCTGTTCCCAGGGCTGCGGACATTCCTGTCCTATAAAAGCCAATGGAGGCAGTGTCTTCATTGACTAGCCTTTGGAGAAATATAGTCTGCAATTCTGAAAATGGCTCTTGTGGGGAAGCCCCACCCTCTCCAGTAATCCGTGGGGCAACCAGGTCCCCTCTCTTAGGTCCTTTCCACCCATCAACTCCTCCTCCCCACCCCCACAGCACAGCTTCTCATAACTAAAACTGGAAAAGCAACTAAAATCCAAGTTAACAAAATATAGAGAAAAGTTTTCCAATAGAAATTATGAAAATAATTTTATGTAAAAAAAAAACCCCCAAAGAATATTTTAAAAAAACCAAACAAACCTTGAAGACTTCCCCAGTGCACATCCCTGGTGTATATATGATTAAATGCCAAGCTGATATCTGCACATTTCCAATGTGCTGTTCTTTCTCAGGGGAGATTTTTCAGCAAGCCAAGCCTGAAGAAAAGCAGTTGTTTTTTGTGAACTGTAAATCTGAGTACAGCATTGTTTTCATATAAAATGTTGGAGAACGTCCCCTAAAGAACCGTAATTCATAAATGTGTTGGATATCAGCTTGGCATGAAATCATGTTTGCACCCAAGGGGTTTTTCACTTCCATTTCTCTTCAGCCTTCCAGACACCCAGAGCCATGACATCGTAATCAGGAAACAGGGATCGTTCGACAAACCCAAGGACAGTCACTTCCAACCTTCAGATCAGCAAGTGCCTCTGTTAGGTCAGAGGTGGTCAAAAACTAGATCTGGATCGAATGATAGTTCTCTGGTATTTCGAAGCAGAACACTACAGTTTCTGACTTTCAACCGAGTTACAAAGTGCTGAAGAAAGGACTGCTCTCTAGACCACCAGTTGTGCTGCTAAAACGAATGAGGCCATTCCTACTGTTAGGTAAAGTGAGGCAGCAGCTTCATTCAGCAGAGAGTCCTGCAAGAGACTTGATGGCTTTTGTAATAGGGATGTAGTAGAGCCAGGGCTTGCAGGGTCAAAGCCCTGGGACTTGCTGATCATCTGGGGCCCTGATGTCATCCACCACCACCCTGGCTTCGCTGTTCCATCTGAGCTTAGTTGTAATCTTTGTAGTAGCTGGGAAAGAAATGGGTTGTCCCAGGAACAGCAAATTGTTGCACGCAATTGCCGTGATAACTCAAAAGTATGGTGGTTTGGTCTTGAATGGGCAATTAAGAGCCATTTACTTTACAACAGATCTGCTGCCCATTTGTCCATCTGGACCAATCTAGTGCCCTTCATTTTGGACTCTCCTTATGGGGTTTGGGATTAGCAGCCATGGGAACTGTCATGATGAGCATTCAAAAACTCATCACTAAACCATGACTGCTTCTTGCAGCTGTTCAGAGTTCCCGGCTGGCACACTTTGAGAGGTCTTCTGAGTTAGGCACAGTAGGGATGTTAACCTGCAAAGTCGCCTGATTTGTGGCACCCATGATTTGCTCAGTCACTGTTCCTATAGTGCCTGGCTGTGAAGATCTTCAGATCTAGGCATTTCTGATCTTTCTGGCTGCCCTTTGCTCAGGAACCCGACTGGCCCCTTGGCAGGGGCAGAGTGGAACCAACCAGAGCCTTCTCCTCTGCTGCCATGTCCAGGGCACCTCCTCTTCCTGCTGCTGTGAGATGTGATGTCGTGCGGCATGGTGGCATAAGGCCGCCTTAGGCCCAGCAGTTCCTTTGCTGAACAGCCAGAGGCATGTTATTGTGGTACTGCTTTGATTTCTGCCTCAAGCACCAAAAGAGCTCGGGACACTCTTAGCAATGCCCAGAACTCAGGGCTGGGTTTTTGTGTGGAAAGGCTATGACCTCCATTCACATCTGATACTCAGAACAGCTTCCCAACCTCAGGATTCTTTGATCTTATGTCCTTCACAGGTGGGTCTAGTTGGATGCTGGACCTCTGGTTTCCTGGACAAACACAGCAGACCACATGTGTGTCTGGGAGCAGCCTGCCTCCCTTGTATGAAATACTTTCACTTTCACTTCTATAACTTCAGCTACCTAGATGCACACTCCAAAGTTGTCTTTTAAATTCAAATTTCATAATTAGAATAAAGTTCCACTCATGCTAATACATTTTCAAAGTAGCAGTTGGCTACAAAGTATGGAACTCAGCACTTGTCATCTCAGATATTAAAGGAATGAATAGCGTAATTGACTGTAGAGACCTCCCGCATTTTCTGTGCCTGATGTTCCTTATCTCTCTTCCTTTGGTTTCTTCCTTGTTCCCTATTAAACATGGATGCTTAAAAATACGTATCTTATGATTAAGGCATGATAGGTAACTCACCTTGTGACATTTACTGGCCCCAGCTGAACCCACCACAGAAGCACTCCTGTTGGGAATCAGCCGAGAGGAGGATTCAGGATCCATTTAGTAAATGTCCCTGAATGTCCATTGGAAGCATAGCTCTGCCATCCTTTTTGTATAATTAAAATGGCGATTGGAATAACTGAAATGAATGGTGGAAGACGTTATCCTTCAGAAGCATAGCCAAAGCAAGGAGAATTCAAAGAAACCAACACAGGGTGCTCCCCTTAGTGTCTCTCCACCTCGTGCAAGGATGGGGGACATGTTATTTGGCTGCAATGCTCACCATCACTCACTCTTGTTTATGCTTGCAATGACTGCTGGGCATAACAGGCTAGGCTCCCTTTAACAGTAGCTCTGAAATGAAGGGTCACTGTATGCTATAAAGCCAGGAGGTTGAGGCTACACAAGGCTACTTTCATAGGAGTGACACCAGGCTCTCAGGGAGGGGGAAAGGAACAACAGTGGATGCATCTTCTTGGGGCTCAAGGAGAGGGGAGCTACAATCCACTATCCAAACCTGACGTTCTGCTTGCTTCCAGGAGAGATTGGGGACGTCTTGCTCAACTTGAAAGTACAAAGAGCCCCTTTATCTGGTTTAACCACATTTAGGGAAGTGGGAGGAAGTCAGAACTTGAAAATCTTCTTCTTTTGGACCATAACTTCCAGAATCCCCATCAATGGAGGAACATCTCCAATACAGCTAGAGGCCAAGAAGATGGACTTTCCAGTCATCTTTTTTTCTTAAAAAAAGAAAAGCAAGTCAGCCAAAACAGAATTATGTCTCTATACATCTGTTGATATCGTCACCATCATCGCCATTGTTTGTTGTGTTCATAATTTGCTATCATGGACAAGGCAGCATATATAGGGTTCTTGAAAGGTGCTGTATCCGGAAACTGAACACAATGAGGGCCAAAGTAGATCAGTGGTTCCTCACCTTGAGTAATCCAGGTGTTCTTGGACTGCAACTCCCAGAAACCTCTATCAGCACAGCTAGCAGTGAAGGCTCTTGGGTGTTGCAGTCCAAGAACACCTAGGTTACCCAAAGTTTACCCAAAGTTTGGAACCACTGCACTAGATGAAACACCAACTTCACATCTGGAAGGGGATAAAACATTTTGCTGCTACAGGCAAAATTGTTCAATACTCCCATGGTTGCACTATCAGCAAGCGAACTAGCTATCTATTGATGACCAATCACCAAATAAAAGCAAGATAATCTGAAACTCCTGGATATAAGAATCCTTACACTAGGCTAACTCAGTGAATTGAACCTCTTAAAAGAGCTCTACTTCTAATGACGGTCTCACTGTAATTTCTATTTTGACCGTAGGATTCTAGTTTCTAGCTAGCCTGTTGGAGCTTAAGCCTTTGGAATCTAAAACAAGGCACAACAGCCCCCCTTCCTTAAAAGACTTGTGGGCTGCATGCAAATCATCAGCCACACTCGGTCCACTTCCCGTGGTGCAGTGATAAATTTGGAAGCAGAGGTGGCCACCATGGCCACCCCCTCTCCCCATTAAGAAGAGTCCAAAATGAAGGAACTGAATTGGTCCATACCAAGAAATGAAAAGCTGATCTATTGGAAAATGAATGGATTTTAATTGCCCATCCATGATCAAACACAATGAGACTGTGTTACAACGGTAGATTGATAACTTGCAACAATATACCATTCCTTAGAAAATCCATTTTTCTTCTTCTAGCTGCTGACAGGACTGGGGGAGAAAAAAAAACACTCACAGGGAACACAGGAGCGGGAATGGTCATAGTTGCTTTTCATCCAAAATTCCCAGGGCTTCAAGAGTGTAAGCCTTTACTCTACCACACAGCTGCCTATCCCTAGCCCAGATTCTTCAAAGTGGGTGGTCCCTACTTCCCCCATTTATTCTGCCACCACAAAACCCAAAGAGTTCTCTACATCATCAACTAGGGGAAACCTACAAAGAGCCCAGGGGCAGCCGTTAAGGCATTTAAGCAGAAATACAGCTGTTTCAGAGATCTGCTGGAAGTTCCAGGCACAGCACCTCTTTCTTGCTATAATATTCCACATTTCCCCCAATCCTATTTCACTTTTAACCAGGTGGGCTGTTTTTAACATAGAAACTTTAAGACAAGCGAATGGTGTCTTTAATCATGAAAGCATCACTTCCACTAATTTATGACACTTACCATCCAAGCACTATCATGAAATGGCTGGTGTTTAGGGAGCAATCATTCCAGGTGGAGAAAGTGATCCGTCAGGAAGCCCATTTACATTAACAAAATTTTGACAGCTGCTGTAATTAAATCCTTTCACAGATGCAAGGAAGAGTCTTAAATGCCCCCTCCAGCTACAGGTTGGTTTGTTTTTCTTCAAAACTCCTGTGAAAACAAGATAATGAAAAGACACACAGAGAGTTTTGTAATCTGTAACAGCAAACTGTACCAAAATTTTCCACCTGATGACAGTGAAAAAATAGTTTGAAACCAAGGAGCATCAAAATGTGGCAGCATTTTAAAGTATTCCTATTATACTGGATGAATCCGGGATTACCATGAGTGGTTTTGGGTGGTCCTGTTGGGGCAGGAATTCTACAAATCTTTATTAAATAATAAATAAATTATAGCCTTGGATGCCTGCCAAGAGCTTGAAAATAGCATACTGTAAAAAATGAAGCATGGAGAACAATAATACGATTGCTACTAATATCTTTATAGCCTTTCCTTAGTGAACATATATTATCTCTGTCAGCATTCCAAGAACCCTTTGTGAAGTATAAAGGGTTGTATTATTTCCTTCCATAGTCAAGTTTTGGAAGCACGGATGGTGGCTGCTTGGCTTGACATCTTTACCTGGGAGTAAATCCCACTGAACCCAACAGGAGTTACTCCCGAGGAGGCATGTCTAGGATTATTTACTGATCTAAAAATATTTTTATACCTCCTTTCAAACTAAAGCTTCCACAAGGTGGTTTACAAGGCAGAACTTGAGAACAATAAAATGTAAAACAGCAGCATAAAACAGTTGAATAATAGCAGTAGTAAAGGCTTCTAAAGTAGAAATTTGCATCCATTTGTTTAAAAGCAGGTGAGAATATCCAGGTTCTAAAGCACTTTAAAAAAAAGGGATGGGAGCTGTCTCTTAGGGTTCTGTGTCTCAGGGCCTCAGTTGATGCCTCAGAGAACTGAGATGTGTCTGAAGGTCACCCAGTTAGAAAGACAAAGCTCAGGATGAGCAGACTGGGGATGGATAAAGTTTGATTCATGTGTGTGAGGTGTCTTTTTAAATCCCGGGTATCTTGTCCAACCACTCCCAGCTAGTGCCAGAACATTAACCCAGCACAAAGGTGTTTCTATGCATGTTGTGCTTGGTGCTCTTTCAACCATGGCCTGCCCCATCATCATAAGGTCACAAGGACCATATTATGTGACATCACAAGAATGCCTCCTTGTGTCAAGTTTTGGCTCTGAAATCTGAAGGAATGGGATGGTGGTTAACACCTGGCAACCTTAATTCCTTAGCAAAGTAGTTTCATATAAATATGGAGCGACCAAAGAAATACACCTGGCAATCTAATAGATCTTATCCAAGGGCATGTGAGCAGGGCTGTGGTTAATGTTAAAACCCAAAGGGGTTCATATACTGTAGGTGTATGAAATCCTCCAGATAACCTTCTCCCCAGCTGCATACCCATTTAATGTGTTAATAGTGATTTCCCAGTGTTATCAAAAATGTTACTGGAAGGATGTCAGGAAACTGGAGCATATCCAGAGGAGGTGACCAGGATGATAAAGAGTTGGAAACCAAGCAATTGAGGAAGCTGGACATATTTAATCTTGAAAAGAGAAGACTGAGGAGCTGTTATGTGGCAAATGGAGCGAACTTGTTTTCTGCCATTCCAGGGGGTAGGACCTGAAGTAATGAGTTTAAATTACAAGAAAGGAGATTTTGATTCACGGCGAGGCAGGACTTCCTAAGAGTTTGTCATGTCAGTGGAATGAACTGCTTCATGAGGTGGTGGATTCTCCAGCATTGGCTATGTTTAAACGGTGGTCGGATAACCACTTGTCAGGGATGATTTAGGTAAGGATTTCCTGCTTTGGCTAGGTACGGAACTGGGCCACCCCTGTAGTCCCTTCCAGCCCTTGTCTCTCATTATTCTGTGAGTTTAGGACTGAGCTAAAGTATGAATCAGAATCTGGATCCCTGAAGTTGTAAGAACCTATTGATTTCTCCATCCCCCTCAAGTCAGTGCTGCTCTGCACCCTCTCTACATGGCAGTAGTATCTATTTCGTTTTATACTGTGTATTTGCTCTTTAGTAATTTATGTTTGATAACAACCAGAGAAGGAGAGCTGCACAACAATGGCTGAAGTCCAGCACTCAGTTGCAACTAGAGTAGGCCCAAATCCCCACTGACTCAATGGGCCAACTCCTAGCACTGGATTTTCGCCAACATAAGCAAGCACCACCTGTTTCCTTCTGAACTTTCTTTTGATTTATTGAAAACAAGTTGTGCCAACTCAAAGATAATGCTTGATGAGCAAATAACAGAACCATTTTGACAAGTATGTACTCGTGCCTCAATGGACTTATTTTGGGGAAATAAGCTGAGGTGGGCCTATCTCTTGTCTTTAAAGAGTTGGAACTGTTTAAAGCCTACAAGTTCGTTCTGCTTTGTTTTCCCACTTGAGAAACAGGAACTTGATTGATGCAGACAGAATAACCGTGTCAACGACTGGCAACCAGGTCTTCTGAAAGCAAAGTTGACTTCTACCCTCTGACAGAGTGAAGCTGCCACATTAGGCAGCAGCTTCTGGAATGTAATGGAAGGACAGCAAATGGACTATTTCATTTGTTATTATATTTTTACTGCCAGGGAAGGGGGGGAGGGGTATTTGCATTCTTCTGTGTCTGGCAGCAAAATGTCTCCCATTCCTAAGCCAGGACACTCCAGTCCATCTGAAAAGCGTTGCTGGAACACCAGCAGGGCTTTTCATTTTATAGAGCAGGATTGGGACTTCAGGTCTTGACCTGGCCTCCTTGACTCACTGTGACATTAGTTCTTCCAGAAATCTAATTGCTGCCTGAGATCGAAGGCAACTGTGGTGTCCGCCCATGTCATGAATATTCATGTGATATCTGCATAGACCAATGGGAGTGCTGGAGGGGCGGAGTCACGAGATATAAGAGACTCAGCAGCAGCAGGAGGAGTTACATAGGGAGTTGAAGAGATTGAGAGAGAGTTTTGGAGTTCCGGCAGGGGAGTGGTGGTTGAGAGTGGATAAAGGAGAATGTTTGTTTAAGAATTAACAACATTGCTTGTTCTGTCAACACCTGTAACAATAAACAATTTCTATTTGGTTCTTTTAAAATGACATATGGCCTGGACCTTGATTATTAATAATAGGTAATGTTGATGTAATCAACTGGTGGCAGCTGAAAGACATGTAGCATGAGCTCTTAGTTTGGTGAAACTATCAGGGGCCATGTGGGAATCGTGACAGCAACTCTAGGAAGCTGTATACTCATAAGCCTCAAAGACATTTTAGGTCTGGCCATCATGCACAGGTACTAAAATCTTATGGATAGACTCCCTTATTCAGTAAGGGAGAGCTATGTATTGATGACCAGTATGGTGGGTACTATGGATACAGTGATGGACTGGGACTCAGGAGACCTGAGTTTGAATCCCTACTTGCTCAAGGGGTGGGGGTGGAACAGGTAAAACTACTCCTTAACTATCTCACGCACCTTGAAAGCCCCATGAGGGTCACTATAAGCTGGTTCCAACTTGATGGCACATCACTTTTTCTCTCTCTTTCTGTGTGTGTGTGTCTGTGTGTGTGTGTGTGTGTGTGTGAGAGAGAGAGAGAGAGAGAAGCAGTCTTTTCACACACAGGTAACAAGCATGCTTGCTCAGTTCAGAAAAAGGGACTTTTGGTGGGATTCTGGGAGTCATCTTATGAAAAAGTCACTTTTCCAGGCTGAATGTGCATTCACACTGCCGTACTTATCCAGACCCCCTGCACAGCTTCTAGAAGTCTCTTCTAGCAAATGGACTTTTGTCCTAATAGTCCAAGGCTACAAGTTGTTCCCTGTGAACAGAGGTAGCTCAGGGTCTGAGAACTTGATTTTTAGATTTAGAAATCATATTTGCTTCATTCAGGAGAGGCCTGTCAGATTCTCTCCAAAGATGTTTAGTGAGAAAAACTTGTGTCCCAGTGGGAATTTCCTACATGACTTGCATGGGAAACCTATGTCTTTTGGCTTTTATTCTGCATTGTTTTAATGGGAGAAAAAGGAAAAGAAAATCAAATGAATAGATGGATAAATATATAAAAGGCAATTTCCAGCTCATCAGCATACCAGCGCGATACAGTCATGCTGGATCTGATAGAACTCAAATGCTACAATGCTGGACCAAAAAGCCATGTGTCCGTTCCCCTGAGACACTCTTAACATCTGGTCTATTAAATTGATATAACGGGGTACCACAAGCAAAAGAAAGCACGCTATAGAACGAAAAGTGATTACAGCTGCAGTCCTAGGCAGTGGCCAATGTGACTGTGGAGATGCTTTGCACACAGAAGGACCGGAGGACCATGCCTTTCAGCAGATCTGACTATTGTCTCATCTGGCTCACTATTGTTTACACCAGTGGTTCTCAACTTCGGGTAGCCCGGATGTTATTGGACTAAACCTCCCATAAGCCTTCACTGTTAGCTGTGCTGACCAAGATTTCTGGGAGTTGTAGTCCAAGAATATCTGGGGACTTAAGATTGGGAACTGCTGGTTTACACTACGTAGTAGTGACTCTCCAGGACACTGGTTCCCAAATTTGAGCCCCTCAGTGTTCCTGGACTACAACTCCCAGAAGGCTTAAGCCAATACAGACAATTGTCAGATTTTCTGGAAGCCATAGTTAAGGAACTTCTGAGGTCCTACGTTTGGAAACCACGGCTCCAAGGTTTCATGCAGGAATCTTCCCCAGTCCTGCCTGGGAGATATTTGGGACTGGACTGTTGCTTTCAACATGACATCAATGACCAATATGAGTTACTTCCCTCTGCCTGAAATTTAGGAATGTAAAAGAAATGAATTAGACTTGTACTCCCTTTTGACACTACTAGAAACTGGCAACAGGACTAGCCATACCTTGCCTTGGAGAGACATACACTTCCAAGGTTTGCTGTGAATCATGTAGAAGAAGAGATGCACCTAAATTTGTCTGTAAATTTGAAAAACACACATAACCAAAATACATTTATTTGAAAAATACTCACAAACGCACTTTACTTAACATGAAGAATACATTAAAATGCGTGCATTAGGGAACTTGCATACAAAAGTGCATATTTTTAGAAAATATGTACCAAAATACACATTAATTTTCATGCAGGAAGGAAATATATACATATATCCTGCAACCCACAATGGAACTGAGACAGAACAAGAATGCCAGTGGGATTCTGAGAAATGTAGTGAAAATGAAGCTGCCAGGTTTTCATATTGCTGCTCAAAATGCTTTAACAAATTCAGGTGAGCTGAGATGGGATCAGGCCTGGATTTAGGAGGAAACAACTTTGAGTGCTAGACTCAGTGGGTGCATCTGCTCAGCTTGTGGAGGGGTACCTGTGGTGGGCCGTCTACCCAACTATTCATCAGAGCTTGGAATGTTAGGTTCAAAACCTAATTAGCTAAAAATTAGATATGGGGGGTGGACCTCAATACAATTGACCCTAACATTTTAAAAAGAGAGGTTACTTACCTGTAACCATGGTTCTTCTAGTGGTCCTCTGTGAATTCACAAAATTGGGTTGTTCTGCACCTGCGCAGGATCTCTCAGAAGTTTCTAGAGCTTAAAGACATGTGATTAGTGGGACGTTCCCCCGTGGAGCGCACGCTCTGCCCGCCAGAAGTCCCCTCAGTTCCCAAAAGAGTCCGCCACTGTCAAAGAGCTATATAAGAGGACAACATGACGGACAGAGGGGAGGCAGGGCGGGATGTGTGGATTCACAGAGGACCACTAGAAGAACCATGGTTACAGGTAAGTAACCTCTCTTTCTTCTTCGTGGCCTCTGTGAATGCACACAATTGGGTGACTGGCAAGCTCACTTACCGGATGGTGGGACGTCACAGTAGAAAGGAAGTCAATACAGCTCTGCCGAAAGCAGCATCTTTCTTTGCCTGGACATCCAAACGGTAATGTGTGACAAACATTGATGGATTGGACCATGTAGCTGCACGGCAGATGTGAGGGATTTCTATTCCTTGTTGGAAGGCAGTGGAGGTAGACAGTGCTCTAGTCAAGTGAGCCTTCAAGGGTTCAGGTGGTGTTTTGCCTGCCAGTTCATATGCCAGTGAAATTGTTTGAACAATCCACCTAGCCAACATTTGAGGCGAAGCTGGTGAACCTTTATTAGGGCCATGAAAACATAGGAAGAGCCTTGATGTCTTCTTAAACAATTTGGTTCTGTCAATGTAAAAGGCCAAGGAACGTCAAACATCAAGCATGCGGAGCATGCGCTCGAGAGGTGTAGAGGGAGATGAAAATAGGGTAGGCAGTATTATAGGTTGATTAAGATGAAAATCAGATACGACCTTAGGTAAGAATGAAACATCTGGGTATAGAGTGACCTTGTCCGGATGGAACTGCAGAAAACGTGGATCTGATCTAAGAGCTGCCAGTTCGCTAGCACGTTTAGCCGACGTTATGGCTACTAAGAATGATGTTTTCAAGGATAGTAGTTTGAGGTTAGTAGTAGCCATCGGTTCAAAGGGAGGTTGGGTTAATGCGTTAAGGACAAGCTGTAATGAGAGGCGGGGCTTCGTCGTGGTGCAGCCAGCAGCTCCGGGGAATAGCTCCCTGGAAAAGCTGGAACCTCCCGGTCTGGGGTCCCTCTAGAAATGGGGGATCGAAGGGGAGACCAGGAGAGGTCTCTCTGAAGCAGTTGGTGAGCAGCAGAAGGAGGGAGATTGGGCAGCAACCCGGTATTTCTTCCCTCTGAAAATTCACCTGAGCACAGATCGGATGTGGGAGCCATCTTGGCAGAGAGCTGTGAGCAAGCCACCCACCCCCCGGAGGAGGGAGAACAAGCAATGCGGCGTTGAAAATATATAATAACAAAGTAAGTTGAAGCTTTAGATTTATGAACAACCCCATTAAGCTGAAAAAGAAATCAGAGTGAAAATATTTGGCCGAAAGAAGATAACGAGCGGCGAGTTTTGCTTACCAGCCTGCTTCTTCAAAAACGAAACTGACTCTTAAACAGCAGGCTGGTTCAAGGCCGAAAGAGAGACAGTGAGACGGAAAAAATTTTTGTTTCTGGAAAAAATCCCAGAGTGAAATGCCACTGGACAGGATCTAAGAGACTGAAATTTTGTGAATGCTGTTTAGCCTGGACCTTTTTCCCTAGACTGTGTGGGACTCTGATAATAGAATCTTGTTAGGTTTTTGGGAGAAGAAGGAATAAGCTTTTAGAAGCAAGAAAACAGACGGAGAATCATCATCGAGACGACGTGGGGACTGGACTGAGCAGCTAGGAAAACCAGGACTGGAGTTTTTTTCTTAATTGAATCTCTGGATTAATGGAAAGAACACTAGACGGACTGATATCTATTGGAGAGACTGACTCCCTGTGACTGCTGTCTAGTCTGGATTTTCTTTGGCTGGACTGTGTGGGACTCTGATAATAGAAATTTGTTAGGTTTCTGGAGAAAAGGGGATATTTTTGTCACGGTTATATTTTAAATTGTTGGGCTAAAAGTTGTTTTATATATTATAATATCTGTGTAAGGATGGGAGGAAGAACCTAGGGGAGGTTTATGATTTTTGGTGAAGGAGATAGTATTATTTATACAGACCCTACTCATTGGAAAGATTGAAATGGCCTCAGAAAAATTAAAATATCAAATGTTGGAGACTTTGTCTGCCCAATCTCAAAATTTGGGAATAGTGGCACAAAAATCAGACAAAGAATGGCAGACTACCATGCAAAAGATAATAACAGCAGGATTTCAGCAAGTAAATGAACGTCTTAGCCAGATAGAAGATCTGATAAAAGAAAAGTTATCAGATGTTAAACAACAGTTAAATGAAGCTGTACTAACTCCAGAACTGCCTTAATAAATAAACCAGGTAACATAGATGGGATAAAGAGTTACCCAGTGAGCTATCTAGCTACTACAGTCAGAAAATGTTATATTAAAAATTGGACTGCTGTCCTGGATTTATCCTTCCCTTCCAAAAATTGGAAGAAAGCAGAGTTACAGAAACAAGAGGAGCTTACTGGGAAAATATGGGAAGCGTTAGAAATGGATACTCCTTCAGACGTGCTGAATGACTGTCCAAATCAAAAGGAAATTGAACGATGGGATTTATTTTACAAATGGCTTCGGTTCCCTGATAGTGTTGGAGTAACTTAGACTTAAACTAAAACATAACTGTAAGTTGATAGCTGGAGGGTAATCAAATAGTAAAAAAAAAAAAGCAGAAAGTTGATTTGTTATTGAAACATGAATAGATTGGATGATTGCATATTTTGTGTTCTCCTATCCCCCTAACCCTTTCCCTTTCCCCCCACTTCCTTTTACCTTTTGTATTCCCTACCCTATTCTTAGTTGTTAAAAAATAAATATATATGAAAAAAGGACAAGCTGTAACGACCATTGGGGAAGAGAAGGTTGACATGGAGGACAGATATTGCGAAGTCCCTTAAGGAATTTTTTCGAAGTCGGATGGGAGAAAAGTTTAGCTGCTTCTGAATGAGATGGTTGGTGCGCGACCACTGCAGCAATATAAACTTTCAAAGAAGAATGGGCCAATCCAAGATGAAAAAGATGGAGTATAAAGGTAAGTAGAGTCTTCAGTGAAACTGGTACCGCAGGTAAGTTTTTAGAATTGACAAAGGAGAGGAATGCTCTCCATTTATGTTGGTAAAGGATCTTTGTTGATAGTTTTCGAGCCCTGTCAAGTATATCCCTTATTGCGGGAGAATCCTCCATGCTGTCAGTTTCAGAGATTCGAGATCGGGATGGTAAACGAGTTCGTTGTCCCGCGTGAGGAGGTTGGGGATGGACGGAAGATGGAGGAGGTCGCTCAACATCGACCTCAAGTGGGTGAACCACGGTTGTCGTGGCCACCATGGGGTGAGAAGGATCGCATCCGATTGAAACTGTCGCAGCCGAATGATGGTGCATTGTATCAGTGGGATTGGCAGGAATAGGTAGAGGATTTTGCTGTCCCATATTATCATGAAGGTGTCTCCGAGAGAGCCTCTGCCGATACCGGCGTGGGAACAATATAGTTGGCACTTGGTATTGTTCTTGGTAGCAAAAACATCGATGGAAGGAGTCCCCCATCGATGGCAAAGAAGGGTGAAGACTTCATTGTCTAGAGACAACTCGTGCATCCTTGTGGTAAGGTGACTGAGATGGTCTGCAAGCAGATTGTCGTCTGTAGCAATATGAACTGCTACTGGGAAGATGTGGTGAAGGTAGCACCATTCCCAGAGCTCAACAGCTAGGTACAGTAAGGAAAGGGAATGTGTACCGCCCTGCTTGTTGACATAATAAAGAGCTGTCGTATTGTCCGTAGCAAGTTGGACCGCGCATCCTGCAATGATGGGTAGGAAGGCGTGGAAAGCTTTGATAATAGCTAAGAGCTCTAGGTGGTTGATGTGTAATGACTGCTCTTGTTTTGTCCAGAGTCCATGGATTCTGTGATGCTGACAGTGGGTGCCCCATCCCAACGGGCTGGCATCCGTGGTAACCTGTATCGTGAGCTGGAGAGGGGAGAAGGGTCTTCCGACAAGAAGATGTAGGAGAAATGTCCACCATGTAAGTCGTTGGGCTAGTTTGCTTGTGACCCTGAGGCATCTGGATGGGTGATGTGTCATGGGGTCGAATAGGGAGAGGTACCATGACTGAAGAGACCTCATCTTTAACCTGGCATGCTGGATAACGGCGGTAGTGGAAGCCATGAGCCCAAGAAGGTGTTGGGCTTGATGAGCTGATACTGAAGCATGAGGTTGGAATGGTTGTATAGCCCGTTTGAGTTTGATTATTCTCTCATAAGGGAGAAAGGTACTGGTTGTAGGGAATCTAAGTATGCCCCTATATAGGTGGCTGTCTGTAATGGTTTGAGATGGGATTTGGCATGGTTCACCTTGAAGAGTGTCGAGAGTAATTTGGGTAGCTCTGACGGCATCGTGGTAGGAAGCAGAGACTATCAGCCAGTCGTCTATATAAGGGAATATAGTGATTCCCTGAAGGCAGAGGTAGGCAGCAACTGGTGCCATACACTTAGTGAAGGTCCTCGGTGCCATGGAGAGTCTGAACGGAAGAGAACAGAACTGGTACGAGATGCCGTCGAATCGGAATCGAAGAAATTTGTGGTGGCTCGCCCTGATGACGCAGGGCTCGAATGGGCCGAGGCCTGGCTGGAGTGAACGTCAGCCGGAGAGAGGCCAATACTTGGCGACAAGCTACCAGTGGAAGCTGGAGCCTGGGCCGGAGGCAGAGGTGGTTCATCTCTGTCTGACATCGATCCCGAGGCATCTCTAGACCTTTCCTCCAAAATTGGGGATGGAAGTGTCAATCGGGTGGTTGAATCTGAGTAGATTTTGACGATTTCTTAGGCTTTTTTGAAGTAATCTTATCTTTTTTTCTTTTTAGATGATTCAGTTGATGGAGCTGAGGTCCTCGATGTCGATGCTGACTTCGGTCTTGAGGTAGACTTTGACTTCTCTGCTTGGTGAGGAGAAGGAGTCATTGGACTAGAGACCGGTCTAGGAGGCTCTTGGTGATCAGGTCGACGATCTGGGGACAGTGCAGAGTCCCTGGCAATCAAAGGTGGATTGAGGGATTTATCCCAAAGGTAAGATCGCAGCCTCTGAAGTTGCAGCTTAAGTGCAGGCTTCGTGAGCCTTTTACACTTGGGACAAGAGTGTGTTTGGTGCTGTTCCCCGAGACAGAAAAGGCAACGGTTGTGGCTGTCAGTGAGCGGGATCTTGTTATTACAAAGTATGCACTGCTTGAAAGGCCCGGGGGGGGGGGGCATAAAAGACAAGGGAAAATTGGGGGGAAGATGGGGGGGAAGGGGGTAATCGGCAAAAGCGAGGGAAAGAGAAAAAACTGAATCGAATCGAAGGTAGAACAAATCAATTTAGAGGGGAAACATCCAACAAAAAAGTGATTGAAATAACAGAAGAAGCAACTACCAATCGCAATAAACGCTCAATCACTCTAGCTCTCTCCGAAATAGGTCTAACCTAAGCGGTGGCTAAAAGGAACTGAGGGGACTTCTGGCAGGTGGAGCATGCGTTCCACGGGGGAATGTCCCACTAATCACATGTCTTTAAGCTCTAGAAACTTCCAAGAGGTCCTGTGCAGGCACAGAACGACCCAATTGTGTGCATTCACAGAGGCCACAAAGAAGAACATTAAACTTGATAATTGGATGCAGTGAGGGAGATACTCCTGCCATCCTTGGCAGGCCCTCCACCCTATTTTCCTGTCCTCGGGAGGAGTGTGTGCTGGCCATAGGAGGATACAATCAGCAAGAAAAACCTATGGGCGGGGGGATAGGGAAAGGCCATGCAATACAGAATTACACAAATGCAAGAGTAAGGTGAAGCCTTTCTTGAACCACTAAAAAAATCATACAAGTTGTAAGCTTTTGTGGGTAAAATCCCACTTCCTCAGGCTGTGCACCACCCCTTCATGGATAGTGCAGAAAAAAACTGTAGGCCAGAGTCCCTAAAATTCATGGCAGATGTCCGTGCTGAGTCTGCTCGTTTGAGGGGAATTCAGACTTAGGTTGTAAAGTCAGCTGGGAGGTGTGGCTTCAAGCATCCCTTGTAGCATGGTTCAATAAAGGTATCACCTGACTCTTGCATATGGGGGAAAGGAGCACCTGGACAGGAGCTGGGGCCAGGAACACCTGGAGCAAGAGGAATGCACAGCTGGGGTAAAAGGAGTGGAGCCAGAAGTAAGAAGAGAGCAGGAGGATGAGAATGACGACATTGAAGACAAAGGGGTATCATGGGCAGAAGTGTAGGAATAGCTGTCCTGGTGTACTGCGCCTTGCAGCCAGATGTCTTAAGGGACACGCAGAGAGGCAGATGGGTGAGTCTGGCTTGGGAACACCAAAGCAGGGATGGCACACCCATCTTTTGCTTCCATAGACCCTCTGGACCACCAGCCACGACTGCCCAAGACGATTCACCCCCCCGGACCCAGGTGCATCCAGCGGAGGTGCTGGTGACACCACTGGCCACGACGGTGCTTCCCACCGCTCTCTCAGGCCACCCTCTGTGGAAATAGTCCTGGGTCAGGCACTGCCAGCTCTCCTTGTAGGGGTGCTGTGGAGCTGGGGGCTAGTGAGTGGAACTCAGTCCCCACAAAGAGGGATGGATAGACTGGGGCTAGCGGAAGGAGCTGAGTCCCAGGAAAGGGGGATGGCTGGACTGGGGATGGGGAGTGACACTTGGCCCAGGACAACTCTTGGCCCTTGGTCTACTGATTCTGGACAATTGACTGAACCAATAAAAAACGGTTCCAAGACCCTCCTTTCTCTGGTGTGTCTGTGGGCCTGAGGCTAGAGGAGGCTGTCAGTGGGGGCAGGGCACATGAAAGCATGAATTAAAACACATGTGGGTATGCCTTCCACAGAGGGGCTTATGTCAGTCCCTGTTTCCCCTCTCCAGAAGGAAGGAGGGCTATCTCTCCCTTTGAAGGCTGAATTTCTGTTGGCTAGCTACAAGTACATCTGGCTCTTTAGGAATCAAAAAGTTTCTTTTTGTATTGCTTCCTGTGTCTATAGATAAATAAAAGCATGGGTCGTGTGTGTGTCACATGCTAAATAATAATCATGTGCCGTCAATTCTGAATTATGGCAGCCCTTTCCTGGGTTTTCAAGGCATAGAATATGTGTGTGTTAATGTGTTGTTTTCAGTGTGTTATTTCCAAGCGCTGCTATTAACTCAACAACTGAAACAAACAGAACAAAACTGTACCTCTCTTTCAGTACTCACAGCACCAACCTCCATGGCCTTAATACTGGTTACTTGAATAGCCGCCCAGAGTAGACTTTGGTCTAGATGGGCAGGATATAAATTATATAAATCAATCAATATTTGTTTCATGATAGAGGGAAAGACCTATACCAGGGATAAGGCAGATACACACATAGTGCACCCAAGCAATGAAATGGTTATGAAAGCCATAAAAATGTGAGGCATTGTGAGCCCCACTGGCTCTCCCCAGATCAGTGGGTGGCTCTTCCTCCACTGAATTTAGCAATCGTCTCCATTGATACGTAGAATTGACACCAGCTTTGGCAAACAACAGCAACAAGAAAAGGATTTATTAAAACCGGGGATGGGGGAACCAACAACTGACAAACTAGACAACAGTCCACCTTTGGGGCTTGTTGACTTCACTAGCCCTGATTCAGTCCCGTTCCTTTTGATCCCCCCCCCCCCAAGTTAACTGCACTGGGGGGATCTGAGTCTAAAATCCACCTTGGCAGAGGGCATTGTGTTCCTCTGAAAACTGAGCCCCGCAAAAGGAAGGGCCTAAGGGCCACCATGGCATATCTGCAGCCCTGCTTTCTGGTGAGTAGCACCCTCCAGCTGTCACTGTGCGTTGCAGAGACAATGTAGACACACTTTCTGGTGCTGGTGCTTTCACTGACCCAGTTGGGTTGGGGACAGCTCTAGAGATGGGCATGAACCACCAGTTCTGGGGTTCAGCCCAGTTCATTTACCGGCCCCACAGCTGTTCTGCTGTTCAGTCCCCACACCCACTCGGAGGCAGAACTCTGGCTTCCCTGTCCCACCTCCTCCAGGTGCTTTCTCTGAGTGCGTGACTGTGTGACGGGGCAGGGTGCCAAACCACAGAACAGCTTGGGGGCTGGAAAACAAACCAGGATGAACCACCACCACAAGAGCCTCGTGGCGCAGTGGTTAAACTGCTGTACTGCAGCCAAAACTGTGCTCACGACCCGGGGTTCAATCCCAGGTAGCCGGCTCAAGGTTGACTCAGCCTTCTATCCTTCCGAGGTTGATGAAATGAGTACCCAGCTCGCGGGGGGGGGGGGGGGATGTGTAGCCTGCATAATTAACTTGTAAACCGCCCAGAGAGTGCTTGAAGCACTATGGGGCGGTATATAAGCAGCACGCTTTGCTTTGCTTTTTTGCACCACCAAACTGGCAGATCATGCCCATCTGTAGTCATCTCTAGTTTGGCCCGTCACCTTTGAGGACTCTCCGTCCGACCTGTTCCCTATTCTTCTTTCATCACATAATCCCACTCACTGGGGGGGGGGGGGGCGGTTCTGGCTGCTCTTCATTCCCCTCCTCCACCTGGAAAGCCTCCCCTAACTCCTCCGGGGGGGGGGGAGTCTCCCCCAGGTGCCTTCTTCCTCCTCCAACCCAGGCCTCCTGCCTCTTCTCTGCCCCGTCTGCCCCTCCACCCCTTCCGATGCCTCTTTCATAGCGGCTAGCCCCCAACCTCCCTCTCCCACCTTCTCCTCCTCCAGAGGGTGCTCTGCTGGGTGAGGGCCAAGTGCCATTCCCTGGGGGCTCCTCCGTTGGCTCTGTAGGCCATGCCTCAGGTTGCACTGCAGGGCACTTTGCTCTGGGCTTGCTCGGCAGGCAGGCTACGCTCCTGGGGCCCTGAGCTGGGGCTTCACAGCTTGCCGGAATTGTCTCCACCGACATTTCCCCCGCAAGTATGCAAAAGCAGAACACACTGAGGGAATGCAAAGAATGATCTTCATTGGGTCTTGGATGTGCTCCGGCTAGAAATCTATCTCTTATCATTATCCTGCATAACTTTTTGGAAGCTTGAAATCCCACTCACAAGTCTTAACGGGCCTTGTACCGTATTGCACACCCGAAGAAGCATTCTCCCCGTGGGTCCTGGTTTATGTCAGAAGAGTACAGGTGATTCATCAGGTGCAGTCATGGCTGTTCCCAGCCTCTCGTTGTTTACAACAAACCCAGCAACCTCACAGCCTCAGGTAGGAAACACATTCTTTTTTTTCTAGGTCTCTCCTTGAAAAATCTCTGGTGTGTTTCCAGTGATATCGGTGTCTCCAGAAGGGTGGGGCAAAGCAAAAAAGCAATTTTTCCAAAGTCCAGTACAATGGAAAACAAAAATAAACCATGAAATATTGTGGCACCTTTCATTTCAATTTCAGTATTTATACCCCACTTTTCTTCCAAAGAAGCTCCAAAGTGGTTTACGATGTTAAAAGAGGCAAAATAATAATAATAATCTAAAAATACAATAAATTTATGACAATATTAAAAAGCAATGAAACCAATATCATGTTAAAAGAAGTTTAGACAATTGTAAAAACATATTTAAAAGATTAAAAGGTGTACCACCAATTGTAAGGATGCCCCTCATAGGCAGCCACTTACTGGAGAAAGGCCTGCCTGAAGAGAAAGGTCTTTGTCTGCTGGTGGAAGGACAGCAATGATGGGGCCAGCCTGGCCTCCTGTGGCAAGGAGTTCCACAGCTTTGGAGAAGGGACAGAGAAAGCCTCTGCCATGGAAATGACCTTGGGCTTCCAAATAGCTCTTTCAAATAGATTGAGCCCAAGTCATTTAGAGCTTCATAGGTCAAAATTAGCACTTTGGATTGACCTGGAAATGGTCCAAAAAGTTGATCTATTGTAATAGGCATATTAGGTGCTCCCTGTAACGAATCCTGGTTAACAATCTGGCTGCAGCATTTTGGACCCACTGAAGGTTTTGAACACTTTCCAAAGGCGTAGAGCAGGGGTCTCAAACTCAATTTACCTGGGGGCCGCTGGAGGCAGAGTCTGGGTGAGGCTGGGCCGCATCAGATTTTCCACAAGAAAAGCTTTGTTAAAAAAATTCCAATCTTCTCAAATCTCTTTATTTTTTAACACAAAATAAGATGAAAAAATAAATAAACAAATTAAGAATTAATAAGAAAATAAATCAATCAATCAGTTATAAATAATAATAATAATAATAATAATAATAATAATAATAATAATAATAATAATAATAATAATAATAATAATAATAATAATAATATTTCTCTAGTGAGCGACTATATGTGGTTTCTTCAGTCTTCTATATCTGCTGTATTCAGATTCAAATGTCTGCATTAACAGTTCTTTAACCTTTAATCTTCTAAACATGAATTGTCCTGAACATGAATGGAACATTGAAGAACATGAACTGTTCTTCTGAACATGGCTTCTCTTGCCTACTCCTTGCTGCTAGAGACCTGGCAGCGCTTCCTCTTGCATAGCCGAGCCACATTTGGCTTGAGGGAGGAAGCAGTTGAGACCCTCAGTATGGCTTGAAGATGATCATCAGTCAGTCTGGACCTGTAATTGGACTTATTGAAGTTCAAGGTGGAGAAGAGCTTTCCGCACAAGTATGTGCTCCCAAAAAGGCACATGGTCCGCTTGAACATTCGGGAAAGCTCAGGGAAGCTGGGGGTCAATTCTTTCAAAAATTGCCCAAGCTTGTCTGCTTTTCCACTCACCTCCCTGAACTTCGCTTTGAGTTCAGAGTTGCACTGCAGGTCAATGAGCTCCATTTGAAGCACAGGAGGGGCATCTTGCACATCAAAGGAGAAGGGGTCCGCAAAAATTTGAAATGTGGCTCTGTGCGTCCAGAAGGGGGGCCCTCTCCCTGCCCGGCAGTCTTCTCCCTCAGGGGTTTGGCGCCACCGGGGCTTCTGCTTTTAGGTCTCTCTCTCTCTCTCCCCCGCTCTTCGCGGGTCACCTAGCGAGGCTGCTGCTGCTGTCGCCTCGTCCTCTCTGCGCTTCTCCTTCCCCCCGCATGGCGCTCCTCCATTCCCTGTGCACACACACACCCCTAGCAGCTGCATGCACCCCTTCTGCAAGGCTGGCCCCATCAGCAGAGTAATCTCTCCCCCCTAGGTAAAGGTAAAGGTTCCCCTTGACATTTAGTCCAGTCGTGTCCGACTCTAGGGGGCGGTGCTCATCCCCGTTTCCAAGCCGTAGAGCCAGCGTTTGTCCGAAGACAGTTTCCGTGGTCACGTGGCCAGCGTGACTAGACACGGAATGCCGTTACCTTCCCACCGAGGTGGTACCTATTTATCTACTCGCATTTGCATGCTTTCGAACTGCTAGGTTGGCAGGAGCTGGGACAAGCGATGGGAGCTCACTCCGTCGTGTGGATTTGATCTTACGACTGCTGGTCTTCCGACCCTGCAGCACAGAGGCTTCTGCGGTTTAACCCGCAGCGCCACCACGTCCCAATCTCTCCCCCCTACCCAAGGGCTAATGGGGCTTCCTGGGGCTTCTTGACTCCCACTCTGGCAAGATGCCGTGGTCTTGCCCAGTGTGGCTCAGGGAGACGGGAGGGAGGGGAGCGCGCGCAAGAAGGCTGTTCTCTCGGCAGCACTCCCTCCCGCGGGACGTCTGGGCAGGAAGCGGAGGAGCGCCAGGCGGGGGGAAGGAGAAGCACAGAGAGGACGAGGCGACAGCAGCAGCAGCCTCGCCAGGTGACCCGCGAAGAGCGGGGGGGGGAGAGAGAGAGAGAGAGAGAGACCTAAAAGCAGAGGCCCTGGTGGCGCCAAACCCCTGAGGGAGAAGACTGCCGGGCAGAGAGAGGGCTCTCCTTCTGGACGCGTGGGTGCTTCGGGGGGCAGGTGGGACTCAGCCCCTACGAGGCAGGGAGGAAGCCCCACGGTCGCCAAGTAGATGCCGCCGCTGCTCCCGCTCCTTAAACTTTCATATTAAGGTGGGGGCCACAAACTATTGTCCCGCGGGCCGCAATTGGCCCCCGGGCCGCATGTTTCAGACCCCTGGCATAGAGTGTGTTACAGTAATCCAACCAGGATGTAATGAAGGCTTGTGTTACCGTGGGGCAGATCAGACCTCTCCAGACACAGTACCTTTAACTTTGCAGGCACGCTCCTGGCCACCAGTGCAACCAGACTCAGAGATGAATCCAGTAATTTATTTCAGGTTTTCTGGATACAGGCCACTTCTTCAGGCCCAAGGCTTCTGAGCTCAGGGACCTGGAATGCCCAATACATATTATGGCCTGTTGGGTGCTTGAGACCCCCTCCCTTCATTGTATGTGTGTCAGCATATTTTGCAAGCCCCTGGAGGCCCCGCGTACAATATGACTGATATGCTTCCTGGCAGGTCTGGTTTCTGGTGCTTTAGAAGAGCATTAGCAGACTTAACATGAGCAGCTGGCTCGTTTGCGGAAATATTTATGGTATAGCTTCGCAGGATCATTGAGTTCAAAATATCAGTCGGCAAAGCTTGGCTAGTCATGGACTGTTTTAGAAACTAATCTTGGATATAAAATATCACCATGCATAGCATATGAAAACACCTTTTACAGCCGACATGTTATTTTAAAATATCACAAGGCAAGAAGAGGTAGAAAACCATCACCGGCTTGTCGCCTGTCAGTTTGGGGCTATCTCTCTATAAAGCCCCGTGCAAGCACAAAACAGGCACCATTTTTAGAAGGGGCTTCCCTTCCCTCTGGTGGACTCACATGGACTGACAACATTTGGGGTGGACTGTGGACAGTTGATGGATTTTGGTCCCTGAGCAGAAAGTCCCACTTGGCAGTGTAAATGGAGTAATTGGCAATCAGATAGCTAAACATTTTCTCTTGTTTCATGACACCCAAAATCTGCAGCCCCCTTCACGGATTGCTGCCTTGTCGTGGCGAAGGGGCTTGACTAATTCAGAGAAGCTATGGGCTATGCCATGCAGGGACACCCAAGACGGACAAGTCATAGTGGAGAGTTCTGACTAAACGCGATCCACCTGGAGCAGGAACTGGCAAGCCACTCCAGTATCTTTGCCAAGAAAACTCCATGAACAGAAACAAAAGGCTAAAAGATATGATGCTGGAAGATGAGCCCCTCAGGTTGGAAGACGTCCATGCAGAGGACAAGTACAAGTAGCTCCAGAGCTAATGAAGTGGTTGGGCCAAAGCCGAAAGGACGCTCAACTGCGGACGCGCCTGGAAGTGAAAGGAAAGTCCGATGCTGCAAAGAAATATACTGCATAAGAACCTGGAATGTAAGATCTATGAACCTTGGTAAGCTGGATGTGGTCAAACAGGAGATGGCAAGAATAAACATTGACATCCTGGGTGTTAGTGAACTAAAATGGACAGGAATGGGCGAATTCAATTCAGACGATTATCATATCTACTATTGTGGGCAAGAATCCCATAGAAGAAATGGAGTAGCCCTCATAGTGAACAAAAGAGTGGGAAAAGCTGTACCGGGATACAATCTCAAACATGATAGAATGATTTCATTATGACTCCAAGGCAGACCTTTCAACATCACAGTAATCCAAGTTTACTGAAGAGGCTGAAATTGACCAATTCTATGAAGACTTACAACACCTTCTAGAACTGACACCAAAGAAAGATGTTCTTCTCATTATAGGGGACTGGAATGCTAAAGTAGGGAGTCAAGAGATAAAAGGAACAACAGGTAAGTTTGGCCTTGGAGTTCAAAACGAAGCAGGGCAAAGGCTAATAGAGTTTTGTCAAGAGAACAAGCTAGTCATCACAAACACTCTTTTCTAACAACACAAGAGGCGACTCTACACATGGACATCACCAGATGGGCAATACCGAAATCAGATTGATTATGTTCTCTGCAGCCAAAGATGGAGAAGCTCCATACGGTCAGCAAAAACAAGACCTGGAGCTGATTGTGGCTCTGATCATCAGCTTCTTATAGCAAAACCCAAGCTTAAACTGAAGAAAGTAGGAAAAACCACTGGGCTAGTCAGGTATAATCTAAACCAAATCCCTTATGAATACACAGTGGAAGTGAAGAACAGATTTAAGGAACTAGATTTGGTGGACAGACTGCCTGAAGAACTATGGATGGAGACTCGTAACATTGTACAGGAGGCAGCAACAAAAACCATCCCAAAGAAAAGGAAATGCAAGAAAGCAAAGTGGCTGTCCAACGAGGCCTTACAAATAGCAGAGAAGAGAAGGGAAACAAAATGCAAGGGAGATAGGGAAAGATACAGAAAATTGGATGCTGACTTCCAAAGAATAGCAAGGAGAGACAAGAGGGCCTTCTTAAATGAACAGTGCAAAGATATAGAGGAAAATAATAGAAAGGGAAAAACCAGAGATCTGTTCAAGAAAATTGGAGATATTAAAGGAACATTTTGTGCAAAGATGGACATGATAAAGGACAAAAATGGTAGGGACCTCACAGAAGAAGAAGACACCAAGAAGAGGTGGCAAGAATACACAGAGGAATTATACCAGAAAGATCTGGATGTCCCGGACAACCCAGATAGTGTGGTTGCTGACCTTGAACCAGACATCCTGGAGAGTGAAGTCAAGTGGACCTTAGAAAGCATGGCAAACAACAAGGCCAGTGGAGGTGATGGCATTGCAGTTGAACTATTTAAAATCTTAAAAGATGACACTGTTAAGGTGCTACACTTAATATGCCAGCAAGTTTGGAAAACTCAGCAGTGGCCAGAGGATTGGAAAAGATCAGTCTACATACCAATCCCAAAGAAGGGCAGTGCCGAAGAATGCTCCAACTACCGTACAATTGCACTCATTTCACACGCTAGCAAGGTTATGCTCAAAATCCTACAAGGTAGGCTTCAGCAGTATGTGGACCGAGAACTCCCAGAAGTACAAGCTGGATTTCGAAGGGGCAGAGGAACTAGAGACCAAATTGCTAACATACGCTGGATTATGGAGAAAGCCAGAGAGTTCCAGAAAATCATCTACTTCTGTTTCATTGACTATGCAAAAGCCTTTGACTGTGTATTCTTAAAGAAATGGGAGTGCCTGACCACCTTATCTATCTCCTGAGAAATCTATATGTGGGACAGGAAGCAACAGTTAGAACTGGATATGGAACAACTGATTGGTTCAAAATTGGGAAAGGAGTACGACAAGGCTGTATATTGTCTCCCTGCTTATTTAGCTTATATGCAGAATACATCATGCGAAAGGCAGGACTGGATGAATCCCAATTAAGATTGCCGGAAGAGATATCAACAACCTCAGATATGCAGATGATACCACTCTGATGGAAGAAATTGAAGAGGAATTAAAGAACCTCTTAATGAGGGTGAAAGAGGAGAGCACAAAAAATGGTCTGAAGCTCAACATCAAAAAAAGTAAGATCATGGCCACTGGTCCCATCACCTCCTGGCAAATAGAAGGGGAAGATATGGAGGCAGTGACAGATTTTACTTTCTTGGGCTCCATGATCACTGCAGATGGTGACAGCAGCCACGAAATTAAAAGACGCCTGCTTCTTGGGAGGAAAGCGATGACAAACCTAGACAGCATCTTAAAAAGCAGAGACATCACCTTGCCGACAAAGGTCCGCATAGTCAAAGCTATGGTTTTTCCAGTAGCGATGTATGGAAGTGAGAGCTGGACCATAAAGAAGGCTGACCGCCGAGGAATTGATGCTTTTGAATTGTGGTGCTGGAGGAGACTCTTAAGAGTCCCCTGGACTGCAAAGAGAACAAACCTATCCATTTTGAAGGAAATCAACCCTGAGTGCTCACTGGAAGGACAGATCCTGAAGCTGAGGCTCCAATACTTTGGCCATATCATGAGAAGAGAAGACTCCCTGGAAAAGACCCTGATGTTGGGAAAGTGTGAGGGCAAGAGGAGAAGGGGACGACAGAGGACGAGATGGAGGGACAGTGTCACCGAAGCGACCAACATGAATTTGACTCAACTCTGGGAGGCAGTGGAAGACAAGAGGGCCTGGCGTGCTCTGGTCCATGGGGTCATGAAAAGTCGGACATGACTTAACGACTAAACAACAACAAAAATCTGCAACCCGAGGCAGCCCTTTGCCAAATGGTTGGAGTGGCCTTGCCTCTGAGTTCTGAAGGCCTGTGTCCATGGAGGAGTCATTGATGTGCTTTTTAAATCACAGGAATGGAGCAGAGTATATAATTTTGCCATACACCTCTTGCTTGACCTTCCAGAGACCGCAGCAGAGCAGGACCCGTTTATTACGATGGGCACTGAGGCAATCGTCCTGGACTTCACATATGGCAGGCACCTAGCAGGGGCTGTATCCACATCGCCAGTGCTGCATGACTGCTAACTTCTTCTTCTTCTTTTTTTAGAACCCCACTAAGGTGAGCTACACAAACCCAATGGAGGTAACGGTAGTGCTTGTTTGTCCTAACAGCATGAGTCAAAAGGCTGCAGGCACAGGCAGAGCTACTAATGGAAACCTCCTCTTAGCTCAAACATAGCCAGGGTTGTTGTTGTTAATGATGATGATGATGATGAATTATTTTATATTCATGTGCTGTTCTTTTGTCCTCCAAAGAAGCCAAGACTGGACCATCTTTCTCCAAACCATGGCATATTGGAACTGGAAGCAAACAGTTTAGGGGCAGATTACCCAAATCCAAATTTATTTATTTATTTATTTAGTTAGTTAGTTAGTTTGTTTGGGGTTTTTTGTTTGTTTTGTTTTGTTTTGTTTTGTTTGAATACTGCTCATCTGACCTGTGGTCACTCTGGCAAGTTCACAACACAGTAAAACATAAATATAGTATAGCAAAGTGCTCCAAATTAAACTAACTTAAATTAAATAACAAAAATATAAATAATAAAAATTAAAACGTTTAAAAATAGACCAGACAGGCAGCAATAAATATAAAGGGCTGATACTTTCACAGTTTGTTTGTTTGTTTGTTTACCTCACCTTTCTCCTTGAGAAGGACCCAAGGCGGCTTACATCCTTGAAAGACAATATTTAAAGTTGAAAACAATGAGTATTCAATGGTGGTTAACATCATTAAAAGATAATATTTAAAGCTAAGAACTACGAGTATAAAGAGACATCTTACATCATTAACAGGCAGTATTAAGGCCAAGATCAATAAATATGCACAAAAAAGTCACTCTGAGAAATAGATAACACAAAAATAGAAAACACAAGTAGAATTAAAAATCCAGTCAGAGCAGTAATGCATAACCATCCATCTAAAAATCACCGTCATGTAGGCAGTTGTTGAGGGAAAGCCTGCCTGAAGAGAAAGGTCTTTGCCTGCTTGCGGCAGGGCAGCAAAGATGGGGCCCAGCCTGACTTCCTCCAGTGGGAGGGAGTTCCAGAGGGTGGACTCAGGGCCCAAGCTGGGATGCCATGAGCCTGAACGGAAGGGAGGGCAGGGCAGGGCATAGTGCCCAGGCTGGTCGTGGGCAGAGGCAGGCATGTGAGAAACACACATGTACCCCCCCCCGGGTGCTGTTCCTTCCTTGAATGAGGCAGAGGGAAGGAAAAGGCAGTGCCAAGGCCCCCCGGCCCCCCAGGGCCAAGACAAGATGGACAGTGAAGACAAGTGGCCCTGGCTCTGGCCCTGGCCACTTGCGCCTCATGTGCATGTGCTCTTGCTGTCCACTGCCCCGCGTGAGAGGTGTTTTCTGAGGTCCCCTCTCCCACAGCGCGTTGAGTCTGAGGATCTTCCTCTGAGACAGGTACTGTACGTGACGAAACAACGGGCTCTGGAGAGAGCCAGCCTTGAATGGGTGGCCAAGGTCTCCTTTAGCACAGGCACAAGCGGGGCAGGTATCCAGGGCCTTGGCCCACGGTGACCCACCACCTGCCACCATCTCTCACAGTTGCCTCCCCTCCCCACCTAGAGGGGTGTGTGTGTGATTGTGTGTGTGTGTCTTTTCCTTCCTTCCTGTCCCTCCCACTCTCACTGTGCAAGGTGGTGCAGCAAGCTGGCTGGCTGGTTATCTCTCAGGGGCTCCCTCCCCACCCATGAAATGTCTCACACGAGTAGCATCCCAGTAAACGTCAGAGGAAATGGTGGAAAGAAAGGGAGCCGGGGTTGGGATCGGTTCCCTAATATAAAGCTTTGAAAAGGCCGTGTGCTCCTCCTCATCCGCTCCCCACTCCTCTCCAGGATTTCACTGTCGCTGGGTTAGCCTCTCTTTTCCATCCCTTGACAAACGCCTCGGGATGCCTTTCAGTCGTACCCGAACAGCCCAGCAAGTACCCTTCACTCCCATTGCTTACATAAGATCTAAATTTGGAAAATGGAGCACTCCGCGTTGAACGTTCACTCTCAGAACGTGTGCCGAAGGCAGCTAAGATCACCACGGCCTCCTGCTGAAGCACAATCTGGCACTTGGCAAGGAGTGGGCCATTTAAAACTGTCACTTATCCTCCCACATCTCCACGGCACAGTCAGGCTGAGGCTGCCTCCCCGTTCACTCCTGCCTTCTCCAGGCGGCTGGCCTCTGGCCGCCTTTGAGATCCGTGGGGATGTGAGTCACACGGCCGGGGCCCTGCAGCTGCATTATTAAGAGTAATTGTGCATTTGCACCAGCCGGTTCCTTACCCTTTTGAGCTTTTAATGAGGATATTAAATGGAGACACACAGCAAATTTGTACTGCGTATTTGACTCCAAGCATTCAGACTTCCTCATGACTTTGCGCAGTGCATGTTTCCTATACAGTACGGAGCTCTGTCCTTCACAATGTCTGTCCAATGTCTATCCATCCATCCGTCTGATGTGGCAAAACGGCTGCAATGGCGATACTCAGACAGGGAAAGGGGCAGAGTAACTGGCAGTGAAGTTTGTGGAGTGGATGGAAAGGGCTACTGCACCAGAGATTATGTCACACCTAACAAGTCGGCCTCCTGTTTCATAGTGGCAGCTGGTTGCCAGGAGCAGAATGAAACACATCCAACTTACTCCCATGGCCCTTGTTGTTCTTCTAAATGCAAGTATGGGCAGAGTGGAGCTGACGGTTGATTCACGCCTGTGTTAGGCTGTGGTTGTTGCATGATATTCACACCGCCTTGCCACCCAGCTATGTTGGAAAGCCTCCTGTGCATCGGGCATGGGATAAGACAGTATGCAGTCCTGATCTGTATGTGTCAGGCTTCCTTTCCTTCTATATCTGATTAAAATAAAATAAAATACAGCACTTTCCATAAGCTCTTAGAGCATTTCATATATATCACTAGAACTTGGGAAAGTTAATTTTTGGGGACTACAACTCCCATTCACCACACTGGCGGGGGGGGGTGTTCCTGAGAATTAAACGCCAACATAGTCATTCTCCCAAGCCCTATGCATTGCAGATGGCTGATTGAGAGGGTTGTGGCTGATCAGCTGCAGGCGATCTTGGAAGATACTGATAGTCTGCACAGCAGTCGTTCCCAACCTTGGGTGACCCAGGTGTTCTTGGACCGCAATTCCCAGAAGCCTTCGCCATTAGCTGTGCTGGCTGGGGTTTCTGGGAGTGGCACTTCAAGAATACCTGGGTGACCCAAGATTGGGAACCACGAGTCTAGATCCATTTCAATCAGGGTTTCAGCCATGCCATGGTACAAAGATTGCACTGGTCAGTCTGAACTACTTCTTATGGAAGGCTGAAGGTCTGCCTGCTGGTTCTCCTGGATCTCTCAGCAGCTTTTGATACTATTGGCCATGGTATCCTAGATGGATTTTGGGGGCTAGGTATCAGAGGCCCTGCTCTTTTCTGGTTCCAGTCTTCTCTCAACAGGGATACTCAGAGGGTCCAGTTTGGGGATGCTCTCTTGGTTCCTTAGGTCCTCCATTATAGAGTACAAAAGCTTCGGCAGGGCCACAATGCAGCAGCCAAGCTGATTTCCGGTGCAAGGAAATTTGATCCTATCTCCCCAATCCTGGTTCACGGACTTCCTGTTAGTTTCTATGCCGGACTCAAAGTGCTGATTTATTTATTCTTATTTATTTAAAACATTTTACTCCACCTTTCTCCTTAAAAACTGACCCAAGGCGGCGTACATCATTAAAAGACAATATTTAAAGCTAAAAACAGTAAGTATACAAATACTTTTAAAAAATCAAATAAATACCACACTAAAAACAGTAAAGAAAAGCAACACCAGAAACACATTCAAGGCAGTTGGGTACAACACTCCATTTAAAAAGCCCACTCAGGCAGCCGGTCATCAAGGGAAAGCTTGCCTGAAGAGAAAGGTCTTTGCCTGCTTACATGCAAAGCCCTAAATGGTTTGGGACCTCAATACCTGTTGGAGCCTCTCTCTCAAAGAACAGGTACCCATTTCACACAGTCCTCCCAGGCCTCACTTCTGAGGGTGGCCACTCGAAGAGAGGTGAGAAGCACACCTAGTAGGAAGCAAGCCTTCTTGGTTGTGGCCCCATCCCTCTGGAATGGTGTTCCATTGGAAGTCCGCCAGGCCCCTTCCCTCCTAACTAGAGATGGGCACGACCCTCGATTTGGACGTTTGTGCCTGTTTGTATGCGCAGCATACGAACTTGTGGTGCTGCGCATTCCCTTCCCTCACCCCCCCCCCAGCTGGATCCCCCACTCACCAACCGGCACACACACTCCTCTCCTTCATCTCTTCGCCTGTTCAGCCAGTCTCCAGCAGGAGCATGGGCTTCCCTGCCCCGCCTCCTTGGCTGATTGCCCACTCAGATAAGGAGGCAGGTCAGGGAAGCCCGTGCTCCTGCCAGGGATTGGTCGAACAGCCAAAGACGAGGAGGAGAGGAGCGCGCACTGGCTGGTGAGTGGTAAACTGGCCGGGGAAGGGCTCTGGTTCTGCGCATACAAACCGGCATGAACCTACGAACTGAGGTTTGTGCCCATCTCTTCTCCTAACTTTCAGGAACCTTGTGAAGGCACAGCTGTATAAAGATGCTTTCAACGACATACTCCTCTGAGGTTAATTTATGACCCGTCATTATGCATCATGTTACATGTCATTATGTGGTTTGTCAGTCTTGACTTGGTTTTGTTCTGACCTTGTTTGTTGTGGGGTTGGGGTTGGGGAGTTGGTGGGGTTAACATTCTTGCATGTTATTTTTTTATGTAAACTGCCCAGAGTATTGATCTTCCACTAAGTCAGGCAGTATAGAAATTGGATAAAATAAATGAAATGAAATAAATAGCTATTTCTTTTCACACATGTACCTGAGCACAAGCCCTACTTAACTAAAGCAGGCTTGCTTACCATCAGATGTCTACAGGAGTTCTCTGTGACTGATATTTTCCATTGATGCTTCTTATCTATCCTGCTTCTAAAATTTGAAATAAGAGTCTGTATCAGGGCCATTTTCCCTTGTTAATGCATTGCCTTTTGATTCTCAACCACAAGTATAATTGCAGTCACCATGTGAGATAAACAGAGCTTGGAAAGTGTTGTGGATAATTGGTAATTCCTTTTTAGTTAGCAGTGTATCAGATTCAAACAACAACGGCACAGAGAAAGTGTAAGTGAATAGCTCAAGTCCCAGAGTCAACCCCCTTCACAGTAACTAGCACTTTATATGTTAAAAATCACTCTGGAAGCATTTTAAGTAGAAAAAAGAAACATATCTTTACTTATAGTTGTGATCAGTAGTTACAAACAGAAGAATAAAAGGAAGGCTGCAATTTCAACACACTGGATAAGGGTCAGAGGAAGAATGAGCAAACAAAAGCAAGCAGGGCAAACGGGCAAGGTGGAAATGTGGGGGCTTGTCTCAAATGCCAGAGGCGGGAGGGGGAAAAAACTCTGCTAATTGGTTAGTAGCAAAAAGAGGCAGTCACCTTAGCTTGCGAAAGCTCCCTTCCACTAATACTCAGCATTGATTGCATGCAAAGTGGTTATTATCCCAACAGAAAGTTCCTTTTTAAAAGTAATGGCTTAAATAGCTAGATCCTATTACAGTTATAATTTTTAAAAAGTAACTCTGTCCATATTATTAATACGTGAGTAAAACAGTCGAAATATTAAAAGCCACTGAAACTTTGTAGAAAACACACCAGAGTAGTAAAGCCAAACCCCAATAACTGTAACTTAATCTGTTACGGTTGAACTGCAAAGGGAGTAAAGTTATTCCTTGCTTACATTGCAGTCATAATGCACCTATTATGGATTAGTTGCTGCACAAAGAAATTCATTACAAGTGATTTTATTTATAACAAGTTATTTCCAAGTGCTTCACATATTCTTGGCTGAAATCCTGTTCCAGTGCACAACAGGAATGATGTCAGCCACAGCAAAGTACCACGGATTAAAGGCTTCCTTTGGTGGTTTCAGGGTGGATGTGACTCATACACTCTTCAGTGAAGGCTTTCTTCAGCAATTTACCACTGATGATGACATCCTTCCTGCTGCACACAGGGAACTGGGCAACAGGATTTCAGCCACTGTGCTCTTGTGTTAACACTCAGTCATTCACAGTACAGGCAAAACTCCAGCCCTACCAGGGATAGGAAA
Organism: Intellagama lesueurii; assembly: GCA_037013535.1. Classification (NCBI taxonomy): domain Eukaryota; kingdom Metazoa; phylum Chordata; class Lepidosauria; order Squamata; family Agamidae; genus Intellagama; species Intellagama lesueurii. Next base: position 158,351,666 of record JBAJHW010000001.1, on the reverse strand, counting down.
GAGATTCATTTGGTTTGCATTTTACTACAAACCAATCAGAGTCAAACTTCCTGATTTAACATGTGAACCAGAACAAAAGTATCCCTCCATTTTTGCTTTTCTGCTAATGCTACAATGTACAGTAGGACTCCCTTATCCATGGAATCAGTATCTGCTGAATCGCTTATCCACGGTCTGAAAATATTAAAAATATTAAAAGAAAAATCCCTATATATAAGAATGAAGTTACCAGAACTGGCTACTAGAGGGAGCCAGACACTATACTATGTATGGCGTTTGGTAGAGAAATGTATTTCTTTCTTTTTTTTTGTCCTCCATTTTAAATTTATTTTATAGGTTGGGTGTAGGGACAGGGGCGGAAGATTGTCCCTACACCGGAAGATTGTCTTCGGACAAACGCTGGCTCTATGGCTTTGAAACGGGGATGAGCACCGCCCCCTAGAGTCGAACACGACTGGACAAAAATTGTCAAGGGGAACCTTTACCTTTACCTTTAGGGTCAGGGGACAGGGGACTGAACAGGGGTTGTAAATCCACATGAACATTTTACAGTACTCATTCTTATCTATTACATTTTAAAGATACATAAGTTTCCGGTGTAGCTTATTTATAATACACATTCTAGTTATAGATTAATCTTAGGCTTTCAATTATCAAATATTAATTTGCATTCTATTTCTAAGCCAATCATAAAATGTATGCCAACAATCTTCATGATTCATCTTTCTTGTTGAGTCTAGCCATTCTGATAGTTTATTCATTTCCACCATATCCAGGATTTTTGCTATTAACTCCTCTTGTGATGGATTCTCCGGGCCTTTCCAATGTTTAGCAAAAAGAATTATTGCAGCTGTCAAGATATGGATGGCTAAATATTTTTCCATTGGATCTATTGAATCCAGGATTATATTTAGAAGAAAAAATTCAGGGGTTACAGTCATCGGAATCTCTAGAACCTCTTGCAAAAGCATTTCAACCCTTTTCCAATATTTTTGGGCTTTCCCACATGACCACCACATATGATAAAAAGAACCTTCTTTTTGTTTACATCTCCAACAAAGATTTGAAATTTTAACATCCATTTTGGCTAGTTTTGTGGGAGTTATATACCACCTATAAAACATTTTATATATTTTTTCTTTAAAAGCTACTGACTTAGTGAGTTTTATATTGTTTTTTCATATTTGTTCCCACTGATCCAAACTTATATTGTGCCCAATATTCTGTGCCCACCTTATCATACATTCCTTAACTACCTCCTCCTGGGTATCAAAACCCAATAAAAAATTATATAATGCTTTAATATGCTTGTCTTTGGTATCCAGGGAGGACTCTGTCAAAGGGAGTGTTGTCTACATAAAAACCTTGCTGCTTATCTTTACCATATCTTGAAATTAATTGAGAATGTGACCACCAATCTATATCAAATCCCTGCGTCATTAATTCATCTTTGTTTTTTTAATGTTCCATCTGGTTTTAGTAAAGACCATAGTAAAGATTTTCTCAAAATATGGTTATTGAATTGTTTAAAATCATCCACTCTACTGTACCAAAGAAAGGCATGCCACCCCCATTTCAAATCATGACCTTCCAATTTTAACAGTCTTTGATTTTCCAATAAAATCCAATCTTTAATCCACATTAATGAGGCAGCCCTATAGTATAGCAGCCAATTTGGAAGACCCATTCCTCCTCTCTGTTTCCTGTCCTGAAGTGACTTTAATTTTATCCTTGGTTTCTTAACAAGGAACTTATTAATCACCAGCAGTGAGTTGTTGGACTGTATTACTATTACTTGGTCTATAATGATGTATGTTGTGTGGATACTGTGTGCTCTTAGGCGGGGTTCTGGGTTTTAGGATTGTTATGAGGGTGTGTGTGTTTTGGTCTGGTCTCTGAGTGTTCTTTGTGAATTTCGTTGTATGTGTATACGGTGTATATACGTTCAATGACAATAAATTATTATATATTATATATTATATATTATATTCCCTTGCCAAACAAACTTAGATATAATCTGATCAAGTTCTTTAAATATTGATTGTTTCAGAATCACTAGAATGTTTTGGAATAAAAAAAAATCAACTTTGGTAAAATATTCATTTTGACTGTTGCAATTCTGTCTTTCTATGGTTTATTTTCAGGCCCGCCATTTCTCCAAACTCTTTTAATTCTTTCATAAGTGCTTTAGTTGATTCTTGTGGATCTTCCACCGTAGAGAAATATATTTCCATGGTGTTGTTGCCAGAACTGGCCATTGGAAGGAGCCAGATACCATGTTGTATATAACATTCACTATTATAATATTGCTCCGTGTTTTTCAGCATCTGTGGAGGTGGGGGGTTGGCTTGGGATTTGATTCCCCACGAATGCGGAGATCCTGCTGTACTTCTACAATTTTTAAAAAAGTAAATGCAGCAGGATGTGTACATTAGAGAAAACTGAATAAAAAGGCATATCTTAGGGCAAGGTGCATACAAACATTGTGCTTTGGAGAAAATTACATATGGGAAAATACACATTTATAGAAACTGCATATAAAAATGAGTCTGGATTTACAGGTGCACTTTGAGAAACACATTTGTAAACCAATGTAAAAATGGAGCAGAATAAATGTTTGCTTTGAAAAATGCCAGTATTATACACATCAGTTTTGCTGGATCCATCCATCCCTAAGCTGTGTAACAAGAGGTGGAGAGATCATGCAGCCTTCAAGGTGTTGTCAGACTCCAAAGCCCATAAGGCTTCCCCAGCACCATTCCTGGTCAGGGATAATGACAGTTGCGCTCCACATAAACGTGAAGGTCCTGCCCTGTCTTATGAGAAACATATCAGGCTAAAACCAAAAGAAAAAAAGCGAAGAAAAAAACATCACTGTACCTTAAAGACTAACTGCTGAGCTTTCATGGACAAGTCCACCTCAGAAAGGTTTACTGAGGACTGAGGTTCCTTTGCTTGGCAATTTGAAATGGAATTTCTGAAACGTGCTAAGATCTCTCATTCCACAAGTGGGTGGGAGGGCTGGATTTACTTCCTTTATTTATTGCACTAGCACCATTGTGTCAGCCAAGAGCCAGAGGTCTCTGGGCAATGCACAATGCACTAAAAATGCAGGATCCAAGCAATGAAACAACGAATAAAGGCTTTTCACATAATGAAAACCAAAATAAAACCAACTGAGTATAAAATACAACTGCCTATAAATCCAACGTAAAACTGGCAATAAAATAGAAGACGGCTAAGATCTGAAAGGATTAAAGAAGGTTCTTAAAATGACTCTGGAAATAACAACAACAACAACAACAACAATAAAAATCTGCCACCAAAAAGGCGGTCCATGAGCTTCTTCAAGAAGGCCTTCAACAGATGAGGTGTGGCTGCTGCAAAGGGCTTTCTCTTTTGTACTGACCTGCCTCATCTCTTTTGGTTGAGGCGCCTGGTAGAAGGGCTGAGAGGCCGACCTTAGGGACTGGGTAAGTAGATACGGGTATCAGCTGTCCCACTATGCCGCAGAGAAAATACGAAGCATGCTCAGGGCAAGCAGGGGTCTTCCTCTCTAGGTAATTTGGCCATGGCTGGTGCAGAATCAGTCTACACGACACAGTTATAGCAGCGTGTTATTACATGAACTGTCATGGTTGCATGCTGTGGGACTCAAGGATTTGTACTTTGCTATCAGACTATGCTTTATGTAAGGCAGATGCACAAACAATATAGGAAGCTGGTAAGGAGCAAGGACAGCGATTTATTCAAATTCACATATTAAAAGACCATTCCACATTCCATGCGGATTTACTTTTTTAAAAAGACACAGTCAAATCATAATTTTAACACATGCAAGAGACTGTCACCAATGAATGGTTTGTTCATTTCTTCGTTTTTAGAGATGTTTCTATTGTGTGCATTCTAGATGTAGGCTAATCAGGTCACAACAAACGGACATGCCCAAATTATTAAATGTACATCTTTTTAATTACATTTTCAACACTCTGCCAATAGTCTCTCCATATGCATTTAGTATTTTGGGGGATATAACACACAACAATGTAAGATGGCAGAGCAATGCTATGGTAGAGTATATCCATCTTTTGGCTCTCTACTGCAAAAGAAGCAGGAGCCTAGTAGCCCTTTTAGGGCTCTTAAAGTCATAGGTTGAACAATATTCAGTGACTTCAAACTTGAGAAATTCTCAGGAGACAGTTTCCTCCCACTGGAAATTCCATTCAACAAAATCCCTTCACAAAAAACAAAGGCAATTAATTACAGCCGCACATAATAAGGAGGACCTCATAGCGCCATCTAGTGAACTCAAAAGGTAACTGGAGCACCATTGATCTGTTTTGGTTGACTGCAACACAAAATCATAGAGGTGACTATTTAATGGATGTGGATAAGCTTCACATTCTCTTTGCTGCATAATGGCACAGCCTGCACCCATATCTACTTATTCATACCTTAAGGTTATCTTCCAAGCCCTTCCATTGACATGTTGCAACCAAAGGGGTTGAGACAGGTAGCTATAAAACAACGAGGACAGTAGATATTTTGTTGAAAGATGCTGTTGATCTGTTTTTCATAAATGGCCAAGAACTGATGACTTTAATGGACTCACAGAAATTTATTTATTTATTTTGTTTGTTTGTTTGCCTCACCTTTCTCCCAGTAAACAGACACTACTTACACTCACCCAATTTAATTTTCGCATTCACTTTGACCCTTTAGTGCCATATTGCAAACCGTTCTGATTTAAAAAAAGGTCCTTTCTGTTTCACAAGCACTTTGCTGTATGTGTGTGTATCTGTGTGTGTACGATGGTTTGTTTGAGAGAAACGGGCCTATAGACTTAACCAGCTAGTTTCATAGCTCCCTAGATCCTGGCCAAAATAATCAGAAACTTCAGTCATTGGGTGGATGGGTGGGGAATGAATGGGGGGAAATCCAGAATACTTCTTCACCTTTACTTTTCTGTGGCCACAATATCCCAACTAAACAAGATAGCAAAGGGCCAGCTAGAGTGACACTAAGCTAACTGAGGCTATGCTGAATCTCAACCTCACCCACCCTTGGGAGATTAGAAATTACTTGGGACTGCTCTGAACCTGGGCTGTTCTTGTGCTGGCATAGTAGCTGTCATTCTAGGGTTTGGATCTGCTATTACTCATCTCCCCTCCCCAACCCACCCTCCAATGCCACTCCTTTCTGTCCCTGTGTTGGCTTTTCTGCCAGACGATCTCAGCCAGCACAGCAGTTGTACTGGCAGAGCCAGTTGCGCTGGCAGATCAGAGATCAGCTGGCACAAGGGGTCTGTGCTAACACAAGGGCAGTTGCATCAGTACAGTTGGGCTGGTGTAACTTAAATTGGCACAAGAGGCTCCTACTCATTCCGAGCCCTCTACTGCCTATGTATCATTGAGTATCAATCAGGCTGCACATTAGAAACTAGGGGAAGATCCACAGAAGTCTCTATATTTCAGGGGTTTTTTTCCCCCCCGTTGAGTCTGTGTTCAAGGCCAGGCTTACCGTTTGACAAGCTGAGGTGGCCACAACAGACAGCAATGTTGAGGTATCATAAAAATGAAACAAATAGATAATTCTTCACTTTGTTCGAACTGTCTGGCTTTGGGTAACCTTTACTAGGGAGGGAGTGCCAGTTGAAGTTCTGTTAGTCGAATGTCTTGGTAGCCAAATGTCTTGGCCTAACTCTGTATATGCAGGCTTATTTTCACTTAGGCTGATAGGCGTACGTGAAAATAAACCCAACTGCCACCAGTGAGGTAAATTTTGAAACAGTATATTTATTTAGGGCAATTCTTGTCCGAGAGTTTCGGAGATTGGAAAAGTTACTTTTTCTGAATGAGAATTTCCAGAACCCTCCAATAAATCTGTCCCTCCCCCTCAATGAACATTAATTTTCCCAAGCACTCCTGTTGCCAAAGGGCTCACGAAGCAGCTAATAAGTATTTTAAAGCAACAATCAAATCAATGTGATCAACATGAATCAAACAGCCTCAGCCTCTCTGAGCCAAACCGGATTTAAACAAAAACAAAAACCTTCACTCAAAAAATGTAGGTGGCAACTCTAAACAAGTGCAAGCCCCTCTGGAGACAGAGGGACTTTCTTCCAAGTAAACATGCACAGGATCGCATTACACAAGATCTAAAAATGTTCACGATCAAAGGAAACCCGAGCAATTAAAAGATCTGCACCAGATGCCAGAAAGACTTCAAATAGGGTGCCAGCTGAACTTTTCTGGAAAGCCTCTGTCAGTTGGCACCTCACAGTTGAATAGCAGGGGGTTGTGTGTGTGTGTGTTTTAACTGTAAGTGCTTACCCCGGCATTTATTTCTGTTAACGGCCTTTCACATAGATGGAGTTTCAAAGGGAAATTTACTGCAAGATTCGCAAGCCTGCTCTGGGGTATGTTCAAGATCCAGTGGCAAAAAAAGCACCGTATTTTAAGAGAAGTTGTTACACTTATTTTATATACCTCACAATAAAGGGAAAATAGAGGTATTCAGGGGCAGTCCTACCACTGTGTAGCACGAGATGGTTGCCCCAGGCAGCAGATTTAGGGTGTCATGAAAGGCCAGCAAACAAATGATTAGTTCTTTAATTCATGGTTTTGTATCTTGACTGCCAGGAGAGGGGAGAAGTATTTTCGTGCCATGTGCCAAATAAACTTGGCTGGCTTTCAGTACTATGCAGTTTGACTTAAGTGATTGAAGGCTATGACTTGCTATTCCACCTCAGGCAGCATAATATCTTAGAAGTGTTGAATGTCAATAATCACATTTGCCCTAAAACCTAAAAAAAGGAAGAACCAGGATCCCTTTTCCTCTTTTTACAATGCACTCCTGTATGGGGATAAAAGCATCAATCAAAATGGATGCACGTTGTCTAGCAAATGATTATATTATATCTAGCATTATATTACGGACGCCCTACTATAGGACCAAGGAAAGATGACATTCAGAATGCGCAGGAAGGGTAAGATGAAAAGTCATAGAACACAGTCGTGTCTGTTTCTGTACAGTTCTAACTGCATTGGAGGAAGTCATGGTCAAAAATTTTGTCTGATTCATATTTATAAGCAAACTGTCCTGATCAATTAATGCATGAATCAGAAAAGCATAGTGATGTAAAGAAATCACACTAGATGTTTGTTCTCTTTACAAGATGGGCTATCAAGAGAATCTGTGTGCGGAATACTCCTTAATCCCACCTGAAACTTCTTTTCTTCAGCACAAGAATGAGAAAATGAGCCCTTTTTTCTGTTGAAATTTTTGTATTTTGCTCAAAATGTCTCTACTTGAAAACTAGTGTCTTTCCCCTGTGAGTACACAGCATGCACAAAAAGATGGGCTGAATGATCAGAAAGATTTTTAAAAAACATCCATTGCTCTATCTCTGTGCGATAAGGCAGAAGTTAAGTAACTTGCGCAAACATACATCTTGCAATTTATGCAAAAATTATTCTCAGAAATGCAAAAACCCTCAACAAGAACCACTCGAATTCTTACCAAAATACGTACCAAAATATGTAATTTAAGTTGGTCTGTACCAAAAAAAAGTGTACGGGGGGCATAAAAATACTATGACTTTACATACTTTTAAAACAAAATATAGACTGATCGAGGAACTGTATGAAACAGATGTATGAAGGATCATAGAACCAATGTGAAGTAGAAACAGCCTGATCCATACCTCCCAGGGGCAATGGAACTTACTCACAGGTACCTTTGAAAGGAAGCTTTGAAGCCTTGGGGGTCAATCCATCTCTTCCTGAAATCAGCAGCAGGAAAAGCATGAAGGGAAAAACTTCCTCCTGTACTCAGCCATTTACAGTTGGCTGGAAATCTGAACTGGATTAACGAGAGTTCTGATCTTTGCCGAAGTCCAGGGTGCCTTGCAGCAGAAAAAAAAAAGGAAAATCAACAGCCTGGATACCGTTTAGTAGTGAATGATTTGGTTGTGCTGAGTGTTGCAAAAAGATAGCAGCGGAGACAGAAAAGGCATGGCTGCTTTGGGACTGAGGTCTAAGGACTCCGTGCTTACCACCTGGGAAACACTAAAGCCACAAAGCTGGGAGAAAAGGAAAGGAAGAGGGAGGAACAGAAACATGAAAAAAGAAGGAGGAAAAACATGCTGTGAACAGAGTTTCTCATAATTCAACCCTGATAAAAAATAGTACGGGCGTTCTCAGGAATTTTTCACCCATGTGCATGCCTCACACAAAGTATATACATATAAATATAATGGGAAACGTTTCTTCTCTTCTTACTTTCTTCAAGTTGATGTCCTCTTAATGTCTGGGTGAAAATGGCTGCTGTTTTTGTTTTTTTCCAGCTTGCAACACTAGGCCTCTGGTTTTAGTATGTAATAGTATACATTAAGTCCAGCGCAAAGGGAAATGTGTGTGCTGCACAGTGTCAGTTCATAAGCCTGTAGATCAGCTCTGATGTGTCATTATTTTGACATGTAGATCTGGCTTCAGCCAACTATTGGGTGCCATTTCTATGTTATCAAAAGAGGAAATGAGCTGCCACAAAAGAAGACAGAAGGAAATTGGAAGCCTATTTGCATGTGGTAATTGCTAGGGATAGGTAGATGGGAGTTCAGAAATGATTATTCAGATTTCAGTAGAAAGAAAATGCATCCCCTCACAGCGTAGAAGAGTAGGGACAGGAGATGGGTGTAGGATATTTTTTTAAAATCACTTAATTCCTTGTTCTGGTCCACAGGGAGACACTGGAACAATGAACTATAAAACCTTGATTCTTCACCTGCAGCTGAGAGCATGACAAAGAACTTCTTTTCCCCTTTAAGGTTTCTTTGATTTTTGCAAAATGTTTCTACTGTCTTTTCCCTGTGTGAAGCAAAGTACAGATAAACACAGCAAACGCAGAAAGGCGAGCTGATGGTTAAGAAAGAGGCAGACAACCCGTCCAGTGCTTGAAATCCTTAAACAAGGCATCCATTGGCCTAGTTTAGGGCAGCTGCCCAAGTTGCTGGATTTTTAGCATGAATTCACAATTTTAATGCAAAAACTTAGCTTTTTCCACAAAACATCATTCTCATGAATGTGGAAACTCTTAACGAGAGCAAAGGGAAAAAAATCCTTGCCATCCTTGCTTGTGAGAAAAAGCATGTTGCAGTTCTACTTTTCCCCATTGAGGCAAGACAGGATTTATATTATTTTTTGTCCAGCTGCTCAGTTTGGTGTTGATGGATGTGCAACTTCAAGTCCCGTTCAAGTCTCTCCCTTCAGAAGATTCCTTATCCCCAATGTAAATCTGAACTTGGCAGCAGAAAGCACCTACACATATAGGACTGTCTTCTGAGAGCACTTCAAAAAGAGGATTGTGAACAAGGATACCAGTTCTGGACACCGCACTTTAAGAAGGATGCCAACAAACTGAAAGAACTGGACCTATTCAGCCTTGAGAAAAGAAGACTAATGAGGGGAGATATGATAGCATTTTTCAAATACTTGAAAGTGTGTTATACAGAAGAGGGGCAGGATCTGTTCTTGATCATCCCTGAGTGCAGGACAAGCAACAATGGGCTCAAGTTACAGGAAGCCAGATTTTGGTTGAATATCAGGAAAAGTTTTTTAACTGTTAGAGCAGTATGGCAATGGAACCAATTACCTTGGGAGGTAGTGAGTGCTCCAACACTGGAGGCATTCAAGAGAAATTTAGACAACCATCTGGCAGATATCCTTTGCTTTAGATTCCTGCCTTGAGCAGGGGGTTGGACTTGATGGCCTTAGACGCCCCTTCCAACTTCACTATTCTGTGGTACATGGCTAGCTTTGCCACCTCCCACTACTTCTGCCCCTCACCAAAACAAAGAGTTTTTGTTTGAAGGAAACAAAGAGGTTGGCTGTGGATCCTTCCAGAGCCTGTTTCTTTTTCACCAGGGCCTGGGTCCTTACCTATACTACATGGGGGATTAAAAAAAAACAACCCTTCCTTTGAGGGAATCAAGATGGCAGGGTATTGGGTCTACAAGTACCTGATTCCCTAAAAGTTGTATGCGTCTGTTCCACGGTGGAGAAAATGTTTCCATGCTTCTGTGCAAAAATAATAGGTATGTAAGTCAGAGCCTAGAGAAGTTACATTTTTTGGACCGGCCATGTTAGATGGAAGCTTTAATAGAAAAATAGGAAGTTTTCCAAGCTCTGCCATCCATGCATTTGTCAACCAGGTCTACTTAAAATATTTCAGTGACGTAGTTATATCTGAGTTCTGTTGAACTTCTCTCCCCCTTCTTTGTAAAAGTGTATTACTTAGGCTTTTCTTCATGTAACCATTAATACATTTGTTCTGCTTGAATTTGAGAAGCTCACTTCTATGACATACTAAAAAAAAATCTCCATGACTTAAAAGTGTTTAGATGGGAGAATATTACACTTAGCTACATAACACATGATGCGTAGATGAATCAAAAGGCCACAGGCAACTCTCGTTTGGGGATAATGAAGCATGAAATGGTGTTTTGGAATTAAATTTACATGGCGGGGAGGAGATTCAAAACAAAAAAAATAATTAGTAGAGAAACTGCACAGCAAAAGTAGAGAATGTATAAATTCCACGATTATTAGCGGAGAGCAGGGAAACATTTCATCGTTTCTTTGATTTCCAATTTACACAGATCTTAAATTCTTAAGCACTTGGGCATTCAGAATCTGTTTGATAAAATAATAATGAGCTCTTTTGTAGGTCTTGAGTTGTTGCATCCGGACAGCACGCAAGCTGTTCAGCATATGAATCTCACACAGTGATATGTTTAGGAAACAGGCTATGGGCTTGGCTTGCCCTACTGCAACTCTGAACTAGCCCCTTGATTTTCAGGGCATGCAGCAGAAAATATTGCTGCTGTTGGGATGGGTGTGCCCTTCTCTCCTTGGCCCCCTTGCTCATTCTCCTCCTCAGGGTGGGCCCAAGTTATTTTATTTCCTGAGGTTATTGCTTCATCTCAGGAACTATTGGAAACTCATGGGCTCCAGCGGAAGCTTGGAAGACTTGACCATGGCCACTGGCCTTTGCTGACTGGAGGAATTCTCGAAGCTCCGACCCAGAAATGTAATTTTTCTGAGGTTAGTCCACACAGTAACCAAGCCAACCAGGTTATTTTGGCAAGTGAGGCAGAAAACCCCATGTGTATTCTCCTCATCCATGAAAGTTAAAACAAAAAGGAAATAAAAATTCAAGGTGTCCTTTCAAAATTCTCCACTTTAATTGTGGGAAGAGAAACTGGCTGTGCAATTTTGCCCTCTTTCTTCAGGGGAGGAAGGAAGTCTCCACATTTCTCAGAGGGTGAGACTCACTCTTTGCATTGATTGTAATACAGCTTTGTCTTTCTCTTCTTTCCTAACTATTTTGGCTTTCCCCACCCCCTCCTTGCAATGTCATTGTGAGCAGCAGCAGAAGCAACTGTGTTATCAGCCTGGCCCTCCTCTCATGGTCTCCACAACACCCTCCATACCTTGTATTATTCTTGGGTGCCCTGATGGCGATGGCAGGCAGGCAGCTTTCCAAAAATGGTGGGCAAAATGTGGGGGAAATTGTGCAGATTGGCCTTCTATTTCTAAGAAAGTAATAACATCTCAAAACATTTCGCATATTATCATTTCTCAACACCTTCTTCCAGAGGTCATTATAGAATCAATTCTGTCTCATTTGCAAATATTCTGATAGAAGTCCTTCCAGAAAGCTCTGTAGACGGTCTGAGGAAGGACAGTGCTAGGGCCAACTCCAGAGGGAAGAAAATTAAGCCAGTATTAGAGTGTGGATTTAAGGCCTTCTTAAGTCCACCAGCTATTACACAGGCCTTCCGAATTGGCATGTGGGAGAGGGCTTTCTCTTGTGTAGGTCTCAGACTGGAACCCATTCCCATCGGAGCTGTGATGACTTTCCAGACTCCCTGCTTTTAGGAAGGGTGTAAGAACACAACTTTTAAAACTGGTATAATATTTAATGTGTCCCAAAGTGTCCAAATTTCATGCATATCCATGAAAAAAAAGAAGAAAAAGCTTTGTCACGACCTTTTCAATTTACCGAGGCATAGCAGTGGATTGAATCAGGTCGAAATACAGCCAAACCAAACCAGACTTGAATCCAAATCACCAAACTGGGTCCCAGACCAAATCAGAAGACCCTTACACAGTCCTACCAGTTACTATTATAGCTGCATTAAAACAAAACAAAAATTAATAATAATAGCTGTGCTGGTCCCTGAAGAGGGAAAAACATAAATCACACAAGCAGAGAATACCTTTGTTCAGACTAACTAAAATTTCACAAATATGTCCAAGCTTTCAAGTTAATTCAAAACTCTTCATTTGGCTGGGTGGTACAAAACAATGGGAAGGGGGCTGATATATATTTTATAGTTTATTCTCAGCCCTTTAAAAGAAATGTCTTCCGTGCGACAGAGCTTAAGTACATTTTTACCAGTGTCTTTGCAAACAAGTCACCCATGTAACACACAATGAAGCGCATCCACTTTTCTTTTGCTACTTGCACCCTCCAACCAAAAAAACCCTCACAAAATGTATCTGAAAACGAGGCAACAAAATACCTGCTCAAAATCAGTTCCAAAGTTGACTGAACGAAATTTAACAGGGGAGAAAATCCTTTACTCCCTCCCCAGCCACTCTAAAAGGGAGGGAGAGGGAAGAAGGGAAGGAGGCGATGCCCCATTTATGGACAGGTCGACTTTTTCATTGTTTTCATTATCTGACTGTATGAACGTTGGTTCATTTTGCAGGGATAATAGCCTTGTGACTTGGATGTGTTTTTTCCCTTTGCTATGGTGCCTTTTAATGAAGGATAAATCGTTTGAGAAGTCAGGACAACAAAGACCTCAGTTGATTTATGCATTCATCTGTTAGAGGCAGCATTTCTAGAGCTGAAGGCAGAAAGGAAGGAAGAGTCCCTCATCTAAGCTAAGCTAGAGGGACATTTTGCAATAAATCTGAGGATCACACCTTCCTGATTACCATAGTAGAGGTTCCTGAGATGAAGGACCCGGACAATATATTTAGTCTATGACTCAAACCTTAAAATGAGTTGAAATAGACTCGTGAATCAGCATGGCTGAAACACAGCATCCCTCCACCATCCGCTCCGCAAAGATAAACACTATGTAAGAAGCATTGTGCAAACAAACTAACCCCCGCCCCCCAAATTTCTGTTTCGTGAATGGGACAGGACAGGAGTACCAAAATCATATAGAGAAGGCAAAACAAAAATGTGTTGGACTATGTAATTGTGCAGCGCAGAACGTATATATGTGTATATAAGAATGATTGAGATGTATTATTTGCATAATTGAACACGGTAACCAATCAGATTCTGTCTAGTGCTAGCCAATGGGTGAGTTTGAAGTTTACTGCCAGATAGAAGAAGTGACAGTTAGTGTGAGGCTTATTCTGCTTGTTCTGTTTGTCTGTTAGCATGAGGTTTTTCTGTTGAGAAGTAGCGTTTTTCAGTTATGCTGTCTGATGTTAGTATGTTACAAAAGAAAGCTGTTATGAAACCGTTACAAGTCTGTCAAGCACAAAATCTATACCAAATAAAAATGTTCAAGTCCTATTAATTTATTTTTCAATATGTTATACGGTAAATATTCTTAAAGTTTTTCCGTGACTAAATGAAGATTATTTCAGCTGCTGGCACACACAAGTTCATATACATGTATGTATATACCAAGGGAGAATCTGTTCATAATCTATGTGGGGTTTTTTATACTCACACTTGATACACTTTGTGTGTAAACTTTCAAAAATGTCAACAAAATGGACTGAGAAGAGCTTCAAAAGGGATAAACACAACAGGAAGATTTTGTGTGTTAGAGAACACAAGTAGTGTCATCTCAATTGAGAAAATAGACATTAAAATGGCAAATGTGGTTCATTTAAGCAAGTGTAAGGATAAGCACAACAGGATCGAAAAAATAAAAGTTTTATCAGCGTGTTGCATTGGTTTTTAACAAGTGGAACCATTGCAGGGGAACTGTTTCTGTCTTTTAAATAATTAGCCAGTCATTTTGTACCCGATCTTAGGAGGAAAGGACACAAATTTTATGTAGTGACAATTTATGCAAATTATAGCGTCTTCAACAAGGTAAAACAGCACACCTTGCCTTGCTCTCACCTGGCAGTGAGGAATATTGCAGTATGTCAAGCAAATTAATCACTGCCTTAGCTCTGTGGAGGGGCTGAGGAAGTGAAAACAAAACAAAAGATTAAATGTGTATTAGGGCAGTGAATATTCACTGCACCACTTTAAAAATAATAGAAGACAAATAGAATAGTTTGTTTGCTTTTCTTTTAAAGGTCCAGTTGAGAACCTGCCTGATTTGGCTGTAGTGAGTAATGATTCATTTGTCAATATCCTCAGGTAGCTGTCTTATTAACCCACTTCACAATATCGGGAAATTGGAGGCTCGCTTTTGACCCTTTTCCAGTGATCACGTGCTGGAAATGGACCAAACCCAAGCGAAACTTATAGCACACACAAAAAAATAGAAGCCCTTAATAGGGGCCAGTAAGGTTCAGGTAGGAACACTCTGGGACGGTTTGCTTTGCTCCAGTGATCATGTTGTGTGACTGCTGTCAAAAGGAGTGAAACAAACCATCCCACAGTGATCCAAACACGGTCTGATTGCACCCAAATTCATGCTGCTCTTATGCAAACCAGTTGTGTCAAATTCAGTGTATGGCTCTGATCACTGCGTATAAACAAGGATATTGTAGAACTTGGAAAAGTGCAGAAAGGGGGAAGCAAATTAATCAAGAGGCTGGAATAATTCCCCAATGAGCAAGTACTGAAATATCTGGGGATGTTTTGCCTGGAAAAAAGATAAGAAAAAGAAAAGAGGACAAACATGTATGAGATTATACACTGTGAGGAGAAAGTGGATAATATTATCTCATCATACTCTAATTAAGGTCCATCTATGGAAGCCAAATGATGAGACATTCATGACCGATGAAATGAAGTAATTCTTCACACAGGCAAACTCTGACATTCACTATCGTGAAAAACAGTGATGGTTACTGTGAAGAAGCTGTAAACCTCTGAGGTAAAAGCTTAATACAGTTGTACATCTTGGCTGAAATCCTGTTCATGCAGTTACACACATAAGGCGGATGAAGCTTCCACCAGAAAAATGCAATGCGTGGAAACACTTCATATTCAGTTGTCAGTGAGTTAACCAGCATGGAACTCAAGAGAGGAATTGGTGATGGGTGGGTTGGTTCAGGGCACTTTAATTTCCTTTGCTATTCTCCTCAGGGGACAATAAAAGGGTTAAAGTTATCTCTTCTGACACGTACTTGCAAGGTTCATATATCTAAATAGCCATGGATATGCCCCAATGGGATGGAGCACCTTGGGGCCAAGAAGAGCCAGAGGAGATCCCCCAGAGCACTTGTGACGGGTGGGATTACCTGCTCTGCCACCTGTGCCGCCTTGGGGAAGCTCTGGAGTGCCACAGCACCACCAGAAGGAGGGACTGGTAACCAGTTCTTGAGTACTGTAGCCTAGAAATTGTCACCATTGGTCGATGCCAAACTATTAATTATTATATTGCTGATTGCTAAATAATGGAATTCATCTATTGACTTAATACAATGCCTTTCTTCCAGAACTCAGATGCAAAGCAGCTTACAAAATAAATTTTAAAACCAGTATTATTTTACAGGTGATGACAGTTTATGGCACTGGCAGCGAACCTTTTTGGGCCCAAGTGCCCAAACTGGGGGGGGGGGGGGGGGGAACAGCAGGCGGTGGGCCGTGGCGGCGGCGGCGGAACTGGAAGTGGCGGTGGCGGAACCAGAAGTGGTGGCGGAAGGGGGAATCCCGGGCACAGAGGTGCCTCGAGACCCCACTCCGGATCCTGGCCTGCCGCCTGTCGAAGCGCCAGCACTGTGACTGCAGCCGCCTCCGGAGGTTTGGCTGCCGGGGGGGGGGGGGGGAAGCAGCGATCCAGTGACTTATGGCACGCATGCCATAGGTTCGCCATCACTGGTTTATGGTAATTAAAGAAATTCCCCCCCCATCCTGCATCTCCCAACAGCTAAATAATTAAAATTCTCAGTGAAAGGCATTTGGCGGGGGGGGGGGGGAGGAGAGGAAATTAAAAATGTTTTATTTCTGAAAAAATGCATACAGTGAAACTTACAGAACAGGATTTCAGCCAATAAGTTATAAATATTAAAACTGATTTGAATTCACATTATTATTATTATTATTATTATTATTATTATTATTATTATTATTATTATTATTATTATTATTATTATTATTATTATTATTATTATTATTATTATTATTATTATTATTATTATTTGTTGTTGTTGTTGTTGTTGTTGTTGTAGTAGTAGTAGTAGTAGTAGTAGTATTCAAAAACACCAGGCATCGTCAATGGAAAACATTGACTGGTATTATATAACAGATACATGTATGCTGTTCCTAATACTGCTGTTTTTTGCAGTCCTGATGGTGTGATTTCTGAGATCTGCAACTGCTTATAGTACTGTGCGAAATTTCTTGATATTGTTCCCAAAGCCCCAATGACTACAGGGACCACTGAAGTGTGTTTCATCCACAAGCAAGATGTTTCAATTGCCAGGTCTCTGTATTTTGTTAGTTTTTCCACTTATTTATTTTCAACTCTGGCATCCTGTGGAATTGCCTCGTAATAACATTTCATAATTTCTAGATTTTCGGCGAGAGTTCAAGTTTTGCGCTTATGTTGTGCCAGTAGCTTTGAAACAGCCTGTCCTGGTTCCTCAATGGGGTCTGTTGCGCCCTGTAACCCATTTGTCACCAGATGCCTAGAGGCTATAGCATCTGACGCAGTCCTTGTTGACCCGGGCGACGACCGATCTGGTATGGATTTCTGTTTATTCCCTCTCATCAGAATTGATGGTTGGTGGACACAGTTGGTCTGGCTTCTCAGCTGAGACCTGTCTGGCTTGGGAGACCCTTCGGCATAGCTCTCAACCTCACTGAAGCAGGCAAGCTCCCCACCTCAACAAGGCCTATGCCCATGGAGGGGATTATTATTGTTGTTGCTGTTGCTGTTAAAAGTACTTTTGTTTGTTTGTTTAGTCGTTTAGTCGTGTCCGACTCTTCGTGACCCCATGGACCAGAGCACGCCAGGCCCTCCTGTCTTCCACTGCCTCCCGAAGTTGGGTCAAATTCATGTTGGTTGCTTCGATGACACTGTCCAACCATCTCATCCTCTGTCGTCCCCTTCTCCTCTTGCCTTCACACTTTCCCAACATCAGGGTCTTTTCCAGGGAGTCTTCTCTTCTCATGAGATGGCCAAAGTATTGGAGCCTCAGCTTCAGGATCTGTCCTTCCAGTGAACACTCAGGGTTGATTTCCTTCAAAATGGATAGGTTTGTTCTCCTTGCAATCCAGGGGACTCTCAAGAGTCTCCTCCAGCACAATTCAAAAGCATCAATTCTTCAGCGGTCAGCCTTCTTTATGGTCCAGCTCTCACTTCCATACATCACTACTGGAAAAACCATAGCTTTGACTATGCGGACCTTTGTCAGCAAGGTGATGTCTCTGCTTTTTAAGATGCTGTCTAGGTTTCTCATCGCTTTCCTCCCAAGAAGCAGGCGTCTTTTAATTTCGTGGCTGCTGTCACCATCTGCAGTGATCGTGGAGCCCAGGAAGGTAAACTCTGTCACTGCCTCCATATCTTCCCCTTCTATTTTCCAGGAGGTGATGGGGCCCGTGGCCATGATCTTAGTTTTTTTGATGTTGAGCTTCAGACCATTTTTTGCACTCTCCTCTTTCACTCTCATTAAGAGGTTCTTTAATTCCTCCTCACTTTCTGCCATCAGAGTGGTATCATCTGCATATCTGAGGTTGTTGATATTTCTTCCGGCAATCTTAATTCCGTCTTGGGATTCATCCAGTCCTGCCTTTCGCATGATGTATTCTGCATATAAGTTAAATAAGCAGGGGGACAATATACAGCCTTGTCGTACTCCTTTCCCAATTTTGAACCAATCAGTTGTTCCATAGCCAGTTCTAACTGTTGCTTCCTGTCCCACATATAGATTTCTCAGGAGATGGGTAAGGTGGTCAGGCACTCCCATTTCTTTAAGAACTTGCCATAGTTTGCTGTGGTCCACACAGTCAAAGGCTTTTGCATAGTCAATGAAGCAGAAGTAGATGTTTTTCTGGAACTCTCTGGCTTTCTCCATAATCCAGCGCATGTTAGCAATTTGGTCTCTAGTTCCTCTGCCCCTTCAAAATCCAGCTTGTACTTCTGGGAGTTCTCGGTCCACATACTGCTGAAGCCTGCCTTGGAGGATTTTGAGCATAACCTTGCTAGCGTGTGAAATGAGTGCAATTGTATGGTAGTTGGAGCATTCTTTAGCACTTCCCTTCTTTGGGATTGGGATGTAGACTGATCTTTTCCAATCCTCTGGCCACTGCTGAGTTTTCCAAACTTGCTGGCATATTGAGTGTAGCACCTTAACAGCATCATCTTTTAAGATTTTAAATAGTTCCACTGGAATGCCATCTCCTCCACTGGCCTTGTTGTTAGCCATGCTTTCTAAGGCCCACTTGACTTCGCTCTCCAGGATGTCTGGCTCAAGGTCCAGATCTTTCTGGTATAATTCCTCTGTGTATTCTTGCCACCTCTTCTTGATGTCTTCTGCTTCTGTAAGGTCCCTACCATTTTTGTCCTTTATCATGTCCATCTTTGCACAAAATGTTCCTTTAATGGCTCCAATTTTCTTGAACAGATCTCTGGTTTTTCACTTTTTTTTGTTTTCCTCTATATCTTTGCATTGTTCATTTAAGAAGGCCCTCTTGTCTCTCCTTGCTATTCTTTGGAAGTCCGCATTCAATTTTCTGTAACTTTCCCTATCTCCCTTGCATTTTGTTTCCCTTCTCTTCTCTGCTATTTGTAAGGCCTCGTTGGACAGCCACTTTGCTTTCTTGCATTTCCTTTTCTTTGGGATGGTTTTTGTTGCTGCCTCCTGTACAATGTTACGAGCCTCCATCCATAGTTCTTCAGGCACTCTGTCCACCAAATCTAGTTCCTTAAATCTGTTCTTCACTTCCACTGTGTACTCATAAGGGATTTGGTTTAGATTATACCTGGCTAGCCCAGTGGTTTTTCCTACTTTCTTCAGTTTAAGCTTGAATTTTGGTATAAGAAGCTGATGGTCAGAGCCACAATCAGCTCCAGGTCTTGTTTTTGCTGACTGTATAGAGCTTCTCCATCTTTGGCTGCAGAGAATATAATCAATCTGATTTCGGTATTGCCCATTTGGTGATGTCCATGTGTAGAGTAGCCTCTTGTGTTGTTGGAAAAGAGTGTTTGTGATGACCAGCTTGTTCTCTTGACAGAACTCTATTAAAAGTACTAGACACAGTCAATCAAAATTATAAAAACATTGACTGGTTTGAAGGAGGAGACGAAGAAGAAGAATCTTAGAACTGCAGAGCTGGAAGAGACCCTATGAATCATTGAGTCCAGCCTTTGTCAAGGAGGCACCGTGGGGGAATTGCACTCCTAACCACCGAACCTTTAATTAAAATTTAATTAACAAAATTAAAATATTTAAAAACATCTAAGTTAAAATACCAATGATAATTGACATTGAAAATGAAAGAAACCCAGTTCAAACAGCTGTCCTTAGCAGGCCACTAGTTGCCGAAGGCCTGCCAGAATAAAAAGGGCCTTCATGGGTTGATAGAAGGAGGGCAGGGAGGGCTCCATCTTGGCCTCCCCTGCCAAAGACTTCCAATGCTTCGAGATCATCCTCTCAAATCTTGAGTCCCTCTATTGGGAAAAAGGTGGGACATAGCACAAACAAACACGTCTTTATATTGTTGCCGTCCATTGATGGGATAATATTAGTAACAACAAGAAGGGGCCAAATTCATGCAGGGTAAGACTATCAAGGGAAGTATATGATTTACCCCCCTGTAGCAGGGAATGCTAGGGGAGGTTGTAACAGGCGGGTGCGAGTGGCCAAATAGCTCAGTGAATTAGGTATCTGGCTGCAGAGCCAGAGTCTGGGAGCTTGATGCCCACGGTGTGTCCCAGGAGAAGAGCCAGACTGTGTAACCTCGGGCGAGCCGCACCCTCCCAGGGCACTCCCAGAAGAAGGGAATGGTGGATCATGTCTGAGTCCCGTATCACTAGAAAATCCTGGAAAGAGTCACCCTAAGTCTGAATTGACCTGATGTCTGTAAGCGCCCCTGCCTGCAATAGCTGGGGGCGGCAGGCAGCCCCTCCTCTGTGTTAGTCTCCATCGGCTCTGGACCAGGACATTGAGGCAACTCCGACTTCATTGGGAGGGAGGTGGGGTTTACAGTCCTGGTTTCGTCAGCGGCAACCCCCTCCCCTCAAGTCCTGCCTTCGGGGAGCTGAGTTCCCGGCACTGGCTTCCCTGCAAGCTTAGTCTCTTCATGGCTCCCAGTTGACTTCACTGGGGCTGATGGGAATAGGATGACTGGAGCTTCCAAAAATCATTGTCCTAGTTGATGTCCCCTGGCCACTTTCAAGGAGGGTTGATACCTTCCTCCAGACCCTCGACTGGGTGCTGGGTTGCCCTTGCCTGCAGGTGCTGCAGGCATTCTCCCTGGCAGTGGGATTCTCTCCTCCAGGGCCCCTTCTGTGTGGGCATTGGAGTCGGAGCGGGCAGCAGGGGTGGAGGAGAAATAGCCCATTGGCAGTCAGAGCACCTCAGCTTGGATCTCCTGTTCCATGCAGTGATGTGGGCTCTCCCGTTCTCATAGTTCTCCCAGGACTCGCGGCCAGCAATCTTTTCCAAGGACACACCCAAAGAGCTCCTCTGCAATTTTGGTGAGCAGAGGAGCCTCTTCCTCATCAACCCAGTTCTCTTTTTCTCCTGACCCCTCAGCTTCAGCTTCTTCTGACTCCTGTTCTTTCTCTGGCCCACCTGCTCCACCCTATCCTTTTAGCCTGTGCCTGCTCCCACAGGCCAGCTCCCTCAGCCTGGCTTAGGTGTGGGTCCATATCTCCCATAGCTGCTTCTCTGTCCTAGACAAGCTGACCATTCCTGGTGCCCACCTGGATATTCTCCGGGTCCAGCAGGCCTTCCAAGGGACATCAGGCGACCTCACACGGCCTGCTTGGGGAGCTGTCCACAGTGACCCCCACCATAATGGCACATAATAGTAACTATTATTAACAGGCACTGGGCCTTTGACTGCTAGTAACTGGACAGGTATTAAATCCAAATCTTCTTGAAAATAAAGAATGAATCACATGATGATGGCAGGTTAATTTTACGATGTCCCTAAAATTAAATCATAAGCAGAACCATGTTTTTCACAGGTGAAAGTTGCTCTTGGTAATCCACTTGTCTCTTAGTAAAAGACCCCACATTCCCTGCTCGACAAGGGTCCTCTTCTGTTGCCAACGTGAAGTGTTTCCCTGAATGCTTTAGTGCTGCTCTCTTGCCAACCGCCCGTGCTCAGAGCAGCTGCTCATTTGAAGGATGCATGGCGTGTTCCCTCTTCAAGGCGCCTTGCTGCTCATTATTATGTAAGAGTTCACTTTCCAAGGTCGTCTCAGCACATTTCAGCCATTCATATTCTCCAACTGGGTCAGGAGTGGTTCTGTCCCTGTTAATTAAAATAACACTCATTTAAAAGAGCAGGAATTAGATAACAACTTTCCTCACTTACCTTTCCCCAAGGCTTACACCTCTGGCGGATTGCCCACAGCCACTCTGGAGGAGAGGTAGGCTTGTGGCCTCAACAGAAGTGTGTTGAGCAGATAAGGATGCCAAGCAGGTTTCCGTTTCGTCACCCGAGGAAACATGGGACAAGATGTCGCTCCAACAATCAGGATGATCTGGGTACGTCATTTGAAACCAGCGCAGGTGCATTAGGCCCTACTGTATCAAACGCCCTGTGTGACAGACACACTGCTCAGCTTGTCTACACGGTATGTGGTTTGATTTCTTTCCGCGATAGGAGCATTCACCGTGACATCTGACAAAGAACAGCAGCACTGGATGGGAAAACGAAGCTTTTCATCATGTGTCACAAGGCAGTGTCGCTCTGATTGGCTGCTTTCACGTGGGGTGCTTTTCTTTTCTTTCACAAACACAGAGTGGCCTGGCTGTGAAAGAAATGGAGAAGGCGTTGATATTCAAAGTAGCGATGCAAGGCTCTCCCTACCGCTGGGCGGAATGGGGCCATCACCCCGGGGCAGCAAATGGTGGGTGCCAGGAAAGGTAGCAAATCGTTAAATATTTAGTTCATTATTACTGTCTCTTTGATGCCAGGTATGGAGGAAAGTGCTTATGGGATTTTCTACCTCATGTGCTCCTCCAAAATCTCATTGGCTGTGGGTACTGTAAAGTTTCTCGTGTGGTGTAGTGGATAGAATGATGGAGTAGAACTCTGAAGAGCAGGGTTCAAATCCCCACCCAGCCAAGGAAGCTCACTTGGGGAGTGGAACTGGCAAAACCACTCCTTAAATATCTCACTTGTCTAGAAAGCCCTATTAGGGTCTCTATCCTTCAGTTCCAACTTGATGACACAGAGCACACAGTTCCAACTTGATGGCACACAGCACACATACACACATGGGTACTAGGCACTTGGCTTGAGACTAGAGGGGCAAACCATCTACAGCAAAATATCTTGGACTAGATCCTTCACTAAGGAAGCAGGGTTGGTCATTGCATAGCTGCAGTGGAGTTCCTCACGGCACCGCAGAAAATTAAAGCTGGATGCTTTTCAGTGTGGTTTCGTTTCTATTAGAAAAGTTTGTGCATTTCTTAAATCGTCTCATGCTCATGACCAAAACAGGGAGAAAGGTGCCTTGCTCCAGAATTTGGGGGCGAGATACCCCATCACCTGTTAGACTACAAGCCACTCCCTTCTTACCCTCAGACCCCTCCCCCAGAGGGAGTGCACTGCCACTCTCAGGGACCCACACAGTAGACTCGACAACCCTGACAAGCGCTTCGAGCTGGGTGCTCAGCAACACAGTTTCTACCCATGCCCTCAGAGGCTTCTAGTTGCAAAATGCCCTACTAGCAAAAAACTGATGCATGCAGTTTTTAATACTGTTTTGTTTTTTTGTTTTGTTTTGTTTTAAAATTACAGTCAAGGGTGTAAATCTCACACTACCCTCAGCCAGCCCACTCCCGCCTGCCCTCTTACTAGAAGGAGGTCAGGACCCTGCCTGTGTATGTGTGAATGTTGGCTTTGCTTGCTTGCTTAGGCTTGAGAGTGTGAATGAATGCTCAGTTTGTCCCCATCTTCTGGACTCAATCCACCTATGCTGTGCCAACCACAAAGGATACCAGCCACCACTGGCCCAGAGACATTATAAGATATAAAACTGGTGGGTGGCTAAAGACAGGCACTCCACTTTTAACCTCTCGTAGATATGTGGAGGTGGAGAAAGGAAGTGGGGTGGACCCCATTGCTGCCACGAGGCCATCAGGAGAGGCTGGGGCTGACCAGATGAAGCAGGGAGACTGGAACTGGGAAGAGATGGAGACCAGGGAGCAACCTTGTGGAGGGGAGGAGGAGCAGAGGAGGAGCAGAGGGTCTCTGTGTGTTTAGGGTGCTCTGTGTGTATGTGGGAGACGGAGAGAGTAAGGGAGTGTGGGAGTGTGCTTGGAAGTTGATTCTGAAAGAGAGAAAATAATGAGTGACTCCAGTTTGTGTGTTATTTTGCGCAAACACAGAGAGAAAAGATTTTTGAGAAGAGTGATCCTCAATGAGAGGGAAAGACCTGTGCTTTCAAAGTATGGTGGATGGGGTTAGAATCAGCATCTGCTGTGTGTCCAGGACCCTGGACATGTCACTTAGGTTTACCCTCAGTTCTTGACCTTAGTTGTTTTCCCCCTGGAAACTCTCCTGGGATGGTGCCCAAGACACTTTCTTGAAATCTCCCATGTGCCTACTAGCTCCAAAGAGCTGGAAATGGCTGAAGTAGTTAGTTCGGATATGAACCGGCGTGCACTACCTCATGTTGGGTATTGTTGGCTGTGTATTTCTAAAATGTTCAATTTTTTTTCTTTTGTGTTCTAAGTTTGGAAATATTTTCAGGTATTTTCTCTCTTTATCTAGCCATCTCCACGTTTAATATCCCATTATTTTACTTGGATAATTCTCTTTGTCTTTTTCTTTGGGAAATTATTGTTTGCTTCTTATGGTTTTCCCTTTTTTGAGTTTGACAGTTTAATCCACAGATATTCTGTCCATGGTTGCTGGACAGATTTTGGGCAAGTGGTCTAAAGTGAATTCTGCCCAGCAACCATTGGCAAACCTGGAACAGTTTTGTGTGATATGCAAGATATTTTATTTCTCCAAATGTGTTGTGCCGGGTCTCCACAGCAGATGGGCTTAGGAAATCCCTTCAGAAAGCAGCCTTCTGTTTAGAGGGAGTTATCTCTCCTTAAAAGAAGAAAAATCTTTTTTTTAAAAAAATGACTTTTTTTTTCTTGAGAGAATTATTTGCTCTTTAACATAAATATATCTGGAACACATTGCCCCCCCCCCAAATAACATGTTGTATAATGTTTTCTAAATACTTGTCCTTACTTTATTTCAAGTTAGGGCTAAAGAAAGATCAGGATCAACTTGCATCACATTGGATGATTTGCAGTGCATTTACAAAATATTACCAATTACCAGTCATGTAATAATAGCAACAAATGAATGAGTTTTTCCCACACCACCTCCTGAAATGATATGGCTCAAATGAAGAAGGATTAGGGTAACCATGGATGTCATTTTCTGCTAATGAATTGTGTACTCAAAACAGCCAAACACTCAAATAGATTCTTGGCTGTACATAATGTATGTTTAGTGTTCAATGCATGCAAGGCTGAAATACTCTGGTTAGGAGATCTCAAGATTCTAGTTTAAAAAAACACCAACATTCGTCATGCTTCCTGCAAACAAGAAGTCCACCTTGTCAAATAAAGAGCGATTTTTTAAAGTGATTGGCTAAAATCATGTTGCTTTATAGCTGCACAGCAGTGCAGTGGTGCTACTGTGCAGAAGAGCAAATCAACATTCTACAAGGGAATTCTAAAAATAGAGGCAACAAAAACAAAAACTTACATCTTTGAAACTGGGTTTCAGATCAGAACCAAATTTGGCGGTCTATTCTTGCGCTGTGTAGCAGTCTATTCTTGCGCTGTGCCAGACTTGGGGAGGCTTGGACAACTGGTTTCCATGTTATGGTTTTATAAAAGTAAAACTGTTTTATCTCCATGTAGAAATAGGCAACCCCAAATGGCCCCAGATTTAAAACAGGTCATATAACTCAAAAAGATCAATCTGTTTTATCCTGAAAGAGAATGATTGGTCCCACCCACTTTTTTAATTTGGAAAGAATCCAGGCTGCAGGAGTTGAAATATTGATCCTCAAATAAGGCCTTTGAAATGGGGGCGGGGGAACACAACCTTGTTATAACACGGAGCATGCGTAGTGCAGGCTTGCCAGCAAGAGCGTCACAAAATGACACATTGTACAAATTTCTGGGCTGGGAAGGGAGATGTTTCAATAGATGTAGGGCGATTAAATGTCACAGAAACAGTCAAAGGACAGATTTTCTTTAAAGAGTAAAAAAAAAGGTGTGTATTAAAGAAAGTAATGGAGTGACAGTCCTCCAGAAAGGGGGATATTTTCCCATGTATCTTCAGGGAATTAGGATACAATTTTGTAAGGCACATTCAAAGTACTGTATTTCCCTTGACCTCAGAATATCAGATAGCAATTGTGTTTTGTTATAGCACTTTCAGTAAACATTCTCTCAGGATTTCTGAGACCAAACAGTCTCCTCGCATAAGTTTTCAAAGGGGAAATCAGCTCCACATCTGGGACAATCTGTACTTTCCAATTAGCTTTTAACTATTAAAAATTTTAACTCCTCCTGGCAACACAGACATATCAGATTCATGCTTACAAGGAGATTCTGGGTCTGGTTTTAAAAATGGAGACAAAAAAAGAATATTATTTTTAAAAAATACAGATTCTGTATTTTTTTCATAGAATACATACATATATACATATACATACATGTACGTACATACATATGTATGTATATGTGTGTGTGTGTGTGTGTGTGTATATATATATATATACACACACACACACACTTTTATATGTAAAAGAATACAGAACAAATATTTTGCAAACTAACAGCTATAGATTCCTTTGTTGAGTTAACCCACCTCATGTGAGGTCTTTCTCTTTTCCTATTGTCCACCACCATCACATTTCCCAGCAATATTGTCTTTTCCAGTCAGGTCTGTATTCTCATTATATATGTGCAAGGTAGGATAGCCTCAGTTTACTCATTTTTGCTCTAGTGAGAGTTCACATTTGACTTAACTGAACACCCACTTATTTGCCTTTCTGCTGGTCTGTGGTATCTGTAAGGCTCACCTCCAACACCATGTTTCAAACGAGTCGATTCCCTCCCCCACCCACACCTTTCTTCACTGTCTGTCCTTTACATAGTATGGATTATTTTGACCTTCGTTTCAAGTATCAGTCTTTGTGAACTCCCATTACCGCTTTTTTAATTTCAGAAGTCAAGGGGATGTCTTTTGGATTAGGATACAATTTTGTAAGGCACATTCAAAGTACTGTATTTCCCTTGACCTCAGAATATCAGATAGCAATTGTGTTTTGTTATAGCACTTTCAGTAAACATTCTCTCAGGATTTCTGAGACCAAACAGTCTCCTCGCATAAGTTTTCAAAGGGGAAATCAGCTCCACATCTGGGACAATCTGTACTTTCCAATTAGCTTTTAACTATTAAAAATTTTAACTCCTCCTGGCAACACAGACATATCAGATTCATGCTTACAAGGAGATTCTGGGTCTGGTTTTAAAAATGGAGACAAAAAAAGAATATTATTTTTAAAAAATACAGATTCTGTATTTTTTTCATAGAATACATACATATATACATATACATACATGTACGTACATACATATGTATGTATATGTGTGTGTGTGTGTGTGTGTGTATATATATATATATACACACACACACACACACTTTTATATGTAAAAGAATACAGAACAAATATTTTGCAAACTAACAGCTATAGATTCCTTTGTTGAGTTAACCCACCTCATGTGAGGTCTTTCTCTTTTCCTATTGTCCACCACCATCACATTTGCCAGCAATATTGTCTTTTCCAGTCAGGTCTGTATTCTCATTATATATGTGCAAGGTAGGATAGCCTCAGTTTACTCATTTTTGCTCTAGTGAGAGTTCACATTTGACTTAACTGAACACCCACTTATTTGCCTTTCTGCTGGTCTGTGGTATCTGTAAGGCTCACCTCCAACACCATGTTTCAAACGAGTCGATTCCCTCCCCCACCCACACCTTTCTTCACTGTCTGTCCTTTACATAGTATGGATTATTTTGACCTTCGTTTCAAGTATCAGTCTTTGTGAACTCCCATTACCGCTTTTTTAATTTCGGAAGTCAAGGGGATGTCTTTTGGAAAGCATGCTGGCAACATATTTGTAGAGCAAATATGGAGATTGGAAGATAGCTTTTTAGTCTGCATTCTGTGGAGTGGGCATGGCCACATTAGATTACTTGAGAGGTTAAAGAGTGTGTATGTTTCTGTGTTGTATGTGTTCCACTCACTAACATTTACCATTTCATTAAATCCAAAACAGCCCTTCAAAATATTTTAGCACAGAGGAACTGCAGGCACATCCCAACTCTTCTTGGTTCTGTCCTTCTCCAGCAACCAGATCATGTGCTCATCATCTGGGATCCTCTAGCCCTGGATAATTCTACATGAGAGAAGTTTCTGTTGGAATTTGTTTGTAGTGTATATATGCTTAAATGTCCATTTAAAAAAAGCTCTGTTGCATTCATTTACATCTGAGCATTGGTTTGTGTTTGGATGAAAAATGGTTAACTTTATTTGAAAAAATGGGGTGTGACATCCTGTCCACAGCTTCCTCAGCTGTAACCTTGAAACAGCAACCACTGCTTCCTGCACCTTTCTTGATCTACATCTAAGAAAGACGTGCCTGGATAAATCCATCTTGCCATGAACTTTTGGTACAAGCCTGTTGAAGTGACGTTTGATCCACAAAACCTCGCTTATTGTATGATGATTATTAGTAGTCTGTAAAGATGTCTCCTATTCTTACATTTGTATTTTATGATGAAAAAAGGAGTCAGGTTCTCTGATTTCCCCCTGCTTGGTGTCTCTTGATGAATGGTAGTGAGCACAAGAGGATCTCTTGCAGACCATCTTGACTGCTGGCATTGGTGACTTCAACATTCAGGCTTTCCTTTGCTATGTAAAAGTTGGCATCTTTTTTTACTGCTGGCGACAACAGCAGGGTCTGGAGTAGGTCCACTTGAATCAATGGAACCTATGGAATTCTACTGATTCAAAGGGCTTACTCTATTGTGACATCCTATGCTAAGCAACAGAATTTCAGCCATTAGCTGCATATTCTTTGAAATGTGGTTTTATTGTTCAGAAAAGTGTGTCTTCCCTCAATAGAAATACTTCTATTCTCCCTTTTCTAAGCATATCAGATAACAGTTCTGTCTTGCGTTGCTTGGGGCTTGAGATGCATGGATTCCCAGGTACGTAAATTGCAGGACCCAACCAACATCCTGAAGATTGACCACAGAACATGATCCGGACCTTTCAGAGAGCAGGTCTGCTGTCGTAAGAGGTGCAAAGCAAGCAGAGGGTACGTCCACCATGGAGATGGGCTGGCATGAGTAAGACCTCCTCAGGCAGACATTTCCACATGTACACCCCACCTAACAATCAACCTCTGGGTATGGTGACACCTAGGAGCAATCATGGCACACACCGTCCAAGTGCCACCATGGTGGCACAAGATGTATTGCTGCCTGGGGGCAGCTCCTTTGTTGTGCTCTGTGGCCAATCCGGCCCTTAAACTATCTACCTGGACAATGTGTACATAGATTCTCAAACTGATTATAAACATATTATATATATATCTCCCCTCTGTACAGTATATGGGGCAAGGGGACATCTGCGCATCCACTAACATTCTGAGCACCTTTACAAGGCGCTGTGCCATGCAGTTGTCCCAGGTGGGTCATCTCTGCAATAGTTAACAAGAGCCACTCTTTGTACACCATCAGGCACACAGCTCGGCCACAATTGGAAACTGCTAGGTGAACACAACTTGGTAGAAACCCTGCCAATAGCCAGGTGTTGGCTCTCTCTCACATTTGCTTCTGCCCCGGAGTTCAGCCCTGTTTTCATCTGCTTCCATTACACATCATAAAAGGTAAAGGCACTCCAAACCTGATCCTCAGCGAGTGAGCTCCTTGATGTCTGGAGAGAGAGTTGATGCTCGGTGGAATTTCACCCCCTTTTGATGTGTTCAACATTAAAAATTGTCTTCTTTAAAATAATAAAACTAAGAAGAAAAAAGGAGACGACAGAGGATGGCATGGGAGAGAAGCAAGGAAAACACCTGAACGGCAGCTTCTCAAGTTCTCTTTCAGTGGGAGTTTAGGTCACTCCGACGTTTACATAAGCAAGCTAGGCGTATTTAAAGATCCTCTGAAGCTGGAGTACTACGTAAATGTTTTCTCAGCGGCAGAGATCCGTGGAGAGGACCGAGAAGGTCCTGCCCACACGAAAGGCGTCTGTGTTTGATGTGTGAGGCAGATGGTGAATGTTATGATGGCTACTGGGAAGGACATCCTAGCAAGACTTGCAGAATCTAGATTTTGTGGTTTCTTCTTAATGCAAGGACTCTTGGACTTATTGGTGGATATCCGGATGGACGGATAGGTAGGCAGCCATTCCTAACTTCCTTAGATAACCCTCTTCCCTTTCATGACCCAAACCCATCAAACACAGAAGGAAAAGAAGAGAAGGACAACAAAAAGAAGGAGAAGCTGAAGGAGGATGAGAAAAAACTGGCTCGTGTTGGGCTTCTACCCTTTGTACTGGCCTAGGCATTCAGTTCCTCGGCCCGGTTGTGTCCCCACCCCCACTGGCCAATTACAGGGCTGGGAAAACACACTTTTCCATGCTGGTGTGGGGATTCTGGGAGCTGTAGTCCAAAAAGTAACTTTTACAAAGACCAGTCACTATGCATTTGGGTCACATTCTTTTTAAAATGTATGTTTGTGTGTGTGGGGATTGTTTTGATTTGTTTTTAAATGGTCTCCCCTTTACTGATTTTTAAAAGAACATTAAAGATTTTTCTACCGGTTAGCTTTTGGACAACCTGAAAGGTATTTTTGTCCACTTTGATTTGATTGGGCAAGGAAGCTCATATTGCTAAAATGATTGTTTGGCTGTTGTAACAACTTACCCTCGATACTGATTATTGTGAACCACTCTGCAAGGGCAGACATCCGAAAAGGCAGGGTGCCGAAACTGTCAAACACAAATAATAAACTACGGTAGCCGCTGAATGTATGAATGGACTGCCACGCATTGTATTGCGTTTGGAGTGACAGGAAACCTCTGGGTGTGACGTTTGACCTGAGGGGATTTATTTGAGAAGGGGAGGGGGGAGTGCTGCAGCCATCACGCTTGTGTGACTCAGTGTGCTGCTTTTCCTAATTATCAAACAATAAAAAAGAAGATTTTTCACTCCATGGAAACAGGGCACAGTTTACATTGGGTAATAACACCGTTTTGTATGGTCTCTCTCTGGAATGCTACAAAACCCAGGCCAAAGAATTCAGACTTGTTAGCAGTCATACAGATCCCCGGTGTTCTGTAGTGGACAGCGTGATAGACTAGGACTCAGGAGACCTGGGTTTGAGTCTATCCTTGGCCACGGAAACGCATTGGGGAGGCAGAACTGGGAATGTCTCATTCACCTTGGAAGCCCTATGAGGGTTGCTATAAGTCAGTTCCCACTTGACAACACATAATAACATAACGGCGAACATACACATCATAAAATGGTGTAGCTTAATGTGCTAAGTGGCTTGACGGAGGCTCTCTTGTTCAAAATCAAGCCTCTTGTGGCCCTTCAGATATTGCCAGACTGCAACCCTGATCAGCCCTAGCCAGCATTCCCAGTGGAATGGAAGTTATCGTCCAGTGACATACGGGGACCGCATGCTACCAACTTATTTAAAATGTTCACTCGTCCCATCATTGCCTGATACCTAGTTGCCTATATCCCTAGCCACTCAGCGAAAGAAGAAAATGCTATATTTGAACATCACAATTACATTCAGAGATTTCTCTGCCTTCCCTTTTTCTCATATACACACTATTGATGAAACATTTATGGAGACCTTTTAGTAACATGCATTTTTTTTAAAATCTTATTTTCCACAGTGCATTATCATCGAAGCTTTTTTGCTTCCCAACACCCAATCTGGTCATCACAGTTCATTTTGAAGGTTTATTTCCTTCCAGCTGCCTACTCTTATCTAAAATCATATTATAAGGTCAGGGATATGGGTAAAGGTAAGCCAGTAAGGAAAGAATCTGAAATGCGCTTCTGTTATTACATGCATATGACAATTCCTTTAAGGACATCAAGGGAGCAAACATATTTTACCCTCACACCTCTCTTTGTTCCTTATGACACCTCTGCAATTGAGACTGGGATATAGGGCACTGGTCTCAGGGTTACTGAGTGTGGTTTGAGGCTAAGAAGAGGACGTAAGCCATGGTTCTCCAAAGGTCTAATCCTGATCTGCCCAGCTCAACCACTCCTCCAAATCATCAGCCTCGCAAGGTGGAGCTGGCAAGTTCTGAATCAAAGCAAGTTGGAGAAGGCTGCTGTAACCACTGCACCACACTGACTCACTAGACCTGGGGGGGGGGGCATGGAAAAAACTCTCTAAAACCAGTGGTAAAATGGAAATGATTCTGCATACTTCCCTGGAGAGAGTCTCTGTACTGAAGCTAGTATTTGCCAGAGGAGGAAATCACCCCATGGTGCCAACGGTGGATTTTCCTTCAAAGAAATGGCACTTTCAGAAAAGGGATTTCCCTTAGAAATGTAGCAGTTCTGTTCCTACCCCCCACCCCCATTCTGCCTCTGATCCCATTAGTGGTCAGCTTTCCCCTCTTTGTTGTTTAGTCGTTAAGTCGTGTCCGATTCTTCGTGACCCCATGGACCAGAGCACGCCAGGACCTCCTGTCTTCCACTGCCTCCCGGAGTTGGGTCAAATTCATGTTCGTCGCTTCGATGACACTGTCCAACCATCTCGTCCTCTGTCGTCCCCTTCTCCTCTTGCCTTCACACTTTCCCAACATCAGGGTCTTTTCCAGGGAGTCTTCTCTTCTCATGAGATGGCCAAAGTATTGGAGCCTCAGCTTCAGGATCTGTCCTTCCAGTGAGCCCCTTCACGGATTGCTGCCTTGTCGTGGCGAAGGGGCTTGAGTAATTCAGAGAAGCTATGGGCTATGCTGTGCAGGGACACCCAAGACGGACAGGTCATAGTGGAGAGTTCTGACTAAACGCGATCCACCTGGAGCAGGAACTGGCAAGCCACTCCAGTATCTTTGCCAAGAAAACCCCATGAACAGAAACAAAAGGCTTTCCCCTCTACCTGAAGTTAATTCCTTTTTTAAAAGACCACAAAGCAGCATCTTAAATGCATCTTTGATACCACTTCCAGTTTGGTTCTAAGCCTAAGCATTTACTCCCCCCTTTTCACTTTTAGCTCCAAGCTTCTCTTCCTCTCTTGTTTTCCACTTTAGATTTCCCCACACTTATGGCAAGAATCTCTCTTTTTCTCTACAGGTTCTTGTGCACCACAAGACCGGGGGTCTCTAGTGCAACAATTCCATGGTTTAACCCGAAGTCACCAAGCCTTCTCCAAGTCGTTGCCCACCCCTGCCCTCAATAGTTTGGGCTACAAACCTCATCATTCTCGTCCAGCACATACAGCATGCTGACCAAGGATGATGACAGTTGTAAATCCATACATCTGGAGCCCAGTAGATCTGAGGTGGTTGGTCTAAACTTGTGGTTCCAGAACCTTGAGTCCCCAGATGTTCTTGGACTAAAACTCCCAGAAGCCTTCACCACTAGCTGTGCTGGCCAGGATTTCTGGGAGATGTCATTTTAGAACATCTGGGGACCCAAAAAAGTTGGGAACTACTGACTAAACCACTGGAAGATGAGCTGTTTCATAACAGTCTGAGGAAGAATCATTGCTCAACATGATGGTGCACATCCCTTCTAACTAAAAGGATCTGAAGAAGCAGGGCAGACCCCATTATTCCTTTAATAGTTACCTGGAAGAGGGAATTTCATCATGACCAGCTACACTTGCTGAAATTCTGGTTTCTTTCCACACAACAAACAGAGCAAAGGTTCTGCAGTGAACCAAACACATCTATCTCACATATATTGACACCCATCCTAATCTCATGCATATTTAATGGGAGACACGTCACACTGAATTCAATGGGTTTAATGCCCAGCAAATGTGGTTGGGATCACAGCCATGCCTTATTCCCTTGTAAGAGATATTTAATTTTCCTATGACTGAGAAGGCCACTCATCACCTGAAGTAGCTAGAAGATCATGAGGAACATGAAAACAAACAGCTACGTTTCTGGGAGTGACTTGAATGCCCCCTCCCCCATTTGTCTTGGTAAATACGTTCACAAAATTTATTCTTGCTGCCACTGCTGCTGATGTAGTAGTCATACAGTGCATTTGAAGTAAAAATGTACCATGTGTGAAACCAAACAAACTCATTTAAAGAGAGCCATGCTGGCTAGAAGTTCTGGGAGTGGTAGTCAAAAAAAAAAAAGAGAGAGAGAGAGGGAGAGAGAGAGAGAGTAATGTTTCCAAGTTCTGATTCTGGCCATACAATCATTGTTCCAATGCACAATACATAGACAGTATGCAGAGGGAGAAAAAGAGAGAGAGAGAGAGAGAGAGGTATTGCAAAAGTATAAGGCTCTCTTTTTATCCTTCCTCATTTCCCAAACAGCTAAGCTAACGTTTGTTTGTTTGTTATAGAGAAGAAAAAGAAAACCGGGGAGGGGGAGACATCACCAGTGGCACACAATTATTATGTTATTCCTCATCACTCTGCTTCCATGCGACCTCCTTTGCGGGGGACCTCCCCCGTTCAAGGCCAGAGGTAAGACATAGGACGCTATTTAAAGGCCAGGAAGTTGCTGCATCGAGCTGTTTTCTGGTTTGCAGCCTTTGGGCAAGAGTTGCCTAGAACTCAACTATAGCTTGTAGGCTGGGACTGTGTCGTGTGGGGGCTCTTTAATTAGTCTGGAGCAGCTACCATCGGGAAGCTGTTGCCTGAACAGACCAGCTCAGGATGGAGCTGCTCTTAGCTTGCCTGCTTGGTATTGAAAAATAGGAAGAATTAACGCTTGGAAAGGTTGTTTTGGATTAGAGCTTCCTGGGCTCTTCCCACCACCTATTCCAGTCAGGAGCTGGCTGGGGGATTTCAGGAGTTGCAGTCCAAAAACAAAAATTTCCCAAATTCTGGCAAGAATTACGACTGACCCCTATGTTGTACTTTGGCCCTGACCCATGCTTTTAGCCCCATGCCCTGTTGCAATGCAGTCCCCCCCCCCCCCCAGACCCTTGATGTTCAAGCTGGGTTCTGAAAAGGAAGAGACACTTGAGATCATATTGGAAATATCTGGTGGCTACTGGAGAGCACCAAAGAATTTCAGAAGAAGATGAACCCATGCTTTATAGATGACAGCAAAGACTTTGACTGTGGAGAGCATGGGAAATTATGGGTTGTTCTGAAAGAAATGGGAGTGCCTCATGTGTAACTTGCGTTGTGGCTAACAAGCTACTTTAAGGACAGAATATGGAGAAACAAAATGATTTCCTGTAGGCAAAGATGTCAGACAAGGGTGAATCTCCTTATCTGTTCAATATGCATGCAGAACATGTCATATAGAAAGCCAGACTAAATTCAGATGGAGGAGTGAAAATAGGTGGAAGAAACATCAATACAGTAATTTAAGATATACAGATGACAGCATCTTACTGGCAGAAAGCTGCAATGACTTGAAACAGCTTCTGATGACAGTGGAAATACTGAGGTGGGACTGCAGTTGAACATTAAGAGGACAAAAATCATGACGACTGAAGAACTGCACAACTTTAAAGTTGCAATGAAGAAACTGAAATTGTTGAAATGTTGTATATCTCAGTTCTGTCATCAATCCAAAAGGAGACTGCAGCCAAGAAATCAGAGGAAAACTGAGGCGCAGACAGGCAGCAATGAAGGAATTGGAAAAGAACAGCAAGTGTAAGACTAAGGCCAAGATCATTCATACTCTTACATTCCCGATTACTATGTATGGGTGTGAAAGCTGGACAGTAAAGAAAGCTGACAGGAAGAAAATTGTTCATTTGAAATATGGTACTGGCAGAGAGCTTTGTAGATACCCTGGACTGCCAGAAAGATGAAGAGCTGGGTTCTGGATCAAATCAAGCCTGAACTTTCTCTGGAGGCAAAAATGACAAAACTGAGATTGTCATATTTGGGGCACATCATGAGAAAGCAAGATTTTCTGGGAAAGACAATAATGTTAGGAAGGGTTGAAGAAGGCAGGAAAAGAGCAAGACCAAATATGAGATGGATTGACTCCATAAGGCAGCGGTTCCCACATTGGGTTCCCAGCTGTTCTTGGACTACAACTCCCAGAAATCCTGGCTAGCACAGCTAGTACTGAAGCCTTCTGGGAGTTTTAGTCCAAGAACATCTGGGGACCCAAGGTTGGGAACCATTGCCCTAAGGGAGCCACAGTCTTGAGTTTGCAAGCACTGAGCAGGGCTATAGAGGACAGGGCGTTTTGGAGATTGCTTATTGATGGGATCGTCATAAGTCAAGATGACTTGATGGCACTTGACAACAAAAGGTTTAGAGGGTTGCCATCTCAGTTACTGGGAAGATGATATGAAGGAATTTCTTTTGCCTCAAAGCTCTGCCATCTGGTACTGGGGATACTGCTGAAACAGTGACATATACTGTGTTCTCATAGTAAACGTTACCAAGAGGCTAGAGGAAAATCATCCATCCAGTTTTGACATCCCTTCTAAGCTATTGTGACAAATTACTTTTTTAATGTGTATGAAAGCACATAATATCAAAATTGTTAAATCTAGTGCAGAGTTTTAAATCTAGTTTAAGTGTGCACTGTAAAAATCGATTATCTTTCCCAAGAGCAGATATTACTATGCAGTCTTTTTCCCCCCTGTGACTGTATATTAGAGCTGCACAAGAGTGCAGTGATGTTCTTGTGCAGCACAGCAAAACAACATTTCACAAGGCAATTCTAAAAATGAGGGCAGCTCAAGTCAAACTTATAACTTTGGAACTGGACTTTGAATCAGCACCACATTTGGCACAGATGTAGCTGGGAAAAAGAGATGCTCAGAGGGTAATGAACAGTCACAGAATCAGTCAAAAGACAGGTCAAAAACAGGCTTGCTTTAAAGAAAGAAATGGAGTGACAGACGTCCAGAAATGGACATTTTGCCATGTGTCTCCAGAGAATTAACCTACAATTTTGTAAGGCATATTTCTGCATTACAAAAGCATAGAGAAGCTGTGCTTGTCCCAGCCCTGAATGCTTTCAATAATTATTCTCTCAGGATTTCTGAGACCAGGCTCCTGACACCCATCTTCAAAGGAGAAATCAGCTCCAGGTCTGGGTTAGTCTTTTGACCCTGTCAGTCAAGACCCAATTAGCTGACTCTCAGGAGGGGAACTTTTTAACTCCTTCTTGGCCAGACAGGCATTAGTGCTGGGAAAAGGATTCTGTATCTGGTTGTACAAATATTTTAAAATATAGTAGAGAACAAATATTCAGAAGCTCACTCATTTAAACTGTGAAATTGCTGGGTTTTTTGCTTTGTGGTTGGCGTTGGTCTTACTCAATGGAGTTGGAGCTCTATATCAGAGCTTTTGTGGCTATGTCCTGCCATAGTTTCAGCCATTCAGACTTGTCCAAAAGCAGTCCTGACAATTGCTTTGTATTTGAGTGAGAAATGGTTAATGGATGAAAAATGGAGTAAGCTTCTGGGATTTTCCTTTGATTGGTGTCACTTTGTCAATGGTAGTGAGCACAAGAGGGTATCCTGTAGACAATCTTGGCTGCTACCATTGGTGTTGTTGATATTCAGGCTGCCTTTGCTATGTACAACTTGGCATCCTTTTTCCTTCTGGCAATGCAGCCATGCTATTGTGCAGCAATATCGGGCCATTTCCTGGAATTTTGAATCATGGATACAGAAGCAGAATATCTGCATCCATAAACTGGGGTTTGCTTGTTTGTTTTTGAAGCACTGAATTATCATGTAGCCTCTTCTTGTAGTTTATCTCTCCTTTTTAGATGCAAAATGTCTTTCCATGAAACAAGCTCAATATGCACATAGGTTGATCCAGTCCTGATGTCTTCGCCCTTTTCAGCTGGTCCCCATCATGCATTTGTCTCACAGGAAGGGGGAAAGAGAGGGGATGTGCTTGATAGCAATACCTCCTCTATCGCATCCCTACACTCTGACCTCCACACTTTCTTTGCACTGGAACTGAGCCTAGACAGCAGGGAGCTGTACCAGGGCTTCCCGCATGGTTTAAAATTAAAAATTAGAGGACGCTTACAGAGAGCTCTAAATTGCACAGGGAGCTCCTCTGTATACAGCAGACAGATGTTCAGATGTTCTCAGGGTGATGGAACTGGGTAATGGGACATGACGGGGAAGGACTGGTAAACATATGCCTACTAATCTACACATGGGGAATATGTCAACATGCAAACATTGCTCTCAAGTGTAAAAGAAGATACAAACAGCTCTGGACCAAAGCTTGTAAAGTTCATCAGAGAGTGTGAAGTTACTTTAAAAGTAAGTAGTTACATTTATAATAGTTTGTTACTGCTGTAGTTACATTTTTAAAAACAAATCTTAACTTTAACTATTTCTCAAAAATAACTAAAATGAAAACAAGTAGCATCTGAATGCTACAGGCTGTTGCATTGTAGCACAAAAATATCAGTTCTCTCATCTACCTCATTGCCACTGCCAAACAGAGCATGAGGCATCAGCCATAGGTTTCTATGGCCAAATCCTAAATTTGTTTATAATTTTAACCTAGATCGATAAGACACACTGTGTTGTAGTAGTGAGTGCTATGGCCACAAACTCAGCCAACATACCATGATGCAGGTCTGCAGCCATTCTTAGCAGCAACATGAAGCAGCAACTAAACTATAATAATCTTCAAATTGCAAAGCTGGAATGGACCCTACAGATCATCAAGTCCAGCCCCTGACAAGGAGGCACAGTGAGGAATCGAACTCCCAACCTCTGGCTCCCCAGCTGAATACCTAAACCACTGAGCTATCCAGCAGTTCAACTATATGATATCCTTCCACCAGCATTTAGTAACATCACAACTTCATAAATTTAATGCAACTATAAATGTAACTAAAAAGTTACAGGAAACATGTTACTTCAGGTAAGTTGCAATCCTAATGTAATGTTCCTTCATTAATGAAAAAACAATTGATTACAAGTACCTAGTTATTTCTAACTAGCTAATTCCAAGTTTGAGAATTAATTAGTTACATAAGCATGTCTCTCCTGCTATATATATATTGTTCTAATCATGCAGCTAGGTACCTAGGAACAGAAGTGTCTGGAGAAATTTTAACCCAACCATTCATATAATTCGGAGAATAATGATGGTCTTAGCAGAGATATTATCATGTTGCCTCACGTGTCATTGTATTATTAAATGTTAGGTACAAAAGCAACCTAAGAATAAATTTTCACTGAAGCACACATTTCACAGTAGAAAAACAATGCACATGCCTTTCTCTCAAAAAATCTCTGATAAATCCAAATCAAAGAGGGAGATTATATAGTAGGTCCTCTTCAAGGCAGGGTTAATATTATTATCATTTTTTTAAAAAAAAAACCTAGCAAAATATGATTTATTGGTCTATCTTAGGGTTTACTGCCAGATCTAGTTGCATTAAGATGAAGATAAAGTAAATGAGCTTGTAAAAAATGCTGTGGCATTAGAAAGTAAGTCCCTAGAAGTGGCATTGTTGAATGTCACAGATTTGGATAAGCATTCAGAATTAGGAGTGTTTACTTTAGTTAAACAGAAATAGTTTTCCAAGAGGTAGCCCTGTCCATCTGTCGTAGCCAAACATTGACAAAGGGGCTTGGGGCATCTCAACAACTGGCAGAATTATTAAAGCAAGTTATGGAACATGCACAAACACGCACACAAGCCAGTCTTTAAGAACCCACGAAAAGTCTTTAAGGACCTAAAAGAGGGTTGCTTAGATTAGGACGTTAATTACAGTTGAACCAACAAGGCCAATGCAGTGCCCTGTGTCGAACGTTAGCACAGAGACCAGGGAACCTAAATTCAAATCCCTATGTAGGGTAGCCTTAGTCGAGAAACTCTGGTTCAGCCCAACCCCGTTTTATAGGGTTGCTGTGAGGATAAAAATGGGGAGAATAGCCATGTAGGACACCTTGACCTCTTTTGAGAAAAAGCAGGTAGTCAATGTAAGGAGTGAATAGTTGCAGAAAATATGAGCTGAATTTTTGCCCAGCCTGTGGCCAATGGGCCCTCAAACCTATTAATCATTTAAGAC
The DNA here is from genome assembly GCA_037013535.1 of Intellagama lesueurii. Classification (NCBI taxonomy): domain Eukaryota; kingdom Metazoa; phylum Chordata; class Lepidosauria; order Squamata; family Agamidae; genus Intellagama; species Intellagama lesueurii. The sequence continues at coordinate 158,312,020 of JBAJHW010000001.1, read as the reverse complement.
CCTTAGTTCATCTGTGCTGGATCCAGGATTTTAAAGGGGCTGAATGCTATCTTGGACTAAAACCCAGAAGGGATTCATAGCCCCCATAAAATCAGAATCCCCTACTGTCTCAAGGAGGTATGCTCAGGGAGGCTGTTGTGGGGAGAAGGCAGCAAGGAAGTCCCCATCACAGGCCCAGTTCCGCATGACTCAACCTTGATCTGACCCATAATCTCCATGTTTCGAAACTTCATACACTTCAGTTTTCCAGGAGCTTTCCACTGCGTGGAACCAGCCTCGTTCCCCCTACTGGTGAGAATGGGCTTTCCACCTCCCCGAGAATAAGGGTGAGATTCCCGACCCGCAGTTCCCCGGTGGACCGGGGAAGGGATGCGGGGGACTCCTTAGAGGCGACACCCGTGGGGGGACACGGAGGGCTGGAGAGTTGAGGAGGAGGAGGCAGGCGAGATGCTGTCGACCGGGAGGCGTTCGAGGCCCAGGAGGTCCCAGCGCTGCTGGAGCGCTTGAGAGCGGGTTGGGAGAGGATCCCTCCCTGGCACCCCTGGCACCGAGCACGGGGAGGAGGAGTCCTTGAGCACGCCGAGGCGGTGGGAGGCGAAGCGGCCGGAGACTCCGCTCCGGGCATGCCGCCGGCAGGTGCTCACGGGCAGCCTTTCCAACGCCGGCCGGCCGGCCCTCCTCCTCCTCCTCTCCAGCCTCCTCCAACCCCTCGTTATACGGACGAGCCCAGCCGTGTCTGCATAGACTTTGGCCCTTCTTCCAAGACGGAGCGGCGGCTGCCGGGGGCGACGACGGGGGCGGAGCAGGGGAAGGGGCCCCTGCCTCCCGCGCCTTTGGGGCGGCACCCCGTGCTGGGCGCCCCGGAGAGGGGCCCTGGAGCCGGCCGGGGAGACGGGGCGCCGCTCCCCCTCGTCAAGAGGCGGGCGCGGACTCCTCCCCCCGTTGAGCCGGCCTGTCTGGGAGCGCAGCCGGCTCCCTCGCGCCCCTAGGACGGGCCCGGGCTTCTGGTTGAGCCACGCGGGCTCATCTGCCGTGACGTCGCTCTAGGAAAAGGAGGCCTGTTCCTGCAAACACTCTCTGCGTCTGCATGGGGAGGGGGCACGGGGGCCGCTCACACAGTTTCATCCATGTCATAAGAACGTCGTGTGCATCCCAGAGAGTCTTCTACCAAGACGAGCATTTGACCTGTGGAATCATTATTCCCACAAATGATGTATTGGGTAGAGGCGAGGAGAAGAGGGTGGGCCACGCGTGGGTGGCATATGCAGCAATGTTTCACTTTTAGGTCACAGAGGCAGCTCCGAGAACAGGCAGTTAGAGGACGAATGCCATCGTTTCCCTTCTCCCCTCAGCCGCTCGCAGCTGACGCCTTTGAGGCAGAATCAATAGGGAATGCCACAATGCAGCTTTCACAGGGCTGCTTGTCAGGAGATACGCAGAGCTCTGCCAGACAAACAGAAATCCTGAGGTCATGGCTGTGGAGTTTTCAGAGAAAAATTGAACAAATGTCTCCCTCCACCCACACCTCTCAGCATTGGGGGTGGGGGGAGACCATTTAGAGAAGGCACATTTTATTTGAAATTACCATTTAAAAGCATAGCTGCAGCTGAAGCCAACCTAAAACATCTTGCAGTTTGAGGCAAAAGAGCAGATAGTGCTTCTTATCTACTTGAAGCAAGGAGAATAGCATCCAAAGCCAGCCAAGGAATTTGGGCACATGACACAGACACCCCCACTCAGATTTCTCCTCATCGCTGGCAATAATAATGCAATAAAATAGCTCACTGTTGGGGGTTTTCCCCTCCCTTTCAGGATATCCAAAGCATGCCATTGAAGGTGGATGTCTGCCTCTGCCTAACCATAGGGTTGGCCCAGGAGGGATATGCCACAGAGATAACAAAATAGCTGGGGGAACTGCCTTGACCAGGGTACTGGTCTCAGGTATCTTTCATGGGTGGGATACCGTGTTTCTTTCTAGTTTATATCTACCGGTCTGCATTTGGGCTGCATTTGTTCTGTTTCTGACGCAAAAGGTCCCAAACCATGTTGCTGCCTGAGGTGAATGGGCCCAGGCCCCATGGCCCATAAGATACAGATGACCCAAGTTCAGTTAATTGGGCACCCCAAACAGAAACCCCTTCCTGGTATATCGATGTATTGATAAGTATTAAAATAATAATCATCATCAATCAAGGGGCTAAATTGCCCCTTGAAGCAAAAGAGAAAATAAACTGGTATCATGATGTAGCCAGCCATAATGATTCAAATAGGAGTAAATAAATCAGTATCGCTAAAAGTTTTTGGTACGTTCACCCCAGTATATATACCACATGATCATGATTCAGTACAACAGAGGTATGGAAAGTATCGGAAGACCTAGAGAACATTCCCCTCATGTAACTGGGGCCTAACTCAACATTGCCAGCCCTGACTGGCAGCAACTCTCCAGGGTCTTCTCTGGGCTTACCTAGAGATGCTAAGATGGAACCTGCAACCTTCTGCATGCCACACTGGGGCTTTCCTACTGAGCCACAGCCTGACCTATTAATTAAAGCTGATCGCATTCAGCCTTTTGTTTCCAGAGCTATAAAATGCTAACGGCTCCTAGCAGGCAGCCAACAGCTTTGACAAGGTATCAGATCCAGCCATTGTGTGCCATTGTTTACCACATGTCCAGATTTATTTGAATCTCACCTCTGATTCCAAACCCAGACACTCTGCCAAAGATGTTGGCATGCATGAGGAAATAAGGGCCATTGCAATTCAGTGTTAGAATAAGACTGTATTTCTTCCCAGTTACAATGTTTTACCATTTGGGGGCACAGGTTAAGGCTTGTAACCTGACCAATAATTATACACAATTAACCAGCAGATGGAGATGGAAAGGCGCTGCATTGTTACTGTGCTAACTAAACCTGCCTTTATTACTGTGAGGTCATCAAACAACAAATCGCTTGTTAAGCTTAATCATACCAACAGGTTCACACTGTGAACAAAGACCAGAGGGGAAAATAATTGCCTCTGAAGCTTCAGACTCCCACTTTTTGTAATGATTCGGCTCTTTTCTACTGATACAGATGCACTCCCACACATGGAAGTATATGCCTGTCTTATGAGTGCTGCTGCACCACTTCTTCAAGAGGACCGGCAAACCACACACATCCCATGCTTGGCATCATGCAGAAAGGTCACAAAGTCCATCAATGGCTCCAGCCCAGCACAGCTAGTTTGTTCATTCTTGCCTGGATGAGGACCTGGGGAGAAGGCCATCTGCCCTGTCCTCCATCTTGACTTGATAGCTAAACCACTGAGCTATCCAGCAGTGACTTTTTCAAACTGCATCTCCTAGAATATCCCAGTTAGCATGGCCAATGGCCATGCCCACTGGGATATTCCAGGATTTCAGTCTAACAAAACCAACTTTTTTCACCTTTTCTAATTACTGATCTCACACACACATAAAATTTGTGAAGGTCTGATGTGACCTTCATAGGAAGTCAAGATGTACTGCTCAGATCATCAGGGAGGCCTTTCTCTCAGTCCCACCACACTCACAGGTGCATCGAGTGGGGACACAGGTCAGAGCCTTCTCTGTTGCTGCTCCCAGACTCCCAAACTCCCTCCTACAGGAGGCCGGCCTGGCCCCATCTTTGCTGTCCTTCTTAAAGCAAGCAAAGAAATTTCCCTTCAGGCAGGCTTCCTTTTAAATGACTGGTTGACTACAGTTAAAAGGAACGATTGTATTTCTGTTGTTTTAAATGTGTTCTTAATATTGCTTTTATTTCTAAGTTTTTAATATGGTATTTCTTTAATTCTTTTAAAATATTGTAATAATTTATTAGTTTAGCTTTTAATATTTCTTTTAATACTATATGCCACCTTAGATCCTTTAGGAGAAAGGTGACATTAAAATATTTTAAATAAATAAAAACACGCTGTTGGACTATTTAAACCAGTTTCTGGTTGCTCGAAGACTAGAGGCAAAAAAGCCAGTTTTTATAACACTATTACTCTAATTCAGAATAACACCTAGGAGAATCTACTGTATTCCCAAGGAGGGAAAGAGCTATTTATTTTTCAGTTTCTGAAAAGATCTAATTGCGAACCAACTATTCAGAAAACTTTCTTCCATGTTTATCAAGCATTTTTATAAATTTACAAAAGGAAATCTCTTATGCGGTAAATATTTTATGAAGTTAAGAACTTAAGCTCGTTAAAGTTATGCATATTGTGCTCAGCACCACTTTCCTTAAATGCTTTGACTGCAGCTGCCCAGAGTTTGTTTCGTTCTGTTTCATTTTCCTATATTGGTGTTGGGATACAAGATTAAAACAGGTTTATGAGAAACAAGCTCCGTGCTAGCTTTTAACTTCTTTTAGCTCAAACCATTTTGTTTTCTTTGTCTTAACACCTTGAAGTTACCTCTTCATTCGCAGTTTCTTTAGCAGCCCCTTTTTCTTGTCCATCAAACGAACAAACAAATAATGAAAGTCAACTAGTGTGTCAGCTGCGCCCGTTCCTTGAGAGGTCGGATTTGGCTACAGTGACGCATGCCTTAGTTACATCCCGCTTGAGTTACTGTAATGCACCTCTACATGGGGCTGTCTTAGAAGATGGTTTGGAAACTTCAGCTAGTTCAAAATGCAGCTGCCAGACTACTGACTGGGACCACTTATAGGGAGCGTATAATGCCCCTGCTTCAACAATTGCACTGTGTACTGGTCCTTTTCTGGGCCCAGTTCAAAATGCTGGTCATTACCTATAAAGCCCTATACAATTTGGGTCTTGGCTACCTAAAGGACCATATCGTCCCATGTGAAGAGCCACTGATGGCTCTTAAGATCACCAGAGAAGGCTGTGTTCTCGGTCCCATTGCCAGTGTAGGCATGAGAGAGGGCCTTCTCTGTGGCTGCTCCCATGCTTTCCCTTAGGAGGCTGGGTTGGCCCCTTCTCATTTTCCACCGACAGTTGAAGACCCAGCTCTTCAGGCAGGTTTTTAACAATCATAACTGACACCCTGAATGCTGTTTTTCAGTTATGTTTTTAAAGTTTTAAATGTTTTTATTCATTTAATGTATTTTTAACTACTGTTGTAGTTTAATTGGTTTTAGTGTGTAATTTATTGTGTTTTTCATTCTACTTTTTTTAACACTGTTAACCACCTTGAGTCTCCTTATTGGGAGACAGGCAGCCTATAAATAAGACAAGATAAAATAAAATAAATTTATTTCCCAGTTTTTCTATTAAATTTTCTGTCCAGTTGATCTTCACAACACCCATTATGTAGGTTAATACTCTCTGGGCACACCTTTCCCTTCCTTTGGCCAGGCCCTTATTTTGTCTTCACCAGTGGTGTGCGGGTGGGGGTTGTTAACGGCTAGCATTATGCGCTTCCCCACCAAAATATCCCAGCTAAAGATATGGCTTCTTCATCTAACCAAGAAGGCTGGTTACTGATGTACTTCTGAGTACCCATCCTTGTAAAGCAGGGATCTAAAGTCTTTTAAATTCAACAGAGCACATCTAATAATATCAAGCAGAAATTATTTTAAGGAGCATTCTATACTGTGGGAGAACCCTACATCAAGAGTTACTGCTGCTTCTCCTTCATTCCGATCTGAACATTCCCCCCCCAATCTCACTCTTTAAGGTTTTATGTAGTCAATTTACGAGATGCCAGGGGTAGGTATGGGCTCATTTACCTCACACAGTAAAAATGTTGAGATGAATCCTCACAAAAGCTTAGTGTTGTTATAATAAGGAATAAGAAGGAGCTCAAACACATTGGTTTTCCAAATGGGTCTTTAGTAAAGCTGAATTACAGTGTATAAAACGAGGGTAGTCCGTTTCTAGAAAAATGTAGAGGTGCACATATCTCTTGTGCTTTTGATCATTATATGCGGTGCAGCTTGCTAATAAATTTAACACCCCATAAGGCTGGCAAATGTTCTTAGAAAAGGTAGGCCATGATGGCAACAGCAGCAAGTCACCCTGTGGCAAGCTTTTTGAGAGTACCCTTGGCCCTGCCTAATGACTAATTTCTTTATGCGGCTACAGACTAGGATGTCCAAAATTCACAGAGGGGTCATTTGTGTTGGAGGAGAGGAAGATCAACCAATCTGCTTGGTGGATTTCTGCCCAAGAGGGACTCAACGTGAGAGCCACAGCAGGCAGCAGTTTGAAATCACCTCCACATGGATCTGTAGCATGCATGTGCACCTGCCCCCATTCCCCTGTTCCAGGGGTGGAGAGGAGTTCTCCAAATGTTGTGGAGCTGCCGCTCTCATTATATTAGGTGGCATAGCCTATGCTAAGTCATAATCTGAGCTCCAGTCCATCAACATCTGGAGGGCCACTCATTCCCCCATCTTTCATCTAACTGTTCTTGGTATGTCCTGTCAAGTCACTTCCAACTTCTGGCTGCCCAATGAATTAGTGACTTCATTAGTGGCCTAGCTTTATTGTCTTTTCCACTGAGACTTGTCTTCTCATGATGTGTTAAGAGTACAATAGCTCTGTTTCATAATCTAATCACACATTCTTGAAACACAAGCAATATTCATTCTTCTGGATAACTGTACTAATGCTATGGGCAGCTGATCTTGTAGGTTCTTTTTACCCATAGTATGTTATATCATTTTACATAACAGAAACTGCTTTCTGTATAATTTCATCTCTCTTTCATGAGAGTCTGGATGGCATACAGGGGTATCCTCAGATGGCAGCTTATTTGTTTATCTTCCCAATCCCTGAAGGCTGAGAGACCATGACCTGGCCAAGGTAACCCCATGGCTACATGGGATTTTGAACACTGGTCCCCTTGCTAGGAAAAATGGAAGGTGCTAAAATAAGAGGAAGACCAAAAATGAGATGGATTGATTCAATCAAGGAAATCATGGGCTTTATGTTGTAAGACCTGAGAAATGCTGTTAATGACATGACCTTTCGGGAGACACTAATTGACCAGGTTGCCATAACTGGAAGTGACTTGACAGGACAAACTTAAAACAATTAGATCAAAGATGTCTGGATAAGCGAAGCTTCTAATCAGCAGGTGGAACTTTTCCATATAGTCCGCGATCTATCCGGAGTTGGTCACAGTGATTGGCCTCCCACTAGCATCTCACCTGAACAATTTGCAGCATTTTTAAAATCTAAAGTGGAGGCCATCCTCCAGGATCTTACCCCCTATTTGAAAACAGTAGATCGAGCAGAGACGTCCAGCACTCCGCCTTGCCTGATGAGATGTAATCATTTTCTGCCTGTGACATCAGATATGGTGGACAAAGTGCTTGATCGCTGTTGTGCCACCACCACCTCCCTTGACCCTTGCCCGGCCTGGCTAATCAAAGCAGCCAGGCCTGTAACAACTGAATGAGCCACTGCAATAATTAATGGGTCTCTCTTGCTAATGGGCCTAATGAGTGTCTCTCAGGGAGACACTCATTAGGCCCATTAGCAAGAAAACAAGTTTGGCAGTGGACGACATTGGCAATTATAGGCCTGTCGCCAATGTTTCCTTCCTTAGCAGAGTGGTAGAGAGGGTGGTGGCTGACCAGCTCCAGGCCCTTTTGGATGAAATCAATGCCCTGGATCCACTCCAGTCGGGCTTCAGGCCGCGCCATGGCACGGAAACGGCATTGGTCGCCCTGTTTGATGACCTGTTGAGGGAGGCCGACGGGGGCAAAATGTCTCTGTTGGTCCTCCTCGATATCTCAGCCACCTTCGATACCATAGACCATGGTATCCTCCTGGGGAGGCTCTCTGAGTTGGGAATCGGTGGTCTGGCACTTGCCTGGCTCCGATCCTTCTTAGAGGACCGTCCTCAGAGAGTACAGCTTGGGGAGAGTGTATCGGCCCAATGGAGTCTCAATTGTGGGGTTCCGCAGGGCTTGATTATCTCCCCAATGCTGTTTAATATCTACATGAGGCCACTGGGTGGGGTCATCAGGGGATGTGGGGCTTCGTGTCATCAGTACGCTGATGACACCCAGCTCTACATTTCCTTTTTTCCAACAACAGTGGATGCCATTTCGTCCCTTCAGCGCTGCCTGAAGGCCGTACTGCAATGGATGCAGGAGAATGGACTGAGGCTGAATCTGGACAAGACGGAGTTCCTGAGGGTGGGTGGCCCTGCCATCGGTGGTTTGGGAAGTAGTCAGTAGTCCACTCCGCCTATTTCCATCTCAGGTGGATTGCTCAGCTGCGTACCTATCTTGATGTTGGTGCGCTCACCACTCTGGTCCATGCGCTTGTAGTCTCAAGATTAGACTACTGTAATGCGCTCTACGTGGGGCTATCTTTGAGACTGATGCGGAAGCTTCAAATGGTACAGAACACGGTGGCCAAACTTCTCGCCAAGGTGAGAAAATATCAGCATATTTTCCCCACTTTGGCTGACCTGCACTGGCTGCCCATTCGTTTCCGCATTGATTTCAAAGTGTTAATGATGACATATAAAGCCCTAAATGGTTTAGGACCTTGATATCTAGTGGAACGCCTCCTCCCACTTAGATCTACCTGAATTCACTTGTTCTAGCCAGGACGGGCGGCTGAGGGGCCTAACACCGAGGGAGGCCCGGCGAGAAAGAACAAGAAACCGGCCCTTCTCGGCAGTGGCCCCTTGATCTCTGGAATAGTCTGCCCACAGAGATCTGCCTGGCTCCCTCGCTGGGTGTTTTTAAGAGAAAACTAAAGACCTGGCTCTTTAAGCAGGCTTTCCCTCCTCTCATCACCTAATGACTTTGCCATTTTGAATCTATATTGTCACTGTTGTTTTTATCTTATTATATTGCTTTTACTTTTATCTCTTATTGTTAGCTGCCCAGAGTAGACTTCGGTCTAGATGGGCGGGGTATAAATCAAATAAATAAATAAAATAAATAAATAAAGATGGTGGAATGTGTGACCCTCCGGATGTTGATGGACTGGAGTTCCTATGATGCCTTAGCTTAGGCTAATGTAATAGGAGCCTAGCCTAATGGTTCTCGTTCTCTCCCTCTCCCTCCCTCTCTCTCCCTCTCTCTCTGTTGTTCTGCTTCTGCTTCTCTTTCTCCTCCTCCCTGCCCCACCAGACTTTAGATGTCACCACAGATATTTGGACTTTAAATGTGGCCATTTATGGTCATATTAAATGGATGGCAGAGATTGCCCCATCCATGAAAATACCTTTATCTGTTAAGCTACAAGAAAGGCTTATGGCAAACATGACAATATAGCAGCTATGACTCTTTCCTGCAAACTTTTTTCTGTTTCGCTAAACATTTGGTACTATTGCCAAAATTCATTTATATGGAAATGGGCTATTTGGTTAACACCAGTGTAGCCTGTTCTTGAATCGCTCTGGCTTACTGAGTCTTTTCAAGCTTACCTGGAGATCTTTTGACTTGTTGAACATGAGAGATTTTGTGGGCATTTTTGGCAGCATGTTTATTCCCACCGGATACAACATTATGAAAGTTATTTCAGAACCACTGTTCGTTCCAGTTCTTTACAGCATTTGGAAAACTGTTGCTTAACGGCAGCAACTTTCCTTGTTTTCGCTGAGGCCTGGTATGTTATTCAATCCTTTTGTGTGTGTTTGAGCAGGTGTTTTGAGTCGGTGTGCAAGCATGAATGTAAATGTCGGGGCTTAAAGTCCAAACAGATTCTAAAAGAGATTGATTGATTGATTGATTGATTGATTGATTGATTGATTGATTGATTGATTGATTGATTGATTGATTGATTGATTGATTGATTGATTGGATTTATACCCCGCACCATCTGGCAACCAGGCCACTCTGGGCGGCTAACAACAAAATAAACAGCACAATATCAATACACGATTTTAAAAAGCATTGATACATACATACATTCAAACAATTGTAATAACCAGCAAGATAAAGGCTACATCCAAGCCAAAATTAAACCAAATGCATTTATGTTGCCCCACAATTTCTGTGTTTCAGCATGTCTAGGTACAGAGAAAAACATTTCTAAAAAGTCCACTCTGCCAAATTCACCCATGATGATTGCTGTTCTTTGATGTCTGCAGCCCGTAACAGCATGGAGTTCTGTTTAATGCCTGTCCTCTATACATTCATGATCGTGTATGTGCTATGGGCATGAACTGGAAAACTGGTGGTTAATGATGGTTCATGGGTTGCCATGGACCACAACCCATGAATTATCATGAACCTCCCCAAAAAATGAGCTGGTTTGCCGATCAGTTTTTGGGTTCATGCCAGGGCGCGGGGAAGGGAAGATCAGTGCTTTGTTTCATTTTGGAAAAACAGGATCCCTGAACCGAACCATGAACCAAACCACAAGCCAGCCCAGTTCGTATTTTTTTCTAGTCTATGGTTCAGTTTGTGTCCATCTCTACCTATCACCATATTCATACTCTGTGTTCTCACTGAAACACAAACAATATCCTCTCTTATCTTGCATGGTAAGCAAACAACTGTGGGTCCTATCAGCTGCCTGCACTGATAAGTATCCCTGCCCTAGGCGCTGGGTGCGACCCACACTGGGTGCCAAGTTCTTGCGATTTCTTTTAATGTCGTTGGATGATGCTACAGTATAACATATACATTCTACAATGCAATACTGTTCTCAGCTGTCAAATGTTTGCTATATTCATATCTCTATTTTCAAACTGAAAAGCAAAACAAAAAGGCAATGGCCAAGAAATGTTATGATTTCAATGACCTTGCTCTGCTAGAGCTGGTTCATTGTTTTGGAATACTTTCATGCCGCAAGTTTAAAAATACTTTTACTTTAGGCCAATTTTAAAGCAATTTTCTGTAATCCACAGAGTCAATTTAGCACTCTTGATCAAATGAAGTATCAAACTTTGATAGCATGTCCTCTATACAAATTTCCATATCCACCCACACAACCACATGCACAAATAATGTGCCACTGAGTTGACTCTGACTTGCTGCAGCTTCCCCAGGTTTTCGAGGTATATTAGGAAGTTGCTTCCCAGTCCTTCCTGGGGTGGCCCTGCGGGACTGCGCAGATTGACCAAGGCCTCACAGGTGGCAGGGCACGTAACCCATTCAGCTATGCATGCCTCAAATTATCTTGGCTGATCTCCCTCTCCCAAGAGGCATAGAAAGTATTCCAGGTGTTGCAGTAAAAAAAAGAAGTAACTATTTGGTGCTCTGAAATAAGTTGTGTCCCCCCCAACCTTCCCTCACAGTCCTCTCCTTCAAGACTTCTGCAGCTTGACAGCTGCCCTAAGAAAGTTGGACGGAACATTTAATCTTCATTCATCAGCTATTCGCAGGCCCACCCTAAGTCATTTTGGTGCCTCGATTGAAGGCTAAGATGGCAGCACCTCCACTATATGTATCAAAGCTGATACATGTAAAGCTAGGGGCAACAAGCTAGGTTACAATGCACAGGACAGTCTACATAGTACAGTCAGTTATGTCCTGCAACATGTTGACGTCATTCCCTCCCTGCCCCCTAGCCTTTTCTGCCTGATGAGGCTGCCTCACTTTGCCAAATGATAGGGTTGGTGCTACCTATTCAGAACAATCACTTAAGCTTTCTCTTCTTATAAATAGGTTCGGTCTAATCAAATTCATTAGCTTCGAAATTTCCTGGCTTCATAGGGAGACAGTCACATAATCCAGTAGAGAACATACTCCACTGCCTATAAATCAAGGCACAGCATCATGGGTACCATTGAGTCATTCTTTCCTGAGGAATTAAAGCTTATTCACTTCTCAGTGCAAAAGAGGCAGTGATTGAGCTAACTAAAGTCTTAAGCAGGTTCTCCTGTTAAGGCAGGAAACAAGCTGGGTGGTTCAGAAAGGAGGGATTACAAATGATTTTTTGAAAATAAACATATAAAATCTGTCTAACTAGTGTGTTTTGACACATTAAAACTTGCAAAATAAATATCAATAGATATGATTATTCAATCTTGAAGCAACATTAATTACCATCCAAGGTGTCTGAGCAGGATGTAATGAACCAAGGTTGATATACATAGTAGAATTATTGTGCTCCAGCATGCCCTGTTTTCATAACAGTAAATAAAATGGAACACTCTTGAGTGAAACAGTGATGGGCATAGAAAGGAGGACGGTGTCTTTTAGGAGAGAAATACAAACACATAACACAAACATACACGTGTTTAGATGTTTGCTCATTGCCTTTAAAAACCGGCGGATAAACGCAACATACAGCGGTTAGCTGAACAGATGAGTGCAGTCGGAGATTGGATAGGTTACTTTTTTGGATCACGGCTCCCAGAATCTCCCAGCTCCCTACACACAGACAAGCAGAGAGAGAGAGACCGAGAGAACAAGAGAGAGAGCAGCTGAAGTGCTATGTTTCTTTTAGCTCCCATACAATTGGATCAGCTCTTCCTCCATCTTTTTCCCCTTCAGCTGTCTTGATTTGAAATGTCTCATCTATTCCTTGCCAAGATGGCCACCTCGTATTTTGCCTCATAAAGTAACATACCTTGAGTTGGTCCTGGTAATTACAGAGCATTTCAGAGCCATTTGGAGCAAGTCATGTGGCATCCCTTTTCAGAGGCTGTGAGAGTGGAGAACAAAAGCATATTGGCAGAGGAAAATGCCTGCCAAGCCAAGGCCTGTTTCCTGCCCAACACGAAGCCTAAATAGCACCATTAGGTGATCATTAGTTTCAATCAACATGGCACCTCCTTGATAAAGTCCACAGTTTCCGAGTGTTGGTCATGATGGCTGGTTGGAAGTGATTGGAATTATATATAGCCCAACAACCTGGCCGGTTCCAGGTTGGATAAGGCTGTATTAGACCGTCTGGCAGAAAGTTCAGCTGCAATCCACATGACAACACATTTCTCTACACCAATGGCTGCCAACCTTGGGTAACCCCGGTGTTCTTGGACAACAACTACCAGAAATCCCAGAGGTGGCACAGCTGGTGGTGAAGACGTCTGAGAATTGCAGTCCAAGAACTATGCAAGGATGGGAAGCCCTGCTCTACATGACTCACAATGTCTGGTGGGGACTTCTGCTTGCATCCTTTTTTGTATAAGAAGATAACTCTATGCAGCCAAGACCCCTGCTTTTAGGGTTTCAGGTTGTGGAAAGGGCTCTACTGATGTTCAAATCAAAAATGTAGAAGATGGGAGCAGGATCTGAAGGTTCTGGGGATGTGTGGCAGTCCTTTGAGTTTGGAAACATTAGCACTAAGATGTTAATATCAAATTCTTAAGGAAACTTGGTATGTTGATAGAGGAACATTCAGGGAAAATATACAGTCAATTTGTTAATTAGTTTGTTAATTAATCCATTAAACCATTAAATTGACAAATGAGTGTGTGTGCTCAGAATAGCCAGCAACAAATTAAAGGGCACGAGGCAGTAACGGTTAATAAAAAAGAATGCTGTTGGCATTTAAAGATGAAAATAACAAATTTCACAGCCATTGTTGAAACTGTTAAGTTACAGAAAAACACGTTAGTTGTAAATGCATTACTTCCCATCTGTGATGGCCTTGTCCATCTTACTCTTGTTGATCTACCTTTTTCAGGTCAGAGATGGGAGAAGTTCTATTTTTAGACTATAATTCCAGAACACTGGTGGAAAAAAAAGAATTTTCTCTCTCTTTGGTTTGCGCATAATGATTGATTAGAGTGCTTCTCCCTTTCCAAACCAGGCCCTGCGCACCATCTGAATCCTTGCTCACTCTCCTCACACATATACAACCAAATAATCAAATATTTTCAAGGGAAAGAGGCAACCCCCCCCCAAAAAAAGAACAATTCTGTTATACTATGCAAAGGTGACTATAATGAACTGGGGACACAGGAGGTGACGTTGACCTCTGACCTGAACACCCTGCCAGATTGTACTGTGTTTCAGACAGCCTAAGCTGTCTCTCCAACAACCTCTCCTAAATGCTCACTGCAAATTATCCTTTCATTTATGAGGTATTTCTCCCGGCTAGAATGCTAAATCAACATTGTTTCTCCACCTTCTCTCTCTCTCTCTCTTGCTCTCTTTAATTTTACAATTCAGTCATTGCTTGCAGGGAGACCTGATGTCATGTGCTTTGGAACGGAGCTGAAATATAAAAGAGCCTGCACAGCTTGAGTTAAGCAATTTTGAATTAAGTAACCAATGTGTCTGAGAAGAAATATTAGAGGATTTCATAATGGAGCACATAATCATCTGAGCTGGAAAGCATTTGCAAAAGAAAACCCAGATTGCAAATGTGTACACTGCCACTGGAGCACAGCTTATCACCTAATACATATGTCTCACCCTTAGATCTGTAACTGTTTTCAGACAAAACGCAGGAGTAAGCTTAGCTGCATTGGTAGTAAGACAACCTCCTGTTTTATGTACGCCGGATGCCCAATTTAATTGCTTTGCCTGTGGGATCCCAGACCAGAAGAAGAGGATTTCATAGCACTTACTCTGGCACTTTCATCTCAGAGGGTTCATTCTTTTCAACAAATGGTAACGCTCCCCACTTTGGCTTCTGTTGACTTGCTTTAACTGACTCTACATCTAAAACCGCCTCCAGCCTCATCAATGTAAAGACTGCCTTGTAACACTTGGTTCTGTACCTCAAATGGGACTGGACAGAGACAATATTGCACATCAAGGGCTTGTTTGTAGTTTTAAAACAGAGATTCAGAGTTTCTTGCCTTTTTTATGGCCTTTCTTGTTCCTAGGAAACCTAGGGGGACAACCAAGGTGAAATATGGAATATTTGGCTTTAACAGCAACCCACATTTTGTAAGCTCAGCTCTGAATAAAAGAGCTGTGATCTCAACAGCTTGTACAGTGAACATTGTGTCATTTTAGTTGTCCTAATAAAGGCATTTTCAGACAGTAGTTGTGTTATTTGTGTCACTGGCACAAATTCGCTCAAAAATTATCTTGTTCTCTTGTTGACACTGCCACAAACTATTTGTCCTCTCACAGGGTGGGGAAAATAATTCTGTAGTTTTTTTGTCCAAGGACAAGAAAAGTGGCTATTTGCATTCCTCTTCATTTACAGAGGACTGTAAATTTCAGAGTCTTTGTGTTAAAATGTGTATCCAAGTGGAATGACAAGATAAAATCCTTTAGAACCGTTAGTGGTCTCTCACTTCTAAATCTTCCACAGAGAAGTGTGAACCAGGAGAAGCCTTCTTGCCTCCTAAGCAGATAGTTCAAGAACCAAACCAGAATTTGATACCTTTCTGGGCCAGAGACAAAGGCAAGACGGAGAGGTCAAACAGTTTGCTCTTTTAAGACTGTGGTTCCCAACCTTTTATGCCCTCAAAGCCTGGAAATAATGTCAATTTGTTAATTCTTTTGCTTATCATACCCAGTGGAGCAATTTAGGATTTTAACCTAATTTAACACTTACAGGGTAATATCATTTTTTTTTTAAATGTTGATCATTGTTTAATTATTTACTATGCCCTCTGTGGGGTAGTTTCCCCTCCTTGGTTAAAGGTTTATAGGGCATGCTAGCTCCTATTCATATATAATTGAAAAGGTGTTGGGGGTGATGGTGTTTGGTTCATTCTGATCCAAGATTGGGAAACTAAACCAAACAGCAGATGGCACTGAACTGCTCAAGTAGTCAACAAATCTTATCTTCATACTATAGGATAAAATGCTGCCTCTTAATAAATATTCAGCACTTGGAAGGCAATTTAATGTTTTCATTGAATGTTTCAATTGCTGCTAGTTAAGAAGTTGGCAATTGTATTGCCTGCCACACACCGGTCACATGATTAGGTGTGCAACAAGGCATGCTGGAACCAACTTCTTAACTGGCCCCAATTTGTTGCTGGAATTCATACTGTTGATACTGAATGCTAGTGTAATGGTTCAATCAAATCCTGGCCATTGGGAATAATAATGGAGTCAAACGACGCAGCAGCTTGGGGGTGGGTGGTGGAGCAAGAAGAGCAAAGAAGTGATCCAGTTGAACAAGTTGCAAGAGGGAGTCCCTGACTTTAGGACAGACAGCCCAACCGGTCCGTTTCCAGTTGTGTCGGAACTCACCATTCCCAACCAGCAACTGTATTATGGAATTTATGGTGCCTCCAGTGGGGGTGGGGGTGCCAAATTAGGAAAGGCAAATTTGGAACAAGAAGAAGTGTTCTTTTGAAGGAGCCAATGACAAATGTGCCACCAGAGGTCAATGGTAATAATTTACAAACCATTTGCTGTATATCCTACTGTGTGTTTTTTTAAAATAAAGATTTAATCAACCAATTAAGTAATGCTGAGTGAACAAATCACACAGATTGACCAACGAGCATTAATAACAACATATGACTCTTCCAATTTCTAATGTTTAACATAGCCCACCAGTGGTTCTATTGAAGAGTCTGGGTCCAGTCATTAAAGCAAAGCAAAAGCAAAGCGTGCTGTTTATAAAAACAAAACAAAACCCTGTAATAAAAATAATAAAACCTGTAATATGTACACATATTCTGTTACTGCATTTATAATTTAGTGTAAGCTTTAAAGCTATAAAAATTACAGGAGTGCTCCTGACAGTAAAGACAAACAAAATAACTCCATTAGTAGAAAATTGTTCAGTACAAACATTGACTGCTATTGTAAATCTAAAACAAAGATGGTGAGCCAGGGAAATGGAGCATGTGAAGAAAAACAGATTACTAGCATGTTAGCTTTACTATTGGTTGTGAAAAGATTACAAATGGATAATCCTGGGCCAAGTACGGTAATTAGGTGATACCATATCATATTAGGAGCTTGGAAAACTCAGTGGTTTGGATGTCAGCTCCCAGAATATCATGAAAATTCAAGGAATGATTGTCTAATAAGCAACTTTCCGAGTGGTGGTTCCACTTGCAGAAGGAAAAGCAAATTTTTAGTCATTGTTATGAAAATGGCACTTATATGCCACTGCTTGAGGACCATCATTTTATGAGAAAGAATCACTGATAACTGCTTTAAAATGTAATGCAAATTTGGACAGATTTCAGGTTTTTAGTAACTAATGCTTTTTGGGACCTACCAACCGGCACTTGGTGCAAAGATCTAAACCCAGAAGACCTGTAGTTGTTATGTGTCAGTAAGTTGGAACTGACTTATAGCAACCCTCATAGGGCTTCCAAGGTGAATGAGACATTCAAGGACTGGTTTTCCCAGTTTCACCTCCCCAATGTGTTTCCGTGGCCAAGGATAGACTCAAACCCAGGTCTCCTGAGTCCTAGTCTATCACGCTGTCCACTACAGAACACTGGGGATCTGTATGACTGCTAACAAGTCTGAATTCTTTGGCCTGGGTTTTGTAGCATTCCAGAGAGAGACCATACAAAACGGTGTTATTACCCAATGTAAACTGTGCCCTGTTTCCATGGAGTGAAAAATCTTCTTTTTTATTGTTTGATAATTAGGAAAAGCAGCACACTGAGTCACACAAGCATGATGGCTGCAGCACTCCCCCCCCCTTCTCAAATGAATCCCCTCAGGTCAAATGTCACACCCAGAGGTTTCCTGTCACTCCAAACGCAATACAATGTGTGGCAGTCCATTCATACATTCAGCGGCTACCGTAGTTTATTATTTGTGTTTGACAGTTTCGGCACCCTGCCTTTTCAGATGTCTGCCCTTGCAGAGTGGTTCACAATAATCAGTATCAAGGGTAAGTTGTTACAACAGCCAAACAATCATTTTAGCAATATGAGCTTCCTTGCCCAATCAAATCAAAGCGGACAAAAATACCTTTCAGGTTGTCCAAAAGCTAACCGGTAGAAAAATCTTTAATGTTCTTTTAAAAATCAGTAAAGGGGAGACCATTTAAAAACAAATCAAAACAATCCCCCCACACACAAACATACATTTTAAAAAGAATGTGACCCAAATGCATAGTGACTGGTCTTTGTAAAAGTTACTTTTTGGACTACAGCTCCCAGAATCCCCACACCAGCATGGAAAAGTGTGTTTTCCCAGCCCTGTAATTGGGCAGTGGGGGTGGGGACACAACCGGGCCGAGGAACTGAATGCCTAGGCCAGTACAAAGGGTAGAAGCCCAACACGAGCCAGTTTTTTCTCATCCTCCTTCAGCTTCTCCTTCTTTTTGTTGTCCTTCTCTTCTTTTCCTTCTGTGTTTGATGGGTTTGGGTCATGAAAGGGAAGAGGGTTATCTAAGGAAGTTAGGAATGGCTGCCTACCTATCCGTCCATCCGGATATCCACCAATAAGTCCAAGAGTCCTTGCATTAAGAAGAAACCACAAAATCTAGATTCTGCAAGTCTTGCTAGGATGTCCTTCCCAGTAGCCATCATAACATTCACCATCTGCCTCACACATCAAACACAGACGCCTTTCGTGTGGGCAGGACCTTCTCGGTCCTCTCCACGGATCTCTGCCGCTGAGAAAACATTTACGTAGTACTCCAGCTTCAGAGGATCTTTAAATACGCCTAGCTTGCTTATGTAAACGTCGGAGTGACCTAAACTCCCACTGAAAGAGAACTTGAGAAGCTGCCGTTCAGGTGTTTTCCTCGCTTCTCTCCCATGCCATCCTCTGTCGTCTCCTTTTTTCTTCTTAGTTTTATTATTTTAAAGAAGACAATTTTTAATGTTGAACACATCAAAAGGGGGTGAAATTCCACCGAGCATCAACTCTCTCTCCAGACATCAAGGAGCTCACTCGCTGAGGATCAGGTTTGGAGTGCCTTTACCTTTTATGATGTGTAATGGAAGCAGATGAAAACAGGGCTGAACTCCGGGGCAGAAGCAAATGTCAGAGAGATCATATGAAGGCCTTAAACCGGTATCAAACTTGGTATTAAGCATTCAAGAATTCTGAGCCCAGGAATTAGAGTCAGTTACCTAAACCGAGTGGAATTCACAGTCTTGTCTGAAAAGAAATCCTGGTTATCACTAGCCTTCTTCAATTCACCACCATGATCTAGGACATGGGGTAAGATTTTATTGTTGCTATTGTTAAATATTTGAACGCCAGTAATATTTGCTGACCTACTACAACTCATCCAGAGATGCAGTAACAGATCTAGATCTCTCTCCTGTATGCTTCTGGCATAATGGTCTCCAGAAACAGATTAGAATGGAATTGTAAGAGAGAACCACCAAGGATGTCTACCACCTAAGACAACACATAAAACAGAGCATTAATCCAAAATGAAGCAATGATGAAGTCATTCCATAACTAATAAAATGAATGGGCCATTGCAATGAAGAATGTTATCACTGCCCTGTCTGACAAGAACTGTGAGGTACATTTCTCTCTCTCTCTCTCTCTCTCTCTCTCTCTCTCTCTCTCAGATTTCTGCTGCAACTTGACTATCTGTGCCTCCTTTCAAAACAAGGGACTGAGAGACAATTTTCTTCTCCCTGAAAGTGAAAAGTGTTGTGATAAAGCATTTATTGCCTTTGACGTGCACACTCATCCCACTGTCAGCAACATTTTTCTGCAAGTATTTATAGTGCTTTGAAACAGCCAGAGATGAGAAAAAGAAATGAGTGCGAACACTGCAGGAATTGTGGGTCACACATAACACAGTTGACTTGGGCTGTATTTATTTATTCATTTTTTTAAAAATCCAGAGCCTATTTGTAATTATGGGCTAGCTGCTGACTCACAGGATACTTATTGCAGGTTGTGTTAAACTCTGGGTACGATGTTGTTGGGGTTTTTTTTTAGGAGTTAAGTGTAGGGATGGGGGGGGGGAAAGGAAGGATTTTTTTTCATCACAGTTAAATCGGAGCCCATGAGTATACACTGGAAGATGCCAAGGAAATGGCTTCAGGATCTTCTAGAACAATGGTTCCCAACCTTTGGTCCCCAGATGTTCTTGGACTGCAACTCCCAGAAATCCTGGCCAGCACAGCTAGTAGTGAAGGCTTCTGGGAGTTTTAGTCCAAGAACATCTGGGGGACCCAAGGTTGGGAACCACTGTTTTAGAAGATTCTACAAAATGATGATAGGCATTCTGAAGGAATGGCAAAAATAATTTGGACACATATTGTCTGCCTTGGAAAGAGAAATGTCTCATCATGTTGTGGTTTTGTGCTCAAAATGCTCCCCCACAGTTTAGAATGGCTGTCTTTCTTTCCTCTCCGACCCTTTCAGTTTCATCCACTGAACTAGAACCAGCAAACAGGTTGATTTTAAAGGCTGCCGTTTGAAGGTGTCTCTGTATATCAAAGGGCTGGCTTCACACTAGGCCATGTAGCAGCTCTCTCAAGTGGCTGATTTTAGGTGCCGTAAAAGGACAGTAAATTGTTGTTTACTTTGCTATTATTATGTTTTGACGAGAAGGGAAGGGAAGAGGCTCTTGCGAGTTTGTTTGTTTGCTTGTTTTTGCCTCAGGTGCCTAAATAACTTGGTTCTCCTGGGGTGCTATGTACCTCAGCTTGGGTTGGGTATCATTTCCTGCTCCTCTTCAGTCAGTAAAATCTTGAGACATCCTTACTGTACCAAAATTCTGTCATGACATGTGGCATGTGCAACTCTTGGAAGAGCTCAAAAAGGTGGCCATGCTTACCTTTCCTTCCAAAGGTTTCCAGCCTAGCTTTTTCCTTCTACTTTTTCCTTTTCCTTGTAAGACAGCCAATCCTACACATTCCCATACAGTCTTCAAAAACAAACTGGTTCTAGTTCAGTGGTAACTGGTCTTTACCCAAATTGGACAACCAGGTCTGTAGCTGAGGAAGCACCAGAAGGATTCCATAAAAATAAGTCACATGTGTTCTAAATGGTAAGTCCTAAGTGGTCTGACATAAACCATGCAGTGGTTCTTGTCAAGTCCCCACAAGAAAGTTTCTCATCAGATGAGGACTGAAATCCCTCAGGAAGCAGAACTCTTCAGCATCTGCCAAAGACCAAGGTCCAGGAGAAACAAGGGTCTTGGAAGAGATGGTTAAGGATCTACCGTATCCAGAGGAAAGAAGCTTCTCATGAGCAGAGTAATTCCCAAGTCCTACAAAGCAGACATGCTAGGAAAAGGAGGAGGCTGCAGCACAGGACTCCTCAGGAGTAAATAACACCCCATGTGAAGAATTTCCACTAGCTGCTTCTGACCTGATATAGCGGCACTGTATGTGCATAAGAGCACTGTCTTATGCTCTTATGCATTATACATCCACATATTGGATGCATCCTGTTTCGTGGCTATACCTGTTATGCAGACAGTTGTGAAATTCACACCAAGGTGGAAATCCTATCCAGTAAGCAGTACCACAGGTACAATTATACAACAAACTGCACCCTATGTCCTGCAGTTAATTGCACAACCTGATGTGCAATCAATGTGCTCAACTGATTGCACAACTAGTCACACAGACTGCCAGAGCATAACTCCTCATGAACTTCTGGAGGCATAACTTCATGCTACACAAAGTGCGACAGATTTTCAACCACCGTGTTTCTTAGCTCATGGCCTTCCTGGAATCCCTAGCTCTGTTTGGCTTTACTGACATCCTAACCTGGACGATGGCTTTAGAAACTGTTTACAAATAACCCACATGGGACCCAGAGGCACTTTGCATGGAAAAGATGGGATCAACCTGAGAAGATCCTAGCCCTTTTGCCCTGCCTACATCAGGGAGATTTCATGTAGTGACCTGCAAAACAGGGTCTCTACAGCCACCCTTAAGGATCAGGAAGAACTATGCATACATCCTGGTGGTCCTTCAAAGATCGTAGTCCCAAGCCATCAAAGTATTAACTCTCATAGTGTTTTTCTTTAAAAAAAAAAAAACAGCTGTAAGATCAAGTAACCTAAGAAACGGAAGCTGAATCCTAAACATGTATCTAGATTCCGTTGGACCTAGGTGCATCATGGTATGTACGCTCACAGACTCTTGCAAACAAAGAAGAGATACTGAAAAGATGATGGAAGACTGTGACCATGGTGACAGTTGGGTTCTACTCCAAACTTCCACTTATTCATTGACTGTTCCGGACAGCAGCATCACAAATTATGGCTACATGAGAGTGCAGCAATGATCTTGTGCTGGCAAAATAAATCAACATTCTGGAAGTCAATTCTTAAAATGGGGGCAGGCCCCCACCAAAAAAACTCTTTTAATCTGTGCTTCAGATCAGCACAATCGTAACAGAGTGTCTGGTCTTGTGTTGTGCAAAGTTTTGGGAAGTTTGGGCAAAAGGTTTTCAAGTTATGATTTTTTAAAATGTAAAACTGTTTTACTCCCTTTCAGAAATAAGCGACTCTAAATGTCCCCAGATTTGAAACAGATCACATACATTGAAAAGACTGGTATTGCTTATCTTGAATGAGAATGGTTGGCCCCACCCACTGTTTTTATTTGGAAAAACTCCAGGCTGCAGGATGCATTCATTATCTCATTTGGTCCCAGGAACATTGTTTTTGACAAACAAAAAGAGAATAACCTCTTAAAATGTTGCATATATGATTATGCTGATAGTGCATTGTATTGTATTGTATTGTGTTGTTCTGCTACACTGCAATCTCAGGGGAGTTGGGGACCAAAGTTCTGCTCTCAGCCCCTGCCCCCACCCCCAGCCACACCAGGCACTGAAAGAAAGGAAACAGGAGGTTGTCAGATGATTTCTTTCTCTCTCTCTCTTTTTTTTTTAAATGAACGGTAGGGAAGACTTTGGGGGCTCCCAAGCCCCCAGATTGAAAACCACTTGGTTTTCCTGGATGCTTCCAGGTGGAGAAAGAGGCCATTATTGCCCCCGCCCCCATAAAAGGGGGTTTCTTTTCTTCTCTGTTTTACACTTTTGAATTCGGAGGCCCAGACTGAGACCTTGGGGCAGGCTATAAAAAGACTCCAAGGGTCTGCACGCATGCCATGGCCTACAGGATGCCCCTCTCTCTGCTAGATGCTGCTTCATGGTCCATGAGTGACCCCTGGTTGCACTTACAGTGCTCCTATAAGGGTTTGAAGATACACGTCAGTCCTGGATGCCTCCAGAGATTTTGTGGATCTGCCAAGAACTAATGTATGTATGCTGGCAGAGCTTTCTGCTCTTAGTATATAACTTTAATTTATATTTTATAATTGTTTAATTTCACATTATATCATATGCAGCTGTTATAATAATTACAAATAAAATATAACAATCTTTTAATTCAATCATCTTTCATATAGTTTATTCTATATTGAGATCATTCCATATAGAATAAGCTCTGACGTTTAGGTGATCAATGTGAAATATCATTGTGAGCATAATGACAGAGATGACATTCATTCACACAACAGCAAGTTGTTTCTCCTCACTCTAGCTACCTATGAATCACATCTGTCTCTCTGTGTCTCATACCCTCTGTTCATATTTCATCAGTAAGTGCAGACAATGATCACAGGACACATATTTTTATGTACCGTAAAAATGGACACTTAAGGGTGACAGTAACAAATGTGCACATGGGGTTTTGCCCAACATATGCCTGTTCTCTGAAATATATGCATGAATTTTTAACCAGTGATATCTTCTTTTGCCATTTCTTGCTTTAGGGCCAAATCATTCTTGAATAATTTCCTTCATAACTGTCCATTAAAGGTTACTCCAGGGATAAGGATCATCCCCCTTGCCTCTTGATTTCTTCTTTGTATTTAACACACTGCTACACACACCTTCAGATTGTTTTAGTAAGTCGGTGCAAAGCTAACCCTATAATATAGTAGAAGTGTAATAAGTATCATTTACCTCTAACTTGGAAACTCCCCATCATACTAGCCCAAAGGCTAGTAATACAGTTTAATGGATGGACCATTGTCTGTCTGAAATCCAATCCTCTTTCTGTCTCCCTTCTCTCACCTTCCACCACCATGCTTTGTTGTCATAGCAGAGTTTAGAAAATGTGCTTTCTTAGCCCACCATTCCAAGAATCTCCCCAGCTGATCAGGGAAGTGAAGAAGTTATAATCCAAAATGTCAACTTTTTTAAACTCTAGATCAGATAGGTGTACAGAAAAGCATGCTGTTGTTTTAATCTTCCCCAAAATTCTGGCAAAATAGATTAGGTGGAGGAGAAGTCTTCCAATATCTGAAGATATTGAATCTGGAGATTAGAAAATATCTGAAGCTATTACACTGAAGATGGAGCAGATTTTTTCACTGGTGCCCCAGAGGGCAACACTGTAACTAAGGCCACGGTCACATCAGGCAAATGTTCAAATGATACATTTCCTACTTCTGTTGCACTGAATCACCGTCATGTGGTATATATATCTTGGTGAACGTCCCAATGTGTTCTAATGTTATCCATTCATTTTCTCCTTTTTGACTGGCTACATCATGGTACTACTGATATATTTTCTCTCTTGTTTTCTGGGGCAGTGCAGCTCCTTACTTTAATTTTTAAAAAATACTAACTGATACATTGAAATGTTGGGGAGGGGTTCCTGTTGGGTAAATATTCCTCTGTTGCGCTGGCACCTCTGTGCATGGCACTCCATGGACCCGGCACCCCCATCCATGGCTGTGTTGCTTGCCAGACAGTAGGTGGAGTGATGTAGCATCTACCAATACCTTTAAAGCTGTTGACATAAGTTTATCTACACATCGATATACCAGCTGCAAAACAAATAATTAAAAAAAATTATAGCAGGGCAGCCATGCAGCAATAATGGCAGCTGCCTTCTCCGGTGACTTGGCTTTAGAAAAAAATTGATAGGGTCATGAACACACAGGAATAGATCAATACGCCATTGGAACAAAAAAAGAAAAATAGAAGCCTTCTGACAAGGGGGAAATAAACTGCAGTTCCCCTGCTGGCCAGGTAAATGATTCAGCAATGGCCTTGCATCATGTGTCTGCAAATTTACACAACCATCTAACTGGGGTAAAAGTAGGGAACATTTGCCTCATGTGATCATGACCTAAAAGGGGGGGGGGAGTGTATAGAGGCAGTTTGTTAGCTAAATATTAGGAGGAAGGTCTAATGGGGAAAGCTGTTCAAGAGCGGAGCACAATCCTTCACAATCCTTCAACTCTCCTTCACTGGAGGTCATTAAATGGAGGCCACATGATTTTCCTTCAGGACCACAGTAGTTGTATCCTGCATTGCAGATTCTCTGTTTTACAGAAGGCTGGATTTATTTGGTGACTTCCAATGGAAGATTGGGACATCTGTCAGTTTCACTTTCTCCCATGTGTGAATGTCTGAAATCTCAGGTGGTCGTTTATATTCCGTTTTTCTCTCCCTGAAGACGTCTCCACACATTGATAACTTCTCCAAAAACAAACTCAACAGAATTCTTCCCCATTTGCCTCAGTTAGATTCAACAAATACAGATGTTCCTAGTATAAAGAGACCCATACTGAACCAGTCTATTATGGGGGGGGGGGGGGAGATTGTGACTCTGAATATACAGTAGGACCGCGGTATTCACGAGGAATCAGTTCCAAGTCCCCCTGTGGATGCCACAAAATGCAGAAGTATTGAATGCTATACATTGCGTGGATCCCTCTAGAAGCCAGTTCTGGTAAATATACCCTGGAAATACATATAAATACATATTTCTGTGGGGTTTTATCTAGTATTTTCAGGCAGTGGATAAGAGAGTCAGTGGATACTGATCCCTCAGATAGGGGATCCTACTGTACATGGTTGAATATTCAAGAATTCAAAAATCAAGACCTGAATAGACAAATTCATGAGTCTAGATCCCCCTCACTTTCTTACATCCGAAACCTAATGTTCTTTCATTTGTGAATATGAAGGAATTTCCAATTGTTGGGTGTGTGTGTTTTTTTAAAATCAAAGATGAACTGAAATTCTCAGCCTTCCTTACTTCCAACTCTACACTGCTTTGGTTCTGTCACCTAGAATTATCCATTGAGCATCAAACCTGAGCATCACTCAAAGCTCTCTCTCTCTCTTTAGTTCTTGCCAAAGGTTCAACAGCACTCAAAAATCACACGGGCTCTTGGATTATTATCTCTTCACACTAGAAAGCCACTAGTATGCCCCAACGTAGACTAATTGTCTAGAGAATATTTAAATGAAATATCCCTTTGCTCCTGCATAATTTATCACATATTTTCCAGATAATACTTCATTTTGAGTGATCTGCTTTTGCAGCAGTTAATCTAAATGATGGAAACAGTCTCCTCAGTTACTGTTTACTGCCATTTGTATAAAACTTATACTTCTGCAACATTAATTGGTATAAGGAAGAACATATCATTTAAGAACATTATAATAATCCCAAGAAAAAGCATGGTGCATAATTCTCACTCAAACAACCGGCTAGCCAATAAATTATTCCACCACACTAGGGTGACTTGCAATGCATTAGCTATACAGAGCTAACACACCAGGGTGCATTTGTCTATGTCTTGCTGGGATACATTATCCTTAATTTTATGCCTATTCAAGAAAGGGCCAGCTTAACTATGATGCTAATGATGCCAAGGCATAGGTCTTCTGCTCACCAAGCCACCTTTCTCCTCTACAACAGTTAACTTATATGGCATCAAGTAAATGTGGGGGGGATGAGACGACCCCCTTCCCTGTCACATTCAGAGGTAGAAGCAACAGTCTTGCACATATTGAAAATGAAGAATATTTTGTTTGGCCTAAGAAGTGAAAAGGGGGGATAATTCATAAAATTCTGTGAAGCCGGAAATTTGCTCATATTGCAAAGCAGATGCTTCAAGCAACCCAACAGATGATTAAACCCATGGAAGTCACCAGACGGCCAATACAGGAAATAGACTAAACAGTTTGAAGTAGAAGATAGAGACGCTGTTAATATCTGTCCCTGTCAAAAATTAGAGTAAAGCTAAAGAAGACTAAAACAATTGTACTCTCTAAATATAACTTCATAACTTTTCTGATGAATTTAAAGTTCATATAAAGACAAGACTTACCTTAATAAATTCAATTGACCATAAACCAGAAGAACTATGGATTGAAAAGAGATACATTGTCAGAATTCAGAAAAGACAATTCCAGGAGACAAAAGAAAAGTCCAGATGGATGACGGATGAAACACTTAAAATTATTAACAACAGACAAGAAGCAAAAATAAAGGGTGGCAGAAATAGGTCGGAATTCTGAATTCAATTTTTCAGCAACTATTATGAAGAAACAAAGAGAATTATTAAAAGAATTATTAAAATAATCAGTGTGAAGAAATAGAAGAGAAAAACAAAAAATAATCATTGGCTACTGTAGCATATGAAAGAATTTCAGAAGAATGTCACTCTGTGCTTTATCAGTTACAGCAAATTGAATGTGTAAACCAGGAGAAGTTATTGATCATTATAAAAGAAATGGGTGTGCCACAACATTGGATTGTCCTGACGCAGAACTTATGAGCTAGATCAATGGTTCTCAAACTGGGATCCCCAGATGTTCTTGGACTGCAACTCCCAGAAATCCTGGCCAGCACAGCAAGTGGTGAAGGCGTCTGGGAATTGCAGTCCAAGAACATCTGGGGAGCCCAGTTTGAGAACCACTGTGCTAGACAAGAAGTACTGTTAGGATCTGTCCTACAGAGAAACAGAATGGTTTCCAACCGGCAAAGGTATATCAGACAAAGGTATATTTCATCTCCTTGTCTATTCAGTCTACATGCAGAACATACTGTACAAAAGATAGATTCAAAGGAAAAAGGAGATAAAATTGATTGGTGAATCCCAATTAACCAGCTTTAAAGGAGATTGGATAAATTTCTGGAGTTTATGACCATCAGTGGTTACCAGCCAGGGTAGCTACATATCACTGCTATGAGCATGCAAGAGAGGCTGCAGTTGTCTCTATGCCCTGCTGGTAGGCTTCCCATAGTCAACTGACTAGTCCATGGTGAACAGAGCACTTAGATTAGACGAGGCCTTTGGTGTGATCCAGCATGACTTTTCTTATGTGCATTTAATCTGTGGCTATTTTGAACATCAGCTCAGAGAGAGAGAGAGAGAGAGAGAATCAGTAAAGACAAGAGTAGAGATTTTCAAAACAGAGGTCTGCATGCATTAATTTCTACATAGAAGTGCAAGTGCATAAATAATCACTGTGCTTAGAATACAGTACATTTCACCACGGTGAGGAAAATGATGCTCCATGAAGTCACATGCCTGCTCAGTCCGTAGACTAACAGCTTCAGATCCAGGGGCCTCCTTTCTCTTGGGACTACATTTGTTCTTGTGTTCT
Organism: Intellagama lesueurii; assembly: GCA_037013535.1. Lineage (NCBI taxonomy): Eukaryota > Metazoa > Chordata > Lepidosauria > Squamata > Agamidae > Intellagama > Intellagama lesueurii. The sequence goes on along the minus strand of JBAJHW010000001.1, from coordinate 158,283,929 downwards.
GTGTTTCTTCCACTGGACAGCTTGTGAGAGAGGAGTCTCCTTCAAACTGGGAGGTGTCTTCGGCAAAGGAGGGAACGTCTCCTTCCCTCACCACACCTGCAGTCTGGAGAGAAAGGTAGCCTGAACGGTTTACCACCTGACTGGCTGACTGGGAGTCTTTCCTCAAAAACAAGCATGGCCAACTGAAGGCCCCGCAGAGGTTGTTGGACCGCAACTCCCATTAACCCCTCACCATTGGCTATGCTGCCTAGGTGCTGATGGCGCTTGTAGTCCAACCACATCTGGAAGGCTGCTAGTCCTGCTGACCTGATCCTGCCAGTGTGGACACTGACTAGGGCCTGCCCCTTTTCTAATGCAAACAGGCTTATCGCTCTAGCGGTTCTGCCGAGAGGGGAAAATACCTCATTTCACATTACAGAAAACATTTACTACTGTGCCAAAATCAGGTGCAGTCACTGAACAAATTGCAGCCCGGCCGCACAGGCAAATGAATACATTTCATCACCCAGCGCTCTCGTGCTGGTGTTTTCCGACTCGTCACCAATTAAGAGCACACAGCAAGTGTCGGCAAAGGACTTGATGTCTAAAGCAAAGGGATTGGCTTTTTATGGTGTCTGTAGGGCAGCACACAAAGCTGTGATTACATACAAATAGCGGAAAGGTGCTGGAAGGCAAACGACGGAAGACATGGTACAGCTGGTTTTAATCTGGCATATTGTTTTCTTTTAAACTGGGCTCCCAAGTTCAGATTTGAGTCTGTTCTTCCTAGATCCATGGAGCTGGGGCCCAGAATTATTTCCAATTCAGGTACATTGGTTAATGGCTTCATGGAAATCTTAGAGTTAGCCCTCCCTCTTTCTCCAAAAGGGCCATTGCCTTTTCAAGGGACATTTGGAAAGATCTGTTCTTAAGCACAGAGATGGTCGACACGTACCTGAGAGCAGTTACAGAGGACTTTATTTGGCAGAAATCACTCTGCTTGAAGTTTCTTCTTCCTGCCCTTCCAGCAGCAGAATGCACCTTATTTTGGAGCTTCCCAAGTAGTCACGAAGCATATTATGCAGAATGAGGTAATAGACTGAGGGGCAATCTAGATCAGTGGTTCCCAATCTTGGTGTCAGGATCTGGCCCATACCACCCTGGGAGCTGCAGGATCAGGGCCATCCTGAGCCAGGAATGGCCTGGTGTTTGCAGGCTCAGGCCCTGGCCTGTGTAGCAGCTGCTGGGCCACTCATGAAGATCACCTGGAAACCTGGAGGGAAGGCCTATTGAAGGAGTGGTTCTCCCTCCTAGAACTTGCTGCAGCAACAAAAATCTTGGGCAGTGCTGTGCCTTGCTGCTCCTAAGCTCTAGAGCAGAGGTCGTCAACCCCCGGTCCGCGGCCCATTGCCGGTCCGTGGCTTGAGCCTGACCGGGCCACGAAGACAGACCTCCCGCCGCCCCCCCACTCCCCTCCCCACAGCTGGTTTGCGCACGCCTGCCAGCGGGGGCATGAGCGCTCCCTCACCCCTTCACGCAAGCGCCCCCCACGCGCAAAGCAGCTGTGGGGAGGGGAGTGTGTGCGGGGGGGCGGGAGGTCTGTCTTTGTGGCGCGGTGGAAGCGGGGGGGTGTGGCCAAGAGCCGGGAGGCCGAGCATGGCCGGGTGCTCCGGCTGCTGGCCTCCCGGCAGCGGCGGCGGCGGCAATGGGGTGGTGGGGGTGACCAAGACCCGGGAGGCTGAGCATGGCTGGGTGCTCCGGTTACTGGCCTCCCGGCGGCGGCAATGGGGTGATGGGGGTGACCAAGAGACGGGAGGCCGAGCACCGCCGGGTGCTTCGGCTGCTGGCCTCCCGGCGGCGGCGGCGGCGGTAACGGGGGGGGTGGTGGTGGTGGCCAAGAGCCAGGAGGCCAAGCACCACCGGGTGCTTCGGCTGCTGGCCTCCCGGCGGCGGCGGCAATGGGGTGGTGGTGGTGGTGGCCAAGAGCCGGGAGGCCGAGCACCGCCGGGTGCTTCGGCTGCTGGCCTCCCAGCGCCGGCGTCAGCGGCGGCAGCGGGGTGGTGGTGGTGACCAAGAGCCGGGAGGCCAGCAGCCGAAGCCTTTTCTTCTTGGTCTTTGTTCATAAAGGCTAGGATAAAAACTGCTAGATAGCTCAAGGGTTTAGGCATCTGGCTGTAGAGCCAGAGGTTGGGAGTTCAATTCCCCCCCACAGTGCTTCCTTGACAGAGGCTGGACTCCGAGTCCTTTCCAGGTCTGCAATTCTAAGATGATGATGATGGTTCTTTGCCGCTCCACTTTTTAAACTCCACATTTGCTTCTGCCCTGACCTATGCTACCTGTCTCAATATAATGAGAGCTAGGACGCAGATCATATTTAGAAACATATCTCAAGGAAAGTGACACATGGACAATGCCATGTCGAGATATTTCCTGGGCAGTGATGGACAGTTATGTGCTCTGGGATCACAGATATTATTCAAGAAGATGTTTGGGAGGGGAGTGAAATGTTGTCATCTAAAGAAAGGGAGATCTCCCCAGTGAAAGCATTTGGCATGCTTGTTTGCTTTTCTTTTTAAATTAAGAAAACAGGAAGGACGCTAAGTGCACTCACAGCATTTCTCCTTAACAACACTGTCCTAGCTAGGCTGTCAAGAGAATTGTAAATTTGGTGCTAGATGTTCTGTTTTGAAGTCAGAGACAGATACATAGAGTTTTCCCACTGGGAAAATGCCTGCGTTTGACCTTTATTCTGTACACACAGATCTATTGCAATAAATTATCATTTTCTCTTGTTGCCATGTGGCTCTCAGATTAGGATGATAGCTATTAACATGGTATTGTTATGTCTGGGGACTTGACGGGCCTGGAAATGTGCATCGCTCACTCGTTCCTGTTGTCACCGAAGCAATACAATTTGCAATCAAGTCTTCCTTTCAAAGAGCTTGCCAGAGCTTCAGGGAGACATCAGGAAAATAATAATAATCCTTTATAAATAAACAAAAAGGATCACCCAAGTATTTAATAGGATTCACGTTTCCTTACCCACAGTTATTTGAAAATGAAATATACTTGCCAATCAAAACAAACAGCTAAGCAAGCCACTGTGGACAGAGGGGGTGGGGGGAAACACCCCAAAGGGTCCATGTGTAATTGCACAGAAACACAAAACAAAAATTATATTATTAACTTAATAATGTCTTCAATAAAAACCACTCAGAACAGACCTGTTTAAATAATATAGTAGGTCTGGGTTTATAATAGGCCTTACGAGATAATTCCGGCATGCACGTTTTTCATTTATTTATGCTTAGTGGTTTGTAAACTAAGCTGGCTTGTCAGGAGAGTAAGTACGGTAATTGCCTACTAATGCCAAACATACTGCAGCAGCTGGAAACAGAATTCCATAAAGGGTTTGTGGAATTCAGTTTCCAGCTTTCCAAAGTGTGAAAACGGCCCTGTACCTCTGGCGATAATGACAATGATAAAGCCGGGTAATTGTCAGAGCCGACACTGTCATTAGGCAGAGTGAGGCAACTGTCTCGTGTGGCCCACGCAGAAGCAAGCCCTGAGTCTTGAGTCTCCCTCTGTTGGAGGACAGAGCTGTGTGCCCTACACCACAACCTATGGTAAAGGTAAAGGTTCCCCTTGACATTTAGTCCAGTCGTGTCCGACTCTAGGGCGTGGTGCTCATCCCCGTTTCCAAGCCGTAGAGCCAGCGTTTGTCCGTAGACAGTTTCCGTGGTCATGTGGCCAGCGTGACTAGACATGGAACGCTGTTACCTTCCCACCGTGGTGGTACCTATTTATCTACTTGCATTTGCATGCTTTCGAACTGCTGGTTGGCAGGAGCTGAGACAAGCGACGGAAGCTCACTCCGTTGCGTGGATTCGATCTTACGACTGCTGGTCTTCTGACCTTGCAGCACAGAGGCTTCTGTGGTTTAATCCGCAGCACCACCACGTCCCCCACAACCTATGGGGCACCCCCTAAACTACCTTCATGAGGTAGTTGAGGACGCTGTCCAGCTGCCCTTCTTGAAGCAAGATTCAGCTGAGAGCCCAGCTTGCTTCTCTATGAGGAAAGAGGTGGGTATCACTGTGCCCGTTGCCCTGGGGAGCAATATGTTTCGCTCCAGCCCTGGTTATTCTAGAGCACTTTTGGAGTGTCCAGCATGATTCACACACAAGCCCTTTTCAGAAGCTAGGCGTTCAGCAGGGCCTGCCAAGACAAGACATTTTGCTGCTTGCAGTAGAAGAACCAGAACCAGTGTGCCTCAGTGGTTAGAGTGCTGAACGACGACTCAGGAAGCCCAAGTTCTAATTCTCCAACGGGAAGTTGCCTGGGTAACCTTTGGCAGGTCACAGTATCTCAGTCCGACCTACCTTGCAGGATTGTTGTGAGAATAAGTCAAGAGAGGAGAGTTATATCGGCCACCTTGGCTGACTGGAGGAAACGAGGGATATCAATCCAGCTAAAGCAGAAACCACCAGGTTTGGCATCAGGGGTTTCCGCCAGCTATCTGGTTGACCACCCGTGGATTAGATGGACAGTTTGGGTTGGGAAAGACAGAGGCCCAAATCCTATGGGTGTTTCTGTAAGATTTGCATAACCTGACAAAGCTAATTACAGCTAATTAACTACTAGGGCCTGACTGCAGAATCAAGATACACCTCAGTGCCTCATCAAGCAGCTGCAATGAGCTACAGAGAGTTCTGCAAACCTTGCGCAACCACCCGGAGGAGACTGGCCAGTACCTCCTTGAGTCTGGGAGGCGGATGGCTGTGGAGCTGATTTCTGACTGGGACCTTTAAAAAAGAACCTGTGTATTTTCTGTGACAACTTTTTGTAGCTTTCTCCACAAAAGCTTTGAGCTTTGCTGACGAGGCTGAAGGCTTTTGTAGATCACGCCCTTGAATCCAAAGGGATCTTTGACCACATCTTTTAACCTCACATTCTCTCTCTTTTTCTATTACCCTGGTTCTCAGGGGGAGGGGTGACTTCCACTAAGATAACTTCCATTAAACTGTCTTTTGTAATGTTGATTTCTGATGAAGTGGACATGGGGAGAGAAAGAAGAGCAAGTACATGATGCAAGGGATCAGACTGACGAATTGTGGGTTGTTGTTATGGGCCGTCAAGTCACCCCGACTTATGGTGACCCTATGAATGAACAATTCCCAACATGTCCCATCTTCAACAGCCCTGCTTACCTCTTGCAGACTCAAAAGCTGTGACTTCCTTTAGGGAGTCAATCCATCTCATGTTTAGTCTTCCTCTTTTCCTGCTGCCTTCCACCTGTCCCAGCATGATTGTCTTTTCCAGAGAATCTTGCCTTTTCATGATCTGCCCAAAGTAGGACAGCTTCAGTTTCAACACTTTTGCCCCCAGAGATAGTTCAGGCCTGATTTGATCTAGGACCCACTTGTTCATTTTCTTGAGAAGTGTGTAATAGCCTCAAAGGCATCACCATCTCCTTTTCTTCCATGTCCTTTTCTTGCACTCCTTCCCTTGAAGCTGCAATAATAGTAGTCTTAAAATGCAGCATTAATAAACACTATTTTTAATTCATGAAGGAGAAGCAAGCTGGGTGAAGTCATCCTTCAGGCCCACTGCCAAATGGAGAACTCAGCTTTGGGGGACATTATATCTGCTAGCAGCTACAGGGTGGTTGGTTTCCTGTCAGGAGAAAATTTAGAAAAAGCATTAGGAAAGGAAATATCGCTCTCCCACGTATTATTTAATCCTACTTAGCAGTCTAAAAACTTGCACTCACATTGTTATTTTTTTTAAAAGAAATAAAAATGTAATTGATTGTTCCACAACAATAGATTACACTGAAGATAATACAACATCAAGCACTGTCCAATATTTCCATTGTCTCTTTAGCTCTCTCTGGGGAACAACAACTCCAGAGTGGAAGAGGTTTCCTAGACTAGAGAACCCCCGTCTGGGGAGACACTTTCCCCTTTGCCTCAAGAACTGGTTTCATAGGGGTAGGAAGGATGTTTTAGTTAGTAGTTTTCTTTTTGTCTATTTTTGTCTTTTTGTATTTTTGTCTTTCTGTTTTGTTGATTATATGTTAGATTGTTAATGTTTTTGAAGTATTGTATGTTATAATTATAATAATAATAAAAAATTAAAAAAAGAACTGGTTTCTAAGATGGGGGTGGGTGGGTTTCAAACTTCACGCACAAAATGGTGTCCTATAACAATTCCGGGATGCATTTTCACATTTCATAGGAAGAGAGGAAACTTCCAAAATGATTTGGCCGTACTGAAAGGAACTCCACAGAGGCCAGTGGAAGTCATCATCATCCATTCCAGAGGGAGAAAAAGGACTTGCAAAACTACCAGGTTTTGCACCGTTCGTTTCAGTACTTTCCCAATCATCCAGACGATCCTCATCTTGTTCCAGGATATTCTGTGATTTTCTGTGACACTTCTCCTGCCTTGCTTGTGTGGGGGGCAGGGAGGGGGTTTTCTGTGAGGATTGGGTTTTTTTGTTTCAGCCGGGGCATGGGAGGAACTGTGAATTTGGCATTTTCAGAGAGAAGCTCAGTGAGAATCTAGAGACTCCAACTGAAAGCTTTTAATTACTTTTCACAAATATTGAAAAAGTTTTTTTAATGGCTCTAGAAGAAATGCTACAGCAGGAAAATAGATGCCGGGGGTTTCTCTCTCTCTCTCTCTGTCTCTGTTTACAGCCTGTCTTGGCTCCCCATTCCCCAACCTCTGCTTTACAGGGAGCTCAGCCTAACTCGAAGAGGGAAACAGAAGCCTTTTCAGCCATCTATCTGAGCACTGAAAGTTTAAAAGTTAACAAAAGTTGAGTTTAATGATTAAGATTAAAGGCTCTGCTTGGTTACATGCATGCTTCCTGTCTCCAAGGTTGCCAACCACTGGCTCCAGCGGTTTCTCTCTCTCTTTTGCAATATGGACAGCAAGCCAGGCAAGCTCTGTGCTCCTTCACAAACAACTGGGACAAAGGAGAGTGGAGTTTTTGCCCTTTCCAAAAGAGCTCAGGAACTGGTTGGGTTGCTCAGTGGTTTAGGTCTCTGGTTGTGGAGCCAGAGGTTGGGAGTTTGATTCCCCCCACTGGGCCTCCCGTGAGTAGAGGGAGCCTACGTAACCTTGAGCAAGTTGCACAGTCCCAAGGCACCTCCAGAAAAAGGGAAGGGTCAACCACCTCTGAACACACTCTACCTGGAAAAGGCTGGAAAAGGTCACCATAAGTTAGAATCAATTTGATGGTGCATCATCATCATTGTTATTATTGCCCTAACTTAACTTCCATTGATTTCATTTGGTCTACCCTAAGTCTGGATCCAAAGCATAATACAATATTTGCCTTGATATTATGGCATTAAGATATTAAAACAATAGTTAATGTTCAGGGTCAGGGTATAAATGTAAACTGTGACTGAAGCCCATTTTGAAGTAGTGGAAATAAAGACAGGAAATGCAGTGTTGTTGTATATAACACCATATGGACACTGGGATGTTCTAGTTCTAAAGAAAATGGATTATGCTGGCCTCCCGTACATATAATTGTTGCCAAAGAAAGGCTATGACATATACAACTGTTATGTGTCATCTTATCATGACTCTATAAATTACTATCCTCCAAAATGTTGTCATTGACAGCCCTGCTCTTTTCTCAAAAACTAAAGGCCATGGCTTCTTTGCTGAGCCAGTCCATCTTATGCTAGATCTTCTTCTTTTCCTACATCCTTTAACTTTTCTCAGCATTATTATCTTTTCCAAATAGTGTTATTATATGCCCAAAGTACAATAGCCTCAGTTTAATCATTTGAGCTCCTAGTGAGAGTTCAGAGTTAGGGTACTTCTAGACAGACAAGTACCCTGGGCTGGAATGGGCTGAAAAGGATCACTTTGAGGTCTGGTATGCCATGTGAGATGATCTTTGCCTCTATACACAAGAATCGGGAGGTATCAAATGACTCTATTTAGCCCATTCCTCCCTTTAAAGAGAAAGAAAAAAAAGGAACAAAACAAAAATCCCCTCTTTATCCCCTCCTGTTTCTCCTTCCATGGGGAAGCAGGAGAGAGAGCTGTATTTTTTAATATATATATTAAAATTATGTGTATATATATATACACACACTCGTATATTTGTAAGTGGCATGTCACTCAACTGGCTTCCCACTCAAGTCATACAGCATTGGATTTTAATGGGGGAGCAAGAGAAAGCTGGGCTTTTGGGGGGAAAAAATGGCAGACTGCCGCTATGGGGGATCTATTTTGGTTCGATACAGGCGATCACATGTGCTAGAGCCAAACCAAAATGGAGTGTTCCCATTCACATCATTGCACACTAACTTGGAAGACTGTAGTCTGGGTGATTTTGGCCTTGGTTTCCAGCACCACATCCTTACACTTCAGGGTCTTTTCTACTTACTTCAGAGCTGTCCTTCCAAGTCTTAGCCTTCTTCTGATTTCTTGGCTGGATGGAGGACAGAATCCAGTCCATGTTACTATTGTCATAGCAAGGTTGGAGTGAGTAATATCCTTCTCACCTGAAGTATTAGAACGCATCTCCTTCTAAGAAAGTAAGAAATCCTGTGCTTATTAGAGTAGGATGATAGGAACAGTGATAGAAGTCTACTTCTAGCTAATCTGGAGATACTAGGACCCATGGATGCCCTTTTCATCTCTAGAGAAGGAAGGCAAGATATCTCCTCCTTGGAGGCACAGGAGAAAGGTGTGGGAAGGAAGGAAGTGAGGTCAACAACCCTGAGATTAGCAGCCTAAGGTCAACAGAAGGCCAGTTCAGGTCAATCTAGGAAGCCTGAGGAAGTCCCCTCTCTCTACTCTTCCCATGCAAAAACATGCATTTTCTGTAGTGTAAGCTGAGCTGTATCCAGTCCAACCATTCTGACCTCTCCACTGTTGTGCTTCCCCAGTAGGCAAAATTCTTTTTATTCAGTTGACAAATGTTTCTTTTAACCATGTTTGTGTGCTTTATTTTTCTTTATTGGTGCATTCAAAAATGTCCTTCAGATTGCTTTAGATTCTACTTGTTTTCCATCTAATTATGTTCATATGTGTTTTAAAATTTAAATGTGTTTGTGTTTTAATTGCATTAATTGTACAATAGCACTATACTTCAGCTATTGCAGCATATCAGTGAACTTCAGAAGAAAATCAGTTTGTGCTTTGTAGACTCCAGTGAAGCCTTTGATGGTGTGGATCATGAAAAGCTATGGATAGCTATAAAAGAAATGGGCGTGCTTCAACATTTGATTGTCCTGACAAATAACCTATCATGTTGACAAAAGACTACTGTTAAGGCAGAATACAAAGAAAAAGAATGCTTTTCAATGGCCAGAGACGTCAGAAAAAGGTTATTTTATCTTCCTGTTTAATCTATATGCACAGCATACCGTATGGAAAACTGGATTATATTCAGATAACAGGGGAATGATAGCTGGTGGGAGAAACATCTATAAATAAGACAAGCAGATGAACCATATTAATAGCAGAAAGCAGTAATGACTTGAAATAACTACTGTAGGTAGTAAAAAAAGAAATGCAAAAGCAAGACCACAGTCAAACATGAAGAAACAAAAAATCATGACTTGAGAAACATTGCATAGCTTTAATGTTGACAAGGAAGAAATCAAAATACAGAAGGACCTCCTTATCTGCAGGATCAGTATCCGCAGATTTACTTATCCATGGTCTGAAAATATTCAAAATATTAAAAGAAAAATCCTAGAAATATATATTTCTAAAGATGAAGTTACCAGAACTGACCACTAGAGAGAGCCAGAGACCATGCTATGTATAGCGTTTGCTATAATCTGCATTTTCCAGTGTCTTCAGGGGGGACTTGGAACCAATCCCCCACAGGTACAAGGGTTGTACTGTAGTGCAAGTTTTTCTACACCTTGCTTTAATTACCAGCCATAACAGAGATTGCAGCCAAGAAAGCAAAAGAATACTGAAACCTGGGAGAAATGAACTAGGAAAAAATCCTGAAATGTAAGGATGTGTCACTGGACCAAGGCCAATATCTTCTTTAGTATATGATTTCCAATTATTATATACAGATGTGAAAACTGGACAATGAAGAAAACTGACAGCAAAACGATAAAGTCAAAATGTGGGGTTGCCGGAGAGCTCTCTGGACAACGTTGATCACCAGAAAGACAGATAAATGGGTTCTAGATCGAATCAAGTTTGAATTCTAATGAAAAGGAAAATGACAAAACTGCGAATACAATACTTTGGAAAAATAGACTACCTGGAAAACACAATCATATTTGGAAAAGTTGAAAGTACTAGCAAGAGAAGAAGATTAACATGAGATGGTTTGAATGGGTAAAAGAACCCATGAGCTTCCATTTGCAAGACCTGAGCAGGGCTGTAAATGGTGGAGGCCATGCGTTCATAGCATTGACATACGTTGGAAGCTACATGATAGCATGCAACACACTTATTTCATCCTCACTGATTGAAATGTGACCAGCATGAGCAGGCAGGGCATTCTTTGTGGTACATTCTGAATTTTTTCTTTAACCCCTAACTCAGTGGTTGATTAGATGAAGGTGATTTTTTTAAAAAAATTCACACCTCTAACTTCTATTTCAAGTCAGATTAGCCAAATCTGGATTTTCCAGGTTTTGAGTACTGAGAAAGGGTTGACCATTCCCTTCTCCTGGGGGCTCCTCTGGGACTATTCAGTTTGTCCAAGGCTACGAAAGCTGGCCACGCTCCTGGGAGGCACACTGAGGAATCAGACCCCTGACTTCTGGCTCTGCCATTTGGGTTAACTCACCATGTGTGGGGTGATGTGCTTTAGCTGCACCCCCATCCATTCCCAGTCCTAGCGCCAGTCTCTATGTGTGGAGGACATTCGTTTTCTCCCCAGCAGGTAACAGAGGCTCTCCCTCTTCACCCCATATCCTCCACATGTAGGAAGAAGACGGATGTGACAGAGAGAGGGCTACGGTCACTGTGGGTGTATGAGATGCCAAATGGCCTTCAGTCAGGGAGGCTGTAGCTGCGTCTCGCACTGGAGAGCCTGCGTTAAGCAGAGGGTTGGAACATATGACCTCCGAAATCCCTTCTGACTCTGTATGACAATTCCCTGGGTCTGAGGAGTGCAAATGTTCGTGGATTCGTTTTTCATCTTGAACCATGTCCACTCCAAACGCTTCAGCTGCAACCCAGCACACCCTGAAGAAGGCTTCAGTCCAATCTAATCAAGGGGCTTTTGAGTGTACTTAATACTGTATCATGAATTCCGGCTTTAATTCTTTCCAAAGGACATCTCTGGAGACATTATCAAAGACGGAACACGTAGCCCTTGGTTACATTCAAGCAGGGCCACGGAAAATGATTGCAAACTGTAACAATGGATTAAGAATCCATCAAGAAAGCACTGTCAAAACCTTATTTTGAAATATGGCTGGTGAGAAACCTGTTGTTATATAATCACATACAATTTGGATTAAAATGTGATACTGCTTTATTATTCTGATACGACCGTGGGGGCTGACTAAATCATAAAGGAAGTATTACTGTTATAGCTCCTTCCCCTCATGTCAGTATTTCACTGTTCTGAATAATACTAAATGGGGAATAAGACAGAATTTGGTATAAACATACAGGTATTGATGATCATGTTCCCAGTGTGGCGTAGTGGATAGAATGATGGACTAGGATTCTGGAGAACAGAGTTCAAGTCCCCGCTCAGCCATGGAAACTCACCGGGGGACTGGAGTGGGTAGAACCACTCCTTAAATGTTTCACTTACCTTGAAAGCCCTACAAGGGTTCCTATAAGTCAATTCCGACTTGACGGCACAAAACACACACACTGATGATCATGGAAATGCTACGACTAGCAGGTCTACTACATATATGATACTACCCGGGTTCAGCTTTAGTGTGAATCCAACAGTTGGTAATGGCTGTTTGTTAATTTACAGACGGAATTTGGAAAAATTGCAATTTTAGACTATATCTCCCAGAATCCCTAAGCCTATGGGATTTGGGGAATTATCCCATAAAGTAACCTTTTCAGCTTTCTACTTATGGATGCAATTTATAAAGTATATTCATGGCCATTGATATTCATCACTGAGGTTATGTAGCATGAAGATTGAAGAAATGTGAGTTGATATCTGCAAAATAATTTTTTAATTCACCTAATCATTCTCAGAATTAGCATACCTGTTGGGCATCTCGGCAGCAATTTTACCGAGGGGTGTCAGGAGGACCTAAGTTTTTGCCCAGGGCACCAAATGTAAAGAGTATATTCATTTCCTGGACTTCTGAGATCAACCTGGTCTACTACCCTAGGAAAAGACCAGGTAGGACCCTACTTTCAGGGAATATTATTTTCAGCAGGATGACAGGGTGTGCAGAAGACAGATGATCAGTAGCCCAAGCCTTGCGGAGGTAATGGAGGGCATGTGTACCCAAGGCTACAGGGATGCAAATGCACTATGTAGATAGACTGCTGGTCAACCTGTGTCACAGGCAGACCAAGCCTCCCTGTCAGAGGAACAGTTTACCCTGAGTTTGATAGACCAGATCCCTGTCCAGATATCTAGATGGAGGGCTCATCTATCCAGGTTGCCTAGACACTCCCCACTCCCATTGGTAGGTATGTCCGCCTGATGCTCAGTAAACCAAGTCTTTGGCCCATGTGCAGAGGAGCAGGAAGTGGCATCCGGACAGAGGGCCAATTTACTGGATCATAGGCACACCAGGCCTCCCTCACTTGAAGCAATAACCTATAGAAAGCTATGGAGTTCAAGCTTCTGTCCCAACCATTGAAAAACAGGAGGTGTCAGTATCCAAATAGATGGGTGACATATCTGGATCTTGGGGAGACCAGGCCTTCCTTGTTAGCAAGTCTCTCTAGCTTTAATAGGTCAGGCCTCCTGGCTGAATAATAGCTTATTATTATATGTTATGCTAAACAATACTTGCATGTGTGTATGTGTGCACGCACACACTGTGTTGGTTTTTGTAGCTCTGGCAGTGCTGCTGATCCCCTGTGGAGGAGGGAGATGGTGGCAAGGTGTTCTGTGCTGCAGTTGCTGGACGGACGGATGGACAGACGGAGTATTACTTTCATATAATGAATTATGAAGTCGGGGCACATTTTGGGTTCTTTGCCCATGATGCCACAATTGCTAGTTATGGCTCTGTCTAAACTGGCTCAAGTCCAGTTGAAAGATAAAGAACTATGAAAAGGGAGAACAGGGCTGGCCCTACCATGACACAGGGTGAGGAAACCCCCTCAGGCTACAGATGTTGGGTGTCATAAACAGGTAATTATTTACTTTATTATTGCAATTTTTACCTCCAAAACCAGGGTGAGATGCCTGTGCAATTTTCTGTCTCGTGTATCAGAATAACTGGGTTGTTTGGGGGTATTTTGCATGTTGCCTAGACTATTTTGTTTGTCTGCATCTTGGGCCATCTCTGAGGGAGAACAAAGGTAGAAGTCGCCCTTTCCCAGTGAGTAGCCTCATGGCACAGTGGTTAAACTGATGTACTGCAGCCAAAAACTGTGCTCATGACCCAGGGTTCAATCCCAGGTAGCTGGCTCAAGGTTGACTCAGTCTTCTATCCTTCCAAGGTTGGTGAAATGAGTACTCAGCTCGCGGGGGGTGAAGGGAATGTGTAGCCTGAATAATTAACTTGTAAACCACCCAGAGAGTGCTTGAAGCGCTATGGGGCAATATATAAGCAGCACGCTTTGCTTTGCTTTTGCTTTGTACCTGGGCAGTTGACAGAGCAGACACACAAGCCATAGTTCTCCCCACTTATGGTGAGTGGCTTGCATCTATATTCTAAAGGTTAGCAGCTCATGCAAATTTTATTCAGACCTGTTATCTTCTTTTCAGTGGTGCTTTTCTTCTCTTTTATTCCTCCCAAACTACACATGGGAGGGTGTTTTCCAGAGGATGGGTGCCAATCCTGAGAAGGCCAGCTTTTGTGGTCTTAACACAGTGCAAAAAGACCAAAGAGACTGACTGGGTACATGAATGAGAAGGTGCACTAGTGGGTGTCTCGATCCAAAATTATTTAGTGCTTTATATGTAAGCAAATCTTGAACATGGCTCAGTGCCTAAGAAGCAACTGGTACAGTCTGTTCTTAAAGAAAAGTAGCCATATATCATGTTTTTATCTGTGTGCCCCATTCATCACCCTGGTGTCTCCATTCTGCAGTTAGGTGTCAGGTAAAAAGGTCAGACGCTTGAAACACCTTCTTAAAAGCCCTATAGACCTTTATATTTCTCTGGGAAAATCAGAAGCCTGTGTTCATCATACCTGGCATTTATCCCTGAAAGGATTAATTCCAGTATGAACCAGATAACCATTCCCAATTATATCAGTGTTCATTTAGGTATCAAGGCAAAATAAGCAGTTTTATTATTGGAATGATTCCAGGCAACATCAGCTTGTCTATTTCTACAAGCTTTGATTATTGCTTCTATGCAGAAAATGAAATCCAAAAGTAACAATTCAAAATGTATTCAAAACATTCTTACAGCTATGAGAAAAAGCTGCTGGTACAAATGCTTAAAAATATATGAAGATTAGACTTATTACAAGCAAATTCTTAAATCAGAATTCAATCCAAAATGCAGGAGCATATAAATATAGTAGATATATATTTCAAGAATTAAAATAAGCAGTCTCAAATACATTCTAACAATGCAGGAGTTTCTAGTCTAAAAAGGCACAATCAAAAAGCAAAGAATACAGCTCTTAAAATGTCAAAGTTCCTAAAAGTAAAAGTATATGAAAAGCACATGACCCAGGGTGGCTAGACTAACTTATCCAGAATGAGCATAGTTGTCACACCAGCTGAGTTTGGTAGTGGGCACTCTTGACCACTGAGATCACCCAGGCCTCCAGTGAGAAAAAGAACATCGCCCAGTCATTCAGAAGGTTTCCATTTTGATATACAATGAACAAATCACCCATTTTTGTGCACCCATTGGGTCTTACCTGTATTCTGTCTCAAATGTATTAGCCCTAACCCAGCCCATAACTGTGTTTAGCTGGTGTGCACAGAGAGGTGAGAGGAAGAGCCATCAACTAGTCTCAAACATTCACTAAATTCATTAGCATGTAGAGCAAATCACATTTCTTCTCTTCCATTGAAATATGGAGCACACATGGAGCCGTTTAGTCATCAGAACAAGAATGCTCTCCCAAGGACCAAGACTTGACTGGCCACAAAGAATGCAGAAGCCTAAAGAATGTAGAGGCCAGGCATCTTAGCCATTAGCAGTATTTTTGACATATGTATATTTTATGGATGAGACATATAATTCCTATATATTTTATTTCTCACAAGCTACACTATACTTTACATGTCCCTCCCTCCCAGGGTGAGCATTCGTTGCTGCTAGAGTTTGCTTGTTTGAAATTTCTGGAGTTTGAGGAAGAGGGAGAAGGTGAGTAAGACTCTTTAAAACAGTTTTCTTTCTTAAGCCCAGGGCTTCTCAAGTACTTCTTGCTCCATGTTTTATTAATGGCCCCTTTTATTTGTTGCTTTCCTATTATTCATCCATCCGCATACCAATACCTTGTAAAGACACGGAGAGGGCCACAACCCTTCAGCTGAGGAATGCAAAATCTATTTTAAGCAATCTAGTTTAAACATGAAGTCTAAGCAGCTGAAGGAAGACAGAGAACAATTGTTTAAGAGGTTTCTCAGGGAAGAAACCCCCCCACCCCCATCTGTAGGATCAGAAAAAAGGGTTTGCAAAGCGGAACATTAAAGGAAAGAGTAAAGAAATGTAGAACACTAAGGGGAAATGCTATAATACACACACATTCACAGAGGCCCCCTCACTAGTTTTGTAAATGGTATTTTTAATCACAAAAACTATTACACTTAACACAAGTTTGCTATCTGCATAGACCAGCCTTCTCCATTCTGGTGCCCTCCAGGCATGTTGGACAGGAACCTCCATCATCCATTAGCTATGTACTGAGGATAATGGGAGTTATAGTCCAATATACCTAGAAGGCATTGCACTGGGAAAGGAGAGACCAACCTTCCATCCAATGCACCCCACTCGTCTACAGGTGGCTGCAACATTCACAACCGGTCCGCACTACAATAAATTTTATTTTTGTACACAGCTTTCCTAAATGCATATATTTTGGTACATAACTTTTACTAATATACATACTTTTACACATGGCTTTCCATGATATATACATTTTTTTCTATGCATCTTTTTTTTTTTTTGCAAAATTTGGATAAGTATGCAAGCTGAAGGCTACCTGTGTTTTCTGACTTTGTATCTTAACCCACCAAGCACAAATTAGATTGGTTCACTTTAAAATGGAAACCAAACAAAATTGTCCCTCTGTATGTGACGTAAAAGAAACGTGGCTGGTCTCACGAAACAACGTTCTCCTTGATAAAGTTGTCAGTTATTATCAGTGTAAAAAAAAAAGACTCCAGTGGCCACGTTTTGATAACCATTTCTTGTGCAACTAGAATGGCACAGGATGCAGTTGTTTATTTGCGCTTGGGATTATATATCTCTTTTCTCAACTTACACATACATATAGGGATTCTTACTTTACCTCTACCTATCTGAACATTATTTAAGGTAGAAAATAAATGATATTTTGAATTGTATAAGAGGGAAAAGTGTGAGACAAGATGTCTTCAAGAAGACAAAGCATGTGGTGATGACAGCAACTAAATGAGATTTATAATGAATTCTATGCTTCGAAAGACTCCAGATGTTTCATTCTTGTTGGAAAGAGTTGATTTTTCTATCATTTTTTAATAAGTATAGCACTGATGGATTTTTATATTTGATTTAATTTGTTGTCTACTGACATTGAGATTAATATGTGCATTCTTTATATCAATTTTGGATGAGATTTATTAGTAATGTTATTCTTTCTCTCTCTCTCTCTTCCACACACACATACACGTATCCTCTCCACTCACTCTGCCTGGGGGAGTTTTTAAATATATCTAACAATCCAACCTATAAATTAAAGAAACATTCTTTTAAAACAAACTCTTCAGCTGCACAAGACTCAAAAAACCCGAACTTGAATACAAAAATCAGGAACAGAAACGTGAAGCCATGCCAAGAAAAAAAAAAAAATGTTGTATAAGCCTGTGCAGATCTACTCAGAAGTAAATCCTACTTTAGTGGGCTTTACTCTAAGGTAAATGCACACAAGATAGGAGGGCCAGAAGGTTCACAAGAGAAGCTGGGATTCAGCTCTGTGAAGTGTAAGCTTCTCACAATTAGAGTGCCCTTTTGTACCTCCATGACGGGCCTCTCGTCACTTTGGGCGGTAGAGACCAGGACAGGATTTCACCCCAACAACATTTTGCATAATTGTGACAGGAGCGTGACATTGTAGAGGACAGGCACCGTGGAGAAGAAAAGCTGCATCTATGATCAAGAGATCAGCGAAGCAACTTCTGTGTGGAACATGGCCTGGCAAGTCACACCCAGGGCCAGATCAGCATCACTGGGTGTTTGCCTGAATCCACAGGATCACAAAGCTTTCCGCAAGTTCATATCTTCCAGATGGGGAAGGGAGAGAAAAGAAAAACATGGCCAGCCCTTCTAAGAAAGCCAGACTCCTTGGGATTAGTTTCTCCCATGCAGTCATCCAGCAGCCATTTCACTGCGCTGAAGAACCTAGGAACCTCATTCGATATAAGGAGGAAATGGCTGTGGTTGAGCAGTGGCTGCTGGAAACAGGGGCTGGGGGTGGGGGGAACCAATGTAGGGCCCTTTGCCAGATTCCTTCTTTACTGACCCTTTGCAAGCTGGATAATGTAAATGGGGCAAGCTCATGCTACTGAGGTCATGGGTATTGTCACACAACCCTCAACGTCACAGGCTCCTGGCTACCAGTGAATAGTAACATTAATTTGACTATAATTCTGTTAATGCTAATCATGAATTATTATTTTGTTCAGTCAATTTTTCATGATGTGTTACATTTATATTTTAGGAGATAGAATTGTTAAAAGTGGTTTAAAAATTGGCCAACCCCCCCCCCCCCGCTGAAATTATTGAATTAATTTTTAACAAACTGTTTTGCAGAAAATTCATTCCAAGCTCAGGCTTCCAACTTTGAGGAACAAAGGTGCCTTCCCAATAAGCTGCTTTGATCAACAATGCTACCATGTTTCCCCGAAAATAAGACAGGGTCTTATATTAATTTTTGCTCCAAAAACGCATTAGGGTTTATTTTCAGGGGATGTTTTATTTTACAGTCATGTCATCATCTTCTGGTTGCTGCACAAGGGTGGAGGGCGGGGTTTCACTTAACTGGGGCTTATTTTCAGGTTATGTCTTATTTTCGGGGAAACAGGGTAGAAGCAGCCTCCAATGGAGGTAACCCTGGGTCCATCTGACTCAGTATTGCCTACAAAGTACTAGGAGAGCACCAGATTGGTGTCGGCTGGTAAACTTTCCCAGTCCTACCCAAAAATAGCAGTAACGGAACCTAGAATCTTATCCAGGCAAAACCTGTGCTCTGTCCTACAGCTCCTACATCTGGAGTGCCCTGGCTAGTAGCCAAAGGGATTCTCTTGCAAGAGGAGGTAATTCATGAAATAGACAAAAGTTTTGTTATTTCATGAATGAAGCCTCGTGGCACAGTGGCTAAACTGCAGTACTACAGCTAAAACTCTGCTCATGACCCGGATTCAATGCCAGGTAGCTGGCTCAAGGTTCACTAAGTCTTCCATTCTTCCAAGGTTGGTAAATTGAGTACCCAGCTCACTGGTGTGTTTGTGTGTGCGGTGGCAATGTGTAGGCTGCATAATTAAATTGTAAACCACCCAGAGAGTGCTTCAAGCGCTATGGGGCAGTATATAAGCAGCACACTTTGCTTTTTGCTTTTTTTGTTTCCAAATGTACTATCTTCTGTTATTGCCTTTCATCTTGATTTTTAAAGTTAACACAAGTTAAGTGGTTGTTGTGAAGGCACATTAATGTCAAAGCCACAAATAGCAAACAAAATGCATATCTGTTTTTGACAGAATAAGGAGTTACCATGTGCCAATGTTGCAATTCAAACCCTAGTCGGGAGTGTTCTTCATTCTGTCATTTTCCCTTTTTGTCAAACCAATCGCTGTGCCAGGGTGTGCTCTGTTAATGCCTGCTTCCCAGAGTCTGTCACTTTTTGCCTAAGCATGGATGAAGTACAGAAATGTTCAAATGCTCTCTCACTCTCTCTGACAAATGCGGGAACAGTGGTTCTCTTGACAAACAAGCCACTGAGCAGAGGAAAGAATGAAGAAAGGAATTCCAGATCTGATAATACTCAGCAATGTCCAAAGATAATTTAGTTTTTAGAGCAGTGTGCCTTTGCTCTAGAATTAGTGTCAAACTCCAGGATTTTAAGCTCTGGCCCCCACTTTTAGGAAATCTGTACCAAACTTCTGGAAACTTGACTTTTGGAAATGCAGAACCATGACTTGGGCTGGGTGACGAGGGCTTTGACTTCAGGTCCAAAATTAGAGGGTGCTAAAATTTTCTGGAAGAGAAACCTCTGACTCTTGACATACAAAAGCAATAGGTTGTTGTTGTTTTTTGGTTTGGATGGCCCAAACCAGGAGCAAACGATAACTGTTTCTTCTTTGTTTACGGCTATTTATGCTTCTACAGGGCATAGCTTACTATTTCCAAATTAATAAAATAATGTGACTAAATCCAATGGTTGGTTTCAAACAGAGTAGACCCACTGAATCAATGGGACTTATAAATATGTTGACTTACCAAGTTCTCTAGCTGGAATTAACAATCAGATTTTAGACCTATGTTTCAAAGGCTACTGTTCCTGTTTAATGATGCCAGAATCAGACACAATCATACAAACAAACAATCCACTCTACTAATGAAACTTTTAATATAAATAGGGGGGAAATATAAGCATGTGATAAATCAAAGTAATCCAGGTAGCTGACTCACAGATTTGCATGTAAGTGCTCATAAGTGAATTAAACATGGATTAGAATGATATATTGAAAAACAACCTGGCCAGGAATCTATAAATTATAAGACATAGAGGGAAATCGAGCCAGAAGTAACCGATTGGCCATACCTTAGTACCCTTCTTTTAAAAGTGGCAGTGGTGGTGGATTTGGTGTTCATAACTGGTTCCAATCAGTTTTTTGACTGTTAAACCACCTAGTGATGCCCGATGACTTTTGATAGATTTTCTCACCCAGTGATTTGATAGCCATTCCTTGGCACAAGTTGTCTTCCAAACCATCCAGTACCTTCAAAGTGTCTCTGTGGTAGTATTTCCAATAGAAACAGGGTGGAACTGTCGATTGCCCCCTTTCACTATTTACTACTGGTTTTCCATTTAGGCAGCATCACTGGCAACCCTCTTTCTCAAGGGTGGTCTTCTGATTTGTCTTTCCACTTATGAAGGGTTCAAGATGGACAAACTCAAGAGTGCCCATAGGTTTTTGATTGGTACGTGTAAAGGAAATACGGTGAATGAAGTTTTTGCTTGGCAAATGGATTGGTGAATAGAATCAAAAAGAGAGGGCAATCTCTGATGTTCCCTGAAGCAGCATGTTTCCTCTTAATATTTTGACCTGAAGCTCCTCAGCTTATGTGTGCCTGTTTGACAGCAGGCCTGGATGAGAATTTGTTTCCTCTGAAATGACACTGAATCCAGATTCTGGCATTTTGAACAGAGGCAGCTGAAACTCTTCCACTGCTTGAGGCAGTAATCCTTTGCTACCCCTAGACAACATGAGTATCACCACTGGCCCAGCTCACTGGTGTAACTTGACTGTCCCCCCACACATATTCATACACACATACAGCCTCCCACCTGCTCTTCCAGGGTATTCAAGAAGGAGTGGAAACAGCACAGGTGGCACCTCCACTCCCTACCCCACCATTGTATAGAGATGGGGAAGGAGAAGGTGGTGGCCATGGCGGTACAGTGGTCATCAGACAAAGACTGCCTATGAGCTGCCCTCCACCTCTGTTTTTAGCAGTGATCTACTCTTAAGGGCCTTTGGAGTGGTGGCACAATAGGAAGGATGTCCAAGGAAATTTTCAAGGTCACTATCCTATTATGTTTATGCTCTAGGACCACTTTGAAATATTCCTAAAGATAAATGGTCTGGCTGCTTTCAATAGCAGCAGAAGCATGGCTGTGTGGGAATTCACCATCCCTTGCACTCCACTGCTTTAGGCAACTGCCTCACTCTGTGTAATGGTAGGGCTGGCTCTAATATCTGAAAGCAAATAGTCTGTCTTCTTCCTGAAGCTACATGTAAGATGGCGGACAAAGCTTCTCAGCTAACACCAAGCCATGTAAACATAATGTAAATCATGACCTTCAGCCTGAGCCATATTGATTTTCACCAAGCTGCCTGCTTAAGAATTTGGCAACCTGTTCTCAGTGCCCAGCTTCAACTTGAGCTAACATCATAGTGGCTATCTCTAAGACCAGCGCTGCATGCTTCAGAAGGCTCTAGCTTTGAAACTGCTTCCATTTTGGACACTTACTGCCAACTCAAGATTTCAGGAAGATATGTCCTGGCTTTAATAGCAGAAAAGGGGGGGGGAAAACAGCACCCTAGATGGCTCCCAATAGCCATGGAAGTAGCCCTCTTGTCCTTCATTTCTTTACAGATTCAACATGTTGAGAGAAAAAGGGAAGGATCCTGACAACTGCCTGTCCTGGAACTCTGCTGTCCCTGCCCCAAACATTTGTACACTAAGCTAGAGTAAGAACTAGCCTTCGATGCAGGGGGTTTACATACATGATTGGGAAATCATATCTGCACACAAGACTCATTCTCACTCCTGGTCCAACACACAAAGGTTGGGAGGAAAGCCATATGGTGCATCTCGTTGTCAGGTGATTGGTAGCTGGTGACATCCCCTACCCACATGCTGGCAGGAGCTGGGATTAAGTTATCCCCATTTTGGTGCAGAGAAAAATGTGGCAAGATCTGCTCTTGGAAAAGAGAAAATAATCAGTCTGGATATCTGTGAAGATTCTCAGTCCTCCAGGTGAGTGTAGCGAACAGCCCTGCCCTCACCTGTCCATCACAGCAGAACCTTAAAGCAGGAACCAATGAGGGGTCGGAAGGCGGAGCCCAGGGGGGAGGGAGCTGGATATAAAGGCTGGCGTATGGAATCTGAGGAGATTGGAAGAGTTTCTGTTAGAGAGAGACTGTATGTAACTTAAAAGGTGAATTAAGAGTGAGTTAGAGATCAGTAAGAACGATGAATGGAACAGAGAGTTAAATGAGTTTTAATGTTAAAGCAGCTTTGAGTGGAAGACTAGTGATTAGCATCCTGTGATTTTTCTCTTGTATATTAATCGTATGTTAACTTCCCTGATTTAATAAATGACTTAAGTTTCAAAAGTACACGTGTCTCCATGATTAAATGGTATTAAAACAGTAATACCTGGTGGCAGCGAAGGAGGAAGAAGAGCGGGAACCTTTGAAGGCCAGGGGAATACGGGGCTTCAGAGGTGATCGCAACAGTGAGGTTATCTGGAAGTTGAGTCATGGCAACTGGACTTCTTTCTTATTAGACTGAAGAAGCTACTTGGATGAGTACCAAAACGTTTCAACCTAATAAGAAGTCCAGTTGCCATGACTCAACTTCCAGATAATCAGTCTGGATATTTCTTGGTTAAAGGAAACAAAAACATTTACTTATAGTGAATGCTTGTGTGTTATTTCTTTCTTTTATATGTAGTGTGAACTATATATAAAAGAAATTATAAGTAAAAACAAAATTAGAAATTTTAAAATAAAAGAACAAATAAAAAAGAGAAAAACAAGGTGGCACCTTAAAAGAAATACTTTGGAGAGCAGAAAATGGAGGGGAGAGGAAAGCTGGCTAACAAGGGAAGCAACAGGAAAGCTTCTATTCCTGACAAGGACTTTGAAGCTTTGGGGGGAAACCCTATCATTAATTTAGTTGCAGGTAGTGTTTGGGAACTAGAAACAAACAGGACAGGTTCCCCAGTGACACCCAGTGTTAAAGGAGAATTATATAAGACCATATTTTCCCCAACATGTTGAACATTGATTAAATTCGAAGGAAGGGAGTGAACATAAAAGGAAAAAGTAATTTCTATGTTTTTAGGAAAAGGACTAGAAACAAGTCAGAAAATATAGCCATGCCAACATATACATTTATGGAGTGTCTTCCTTAAAATACTATGCATGTTTACTTTTGCTTTGCTTTGCTTTTTTTAAAGGCTATGGAGGAAGGCAAGTGAAGTGCTCAAGGTCTGCCCTGTGAAGATCCCTGCCCTTCTGCTCAAGAAGACAGGCACAAAGGATGTATTGTAGTTAGAAAACTGAAAGTGACGGAGAGCATGTTTAAGCCCATACCTAAGTTCATGAGGTATAAATTCATGCATGGTGTGGAGAAGGGGAAATTATCCAGTCAAACTACAGAAATATCAGGCTTGTTCAGTGACATTAAGAATTTTACAAAACTCATGCTTCAAGCAGCTTGTTCTCTCTCCTCATGCCCTCCTAATTCTGAGGTGAATTTTCAGTCTATTAAATTCTGGCTATCAAAGAGCTCCTGGAACATCAAGCTAAACATGGCCACGCTACTGTTCATCTCTTTCTTCCTTACATCTAAAATATTTCATTTCTGTCCGTCCGCCCTCCCTTTAATCAAGTAATTTTCTGCCACATAAAGTGGTGGAAATTTGACAAAATACCAGTAAAAACAGCTGCAGTTAAAAGCAAGGCATGTATAAGTGTAGTTGTAGAAGAGATAAGTGTGTCACACAGTCTCCAGGCTGTACCACTTCAGACTGCATAAGGAGATAAAGATTCATATAACTGAATGCTCGTCTATACAGAAAATGTAGGTTCTACAATGGGAATAAGATATCGGGATGGTTGTAGTATAGTCTTCCTGGCATTTAGTTCTCACTGTGCAGAGATGTACAGTACTTGCATGTTAGAACATGAAAACAAGTAAACCATAAACCTGAGGTGGTACAGCCCAGATGCAGATTTTTGTCGCCCCCGAGTACACTAGGCCCTAACGAAGGGTACAGATTTGTGGCTTTGGACTACTAGTCCCAGAATCCCCCAGAATGCCTGAGGGATTCTCAGTCCAGAAATGCAAATCTGCTCATTTCAGCCCTTAACGTTCTGCAGCTCCACCTGCCATCACACCAGGGCATTCATCTCTGCCATAAGAAATGTGTGTGTCTTATTTCCATATAATATTTATCTCCTGGTCAATAGAACTGATGATAGATCTATGTCTAAACTACACATAATTAGGGGATCATGATGACATGTTTTTTCAAAGATTAGACTTAAATCATTTACATTGAACGATCAATAAGGTAAAACGGGCAATGTTGATTTAACATTTAATAGAATAAGTGTAATCAATGTGCCGTGTTGCCCGATGCAAGGATTCAGGCAGCCATAGAGGAAAACACTGATGTACATAGATAAAAGACAATGCAATAATTATGGGGAAATTGTGGTTTTTAAAATGCCTCCCATTATGATCAGAGTATTGTCTGATTACTTCTCTGGAAGTGCTTTCCATGTGACAAAGCTAAAATTGTTTTGCTTCTTGCCAATACTGTAATTTAAAGATGGTAAATAAAAAGTGCAATTTAAAATGTTACTTTATGCTTCAGTTCCCATAAATGTGCAGTTTATCTAACACTCCATCATATAATAATTGTGTTGGAAGTCAGGAACAAAATATAGAATTTGAGGGCCAGTGAGAATTAGCACCAACAATTTAAAGGGGTCCTTAATAAAGATTTACCCAAAGAAACGATCCAAGCTGGATTTTCCCCACTCCCTTGACTGTTTCCTCTTCTTGCTTTTTGTAATCTGAATATTCTCTTCCTTCTAAGGCAATCATAGACACTAGCTATAAAATAATAACTCATTCTAAAGGAAATATTTATCTCCGTCTACTCTACGCTACCCTGATACCAGGGCTGTAAATGAAATTATCCCTTTCATGCATTCCAGGTGTGAAGGAGCAGGAGTACATTGAATGCCTGGGGGATTTTGGGAGTCGTAGTCCAGAAACACAAGTCTGCTCATTTCGACCCTTAATGTTCTATAGCTCCACCTGTAATCACATCAGAGCATTCTTCTCTGCCATAAGAAATGTGTCTATCATTTCCACACAACATTTCTGTTCTGGTCAACAGGGTTGTACTTTATGCCCCACTCTCCAATATGAAGCATCTCCTCCCAGCGCTGTCTCCAACAACCACAAATCTAGTGTGTATTTCTGAGGTGGGGAAGCATTCACACGTTCACATCTACGTGTAGAGGCTTCCCAGCTCCCGGAACCTTGATGATGCAGAAAATGAGACAGGAAACCCAGCATGCATGAGCTGTGTATTGGAAGGCTTCTCCACCCCAGGTACTCATGCTGATATACAGATGGGAATCCTGAGGTAAGCTGTTGGATAGCAGGTGTGAGACTTCACCAGGGATGGGTGGTCTTGGCAGATGCAGGGGGCAGTCTCTCCTCCATCTCCAGGGATTCACTCCACCTCTCACTGTTGTGCTGCTGAAATCTGTTACAAAAGTAGGCAAAACATTTAAAAGAATCAGGAAACTCCTGGTTTAAAGGGATTTCCTCAGGTGCTGCCAAACTTCGGTGGCAAGCCACAAAAACCCTGTTACAGCAGGCATTTTCCATGAGTTTCAAAGGACTTTTAATAGTTTGCTGGCAGATTTCAGTGGGGTGGTTTTTGTGGGAATCTTCAAGCTGCAGTAATGGCTCTGAGGGATCACATGCGAACGATGTGCTGCCCAGCCATTCGTCTGCAGTCCCTTTCTGCAGTGATGGGGCTCCAGATCCCTGCCTATTATAAAATGGAGATCTTTCTAAAGAGTTCCATCTGAGTAAACTGGATACCCAAGGGCAAGGGAACAGGACTGAGATGCGAGATCCCGCCCCAACCTGAGTATATCAAGAGATGCCTGAACCTACTGTTAGTGATGAACTATACCACAAGAAGTAAATACCTTGATGGAAGGGACCTGAGCAGGGCATGCTTCATCAGTTGGAAATGCCACTTTTGGGGACTACAACTCCCAGAATGCTCATCACTGGTGTTGAGGCTAACCATGGCATTCTGGATGTTTCTAGCTCAGATCTGCTTGCAACCTGGATGGTTATGATGAGACTGCTGGTGACTAGGGAAGAACTAGTGCAATACAGGAACTCCCTTATGATGCGTTCAGGTCACTGGCCTATTGAACTCAATATCACTAGCAGCATGTCTCCAGGATGACAGACAAGAGTTTTTCTCAATCCTTCCAGATGGCAGGAACTGAACCCAGGACTCTACCACTCAGTTATGTCACTTCATCTTGGGGAAACTGGCTTTATTCTCAGGTGACACCAGAATAAGCTGTCTTTTGACATGAGCCATTTGGGTTACCAGTGGAATGCTAGGAGAATATGTCAGTTCACCTTAAGGGGTTGGAAATGTCATGGAAGTAGGAGGGGCCAATGTGGTGTGGAAGTTAACATGTGACTGAAGACATCTAAGTGTAAGTCCTCAGTGAGCCACCAAATGCACTGGGCCAGTTAACCGTCTTGCAACCCTATTGTCATCTTGCAACCCTATTGTCATCTTGCAACGAAGTGCATGAAAGAGTTCTGGCAGGCAAGAGGACTGAGAAAAATGTTCTTCTTCCCTGCTCCACGCCACCAATCTAAAAGGGGAAAGATGTGTGCCTCTCCTGCAGAACATTTTAGTTACTGAATGACTAACCAACGAGAGCATCCTCGGAAGCTTTCAAATCCGCCTCACACTAAAAGCAGAGTGCATTTTTATCTGGTTTTAGTGCTTGAAAGCTCAAGGTTATTAGCTGACAAGTGACGTTAGCAAATGCCTAAAGTGGCTTTTTTGGGTGGCCAGGTCAATAAAAACAGGCTCAGGAGAACTGAGCTAAGGAGCCTTTAAGAAGAGTGAAATAATGTTGCAAGGGGTGTCTTCTATCTATGGTTTTTGATCCCCTCTCTGAGTCATTTCTCTTTTGAACAACAACAAAAACTTCAAAAGAAGTCTCTGTCATGTAATTTCTATAACAATCATCGTCATGCACCCTTTCAACAGTGCAGTCTGTTCTGAGTATTGGTGATCCTTTTTCACGGTTTTCCAAGTAGAGAGTACTGAGAAATGGTTTACCCTTCCCTTCTTCTTCTGGGGTCGCCCTGGGACTGTGCGGCTTTCCCAAGGCCACACACGCTAACTGTACTTGCAGGAGGCACAGAGGGGGAACTGAACTCCCAAACTCTGGCTCCACAGCCAAAGACCTAAACCACTGAGCTATCCAGCCAGCTATAATGTCTATACTACATCAGGAAGTTCAGTTCTATTCAATGTAGTCTTAATCAAGATCTCGGCTTTTCCCCCAACTACATGTGTTATATTAGCAGGGCAGAACCAGACGTGCAGAGTTATCACAGAGGTACCATTCTTTTCTGTATATTCTTGGGCTCTGTATAGATACATCAGAGTTAGTACCATTGTGCACATTTCCCCCTTTGTTAACAGATATGCCAACAAATAATAACTTCACAAATCTTACAAGGTTGCAGAGTTCTAAAGTTGCCTTGAGCCCCCTCATTGGGAAAAACGTGGCCTACAAATGACACTACAATTCCTTTTTGCTACACAGTAGAAATGCAGAGATGTCCAGAGGAGAATAGTTATAAGTTTCCCAGAATCCACCCCTTTCTCATTAACTGGGACTTAAAGTCTCAACAACATATTCAGAGACATTTGTAGAACTAAAAAAAAATCTTTACTTTCAGTTGCTTGGAATTACAGAGTTGTGCATGCTGCTTTCTTTAGCGCACATATGCTAGCAACCAACCAAACAGATCAACAGCAAACAAACAATGGCCACTAACCAAGGAAAGAGAGGGAAAGAGATACTCAGCAGAGAGGTGAGGCTCTCTTTGAAATCAAAGGATAGAAGGAGCATATAAAGTTGCAAACAAAACTCCAACAGAAAGCACATACTTTAAGAAAAGGATTAATCTGTAAAATGCCTGCCTCTCAGGTCTATCACTGGCTGGATCTATATTTTGTTATACTAGGGATGTATGCAGCTATGATAAACCAAAGCTTTGTTGATTTCAGTGGGTCTGCACTAAGCATGACTCAAACCAACCCGTTAGGATGGCTATTTAACTGATCCTTGTGAATGGCTGTGATTTCCAATGCCCTTTCATCAACATAAATCCATAATTAGAAAAGGAACCAAAATATCTCTGCTCACTCCAGGAGAAAGAGAAATAGAGCATTTTCCAGAGAACCTATTTCTGTTCCAGATTCAACAAAGAGTCAAGCTGCATGAATTATACCTCAGTCCTAATTGATATGACAAAGGAGTGCCAGAGTTTACAGTAGATGCCATCACCTTCGTAGAGTCAGTTCCAGACAGGAAAGGATTTGGACTCTCTGCTCAGCCCTGGATACAGCTGCTGTCCCTCAAAGCAGGCCATGACCAGCTAGACAGACTAAAAATCTGACACAGGTACAAGGCAATGTGTTACACATCCCTGGAAGTAAAAATAAAAAATGCAATAACAAGCAGAACAAGTTCATACATTTTCTTTTTTGTCTTTAATGACACCCCAGCTCAGCTGCTTCACACTGCCAAACAGTAGGGAGGCCCCTGAAATCAACAATTTAATTAGGACCATTCAAATAGATTCTGCGGAAGGGAAATCCAAGACCTCCTACTTTCTCCCCAGGAGATGTTTTAGCACCTCCTCTCCCCTACAAAGGAAGAGGCGCAATCCGTGATCAGGCTAAGCAGATTGACACGACAGTCACTTTTCACCAAGGGGAAACACAAGATTGTTCTGTAACCGCATCTCCTAGATTTTGCCCCGAGTGTAGTGAAGCTGGTGAGTCCTCCTCTGAGGAAAAACCTGGGGAGTTTCAAGCGCCAACCCATCCTGCAAATCCAGTCATGTTTCATCAGAGAAACACTGTTGGGAAATTGCAATCTTTTCCATGTTTTGCTCTCGGAGGATAGACATGTGACGGTGTAGCTCCATATTACCTATGAAAGGAGCAGAGGCATGTACAGTAAGACACCCCCCCCCAACTGGGGGGGATCGGCTCCAAGACACACCCCCTCTGATGCTGAAAAATGCGGATTCTAGTGAATGCTATTATAATAATGAAGGCTATACATAGCATGGTCTCTGACTTCTTTTAATATTTTTAATATTTCTAGACTGTGGATAAGTGAATCAGCGGATACTGATCCCATGGCTAGGGGGTCCTCCTGTACTGTCAATAAATGTTATTTGTTTCATTGAACCAAGATGCATCCAGACGGATCTTCTTTTTATTATTATTATTTCCAAGGGGTTTGTGGGTGAGACGGAACACATCTCACTGTGCTTTTCTCTGCACTAGAAAGGGGAATAATCAAATTACAAATCCCTCCAACAAGCAGAGGTTGCCTCTAACCTATAACCAAAGTGGCAGATGTGGTGGTTCCTGTTCGGGGGAAATGAATAAAATCTGAGGCGCAGGAAAGAGAGTTTTTAAAGAAAGTTGTATGAGTCCCTTCCTAGGAAAGATTTTTTTTTTTTTGCCCTCTCTATGAAGACCATCTTGCTAACTGTGTGTGTGTGTGTGTGTGTGTGTGTGTGTGTGTGTTTAATTTGTTCTTGATCTTTTAAAATTTGTTCATGTCCACCTTGACTGCTGTTTTAACTTTGGGGGTATTTGTTTTCACATTATATGTGTATATTATCATTGCTGGCCTCCTACGGTAGCAGGACATGGGGTCGGGGGAGAAGGTCCAACAGATCCCGGGTTCTATTGAGGGAATCATTTATATCCTTGTACTTCTGTTCATGTTTCCATTCTCCTGGATACAAGAGCTTTCGAATCCCCCTATGAAGCGGCCCGATTGTCCTTTGCTATCTTTATTTTGTGCGGGGCGAGCTGTGTTATTCATTTGTCTACTACATTATTTTAAAATTATAGAGGAAGGTGACAGATGGTGGCTGTCAGGCTTGAGGAAATGGAGCACTACTGGATGGTGACTATAAATAATGACCAAAAAAAAACAAAAAAAGGAAAAAAGAATGAGTAGATTATACATCAATATTTTACCAGTGTTATTTCCTGCAAAAGAGAGAAGAACAATGTTTTGACTCTTGCCTTTAGCGGCAACTGAACCTGTGTTTTTGTTCTATTGGAAAATAAAAGCCGCATTATTATTATTTATTATCATTATGGTTAAAAGACTGTAATGTAGCATCAAAATAAACAATAAATCTCTTTGTAGTTTATTTCCAACAGACCTCGTCATCAGCCTGCTTGAGGTTTTACAGATGCTCAAATGAAACGTTCTACAGTTCAATCTTTGATAAGCTGAACTAGATGCCTCTAGGACAGGGGCAGACAAGCTTTTCAGCTCCAAGGGCCACATGTGATGCCGCTCCAGGAGATCAGGGACCTTCCCCCTCCTCCCTCTCTCCCTCCTTCCCTCCCTCCCTCATACACACACACACATACACACACAGCCTTCTTTCCTCACTGGAGGCAATGAGGTGTGGAACAAATTATCAGTATGATCCTCAAGTGATCCTGACACAGTGGCCTGTGTCCTCACAAATAGTACCAGTAAGGAAACAGCAATCTTTATGAAAGGAAGACTTATGGTGAAACTGCACAGTGGGGGAAAATGTGAACCAATTCACTGTGAAGTCACATCTGGGAAGTTGGGGTTTCCTGAGTAAATTCACTTTAACTGATCACACGGGAGTCATCAGAGAGCAAGGAGGAAATTGACAATCAGCCTTGTTTGCAGCTTGTTATGGTAGCTTTGCTTTGGCTGTCCAGACTTGCAGGAGACACAGCTACAGCAGAGCTACATTAACAAGCTGTGAAGAAGTGCTAATTAACAATTTCATCCTTGGTCATTGCTGACTCCTCACTCTTCCCCCCCCCCCCGTTCACCTCCTAGGTCCCCCAGTGTAATGGCACCAAGCCTTTAAAGAAAAAGAGATGGAAGGGGAAGGGGAAGGAAATGAAGGCGAGAAAAGAAGAGGAAAATAAGCAGACCAAGACATCAGGTTTGGAGAGGAGAGAGGTCTACTGCCCTGCCTAACTGCTGCTGTAGTTGGGTGGCCTTGCTTGAAATAGAATGGCTACAAACCCTTCTAGGGAAGGTTCAAACTGTATGAATCAGCACAAACTACCATCTGAGCTGATACGAATATATTCACTGGGGAAAAAAAGAAAAGGAGAAGCCCCAGAGGCCAAGGAAAAACCTTCTGATGTGGGGGTGGGGGACTCAAGGCTAAGGATTCACATTGACCGATACATCATGTAGTCAATGGAAAAGTAAAAGAATCTGACCATCCCAGTCCCAGAGCAGTCCTCATCTTGTTTGCCAATGTAGTTGCCCCCTTAAGTGGAAATCGTCAGGGAGGAATCTGGCAACATCAGATGAGGGACCGTAGCTCAGTGTAGAACAGACCCTTGGCATGGAAGGTCCCAGGGTCAGTCCATGGGATTTCCAGGTAGGAAGGGCTAGGAAAAATGTCCTGCCTGAAATCCTTGATGTGGTATTTGTGTCTCACCTTTTGTTGATATGGAGGAGGACATTCATGGTGGCAGATAAGTTGCCCTAAAGACAGAGATAAGGATGCCTTGGAAACCTTCCTTAACATGCAGTGAAGAAAGTACTGAACAGGAACTTAACTGCTAGGACAGACTACAGACACAGACCGGCTTCTTACAAACTGTTCTACCCAGTTCTATCAACAGAAGCACACAAACCCGCACCAAGTTGAGGGAGCTGCCATTACAGCTTACAGCACTCATATACCTTCCCTGTCTCCATGTGCTGCCACAATGACAACTACTCCCAAACTCCTTGGGGTGGTTGTTCAAACCGGTGAATGGGGATTCCTCCCTTTGGATTATCAATATTATTATTATTGTCAGCAACGCAGCCAGTGTTCCTTTTCACTGCTTTAACTCTGCCACAGCTAAAGGCAGACTTCACACGGGCCTTTTATAAGCAAAAATGTTTTTGGTGAAACACAGCCTCGTATTTACTGTGGTGACACAACATAAAAGATGTGTCCTAATAATGACCAGCAATATACTTCAAAATAATATCTTGTAACTCCTATCTCTACAAATAATAAGCAGAGTACTTTTGTAGACCTAAACAAGTTTTATTTAGGGAAAAAAACACAAAGAAGTAACAAGATTCAGTGAACAAGTAAAACCAAAATACTGTAGAACAGTGTTTCAAGCTGTCAGTTTCTTCAGTGCATAACCAAAAGCTTTTACTTTTCTCCTTTAGAACTTAAAAAATACATGTTATTTATAGCTAGAAACATACTCATAGATAGATAGATACTTGGTTTGACACAGGTACCAACAAGACCTCACTACAGCTTCCTCATAAAACAGACCACACTCATTTTTCGCTTTGACTAACTCCCAAACTTTAATGAACAGCTGAAAGTGACAGCATTCACCAGCTCTACCTCTCTTCCTCACACATACATACCCTTGTACATAAAAACTTATATTAAAAAAACAAGCCTCTCCATCACGCACATCAATACACTTATGATTCTATTCACAGACATTCTTTTACATTTCTAAATTGCCGTAACAGTCACATCTGGCACATATTCCCCATGCAATTGTCAATCGCTTACCATTTGGGCAAATACAAACCTATTTTTAAAAAAACCCACATATACAGAGGGGAAAAATGCCGCGTGATCTAAACTTGTGTCCTACCCACTGCCAGCTAGCGTTGACAGGACTGGACTAGATGGACCAATAGTTTTGCTAAGTGTAAGGTTGAATGTGTGTTCCTCTTTGTTTAGCTAAGGCTCAGGCGATGGAGGAATTGGCGTTCACAGAGTTCCGGGTTTCTGTCTCACCAACTGAAGACTAGAAGCACATCCTGACTATCAAATCTGAGGTTTATGGTAAAGAATCTGCAAGGCTGGAGGCAGGAGCCACCTATGAACCTTCCTCCAAGCCTGGTTCCTCCAAGGGGCCAAGCTGATGACAGCTGTCCAAGAACATGTGCTTTCATTTACATGGGAGAACACCCTACATTCTTTTGAAAGAAGATGTTCGGTGTCTTAGAATGTATTCTGGGGATGGTAAAATGTAGAAGGCAGTCAGCCTAACGCACCAGTCTAATTGTGCTATTAAAAAAGGGCGGAGACCCATTTCTCTGCTCTGCAATACGCAACCCCTACTTTTAAAAAAAAAATCCCGAGTTCACAAAACAGTTAACTGTAATGCATTCGTTCTGGGATCAGTAGGTGTAAGGAAGTAGCTGTGTACTGAAAGCAGGGGAAATGAAACAAAATAGAGGTATCCCTGAGACAATAAAAAATGTTATAGCTATTGTCTGTTCACATTAATTTAAGACTACTTTGCCATGGAGTGTTATTGCTCATCAATTCCAGAGAATCAAAAGAGACAAACTAAAGTGAGATGACAGCTGTTCTTGGAAGAGTTTCTGTTTTGAGAGAGAGAATGATTTTTCAAGTAAACAGTAAGGATGAAAATACATTTACTAGGTCAAAAGAGACTTTGAACAAACAGTGGAACTTGTTCTGAGTGCATTTCAGAATTAACTGTGCAGCCCTGATTCCCACTTCTTCTTTCCTTAGTTTTCCTTTATTCTTCTGATCCCACAACAATGATTTGTTGCCTTTCTCACTTCTAAATTGAGGTAAGATGGATGGGAAAACATACATACATTAGCATTCCCAGCAATTCATGGCAGTGCTCTCTGAATTTTAACAGAAGGTTAGTAATAATAATAAAAAAGCAATAGATAGAATTGTTATCTGATTAACTGAACAACAGATAAATAAACAAGAAATGCCAATGAACAGACCACTACCAAGGCATCCCCAGCCATAGAACCAATGAAAGACTCATGTCAAAATAATTCTGGAGACTAGCGACCACATTTTCCATGCACAACACAATCCTGTGTGTTTTTATTCACAAGCAAATAGCACTGTATTTAATGGAATTTACTGCCAATTATGTGGGCACAGGTACCATCTTTCCCAATTTGCCTTATGTTATGCCACTGTTCTACAGTTTTCTAATCTTGTGGATGTCAAAAAAGCCATCCACCCATCCCATAGGTAGCATGCAGACAAAACAAAACTAGGGATGTGCACCGTCTTCAGACAAATGTATAAATATGAACTGAACTGCAGGTATATGCCCATTTCTGAGGTGACCACAGGATGGAGCAATGAGCCAAGGGCAAATCAGCACACCTCACAAATGACTCAGGTTATCTAGCATTCATGGGGTTAAACATGTTAAAATAGATGTGATGAGATTACAAAACGTAAAAGGGAAAGAGAAACCAAGGAAGATGCTGAATTGGCACCAGTGGAAAAGGTAAATACATTCCTTTATTTGGAAATTAACCTTCCCTTTCTCTCTTGCTAAGTTGTTGATTAGATCATCTAAGTCTATATTTTGTGATTATCCGACAAGCTGCACTCTTGTAGCCACAGAGCTGAACGAGAAGCAGGCCACAGTAGCAATGATTTTAGATCCAGACAAGAGGAAGACGAGGAAGAGGGGGAAAGTGAAAGGATGGAAAGTGGAAACATAGGTCTGGAAGGTTTCTTCCAGCTTTCTTTTTCAACAAAAATGATCTGTTTCTTTCTCTTTTCTTCTTAAATTAACCTACTTGTTGTGCTCATGGATGATGAAAGAGATGAAAAAGAAAGAGAGGATGAAGTGAAATTCCAGGTGGTGTGAAGAAAGAGCAGGGTCCTGCATTGCCCTTTTAAGAAGGAATCAAAGAGGACCATGCTGACTGCCCTTTTAAAGTTCCTACCTCACTCCTTTCCCTTCAGGATGCCACTCTGCTCCTTGCTGAAACTGGTGTTGTTTCCTACCAGCTGGAGAAAAAACAAAAACAAAAAAGTAAAACAGAAGACTCGGTCGGCCCTGCAGGCTGCCTTCAGAAGCTCTTCTGTCCCACTACCCCTCAGAGTGCCCCTTGATCTGGCCTTCCAATTATATTTCTTTATTCATAGGAATGTAGCTCTTCCCAGAAATCCAAAAATACATAAATGCCAACATAGACCCTGGCAAGAATCAGGTCAGAATGTTTTTCCAAAGGGGCACACGGCAGGCACCAATTGATCTGCTCTTATGAATAGGAATGTATTGTCCTTTTTTTTTTAAATTGCCAATTTCTTTGTCTCTATTCTGGGTGTCCCACCAGACAGACAGACAGACATCTCCTGACACCTAAATATGGCTCACCTGGAAGAAAGGCCTCAGCAGGAAGAGTTCAAGGCCTAGCTTCCTGTTCAAAAAGGAAGCTCCCAAGCTCCCAGCAAGCACGGAGGCAGCTTCCTTTTAAAAAAAAATGAGAATAGATTGTTTTTAGTACTACACCAAGAACTGGTTATACACACTGGCTGTGTATGTGTTTCCCAGAGTGCTATTTCACCTTGTAAGGGAGCACTATCAGTCAGAAATGCAAGTGCGCTCCTGGTAATATTCTCCCACGTGGTCTGAAAAGCAGAAGAAAAAGACCTGCCCACTGCGGCTTTCTTAATAGCCTTAGACAGGCGTGTTACCTCGATGGAGTCACTACCTATAAAAAAAGCCTTCTACAAAGAGCCTCCACGAGGAGCCGACCCTACACTAGACAGTTCAGGGACTGCAAAATAACCCTTACTATCTTCTCCAACAGTAGCTGAGGCTGACAGTACCAATTTTTCCTTATTTAATTGATGCTGCTCCAGGGGCAGACTTGTTGGTTTTCATGAAAAGGCCTGTCAAACCATTTTCAGTAAGACAGAGGAAGGTTGCGGAAAAGAAGAAGAGTGAGCGAAGCAAGAGGTGACTGGATTGGAATTTAGGAACAGAGCACTAAAATGGCCACATGCTCTTCTATGGTTTAGCCTTTAAGGGTGGTGGCCAGACAAAAGCATTCCAAGCTTTGTTGAATGCTTGGCCATCTGGAAATAATCATAAACACCAGGCTTGGAGGTGTCAGCCAAAACCTGAGCAAAGAGCGGGGGGGGGGGGGGGAGGAGTTTTCACTGTGATTGAAGGTGCCACATAGGGTTCCAAGTTGTGTGTTGAAACTTTGGTGGGTATAGTGTATGTGTGAAGCCTTCCTTCTTGCAGATACCCATGCTGCTTGAATGACTGGGAGGCCAGATGTTTATGGCAGCACATTGATAATAATCTTAGAACTGCAGAGCTGGAAGGGCCCCTGTGGATCATGGAGTCCACCAGCCCTGGTCAGGAAAGCACGGTGGGGGGCAGAATCGAACTGCCAGCCTCTGGCTCCGCAGCTAGAGAGCTAAACGCCTGAGCTATCTAGCAGTTCTGATGTCAGAGGTGAGGCTATGTGCCACAGTAGCCATATTCTTGCCTGCACTGTGTGTTCTGCTCTGCATAGCTCTTCCTTGGAGCTTGTGTGATGTTTGCATAAGGCATGCACACACTGCCTACATCAGAACTGGGTTACTTTAATGGACCTACAGACAATTGACAACCCCTCTGCCAGCCCACTGCAGTTGACTAAAATACTGATTCTTTAAAAACAAAACAGATGTGACTGTAGACTTCCATTTGTTGTTGCTGTTGTTGTTTTGATGCTTAAAAAGAACTTGGCACACATTACATCAAATATGCAATGTGCCCACACACTTCCTAATGGGTGATCATGTGAGTTAGCTCTTATTCCTGCTTTGACATTCAACCCAGCTCTCAAAGGTAGGCTTCCATCTGCACAGTTGCTACAGTAACATTGTGATGCGCTTCCAGGTCCCACTGAACAAGATGGATGAATTTTGGAAGATCTTCCCCGGTATACTTCCCTTGTTTTTATTGCAGCTCCTGTGATCGTCATCCTTTTGCTACTTTGGTGATGTTTCTACCCCACAGAATTGGATTCACTTGTTTCCTGTGAGCCACCCTGAGTATATGGAAATGTTAATCAGTATTTTGGTAATAAAAACCGATAACTAAAGTCAGGGTGAAGAGTTCAATCTTCCTTTCCTGTATCTTCAAATCACAGGTCAGCCAGTGAGGCCATGCCATTCCAAGCAGCATGCTGACACACCACTGTTTGGATGTCCTTTTGGATGTACAGCTTCTGCAATATTCACCATCATCTTGCATTCCAGCCCAACAAAGTGCAGGAAATCATCAAGTTTCTCCAGCAGACCTCACAGGGCAACTGCAACATTTTTGATGTCCGTTTTCTTGACAATGAGAGTTGGCTGATTAGCTCAGTGACTTAGAGCACCTAGGGGTTCAGTTCCCCACAGTTCCTTGTAGGAAAAGAACCAGCCTTTGTGACCTTGGGCAATCTGCGTACACAGTCCCTGAGCACGTCCAGAAGAAGGGAATGGTAAACCACTTCTGAGTATCCTCTACCTGGAAAGCTACCTGAAAAACTCACCATAAGTCAGAAACAACATGTAATTCCTCCCCGCCCGCCCCGCCCCCCGGGTACAGTAGAATTTGGTAAACTTTGATTCTCCAGAAGTTGATGCACTACTTTTTCAGTCTTCCCTCAACAGTGGCTGGACTGGTTAGGGCTGACAGAGCTCAGCACCTCCTCTGATACTGTATTGCGGGGGGGGGGGGGGGAGAGAGTACCTGTCAGGCTGCAGATTCCTCAGTTCTGCTGTACTGTGTCAAATGAGATGCTCTTACTTAATTTACAGCGGCAGTGAGAGAATGGCTTATCTGTGGCCTGTCATGTGGTTACCATAAATGTTATAGATTCAGCATCAAATGGTCAGCCTCCTTATTCTCAGATAGGTATTGGCTGGATGGGTAGGCTCTGAGGCAGTAGCCGCGTGTCACAAGTTGTTTTGGGATTTAAATGTTACCAAACTGATTCTTGGAACTTGGGCCACATTCGCGGTACTGTGTCATATTTTGTGGGAAAGTCATTTTCTGATTACTGCTGAAATTTGACCGCCACTTAGTTCAAAGTATTGAACTTAATGGGGCTTTACTCTGAGTAGGCATGTGTACAACCAGACTGTAACAAACCCAAGCTAAAGAAAGACCTGCATCTGATCTCACGAAACTCAACTTCTGTGGGTAGCAATCACCTCTTAAAGGGAAGAAATGAATGCATTTCTCTTGAACATGCAATTTGGGCTGCCTTTGATATTCCACAGAATGTTTATAATAATAAACCCATCTAAATGCAGCAAAGGAATGGTTACCCAGGCTTCAAACTTACAGCCAGTTT
Source organism: Intellagama lesueurii (assembly GCA_037013535.1). Classification (NCBI taxonomy): domain Eukaryota; kingdom Metazoa; phylum Chordata; class Lepidosauria; order Squamata; family Agamidae; genus Intellagama; species Intellagama lesueurii. The sequence continues at coordinate 158,245,622 of JBAJHW010000001.1, read as the reverse complement.
CCTGGGATTTAGCCCCATTTTACTCAACGGACTTTTATTTATGTATGGAAACATACCAGGGGTTGCCTTTTCGGGTTCACTTTCTGCATTCTTGGCACACATCTATCTTTCAACTTGCCTGGTTTAATTTCAAAAGTGCCGTGTTTCTAATGAGCGTCATCTTGATTCCAATTCCTCTGGTTAAGGAAACTATTAAGATGAAACAATGCCATGTTTCATCTTTAAAAGGCTGGACCGATGAGCTTATTAGTATTCAGCTGGCTCTGAATGTATTGCCTAGGACAATGCTTTCCTCAGTCGCGCTTCCTTGAGACTTGTCTTGACATTAACAATGCAAAGATAAACACTTTCCTAATATTGGTTTGTACTGCTGTGCAAACAGCATTGTCACTTAAAGAGCCAGGCTTGATTTCATCCCTCCTCTTTGTAAATGCAGACAATTCAATTAATAAAATCACTGGGGAACAATACGCTTGTCTCTTCAGTTCTCTTTCGAAGGGTATTTAATGCATTTCTCTTTACCTTCTTCACCATGGATGGGTCCTCTCTTGGTCTCTTCATACATCTGCTGAAAATTTCTTCTGCTGCACAGTTAGTCCAAAGGGCACACTCACCCACTCCTGCACCTTGTCCACCCCAGAATATTTTTCTTTTTAGAAGAATTTAGAAGAATTTTAAGGTGTTAAAAAAAAAAGTCCCCTCAACCCTTTAATGGCCTCTTTAAACTTTTTTTTATTTAAAAAAACCAATAATTAGGGGAGGATGCCTCAAGGAGTGTTGGTGGAAAAATTGGACTTCCATGGTCTCTAGAAGGCAGAAGGAGAGTTTTAAAGCAAATTTTATATTTTTTAAACAATTGGGGGTCAGGTGGGGGGCTGGGGACCCACCACCACCATGGAGAGGCACAATGTCCTTTCTTTACCTATAGGCTACAGCATTTGGGGCTCTTTAGTCTAGAGAAAAGGCGCCTGAAGGGGGACATGATTGAGAAATTATGCAGGGGATGGATAAAGTGGATAGAGGGAGGCTCTTTTTCCCTCTCACGCAATACCAGAACCAGGGGACATCCACTCCAATTGAATGTTGGGAGAGTGAGAACAGACAAAAGAAAATATTTCTTTCCCCAGCGTGTTGTTAGTCTGTGGAACTCCTTGCCACAGGATGTGGTGATGGCACCTGGCTCAGATGCCTTTAAAAGGGGATTGGACAGATTTCTGGAGGAAAAGGTCATCGCAGGTTACAAGCCAGGATGGGGATGTACAATCTCCAGGCTTAAAAGGAAGGTACCTCAAATGCCAGATGCAGGGGGGGGGGGCATCAGGAGACAGGTATCTACCGTGTTTCCCCGAAAATAAGACAGGGTCTTATATTAATTTTTGCTCCAAAAAACGCATTAGGGCTTATTTTCAGAGGATGTTTTATTTTTTTCATGTACAACAATCTACATTATTCAAACACAGCCATGTCATCTTCTTCTGGTTGCTGCACAATGGTGGAGGGCGGGGTTTCACTTAACTAGGGCTTATTTTTGGGGAAGGGCTTATATTACGAGCATCCTGAAAAATCATACTAGGGCTTATTTTCAGGTTAGGTCTTATTTTTGGGGAAACAGGGTAGTTGTCTCGTGTTTTCCCAGAGGCATCTGGTGGGGCCCCTGTGAGATACAGGGAACTGGACTAGATGGGCCCTTGGCCTGATCCAGCAGGGCCCTTCTTAGGTTCTTAAGCTCCCTGGATATTTTAGCTTCTCAGGCATTGCCTATATATAACCATACCCAACATCCAACCTTGCTTTCATCTCTTGAAGCATCCTTGCATATCACTGAAGAGTCACATTTGACCCAAATGTTCTACACAGTAACAGACTGATGCACTACCTGTCTACCATATCTAATACGCCTGAGAGGCAAGATCCATCAGATCACTATGCACAAAAAATATATCATGTGAAAAGAACTTGGAAAAGTTGCTTTCTTTAGAACACAGCAGCACTCAATCCCCCCCAGCCAACATAGCCACTGACCAGGCTAGCGGGTACAATCCAAATAAGTTATTTTTCCAGGTCCTGCACACAGGTAGGCTCTTAAAATGAATGTTAAGGTGTTAGAGCAGGATTTGGGCTAGCTAGTTTACTTAGTACTAGATGCCGCTTATTTAACAGATTGGGAGATGACTGCAGCTAGGATACTTCATAATAAAAACATTCCAACTTGTTCAACCTGAAGATGATATAATTAAAATTAAGAGTCCAGTTTATTTGATCTACAGATCAGGAGATGGATAGGGATAGCAAATCCAAGTAATCTCAATAGTGTTAACAACGGGTCATACCTTTGTAGGAGTCTTCTGCCAGAACAAGCATAGGTCATGAGATCAAATGTTCCAACACCTTGCACCGTTAACTCACAAACTGTTCTAGAGCAATTTTGTGCTGATGGAGTTTTTGCAGCCTTGTGATGGTAATGTCACTTTTATATAAACATCAATGCATTGACTACATGTAGCGATAGGCATGAACCAGTTCGTAAAGGCAGAGGTGTTGCTACTCCTCTCCCCTGAGTCCTCAGCCAATCAGCCATTCACCAGGCCCCGCTTGCTTGCTTTTCCCACCTCCTCGGCTAATCTCCCAATCACGAGCAAGAGCACAGACTTCTCTGCCCTGCCCTTTTTGCCTGAGTGGGAGATCAGCCACGAGGGGAGGGGCAGAGAAGCCTGAGCTGTTGCCGGAACTGGAAGATCAGTTGTGGAGGTGGAAAAAACCAAGAAAGCTGGGCATTTAGTTTCGAAACTACTGTGTATTTTCGAAATATTGAATTGTTCTATATTTTTATTGTTATACTATGCTCTATCTTAGGATATAATGCAGAATATACGTTTCTTGGATGGATGGATGGATGGATGGATGGATGGATGGATGGATGGGTGGGTGGGTGGGTGGATGGATGGATGGATGGATGGATGGATGGATGGATGGATGGGTGGGTGGGTGGGTGGGTGGGTGGAAGGAAGGAAGGAAGGAAGGAAGATATCTCCCAAGAAATAGTGCTTGGTTCTCACCTATAAAAGTCAAGCCCAGATTCTATTACTGTGTAAAAAACAGATGACTTGTTTCTAATTTTCCATATTTTGAGCCATGTTCTGGAACATGGGCCTCTCATTATCCAGGTAGTCATGGACAATAAAGATTTCTTGCTTCCACTTTAATCTGGTTTAGGGTTTGCTTTGGGACTGAAACAACATTGGTCGCTTTAATGAATTGCTTATGCATGGGAACCATCAGGGGATTATGATACTGTTAATTTTCTGGATATTTTAATGGTGATTGATACCACTGGCAATGGATAATTTTGCTGGGTTGAGTTTAGGAGACACAATATAATTGTGAATCTGAACTTATCTAGCAGTGCAGCAGAACATTCAGCGATGCCAAATTGTGGTCCCTAGTAGATTGGGGAGAGTCCAGGGCAGCCCCACCCCTAATCTGCATGACTATGCCAAAGAAATTACTTGGAGATGAGGGCAAACAAACTGAAGTGACATCAGAGGGGAGGAAGACTGTACCTTGAGTAAATAAATACATTTGATATTGGTCTAGATACCTTCATTGAGAAAATACAGAGGTCCATACCGAACTGCACCCTTGAGAGGAGAACATGAACTCCCTTGCTAGATCATACCAAAGCTCCATCTAGCCTAGCCTTCTGTTCCCAGGTACATTCAGGCAGATGCTCTGAAAGCTTTCAGCCACAGCATGACAGTGACGGATGCATCCCATTAACTGATCTCAGCACCTGGTATTCAGAAGCATGTCGCCTTTGACCAAGGAGGTCAAATTTAGCTGCCATGTCTAATATTCTCTGATTGACCTTCCTTCCATGATTTTGCAGTCCTTCAGTAAAGCCATCCCAGCTAATGGCCATTGCCAGACCCTCAATTATTCAGCTATTCATCCTTGAAACTGCGACAGAGGTCTCATGAAAGTTTTAAAAATTTCTCTGCGTAAGCTCCCAGAGTTTATAGAAGGCTGGAAAGCATCAGCTAGAGAGATCAAAGCACAGATCTTTCTGAATGCCAGGATTCCTCTGCTTCCTTTCTTTTTCTCACAACGTATTGTCTTCCTAAGGAGTAGATCTTGGGGTTAAAAAAAATTGTTACAACTTGCAATAGAGTGGTCCATCTGAACGACCATGACTGGGCCCATAGGGCAGCCCCCTCCAATAAGCAGAGGCCCCAAATGCAGGCAGCTGGATCAGTCTATATCCACAAACAAGGAGCAGGCCTTTTGTAAAGTGACTGGCTCTCGATCGCCCATTCCAGACCAAGCCATCTTCCCATAATTTATATTATAAAAGGGGTAGCTTGCAACAATATACCATTCCTGAAAAAAAATCAGTCTTTTTTCTTGAGACGAGTGTTCATTTGTTGTGTTCACGGCCAGTCACGGTGACCCTCTCCCAGCTACTTTGAAGACTGCTGCTAAGCTTAAAGAAAGTCTGAGGGGGAGGGCGGATGGTCTTACAGTCCCTGCGGCTCATAAATTCATGGGGCTTTGACCCTGCAAGCCATGACTCTGCTGCTCCCTTGATTACAACTCTCAGAATCCCACAGCCAACAGGGCTTCTGGCCTCTTGCCACACTTGCCAAGGGATTCTGAAATTTTTTCGTAGTTATGCGATTTCCACCCCCCGCAAGCCCTCTCGAGGAAAATGTCTCCATAGACAAAAATGTGTATTTCTTCCATCAAACATCCTGTGTTTCTAATTCTACTACTTTGACTGAAATCCAATAGTAAGTCACACTAGACCATTGAATTAGTGGGGATTGGGTGAGTCAACTCCTCCATAAATTCCATTGGTTCAAATGGTCCTAGTCTACTTGTGACTTACTACTGGGCTGCAGCCATTGTGCATGAAAGAAATTAAGATTAGATGGCTACTTAATAAGGTACAGGGTGTTGTTGTTTTTTAAATTTTGTTGAGAAATGCATGGCCAGAACACAGTCTTGAGTTTAACACGCTGAGAAATAAAGATAATGTACTTTTTTTACAGATTGCCATACATCCTATCACTTGCTGAATGATGTAATAACTTTCAACAGTCAGACTATATCTGAAATAAAGCAAACTATTATGGTATAGGGTAAGACTAGGACTGAGCAGAATGGAAAGCACGTTTTCACCAAAATGCCTTTCTTTTTGTATCATGTGTTCAGCAATTGCTTCAAATGTCTTACATGGAACAGACATTACTTGCCCTTGGTCACATCAACCTATGGTCAAATCTCATTGGTGACCTAGCATTATAGTATCACCACCTTCACTGTAGGATCCCTGATAGAGTGGGCCGATCTAGGAAAGCAGAAGAAGTCCTAGCCAGGAGAACACAGCACCAGAGCAGCTATGGAGTCTGGAGGTTGACAAGGAACAGGAGGAGAACAAAGGAGCACCCGGTTATTTTGGGGAGGGGTGAGAGGGCCATTCCAGTCCCAGTTAAAGCAGCACATTCATCTCAAAAATCAGGATTTGGACACCATGGCCAAACTAGAAATAATGTGACCAACAGACTGCTTTCTAGCAAACGGCAATCGTAAGATTACACTGGAATGACAGTGTGCATCTTTGCTATCTGCAGCATACTGAACCTTAAATCTTGCTGTTTACATCAAAACATCAGTCTTTATAATGCTCTCTTTAATCAGATATGTCACTTCAAGAAATAGAGTCAGAATCGTTAACAACAGAAGTAGAAATCTAGGCATGAAATTATGGTTTAATGTGACCCTGAGACTGCCTAAGATGACAAACTGCACCCAAGGACCCTATCGTGGAACAACAGAGAAATGTCCTCCAAACTCAATTACCCTATTCCAGGGGTCTTGCCTGTGCTCTGATTTGGGGACATACAATGTCCTTTCAGCAAAAAAAGATTTTGCCTCTAATGTACACTACTGGGTGGCCAAAGATATAGTAAAATCCTGTTGCTAATGAGAAACATTTTGGCGTGATATTTCTATCTCCGGCGTGATCATCCTGGGATTCGCTCCCTATAAGAGCAACAGATCTGGGGAATATAAGAGGCTGGAGGTGGCAGGGAGTTTGTTCCACAGGAATTCTCCACTTAGCGTTCAGGTTCTATCTAATCCACATTTCACTTTCTTCAATTGAAGTCAACAATGGCAATCTTTGGCAGTAAACAGTGAGGTAAAAGAATTTAACAGGAAAGATGTAACAACAGCCCTGCAGAAGACTCTGTTGATGTTGCATTTTAGGTGTCATACTCTTATGAACCAGGAAATTGTCAGTTCAAACTTTGGCTGTGGTCACACAGGCCATTTGAATTGATTTCTGTTCAGACTTTTTAAAAATCAGGTTCAAGTCACGTGGTATTTAAACTGGTGGCCACATTCACATGCGCTGAGTGGAAATCGTTTTATTAAACCAGTTTTGGCATCTACACGGCTGAAATCAACTCATTTCCACAAAACTGCCTTGAACTGAGTCAATTTTAGAAGTGAAGTGTTTTAAAAAGCCCCTGCTGACCAGCTGGGGGGGGAAAACACTCACTTTACAGCCCATATACATCGATTCCACCCTTGCATTGTGTGAATGATAAGATCTAAATTGATTCAAATGTTGTTCTTTTTGCCAGTGTGGCTGCAGCCTTAGTCTCTGACAGGAGTTCTCTGAATATCACCATCAACTGCAAACTGATTCAGTAAGAATAGCCTGCCTTACAGGGTCAAGGTATGGATTGCAACAAGATAGTGTGTGTATACAAAACACTTGCAACCTGCTGTTTTTTATTTATTGCTTTGGACTACACCACTGGCAGGGGATTCTGGGAACTATAATCCAAAAGGGAACAATTCCAAGATCTGGACTTCCTGCATTTTGCTGGACTGATATGCTAGTTGGGACTCATGAAAGCTGCAGACCTCACAAGACCTGGCCATTTTTACATCAACATTTCCTTTACAAATAAAATCAAGTATAACACCTTGTCAAATGAATAATTTTTTTAAAAAATAACACGTGCTAGAACTTCTTAAGGGAATTGGTTCTGGTTTGTTTTTTAAGCTGAGAATTCTTTAAGGTGAGATGCCATAGTGGAGAGGTTGAGCAATCAAAAATCTTACTCCCATTATCAGAATGAGATAATGCTCTGTGTACTCAATTAAGGAATAAATGCGAAGTCTCTGTGGTGACTGGCAAGCTTCAGAGAGGCATGTTTCTGGGCAGGGTGGGGGAGGCAAAAGAATTGGAAACTAGGAATAAATGTTTTCACTGATACTTGTGAGCCTGCTATATTTGGCAGCAAAGCATCGCAAAATAAAGTGTTACTTTAATTATCCTTCTACCGCTCTTGTTGTTGGCTTAGACCTTCTCGAGATTCTGATGTTTCTCACTTAGAAGCCTGCTGTGGCTCCCTCGTTGTTTAGACAGTTTTACTGTTTTTCAAAGCCTGCCAAGCACACAAAACAAAGCATTGATCGTGATTGATGAAGCAGCTTTGAAAGCTCAGCCTCTCACCTGCTCATCGGGATAATAGCAGGGAAACAATATTAAAAATAAATAAGGAAGTGGCTCATTAAGTGGCTGCAAGTCCCATTTCCAGCTGCTTGAAACCCCCTCCTGAGCAATACGTAGCGTCAGTCTACTCCTTTAATGTGCAACCTGCTCCTTTAATGTGGAGTGGGTGCCCAGTGGATCTGATCCAATGAGTATCTCAAGAGGGAGACAGACAAGAAAGAGTATTATACAGAGAACATTTGAAGGCTTGTACAAATACAGCTTAGACTAGACTAGAGATCGTCCAAAACCTGGGTGGTGAATATCTGTCTTAGACCACTAAAAATTATTATTATTGTTATTCAGAAAGACCAGGCACAGTCAACATTATAAAAACATTGACTGGTATTATATAACAGATACATGTTTTAACCAAAAACCTAAGTATCTGTTAACTATCGGCACAGTATGTATGGTGTTCCTAATATTGCCATTTATTGTAGCTCTGCTTGTGTGATTGCTGAGATCTGCAACTGCTTATAGTACTGTGTGAAGTTTCTTGATATTGTTCCCAAAACCCCAATGACTATGGGGGCCACTGAAGTGTGTTTCTTCCAGAGGCGAGATGCCAGGTCTCTGTATTTTGTTAGTTTTTCCAATTCTTTATTTTCAACTCTAGCGTCCCCTGGAATTGCAATGTCAATGATCCAGACATTTCTTCATTCTATTACTACTATGTCTGGTGTGTTATGTTCAAGGTGTCTATCCCAATGAACCAACGAATTGTTTTGTGGTTCGTCAGGCCACTGGGGAACAATTTGTGATTCATGGGTCATCAAACAAACCAAGACGAAGCGCCATTTTGGTGCTTCGTCCCCCTCTTTATTTGGAGTGCTTGTTCTTGTGCAGCAAAAATCAAGCCTTCAGTTTCTTTCTTAAGGGTCCCCAGTTTTAGGCAGGCCCATGTTGAATTATGATCATACTTTCCATCAATATTTCTCAGGTGTTGTCCATGGAGTGGTTTATTTTTCCAGCTGTTTAATTTATTTTCAAATTGTGGTTTCGTATATTGAGCCTTTGTTTCTGTTGTTTTCAAAATATTCTCCATTTTCACTGCCTTAAGTAATTTTTCTCTGCTTATACAGTGGTGCCTCAACTTACGAACGTCCCAACATATGACCATTTTGAGTTGCGACCAGCTCCGGCCTCAAAATTTTGCTTCGACTTGCGGCTGGAGCTTCGAGTTGCAACCAGAAAAGAGCAGGGAAAAAGGCGGGGAATTCAAATAACCATTGGGGCGAAAGAGCCACAACAAAGTAGCTCTTTCGCCCCAACGGTTAGAGTGTGTGTGTGTCGGAGGAGGCTTCGGACTGCCTGGTGCTGCTTTCTGTTCCTGGGTGAGTACATTTACAGGGTTTTGCAGGGTGGGTTTGGGCTGGAGGAGGTTATGTTTCTGTGCTGTGTTGTTGTTTTGTTTTTTGGTGATTTTTTTTTTTTGCAGCCCCATCGCATTCCGATGGGGCTTGCAGTGCTTTTTTGTGTGTGCGTGCTTATTTTTTGCAGCCCCATCGCGTTCCGATGAGACTGGCTTTGTTTGTTTGTGTGTGTTTGTGTTTTTTTGCAGCCCCATCGCATTCTGATGGGGCTTGCAGTGCTTTTTTTGGTGTGTGTGCTTATTTTTTGCAGCCCCATCGCATTCTGATGGGACTGGCTTTGTTTGTTTGTTTGTTTGTTTGGTGATTATTTTTTGCGGAACGCGATGGGGCTTGCAGTGTTTTGTGTGTGTTTTTTGTTTGTTTGTTTGTTTTAATGCTGGAAGGGATTAATCCCGTTCCCATGCATTCCTATGGGAAATGGTGCTTCGATTTACGACCATTTCGAGTTACGCCCATCTTCTGAGACGGATTATGGTCGTAAATCGAGGCACCACTGTACTGATATTTAGGCTTCTTTTTTCTTCCTCTACTACCTGCTGTATTTGCAGTAATCCACAGCCTCCGATTTTTCATGGTAAATATAATCTGTCCACATCACATTTGCATGTTCATTAGTTTCCGTGTTTTCCAATCCAATTCTTAAAATTTGTTTTGAGTCCAATCTATTGTTCCAGCTGGGTATCTAATCACTGAATTGCCCATGTGTTTATAGCTTTGACTGAATTGCCCCCATTTACTTTTGATTTTAAGATTTTCTGCACTCTTTTGATATACAGTATTCCCTTTCTGTCAGTTCTTTAACTTTTGTGTGCACAATGTTATCTGCTTCTAGTATTCCAAGGTATTTATAATTTTCATCACTTCATAGTGATCTTATAATATTGCCATTTTTTAAACTCTATTCCATCTATTTTTGGATCTTGCCACGGTGTATAGACAGAGCTGCACATTTGTCAATTCCAAATTTCATTTGGATATCTTCACTAAATAGTTCCACTGTGTTTAACAGTGATTCTATCTCTGTGGAACTTTTTGAATATAGTTTTAGGTCATCCATGTATAACAGATGATTGATTTTTCCTGCTTGTTCTGAAATATGGTAGCCCAAACCAGTTTTATTTAAAATTATTGACATAGAGATTAGTGGAATGTTAAACAGTCATGGTGACAAAGAATCCTCCTGAAATATTCCTCTTTTGATGCTAACTCCCCCAATTTCTTCACCATGGGCCATTAAGACGGTTTTCTATTTTTCCATGTTTTTCTTGAGGAGCTTCTGAATGTTTTTACTAATCCCAAACATTTTTAGGCAGTTGTTAATCCAGCTGTGTGGCAATGAGTCAAATGCCTTTTTATAGTCTATCCAGGCCATGTTAAGCTTTGTTTTTCATCTTTTTTGCATTCTTCAGTATCGTTTTATCAATAAACAGCTGATCTTTCATGCCTCTTGACTTTTTAAAGTTCCCTTTCTGTTAGTTGGGTATAGGGAGTTTTCAGTTAAGTAATTATATATTGATCTTGCAAGTACTCCTGTGAGGAGGTTGAACATTGTTGGAAGGCATGTAATTGGTCGATAATTACTGGGTTCATTGCCCTTTTGATGATCTTTTATTATCAGAAATGTGCGGCCTGTTGTCATCCAATCTTCAGTTGTAGAAGTTCAAAGTAAGTGATTAAATTGCACTGCTATACGTTGATGAAGACTTGTTAAATGCTTTAACCAAAATCTGTGCAGCTCATCTGGACCAGGTGCACTCCAATTTTTCACAGCCTTTACTTGCCTCTTAATCATTTCAGTTGTTATTACAATATCATCCATATGTTTTCCTTGAGTTTCTTTACAAATGTCTTTAATCCATGAGGCGTTTTTGTTATGTTTAGTCGGGTTTTCCCACATTTGTTTCCAGAATTTTAGAGCATCATCTTTACATAGGCCTAATTTCTTTTGCTCTGCATTTTCTCCTAGTGATATGTAGAATAATCGTTGGTTATTTTGAAATTGTGTGTTTATATTATTTCAATCATCCATCATATTCTTCAGTTTTCTTTGCTTTAGCTGTTACCCACTCTTTTAATTCTTCCATAGTTTCAACAATTGTTTTTCTTTCTAGGTCATTTATTTTGCATAGTCTGGCTTTTACTTTTTCATTTTTAAGTTTTGAATCTTTCAAGTGTTTTAAGGTGCTAATGTCTGCATGTAATTTGTTTATTTTTCTTTCCATTTTGGAGTGCCAGGAGTTTTCTGGGTTTTTTGCAGCTTGTAACCAAGTTCTATGGTTATTATGGTAGCTGTGCTATACGTGAGCTGGTTTGTTTCCTTTAGCGTGTTGGTTGGGATTGTTCTGATGACTACATTTGCATTATTCAGTAGATCTTTTACTGGTTTACTTTGTAATTGGCGCAAATTGGGGAGCCTTTGTCTTTCTCTGTTCTGGCTAATATGGTTTACTATTTTTTTCCCTCAGTGATGTTTGCCGCTCTGTCAGCTCATAATTTCTGGGTTGTGCCATAAGTTGTTCCTCTATTGATATGTTTTCTTCCACTATTGCATCTACCTCTACCCTCCATTTGTCTTCCATATTATGGTGATTGTTCTATGTTGATTTTTCTTTTGACACCTTTTCTAGTTCTTGCAATTCCAGTTCTGAAAACACTTTACTCCAGATGATAAACCTTCTCTGGTCCATTAATCGTTGTTCAGTTATGTCAATACTTGGGTGTTTCTTTTTCCAAATTTCCATCATTCTTTTTTGAAAACCACGGGCTGTTGGGTTTTCCTCATAATAACATTTCATAATTTCTCGATTTTTGGCAAGAGTCCAAGTTTTGTGTTTTCGTTGTTCCAGTAGCTTTGCAGCAGCCTGTCCTGGCCCCTCAAAAGGGTCTGCTGAGCCCTGTAGCCCATTTGTCACCAGATGCCCAGGGGCTATAGCATTTGACATGGTCCTTGTTGACCCGGGCGATGACCGATCCGGTATGGATTTCTGTTTATTTCCTCTGATCAGAATTGATGGTTGGTGGACACGGTTGGTCTGGCTTCTCATCTGAGACCTGTCTGGCTTGGGAGACCCTTCAGCATAGCGCTCAACCTCAATGAAGCACGCAAGCCCCTCCGCCTCAACAAGGCCTGTTGTATTGTGACATGTTCACCTTTGACGGGATAATTTTTCACCTTGTAAAGGGAAGCCTTTGTATTATTATTATTATTATTATTATTATTATTATTATTATTATTATTATTATTATTATTAAAAAACACCAGGCACAGTCAATAAAAATTATAAAAACATTGACTGGTATTACATAATAGGTACAAGTTTTAACCAAAAACCTATGTATCTGTTAAATATCAGTGCAGTATGTATGCTGTTCCTAATATTGCTGGGGTTTGTAGCTCTATTGTTCCTAAGATCTGCAACTGCTTACAATACTGTGTGAAATTTCTTGATATTGTTCCCAAAGCCCCAATGACAACGTGGACCACTGAAGTGTGTTTCATCCACAAGCGAGATGTTTCTATTGCCGGATCTCTGTACTTTTTTAGTTTTTCCAATTCTTTATCTTCAACTCTGGCATCCCCTGGAATTGCAATGTTTGCTGTGTTATGTTCCAGGTGTCTATCAGTTTGGATCCGGAAATCCCACAAGATCTTGGCTTCGTCATTTTCTGACACTTTCTCTACGTGATATTTTCATGGGTTTTAGGATGCTAGCAAGTTATATATTTTTATAATAATAATAATATTAGTAGTAGTAGTAGTAGAACAAGTCTGGGACTCTTGCTGTATGTTTTGCACTCAGCACCAGTATTACTAGAATATTTGCTGTCACCAAACTCAAACGGTCGTCATCAGTACAGGCTGTACGATTAAAGCTAAGGAATAGGTTATTTCTCTGGAATAGCTCTTCTGACAAATTGGATATTTGAACATATAGCAAACATTCAGGCACATGGGGAAAGGAGTTCACTTGATTTAATTTCTCTTTCCCTCAATTTAGTTTTGATCAGGCAGGAAATGAAAGACATCTTCAGTAAAGTTCTCCCTCTTGCATACTCCATCTCTGTGGAGAAGTTACAGATCTGAACTGCATAGGCAACAACACAGGCAGGTGAACAGCTTGGTTCGTGAGTCATATTTGTTGTGAATGATTGCCTGGCAAGAAATCTCTTTAGGTTGTTAGAGTAAGTACAGCAATGTTGTATTTAAATCACTGGTGGTGGTGGTGACTTACAGGCAGCCAGGCAGCCTTGGGTCTCTGGTCCATTCCTTGACTGTTGTTACTGATCACTTCCTCCTGAGGTCACACCCCTCTTCCTTCAAGGAAAACATTGCAGTTTGTTCCCCCCTCCCTCCAGTGGAAGGCCAGCCAAACTAGAGACCTTCAATTGGTTGGCATTAAATTGTTACTGTAAAGCTACGGAAGTAATCTGTTGTGTTAACTGTTAGGAGCTCAAGGTGATGGGACAGAACTGGGTTACCACCATCCAGTGCATGCCACAGAGGGCTGCAGGGTGAACATCTCATAGAGCACCATCTGGGCAAGTGAGCAAGTGGCATCACCTCCTTCCTTCAGCCTCCGATTCCTGTTCACACCACACGTTCTGAGCAGCTTTCATGGGCCACTGCATTTTGCTGCCTAAGGTGAAGAACAAGGTATCACTCTCTCTTACTCCATGTACGAAAATGGATTGGATTGGATGCAGCTGAATCTTCAGCATGGCAATGGGACATCATTGTCCACTGCACCTGAAGGGAGGGAACTAGCCTAGGGGAGAGGTTGGGGAAGTTACTTCCCCCCTTCCTTCCTTCCTTCCTTCCTTTCCCTTCCCTTTTTTGAAAAGAAGTCATAGAGTCCCCCAGCCCTCACAGGCAGTCACTATGCCAGGTGGGGAAGTCTGGGACCTGTGCTACACCTATTCAAGCATCTTGCTGCTACATCCCAGTATTTGCTGCCCTGAGCTGCCCTGCAACAAGCTGTGGAGAAAGGGCAAGAAGGCTGATCTTTTCCTTTCAGCCGTGGTTCATTCCTCCCACAGATTTCTTCAAAAGGGAAGACCGTGGATTAAGTGGGGTAGTGTGTCTACCTCATCCAAGCGAGGAGAGAAAAGTAGCGTATGGGCAGCAAATTGAAACAGAACTTGCTCCACTCTCATACTCCGGCCACCTCTGCCTACAGCCTTTCTGTTTCTCTTCTTCCATTTCTCCTCAGTAAACCTCATATGATTTCCTGAATAGACAGTCAGAATATTCCAGAGCAGCCCTCATGGACCATCATTTGGATTCATATTATTCTGTCATGGCACTTTGGGGCCAATAAATGTCCAATATACTGTATTCAGTTGGTTGACGTGAGGTTTCTCAGAGAGAAGGGAGTTATAAAAAACAGAATTAGTTGGCAAGTGGAAAATCACTATTATCTCTGAACAATCCTGCTCATTCTGAAAAGTGCTGCAGATGCAATAATCCAATACACACACATCTGTACACATATACAGGCATACAGGCACACACACATAATGTGTGTATGTGTGTATAACTGACTGACTCGCAAGGACTCTCACCTGCTAGGCTATTCTTGCAAAGAGGTGGCGTAACACTAATATTATGGTATGTGAAGGTTCGAAATATAAGAAAGAGGTGAAAAATTATCCCGTCAAAGGTGAACATGTCACAAGAAGCAGAAACAAAGCAGTTGTTCATACACAGGGTTTCCATCTTGGAGCCAAACGTAAGTCACTAGTTAGTAAATTTGAATCATTGTTTTTAAAAAATTAATAATGGAACACACAATCACAGCGTAAGGGGTTCTGTAAACGTTGTATGACATGATTAAGTACATTAACACACTCTTTTCTTCTTTCATTTCTCTTTTATATATATTCCTATTCATTGTGGTTTGTAAAGTATAATTTTAGTTCAGTGTATATATAATGCATGAACTGTTCCCAGTGACTGCCTTGCAATTCATGCTGTTAAACCTTAAACGTCATTTTATAGAGGTTCATTTTTCTTCGGCACTGTCCACTTCACATCATGATTAAGAGTTGAGGAAAAGCATGGCAGGAAATGTGTAACCTATAATATCAGATTTGCTTCTCTGCAAGCAGCAATGATGTACCAAGCATCTTTCTGATGTGTCATTTAAAGGAAGACAGTTACTAATTGAATGAGCTGTGACTCCAAGATTTTGCAGCCCGTTAATAATTCATCTAACATTGCACACCATAAAATACCAGCTTAGCGGAAATGATCCGAGA
Organism: Intellagama lesueurii; assembly: GCA_037013535.1. Taxonomy (NCBI): domain Eukaryota; kingdom Metazoa; phylum Chordata; class Lepidosauria; order Squamata; family Agamidae; genus Intellagama; species Intellagama lesueurii. The sequence continues at coordinate 158,230,421 of JBAJHW010000001.1, read as the reverse complement.
GAAGGAAATCGTCAATGCTTTGTGCAGCCCCTGATAAAAATGCTGCTTTCTTTTTATGATTGGATAATTTCTCCCCCCACACACATACACACAGAGATAGTCAAAAATGACACTTGCTATCAAATATATCTCTTTAAGACATTCTAGGGTGCTGTAATGCCTGGTTTGTTACCATAACAGATGGATTTGCTAATTAAATTAAATTTTAATTTAATTTGTTTGGAGGGTGGGTTAGCCCATCCTTTTCATGAATGCTCAGGGAAATAAGGGGCATCTTATTTCATCCCCAAGCACTAACGTGGCAGGAAAGCAGATTCAAGGATCCAGTAAATAAGGAGGGTGCTAAATGCTATAGCAGCATATTGTCACAATCCAGGATGTTCAGTGTGTGCCAAGAATACTGTGGTGCAAGTTATGTTTGCCCATGATGATAAGTGGTTACAGCTATTGGCCCTTGCCTGTGGGGAAGTGTTCCAGAGGAAATACCAGATGTGGAGCACATGTGGCTCCAAGGCCATTCACTCTTAGACCCCTGACACTCCTGTCCCTGCTGACAGGGAAAAGTATACGGCGGAAAGAGGAGAACTACCACAATCGCGATTCGTCTTCTAAACAAAGTACAATATTCCCTGTTTACTTTGAATAATATGTGTTCTTAAAGAGCAGAAATTGACTTTTGAGGCATTTCCTGAATTGTTTTCACTATTTTTATTAAATTCTGTTGTGCTTTTTAAAAATTGTGCTTAAATCATTGGAGAACAAGACCTAAGAGGGGAACCTGAAGCTGACAAGAGGAGAAATGAAATGCCCTCAAATGAAGAATTGGAAATAAATTATCTGGATTTTAAAAATGGGTGGGGGTGGATAGGTGGGGCTAGATGACAGGAATGGGAGAGCAATAATAATTCATTCTGAGAAGTCCCAGTGTCTAACAAAAGACTTTAAGCACAAACTTCGATGAGAAAAGATCAAATATCCAGATAATTATCCATGTGCAGTGTCACTTGGGTCAGCCACTGTAAGGACATGAAAAATCTATCTCCTATTTTTTTGTTATGTGCCTTCAAGGCAAAGCCGATTTATAGTGGCCCTACCAGGATTTTCAAGAAATGGGAGTTATTTGGGGAGTGATTGTACCAGTTCAACACACCCCAGTGAGCTTCTCTGATTGTGCAGGGATTCAAACCCACGCCTCCTGAGTTGTAGTGTGATTTTTTTTAATTCATTACACCACACTGGCTGTCAGTAACAGATAGACAGGTTAAGAAAATGTACCTCTGCAAAATTCAAAGATTGCTCTAGGATGAAATCAGTGTGCATTATAACTTCCCATCAGAACAAGACTGTAACTGAGCATGTTTTAAAGAGACATGCCAAGTATGCTGCATCACCAACAATTAGCAGATTTATTCACAGCTTTTTTAATAACATCATTGTAGTTTCCAAAATACACAGAACATGGAGCATCTGGAGACACCAATATCACCAAGAAGCTTCCCCTAACTCTCCTCTACAAGCCCTGCAATTTGGGTGAAGTTTGGGTTTCAGACACGCAACCAAACACAGACACCAAAATCACAGAGACGCTTTCTCTGACTCTCCTCTAAATCCCTCCAAGTTTGGTGAAGACTGGGTTTCAGACATCCACAAAGTGGGTCCCTCAGGAAAGTGCCCTTTAGCAGTTGGCTTGGAGAAACCCAGTCTTCACCAAACTGGAAGATATTGTAGAGGAGAGTCATGGAAAGCTTCTCTGTGATTTTGTTGTCTCTAGATGCCTGGGAGTAACTTTTCTGAAGTGGCCTCTTTCTGGGTGTATAACACAGACATTCAGAACCCAGCCTTCACTAAACCTAGAAGGATTGTAGAGGAGAGTTAGGGGAAGCTTCTGTGCGATTTTGGTGTCTCATTTGTGTCTGGGGGGGGGGGGGATTTTATAGCCTAACAAATTGATGAATAAAAAAATCACTAAAAATTCATTGATTCATATGCATTGGGGGCATTGATTCGGATGAATATGAATTGATGAATTAGTGATTTTTGCTGAATTTTGCAATTATTTTTTTAATTCGTGCCCATCTCTAGTTTTGAATGTTTTCAACCTTTGAAGTTTTCCGTCCATATGGAACATAGAAGCATTAAAGAGAAATGAAGCTTGTAGAATGGACAGTCTGATATTGTCTGGAATTATTGGAGCAATGAAAAGACTTATTCCCTGATCCTCAGATGAATTTTTATATGATTGGAAATGATCTTCTGGTTTCATTATGAAATTAACCCTTTTGGGAGGATAAATGCCAGCTGTGACAAACACAGGCTTCTGTTGTTGTTTTTCCCCCTAAAGGGTCTATAAAGTTCCATTGGGCTCTTAGGGAGATCTTCAGGTATCAGAATCCCTGACTGGACAGAGGTGACAAACTGGAAGATTACAGAACCACCCAAGATGAGGCATTCCGCAACATGAAGACACCCCATCAATTAATTGAAGTCAACAAAAACGCCTGGTGGTGTAATCTAAGGTTAGAAAGGCCAAAGGCTTCCTTGCCAAATGAAATTTGCACTCATTACAAGGAAATATGTGGTGGTGAAGAAACCCATATACATTCCTGGATCCGAGTATGAATTTTATTAAAATATTTGCAATATACAGTATATAGAAAGAAATTCTGCTGAGAACATACACTATCTGCAATATAATGACCATTTTCAATGTATTAACTTTACCCCACAGGATCAGGTTTAAGTGTGCCCATCGCTGCAGATCCAAAAATATTTCATCGATTACTCTATTAAAAATGTAGCGTTATCATTTCTGAGATTAAAATTCAGATGTTATAACATCTGGACAAAAGCAAAAATGCCAGTCCATAAATGCAGATTATGATGCCTTGTCTCCTGTTGGCTTCACCTCTGATTTTGACCAGCCGGCAGAATAGCCAGACGTATCTCCAAAACTATTAACTGCTTTCATTAATTCTGGAACAGGACATTGGGCTTCCCAAACAAATAACAAAACATCATCTGCATAAGTACTGTTTTAAATTCTGCAGAATCATAGGTAAATCCATGGGTGTTAGGATTCTGTCTAATAAACCAAGCCAAGGAATCCAAACACATATCAAATGTTGGGGGCATTGGGGAAAACCCTTTCTAATACCTCTTTGGAGAGCAAATAGTACAGAGAAGATATCGCTTGACAATACCAGAGATTTTGAGGACATATAATGGCTGAAATCCAGTAGCAGAACTTACACCCCGTAACTGATGTCATCATCGGCTACAGCCATTTTTTACAAATTAAAGACTTCCAATCCCCACCCCCCATCCAACATCCTGAGGTGGTCCTTTCATTTCTTTTAGAATGACCCATAGCTTTTCATGATGTTCACAGACAATACCTTTATTGTAATCTATAAAATACAAATGGATTTTCTTTTGAAATACTTTGGAACATTCAGATGGTCAATGCATATTTGCCATACAATCTTAGTGCTGCTGCTTTTTCTGAATCCAGCTTGAACATCTGGTATTTCTCATTTCATCTATGGCAAGAGTTTGAGAAATAGGTTAGATTTCTCCTAGGAAAGCAGGGTTCACTATAGGGAGCCATTCATTCAAGAAATGTAAAGTCACACTGAGTTGAGTGTGCACCTCTTGATTCATTGCATTGTTTCTCTTCATCATGAGAGAAGAATAACTGAACCCTTTTTATCTCTGGAAAAGATTCAAAGGTTCTATAGCAAGCAATTTAGCTGTCTTGTTCATTGTGACCTGCTTGCTGACACACTTACCCTCCAGTAATGACAAGTTTGGGTATTTAATTCCATTAATATGCTAACATTCTGTAAAATCAGGCTCCACAGCCATGAGAATTACAGACCTCATATAACTTTATAGGGTAGGTAAAGCCCTCTGTGGATGATATTAGATTTGGGAGCCAAGTGCTGCAAATATACGGTATCTCCTGCACCAGGAGATTGGGATAGATCTCATAATACAAAGTGGATTTTGATAAGGGGTTGTACTTCTTAACTATAGCATTTGCAGTAAAACTGTCTAGATAAGAATAGTAACACTTCCTGAGGGGGATGGAGGCAAGGGGAAGAGAGAAGAAAGGAGGGGGAAAACATGTCTCAGGTGATAGCTATCCCTTTTTGTGTAGGAATACTCTGGACATACTTCTCTTGTACTCATATAAGAATAATAATCTACAGACTGCAGCGCTGGAAGGGGCCTTATAGGTCATGGACTCCAGCCCTTGTCGAGGAGACACCATGGGGAATTGAATTCCCAACCTCTGGTTCCGCAGCCAGAGACCTAAGCCACTGAGCTGTCCAGCAGTTCTAATTTAAATTAAAAATTAAAAAAAAAAAAGCATTGGCTGCATCAGTAACTCAGAATGCGAACTGGCAGGTTAGAAATGGCATATTAAATTTACCTTGTAGAAATGTGTTTATTTGTCCTTACTAGCCATATGGGGGTAGGGGGAGGAAAAGCCTCAGCCCCAGGAAGAGTTGAGATCCGGAGGTTTTTGTGCAGCTGTTCTTTGAAATGCTATAACTGCTTTCTTAGCTTACATTCCATTCCCAGGCTTCGTAAGAGACTGGAAACAGGAGCTACCCATGCTTCTCCTAGACCTGGGGAGAGACTTTTCATGCTTTTCATTGGCGTCCGGCCAATCGCCAGGCACAACTCAAACTGTGTCATAATCTATAAACCCCCATACATCTTGGTGCAGGCTACCTGAAGGACCAGGACTCTGCCTTCTGGGATCTTAAGACCTTCAGCAGCATCTTCCCTTCAGTCCCACCACCCTCACAGATGTGTCTGATGTAAAGAGAGAAGAGGTCTTCTCTGGAACAACTCCCAGGCTATGGAACCTCGTACTCGGGAAGGTTAGGCAGGCATTTTTATTCAGGCAGGCCTTTGGTCACTGATCAGGAGATGAGGAAGGGAGCTGTAATGGTGGGTGTTCTTTCTTTTGGTGCTGTTGTTATGTGCTAACAAGTCAAAGTCTGCCTTAGGGTAACCCTGCCCAGGTGTTTGAGGCATGCAAAATGTTCAAGAAGAGGTTCGCCATTGCCTTTCCACAATGAGGTCTCATGGATAAGCAAGGATTTGAGCCTAGCTCTCCTGAATTCTAATCTACACGCCATCCACTATACCACACTGGCTCTCCATAAGTGGTTTTTCACCTGTATTAATTTAGTATTTGCTTTAATGTGCGGATCCTGTTAATAAGTGTTTTAATGTAATTTATTGCGTTTTTTAAACTGGTTTTAAATTTAAGCCTTTTACATGTTATGTGGCAAGCTGCATTGGGACCTGCAACAGAGAAAGGCAAGACTGAAATTTAAACAAACAAACGAACGAACGAACGAATTAGGTTGCAGATCAGAAAGCTGAGAGAATAAGTCTGTTTACAGGGCTATCCAATGCAGTTGTCCTCATGTTGTAGGCTGGACAAGTGGGTAGTATACAACAGCCCTGTGGTGTAATTCGCTCTTATATCTGTACTGCAGATTGCAGAGCTGCACTCTGAGAGAGACCAGCTCACAACAGCCCTGCACTGTAGTCCACTGTGAATATTGCAGGTCAGCAGAAAATACAACACACATGTGCACACACGCAGAACAAGCCATCCATATTCTGTTGCAGAGTTTTGAATTAATTAAATTCCTCTAGCTCCACAGCAGAAGTGCAGGGATTCACAAAGCAGAATAGCTTCAAGATCACCAGAATAGACCTTTTCTCATTAAGTGGCACTTACAGTCTCAATAACTCACTCTCAGACATTTGTTGGAGAAAGAATAAAAACCATTTCCTTTATTTACAGATCAACAGCAAACTGGCAAACATGACTGCTTTCAAGAACAGACTTCAACAGACTCTAGAGAGGGGGATAGCACTGAGCAGAGGCAGGGCTGTCTTTGAATTCAGAAGCAGGGGAAAAAACTATTGGTTACTGCTGGATAGATTGACAGTCACCCCAGCCTAGAAAGGTCCCTCCCAGTCACACCTACTAGAGGCAGCATGCGAGGTTGCAAAAACTCCAACATATTCTCAAATTGCAGCTCACATCAACCCAATTAACTTGTTCCCTCAGATCTTCTTGAAGGCACTCCCCATTGACTTCCATCCAGAGTGGAGACACTTTTAAACATTAAAAAAATAGCACATGGGAGGAGAGGAATTAGAGCAAGGATTTCTATCTTTGATTCTCTCTCTTTCTCCCTCTCTCTCACTCACACACCCCCTTTCCCCCAGATGAGTCTTAACTTTTGTTGCCTCAGCTCTCGAGCGCATGCACATTGGCGATACAAGACTGCAGTGATCTCCAAAGAGGTTAGACTACAAAAACAACAAAGGATTCTGTGTCATTATGAAGACTCAGGAATGTCCAGTATTTCAGCATGAGCATTTGTGGATGGTAGCTACCTCAACCAATACACAAAGGTTACCAAGACTGTCACGTATTTATAGCCATAGATTGGGGTGGGAGAGTAGACCATGGGTGCAAGGCGTGCAAAGCATGCAAAGCAATAGGATCTTCTAACTTGTAAGGGGTCTAAGGACCCATGGAAGGGTGGGACTGCTTTACCCACCAGCCCTCCTTTTAGCCTCACAACACCCCTGTAAAGTAGGCTATAGTGACCGCTTGTGGTTTGCCCAAGGTGACCCCATGAGACTTACAGAGAACCTGAGCTTGAGCTCTCATACCCAACATACATTAAGCAGTTAGAATCCCAGAGTTCATGATCACAGAGTGTCCTGATTTTTTTTTTAAAGAACAAGTTTCCTGTACCTTTAACAACTGCATGAAGCAGGCAATTTGTGCAGGTATCTTAAAAGCTGCACCTGTGGATGGTTCCTTTCGTAAGCAACTATTAAAGCTACAGGAACCTTGCCCTTTTTTTTCATCTGATCACCCTACATAGAATATCCTTCATTTAAAAGAAGACCACATACGTTTTGGCTGGCTCCAGTAAAATATACTGATTTTTGGCTTCCAGAATCTATATGTTTAGTACTGTCAGAAGGCGAACCAAAAAGGGTGAGAAGCTGTAACTGAGTTCTTGTATAACAAAACTTGCAAGAAAAAGGAAGACAATGTCAAAATATAAGCTCTATAACATTTGTTCCTGTATGTGCACCCTATTTACCTTTTACAATAACGCTGTGGCTGTGTTCTGGTTCTGTGATTCATCTGTTGTTTTGTTTTAACTTATAGCCTTTGGCTGACTATTAAATTTTTTCCAACTAAACAACGGAGTATATTCAAACTAAATTCCAGGGAGCTGAGGGAGGGGAGATGATGTCCCAAAGCATATTTTCCACAAGAGCCTATAACAAACTATCACTGGTCAGAGGAAAATTAAATGCAGGCAATATTGACATTAACAGTTACATTATTAATACTGGCCATGTCTCAAACTTGCTAATAGTGGAAATCCTGGCACTAGGTAAGCCAATTAATACATATCACCTCATGAGACACCATTACCCAAATTCAAATCTTAGAGGATAGACTGGAGATTCTTAATGAATTGTAATATAGTGGCCTCTCACTCAACTGTGACAATTATATTAGTTAAGGATGTGCCATCAAGTCAGAAGAACCTATAGTGATCTAACAGGGCTTTCAAGTGAGTGAGATATTTAAGGAGTACTTTTCCCAGCTCTGCTCCTCCAGGGAGTTTCCATGGCCACGTGGGGATTTGAATCTTGGTCTCCAGAGTGCTAGTCAGCCACTCTATCCACTACAGCACACTGGGTATGGCAATTATATTATTAACCCTTGAAAGCATGTAAAATAAGCATACTGACAATTAGGGATGGGCATGAACCGGTTTGTTCCAGTTCGTCCTAGTTTGTCAAGGAGGCAGCACAGGTGCTGGCACTCCTCTCCCCTGCATCCTCAGCCAATCAGCCACTCACCAGGCCCAGCTTGCTTGCTTTTCCCACCTCCTTGGCTCATCTCCCAGTCAGGAGCAAGAGCACAAAGACTTCTCTGCCCAGCCCTTTTGTCTAAGAGGAAGATCAGCCAAGAGGACGGGGCAGAGAAGCCTGAGCTGTTGCTGGGACTGGAAGATCAGTTGAAGATCACAGAGCCTGGGCTTGGTGAGTGGCTGATTAAGCCAGAGGAGGCAGGAGAGGGGAGCAGCAACACCTGTGCTGCCATCTTTACGAACTGGGATGAACCGGTTCATGCCCATCTCTACTGACAACTCACAAAGCAGCATTATGGTTCTTCTTGGCCCTGAAGAAGAAGACTTGTTCATGAAAGCTCACCATTAAAATATAGCAATTAGGCTTTTCTGTGCCACAACATTTATGTCTTCTTTATTTTTCTTTTCTTTTTGTGTGATATCTTGTCCTTGGTATATTAATTAACACATGTAGTGGAATAAAAGTTCACTATCTTAGTCCAGGCCACAGAGTAATTAAGTGGGATTCACACATGCATTGACTTTTAGGATTATTTGGTAGTTACTGACCAAGTGCAGGAGCAATGGCAAAGCCAACAAATTAGTTTGTACCAAAGTTCCCGGGAGACTAAAATATTCCTCCGCTGGTATCTAAATTTTGTCCTTTCTGCAGTCAGTTCTCTGTCCATTTATTCCTATCGAATAATTGACCAAACCAGTACAAAAGGACACAACTGTACAAACTGCTTTCATGTGCTGCTTTATAAACTCTACTTTGGCTCTGCAATCCTTTCCTCTCTTTCTTTTTGTCCTAGTGACTAATGGATTCCTAATGTACAGGGTCAGACAGAATCCTGATGCTTAGTACCTTATTCAAACCCTTATAATCTGTCACATCCACCTAGTAGCGGAAATAGTCCATTTACATTTGACCAGGAAGTAAGACAGCAGTCCCAGTTCATGTAAAATATGTTAGTTGTAACCAAGTCTTTAAAAATTTTAACTCGAAATGGTTGTGTGTTGCAAGCCACAACTAATATAGACAGGAATAAGGAGCAACATAACCTGAAGAGCCACTCAGTGGCTTTATACAAGTCTTTCAACCCTTGCTTTGCTCTCGCAGTACTTTTATGGCCACATAAAAAGAAGGATGCGGCTCCCATTCCTTGCTTGACAAAATCGTCTGAAACCCCACAAGCTGAGCAGGTGTTAAAGGTGTGGCAGCCCTTCCCACCTTTTCATGTGGCCACCTTATGACCTGTAGGCATCCTTCAGTCTCGAGAGACTATGGTAACGTGCTCTGAATAGACGTCTTGGAACAGCATCTAGTGTGGCTGAGAAGGCCAATTCGAGAGTGACAATCCCTTCTGCACTGAAGACAAATACAATCTGTCCCCTGTCCATCTCCCTGATTTTGCTGGTTTCGGGATTGCCTCTTTGCCTCAGCCTGCTGGACAAGTGTCTCTTCAAATTGGGAAAGGCCATGCTGCACCGCCTGCCTCCAGGCTGAACGCTCAGATGTCAAGGTTTCCCATCTGTTGAGGTCCATTCCTAAGGCCTTCAGATCCCACTTGCAGATATCCTTGTATTGCAGCTGTGGTCTCCCTCTGGGGCGCTTTCCTTGCACTAATTCTCCATACAGGAGATCTTTTGGAATCCGACCCTCAGCCATTCTCACGATATGCCCAAGCCAACGTAGACGTTGCTGTTTCAGTAATGTATACAAGCTAACAATTCCACCTTGTTCTAGGACTACTCTATTTGGAACTTTGTCCTGCCAGGCGATGTCAAAAATGCGTCGGAGACAACGCATATGGAACGTGTTCAGTTTCCTCTCCTGCCGTGCACAAAGGGTCCAGAACTCACTGCAGTACAGGAGTGTACTCAGAACACAAGCTCTATAGACCTGGATCTTGGTATATGCCGTCAGCTTCTTATTAAGCCATACTCTCTTTATGAGTCTAGAGCAGTGTTCCCCAACCTTTTCCGGTCCGCGAACCGGCTGGGGAAGGCGGGGCACCCCCGCGCTCGCGCGCATGCGCTAACAAGCGCGTGCGCGCTCTTGCACAGGCGCCCGCATGAGCGCGTACCGCCATTTTGCGCAGGCCCGCACAAGCGAGCGCTGCCATTTTGCGCATGCGCACGACCACTCGTGCGCATGCGCAAACGGCAGTGCACGCTTGTGCGGGCCCGCACGCGCCCGTGTGCATGCACAAATGGCGGCGCAGCACTCGTGCGGGCATGCCGGAGCGCACGCGCAGGCGCAAACGGGCAGTGCGGGGGTGAGTGCGCGCGGGGGGCAGTGGGAGGTCTCTCTTGCCGGCCCGGTCTGGCCCAGGCCAGGGACTGGCACCGGGCCGGGGAGCGGGGGTTGGGGATCGCTGGTCTAGAGAACATGGTAGCTGCTTTGTCAATGCATTTATCTAGCTTGACATCTAGGGAGAGAGTGTCAGAGATCGTTGAGCCAAGGTACACGAAATCATAAACAACCTCCAATTCTTGTGTGGAGATGGTAATAGAGGGAGGTGAGTCCACGCCCTGGCCCATGACTTGTGTTTTCTTCAGACTGATTGTTAATCCAAAATCTTGGCAGGCTTTACTAAAATGATTCATAAATTGTTGGAGGTCTTCAGCAGAATGGATTTCAGCTAGACTTTGGGCTTCGCTCTCAATCTAGAGAGATTAAAGAGCTTTCCATCTGATCTAGTCCGGAGATAGACACCCTCTGTTGCAGTTCCAAGAATGTGCTTCAGCATGACAGCAAAAAAGATCCCAAACAGAGTCAGCGCGAGGACACAGCCCTGTTTCAATCCGCTTTGGATGTCAAAGGGATCTGATGTTGAGCCATCAAAAACTACAGTGCCCTTCATTTCCTCATGAAAGGACCTGATGATGTTAAGGAGTCAAGGTGGACATCCAATCTTGGGAAGTATTTTAAAAAGGCCGTCTCTGCTAACCAAATCAAAGGCCTTTGTAAGATCTATGAAGGCCACAAAGAGTGGCTGTCGTTGTGGCCTACATTTCTCCTGCAACTGTCTGAGAGAAAATACCATGTCAATGGTGGATCTATTAGCTCAAAATCCACACTGTGATTCTGGATAGACTCTGTCTGCAAGCACCTGGAGCCTCTTCAGCACAACACGGGCAAGCAGCTTCCCTACAACGCTGAGAAGAGAGATGCCACAGTAGTTATTGCAGTCGCCCCGTTGCCTTTGTTCTTATACAATGTGACAGTGTTTGCATCCTTCATGTCCTGTGGTACTCCACCTTCCCTCCAGCAAAGACAAAAGATTTCATACAGCTCAGTGGTGATGATCTCTTTACAGCACTTCAGCACTTCAACAGGGATGTTATCCTTCCCAGGTGCCTTGCTGAAGGCGAGGGAATCCAAGGCCGCTTTTATTTCTGCTAAAGTTGGTTCGCTGTCCAACTCTTCCAAGACAGGCAGGCACTCGATGTTATTTAATGCCTCTTCGGTTTCTACATTCTCTCTAGAATATAGCTCAGAGTAGTGCTGCACCCAGCGTTCCATCTGCTGTTCTCGGTCCTGGATGATCACGCTTGTAGCAGACCTCAAGGGAGGAGATTTCTTCTGTATTGGACCTAAAGCCTGCTTGATACCGTCATACATTCCCTTGATGTTACATACATTCCCTTGATGTTACATACATACATTCCCTTGATGTTCCCCTGTGTCTGCTGCTATCTGTATCTGAGAGCAGAGCTGAAGCCAATATTGACCCTATGACCATCCCGTGTAAATCTCTTGGGCATGTTGTCAGATGACAGCAGCACTGTTAACTACTAAGGCATGTCTATAAATTCGACACATTTCATTACATAGGGAGACAAGATCAAAGCAACTCCATTGATGTACTTTGGAGCAGGAAATCGTTTGGTCAGAAGTGGAAAATGTGTTCTACAAACTGAACAATATTGTCTCCTGGTCAAGGATGATTACTACCACAGCTTGGCTACAATCCAGCAGACAGTTGGGCATGCTCCTGCCCCCCGATTCCTGTTTGTTTGTTTGTTTGTTTGCCATCTTGCATGCTCCTGTCCCCTCTGGTCCCTATTTATTTATTTACCACTTTTCATCACATCAGGGACCCAAGGTGGCTCACAACAATTAAAATCATACAATAATAATAAAAATACCGTACAAAACTATATATTTTAAAAAACAATTAAACACAAGTCAACATAAAAACAGTTTTGAACCCTTAAAAAAAGTATTTAAAAATATCTAAATTATCCATATATCTGTCTGGACAAGCCCAAAGACGAGATTGTTTTACAAGGGGAGCCTGCAGTTGGTTAAACATGGTTGACTGAGGGAAAGGCAATGAAGGGAGGGGGAAGACAAAGAGACGAGTGGACTTGATTATATCAATGGGCAACGAAGAGGAGTGATGCAGCAGTAATTTGAAATGACTGGGTATTATCAATGCAGCACTATGTCATTTCATAAACTGAACAAGAAATGGGGGGCTGGTGGGGCAGACTGTATGGATAGTGGCAGAGGAGCATGTGACATCCTTCAGGGAGAAATGTGCCTGATTTGACCCTCTGCTGTGTAGACACTTGCAACTCACCTTCCTAAGATAATTAAACATTTCCATTGGACTACATCGATGAATTCAGCCAGCGCAGAATGCTAGATGAAGTATAAGAGACTTTAATCGCTTGTCTGGCAGGGACCAAAAACCATTTGGAAATTCGTCCTCTTCTCCTTCCTTGCACTAATATCTGACAGGATGGTCCTGCCATTAGAAAGAATGAGGCAACCACTCAAGCTCCAGATTTTGGATTTAATGAATGGGTAGCCAATGGTTGGCTAATTACTTTGTGATTGTTGTGATTTTAATGCCAGAGAAATAACTTGGCTAGTTTTGGGCACTGCCTCGGATAGCAAAATCTCTTCACTTAGTTCTTGTACCATCTGAATAAAACTGAGCTATTTCCTCTTAAACTGCGTCAAATGACAAGTGTCCTTTCTTTAAAGACTGCTAGCAGAGATAATTCCTCAGTATTGTTGCTTGAAAATTATCCTTTATCCATGTTTTACCTTTAAAGGTGGAGAGGAAGTGCACGTTTAGTATGCTGCATCTTTGAAACAACGCTTTTCCTTAGACATATTCCTTCAAAGTTTCACCAGCTCCGTTTTCTGTTTCTTCTCATGCTCTGCTGCTCTTCTCCAAAATGTCAAGGTGGTAGATCTGCTTTGTGCATTTCACAATGGAAGCTTATGTACAATTACTCAAAATTGCCTACTGTGTTCAGTGCAGGGATATGATGAATTCTGGCAGAATTACTAGTTCAAAATCGCGATCAGTAACAGACGGAGTTTCAAGAAGTCTTTTAATTTAGCAGGGTATGGTGTGATCATGGATTCAAAATGTTCATCCTTCACCCCAGTTTCTTAACCAATTATTTCAGTTGTAGAACATAAGAGTGGCTTTGCTGCAAATCCAGTTACAGCTTTTCAAATGTCATATGGTCCAGAATCCCATTCTTTAGTGACAGCAGTGTAAGTTCAAAGGCATTAATCATAGTGGTACATGGTCACTAGTTAACAAGTACTTGCTTATGTCTCTCATTGTGTACCAATTTAAACAAATGGTACACAACAAGGAACGCAAGCAGTGACTTGTGATCTCATGGCAACTAGTCGCTGCAGTTTATACCACTGCACTTCTGTTGGTGTAACTGACCAGTAAGATTTGGGGCCACCAAATTTTAAAGCTTACAAGCAAAGCTGTCTCTTCTGTTTCCAAAAGCATACACTCCATCTTGCATAACTATGTACAGTGACTACTCTGGCAGTCCTTCCAAAAAAGAAAGATGGATGGATGGATGGATGGATGGATGGATGGATGGAAGGAAGGAAGGAAGGAAGGAAGGAAGGAAGGAAGGAAGGAAGGAAGGAAGGAAGGAAGGAAGGAAGGAAGGAAGGAAGGAAGGAAGGAAGGAAGGAAGGAAGGAAGGAAGAGAAAATACCAGTAGATCGAGCAGAGATTGTTGCTCAGAGGCAAGAAACCATTGCTTTGCAGGTAACTGTGATCCTTGAGGTGTTTTTAGGCTGCATCTCCTCCCAAGAGTCTCTTACTATGGGCTATACCAATCAGAGCCACTGGGAGTTGCAGACCAAAAACATCTAGAGGTCTACAGTTGTCCACCCTTGATGTTTGTCCCACATTTAATTAGTAGCTTCTCCACTTAAAGCTGTGGTCTTATGCACACTTCCCTGGGAATCAGCTCCACTGAATAAATTGGTTTTTACTTTAGAGTAAGTGTGAACAGGGTTGCATTGCCCAAGGTAATGCCAGGCACCAGAACTGAAGAGGGGAACTGGCTCCTGTTGCTGGTGAGAAAAGATGATACTAGACTAGGTGGAAAAACACGCCCAAACTCATTATGATCTGGCAAGGAACTTGGATCTAAGATTATAAAGGAGGGGGAGGTTCTCCTATAACCACTTTCAAAATCTCTCAGTGCTTTGGAGAAAGAATAATAACTCAGCCGCCGAACAGATTTAGAATTAAGGCTCAGAATGAAGTCAGATTCCAGTAGGACTACTATACTTCAAGCTTTCTGTAACAGCGACACCCTACTAAGAAAGGGGTGGAGGAATGAGTGCCGTTTGGTTACACAAGCTAGCCCCCAGAAACTAATGAATTATGCCTCCATCTTACATCTCGATCCTCAAGTTATTTTATTCTGAAAGGCCATCTAAAAATCACACATATACGCTAGCCACACTGATTTACTTTCTCTAGAGAGCAAAATTATAGTATCACCCTGTTTCTTACTTAAACAAATTTCTACTTTCTATAACAGTTATTAATTTTCAAGTAAGGTGCCATGTTCAAACTCCCAGTCGTCTTAGTCTTACTGCAGACATGTTTGCAATATATTTGTTTTTCAAAAGAAAGTGCTGGATTTTTCTGGATAAAATGGGTAAACGATAAAATCCCACCACATGGTTTCAGAACTAAATTAAAGGGGATTTTCATGACTGAAATCTCCAATGCGTTTTTGAGAAAGATTTGTGGTTACTAATTAAGAGGCCCACGTGGCTGCTTTGAAGATCAGGAGAGTGGCACGGTGGGAGGAGATCAACCCCCTACTATCACCAGCTGTTATTAGCTGCATGTTTTCCCTGTGCAGTTTATTGCAACTGGGAAAGGGATAAAACATAGAAGGGAAATTGTTATTGTTATGTGCCTTCATGTCAGAACTGACTTAAAGCGACCCTAACAGGGCCTTCAAGGTATGGGAGATATTTAAGGAGTGGCTTTACCAGTTCTGCTTCCCCGGTGAGTTTCCACGGCTGTACTGAGATTTGAATCCGGGCCTCTTGAGTCTAGTCCATCACTCTGTCCACAGTTCCACACTGGGTATCCCAGAAGGGAAATAGCAAAGGGGAAAAAAAAGATTTTGTCACCCTTCTTTCCCACAGTACCAATTTTCACAGATCTTTAAAATGTCCCTTTTCTGGACAGAGCGGCTGGGGAATCCTGAGAGTTGCCATCCACAAACAGTAATTGTTCTGAGCCCTCCTTTAGCATGATGACCCCAACCTAGATGGTCTATCGCAAAGGACATTGGGGGGGGGGGGGTCGTATATTGAAAGCCAGAGAGTACAGGGGGAAGAATCCACGTGTATGGAATCTGCATCAGTTTTGCATTTGCTTGGTCACATGTCCATTCCTCCCGTTTTTACATAATTGGTTTAAATCCAGTAGTAGTTCATAACTAGAGTCAATAGGGCTTTGGTGAGTCAACTCCTCCATAAGTTCCATTGAGTCAATGGGACTACTCTAGATGTGACTTACTACAGGATTTCAGCTGCTGTGTCATTATTATATCTTTTTCATGCCACATTTACTTTTGCATTCAATTTTCTATAAGAGACATATTATTGTCATGCAAGTTTCCCTAATCCACACTGTGCAGTGGATAAAGTGTTGGAGTAGTACTGGGGAGACCCAGGTTCAACTCCTCACTCAGCCATGAAGCTCACTGGATCCCTTTGGGCCAGTCACCTCCTCTCTCAGGTTAACTTACCTCCCAGAGTTGTTATGAAAACAAACACGGGAAGAGGAACCGTTCGTGGGCGTGCACTCCTTGGAGGAAAGGTGGGATGAAAAGAACACAAATAATAGAAGGGATAGAAGGATGAGGGGAAAAAAGTCTGTGACTGTTGAGCCAAGAGCTGCATTGCAAAATGTGAAGCAGTGTGTAATCTTAAGGATCATTGAGTTGTGATCTGTGCACAGCTCTCGGAAGTGTGAATTAGATGGGTTCATGTTGAAATGTGAACTTAGCAGATGAATCGGTAGAGTTGCATTTTGTGTATTTCTCTCCCAGCAGGGTGCCAATGCCAAACCCAAGACCGGTTGAAACAGATCTTAAAAACTTGGTCTCATTCAAGAAAATACAAATACATTTGCAAGCATCTAGGTTCCGCACAGCTTTTTTTTTTTTTTTTTTTTTTTTTGCGATCTTCTGGCCTTCAGCATCCAGTGGTGCACTTCTGCTGGATCTAGATGCTTCTGCCAGAAATGGCAACCCACCTTCTATCCTGCAGCTGGCAATGCATCCTAAACGCCAGCTCCGGGGGGGGGAGGGGAATCAGCCCAAGTGCTACTGGGAAGAGAGAGAAGCCTGAGACTGAATGACTAAGGATCATTGAAAATTACCTTTAGATAACTGGGGTCCCATAGGATTAGCCCTGCTCTCGTCTCTGTGGACAAACAACTCTTCTGTGTGACAGTCTTTTAAGAATGCCATCATGTCTGCCCATGTCCTGCAAACTAGGAGATTCTAGGAGCTATTGTCCAAAATAAGATTTTTCCGAGTTCTATTCTCTACTTCATTGTGACCTTTTGGTGGATCCTAATAAAGGTATTGCTGACAATGCCCCATTTACACACAGGCAATGTCAGCTACGGCTTAGGGCCTCAGATTATGCGGTGTCTTTTCCCTGTTGTGTGCCGTCAAGTCAATTCTGACTTATAGTGACCCTTTTCAGGGTTTCCTAGGAAGAGAATACTTAGAAGTGGTTGGCCATTCCCTTCTCTTGGGGGTGACCTGGGGCTGTGTAGCTTGCCCAAGGCCACATAGGCTGGATCGTCTGGGATGCTCAGCAGGGAATTGAACTCCCAATGCCTAGCTCACTTGAGCTATTCAGTCAGCTACTGAGGCACCTCAAAATACGAACAAAACAACTGCTCCAAATATACTAAATTTTATGTTTTACATCACTGGTTGGAAAAAATGCAGGAAACTTGGGAAAACAGATTATAGAACAAGGATTATCATTATGATATGGCAAAAATGTCCTACAAAAATTTCTTATTGTATTTTCTGAGACATTGTGTTTATAGGTCTGTGCATAAAATAGCTGTATCAAAATATCGTTAGGCCTGGTGTTTGAAAGTTGTCAAGCAACACTGACGGCAGGGGGGAGCTGCATCCTTACCTATATACCCATATATATGCAAATATAAAACTTTGTTATTTTTGTTTTTATTATCTTTTCTGGTAGATGCGGAGATGTGGACAAAGTGAGGTCTGTGGATGGATTTGGCCCCCAAAGCTGATCCCCAAAGCTGCAGCCATTAGCAAATTTCTCCGAGCCCCCTCTTTTTGTAACAAGAAAGGTGAATTGAAAAGAGCCTCATGGCGCAGGGTTAAACTGTCAAGCCTCTGTTCACATCCTGCGTTTGATTCCAACCGGCTCAGGTAAGCAGCTCAAGGTTGACTCAGCCTTCCATCCTTCCAAGGTCAATGTGTAATCTGCATAATTACATTGTAAACTGCTCAGAGAATACTTGATGGGGTGGTATATAAGCAGCACATTTTGCTTTTCTTTGAATTGCAGTTCTTAGAACCATCCAGGAATGGCAATTTTTTTTAAAATTGGTCTCCCAGCACCCAACCCTCCCAACACCCAATTTAACACTCTAAATGCCCGCTTTTCAGAACTGGAAGTGGGCTTCCAGTCACTTCTGATTATTCAAATATATATATATATTTAAATCCCACAGCTCAAAAATTGGTTCCTGGCCCAGCCGAAGTTGTCCATGCCTCTCTTAGAATAACCAGTGTTTTGAGTCACGATATAAGCTGGCTGAATTGCTAAGTGAGTTAAGCATCAGAGTTTGGTAGTTTGATTGGCCAGCCTGTTTAGCCTTGGGCAAGCTGCACAGTCCCAGGATGCCTCCAGGAGAAGGGAATGGGAAACCACTTTGGAGTACTTTATACCTATAAGACCCTGGAAAGGGTCACCATAAGTCACAGTTGACTTGAATGCACACTGTTATTACAGGGCTTTTTATACCTGACATACCTTTGGGCCTCTGAATGTCTTCATTTGGTCCTGACTGCCCAGCTGTGGATTTAAAATTATTTTCCCTTCACGGGCTAATGCAGGTACTGTGGGTTTTCATTTTACACCGAATACAATATGCCATCTCCACTCTGCATGTTTCCCTTCTCGAGTTTCAAATTACTTGCTGTCAGCAGCAGAGGCAGAGAAATGCGCTGCACCTTTCTGCTACATCCTGTGTGGTGGGAAGCCGGGGTGGAAAAATTGATCGGTTTCACTTTGATCCACATTTGAATGTTTGAAACCTCCCGTTCTTTCTGCCTTGGCCCTGTGATCTGCAGAGTTGGGAAAACTCTTCAAGAATGAACTGAACTAAAATGTTCTGCCATTTGCAAAGGCCACATTCAAGAAACGCAGCTATTTCTAGCTGGAAGAGAATCATATTGTACCTGCCTGCTATATTGGGGGGGGGGGGGGGGGGAGAGAGATTAAGAGAGAAAGCATATGAAAAACCAAGAAAGATTTTTTTTGGGGGGGGGGGAGAGAAGTGACCAACCTCATTGCCCTGTTTTGCCAGCACTCAAATTTTGCAACCTCAATTTCTTTCAAACTTGAATGTGAAGAAAAGTGCAAAATTTTGGTAAATGAAGGGAACAAAATTCTCAGCTGCCCCTATGAAAAACCAGATGTTTCTGGGAAGAGAGGAAAAGACACATGGAGCACTTGTCTCCTTTCACTTGATCTGCTGAAATCCGGCATCTTGGCTGCAACCTTTCACATGATGTCATCTTTTCCATTACACCATCATCTCCCTCAGGAACAAAGTCCAAGCTCTTTCTGGTAAAAGGGAGGAACACCAAGCTAACACAGAGCCAATCATCCTTACGCCTGGAGCTGGTAACTGTGAAACTCACTGGATGAATGTAAAGCATTTCATCCCCTTTTGTGGCTGTTTTTATTGAGAACCATCAAAACATTTCAGTTCCAGCAGTAAATGCCATTTACAAAATTACTGAGCTTTTCTGATGTTCCGTTTGGCAAAGAGGATTAATTTCTTTCTTGCTGGCTTTTGCTTTCCTGTCCACTTTATTTGGGAAATATATTGTGAGACCCTGAACAGTATTTGATCGTCACTATTTCTGGGAGATGGAGAAAGTTGTCCCTTTTTCCTGCTGGAAAGGGACTTGGGCAAAGGGAATAATTATCAGTTATTTAAAAACCCGATGATGATGATGATGATGATGATGATGATGATGATGATGATAATAATAATAATAATATACCGCCCATCTGGCAGCCAAGGCCACTCTGGGCAGTTTACTGTACAACAAATAACAAAAAAACAACAGAGTAACAAAAAAGTAAATAGCAACATTAATACATAGTTGTGAAAATCAAAAATCATAAAGTAAAGTGAGGGTAAAATTGTAATACAATAAATACAATTAAAAGCGTAGAAAAATTTTGCCTTTACGTGAGAACCTGCTCACAGGCTGAGAGCCATTTCAGAGGGCCTGTTTCCCTTCCCTCTCAGAAATGGGAGAAGTTGTTTTTTTCCAAATGACAGAGGTCCCGCCTAGTTTGGATGGAAAGGCACTCCCTCAGAAAGATCAGGTTCACCACTAAGGGGGCGTTGTTTCTAGGCCGGGCTTCGCCCCTGGAAAGCCTCATGGCTGCTGAGTCTAGAAACAAGGGTTGCTAGGCTTCAGTGTTGCGCTTCCGTAGGTCTGCATGTGGGAAGACAAACCACAGGCTGGCAACCCTCTGAAGAAACCTTTTGTCCAGTTATGACTGAGGTGCCAGTTGTGCCCCTTCTTAGTAAAGTCAGCTCTAGCTAACGTGTCCCATGTTTTCATTACCTCCACTTTACTTAAACACTCTCCATGGGGCTGCCCTTGAAGATTGTTCAGAAAAGCTAACTAGTGCAAAATGTGGCGGCCAGCCTTCTTTTCAGCCTGTCTTTTATGTGGAGCAGCTCATATTACACTGGCTTTTAATCAGCTGCACTGACTACTTGTTTGTTTCTGGGCACAATTCAAACTGCTTTTGTTTGTTTGTGAATCCTCAAATGGCTTGGTGTCAGGATATCCAAAAGTCTGCCTCTTCCTATCTGAACCTGTCCATAATTTAAGATTTTTGGTTGACCATCTGAACTCCCACCATTGAGAGAGGCTCAGTTGGTGGGAACACAAAATACAACCTCACAGATGTGAGACTTTTTCAGGAAGAATTTAGA
Source organism: Intellagama lesueurii (assembly GCA_037013535.1). Lineage (NCBI taxonomy): Eukaryota > Metazoa > Chordata > Lepidosauria > Squamata > Agamidae > Intellagama > Intellagama lesueurii. Next base: position 158,209,924 of record JBAJHW010000001.1, on the reverse strand, counting down.
TTGGCTCCTTCTTTGTTCAGTTTGAGGCTGACTGCTGAATCATTTTTTCTTTCATATAGCCTTTTGGTATTTTAAAGATACCAGGTGTTTTTTTTTTTAAAAAAAATTCTCTGGCTCTTCATGTTGCTGTTTGTAGTCTTTTTAAAATTCAATTTTAAAAAAAACTTACATTTGAAATGGATATTTCCAAGTGTCGCGATTCTTTTATACTCTACCTGGGCTGAAAGGCAATTCCTCAATTTTCAAATAAATATACGAAGGGGGTTCGAAAAAGTCATGAAAGATACAGCTATCAGTGGTTACTAGCCATCAGGATGGGGCAAACATTTTTAGCATTTCTCGATTCCACTGGTTTCTCAAGCCTCTGCACAGCTGAATGCCATCGCCCATGGTTCCTGTGCAGGAAAGATGATCTTCTGTGCAGGAATCGTAGCAATCCTGAGCAGCGAGACATTTCTTCTCCCCTGTCTGCCTTCACATTGCACAGGGGAACGGTGAGGAATGCTATTCTTCTACGAGTCATTTCTTCTAGAGAAGAAAATATCTAAGAAATCCCATGGGATTTCCCAACGAGACATCTCGTGGAGGGGAATCTTGCACAGACAAATCTTGCTGGAAAGAGGAAAACAGGGACCCCCACCTGCACCCTCACTTCCCTTCCAGCTACCAGGGGCTCTAGGATTAGGGGCAACATGCTTCTGAATACCAGTTGCTTTGAAACATCAGAAGGAAGGGATCCTGCTGCTTTGTTCCTGCCCCTGGGCTTCCCAAAGACATCCCATTGGACACTGTGAGAAACCACATACTGGATAAGACAGGCCCTTGGCCATTTCCATCCTATTCACCCATAATCAATGAGAATAGATAGGCTGTGCAATTCAATGCTTTTTCCCATATCTTATAAATAGTTAATTTACAGGTTGGTATAGCGTTCAGCCCAATTTCTTCTATTTATTTTAGATCTGTGTGTCTTACACTATCTATGAAAAATTTATTCTCTCTGTGATTTTGGGCAGCCTTCGTTGAAAAGAGCTCCTGGCATTTACATGGAATAGACCTCTTTTCTCCTCTCTTGAAGATTCCCCCCCCCCTAAAAAATAAACTTGGGCTTATTCCATTTTATTCAAGACAATTATGTAGACTAAATTCTACTTAAATGCAGGGGTGGGATTGGAGAAACCAAAGGAAGCATAACAGGATGGTGACGTTTTTAGTTAATTGAACCTATCCGATGTTTAGCTACGTTAAACACCTTTAACATTTTGGTAGTTTAATCTGTTTCTCAGCACAGCAGGATCTCCAAGTAGAAAAATCCGAACAATACATCTCGCTTGAGACTTTCAAGTTACTGTATTGAATACTGAATCTGCAGTTTAATAAGAACTATGAAGAATTATTGCTAAGGAAAACTTGGGCCTCACTGGATATCTATTCATCTGGAAAGGTATATATTTTCAGTCATTTGAAATCGTTTGATTCCCAGATGAAAGAAACCCTTTGATGAATATTTTTGCTCTTTTTACATGTTTAATTTGCTCCTGCTGGGATGAATGTAGGAACAAATGAATTTTTTAAAAGAAGAGCACCAACAATATATAATAGTTACCTAGCCTGTACTTCCATTTCCAAGACCTAAAAGCAGCTGGAGTCACACACCTATCTAATCTTCTTCGGGTTTAATCCAATGAGGTTCAGATACTGTATACAGGAGGTCCAAGTTCTCCTTACCTCCTTTTGACTCCTTTTGACTCTTCACATTATGAAACAAAGGAATGCATATATTTTTTTTTAAAAAATCATAGCACATGAAAACATGCAGGTAACAAATGAAACTGCTTGCCTTTGTACAGGTAAAAGGTAGATCTGTAGGTATGCATCTTTAAAGGCCTATTTGCCCAATGATTCAACTTTTGAGCCAGGTTCCAAAAGGGTTGTTCCATTGATGGAACTGCTTCCGTTAGCCTAATTAGAAGGGGGGTGTTTTCCCCTCCCCATGTAGCCTTCATGCACCCTTGAAAGCTGCACTGAAGGGCTAGAAAACTCTTCAGATGAGGTTTTCAGGAAGGGCAGAGATTTGCATGGGGAAGGGGAGTGGAAGAAAGTCCCATCACAAGAAGAGGCCGATACTTTCATGAGCTGCTGGATAGCTCAGTGGCTTAGGGCTCTGGCTGAGGAGCCACCGGTTGGGAATTCGATTCCCCCCACGGTGCCTCCTTGACAGGGGCTGGACTCGATAAACCATAGGGTCACTTCCAGCTCTGCAGTTCTAAGATGATGATGATGATGATGGTTGTTGTTGTTAACTACCAGTGCCATATTGTTACAGCTCTAATTCAAGTCTATTAAAACATCTCTATCCCGCCCTGTATCAGCAGATCCCAGGATGGGGGTACAGTCAGTTGAGTGATTTCAAAAATAATCTAAAACTGAAACTGTTTTAAGGTGTTTTATTTATTTATTTTATTTTAGCTTCATTGTTCTGGAGGAGCTCTTATTCTTGGCACAGGACTTCATTTGAGAAATTTTCTGCTGTTTTCTGATGACTTATATGGCCTTTAAAAATGGGACTAGACAAGTTAATGGAGGAGAGGTCTATCAACTGCTATGAGCCATAAAATGAAATGGGCTCTGTTTTTGAAGCCTGTGGTAGGGGCTACAAATGATGAAGAAAAGGTGCTGCCCTTAGTCTTGCTTGTGGGGTGCTTAGTGTCCATTTGCCAGGTTAGGGTTAGAAACTAGAGATGGACACGAACCTCGGTTCGACCTGGTTTGGTGCAGCACCCATACAGGTGTTCTGCGGGTGCCACACACTTCCCTCCCCCACCTCCATGTGATCGCCCACTCAACGGCTGGGCCATGGGTTTCCCTGCCCGGCTTCCTCATCTGAGTGGACAATCACGTGGAGAAGGCAGAAGAGGGAAGCACTCTGCTGCCGGTGAATGTGTGATCGCATGGAGGAGGCAAGGGAAGGAGACACGCAGTGCCTGAGGACACCTGTATGGGTGCTGCACCGAACCAGGCCAAACCGCCAAGCTGAGGTTCAGACCCATCTCTAGGGGGAACAGGATGCTCAGATGTGGGCAAAGAATGATGTCCCGTACCCAGTATTACAGACTGAACTGCCAGTTTCTTGGCTTCTGTGGGTTGGCATGGCAGGAAGCCTTCTTATTCCTCACCTCCAGCAGCAAAATATCTTTGTCTGGCCTTGAGGATGTTCGCATAGTTGGACCCTTCATCTAAGCCAGTGTAGTTCTTCTGATGCTCTCATTTGTTAGCTGTCAACCCTACAGCAAGAGTCATTTCGGTATCTTAATAGGATCAGACTAATAACTAAATCGGCAATTGACTGTGGCATGCTTTTAACAACATCACGGGATTGGATGACTTACGAAGGTCTTCCAATAATTGACCTAAACAGTTTAAAAATCAGATTCCATGACAATTGACTTGAGAACGCGCCCAGCATTGATGTCTAGGCAAATAGCCCTAACGCAGAGCTTTCCTCTCGTCCTTGCCCTTTTGACACAATTAAAGGAATATTTAGAAACCCTTTGAAGTCACTGAACGCTACATAAATGGGAACTATTATTACTAGTTAACTCTGATTTGTTTCACCTGGCGGGTTCACTCAGTGGTTCACACTTACATAGCTCTGCCAAAACCTTCATTTAAGTCTTTGGAATAAAATATTCTGCTTGATCTGTTCATGTGCATCCAGAGGCGATCTGTGTCTTCCTGCTAGACCTTCCTGTTTTATACCCGCACACACTTTCATTTCTTTTTAATTTAGTGAGTAATTTGATGACTCTCAAGCACTCATGATTTCTGCACTGAAGATTCTCCCTGGTGTAACAAATAAAGTGCTTACCACTCTGACCTTGTGTGTGTGTGTTTGTCATCCTGACAACAGGCTTTGCTCCTTTTTGTCCCTTCTGATTATATCTCATCAGGAACACTTTTATTTCCTTCGCCCTGCTATCAGTTCAAGTGTCTCAGATTAATCCCATTCCTCCATGGATTTAAGAGATTTGCCCCCTTTCTTTCCTGATCTGGAGGAGGTGGAATCCTTAATTTAAAAATAATTTAGCACTAACACTTCACTAAAAACACTCTGGGCTATATTTCTTCTTAAAAGCCAGAGGATTAAGAGGATCTCATGTATTGAAAAAATCTGTGCATGCAGGTAGCCAGGCGCTGGCATTTTTAAAAGTAAAGTTTAAAGCATTCTAATTAAAATTGCATGGGGGATAATCATGGGGTAAGCTAGGATGACACCGTCGCGCTCCTAATCAGTGACACCAAGAGTATAGAAGATGGCAAAAGTGAGAAGTATGCAAATTAAAAACAGTTGTACATATCAACAAATTAATCTGAAGCTCAAATAGGTCAATTACTGAGAGATAATAGGTCCAAATTAGCTGTTTTCCCGAATAAACGTGTAATTCCTTCTCCAGACTCAGAAAGTCTATTTCAATACCTGCAGAAGGAACACATCTTAATAATCTTAGCACTGCAGAGCGGGAAGGGATCCTATGGATCCCTGAGGCCAACCCTATCAAGGAGACACTGTGGGGGAATTGACCTCCCAACCTCTGACTCTGCAGGCAGAGATCTAAACCCCTGAGCTAAAGGTCGGTTGTGCTCTTTCTTTTGGATTCAGAGCTTGTAGTTTTCTGAGGTGACTTCCATTCTGCGCTTTCCCCACCCATCAACCCACCCGTGGTGCCTTGGCATGGATAACAGTAAATAGAACAAGTGCGGGTAAAAACATAAAACATTTTACATCAAACAGTTTTAAAGGCAACTAAAAACAGATCTGTTTTTAACCAAAAGAAAAGAACCCCAATACTTGTTCAACACCTGTATGTATGGCATTCCACACAGTGATTGTGGAACCACCACAGTTTAACAAGCAGAAGATCATTGAAAGCACAGATGTGAAAACTGGCTCTGCAGGGGTTGGACTCCAACTCCCTTCTGTCCCAGCCAGCATAGCCACTTAGTTAGGGATCATAGGAATTGACGTTGATAAACATAGAGAGGGCTGCATGCCCCCTTCCCCTTGCTTTCAGTGCTGTAGACCCCGTCAGAGAGAGAGAGAGAGAGAGACTCCTAGGTCAGGAGTGAGGACATTCATCTGGAGACAGAGTGACCAGATGAAGAAGACTGCAAGGTTTAGTAGTTCTGTGGAAGTGAGGACGTTTCCACAGATGTAGCTTGCGTGGAAAGCTGCACCTGCTGAAATGTCCTCCTCCACGCCACTGTTAAAGGTGCAGGAACCCGGTCCTCATTTTCATCTGGTCACACGCTATCTAGAGGACCTCAGTGCTGCCACAGGCCATGGCAGAGCTCCTGTTTTCCTCCTTCAACATGTGGCTGGCCCTGCAGGGCAGTCTGTGGGTGCCTGTGATATCTTCACCCAATCCATTGCTCTCCTTCTTGTCAGCTGAGTATGTTTTCAAGCAGGGAAGGGCTAGGCTTTAAGCAAAGATGTAGCTGGCCAGCTCCATCTGTAGCACTGCTTAGTTTAGCGAGAGGACATATAGGCATCCACAGAGTCCAGCACCTCCCTCCTCTTTGGACAATGAGCCATACAGGAAACAGAATCTCCTGGGGACACCCATTCATGTCTCAGTCAGAAAACCAGCCATCACTAGTAATGCAGGAGGAGAAAGGGAGGATGCACTGAGGCCCCACTGCTTCACCCACCGTTCAAATAGCTAGTCAGCTGTGTGGTCAAGTGGGTGACTTCAGCACAGCCTTACCTGCTAGCATCGAGCTTGGGGAAGCTCCTCTTTTTGGAACTGTAATTCCCAGAATTCTCCCCGGGAGCCATGCTGGCTGGAGGATTCTGGGAACAGTTTTCAAGGAAATAAAATCTCTAACTTTAGTGCTGAAGACAGCCTGCAAGAGCTTCCGTGTTTCAAGTGAAAGCCTCTCCACAGAATGACTTTTCTTCACAGAGTTGGTGCCTGTTGGTGTTGGGCTGGTGTTGAACACCCCTCTGAAGGTAGGGTCCCATCTTCACAGCAGGAATCTCTACTTCTCCAACTGATACCTTTTGGGTTAAACCAGGACTGCTGGACTTCGCCAGGACCACTGTATTTTTTTTAAAGTCCACATTCCTGGGATGGTATTGCCAGACCAATCTCCTATTCACACAAGCCTTAAAATACAATTTTAAAAAAGAGATCAGAGTTGATACAGAATTTGTGTTCCTTTTTTCACCTCTCCGCCTCTCCTAGATACATGTTGTCCATTTGCCTCTGGAAAGAAAACCATTCACCTTTATTGATATAAGTGCAGGAGCCACGTAAAAAAATCAAGTAGATAACTAGCTTTCAATGATAACTCATCTTCATCAGGCTGTGCACCAAGATCTTGTGTCTAGTTCAAAATATATACAGTATATTAAAATTTCAAAGTTTCTTGGCATGGCTTTTGTTAATGCTGGGCAAGTTTCCTTAAGGTGAGCTGAGTAATGCGCAGATGGTTTGTGGGGGTGTGCAGTTGGGTGGAAACAAATCCCCATGCAGCATTTCGGAATTTATCCCCCATCTCTTCAAACAAAGTATTGCCAAGCAATCTGCATCCCCCTCTCCCCCCACCAAATTACCTTCTTTTGAAATTCAAGGCTTTTATTTGCTGGGGGGCTGGGAGCAGAGGCAATGCAGCCACAGGGCAGGCCTCTCTCTGAGAGCTGGGATTAAAATTTAATTTAACCACCAGAGAAAGCCAATTTCAGTCTAATTGCAGTCAGATTGCCCAGTGGATGTTTTCTTCAGCATGCAGTCCTGCTTGGCTAGCGTCATGTTGTTCTCCAGTCGGGCCTGGGTTGCCATTCAAAGAGGGTCCTCCATAGTTGAGGGAGGAAAATCAGAAAAAGGCTGTGCGGCCCCCCTCAACAACTAATGCAGGAGTCGGTGATGTCTTTATTGGACCACTAAAAAAAAATCAAGTAGATTGCTTGCTTTCAATGATAATTCATCTTTAGTGAGAGACTGCAGCCCACAGGACTGTGATAAGGAACTGCCGGATAGCTCAGTGATATAGGTCTCTGGTTGTGGAGGCAGAGGTTGGGAGTTTGATTCCCCCACTGGGCCTCACTAACAGGGGCTGAACTAGTTCTAAGATGGTGATGATGATTAGTAATTTGTAGGCTATTCTGGGTCTACCATATTGCTGCTCTTTCTATAAAGACCACTGATACGTGCTTATACTTGAACATGCACAGTGTTTATTCTATAATAAAGCACCCGTGAGCAGGGACAAAATTAGTGTTCCTTGCCAGAAGTTCCTAGCATCTCTGAAATAATTTTTCAAACTTTGGGTCATAGCCAGGTCAAAGGAGGGGGGGCTCAGTGTTTTCCTTCTCCCACAGCTTTAGTGAGGTGGAATGGCTTCATTGGCTAGATAGGGACTGAATTTCACTCAGAAGTCATCTTTCTGGACATTCCTTGCCCACCATCAGCATGACTTATTTAGACCACATCTTATATATATCCTCTTTTTTAAAGAAAAGCTTGGCATCATTTTGAAGGCATACGCCATCCTGAAAGAGAACAGATGTTCTGCTCTTATACCAATTTCATCTGTAAAATATTTGTGAGTCGGTCAGGCACCTGTTGTGTCATGCAATCTGTCTTAGTAGTGGAAGTCAGAAGCACCCATGAATTCTGGATTTGCTGCCAGGAAAGCTCAAGTGCTCTCTATAAAATATTGATCTATGTGGTCAATCTGTCACAGCCCACATCTTTACATTCCAGTTCATGCAAAGAGGCTTTCACTCTTCAAAGATAAAAAGGAGTCGTATCAGCAGAAGGAGGATGCCATTAATCAGAGCAAAGGTTGAGAGAAAGGTGAGAGTTTGATTAAACATGAACTTGAGATACAAGAGCAAATCAGTACCAAATATCAATCCATAACTCTGGGTAGCCTTTTAGTTCTGGAGTGGTTCCCAAACCTGGGTGCCCAGATGTTCTTGAACTACAACTCCCAGAAATCCTGCCCAGCACACGTAGTGGTGACAGCTTCTGGGAGTTTTGGTTCATGAAATAAATTCATAGATGCTATTTACATGCATAAGTCTGGCTGAGCACCCGTTTCCATCAGGCCCAGCTAGTCTGTTGAATGATGAAGCATGATGGAAGTAGTCCTTAACTGACACAGTATCTGTAGGATTCCCCACTCCTAATACAGAATATCTGATGCTGGATGAGAAGCAGTGAGTTAGAGCTTCAGCAAGCAGATGATCAATATTCTCTGCGATGTGAGAGCTATTGCTGGGTAAGGTTAATCATTTCTTTCCCATGCCTTGTTCTATATATTTGGATAGAATAATATTGTGTTTTGTTTTGTTTTTTTGAAGTGTGATCTCCCCCTCTTGTCAGCTCTATGGAAAAGCACCAGTTAGGATTCCTTCATCACTTTTGGGAGGGCTAGGAGACATGCCACCTGTGTGGCCCTGGGCAAGCTGAACAGTGCCAAAGCACCACCAGTACTCAGTAACCCATTCTTGAGAACTCTGTACCTAGAAAAGACTGGAAGGGTCAAAGCATAAATTGGAATTGACTCAACAGCATGTAATTATAACCATGATAACACCATCACAAATCATTTCATTTTCATAGTTTTTTCATCTATAGTTATATATCCCTAAGAAACTGGTTCTCCTGCTCTGTGTTTCCATACATGTTGTCCCACTGAGGAAAATGGTTCAATTACTCCACACTTTTTTATTTGTTATCTTTTATGTGTTGTTTTTATAGCCTCTCCTTCCCTTCACTGGGCTCAGGGCATCTTACATGGCAACAGTCCTATGGGGTGAGTCAAGCTGAAAGAGCATGGTTGGAACCCAGCAAGTCCACAGACTAGGTCTGTGGATTTAAGCCCTTGTGTGACTTTCTGTCTACTCGTACACTGCAGCAAGCTGGCAATAATAAGGACATATTAACAATGCTGTTCCTCAAAGCTATTGACCCTATTGAGCTATTCATGTTTTGGATCACACCCCAGCAGGGCATGGGGTGAAGAGACCAGAGAGCCATTAGTCCTATTCAGGCATTCAGAAAAGCATTAATTTGGGAGTGTGAACAGGGACCGATCTCTAGCCCTGTCCTGTCATGTGGAGAGAGCCCATGTGTAGCAGAAATTTTCCTCTTCCCTCTGGAGACAGCGACAGATGAAGGATTCATGTTTCAAATTAACCCTTTTTCCAAATGCCTGAACAGGGCTATTGCTTGGGCTACATGAATTAATGGTCTGGTGTACAATAAGGCAGCTTTCTATGTCCCTGCACTTCTCAATTTGTGGTGAATGCCTGTTGGAAGGAACATCATATATTCCATTGGTAGACCATTTTTAAAAGATACAAAAGTGGGTTGATGCGCTTACTTTACTCTTAAGGATGTGCACAGTGACAGTTTTTGTATTTGCTTCATTTCAGGTTCTTTCAGGGGTGTTTCTTTTGTTTCCATATTTTTATGCCCCAGTCCTTTTATTTTACACAAAAGGGACTGCCTCTTTTGGATCATTTTTTTCCCTTTCCTCCTCTCCTATTCATGTTTTCTGGCACTAGCCTGAAAAATCACCAAAAAACCCCCCCTTAAAATACTTCAAAAAGCAGAAGCAAGGCAACAGAGAATCAATCCACTCCAAAAGCAAGCAATGGTACAGCCAGCAACATCGACTAAACAAAATGGTCCTAAAGAACATCAATATATACACGTTTAACTGGATAAACACACAATAAATTAACCAAATAAGAAATTTTAAAAATCAATCTGTGACCATCACCCCATCGCCTTGCATGGAGGTGGCGGTGTGGACCTCATGAACCACAGGCTCCATGTACTCTATACTTTTGTTTCTACTGGAACTTATCTTAATTAGGATAAGGGAACAGAGTACAAAGTTCATTGGGGTGCTTGCACCTCTTGTCCCATTTTGGAAAGAAAAAAAATAGCCTTTTTCATGTCCCACCTCCCATACAAACACAGAAATACAATCCCTCCTTCATACATAAGGTCATTCTATTTCACTACAATCTCTGGTCAAACCAGTTTTATGGGTGTTTTTCAAAATACTGCAGACTTGCAAACATTGGTGGGATCAATGGGGGAACAGTGAGATGATTCTACGTATTCCAACAGTGATGCCTCTTTCATCTTTGACATCGGTGTTATGAAAAGGCCAGTGTGGCACACGCATTAGACCACTGAAATAGGACTTAGGACATCCAGATTCAAGTCTTCACAGAGCCCTGACACTCACAGAGTGCCTTTTGAGTAGCCAGTCTCTCTCTCAGCCCCCAGGACTCTTGTGATGACAAAGTGGGAAGCAGCTGAGCCCTTTGAACTCACTGAAGGAAAAGTAGGACAGAAAGTCACTAATCACCAACTGCATCTGCAGCTATTGCATTCAGGACCCAAGGCCTCTTCTCTATTCATGGGTATTAATGGCTCAATGGTATGTCAATATGTCGGCAAGAGCACGGAGACGCGCACACCCAGCTCATTTCTGACACTTGCTGAACAATGAGCCATACTGTTGACAGCAGGCGGGAGCGTTCCAGAGCTGGCACAGGAAAGGAACCTCCCGCAACGGACGGACATGGCACCCACAAGGCTTTGTCAGCTGGCCATTGCAACAGATTAATGCCAAGCACCTGTGTTTTTAGGGCTGAAGTCCAATCAACTTGAACCGGCACTGTCCCATTCTGACAGATGGGGATTAGTGCGATTAGTGGATGTAACAAAGAGCCTATGTATAGTGTTTGACTTAGACCGAGCTGAAAGCAGACTTCTACTCAGCCTTACCTGATTTCGGTGCACATTTCAGGCTTTATGCAAAAGGGGCCTTCCTGTCATGAGACGCAAATCAAATTCATACTAGGCACTCATGCAGTTCAAGTGAAAAATCATTCAAGGAAGTGGTCAACTAGCTAACATTCTTGACTCCGTGTGAAGGGGTTGGCCTTATCCGAAGGGACAGGGACCACAAACGGATAAAGGAATCCCAGTGTTTGCTTGGCAGGAATACACCAAATCTCTGCAAACTGGGGCATCCTTTCAGTCAAAGTTAGGAAACTAGTGATATCTGCTTCACACTTGCATACACAGTGTACACATGCACACTCGTGGACTTTTCCAAGGTTCCCTGCTTCTACTCTGTTTTCTTCTTAAAGGGTAGCAATGTACATAGTGACTGTCTGGATAGCTCAGTGGTTTAGGTATCTGGCTGGGGAGCCAGAGACTGGGAGTTCAATTCCCCCATTGGGCCTCCTGGGAGAAGAGCCAGCCTGGGTGGCCTTGGGCAAGTTGCAGGGTCCCAAGATGCGCCTCCCAAAAGAAGGGGGTGGGAAAGCACTTCTGAGAATTCTCCACCTGGAAAACCCTGAAAAGGGTTGCCATGAGTTAGAATCGACTTGACAGCACAAGATCATTATTATATTAATGTAGTAACAGTTACACTACGCTGTCTCTTGTAAACTGAAAGAAAACTGTACACAGCTGTTACCAAGGTGCAGCCTTGCACTTGGCAGAGACTGACATGGGATTGAAAGGAGCTTTCTTCTTACCCAACAACTTCCCTGGCTGTCCTTTAGTTGTGCATGTCACACAGTGTGCTGCCATTACTTTCAGCTGATGCCCAGCACACCTCCCGAAGGGCCCATCCCACCACAGTCTCCTCAGACAGATAGCAAATTGTGGGTGTCATCAGAAGGAAACAGATTTGATTTGATTTGTTGCTACTGTACATGCGCTGCCAGAGGTGATGGAAGGCTGCTGGGGATTCTCTGGCTCAGGTGCCAAAATAACTTGGCTGCCTTGGGGCAACCTGCACCTGGTCTTGGTGGGGTGGAAGGTGCCATTTTCTGTTCCATCCCAGGCCAGCTGTGCCTCTCAGAAATGCATTTCCTTATCCTTCTCCTTTCAGAGTTCTGGCATGAAAGTTAATAGTACTCTGAGCACTAATGGAAGAGCCTCTATTGCTTTTGGGTCTGTTAAAATATGGTGTGTTATACTCCAAAAGAGCTTTTCTTAAAATAAAAAAGCCTTCTTAAATAGGTCTCCCTCTATACCAACAACCCCTATTTACCACCAGTCTTTGCTTTCCGAGACCTCTCCCTGGAAAAGAGCCTGAGGCTTAAAAGGAAATTTTAGTTCACCTCTCAGCCCGAGGCTGAGAGATGAAGGGCATCCCTTACGAAGTCAAGGCTTAGGTGCCTCTTGCTGTCCAGAGTAAGTGCTGGGCTGCAACTTTCCCTGTCACAGCATGAGCTTGCCCAGGTTTTAAGATCTTCAGGAGAGGCCTTTCCCTTAGCAGCGATGTTGGAGAGACTTTGGGTCCGAGTCCCAAGGCCAAGTTCAAGTCTTTAGTACCTAGTCCCACATCCGAGTCTGAGTCTTTGGTAACAAGTTCCGAGTCCCAAGTCTGAGTCCCTATTAAAAACAAGCTTTTTTCCCCAGAAAAAAAGGGAGGGAGGGTGTGTTCCGAGTTCTGAGTTGAGTCCATGTCATAGGGGAAAAAAATACCCTGAGTTGAGTCTAAGTCAGGCCGCCGGTATGACCAAAGTCCGACTTAACAGCGATTCCTATGACTCAAATCCCCATCCCTGCCCCTTAGTCCCACCAACCTCCTGTGCATGTTTGTTGAGGACACGACACTGAACCTTCTCAACAGCTGCAGAACTAGCTCAGCTGTCCTTCAGTTGGCAGGCAAAAGCTTTTATATCCAACCCTTCTATTTATTTCCCTTTGGAACCTTACTGGTTGCCAATACAGGTGCTTTTACTGGGTGGGTGCTGTACTTTTTCTTTCTTTCTTTGATGTGGTAAGGTTGTACTGGAATGGTTGTTTTAACTTGATGACTTGTTTCACTGTGTTTTGGCATTATAGCTTATTGCATTTTCAGCCATATCTGGTTTTTCAATCGTGGTGTGAGCTGCCTTGGTCCCAGTATCGGGAGAAATATGGGATGTAAAACCTCCTCAAGTTCTTTTCTTTCAGAAATACAAAGAAATTTGCAACAGTTGGTAATTCTTATCAGAAATGAACTGACACAAAAGCTATAGCTCATCCCTAAGCTAGGAGTGCCTTTAATTACTCAGTGAATAAACTTTTAAATTTCTTAAGTGAAACTGGTCTGTGTTCCACAGAAGATCTATTTCTGACAGTCATTGTTAGCAGAAGAATGAATATGGCTAGAAAGGGCCAAATTGATTCCTGGACAAGAAATTGGCCAAGATCCTTAAGGTGTCCTGTCATTTTCTGTTGATTTATCAGCAACAACCATGGGTAAAAACCAATGTGTGAAAAGAATAAATATATGTTCTGTTTTCTTTTGTAAGTGGCTATTCTCCTTACTACCAGTATTCTGTGATAATTTGCTCATGTTCAGTCTTATAAGCACAAACTGACCAACTGGAAGATATTTATAGCTCTCTTGCAGACTTGAAAATGTAGCATATTGCTGAATGTGTGGTTTTGGGTTGTTTTTTTAACCAGAGGTATAACTGAGATTTCTGCCAGTCTTGCACACTAAGAGATTTGTTGAGAACAAAGCATTGAATGATAGCTGCTAGCTACCTTTCTCTTCCTATACTAGGCACAATGTTTTAAGGCTCATAAATAAATAAAGTGGCTGAAACCCTATTGCATAATTTACCGCTGCACAATGGTGATGATATAATCATGAAAAATTGCTTTTCCAATTTCTGCAATCCCTTTCATCATTTGGAAGCCACTGCTTGTTGATGTTACTGATTGGGAGAGATTTTGGGTAATTAAAGACTTCCTCCTTCTGTCCTGTGGCTCCCATGGTTTCTACACAATGTAGATAAAGTGTGGCTTTCTAGATGTTGCTGAACCATGTCTCCCTGTCCGGTATAGACATGCTGAGATATGATGGGACATCTGAAGGCCACAGGCTGCCAGTTTCTGTTCTGGCACAAATCACCACTCTAATATGTGGATTGCTTCAGCTAAATGAGAATTTAGTAGCAGATTTCATGTTGTGGAATTTAGACATAAATAGAAATTGGATCAATGGCACTCAGGTTCAATTGGAAGTAGAAGACATTGGGTGAAACCCGATAGTAAGTGACAGCTACAGTGAGTGCACTGAATCAATAGGACAGTTCTACTAGGTAAAGGTAAAGGTTCCCCTTGACATTTAGTCCAGTCGTGTCCGACTCTAGGGCGCGGTGCTCATCCCCGTTTCCAAGCCATAGAGCCAGCGTTTGTCCGAAGACAGTTTTCTGTGGTCTCGTGGCCAGCGTAGCTAGACACGGAATGCCGTTACCTTCCCACTGAGGTGGTACCTATTTATCTACTTGCATTTGCATGCTTTCGAACTGCTAGGTTGGCAGGAGCTGGGACAAGCGACGGGAGCTCACTCCGTTGCATGGATTCAATCTTACGACTGCTGGTCTTCTGACCTTGCAGCACAGAGGATTCTGCGGTTTAACCCGCAGCGCCACCATGTCCCTAGGACAATTCTACTAATTCCAGATTATTACTGGATTTCAGCCACCATCTCACCAAATACAACAATTAGGTATGCGTGTTGCTGTACTTGTAGTTGGAATAGGGAAGAAGGCAATTTTTAAAAAGCTTAAACTAAAGTTTGCTATGCATAATAAAGTGATACACTTACCCAGAACCTGGAAAGTTACTTTCTCTAAGCATCTCATTACAAGTTGCTAGAAAGTTTTAAAATCCCATGGTAACTCATTACTCTTTATGTAACATAAACATTCACAACTTGTTTCACACTGCTACACTGCTCTCTCTCTCTCTCTCTCTCTCTCTCTCCCTCCCTCCCTCCCTCTTTCTTGGGTTATTATCTGCTTCTTCAGGGAAGGAGCATCAATCTATACAGGAAGAAAATGGCCTAAAATTTGGGGGGGAAATACACTCTAATTCTCCAAGAAAGTATGTTTAGCCCTAAAAAGTAATAGGAAAAATAGGTGCTTATTACACTATGAACTGTATACAAACATTACTCATTGCAGTAAAGACCATGTTGACAATGGAACCAGTCATTATGTTATTTACAAAAGGGCCATTGTTGTGCCATCATTATTATGTTCAGAGGGAATAGATTATGTCATTACTTGTAAAGCATTATTCCTGAGCACTTCATTTATTGTTGCCTCTTGCAACCTTTGGGCTCCACTTTATCCACTTCCCACCAAATCCCACCCCACTCCAGCCTTCATCTGTATATAAAACTTATAAAAAGATACTAAAGGGGTCTCTGTCCTGTGAAAACATACAGCACAAAATATTACTTTTTGAAGACTTCTGCAGTAACAGACTAACGTTTCCTTGGAATTAGTCACAATCTTAGTTTTAGAGTTTTTTGCCACAAAATTGGAGGGGCATAGGTTGCCCAACCCTGTGAGAAGGCAAATTTCTGCTCTGAAATGTAAAATTGTTTCTGCTAAAATTCACCAGCAAATCTGATACTGTTGGATTCAGATGCATTAAACTGTAATTAGAACAGGATTGCTCAGATTTACTGGGAAGTAAGAGAGGAATAGAAGAAAACAACTTCCCCGTATTCCTATTTTATATTTGGACATCTAAGACAGAGCCTATGATGTACCTCAAGACCAGATGGTCTTGCTGAAGACTGCTTCTGAGACTCCACGTGGACACCAAGGAAGTTTATTCCCATGAGGCAAAAATCCACACAGCTGATGCAATATCTGAAAGTTTTCTTCCCCCACTTCACAGTTCATCACCAGGAAAAATTCCACAGAGGACGTGGCTTTTGATGGCTTGCACCCAAGGGTTAGAAGGAAGTATTTGCAAATAGTACGACACTTGTGAATTTCTACTGGCAGTGAGTGAGCCCTTATTAAATCAGCAGAGATAAATGGAATTCTGTTTGCCCTGGCACAGTGTAACTTTACACCTGGGCAAAGGTGCCAGGTGTTCCACTGAAGAAACTGGGGTTATACAATAAGATTGCACAATAGTTGGGCAGTTCCTGTTTTGACTGACTGCACAATGAGCCTGTGGAAGGGCTTCATGAAGAGCACTTCCACCTTCCTACAATGACTGCCACCACCTGTGTAACCCTGAATTATGCAAGGATAGTTACTCAAGAGGATTGCAACCATAATGTAATGAAGGATGACCTCACTCATTTTGCTGTGCAACTATAACTGTTTTAGTTACTTTTACAGTTTCAGAGTTTGTGGCTTCAATATTAAACTTGTTTTTGTCCACAGACCAGTCTAGGATTAGCATTGGGAAGTGTTCTGAGTAACTTAATAGTAACTACTGATTTGCATTTGAATAAGAGAAAAGTTATAGTTCAAAAATGTATTGAGCGTCTATAACTAATTATGTTTTAAAGATAATGTTCAATGCTTTGCTTGCATTCACAAGAAATAGGCTTGAAGCAATGTTCTAAGAATGCTAGTAACTTGACTGTTCATACCCAGCACTCAGGTGAAAATAAATCTATGCTGTACTTTTGCAGCCTGTTTTAATCTGTGTGAATGCAATGCATACAAATAAATGTGAGGTGTATATTCATTATTAACTGTATATTTAGGCTTTGCTGACTGAAACTGTTGAGTGATTTAAATGGTTTCAGGGCTTCCTAAACAATACAGTATATGCCACTTAATAAATAATAATCATGTGCTGTAGGGTGAATTCCTTCCTTTACCTACTAACTTGTGTGCTGTCAAGTCAATTCGGACTTATGACAATCCTTTTCAGGGTTTTCCAAGTAGAGATTACTCAACAATGGTTTGCTACTCCCTTCTTCTGGGGGCCCCCCGGGGACTATGCAGCTGGCCCAAGGCTGCCCAGGCTGGCTCTCCTTGCAGAAAGCACAGTGGAGAATCAGAACTCCCAGCCTCAGATTCCTAAACCACTGGGGGGGGGGGGAATACTCTGAGAATTTTGCATGCCCCTCTTTCACAATGGATCATGGGAGAAAGCTTAAATAGGAAGAGGAAATCTGGTACCTGCATTCTCCAAGATACCTTTATTGCATGAAATTCTGAAGGATGGCATTTGTATACCTTTTCTTTAAGCTGATGGCACAAAGTTGATCTCCCCCATAGGTAACCTGCTGTGGTGATGATTAAAACTGGCAGCTGAAACTGAGTGTAAACACGGACCAAGGCACCCTGATTAATAAAAGTCTGAAGGTGCAAACATTTTTATATCTTCCTCTCAGCTGGAGAGCTGCCCCAAGACATTTTGCTGTGTGAGAAAAAAGAGCAAATACCTCTCCTATCCACATCAAGGTGCTCAAAGCTGTTATGAGGCATAAAATTCTGTAAGTACTTCTCCTCATCCCTGGCAATAAAAATAAAATAGTAAAGGATGAAATCGCTGGCTGGATAGCTCAGTGGTTTACATCTCTGGCTGTGGAGCCAGAGGTTCAGAGTTCGATCACCCGCCCCTGTGCCTCCAGAGAGAAGAGCCAGCCTGGGTGGCCTTGGGCCAGCTGCACAGTCCCAGGGCATCCCCAGAAGAAAGGAAAGATAAACCACCTCTGAGTATCCTCTACCTTGAAAACCCTGAAAATGGTCACCATAAGTCAGAATTGACTAGACAGTGCACAAGTAAGTACGTAAAAGATGAAATAACTAAAACTTTGCTACCCTTTCATAATACCCTAAATCTGCTTCCTAACAGTCACCTCACTTTGCTGATAGAGTCAGTGCTCAGGTATCTTGATTTAAAGGCTTAAATACAACTGCTGTTCCCAACTAAAGTGAAGTCATTGAATCAACCATTGAATGGAGAGTCAAATTGTACCTAAATCCCACTGATGATAGATAGATAGATAGATAGATAGATAGATAGATAGATAGATAGATAGATAGATAGATAGATAGATAGATAGATAGATAGATAGATAGATAGATAGATAGATTGATTGATTGATTGATTGATTGATTGATTGATTGATTGATTGATTGATTGATTTAAATTTTTACCCCACCTATCTAGTGGCTAGACCACTACTCTTGGTGGCTTACAGTCAGGACATCAATATAGACATAAGTGAAAATACAATAACAGAATAAGTTAAACGTTAAACAAAAATAAACCCTCCCAAGCCAAACTACATTAAAAAAAACCTATACGAAGACTAAAGATGGTGGTGAAAACATAACCAGCCTATAAACAAGGCTCTTCGAGACGTTACAGAGACCAAAGCCTGAGAAAAACGGTATTTACATTTTCCTGAAACCGAGGAGGGAAGAGGCCTGTCATACCTCCATCAGCAGAGAGTTCCACAATGTGGTGGCCACCACCAAGAAGGCCCAGTTCCAAGCTGTGGATTTCCGGGCCTCTCTTGGGGTGGCCACCTGTAACATCATTGACTGGGAGGTCTGGGTGGTATGGGAGGTCACTCTGAGGAAGAGGTGCTCTGACAAGTAGCAAGATCCTAAACTATTTAGGGCTTTGAATGTCAACATCAGCACCTGGAACTTGGTCCGGAAGCATACTGGCAGTTGATGCAATGCACCAGGACTGGGGAAATATAATCATGTTTGGGTGTTCCTGACACCCACCTGGCAGCTGCATTTTGCACTTACTGCTGATTCGAAACCATCTTCAAGGGCAATCCCACTTAGAAACCATTGTAGTCTATCCTCAAGATTACCAATGCTATTGGTAACCAGTGTTACTAATGTTATTAAGGACTTCAAGATAGGAGTGGAGGTGTGCAATCTGTCTAAGTTGAAAAAAGGCGGACCTGACTATGGCCAGGATCTGATTCTCCAATGGCAGCCTGCAATCCGCATGAGCCTCTTGTAGTACTGTGTAAGTTTAAACCTGCTTAGTGTGGGTTTCTGTGCTTTTCAAAATGGGGGCAAATTCCCACTAGTTGTGAAGTGTCTGAAAGGAATTAATTACTAGCCAGATGTCATCCCTACATGATTGAAAAATTCCATGCAAAAACAAAGAGAGAAGGGCCGAGGGATAAAGAGAATTAAGTATCAAAATCCTAGCCATTACAGTAGATTTATATTATATCTTACAGTACAGATATATGTTATTATTGTGCTGGCAGAACAAATCAACTGCCTATAAGGCAATTCTAAAAATTGGGGCAGCCCAAATTATAAATATATATAAAAATTTGACTTCAGATCAGCACCAATGTAAAGCTTGGTATGCTTTTCCTGCTGGCAACGTGGGCACGATATTGTGCAGCAATATTGGGCCATCTCCTGGCATCTGCTGCAGTTCCTGGAGCTTTGAATCATGGATACAGAAGCACAACATCCCACATTTGTAGACTGAAGGTTTTTTAATAGTACCTGCACCATTTCCCCCTCTCCTAGCCTGTCCCAGACTGAACAAATAGCCACCATGGCTACTGACAGAGATCCCACAACCAGAGTTCATCTTCATTCATGAATCAAAAAGCACGGATAACATTGGGCCAACCCCAATGTTTGACCCGGGAAGTTGGCAGCAGAATACTGTGGGCATCCCAGTCTCCAGTCCTCTGAGCCCATGCATTGACATAGCTAGTCACTGTCGCCCCCACTGGTGCCTTGCAGCCATTTCTCAGCAGGCATTCTAATTATGCTGGTTAGCAGCTGTGCATTATTTATGGCTTCCGTGGTGTTTAGGTCAATGGAAGAGAAATGCAAACAAATCTTATGCGGTGCACATGGAACATGGAAGAGCCATTTTGAGACAAGGATGTTTCGTTGGCATTGTTTTGTTTAAGACTTCAAAGAGATGCAATTCCCTTCATTCTTAGATTTAATTTTTTTTTTTAAGTATTTTAAGAACATACATGGGGGAAGAAACCCCATCAGTCAATCCAGGAAGAGACCGCTCCTTTCCACAGACAAAGCCCCAATAAAATGTTGTCCTACTTTTGTTCCTTACTGGCCTCCTGTGCTACCTTGAGCTCTCTGTGCTGCAGGGGTCTCCAGACCTCCAGAGAAGATACTGAGGGCACAGAAGGTAGTGAATAGCTTGTGATCACCTCTTCCTGGATCTGCGTTCCATCAGTGTAAGTACCTTTGGAATCCTGCCCTAAGCATTTAAATGACATACCGTAAGTCACTTGTGTCATTTCAGTGCTTGGGGCAGGATCCCAAAGGATACTTACACTGATCCCAATGGGTACTTTAAATCTACAAGGTATACACACCAGCAGATCATAGAGGGGGAAAAGCCTCTAGAATTTTTATTCTCATTATCATCATTATTCATTTGTTGATTTCGTTTAAGAGTATGAATGCAGGAGAGATTATACCTTTATTAGACCTCTTTTTTAAAAATACAAGCTTTTGTGGTCCAAATCCACTTCACCAGGCTATGCACCGATATTTCAGGAAAGAAAAGGAAAAAAAAACTATTCTAAACGAGAGTCCCAAAAATTCATGGCAGAAGGTCTGCCAGGATTTTTTTCTTAAAATGAGTTCAAGTTCTGGCTGCAAATCACCCATGAGCTGAAAGCACCTCAATTTAACAAGCAATAAAATAATTTTAAAAGCAGCCGCTGTGTTTTGTTTTGTTTTTAAATCACCCCTTTCCAAGCTTAGCCTCAGAGGCTAATGTTAATGGGAGTGCTCAAATAAGTAGAGGCGGTCCTTGAAATAATCTAGTCACAAGCCATTTAGGGTTCCGAAACCTTTTGGCATCATACTCCCTTTTTTATTTTTGAGAGACTTTCACACCTCCCTTCCTGTCCTCAACCATAACCAAAATCTCCTTTTAACACAAAACAAAAAAAGTAATCTATGAAAAATAAAAACAAAACCCTAATATCAAAAATCCTCTTGTGAAAACTTACACGCAGAAGGTGGATGATATCATCCAACACTGGTACTATTTCATTTGAAATGAATCAAAAGCTTCCTGTCCCCCCCCCCACCCCGTTTCAGGTTCTGAGGCTTCCTGGGGTTTCCTTTTGCCCTGGGGAAGCCTTTGGGAGCCTTTACTAGCAAAAATTGCCACCAGATTGCTGCTGGTGGTATCAGGACAGTGAGTGGCAATGTTTGGCTATTAAAGCCTCCAACACCACCGCATCCTGAGGCTCCCAAAGGCTTCCCCAGGGCAAAGGGAGCTCTAGGGAGCCTCAGAACCTGAAACGGGGGGGGGAGGGGGACAGGAAGCTTTCAATACCTTTTTGCCAGATGACGACGTTCAGTGGGGTAACTTTATGTCAACAGGATTCTGGCTGCTGAAAAGTATTTTAAACAAAAATTGAGGACAAACAGTTCTACTTGAGAAATCCCATGATCTGGTTAAAATACCCAACACGGAAATATGTGTTTTTTTTTAAAAAAAAATCTTTACGGAAACCCTGTATTTTACTGTCCCTTGGAGTTTCTTCACACACCCTAGTTTGGGAACCAACCATTGAGGTTTAAATTTCTATGATATTCCATGATGGCTTTGCCTTAGAGAAAACACATCTGTTCATGCTGATCAGGGCACCTTCCTTTCACTGATTTCCTCCCCGCCGTGACAGTCCTTCATGTCCTCTGCCATTCTGGTCCATAGGGTCCCCCCAATTCTTACCAGCAGCTTTTGGAGTGGCTTAACTGATTTAGGGATGTGTTCCTTGAGCAGAATTCCCTTCCTCCGAGACACAGCCAGCTTTGGATACCACTTGGTCTTATTAAATATGTTGTACTTTGACAACATGAAACGATCATTTGGACTGAGGTATCAGCATGAAAACAGTTGGATTTGGCCCTATTTTGTTGTCCAATCCACATTAGAGCACAAGTGTGACTCTGGGACCATTAGGGTGACAAAGTTCACAACATCCTAGAAAAAAAGCAGTAGCACTGAAAATACCCCACACGTGTTTCCTCAACATGCTCCATTTGGCAAAGGTCATAAAATCCTACCTTTGGAGCAAGTCCACCCAACTACGCTTCCTTTTGCCAACAACTGCCCTAAAACATTTTTTGCTTATTTGGGTGTATTGCTTTGTGTTGTGTTTGCTCTGTTTGAAAAAAAAAACAGCTTCAAGTCTCTTAAGGCGTAGGCTGCATAACTATCTGCCTTATTTGTGAGCACAAGAGTCCTTGAAATGTTCCCGAGACAAATTTTGCTGAACCAGGATGCACCGTGCAACATCTCCCTCATGGTAATGAAGTCTCATTATCAGAGTTTTCTGCCCAATTACACAGATTCCTAACACTATGGGAAAAGAGACAACATTGTGTTTGCATTGCTAAACGCAGGCAGTAATAGAGGGCAGTAACCGGGAAAGCAAAGCAACCCCTTGGGAAAAAAAGATGCTCCATAATCAATGGTGCCTGCTTTGAATTGCCTACATGAGACTAGTGGCAGCGAAAGAAATTCTATCACTCAGCCCAACACTTTCAGTTCAGAGTCCCGTAAATAAGAATTTTGCAATAACAAAAGATGCTTTTCCTGAAAAGGAATGAGTTGCTTCCATTCTTCCGTCGTGCTTGGAGACACCACAGTTGTCCTTCACTGCAGGAGAAAGAAATTGGACAAAAGAATGTACGGCCGCTTGTGTTCTTTCTTTTGTCATTTTATCTGTGGATTATTTTATGTAAATAATGCTAAAAGAGAACACAATGGGGGCGAGAGTAATATGTTGCAGTGCTACTGTTTGTTTAGTTCTATTTATATCCTACCTTTCATGAAAATGTCATTGTTTATGGGGTGGCGGGGGGGGGAATCAATGGGCGTAATTGTCATGGTTGCTCTCTTTGTTTCTCCTCAGCAAATCCAAAAGTACAGTGGGTATACTTCTGCTGGATCAACCACACGTCTCCTCACTTTATTCCAGTATTAATGGTGTACCGTGTTATGCTATTTCGTGCAGGATTAATGGACCACTTGGCTGGCTGAATTTGTACAAATTGACTTTGTCCATTATGTTGTTATTGTTATATGCCATCAAGTTATCTTCAATGAACGGTGACCCTAGCAGGGTTTTCAAGGTATATGAAACGCTTAATGAGCAGTTTTACCAGTGCTCTCATTCAGTGAGTTCCCATTATTGAGCAGGATTCCAAACCAGGTCTCCTGTATTCGACACTCCATCCGCTACACACCACAATAGCTATTGTTAGTCCATTGTAGTAAGAGCCAAATCATATCAAATACAGTGTTTTCCCTGAAGACTAGAATTCCCACCTGATTAGAACTTTAAAAACTAAATCTGTGGCCATGCTGACTTTGGTATTCCAGGAGTCTAAGTTTAAAAAAGTAGTTTTTCCAAACTCTGGTGAGGACCAGCAACATGTTGTTGAATTTTTGAAAAGGTCTTCTGCCTGTCTTTAAAGGTTTTCTGTTCCCTTCCTTTCCTTTTTTTTTTTTTTTTGCTGAAATCCTGTTTCCATTATTTACACTGCATAAGGCTGATGACATAATCATCAGTGATGATGTTGCAGAAACTAAACATTTCCAGCTTCTCTCCCTGAGGCTCCCATGTGGCTTCTCTCCCTGAGGCTCCCATGTGATCCCTTTCATTGTTAGGAAGCCATTGGGGGCTGGGGACAGGTGGGTGAAATTATAGAAAATCACAGTCACCGGTAAAGTCAGCCCAGCAGAGGAAATTTTTGGTAATTAAAGACTTCCTCCTCCTGTATTGTGGCCATTAAGAGCTGCCTGATGATGAACGGGATTACACAGAGCTTTGGGACTTTCAAAAGAGAACTCTGAAATATTTAATTTCTGAAAAATCACTGCTGCTGATGTCATCAGCCTTTCATAGCACAAGTTATGTCAACAAGATTTCAGCCAGTGAATTTCTAATCCTACCATTGGGAAAAGCTTTAATCAATGGTTTATTTATTTTCATTGTTGTTTTCTTCTTTCCTTTTAAAAAGCTGAGATTGTGCAAACCAGTGATTAAACTCTTCCCATCTAAGAACAGGAACAGATACCAAGGTGATTAAGAGGAGCTATTCAAAGGGCAATTAATAGCCTCTTTCTCAGTGATCCTTCACTCAGGCTCATCAGGAAACAATAGCTGAACCTACCAGAAGAAAATTTCTTAATTGAAGCATTAATTACATTTCTAGGAACATTTGCTTAATGGAATTTTCTTGTGAGCTAAAAAGAGAAGGGCATTGCTAGTTAATGAAGCACAAGGATAGCCCACAAACTGGCCAGGCTGACGGGAGTTGTATGAAATAGTAATGTTTCTGAACTCTGAGCACAATATTGTGCTGTGCAGAATTGCTGTTTCAATTTACTTCCCATTAAATGAAGAAAAGCCATGCCTCCGCAGCCTTTAAGGGGCTCCAGTGTGAAAGCAACTTCTGAGGACCGGAGCAGCAAGAAGGAGAAGCAGAATGCTGAAGACTTTTAAACTAGCAGTGAGGAGAATTAAGGGTGCCTCAAACGTACTGCAGCTTAAAGCCAAACCTTTTCCCGTTCAGACAGACCGTCCTGCTCACAAACTGTTGTGCAAAAAATCCCCTACTAAAGTGGCTTTCAGTTGTGTGTATCAAACAATTCTGTCTTTCTTCCCCCTCATTAACTCAGTGCGAAAAATAATTCTTTCCTTTCAGAACAACTGAAAAACTAAATATATGGTGCTCTTTCGATTAAAATGTATGTACTTCTGAGATGAACGGATTGAGTAAGGAAGGAGTATGTTTATAGGGTTTGGATTTCTATCCATCTGGGTGGGATAGCATTTGGCCTTTTCTGCAGAGGTAGCAGCAATGGCGGGAAGACTGCTTCTGGCTGCCCCCGTTCCATTTTCTTTGCACAACGCTTTGCAACAATGCAAATGTCTTGGGCACCCTGTGAAAACAAAATGGTGGTAGCCAGAAGTAGTCACTGAAATCAGCTCTGCTGCCACCCGGTGGTAACAGATGTTCGTGGTAGAACTGTCAAGGTTGGTCATTTCACGTGGAAAAAAAATGTTGAAATAGGGCATGTGTGAGATCTAGCCTTGAAAATGGCTAGAAGCTAGAAGTAGCTTTTTAAGTAATCATGTACCGAATGTTCATCAGAAGTCACTGCAGAGTAATTAACTAACCCACTACAATAATTATGTGCTGTCTAGTCAATTCTGACTTATGGCCAACCTTTTCAGGGTTTTCTACACAGTGCACACTCAGAAGTGGTTTCCTATTTCCTTCTTTTGGGGGCGCCCTGGAACTGTGCCACTTGCCCAAGGCCACCCAGGCTGGCTGTACTCACAGGAGGTATAGTGAAGAATTGAATTTTCAACCTCTGGTTCCTCAGCCAGATACCTAAACCACTGAGTTATCCAGCCAGCTATACAAACCCATTATTTTTCATCAGGACATGGAAATATATTAAATATCAATTGGTTTCACTTGGCTTGCAAACATAAACATTAAGTCCATAGAGTCTGCTATTTTAGCAAACCCCATAGCAGAAAGAAAGAAAGAAAGAAAGAAAGAAAGAAAGAAAGAAAGAAAGAAAGAAAGAAAGAAAAAGAAAGAAAGAAAGAAAGAAAGATAAAGTCTTTTTACTAGGTTAGCAACAGAACCAGACTTGTTTGTGTTTCACTTATCAGCCATTCCCGCTAATGTAGTGAAAACTATTGGGTTTTGTATTGGCCTCACTTCCTATGCTGGCTGCAAGTTAAGAGAACAAAACGCCAACACACATTGTGGGATATAAATGTCTATTCCAAAAAAAGGGGGGGGGCATGTATAATGTAGACAATGGAGGGAGAAAGAAGAAACCATCAGGCAACATGTACCAGCTGCAGCGCAGAGTCAGAGCAGACATGAAAATCATGAATGGACGTCCCTCCATTGATTTATACTGGCAGATGGATATGTGAGCTCTGAGGGAATTTGTTCTTTTGTCATATGTGGGTCTGAATACGCCAAAAGGCTAGGTAATAGATTTTTTACTTTTATAGGTTTTTACTTTTTGAAAAACTGTCATCTCTGCTTTTGCCTGAAGCTTAAGATTTGTTTCATATTTTGGGTTATTTCTTATTTGCAACTTTTCATACTCATAAAATTTTTGACAACTCTTACATGATTTAAGCATTTGTACCTACAACTTTTGCTCCTAGCTGTAAGAATATTTTTCAAGGAGTTTTGAATTATTTTTATTTTTATGCATAAAAACAACTGGATAAATAAAGCTTATGGAAAGAGGCAAGCAGGTGTTGCATGAATAGTTTCTCTACCTGGAAACAGTAAACTGTGTATGACAAGGATGTTCAGAGAACATGTTACTTCACCATGAGTGAAACAACTTCTACCTTGATACCCAGATGAACATTGATATGATTGAAAAGATTATCTGATCTCACACTGGAATTAACCCTTTTAGGGATAAATGTCTGCTGTGATGGACCACTACAGACTGTACTTATAGTGCTCTGAGAACTTTGTTTGAGCGTTGTATGTTTCACATTGACAAAACAAATAAAACAACTTAACGATTAGATGTACGTACTTTTAACCAATGGCTGAAGAGGTAAGTTAGATTTTGGATACTGCAAATGAATGAGTGTAGGGGGAACTCCTGCACACTTTTTTAAAAGGACTGAAAATGCTTTGCTGTGCTAGGCTCCAAGCACAGAATACTGAGAAACTACACTGATGGTGCTCTACCTTGTCTTCTGTTGTCAACAAGCCTCTGAAAAACTAGGTCTGCTTTTCTTCCCTGACAACAAAACAGGGAAGAATCATTACATAGACAGCTACTATAGTGTAGTCTAGTGGTTAGAGTACTGGTCTAAAACTTGGACAATCTGGGATTTGCTCCCTACCAAACCATGAATACATGGCTGGGTCATCTTGACCCAAGCACTATCTTTCAGCCTGGCCTCTCCCATAAGAATTGTGGTTCTGATAAACCAGGGAGAAGGAGAGACACTGTGAGCTCCCCAGAAGAAAGGTGACATATGAATGGAACTAATAGAATAAAAATAGTGTAACAGTATTTTTATGTGTGTAAATGTATTGCTTTTTTTGTGTGTGCTCCTGTATGTATTGTGACCTGCATCTGGGTTTGGCCCACTTGAAAGAATGAAAGATGAAAGAATTCTGGGTGCTGAATGGCCACCCGGCATTCTGTTTTGGCTCCTCATTGGCATAACTGGGACCTTTCTGGGAGATTTGTATAATCCACTCTGATCGGAATACACTCTAATGAAACAGTCATTTCAACATGTGTTACTTAACAGAGACTTAATGCACATGTACAGGAAGAACCATCGTTCCACCAAAAATTGGCATTAAATACAATTCTTTCCTAAGTGCCTTTCCTATTTATTGAGCTGTCCTATACTTTTAGAAGTCACTCAGTACTTGTTTAAACTGGCATATGATCCATTTCAATGTGAACTTTAAACACACCTGAAATGTGGAGTCAAACACAGGATTATCTCTGACATTTGTGAACATATGA
Source organism: Intellagama lesueurii (assembly GCA_037013535.1). Classification (NCBI taxonomy): domain Eukaryota; kingdom Metazoa; phylum Chordata; class Lepidosauria; order Squamata; family Agamidae; genus Intellagama; species Intellagama lesueurii. The sequence goes on along the minus strand of JBAJHW010000001.1, from coordinate 158,182,559 downwards.
CCTTAAACAAAGTCAGTACCAAAGGAATGTTAAACCATCACTTCCAGGCTATTAATGGTTTGGTTCTGACATCCTTACTTTTATTTAAACCTTTGGCTCTTAAGCTTTACCTCAGGAATCAGTTAGGAACCTATTTTATTTCACACACAGCCCATTTACAAGATCAGGGTTGCCCACTGAGTGCAGAACCATCGGTGAGTCATATGTCAGTATGAGAAATATATTGTAAAACATCATTTTGTCAGCTGAAAAGAGACTCACTGGCCAATATCCTATAGCTAGTCTCTGCTAGAGTAGACCCACTGAATCAACTGCTGAATAGCGAGTCAACAGTTATGTAAATCCTAGTGAGTCAATGGGTATACTCTAGTTTAGCAATGGGATACTGGATATAGATTTTATTATTCCTTAATTTAATTTTAAATTAAATTTATTTCTTAATTCATTAATTTATCCCTTAATTTATTAATTGCATTTATATCATAAATTTCTGTCTGCAGCCTCAGCCAACCATTTCCCGACTTTATCCTTACAATTACTCTGTGAAGTAAGTAATGTTGAAAGAGAGTGAACAGCCCAGGGTCACCTGGTGAGTTTCATAGATGAGTAGAGCTTAGAACCTTGATCTCCCAGGCTTGAGCCCAACACTGAGATCGCTACACTGCAATGGTTCTCGAGATGCACACTGCTTGTGTCAGGAGTCGACATATTAAACTGGGAGACCTCGGGTGGTGCATGTTGTGCAGCAATTTATCAGAGATACATTTCCAAGTGACTTTCTAAACTGATCTCATCTCCCCAGATTCACCAATAGGCTCCCCTAGATAGCAATGGAAAACTCAGCAGTGGCCAGAGGATTGGAAAAGATCAGTCTACATCCCAATCCCAAAGAAGGGCAGTGCCAAAGAATGCTCCGACTACCGTACAATTGCACTCATTTCACACGCTAGCAAGGTTATGCTCAAAATCCTACAAGGTAGGCTTCAGCAGTATGTGGACCGAGAACTCCCAGAAGTACAAGCTGGATTTCGAAGGGGCAGAGGAACTAGAGACCAAATTGCTAACATATGCTGGATTATGGAGAAAGCCAGAGAGTTCCAGAAAAACATCTACTTCTGCTTCATTGACTACGCAAAAGCCTTTGACTGTGTGGACCACAACAAACTATGGCAAGTCCTTAAAGAAATGGGAGTGCCTGACCACCTTATCTATCTCCTGAGAAATCTATATGTGGGACAGGAAGCAACAGTTGGAACTGGATATGGAACAACTGATTGGTTCAAAATTGGGAAAGGAGTACGACAAGGCTGTATATTGTCTCCCTGCTTATTTAACTTATATGCAGAATACATGCGAAAGGCTGAACTGGATGAATCCCAAGCCGGAATTAAGGTTGCCGGAAGAAATATCAACAACCTCAGATATGCAGATGATACCACTCTGATGGCAGAAAGTGAGGAGGAATTAAAGAACCTTGTAATCAGGGTGAAAGAGGAGAGCGCAAAAAATGGTCTGAAGCTCAACATCAAAAAAACTAAGATCATGGCCACCGGACCCATCACCTCCTGGCAAATAGAAGGGGAAGATATGGAGGTAGTGACAGATTTTACTTTCTTGGGCTCCATGATCACTGCAGATGGCGACAGCAGCCACGAAATTAAAAGACGCCTGCTTCTTGGGAGGAAAGCGATGACAAACCTAGACAGCATCTTAAAAAGCAGAGACATCACCTTGCTGACAAAGGTCCGCATAGTCAAAGCTATGGTTTTTCCAGTAGCGATGTATGGAAGTGAGAGCTGGACCATAAAGAAGGCTGACCGCCGAAGAATTGATGCTTTTGAATTGTGGTGCTGGAGGAGACTCTTGAGAGTCCCCTGGACTGCAAGGAGAACAAACCTATCCATTCTGAAGGAAATCAACCCTGAGTGCTCACTAGAAGGACAGATCCTGAAGCTGAGGCTCCAGTACTTTGGCCATCTCATGAGAAGAGAAGACTCCCTGGAAAAGACCCTGATGTTGGGAAAGTGTGAAGGCAAGAGGAGAAGGGGACGGCAGAAGACGAGATGGTTGGACAGTGTCATTGAAGCGACCAACATGAATTTGACCCAACTCCGGGAGGCAGTGGAAGACAGGAGGGCCTGGCGTGCTCTGGTCCATGGGGTCACGAAGAGTCGGACATGACTTAACGACTAAACAACAACAACAGATAGCAATGGCCATAAGTGGCTTCTTGTTTGGACCAAGAATTTGTCAAGGCAACATGGTCTTCCCAGTTCTGATGTTATTTCATATGTTCCCAGTGGCTCTGACTCATTTATTTATTTATTTATTTATTTATTTATTTATTTATTTATTTATTTATTTATTTATTTATTTATTTTATTACATTTATACCCCGCCCATCTAGTCAATCGACTACTCTGGGCGGCTTCCAACATATATCAAAACAATTTAAAATATAATAAGATTTTAAACATCAATAAACAAGTTGTTCAAGATGGAAAAATAAGGAAAAAAGAGGAAGAAAGAAAAAAAAATCAAGTGTTGACTGGAGGGAAAGCCTGCCTAAACATCCAAGTTTTCAGTTGGTTTTTAAAGTTGCCCAGCGAAGGGGCCGCACGAATCTCCGGAGGAAGGTTATTCCAGAGGCGAGGAGCTACCGCCGAGAAGGCCCGGTTTCTTGTTTTTTCCTTCCAGGCCTCCCTCGGCGTCAGGTTCCTCAACCTCACCTCCTGACTTGATCGGGTGATACAGGTAGATTTTGGTGGGAGCAGGCGTTCCGCCAAGTATCGAGGCCCTAAACTGTTTAGGGCTTTATACGTAATCATTAAAACTTTGAAGTCAAAGCAGAACCGAATGGGCAGCCAGTGCAAAGTGGCCAGAGTGGGAGAGATATGATGATATTTTCTCACTCCACTAAGGAGTCTGGCCGCCGCATTCTGCACCATTTGGAGTTTCCGCATCAGCCTCAAAGGTAGCCCCACGTAGAGCGCATTACAGTGGTCTAATCTCAAGATCACAAGCGCATGTACCAAGGTGGTGAGCGCCCAAACATCAAGATAGGGACGCAGCTGGGCTATCCACTGAAGATGAAAAAAGGCGGTACAGACCACCGACGCCACCTGAGTTTCCATGGTGAGCGCCGGGTCCAGATGGATCCCCAAGCTGTGAACCTCACTCTTTGCGGTAAGAGTCACCCCCCCCAAATGAGAGAGAGTTTCCCAGACCGCTGATGATGGGGGCACCCACCCTCAGGACCTCTGTCTTGTCCGGGTTCAGCCTCAGCCCATTTTCCTGCATCCATTGCAGCACAGACTCCAAGCAGCGCTGAAGGGACAGAACGGCATCCACTGCAGTTGGAGAAAAGGAGATGTAGAGCTGAGTGTCATCAGAGTACTGATGGCACGACGCCCCACACCCCCTGATGACCCCACCCAGCGGCCTCATGTAGATATTAAACAGCATTGGGGAGATGATCGAACCCTGCGGAACCCCACAATTGAGGCTCCACAGGGCCGATACCCTCTCCCCAAGCTGTACTCTCTGAGGACGGTCCCCGAGGAAGGATCGGAGCCAGGCAAACGCCTGGCCACCTATTCCCAACTCAGGAGGATACCGTGGTCGACGGTATCAAAGGCCGCTGAGATGTCAAGGAGGACCAACAGAGATGTTTTACCCCTGTCAGCCTCCCTCAATAGGTCATCAAACAGGGCGACCAATGCCGTTTCTGTACCATGGCACGGCCTGAAACCCGACTGGAATGGATCCAGGGCATTTGTTTCATCCAAATGAGCCTGAAGCTGATTGGCCACCACCCTCTCCACCACTTTGCTCATGAAAGAAACATTGGCGACGGGCCTATAGTTGCCAATTTCATCCGCCGCCAAACTAGGTTTCTTCCTTACGGGCCTAATGAGTGTCTCCTTGAGGGCAGGAGGTACCCTGCCCTCAATGAGAGACCCATTAATTATTGCTGTGGCCCATTCTGTTGTTATAGGCCTGGCTGCTTTGATTAGCCAGGCCGGGCAAGGGTCAAGGGATGAGGTGGTGGCCCGACAGTGATCAAGCACTTTGTCCACAATATCTGGCGTCACAGGCTGAAAGAGATCAATAATCACCGGACAAGGCGGAGCGCTGGACATCTCTGCTCGACTATGTCATAGCTATCTCTCCCTGGAATGACTCCTGCATTCTTTCTGACAAACTTCCTTGGTTCAATCCTGGGAGAGTAACAACGTGTATAAAGAATGCTAAACAAGCATCTTTTTGGACTGGAACTAAAACCATGCAGACCCGAGGATGTATTCTTATTAAACTGTAAAAGTAGGGGATGACAGACCGTAGGAACTAGATAGTTCTTGCATGTCTAAAAATTACTAAAGCAATCATCTGATAAATTAAATGAAGCCTGACTCACATTAAGAGGGGATCCTATCAGTCTTAAATTCATTTATCAATTCTACAGCTTTGTGCAAGTCACCTAAAGATTTCCAGGACAGTATTCTCAGCAGCCTCATGAACTTCAGTTGACCTTAACCCAAGACTGCTTAAGGAAGAACAAAGCATCTTTTGACACCCAAAAGACTAAAAAAGAAAGTCAATAAGCTTCGTGGATTGCAGCCCACTTCTGAAGTAGTAGGCTGCAGCCTACAAGAATTTGTAAACGAAAGTATAATTCTTTAAGATCATAGATTCACGGAACCATAGAATAATGGAGTTGGAGGGGGCCTTACATTGCATTCCACCCCCTGACCAAAGCAGGTTGCCCCGGGTTGCTATTTGCTCTTTGGCTGCCCCTCTGGAAATTGAAGGACCAATGGATATGTCCCCAAACCTCAGATGTGGAAACATTAAGCCATGGACTGCTCCTTCTTAGTCACTCCAGCCCTATGAACGGTTTCAGCAGGGCAGGGGCAGACCAGAGCTTTCCTCAGGTAATGTCAGGGATGATTTTGTTTCCGTAACTGTCGTTGGTTCTGGTTGCAGAGTTTGGAAGGTTGCTTTTAAGAAGAGTGAATGGAATGATAAGCTGAAATGAAGCCATTAAGAAGTGAACAGTTGTTGGATGTTGTTCTGGATCTCAAAGCGCCATCCTATACCTGCTGACTTGTGGATGGCTTTGCTTCGGCATATCTTTGTATGCATTCTCTTACTCTTTCCTCTAATCATTCCATTTGTTCACCCATCCATTCAATGTATTAATTCATACATCCATTCAATCAGTGATTGACCCTTCCAAGTAAAAATGCAGTAACTGCTGTAACTCAACTTATCAGGTCCAAAGGAAGGGTTCTTGAGGACCTGTGCACCTGCTATTGACTAGGAGTGCTTGAACATCCTTACACTGGCCTCAAAGGAGTTTGGACTACGGGGTATATTCTGAGCCAATGCAAATAAAACACTGGGTGGGAAATACCTTTATCATCATCATTATCATCATCAAGTACCACTGAGTCAATTCTGACTTATAGCGACCCTTTTCAGGGTTTTCCAGGTAGAAGATAGTCAGACGTGGTTTCTCATGCCCTTCTTTGGGGGGCACCCTGGGACTGTGCAGCTTGCCCAAGGCCACACAGGCTGGCTCTTTCCTCAGGAAGCACGGTGGGGAATCAAACTCCCAACCTCTGGCTCCGCAACCCAGTCATCTACACCAGTGAGCTATCCAGCTCATTTGTAGTTACTCCAGTCCTAACTGGATAACTTTATAGACCAACAAATAAGCATAGACATAGGCTAGCTTTCAACCTTGTACAGGTCTTGGTTTGGCTGGGCACTGCACAACTGTGGACAGTGCAGAAAAATTTTTGAAAGTTCCCCCATCATGGCCAGGTTCCTTTGTTAAAAGTGAGTTTCAAAATGGAGGCTGCAGATTCAAGTCAAAAAGAGGGCTAGGTTTCAGACCCCACCTCTCTCCCAATCTTGTTAAACAAAGGGTTGCAAGTCATTCAGCATCGGCATTCGCACCACCACCTTATATTGAAGCACAAGGTTCCTTTCTGTCTGGAGAGAGGGGCACCCATGTCTAGCTCAGCTAACCATACACAAACTGGGAGCTATCCATGGTGCTGACTGCCTGGATGTGCCAAGCATAAGCCAGTGGTGAATTAGCTTGCCATGACTTATCCTGATTTACTGTAACCCAGTTGAATTTAACCCAACATATTTGACTGGATTTGACTCACTGTGATTTAACTGATGCAACCAGATTCACCTCAGTTCATGTGCTCTTCCTCAGCTACAGCTGTCTGCCATAGAACCTCTTCCTCTGTGGGCTGCAATTCACCTGGCGATGTCCATGCAAGGGCACTGCCTGTAAAAGCTCCTCTGTCTGCAGAAGGGGTTTTTACTATGTTGGGGATGGCTTCAGCAGCGATTGCCCAGGCAAGAGAGACCCATGGCCAAGCTTTGCCCATGAGGGCGGCACTGATCACTTTGAGTGCTGGGATCACCATTGCCTTTTCCTCCCCATCTTGTCTTTGTACTCTTATAAAGGATGGTCAAAACACAGCAAATTTTGAGTTACAATTTTATACACGAGTACTTCCAGGCTGCACCTCCTAGAGCCAGCCACTGAGCTTGTTCCTTCTGCAGTAGTAGGGGGCAACAGAGGTTGTTCAGCTGTGAGTCCTATCATCCCTCCTCATTGCATATACTGCCTAGAGTTCACAGGAATTGAGGTGTAATGAAATCTAGAAGGTTATAACTTCCCCATTCCTATTTTGCAGATCAAGGAATAAAATAGGTATGGTGTTAAATGTTCCTCTGCATTTAATAATTATTTTTGAAAGGCAAACACCATCAGTTGGGACAGGGATGATAATTACTGAGGTCTTACCAGACAGGGAGCAGGCTGGATTGCTCAGTGGTTTAGGTAACTGGCTGCAGAATCAGAGGTTGGGAGTTCAATTCCCCACTGTGCATCCTGAGAGTAGAGCCAACCTGTGTGACCTTGGGCAAGCTGCACAGTCCCGTATGTATGGAAAACCCTGAAAGGGTTGCCATAAGTCAGACTTGACTTGAGAGCACATGATGATGATTACCTGGTTATGGAATACTCTCCCTCGGGAGATCAGGCTGGCCCCCTCCGTTTTGTCCTTCTGTCGGCAGCTGAAGACCCATCTCTTCAGGCACGCTTTTAACAATCATGATTGAATCCCTGAATACCTTCTTAGAGTTAAGATAGTTTTGAATGTTTACTTGCTTTTAATTATTCAATTGTAGTTTAATTAGCACATAGTTTAATTGGGTTTTTTTATCTTTAACTTCTTATGTTTTTAATTCTATTCCTTTTAATATTGTGAGCCGCCTTGAGTCCCCTTATCAGGAGAAAGGCAGCCTATAAATAAAACAAAGAAACACACACATGTAACCCGTCTTTTCCTTTCTTGGGGCCAGAAGAAAAATCCCTTTCCTGAAGCTCATAGTGCCAAAGGGGGACGTGCGACGGATGGGAAGGAAAAGCCCCACCGGTGTCAAACACAAGTTCCATGTCTTGCTTGGTAGAAGAGAATCTTTAAACCAAAAAAAAAAAAAAGTTTGACTGACATAATTTTTTAAAAATTATAAATAATCATAATGAAAAAAGCACCTCTGGCAATGAGACTGCTCCCCCCCCCCTTTCCTGGCTATGTGTCTAGAAGCAAGCTAATAAAAATAGACACAGTGTTTTGCTATGCACCTCACTGTTTGAGGAGGAGTACTGGATGCAGCAAAAAAAAAAAACAACCACCACCAACCAGCCTGAAATGCATATGCTTCACTTAATTGTTTTTAATGTTGCAACTGAGGAGTACCCAAACCATTTGGCTCTTTGTTTTGCCTTATGCAGAGGTTAATCTCCATGTGGAGGAGATCAAATACTGGCGGCGGAAGGGCGGTGGGTCTTTTCCTCCTCATTTGCATGTGTTGGAATGCTGCCATGAATACAGCCAGAATCCAGAGCCAGAAAGCCTAGGAGCTGGGAGAGGGAAGCAGGGCAAAGAGAAAAGTACTGTTCATCACACATTACAGGTTGCACATTCAAGAGGTCGAGGTGTATCCTGACCCAGAGAGGCCACAGACCATCTTATTACACACGGGAGCATATCCCAGGTCAAAGATGTTATTCCCTTGGAGCCGTTGATTGCAACAGTCATGATGGGAGGAATAAAGTTTATTGTCTTGGTCCTATTTCTTATGAATCCTTTTGGGTCATTCTGACTTGCCCTTTAGCACCCAAGGGATTTCCAGATTAAGCCCGTGCATACACCTCCACACCAAAAGATGAACACAGAAACAGAGGCAAGGTAGGGCTGTGCTTCATGACAGCGCGACTGGTTTTCAAGGCACGTTTTTGATCATTCCTCAAAAACTTTGCACAGGAAAGGCACAAGCAGGCCGGGGGCCAGATTTTTAAAGAAGCTGTCCAAAGAAAGGAAAAGAAATTATCACGTGGGACTTGAAAAATTTCCTTTCGTGAAAAAATTAAGCTAAATTAACTGGGAAGCTCGACAGCAGCTGACTGGCACTCCTGTCTCTTCCATTGCTTAGATGGCTTCTACAAATAGTGAAAGAATGGGCCACAACTTGCCAAAACAGATACCAGGTGGGGCTGCAAAGCCTCATGCACCAAATATTGCATTACAGGAGGACTCACGTGCCTTCTTCCGTCAAGCCATTTCACTCCTTCCCCATTTTCCACCTCACACGCAACATTTCTTCGCTGCCCAACATACTCAGTCCTCATTGGGTTGTTTGGCTTGATTTGCTTTTAAAAAAAAAATTCAGTCCTCGGTATTTCCCCAATTGTGGGCCCCGGATTTGGTCACAATTCTGTCGGCGCTCACCACTTGGACTTCCTGTTAGTAGAAGTGGTAGATTCTAATTGGTAAATTCTACGACAGGATGCAACATCATTTATTGAAAAAGAAAAGCATGCTCTGTTGATTACTGGACCTGTCTTTCCTGTTTACAAAGCTTAATGCTACAGTGTTGTCTTTCTTTTCTATCACTATTTTAAAGGGGAAAGTGTGCTTTTAAAAGATAGTTTTTAAAGAAGTATTTCAACTGAACATTCCTAAAAATCAATATGCAGTATGAGACAACAGAACACTAGATCTAGTCAATGTTGACAGGAGAATTGACCCAGTGATAAAATACCTCTGTTTTAACTTCCAACCTTTTTTAAAATAGTTGTTGACATCACAAGGCTAGATATGGGCACATCTCTCTTGAACAAAAAGGTTGGACTTGGGCGGTAGAAATTCATGCTGTTTTTAGTAGATTCAAACGTCTATAATACACATTCCCAGCTTTGTGCACACAGGGAACTAGATGAGGGTGAATAAACTGAAACTTAACCCAGACAAGACAGAGGTGCTCCTGCTTAGTCAAAAGGCAGATCAGGGAACAGGGATGCGGCCTGTGCTGGATGGGGTTACCCTCCCATTGAAAAAACAGGGGCACAGTTTGGGGGTGCTCCTGGATTCATCCCTGAGCCTGGATGCCCAGGTCTCGGCAGTGGCCATGAGTGCCTTTGCACAATTAAAACTAGTGCATGAGCTGTGCCTGTTCCTGGAGATGTTTGATCTGGCCATGGTGACACATGCCTTAGTGACATCTCAGCTGGGTTACTGCAATGCGCTCTATGTGGAGCTGCCTATGGAAAGTGTCCAGAAATTTCAGCAGGTCCAAAACGGAGCAGCCAGATTGCTGACTGGGGCTGGTCACAGGGATGACATAACCCCCCTGTTACAGCAGCTCCACTGGCTGCTGATCAGTTTCCAGGCTGAATTCAAGGTGTTGATTCTAACCTATAAAGCCCTAAATGGCTTGGGTCCAAACTATCTCAAGGACTGCATCTCACTCTATGAGGCTGCTCAAGTGTTAAGATCATCAGGAGACATCTTTGTGTCAGTCTCGCCACCTTCACAGGTGTGCTTGGTGGGGACATGGGAGAGGTCTTTCTCTGTTGCTGCTCCCAGCCTCTGGAAGTCCTTCCCACTGGAGGCCAGACTGGCCCCACCTTTGCTGCCCTTCCGCAAGCAGGCAAAAAGCTTTCTCTTCAGGCAGGCTTTCCCTGGGTGACTGGCTGCTTGAGTGGGATTTTTAAACAGATTGTCATACCTTTCTATTTTGAATGTGTTTTGGTGTTGCTTATTTGTATTTGTTTCATCTTTTTTAGTATTTTTATACTCACTGTTGTTAGCTTTAATATTGTCTTTTAATGATGTAAGCCACCTTGGGTCCTCTTAAGGAGAAAGGCAGGGTGAAAATATTAAATTAAATTAAATTAAATTAAATAATCCACACCATCATTAAGGAACATTCCTTAGATGTCTCCTTGTTATTGACCTGAGAATTGGGTCGCTCCTACATGAATGTCAGAATGGCTGGATTGTTGGATTTCTGTAGGTCAGTTTTTCTCCACTTGCACCACTATGTGTAGCATGCTTCTCTCTCTTTCTCCGCCTCTTCTGACACCTGTACTTTAACCTATCCCCCTTTCCTTTATCCAAATTCGGGCTTCACACAAACTTGCCACTTCCGGATACCAGAAATAGGGTCGCTTGAGAACAATATGCCATTTGGACACAAGGATCCCTCCACATGACATCTCACTCCTCCCTCTGACCTCAGTCGACCCTATTTAGACCTCACCAACCAGCACCAAAAAGGCTAGTCTGGACCTGCCCTTAGTGGTGAGTGCATTAAGGCTAAAACCCTAAACACACTTTATCAGGAGTTAGTCCCAAAACTAGGAAAGAAACTCATTCCGTTCACATTTCCATGAAGAAAAACCTCCTGAGTGAGAAAAGGATGGAGAGCATATTCCCTTGGAAAACCATTTGGGAGATTTGGGAGAAATTGCTCACAAAACCATGATGCACTTTAGTAAATGCAAAAAAGGATATAAAGATGTGATATTTCAGAATGTGTGCAAGAAGGTACAAAGTCACACATACATTTCCTTGCAGGGAGAAATCAAAGAACTGCATGACTGAACGGGGAAGGAGGGATAAGATGAGAGTTCCAGGGCGAAACTGAGAAACACCATAGGAAAGAGACAAGTAGATTTTCACTTCCCCAGCCCCTTCATGTGCACTGAGGCTTTCATTCCAGTAAACACATTACAAATGCTCACATACGTGGTGATTCTACAAACCCCCTGCTTCATACAGACGGCATGCACAAGGGCCAAGTCATAGGCTGAAATCCAGCAGTACATCAAAACTCGAGTAGGCTCATTGAATCAGAGGAGTTGACTCACCAAATCCCTAAGGATTCAATGGGCCTGTTCTAATGGCGATTTCCTCCTGGATTTCAGCCACTGCGAGTTGAGTCTTTCTAGGCAACAACCTACTGGGCTCAGCTCATTAAGCATAGGGTGGAAATGCTAAGCATTTGCCGTCACGCTGCTGCATGCTAAGACAACTTGCAGAGAATATATATGTTCAGTTGATGTCTGAAACATGCCTTGCACTTTCCTGTTTAATAAGATATCAAAACCCCTGAGACTTCTGTGCGAGACAAATTTGTCGGCTCTTAAACTGCATTAACTTTCAACTCTAGCATGCCCTGCTAAATCCCTTAAGCAACAATTAGTGTTATCAATATTTGATATGTAGCTTATAATCCCCATGCATATTGGAAAAAAGCATATTTTATACATTTGAAGTTCAGCCCGGCAAGGGAAAGTTCTTTGCAGACAGAAAGGCGTTCACTGAGAAGCAAAGCTGACATTTGGGCACAATTACTGTCCCATGGTGCAACAGATAAGACTTCCCCTATCTGGCATTCTACAAATATTTTAGACTTCAGTATCCATCGTCCCTGATCTTGGCTGTTCTACCTGCAGCTGATGGCAGCTGGAGTAAAAAATATTTGGGGGAAACCAGCTTCGCAAAGGTGGGAAGAATGCCAAAACATCAGCTCGACTGCAAAGGCTGTCTATTCATTGGACCTCCAAATGTTATTTGAGATATGCTGACAAGCCCAGTTTCCCCAAAGTTACGGAATTTAAAAAGCATTTCTCAAAGCAGGGGAACACCACTTGGCCCATGTGATGTCTCATTCCTGCCAGTTTTGACACTTCCTCAGCCTTGAATTGCCAACATTGGGTGGCATGGCAATGGTAAAAGATAAAATAAAATTTTAGAAAAAGGCTGCACATCACCTTTAAGGCCAAGTTTGGGGGGGGGGGGGGGGGGGAGGCAACCTGTTTGCAAGCTGAACAACACTCGGAAGCACATCCAAAGAGCAATTCAGCTTGAGAATGAGATGAATGACCCCAACACAAAAAAAGTGATATTTAATTTGATCTGATCTGATTTTGCTGACAGCATCACTCAGTGGTGGTAAGTTCCATAGAAGGTGGTAAGTTCCATAGAAGGATGAACCCCCCCCCAAAGTGGTTTCAAGGGGCAAAATAAAGTCCCTTCCACTTGTGTTCACCCCTGACTTTTACAGCATCATTAATTTGCTCACCCATGGCTTGAAGCATCATGAGCATTCATTAACAGTAGTGGAGTCTTGATACGTCTGTGTTAAAATAGATTGGACATGTGCAAATTCCCATAATATGATCATTTGTTTATTTATTTATTTATCTTTTAAAAATATTTTTGCCCTGCCTTTCTCCTTAAAAGGGCCCAAGGCTGCTTCCATCCTCAGAAGACAATATTAAAGTCAACACCAGTGAGTACAGAAATGCTAAAAAGGATCAAACAAATACCATACGTATTAAAAAAAACATAAGCAACACCTAAAGACATTCAAAGCAGGAAGGCACAAGAATCCAGTTAAACACCCCACAACTACCTCCTACAGCTAGTTAAGTTACAAGGAACCTTTCTGGCTACTAGAGCTCAACTTGCAAGGACTGAGGCTCAGAGTGAGGAAGAGCAAAAAAAATGTGCTAAGAGAGCATATTGGAATCTCTATGAAGACAGGGAATTTGCAGAATACTCACTCCAGGATGTGAAGTCACTATCTCAGGACCAAATTAAATGTGTCAGATCGGCCCAAATTCTCTCTCTCTCTCTCTCTCTCTCTCTCTCTCTCTCTCTCTCTCTCTCTGTGTGTGTGTGTGTGTGTGTGTTTCTCCCAGCTGAGTTCCCTTCTTTTCGGAGAGCTCATCAGAGCAGAAGAGCACTGAGGGAAACAGGCTGTAGGTAAGGAAGCTGCAGGCATGTGTAGGGCTCTGTTTTCCTCCTTTGCATGCCCCTTTTGCAGTTAAGAACAGACCTTGCCACAATATCAACAATTCAAGGAAAACTTGAAACTGAAAACCTAGTCTAATAATAGCTGTTGCCTGTTTTTATTTAGTTTTGTATATTTTTTCTCTCTTTCTCTCTCTCTCTCGTATTTAATGTTACATTTAGTGTTACACTTCACCATCTGAAAAATAATAAATACTTTTAAAAAGAACAGACATCTTTTCTGAACCAGATTTCCATCCTGCACACCATGTATCTACCACGGTCTTATCCAGCTTGGTTCAGATAAAGGCATGCTAAGCTAAATTTGGAGGATGTGATGCTTTAAGATTCATATGAAAATAAAAATGTGTCAAGCATCTGGTTTCAAAAAGGTTTTGTTTTGTTTGCCTTTTGGTAAATTTAGCAAAACACACACACATACCAGTTCAGTTCAGCCTCTGCTTTCATTTACCTTGGGACTATCCTTCAGCAGAACCATGTGGTGCTGCCCTCCATTGATGCCCATTAAAACCAGTAGGATCACTATGCTGAGAATCAATGCATTTTGGCAGGTTTGCTACTGGGATTCATTGACGAAGGCTTATTACAGACCAGCTGCAACGAGTGTGTCATTTTCCTATTTGTTAACACATGGGTACTCATAACTGCGATAAACGAGGGAAACATATTCATTTACATGCCCATTATTCTTGTTTCCTGGGCTGAAATCACAAAGCCTCCCTGCTCCCCTTATCTTCGCTTCCCTTTCAAACATGGCAAAATCGGGAAGAATAGCAGGGCTAATTAGGGTGGCGCTGTTGTCACTGGCAGCAACAATGACGACTCAATAGAGGTGGGGAGTGTAGTAAACACCCAATGTGAAGACAAGCAAACAGATCCAGAAAGACAACCCCGAGAAGGCACGAAGGCTTCTAATGCCTTTCGATGATCTGGAGCACTCCCATCAGAAGTGTGTAACCACAGGTCGGTCATTAGACCAATGTAGCCTGTTCTTCCATGGGTGCCAGGAAAAGCTAATCTGTAAAAAGGAAGGTGTCTTGTCTATCACAAGTAAAAACAGAATTAGTTCACTTCCTTATTCCATTTTAATGACTGTATTTTTGTTTTCTTGTTTGACAGAGATCTGGAAACTGTTTTTCTTCCATCCCAGTGAAGGAGCCATCCTACATGGAGGACTAGTTCAAGATGTCTTGCTGTCTGTGGTGAAAAACAAAAGGAGCCCATCTTATTTTACCTGCACCTAGACTAACGGTTGAATCGTTCTCCAATATGGAGATAAAATAATACCCTCTGTCATAAAACGGCAGCAGGTTGGCTTAAAGCCTACAGGATAGGTGATCTACCCTGTCCTCCAACTGAAGGAAACAGGTGGGGAGCTTCTGCCACCCCCTCCATCTCACCCACTTTTTACCACCTGAGTGGACTACCTCACTCTGTCTGATTATAAAGTCGATCCTGTCTCTGTGTAGGCCAGGCACTTCTAATTTTTAAACTGGGCAGGCTTGAGGTACTTACTGAAAAACAACTTCCCCTTTCTTCCAACTTTTAGGCAATGAAATGACTGGATATAGAACTGCAGTTATGAGTTTTCTCTCCTGCAATAAAAACCCTGTTCAGATATCCATTCAGTGCATGTACAAGGAGGGTGGGAACATAAGGTCTGCAAGCCACACCCCCAAGAGGCTGCCCATTTGGCAATAGGATGAAGGCTCTCAAGATGCATACAGAACAAAAACCATAATCCTTCGCCCACCCCCCACAGGCAGAAGGGAAATGGCAGAAACCACACAGATAATTTATGAGATGCTGCCTTCATGGGGGTTGTGTGCCTTGTCACACATCCAGTTGCATAACCAGAACATGACCAGCACAGAATGAGTACCTCACCAATTAGCTGGCGTGGCATCCATAATTTCTCTTCCACATACAATAAAAAGCAGTGAGATTACAACCCAAGTATTTAGGATTACAGAGTACTGGATGTTTAGCCTTTGCTAGAACATATGTCCTGTGTTCCTGCAATTGTTTTAAGGTCATTTCCAGACAGAGCGCACCTAGCAGTATCCGTTAGAAAACATGGTGTCATTATTCTGCCTTTTCTTCCTCAATGGACTTTTTTCCCCAGTAAAAAGAAAAAAAAATCACCAAAAGTTTTTGTTGCAGTAACAAAACAAAAAAAACATGGAAAACGTCATGAGGAAAGGGGTGGCAAAATCTAATTGCTAAACCCAACCCAATTGAATCTATGGGAGTTTATTAAATTCATACTTATGTAAGTTCCATTGATTCAGTGGTTCTACTCTAGTTGGGATGAACAGTCAAGAAGATTAAAAATGGAAGACAACATTATCTGGACTCTCTCTAAAATTTTGTGAATAAGGTCATCACTGCAAGCCAAAAGCCTTTTCTGAATGAATCTAAATTCTGGTTTCTCTGCAGTTTCACACCTAATAATATAATCAGAATGATTTTAGAACAGCAGAGCCGGAAGGGACCCTCTAGATCATGGAGTCCAGCCGCTATCAAGGAGGCACATCAGGGGAATCAAACCTAAATCACTGAACTATCCAGCAATTCATACCTTCTCTCATTGGAGGTGGCAATCACAGAGCAACACACAATTTTATGTGAATATAAGTAAGCTTCCAACCACATTATTTTCTAAATGTACCAAATATATCCTTTTAAATTACCAAAGGGCAAGAATTAAAATATGAGGTTTGATAGTATGTGTAGAGCTAAAATCAAAACCCTTACGGCAGCAGGAACACGTCTTATTTCAGCCTTCCACGGTGTGATGATGATTCACATGTTTTAAAATCACTTTCCACTTTATCACAGTTAGCATGGTATAAAGAACCTCTGAGTGTGAACTTCACATTTAAACTGTAAGGCACTCAGCAAAGCTATGATTAAATCACATACACACACTGCCATTCTAAATGATAGTTAATTCCAGTGTGTGTTAGACATTTAGCTTTCTTTCATAGATGGGGGGAAAGAAACACAATTCAGGAACTGAGCTGCAGATTACGAAAGGTTCTGCGACGAAGCAGAGAATGCCTTGTTAGAAATATATGATAATGTATTTCTATTAAGTCAGAGCAAGGCTTTAGTCTTGGATATTGTTTCTGACTTCAAAAGACATAATCAGCCGGAGGTATGAATTGTAATTTCACTACACACAAAAAAGGAAGATAGATGCACTTAGAGATCTATCTACACACACACACACACACACACACACACACACACACATATCATAACTTCATTCAATCTTGGGAGTGGCTCTTTTATCAGGCACATGGTGAGTGATTTAATTTGTTTTTACTGCATTTATGCTGACAGGAATAGAGAAAAGCATTTGTGTGTGTGTGTGTATTTTGTCTTGTGTGCCACAATAACTTGGCTAGCTTGCATTGGCAGGTGGTGTTGGAGGAAACTGGTAATTTCTTTATAATTAGCAGAGTATTAAAAAAAACTCAAACAGCTACAGTGCAGGGGAAACATGAAGGAGAGAATAGCTTTTAAAAAATCTCAGTTTTTACACAGCCCTTTTGTTTTCACAATGGAACTAGGCATATTTAAAAAATAATCAGGCTACAGGTGATTTAAATAGAAAAGAAAAACACATTTACTTACAGATTATCTTTAGTTACAATTAGAAGTATAAAAGGGGAAAAAATTCCAACCTCAACCATGTAGGAGCTCAGTCTGTTATTGCAGTCACATGGTTGGAGCTCAGGAGCAGAAAAAATTACATGGCTGTTATGATCTATGGTTTGAGAGGAAAAGATGGGCAAAACAAAGCAAGCAGGACAAATAAGAAGAGACGAGGGGCAAGCCAGATGTCTGAGAAAGGACTTTGCTAACTCGTTAGTAAGAAAGAGAGACAATCACTTTAGCCGATCAAAGCTCCCTCCTATTAATACCCAGTATTAATCGCATGCAAGGTTGTTATTATCCCAACAGCCGGAGGACACCATTTGCTGCTTTGCCTCAGGGGGCAAAAAATCTTGGCCCAGCTCTGAACAGACAGATAGCTTCAATACTGTGTGGAAAGTATAGCTGTTTGTCCTGTAGCAAGTAAGATTTTAAAAAAAATCTATACATGTGCTTTAAACTGAAGGAGAAATGCTTATGAAACCCTAATATGTGGAGAGATCAGGATGTTGCAAATACCCCCCTCCCTCTCTCTCTTTCTGGCTAGGGCTGGTGTTATCACCTGGACAGCTGCCAGCAGGCTAATACTCTAGAAGAGAGCCACTACTGATATTTGAGCCCACTTTTAAGTGGCTTTTCCCTCCCTGGTGAAGTGCTCTGAGTCATCAAGTACCGTATTTTACGACCCCCTGAATGTATAAGACGACCTCCTAATTTTTACCCTTGCAGGAGGCGGAGGAGCAGTCAATGGGCAGCCACAAGAGGTGGCCAAGCGTGGCTGCTCCTCCGCCTCTGTCTCCTGCTGCTGCCTTCCATGTATTAAATGACCCTCAATTTTTCCTCTAATTATTTTAGGGAAAAGTGTCGTTTTATACACAGAAAAAAATGGTATATTTTCCACAATGCCATGGAACACTACAGCATCCAGGGTGTTGTAGGGAACTAACATGGCATCTACACTCAGTCTCCTACCATGGATCTATGCACTGGCTTGACTGTATGAGTAAAAAGGAGGAAGGAAGAATCTTCCCAAGGCTTGGTCAACCCTCCCACTCCTTAGATAGTTAGCTACATGTTCTACTTTACATACGATGATCTATATAGTCCAAGCCTACTTTAAGGAGAAAGAGCCAGAACAAGACAGAGACTTGAAGGGGCTTTGAAGCAACATGAGAGCAGGGCACTTGGTTAGAGTCCTCCCACCATGCTGAGAACCACAGTGTATCTCTTTAAAGGAATTATTCCTGAGTGTGCCTCCATACATACCATCGCATACTCACAATTTCAGTGGGTGGTCAACTTCTTTGTCCTCTTCTCTGGTCATAGGTACATAAATGGCCACCTACTTTCCAGTCTTCAGTATGCACACAGGACTTCGTTTCTGCTCAGTAGGGCCATAGCTTTGCAACTTATTTGAGCTAGGTTTTGAGTATTCTCAATAGCCTCAGTTTGTTTGCTTCTTTATTGTATTCCTATCTTGATTTTCTTCTAAGAACTTCAGGTGATACATTGCGCTCCTTAATGGATGGGGCTTTATTTCTAAGAATATGGTCAAAGGACTGGGCAGTAAATCATACTGTGTGAAACTTAAAAGTAAAACCATGGTTTGGGAAGGAAATATGTGTCATGTCAGCAAAGTAAGTTTGTTCTTGGGGGTGGGATAGGAATCAGATCCTGAAAGGAAACCCATAAGCTCATTTGAAGAACCAGGTCAACACAACTCCTTGTGTCTAGCTCCTTGTCACACCTTGTCTGAATCTTTGTGCCAGCGAGTTTGACTAAGAACTTGTAGCGTAACCATTGGGCATCATGTTGCATCCACGGACAAATTGAAATAACATGGCCGCTTGCAAAAGGCCTCTCCTTCTCTGCTGCACTCTTTCTCTTTCATTTTGTTTTCAAAGAACCCTCAAAATATCAGTGTTCAAGAAACAAATGTTATATTAAAGTGCAAACCAGATGTGATAGGCAAAGCATGAACGTCTTGATAAATATTACTAAGCGTTGCTTGGGGAATGAGCTATAGAATTACAACACACCCGCTCACACATAAAAGTTTAGTCTGCTGGGAATTTTCCCTGTGCTTAACAGCAGGCTCTTAGGCGTGACTGAAAACTGATTCCTGTTATTCTCACACAATTAAGTTTCATCTCACTTTCCCGCATGGTAGAACAGTAAGGAGACTGAAGTGTCCTGGACACCTAGAGACCTATGAGAAAGAGTATTTCAGCATCTTATGGCTGAAACCCAGTAGTAAGTCACAACTAGAGTAGCCCCATTGAATCCATGGGTACTGAGTGAGTCACCTCCTCCATAAGTTCCATTGATTCAATGGACCTATTCTAGTTGTTGTGACTTATGACTGGCTTTCAGCCCTGTGAATCTTAAATAGCTCAACTTCCCCACCCAGCTTTTCCGGTTCAGTAGTAAATCTTGTAACTGTAAAAATTAATTTTAAAGTGGGCTCAGAATCTTGCAAGCAAAGAAAGTGATCCACAAAGTCATTGTTTTAAGACCACACACTGTCAGATGGTTACTTACTCTGTGCCCCCGCAAAAAAACAGAGGACAAAGAAAAGGAGATGGATGTACAAAAAATGTACACATAGACTTTCAGAAATATCTCCTGCAGTTTAAATAAAAAGACAATGCAGCCCACCAAAATGGGTAAGGCTGTAACACCATAATCTGTGTACTTGCTCGGTCCCTGTGTTAACTGTTGAAAGACAAATTCAAGGTCCCCAAGCTATTTTTATGGTTCTTCCTCTTGAAACTGGCTTTGGACCAAACAGCTCTTGAAATAGGCAATGTCTTCAAATGAAGGACTGTCCTCCATAAAGTAGGACACCTGGTCATTCTACCTGAGTGTCAAAACAACTTTAAAAATAGAATGACACCAAATATGATCAAACCCAGCAATAGATCAAATCTCCAGACCTCCAGTATGCATCTGTCCACAGTAGGAGCAGAAGGATCCATCCATCCATCCATCCATCCATAGCTGTATGTATAAACTGCTTACATCTAAAGAATTCAATATAAATTTCAAATAGAGCCTCACATCTAAACCCTGGCAAATGAAGGTGGTTGGGCACTCTAAAGCAGGAAAGGTTGGGCAGCAAAATACTGCTGTAAACATTTTTAATGAAACAAAGTAAATGTTAGGGTGTGTGAGCCGCCCCTGCTGCCCCTTCCATGATGAAAGGGTGAGCCTTTGCAGAATAAGGAGATTTATTGAGACAGGGAAAGGAAGAAAACAACTTGCGCCAAAAGTCTTACAGAATCGGGGCCGGCTTGACCCTTAGCCCTTTGCAGACCCAAGACCTCCTGAACAGCTAACTGAAAAGTCCTTAGAAGGACTGGGTGCATCCGGGCCAGGCGCAACCCAGTTCTTGTCAGATCCAGGCTCTGTCAAGCTGAGGATGGAAGAGGTCCTTGTGGACTCAGGACCCTCTCGGTAGGTAGCAGACAAGTCTCCAACCAGCTCCAGCAACTGCAATGAGCCACAGACCCCAGTCCAATGGGTCAACACCGTTTTATGGGCACCAGGGAGTTACTTCACTCCCAAAGTTAATAAGTCCGACCAGATCTGCCCGTCCTGTACGATCCTCCCGGGGGGGGGGGGAGTTGAAAGTTCTGACCCCGAGAGAGGCCCGGAAAGCAACGACTAGAAACTGGGCCTTCTCGGCAGTTGCCCCGCATATTTGGAATAGTCTCTCACCCAAAATCCTCCTGGTCCCTGCCCTGGGAACTTTTAAGAAACTACTAAAAACATGGTTCTTGAGTCATGCTTTTCTGGACTCTAGAACATCTTAATACAGTAGTAATTTTAACATTTACATCCTCCACCATGCTTTTTTATTACTTTAATTGTTTTATTATGTTGTTGTTGTTGCATTTTTGTCTTTAATTTTGACTTTCGATTATTTGTTCTTGTTCTTGTTGTTTTATGATGTTGCTGAATTTGTAAACTGGCCAGAGTGGCCTTGGCAGCCTGATGGACGGAATAAAAATAAAATAAAATAATAAAATAAAATAAAAATAAATAAAATAAAATAAATCCAGCTTGGTCAGGATGTCTCTTAAAGAAAGCTGTCAGGGGCTTTTGCAGGCAGGAGGCTACACCCCCCACCCCCAGTCCTTGGTCCCTGACAGGAGGAACATTCTTACACCCCCTCCTCCTGGGGTGGCACGACAGGAAGCAAAGAAGAAACGGCTTTGGGAGAGGGCTGGCCGCAGGGCATGGAGGCAGAGATCAGTCTGAGTGTGGCAGCTGGAGAACCAGGGCTCAAGGCGGGAGGGCAGGGGACTGGCTGCTTGCCTGCTTTGTCCCCAACAGTGTCTGGCATCTCTCCAGCTTTCCAGGCCCCTTGGCTCTTGGAGCCTCGCCCCGTCTCATCTTACCCTGGCAGCTTCTTCCACCATGACTGCCAGCCCTCTTCGTGGCGGCTCGGCACGGACATCTCCTCCCTTGAGCGCCGCCCAGTCTTCTGCATCTTGCCAGTGTTCCTCCCCCTCTGAGTCTTCCAGTCTGCCTTTTCCCCCAAGCCCAGCCATCCCCACAGCAGCACCTGTGAGGGCCACATTGGTGTTCTCCCTGGCCTCACCCAAGGAACCAGGTGTAGCATACAGAGAAAGTACGCCTGTAGCACTCGACATGATGGTCTGCCCAGTATGCCAACCAGCTGCGGCCAGGGCAGGCTCACAGAGTGTTTTTAAAAAGAGCTCATATTTACTTATTATTCCTGAACCATTACCGGGGGGGGGGGGGCATTGACCAGTTTTTGGCCATTACTGTATGTCATTTTTTTAAATAAATAAATAAATGTATTTATTTATTTATTATAAATAACATTGACACTGACAAGTTAGTGCGTTTGGTTACTTGTAAACATTAATGACTAATTTCTTTTGCTTTTTAAAATAAGGATCCCAAGCTCTGTAGAAGAGGCTACTCTGCACCCTGCTCCACGTGTGCCCCCCTGGAGGAGTGCAACCGAAGTCTATATCTGGATCTATGCGCGTCCCCACAGTTGCATTTCTGAATATATTTTTCTTCAATAGACATTAACATTTTGCTGGATAATTGTGGGGGGTGGGTGTACACAGTTACAGGTGCAATGAAATCCATAGTTAAATTGGGTATAGTCTGATATACTGTAAATCGGTTTAAAAATTGTGTAGTGCAGATGTGTTTTTTTGACATGGAATTATATTATTTTGCTCAAGAATTATTTATTTTTCTCTTCCACCTGGAGAGTCATTGATTTTAAACCTGATATTGATTTACTTTGAATTGATTCCTCATACCTAAATATTGTATATATACCTAAAAATTCAACCAACATGAATTTGACCCAACTTCGGGAGGCAGTGGAAGACAGGAGGGCCTGGCGTGCTCTGGTCCATGGGGTCACGAAGAGTCGGACACGACTAAACGACTAAACAACAACAACCTAAATATTATATTTATCCCCTTTTGTTCTCCCACCCCTCTCCCATGAAGCTATCACAGACATGTTTCTTGAAGTGTACTGTAGTGTCCCACAGTTCAACCATATTTTTTTTAAAAAAATCCATTTTCTTTTAGGCTGTATCATTCATTCAAATCATGGTCCCTCCCTGCTGAACGTCACTGCATCCTAACATTCTACTTGGGACACCAGGGGGCACATGGAGAGATGACATTCGCCTTGAAATTCCTGCCTTGAGCTGTAGGGGGAGGTGTTTAAATGCACAAATCCCCATTGTGATAACTGCTCTGAAACTTCGGACAAGTTCCACTGCCTCCAGGAATGCTTTCAGAATGCTTTTAGAATGCTTTGCATGCTTTCAGAACCCATAGCTGCAGCTAGAACACTCCTCCGAGCCTCTATGTGCAAGTGTTGTAAAAATAAGTTATTTTGTGAGTTAAAATGTTTTCCCCTGCCTATCTGTTTCCTGCTCTGTTTTCTTTATGTAGTTCCTGTCATACTAGGTCTGCTATCGGTTTCCAGATGGCGGAGATCACTTTTCCCTCCCTAGACCAGCCATTGTGGATCCAAGAGGGAGCTGATAACCTTGTCTGTTCCTGCCATTGCTGCTTATCCAGCCAATCTAACCACATGCTCGCAGTGCATCCTACTTGACCATTAGATGGACTGGGGCATTTACAGTTTTTTCTGCTAAATGTAGGGAAGGCAGCAACCCAAAAATAAACATGCAAATTGACAGAACCAACACGGACTGAAAATGAAATGATTCCATACATCCAACATGTAGCTGCCCAACTCGGTTTTAAGTACCCATTATATATTGGATTAGTTAATTGCAAAGTAAACACGCACAACAATTAAAAACCCACCTGACTTTAAATCGATATTGAATACATGATCGGAAACAGCAGTGTCACCACGCCCTGTGTTTAGTACAGAATAATTTCGTGACAAATGTCATGCTGTTCTGCAGCCAAAAACTCTGCTCACGACCCAAGTTCAATCTCAGATAGCATAAAATTGAGTACCCAGCTTGCAGGGGTGTGTGGGGGGGAATGCATAGCATGCATAATTAAATTGTAAACCACCCAGAGAGCGCTTTAAGAGTTATGGGGTGGTGTATAAGCAGCCTGCTTTGCTTCCTGAAAACCGTATCTCCTTCATTTCCCTCAACCATTTTGGGAATTCAGGGCGACCAAATGCTTGCATCATCAATCTTGAGTGTTCCTGTAAGCGTTTCCTGGAGTGTGGCATGTACCAGAAGGAATGGGAAGGACATGAATACAAACAATCATCATATACTTGCTCCCTGGAGATAAAACATTCTCACCAGTATTTTCCTTTCCCTAATTTGTCCTTTATGCACCTTTTCAAGAGCCTTCTTCCAGTGCAGTCCTCATGCATGTCTATTCAACAACAGGACCCACTGAGTTCAATGGGACTGAACGTCTTCATAATATTGTGTTCAGCTCGGTAGCTTTAGTATGTATATTTAATAGTAAACATTAATTTGGGCTTTTCATTCCAGAGAACAGCTCAGGCAATGGATGATATAAAAATATGCTTCTTTAAAAATCCCCTCTTACCTGGGATTGTAGACAGATTTGCCTGAAGAAGAGATTACATCGTGGGGTGTAGTTGACTTTTCTAGCCTTCAGCGGCTGACCTGCATCTTCTCTGGCTTAGTCAGATGCCATCTGAAAAAGGAAATTGAGAAGAGCAAGGATGTACAAAGGGTAAAGTTCTCCATCTGACCTTTTGGAATGCCCAAGAGAAATGGAAAAAAATTGATTAACCGCAAGGGAACAGCGTTCTGTTCACATCACAATTTTCAGATTAACCTCCTTTCTGCCAGTATACACAGAAATTATGAAGACAACAGCAGTGGTTTCCTCCGAGTTCATTATTCTTCCTCAAGTTGTAGTACGATACCAACAATTTGCATGCGTTGCCTTTTACAGAGAGATTCAGTTAAAAGCCGATCAGGAAAAAAAAAACAAGAAAAAATAAATAAATAAAGACAACAAAGACATTGTGGCACCTTAAAGAGTAACTTCTCTATTTTCATGTGAGCTTTTGTGGACAAGTCCAGATCTTCAGACATCAGAGTGGGCCTGCAGGGCAAATATTTATACAGTTATACATGGTCCCAAATCGAAGAGACTGTTTGTTTCCTGGGCACCAGGTGTTGACAGTGTGGCATTTCACACCTGGCAATTACTGTTAAGACCCCCGCTAACATGGATTGGTGGCTGAATTAATCCCAGCACTAACCTGTGCCCAGAAAGCAGAAAGTCTCTTTGTTTTGGGCCCATATATAACTTGCCAATATCTAGAAAAGTGGTTCTCTTCTTAAGCAATCTCATGTACTGGAAACAAACCAAAGCAGAGCGATCCTAATCAGACTCAAAAAGGAGTGGTGTCAGACAGGGCTCTGAAAAGTACTGGTAGGAATGCTCTGGGAATGGTTTGGTTTGCTCCACCGATTATGTAGTGCGATGACCAGAAAAAGGAGCACACCAAATCATCCTGCAGTGGACCAAACAGGAGGCTAAATGCCCATCTGATTGCATGCAAAACCAACAAGAAGAGAGGGCGAAGGGGCTATTTAGCTCTTTGCTTTGAAGTCATGGGTCTATCCACAATCCCATTTCCACTGCCCCTTTCCAGCTGCTTTGCTCCGCAGGGGAATGCAAGATACATTTTCATGATTAAAAGAGAACAAACCTGTTCTCTGGAGCAAATTTTGAATGTGGGTGGTAGATTGTAGGAAGGAAATAAAAGTACCCTCCCCACCCCACCCCCAGGCTGGTTTCTGATGACAGAAGCTGCTCCATTACCAGAACAACCACACTGGATCCTGGCTTGTGTATCTTTGTGAGCCGGTATACGTGTATTCCTGTCAACATGTGGAAGTGAGATCCATGTCACTGTCAAGGAGAACAGCTGTGGGAAAGAGGTTTCCTCAGACACACGCTTCCCATACAAACACTTTTTTGGCATTCGTCCTCTGTGAATAAATAGCCACCTTCCAAACTGCTGATCTCCAAGTTGTGCTGTTTTTAAATTTTGAAACTGTGTTTTGTTTATCTTACTGATGTGATGATAACAAGCAATTTGGTGTCACTGTAATAGCAGGTTAGGAGCATATCAGCTGGATGAACATATTTAGCAGAGATTTTACAGAAAACAACCCACAACATATCTGAGCAACCAGGTTTGGAAAAGTGAATGACCGAAGCTCATTGATTCACTCAATTAACAATTAACACAGGCCACCTGCCTCAGGATATAAACTCACATTTAAAAATGTGTGTCTCCGTGGCTGTCACATTTGGGCACAGCATCTATTTAGAATTGCTAGTTTTCAGGGGCAAGCCTCAGCCTTCACTGTAATTATTGTTATGTTATCACACTTGAATCTGTGGGAGTATTTTAGGCTGTCAAGAGGCTGCTAACTCTTTGTTTATTCATTGCAGCCTGTCTAAGTGTCCATCACACCTCAGAGTTAAAGCACAGATGTAAAACCTATTACACAAAGAGGCAAAGGTCTTCAGCAGACATCAGGAGAAATTATGACCACCTTGACATTTCATGCCTTAAATAAAGGAAGAAGTTATGTGACGAGTTGCAGGGCAATGCGGTATGGTGGATGGATAGGAGTGTTGAGAAATAATCTCCCAATCGATCCATTGCGATGTAGGGCTGCTTGAGAAATTAAAACTTTGTGAATCTGCAAGCCAACTAACATGATCTATGCCTCCCAAATAATAATATTATAATATCTTAGAACTGCAGAGTTGGAAGGTCATCGAGTGCAGCCCTTGTCAAGGAGGCACCATGGGGGGAATTGAACTCCCAACTTCTGACTCCACAGCCAGATGCCTAAAGCACTGAGCTATCCAGCATGAATGTGTGGATCACCAGGTAAATTCATACTTGGCATTTTTGTTAAGCATGTCCCAGTTCTAAGGATGCAGCAAAATATTTCAAAATGTGTCCTGTAAGATAAAATACATTTAGAAACATTTATTTGTGAGGAAAATATATTCAAAAGGGTATTGAAACCTTGCTTTTTAAAAAGATCTTGGAGCATAACTCATCATTTTCCAACGACTCAGATCCATTTCCTTTTAGGGATCAGTTCTGATACAGCATCTTGTCAGTACAAAATGCAAACACACAATACGAAAAGCAGTATTGCCCTTACACTGTCTTTTCATGTGCTTTGGACTACACACTCCAGTCCAGTTGCTGGCTGGGTACAGGAGTTGTGGTTGTATGCAATCAGGAAACAATCGCCTTGGTTAGGCATCTAGACCCAGGCACTTGTCCCATATCAGATCTTCCACTTTTCCTGCTGCTTTCAGCCTCTCCTAGCACTGATGTCTTTTCTGGTGAGGTTTGTCTCTTCACAGCATGTCCAAAGTGTGATGGTCTCAGTTTAGCCGCATCAGCTTCTAGGGGAAATTCAGATTTGGGTTGATTTACAACTCATTTATTTGTCTTTCTGGCTGCCCACGGTATTCACACAGTTTTCCACCAACACCACATTTTGAACGAATTGATTTTTTCCCCTGTCATCTTTCTTCATTGAGAGACAAAGTGTCAGGATGTAGAAAGTAGAAACAAGCTCTTTATTCTGTATTTCTTGAGTCGTTAAAAAGCTCTGGCTCAACGCGTTTCGGCGAAGCCTTCTTCAGGAGCTGAGCATAATACAAAACCACACATTAGATATTGAATCATTCACATTTTCTTTTTTAAAAAAATTATATATATACACCTGGCTTGGGACTCTCAACTTTATATAAATGCATGCATTTATACTAAGCACATTAGGCATGATAAAATATCAAACACTTACCGAGCTCCTTTATATTCTCTGTACCTTTCTTTGGTCTATATCAGCTCCAAAACTAATTGAAAGTGTTCGAAAGTGCAGGCACTAAGAAAGGAGGCATTTGTACACAGCTGTACAGAGTGGCGAGATAACCAGCCCAGCAGTGTTATCATAATAAAGGGAGAAAGTCTATTTCTTCATTTAATACATGAGGTACTAGGGTGTTCAATTTCAGGATCCAGTCAATTTCCCTTTTTAGTAAAGACCTTTCACAGTTCCCAGGAACTCTGCCCATGGCCCAGAACACTTTCGAACACTTTCAATTAGTTTTGGAGCTGATATAGACCAAAGAAAGGTACAGAGAATATAAAGAAGCTCGGTAAGTGTTTGATATTTTATCATGCCTAATGTGCTTAGTATAAATGCATGCATTTATATAAAATTGAGAGTCCCAAGCCAGGTGTATATATATAATTTTTTTAAAAAAGAAAATGTGAATGATTCAATATCTAATGTGTGGTTTTGTATTATGCTCAGCTCCTGAAGAAGGCTTCGCCAAAACACGTTGAGCCAGAGCTTTTTAACGACTCAAGAAATACAGAATAAAGAGCTTGTTTCTACTTTTTACATCCTGAGACTTTGTCTCTCATTTATAACCTGGACTTTCGTGGATGTACCAGTTCCTTTTGTTTTGTTTTATCTTTCTTCATTGTCCAGCTTTCTCATCCATACATAGTAATTGGGAATACCATAGTATTACTGATGTTGGCTTTGGTCTCTAATGACACATCTTTCTTTTTTATTTGTATCAAAGTGTTACATAAATTAAATTAGTGAAGGTATGTGAAATATAGGTAAAATTAAAACAAATTAAAATGTTAAAAGAATTAGACTAATTTTTAGTTTCTGTCACTTGTACATTTTTTTTAATGGAACAAGACCCTTTTTAAAATTATTTCTTTAAATGTGCATGTAATTTGAATGTGTCTCTCGCCCACTGACTAAAGCATGTTTGAGCAATATTTTGTACATACTCAGAATGCCTAGAAATGCCGACACCTCCAGATGCATCTGCAATTGTCTCTCAAGGGCTCAAATCCTCTTACCTTGTTACACTGGCATAGCACAAAAGGTGTAACCTTTGAAGTCAAATTGCCCCATTAAGAAATCACCATAAACATTTTCTGTTGCTTACTGAGTTGTGTGACTCAGTGTGCAACTAATAATGTCTACAAGAGTTTGTTAAATTGGGGCAATTCTAAAAGTTATGTCATTTGCATAGCTATCCGAGAGAATTTTGGCTAAAGTATGGACTGCAGAGTGCAAATTACAACCATCCCGTCATCACCATAGGAAGCACAGACTAAGACTAAACCACCAAACCTTGGACTAAAGTAGCTTTCCTCACAAAACATTATCCAAATGATAATCTCAAAGACAGCAACATGGGAAGGCTAGTCTACAAATTCCCATAAATAATCAATTTTACAGTGCAGTGTCTACTCAGCGTGCTGGATAGCTCAGTGGTTTAGGCCTCTAGCTGTGGAGCCAGTGGTTGGGAGTTTGACTCCCCCCACTTTGACTCCCTGACAGGGGCTAGACTAGATGATCTCTTGAGGGTCCCTTCCAGCTCTGCAGTTCTAAGATTATTATTAATATATAATGTCTCCTCAGAAGTAAGTTCTGTTGAGTTCAATGGGAATTTATTCTCATGAATATGATTGCATCCTTCATGATTTCAGACACTTCATTGTTTGGCTTTAATTGATGAAAGCTTTTCTGAATATCCTCATATTATATGAAGTCTGCCAAATCAAGAATGAATAAATAAAATATGAGGTACTTTGTTTGGACTGAGTCCTTAATGTTCAACAGGATCACTATAAAACAAGGATGATGAATGAGAGCGAGCAACTTTGTTGTGTAGTCCTACATATGTCTCCTCAGAAGTAAGTTCCCCATTGAGTTTAATTGGACTTATCCCCAGGGGAGGGTGTGTCTAGATTTCAGCCCCATTATATCATTATAGTATTAATAGCCACTTCCACAATTATCCTATGGTTTAATATGAGGTAGCAGATGATTGACACAGCATTAGCTGGAAGAAAGGAAATAGACTGTGAGTCATAGCAATCAGCCCATAAACAGATTTGGCTGTAAAAGAGCACAAATCAGTTTGGCTGCCATATTTTGAATTTAGAGCTTTTAACCATATTTTTTAAAGGAAGACAGAAAAAAATTCAACACAGAGCTAAATACAATCAGTGGTTGCCTAATTAGCAAAGTCAGGACACCCTTGTGTGGACTTTGAGAGGACAGAGAGATGAAAAGAGAAATATTCATTTAGGCCTACCCATGCTAATCCTACCATTAATTTCAATGATTCCTTTCCCCACTTAGTTAGAAGTGGAAGACAGCACACCCGTGTTATTTGTAGTGACAAGAGGAAAGAAGTTGTGCCATTTATATCGATACCTAATGGACTGAATGTACTAGGGATATACCATTTGGGTTTTGTGGACTCCAACTTCCAGAATTCTCCAAGAATTTTCCAAACAGAGTCCTGTGAATTCCAGCCCACAGACACTGACATTTCATTGGAACGGGGCCTAGCTCCAAGAAAGCATGGCCTAGCTCAGGCCTTGATTCCTGCTGGTGAAATACAAAAGAGAAAGCTGCCATGCTTCTTCCTGGGAGTGGTAGTTCTTAGGGGGTGCTCTCCATAGAGCCTAAAGGGTAGCAAGACCTCTCAGGAAACACCATGGCAGCTTCCTTTTTTCTACATTATCAACAGGAAACAAGGCCACACCGACTTGGAACTAGGCCTTGCTGCAGGTAAGTGAAATGTAGGTGTGGGTTTATGGGTTGCAATTCCCAGAGTTCTGCCTGGGGAATTCTTGGAGAATTCTGGGAGTTGGGAGTCCAAGAAATGAAGAATGGCACATCCCTAATATTTATAGGTGCAAACATGAAATGTTTACTCTGGGGAATGAGCATCCAGATGATGTGCAAGTTCTGTCATCCCTAAACGCTGACCTGCTGGGTGGGGTTGATGCAAGTTGCAGTCCAGTGCCATTTCAAGGGTCATGGTGTGTGATAAAACCAGCAGAAATGGGGTTAAACATCCTCTCTCTAAATTCTGTAAACTAGTCGAGCTGAGTTGTCTAAGAAAACATATTTGGGCAATTGGGTAGAGACATCTGCCACTGCTATGAAACTGTTATCTATGGCCTTGACGTGATTTGGAGAGAAGGAATTCTTCTCATGATTTCTTACACCTGTGAAAATCTAGGGAGTGTGAGTACAGCAAAAGCCAATTAAGTGGTTCTGAGTGATTGGTGGAACACTTAAGTGAGCTCATGAGGGGATGATGGGATATAAGGTGGAATGTAACAATGCTTAGACTCAAAGCAGCTTGTAGCGATGGCTTAAGCTTCCTACACTTTGCTTCATCATGCAACCGGTGATGCTGAACTCTGCTTATGTTTTGTAAGTGTGGTTAGCCTTAGACAGCTTGCTTGTTTTCTGGGGGGAAAGCCCTACCAAACCTTAAATTCTGAAACTGCTTTTATTTTGCAATATGATACTGTTTATGTAACAATGCTACTGCTGAAACCAAGTTATTTGCTAACTTTATTTTTAATACACTTACAAGATTTTACAGATGTGTTTTCATTCAGACAGCTGGAGGGGGTTGAAAGTACTTAATCTGGTGTTTGTACCTCAGATTCTTGAGTATCCTTTGAGTGTTTTAAGTTTTTACTTAGCAAGCTTGGTTTGCAACCAGGAACAACAACCTGGGTGTTTAGTTCTCCCTGAAGCATCAAGGAGCAGGTAGCTCAGAGGCTGTTGGCAAAAGAAGGCTCCCAGGTGGCTTTTCTCAATCACTAGTGCATTGACCCACCTGGGCATAACCCAAGCCAGGGTAGCACAGTGGTAGTGTGACTGAGTGATGAGTGGATCTCCTCTGTGGTGACCTAGATCATCTCCCACAGTGCTCCTAGCCCTGGTTAATTCTGGAGGTGCAATCTGAAACACATTCCAGTGAGTGCAATGAGATGGGCTCTCAGGTACATTGTGTGAGAGACTGCGAGGCTATTTCCTGTGGGAAGTAGGCTCATCGGTATTTATTCAGAAATGCCTCCTAAAACTTTCATTATGAAATACCTTTTCATAACTGTGATTAAACTATAAAAATAACTTCCATAAGAAAAGGCTTTGGTACTTTGATTAATTAGCAGGGAAATGTAATAAAAATCCTGATGAATATCATTTGCACAGTAAATGACAGCAATTATATCTTTGGAATTGATTCAAAAATATGGAAACACAAGCTGTGCCATGTACAAACAGGAAAACCAACAGAAGAAAATAAGAGATTGTTGGGATGCCATGAAGGTGCACACAAAGAGCATAGGAAGAACATCATGTTACACTCTTATGTAGAGCCTAACCCTAAACCCTGTGACAATTGCACAGTTGAGCAACGTTTGAGTAATATTCTTCATCATGTCCGCAGGACTGTATCCATGTTGGTTGTGTAGCAGTCAATGCAGCTACTTTGAAACCCACCATCTTATTGTTGTTGTTTAGTCATTAAGTCGTGTCCGACTCTTCGTGACCCCATGGACCAGAGCACGCCAGGCCCTCCTGTCTTCCACTGCCTCCCGGAGTTGGGTCAAAGTCATGTTGGTAGCTTCGATGACACTGTCCAACCATCTCGTCCTCTATCGTCCCCTTCTCCTCTTGCCTTCACACTTTCCCAACATCAGGGTCTTTTCCAAGGAGTCTTCTCTTCTCATGAGATGGCCAAAGTATTGAAGCCTCAGCTTCAGGATCTGTCCTTCCAGTGAGCACTCAGGGTTGATTTCCTTCAGAATGGATAGGTTTGTTCTCCTTGCAGTCCAGGGGACTCTCAAGAGTCTCCTCCAGCACCACAATTCAAAAGCATCAATACTTCGGTGGTCAGCCTTCTTTATGGTCTAGCTCTCACTTCCATACATCGCTACTGGAAAAACCATAGATTTGACTATGCGGACCTTTGTCAGCAAGGTGATGTCTCTGCTT
This sequence comes from Intellagama lesueurii, assembly GCA_037013535.1. Taxonomy (NCBI): domain Eukaryota; kingdom Metazoa; phylum Chordata; class Lepidosauria; order Squamata; family Agamidae; genus Intellagama; species Intellagama lesueurii. The sequence continues at coordinate 158,150,317 of JBAJHW010000001.1, read as the reverse complement.
TTTAAGATGCTGTCTAGGTTTGTCATCGCTTTCCTCCCAAGAAGCAGGCGTCTTTTAATTTTGTGCCTGCTGTCGCCATCTGCAGTGATCATGGAGCCCAAGAAAGTAAAATCTGTCACTACCTCCATATCTTCCCCTTCTATTTGCCAGGAGGTGATGGGTCCGGTGGCCATGATCTTAGTTTTTTTAATGTTGAGCTTCAGACCATTTTTTGCGCTCTCCTCTTTCACCCTCATTACAAGGTTCTTTAATTCCTCCTCACTTTCTGCCATCAGAGTGGTATCATCTGCATATCTGAGGTTGTTGATATTTCTTCCGGCAATCTTAATTCCGGCTTGGGATTCCTCCAGTCCAGCCTTTCGCGTGATGTATTCTGCATATAAGTTAAATAAGCAGGGAGACAATATACAGCCTTGTCGTACTCCTTTCCCAATTTTGAACCAATCAGTTGTTCCATATCCAGTTCTAACTGTTGCTTCCTGTCCCACATATAGATTTCTCAGGAGATAGCTAAGGTGGTCAGGCACTCCCATTTCTTTAAGGACTTGCCATAGTTTGCTGTGGTCCACACAGTCAAAGGCTTTTGCGTAGTCAGTGAAGCAGAAGTAGATGTTTTTCTGGAACTCTCTGGCTTTCTCCATAATCCTGCACATGTTAGCAATTTGGTCTCTAGTTCCTCTGTCCCTTCGAAATCCAGTTTGTACCATCTTATTGGGGAAGTCCAAACCTACCACAATTTCCATTTTCATGACACATCCTTTTTTCATATATTGGCTGAAGTACTGCTACTTAGTGTAGTAAGTCACAACTAGAGTAGGCTCAGTGAATCAATCGAACTTGCCAAGGAGATGACTCACCAAATCACCACTGATTCAACAGGCCTACTCTAGTTGTGACTTACTATGCTAAGCAACAGAATTTCAATCATCGTCACCTAGAGTATCTTTATGGTATTATTATCTATATGTAATATCAGTCTTCACAACATGCTGTTGTTGCATTTTTGTTCATCTTTTTCATTTGGAGATCCTCACTACTGTTTCACACATGCCAGCCTTGAAGCAGGGACCTTCCTCTCTAGTCACTGGCAGAGAAAACTCCTCTCCTTTCTTCTTCAGTTGCCACTGTCTATCCAATCTTTGAATTGCAATGTTGGCACAGCTAACCTCCTGGCTAGATTTTTTTTTCCTGGTAACTTCCCAAAATTTGGCACCGAGCAAGAGCAGACTGTCTACGACATCCATGCCAAATTTGGTGCTGGTACAAAGTTCAGTTAGAAAGTGATAAAAAAATTTGTTTGGGATGTCCCCATTTTTTAGAATTGCCTTGTAGAATGTGGCTTTGCTCTGCTGCACAATAACATCACTGCACGAGAGTGTGGTGATCATGAAAACCAAGATTAAAAACAAATTTTAAAACTTTTAGACATTTAAAAGTTTGGAAATGTTTCAATTTAATAAATAAAGCGTTCTCGAAGTCCATTTTTGCTTAAAAGCCTGGCTGAAAAGGAAAGTCTTTCTCCAATGACAGAAGGACAAGAGGGAGGGGGGACAGCCTGGCTTCTCCCCCTGACCAGTTACCAGCGAAGGTCATCCACTGAGGTGACCAAAACTGGCTCTGTTCTCTAACTAGATTAGGTAGCTCTAGATAATGACCATGCAAAAATGCTATCGGAGACCAAAAATACATTTCAGTGATAGGGTTTCAACTTGATAGCATGTAACACACACAAAAATGTGGCTTTAATCAATTCAGATACTGCTTTTCCCCCCAGAAAAAGCTGACGATATGACTTCTTGTTGTAAATCAAATGGTAAAAAAAATATTCAAATATAAACGATTTTAGCAGAATGCTTTACCATTCCCAGTTTCTATAATGAGATTTCTTATTGAATACATTGAAACCATAAGGAGAAAAAATGTGGCCCTTGAGTTGTTTTATTCATAGCCAATACTAAGGGATCATGGGAGTTGTAGTCCAACAAGATATGGAGGACCACATGCTTCTCATTCCTCACGGTAAGAATAACGACACTGCAAACACATACACACAGTGAGGCAGAGAGAACTGTCGGTATTTCCCAGTATTTAATTGTTTATGCAGATGCATGTTGTCATATATTTCAGAGCCAAAAAATTTCACACTGCAAGACAGTAATATATTTGATGAACATTTGAGTTAATATAAATATATTACCATCATGATGATGATAATTAGTAAGAACATAATAACGTGTCCTCTAAGCTTATAGCAGCAGAACAGGCATAATTATAACACTTTAGCATTGAGGAAAAACATTCCCTTTTTATGACAGTCTAAGTAATCTCGAGTGAAATAATAGCAATATGCTTTGGTAGATGTATTTACCTCTGTTTTAATATTATTGAAATGTATTTTTAATTGATGTAAGCTACTTTGGCATTGCTATTCCCATTAAAAAAGTGGTTCAGGTTTGCAAAAATGATTTGCTGACCTTCTGAACGAATGAGAGTCTTTGGCATATTCCCATTTCATGCAGGCCTATTTGAGGAATTAATCATCATGTGCCATCAAGTCAGTTCTGACTTATGTTGACCCTTTTCATAGTTTCCCAGTTAGTACTCATAAGTGGTTTAACATCCCCTTCTTCTGGGGGTGCCCTGGGACTGTGCAGCTGGCCCAAGGCCACACAGGCTGGCTCTACTTGCAGAAAAGCACGGTGGGGAATCCAACCCCCAACCCCTGGCTCCACAACCAGAGACCTCAACCACTGAGCAATCCAGCCAACTATTTGAGGAATTAGATCTTCACAAATTCTGACATGAAATGGCCGGATTCATACCTCCAGAGCAAGTCACACACTATCTACTTGATTTTGCATTTCTAGACTATTCCATTCTCCTCTGAAAAGAGATAGCAACAAACATTTATACGTGGTGGGTGAGGGAAGATAAATGTAGAAGATGCATATTTGGGGGGAAAAACACAAATGTTTAAATATGCATTTTGAAAGAAGAGACATTTCAAAAGAAAGAATAGATACTGTTACGCAACCTTCATGGTCTGTCCACTTGCTTAGCCAAGTGGGCAGACACTTTCCACAGAGTACAGTAACTATAATTCAGCTTTAGAAATGAGCAGATGATTTATCTGGCAGCCCTGCCAGGAACAAAAACCCGGCCTCTTTCCCTCCAAATTCTTTTCCCAGACCTCCCCCTTCTGCCGTCTCCACCTCCTGATGCAAAGCTCCTTGTTCTGGCACCCAGAAAATCTCCACCCTGAAAGGATCCCTCCCAACTCAGCATACACTACTCTTCTCTCGCAGTACTCCTTGTGCTACGCGCAGTCAAGCCACATCCACTCATAGCAACCCTAATAGGGTTTGTGGTGCCCAAGGAGGAGTTGACTCTTTGCCAACCTGGGTGAGTTTTGACAGCCAGGTGGTGATTTGAATCGAGATCTCCAGAGTCCTAATCTGTCACTTTATCCACTACACCATACTGGCTTTTCTACATCAGTACTTACGTTTGATTTGTAAAAACATAAAACGCAGATTAATGTATAAATGGAATGGAGCAAGGGACAATGTGCCCATCGGCCAGCACTGCAAAAGATGGGAAGGTTAGAATGAATCTAATTTGCCCACCCCATTCCCACCACAGTCCTATATGGGGCATGCTGTGGTTCAGCAAACAATGATCTTTTATGCCATTTCCTCCCTCAAAGGCACAGACTTGCCCTCAAAAAAAATTGTCTTGTGGACTCGCATTACTTCATTCAGCCTTCTCTTCCCAACAGCAGGAAGGTGGGGCCTACGATTAGCCACAATAAGGCAACTGCCTCAAGGACCCGATTGGGTGTGGCACAAGACAGCAGAAACTATTTGGTTATTTCTCTGTTATTGATGTATTTTATTTTATTTTTACTGTCAAGTGCATGTGGAATTTTCCATCTCACATGGCATAATTACTTGACTGGCTTTAAATACTATTTACCTTCAAGCTGGACAGAAGCTGGAAAAGTTATATATATTTTTCTGAAATTCCCAGAATCCTCTATGTTGGCTAGGGGAATTCTAAGAATTGTAGTTCAAGAAGTAACTTTTCAAGGCATTGGGTGAGGGGCACCATTTGCTGCTTCATCTCAGGTAGGACAATGCCTGATTCTGGCCTTGGGAGCTTTTTCACATTAATTATCTTTAGCCTCTGGTAATTAAAGATACACTGCTTCTGCATGCGCTATAATGAAAACTATATATTTCTGTACACTTAAAACTATGTTCCATTGGGTTCCAAAGAGGCTCACTCCCAGGTCAGGAGATTGACACTGTTGTAAACCACCCAGAGTGACCATGGGTCAGATGGGCGGAATAGAAAATGAATGAATGAATGAATCAATCAATCAATCAATCTTTAGCATGGCATTTCCATGTAATTCTGAATTTTTTCTCTTCCTTCTCTTATGCCATTTTATGTAACAGACATGAGCCAGCAGCAGAATTTCTAAGACCACATGCCATGTTGATTGTGTATTATTTGAAGAAGATGAAAAAGCTGGAATGCTTGATACCCAGGCAAAATAGTGGCTAGTCACAGAGAGAGGTGTTGGAAAGAATGGTTCGGCTGACCAGCCACCCTCATCCACCTTGCACCACCACAGATTTAGCACCCACTCTCGGACCACATCATGAAGAAGGGCATTTTGTGAATCAGAACAGTGGGTCCCTTTATCCCAAAATACTTGTGAGGGAAGAGTGTCCTACCAGGCTGGTCAAAAGCCACCTATCTCGTATGGGCTACCCATAATCAATTCTTAGATCAGGTTTGTAGCATATATCACACTTCAAAGATGAACAAATGTTCCGGCATTCTGGTCAGTCAGGGGAGGGCAGCAGATGAAGGAACCCTCTCAGACGGCAATTTGAGGATGTCATTTCAGGGCAGTGGATTGTTCATTATGTATTGTGTTCTTGTGTTGTTGTTTTTAACTGTCAGGAAAGGAAGAGGTATTTGGGGGAACTTTTTGCCTCATGTGTTAAGATATGAATTGGCTTTGAGTACTACACACCTTGAGATTCCCAGTGTGGTGTAGTGGATAGAGTGAGGGACTAGGTTTTGACAAGACAGCACAGAACACACACACACACTACACACCTTGATTTGAGTGATGGTAGCAAGATGGCATTTGCTGCTCGGACAGAAAAGCGGTTTGAGTTGGCCATGGCTTTCCATAATTTATTTTATTTGTTCAGCTTCTATACTGCCCATCTGGCTACAAGGCCATTCTGGGTGGTTTACAGTCAAAAAAATTAAGACACAAAATTAAAGACATATGTCAAGTTACAACTATCAATAGTGGGTATAAACTCAAAATTAAGCAAAACCAAACACAAATCAAAAATTAAAAACAAAAATGGAATATACACCATAAAATAAAATCAACATAGAAATAAATGGTTAAGAGGTAAGGTGGCAGAACAGAGATAAACACTGGAGAATGCAGGACATTATTCAGAGGTCAATTCCAGAAAGGCCTCCCTAAAAAGCCATGTCTTCAAAGATCATTTAAAAATTCACAGTGAAGGGGCCAGATGAATATCAGGTGGGAGATCGTTCCAGAGGTGAGGGGTGACCATCGAGAAGGCCCGGTTTCTAGTCTTCTCTTTCTGGGCCTCTCTCGGGGTCTGGGGTCTCAACCTCCCCACCTGGGAAGATCAAGTAGATTGGGCAGATCTCATTGGAAGAAGGCATTCTGACAGGTATCGAGGTCCCAAACCGTTTAGGGCCTTGTATGTCAGCATCATCACCTTGAAGCTGGCATGGACCAGTGCAAGGAGGCCAGTGCAAGGGAAATACGTTGGCATTTCTTCACCCCAATTGAAGGGAATAATATCCTCTTGTACTTATAATAAATATTAAATAGAACTTAAGTGCATTTAAAACATTATTTTTTAAAAAAATCAAAAATCATTTTTTTTCATTCAAATCAAATGTTAAAAGTTTTTTATTATTGTTATTGTAAAACTGATTTTTTTTTTCATTTTAATAACCCCCTGCATGGCAATAGTTTTAATTTAAAATGTGTTATACCTCAAAATATCTCATTATGAAAAGAGAAAAAATAAATTTTATAAAGCAATGTATTAATATAATTTATTAAAAAGGTTTTCTCAGGAAGGTCCAACAGTTTTTGGATTATGAATGACCTGGATTTTATGGGGTTCCAGAGGCTTTTGTATAGATTATTATAATTAATTTTTCAGTCTCCTCATACTCAGGTTAGTAGATAGCATGAGAAAAATGTGCAGGTCTCATTGAGTTTGGGTCTCCACAGGTAAATGCTGGTTCACAGCAGTACATGGAAATGGGGAGCAACAGACCTCATGAGGCCTATTTTCAATTCTGATTTAAATTATTCCTGGAGCTTTTCCTCTCTCAACATGATACACTGCTGGAAATTTTTGGAAGCCCTGTTAAAATCTCAGTGACTGCTTTCCATAGTTTCCTTGCATGAGGCTCATTGCTTCAGAGTGGCAACTCTCACAATTAACCTTCTGTGACTTTGGGTAGACACAGTCAAGCCCTCTCTTTTCTTTCTGAAACTGTACGCTTCCAGGCCCTGGAAGTCTCAGTGAATAGAGGATGACTGGAGATGGCAAGGAGACTGTGACAGATGTGCATTGTTAACAGAATATATTCAAGCATGCACTTTGGGGAATAAAAAGGTCAGGTGATTAAACTGAGTTTTTCTGAGTAGTGATTCATAACGAAATCAAATATACCTGGAATAAAACAGATTTCTGGATTCCACCAAGGTTGTGCTCTTTCAGCTTCTGTGTAAGCATCTCTCTCTCTCTCTCATTCTCTCTCACGTGATTTAGTTTATAATTGGTGCCTTTTGCCATATAATTTTCTAAATTCAAATATCAGTCTGACTCACCCAGCATCTTTCTTTCCACATGAATAAAAAACTACTTCTACATCTTGTTTGAGAGATCTAATAGAATTAATTTCTTACTACACTGATTTTTTTTAAAAAAAACCATAATTAGATTCTTACAAGTATTGTAGTCTCATTTACATTTATGATTATAACACTTTGTTGTCTGTTGTTTGAATCCTGACAAATTATTTCAGTTAAATGTCTCTGACAAGACTGTGTGTACATTCGTATGTGTCCAAAATTCTCTGGCCAGGACATTCTTCAGTCAAACCATTTGCGCAACAGGCTGCAACACAACTAGTTTTACATTTCCAGTGTTCATGCAAGTGGCTAGGTTGAAGCCTTGTACACCTGAATGTACTATCTCCACTTGTGCAAGAGATTCTGCCTTATAATGTTGATGGAGCTTTCCACCCAGTTGGTGCTGAACAGGACTCAGCCTCTGTACCTTGAATATATTGAAGAGTGATGGTTTCTTTGATACAGGTAGCTCTTCCATCAAGACAGGACACCATTATTCCATGCTTAGTTTTATGCCACCTGGTCACCATCCTTCAAGTAGTACATCTATCTATACTTAGCTACAACAGCCATAAAGTACATCTCTGGAACTTATAATCTTCAGTTCAATGGGACCCCATTGGCACTTGTTTATCACAGCTCCACAGGATGCCACCATATTCTTAAGTGACTTGGTGAATGCATGAGAATGCATTCCCAGAATTTCAGCACCTGTCCCCCCCAAAAAGTCTGATCTACTGAAGTGTATTGATGATGTTCATTTGATCTACCCAGTCAGTGGAGATGACAGAAGATTTTGTATACAACTGAGAGTCCTAGTTTTCTGAGGAGTGTGCCATCACGATACATGTGCTTTCAAGTTCCCGTGGTTAGGCATATATTTGCAAATAAATAAATAAATAAAATAAAAGTGTGCTTTAAAATGTAGGCCATGATCCAGTTAAGTATTTCAGATTCCCATTTGACTTTGCTGGGTGCTTCAGAGCTTGGACCCCTACAATGCCCTACCAGTTTCTAGGACCAGGATTACCAGAGTGGCTTTTGAAATGACTCACTGTGACTAGAACATGCCAGGTCCTCTGCATAGAATCATTTTGTTGTTGTTCTTATGTGCCGTTGCGTTGCCTGTGACTTCTGGTGACTCTATGACTTAGTGATCTCCAAAATGTCCTGTCCTCAACAGCCCCGCTCAGCTCTTTTGGACTCCAGCCTGTGGTTCCTTTAGGGAGTCAGTCCATCTCATATTTTGTCATCTTCTTTTCCTGCTGCTTTCCACCTTTCCCAGCTTCATTGTTTTTTCCAGAGAGAATCCTGCCTTCTCATGATGTGCCCAAAGTAGGACAGCCTCCGTTTCAGCATTTTTGCCTTCAGAGATAGTTCAGGTTTGATCTAATTTAGAATACACTTCCTTGTCTTTCTGGCCGTCCAGGATATCTGCAAAGCTCTCTTCCAGCACCACATGTCAAACGAATCTTTTTTCCCCGTCATTTTTCCCCTTACTTAACTGCCCAGCGTTCACACACAAAGAATAATAGAATAATGGAGCTGGAAGGAGCTCCATTATTGGCCATGGAATCCAACCCTTTTCTCAAGGCAGGAATCCAAATCAAAGCAGATCTGACAGATGGTTGTCCAATTTTCTCTTGAAGGCCTCTAGCGATGGAGTGCTCACCACCTCCTGAGGTAATTGGTTCCGTTGTCATACTGCTCTGACAGTTAGGAAGCTTGCATGTTGATTTAGAAGTAAAGCCCACTAAGTTCAGTGGGGTATACTTGCAAGAACGTGTGCATGGCAGTACTGCCTCAGTGGGCCAATATGCCACTCGTCTTCTGTTCTAAATAACAAGATGCAGACTAAATGACTATAGTCACAAGATCAATAGACCTCACTTCAACTGTGCATGTGAAAAAAAAGAGCACACTCAAACCAACAATTTCTCTCAACTGGATCTGTTTAGCTCTGTCTGTGGAGACACAGCAGCCGCTGAGAAGATTATACTGTTGATATCACCACTACATATTATTTTCAGATGACGCTGTTATGTATAAATGAAAGTGCACATCTAATTATTTTCCATTTGTTTTCTATTTACTCTAAAATAGATTCTTTTTGCATGTCTTTATCCTTTTTCCATGTATTCATCTTAACAGTGCTGGTGTGGCATTTTTATTGCTTTTACAATCTAAGAAGAAGAAGAAAAATTTCCAACCCTATCATTTCACCCTGTCACTATCAGCCTATTTAACCTTTCAGGATGGTTATATGCACAGCTTGTTCTACTCAGAGAGAACTTCAAATAAATGCATAAATAATCATAGAACTGCAGGGCTGGAAGGGGACCCTCTGGATCATAGAGTCCAGCCCCTGTCAAGGAGGCACCGTGGGGAATCGAACCCCCAACTTCTGACTCCGCAGCTAGAGACCTCCGCAGCCAGCCACTGAGCTATCCAGCAGTTCCATCACACCCTTCCTTTCCCCTAAAAATTAATGGATTGATTCTTCACACAATGTATTCAGTGGCAAAGTCCACATAGATAGTTAAACTTGTGTACTGGACAAAGATTTGTAAGATCTAGATTCTTGTGTCCCTCCACAATCCGAGCACTGAGACTCACTGTGTGACTTTGAGCCAATTGCCTTCTCTCACCTTGACCTAACTTGCAGCATTGCTGTGTGGCTGAAAAATGCTACTAATAAATAAAAAGCCGAGTCTCTGGAATATTCTGGATTCAATCCCAAACGTCTCCAGGTAGCTCTAGAAAAAAAAAAAAACCCTGAGTGAACCTGGGAAAGCCATGACAGGACAGTGCAGACCATGGTAGCTTAACCAACGGCCCGATGGTCAAACGTAGTGTCAAGCACCTTCCTACGTCCTTGATTGCTGCATTGCTCCCATGGCTGTGGGGCATTCAGAAGAGGTCTGAAATATGAGGGTGCAAATTCTAGACTGACTCTCTCACAGGAGGGCGAGGAACTACAAAATCACTCTCCTCATCCTATGGGAGGGAAAACCATTCTGCTCCTTTCTCAACAGAAAAGAGAGTAAGAAATGTTTTTATTGTTTTAAGAAAAATTGCACAAAATAATTATGATTTAAGGTTATTAAATAACTCTTTGATTCAAAGAACACAAGTAGCACAACATGATGTGGGTGCCTGCTAATTCTAAGGATTAGACGTGTCAGAAGGGTTGTTGAGTCTTTTGAAATGACTACACAGTTGTGCTTGCCCTTTATGTACGCTTCCCTTCTGATAGGAACAGGATTTTAGTTTCACACAGACATGGTTTACACAAATTATGGAACCTCTGACAATTAAAAATAGTCTCCTCACCTCACTCTTGCATGAAGGTGAGGAATATCACCATGCTTGAAAATTCTTCATGTAGATGTCCCATGAAGTGAAGACAACTTCAATTGACAGGGACTAATAATTTAGCCAGCATTATTTATACCACTCCCAAAACCTTATTTCTTTTTACTATTGAGCTGCAATTTCCAACAGGTCTAGATACAATAGATAGTGGTGAGGGATAATAAGAATTCTCATCTAGCAAGACCTAAAGGACCCCACTATCCTCATTATAAATGGAGATTTGTAATATGGGAGGCGGGGCATTGGTACTGATATTACTCTAGGGCAGTGATGGTGAACCTTTTTGAGCCCGAGTGCCCAAACTGCAACACAAAATCAACTTATTTATTTCAAAGTGCCAATACTGCAATTAAAATCGGAATGCTGAGGTTTTAGTTTAGAAAAAACAACTGCTCCTGCACTGCAAGGGTTAAATGCTTGTGTCCCCCCCCCCCCCCAATGGGCGGTATTAACAAATAAATACTTACTGGTCCTCCAATCCCCCATTGGGCTAGACCGGCAATGTTCGCCATTGCACCCCTCCGCTGGACCACTGCACCAGCAGAGGGGAGTGCCGAAATCCGGGATCGGAGGACGGGTAAGTATTTCTCTATGGCGACTTATGGCTCATGTGCCCACAGAGAGGGCTCTGTATGCCAGGTGTGGCACGCGTGCCATAGGTTCGCCATCACTGGCCTAGTGGTTCAGGTGTCTATGAATGCAAGCCTTGATTTCTCTCAGTTTGAGAGAGAGCCATAGTTGTGTTCTTTCGTTTTCATTGGGGCCTAAGGCACTGAATTTGCTGCCGACTTACTAGACACACAGAGAAGCTTCCTGTATTCTTGCTTTGATGGGCAAAAGCCTGACCTGTGCTAAGATTTGCATGTGGTGTTATCATTCACAAGACCTCTTTCTAGTGTACCATTCATAACTGTTATACCGAGAATACACTTTCCATGACTGTTGTTTGCAGTGGTACTAAAGGCCTGATCCAGAAGCACACTCTGGGGGCGGCGGGGGGAGGCAGTCCTGTGCCTGCTTACCCAGCAGTATGTTCCATTCAGCTCAGTTGGACTCTGAGGAGACATGTTTAGGTTTGCAAATGTCTAGCTACAAAGCAAGTTCTTCCAGCAAATGGGTCAATGTGAATTGACCTAAAATACAGGGCCCCAGGAACAAGACAGTTGGGCCACCTGCCTGCAACATCAGCTATAATGAAAATACAGGCATGCAAAGCACAGCCACTGGTATTACTTTATTGTCCAGACTCTTATTAATAATTGGTAGGTTTTTCCTTACTTTCCAAACTTAATCATGATCTACTAAGAGTCATAAAGAGTAGTGTTATGTAGGGATTTAGCTTGTCCACTGGAAGGCTAAAATTGAGGGGGAAACAGGAGCACCCCTGCAACGCTTCCAATGGCTCCATGCCTCCTCCCCCACACGTTCATCATCTTTAAAATATTTAGAATTAAGTGTGCTTTCCTCCTTTATCAGTTATTTTCTATTCTGCTCTCTTTTGTTGTTGTTGTTGCCTGCGTATTTCATTTTAATTCAAAACTAGCACCAGTGCTCCTCCTTGCATAATTTAGGAGCCCTCAAATCTCTCGTGCTTCCCGCTGCTTCTTCCTTCTCATCTACCGAGGCATACCTGTTCTTGGCTCGTCCTCCCATGGACCCATCCAGTGACCCAGTCTTCCTCTCCACTCAGCTGTCGTGATTCTTTTTTCCTCCTCCCGAATTCCCAACAATTACCCTTTCTCTTTCTCTCTTCTCTTTCTTTTCTCTCCCACCTCACAGGTCTATCCTGGGGCTAATTCAGTTTTTCACTCTGCTCACTCGTCTCCCACCAGGCCGCAAGGTGTTTTCTCTTTTTCAACATTTGGAAGAGTTCTGTTGTAGTCATGTCCAGGATGATGGTTTCTACTCACCTGAGGATGATCAGGGGACTGGAAACCAAACCCTATGAGGAAATGCTGAAAGAGCTGAAAATGTTTAGCCTTGAGAAAAGGGGACTGAGGGCAGATATGATAGCACTTTTCAAATACTTGAAAGGCAGTTGTACTGAGGAGAGGCAGGATCTGTTCTCACTCATCCCAGACTGCAAGACACATGATAAAAGGCCCAAATTACAGGAAGCCGGATTTAGGCTGAATATAGAGAAAAACTTCTTAACTGTTAGAGCTGTATGACATTGGAACCAGTTACCTTGGCAGGTGGTGAGTGCACCCATGTTGGAGGCATTCAAGAGAAAATTGGTCAACCTTGCGTCAGATCTGCTTTGACTTGGATTACAGCATTGAGCAGGGGGTTGGACCCCATGGCCTTGTACGCTCCTTCCAACTCAATTATTTTATGATACTTTGATTCTATGAATTCCACAATCACATGTATCACATTTTGCAATGACAGGAAGTACAACATGATTAATGTTTTATTCCAGAGGTGTTAACACTGAATACGCTTATATTATTAATATTATATTGGGAAGCTTTGGGAATTTCCGCTCCTTAAGAACATAAGAACGTATAAGAAGAACCCTGCTGGATCAGGCCAAGGGCCCATCTAGTCCAGCTCCCTGTATCTCACAGTGGCCCCACCAGATGCCTCTGGCAGCACACGAGACTTGATACCTGTCTCCTGATACCGTCCCCTGCAGTTGGTATTTGGAGGTACCTCCCTTTTAAGCCTGGAGATTATACATCCCCATCATGGCTTGTAACCTGGGACTTTTCCTCCAGGAATCTGTCCAATCCCCTTTTAAAGGTATCTAGGCCAGATGCCATCACTACATCCTGTGGCAAGGAGTTCTACAGACTAACAACACGCTGGGTCAAGAAATACTTTCTTTTGTCTGTTTTCACTCTCCCAACACTCAATTGGAATGGATGTCCCTTGGTTCTGGTATTGCGTGAGAGGGAAAAGAGCTTCCCTCTATCCACTTTATTCATCTTCTGCATAATTGTATAGTGTATTCCCCTTCTTGTGTCAGCAGGTGTGTGAGTTCAGCTGGCTGTGACTTGATTTCAGCATTTTGGTAAGGAAGCAATTTGTACGGGTATGCATAACACACTATGTATGTACAAATGTTGACACGGGGAGTGATTTTGGAACTAGAAAACACAGTTTCTGAATCAGAAAGCACAGTCGGAACCCCATATCTGCGGGGGACTGGTTACAAGCCCCCCATGGATGCTGAAAACTGTGGATAATAGTGAACACTATAATAATAACTAGCATGGTAAAAGAGCAAAATCCAAGAATATGTATTTTCACCTATATCATCAGAACTGGCTAACCAAGGGAGCCAGAGACCATGCTAAGTATTCTTCAACGATAACATACCTAGTATGGTCTCGGGCTCCCTGTAGTGGCCAGTTTGGGTAAATACATTGTGAAAATACCTATTTCTATTTTTTTTTTTCTTTTAATCGTTTTCAAAATTTCAGACTACGGATAAGTGAAACTGTGGATACTGATCCAGCCTGAGAGAAACGGATGTCTACCCAACTGTCTGCAGTACTTTTGCAGTAATGTGCTCAATGCTGAAAGGGAGACAGAAAGGAAGCACTTTCTATTTATAGACATTTTAATTGGAATCCTATTGGCACTTGCATAAGATATGAGTAACTTGCCATGGCTACCTGCAGCTGATTGATGAAGTGCTGGGGTACATCCTGGTTGCACAAATCAGGCACATGACCAGGTATGTGACCCAGACACTCCTTGGCACCTTTCAATTAGCCAGGGTACGTTACTCAAACCTTATGCAAACACCAGTATGCAAGCACCTATGTATAATAGGTGCTAGGCATCCATAACCAAAGGCCACCTAAGGCTAATGATGGCACCAGCAATGGAGAATGTGACGGGAGCAACTTAGTTCAGAGGCTGGCAGCAAGTCTGTCATGCAGGAAGTTGCAGGTTCAGTCCCTGACAGCCACGCTTCAAAAGGTGCTGGAAAAAGGAATTTACAGGAACAAGTACCCCAATAAAATAGTAAACAAAAGCAACACCAAGAATGCGTTCAAAGCAATAAGGCACAACAGTCCATTCAAGATCCCAATCCAGGCAGCCAGTCCATAAGGGAAAGCTTGCCTGAAGAGGAACGTCTTCGCCGGCTTGTGGAAGGACAGCAAAGATGGGGCAAATCTGCCTTCCAGTGGGAGGGAGTTCCAAAGGCTGGGAGAGTCTTTGAAACACAGCTGCATCTTTGATAGTGCAGGGATGGTGTTAAAATACTCGTATGTGTATCAAAAACTTAGGTTTTTTTCTTAACGGGCTCGTTATAATATCTTTTTCATGGCAAGGGCAAGAAAAAAATGTCCAAAAAGAGGCAAACAAAAAAAACTAACCCAAAAGGGTCAAAGGCTGCATTGTGTGACTGTGCCCATCCTTATTCATTTATTACTTTCATTCCCCCCCCCCCCCCAGCTCAGGGCTTAGGAAAGTTCCTTTTGGTGCAAATGCTGGAAGATAACTTTTTGGAGCACCAGCCTAGAATCCTGTCAGAAGGCCAACATGGGAAGATTTAACAATCAGAGGGATTGGTGACAGGGGATACATTTATAGGCCAGTAATAAAAAAAAATTAAAAATAATCATGCAAAATGCAAGCTTTTGTGGGTGAATCACATGATCAGAGGGACTCTTGACATCAGGACTCAGCCAATCCCAAAGGTGCTGCTGCTGCCTTGGGAACCAAACCCCATTTTCCTGGGTCTTTGTGACCTCGCAGAGCCCCACCTCTCTGCTGGCAGATAAAAGGGGCTTGCTGGGCATGGCAGGAGACCAGAAGGGAGGCCAGTGGCCAGAGGGCAGTCCGGCAGAGTGAGCGGCAGCGGCTGCAGGGGACCCAGCCCTTCTGCCCAAGGCAAGTTCTCTCGCAAAAGCAGATGAACTTGCTAAGTGGGCTTGCGAGTTAACAGCTCGAGGCTGGCGGAGATCCGTGGCTTGAAGCTGGCTGATGTCGGCGATGGACCGGGGGGAAGTCGGTGGACGTTGGCAGGCAGAAGCTGGTGGAATCTCCCTGCGGAAGCTGACGGAGGCCGCAAGGCGGAGGCTGGCAGAGGTTGGTGGATGAAGCCGGGGGATGTTAGCCTCCTGAAACCAGCTGGCGGAAGCTTGGTGGATATTGGTGGATGGAAGCCCAGGCGTGTGTGTGAATGGCTGGTGGAGTGAAGGTGTGTGTGTGTCGGGGGGCAGTGGCTGGTGTGTGTGTGTGAATGTGTGTGTGAATGGGCTGGCTGGCGTTCCGTGGGGATGTCGCCGGGGTGTGTGTGTGACCCAAGCATTCGGGAGCTGGCGGAGGCTGGCTTCAGAAGCGGAGTGGAAGAGATGAACGGGTGGATATACCTGGTGGAAGCCAGTGGATGTTGGCAGGTGGAACTTCGGGCTGAAGTTGCCAGAACATTGGTCGGTGGATACGCCTGGGTTGAAGCCGGTTGACGGCAGTGGACGAGCTCGCCCCTTAGTTGTTTTTCTCTCTCTCTTTCTCTTGCAGGGCCCGAAGCTTCCTCTTCCCCAGGGGGATGCGAGGGACCAGAAGGCAGGCGTCCTGCTGGAGCTGAACCAGGCCGTTGTCTCCGCTGAGGATACCCGTTTAGCCTCTATTCCAAAACCAATAAAAGAATTTTTCCGGAATGGTTTTGAAGTGTTGTCTTGTTTGTCAGGGGCTGTCACGGGATTATCTTCCCCATCCCCTCATTATATCTGGGGCCCAATGCCTGGGGTGGGTCTTTGTGAAGTCATGGTGTGGGGCCTTGTGATGTCACAGGAACTGGGAACATATTATTTCTCCATGCATGTGTGTGGGAGTGAGCTAGGCATTGTGGGTTCCCTGTCTGAGCTCCTAAGCAAGTATATTGTGTGTCGTGTTGGACAGACACAGGAAGCCAGTGAGCCCTGGTGCCATTCAGAGAGGGTTGGAGTTGGGTACCCAAACACTATGGCCACCCCGTAACTATAAACGAGACTCGCTCCTTCCCTTCCACCACTGCTCCTCACATTTGTTTGCCTGGCCTGGAGATTCAGGGGAGCCCAGCCATTTCCTGGCACAGCAGCTCATTTTCTGAGACCTGGCAAGCCTCATCTTCATCATCAACAGCATGAGCACTCCATGGACAGCTCCTTGCAGAGTATAAGTGGGGAGAAAATATGCCACTTCAAAGAAGCTTCCAGTCCAACCTCTCACACCAGTGCCACAACCGAGGAAATGGAGATGGGCAATGATTTGGAGATGAGCGTACATTAAAATTCATGTGGATCCATGCTATGGATAGATGGCAAAAATACACTGGTACTGCAAAATCTGCTGCTTGAGGGCAGTGGCTGCCTCTGAGCGCCTCTAGAGACATCTGCTGAGGGAACAGCTTCCAACAGTGGAGTTTGGAGGGAGACCATCTGGACCACTAACGGTGGCTCCCGATGCCATGCTCTGAGTAAACTGGGAAGTCCAGTTGGTGGAAGTAAGATTTCTAGTGGAAGGAGAGAGGGAAAAGGTCAGTCCTGCTGGCACTGGAACACCATCAGAAGACTGGCCTTATGATGGGGTGGGTAACGTGGCCTTTGCTTCAACATGCTGTTCCCCCAAGTTTTACCATGTTTGGGGAGGCAGCACCCCAAGGCCCTCTACATCTCCCTCCCCATTTTTTTAAAAAAATGACTGCTAGAAAAAGTACAAGGGGGCTTTTTCTATTTATTTTTTTAAAGCCTCATTTTTAGAAGGACAAAAACAGGGACCAGAGGTCTTGAGAGAATGTGCGCCCCTTAAAGGTCTCGGGATGGGTAAACTGCGACCCCTGGGGAATGCCCATCCTTCTAAGGCCACAGTTTTCTAAAGAAATACGGGACCTCAGAGCAAAGATGAATGAGCTGAAAGGAAAAGAACCTTTATTCACAAAATAGCTCAGTCCCTTTCTGTCCTTTCATGAAAGCCACGGAGATTTCCCCTCTCCCCCCCCCCCTTCTCGTTCCGGGATTGAAATACATCCGATGATTCTTAGCCTCATGAAGGCTTGCTATAATTGAATGGCTTCCACCTGTATCTTGAGGTATGAATGCAGAGCATTCATTAGGTCACAGAAGCCATTTCCTTTCTGCAGAATATTGGCTTAGTACCTCGGGGTCATTCATTAAGTATCCAAGCACTTTGCAACCTTTCTTTGGGGGGGATACTCTTAAACTGAAACAATGTCATGGCCTCCACTTGATTACATTTCCAAGTCATAACTGTGTTTCACTCATTCAAACGTAATCTTTCTTCGGTGATATTGATTTGCTTCAGGTCAGGTTCTCTATTGCTTCCAATTATTATTTAAACACAGGCTGAGCGTCTGAATTTCTTGAACGCCAGTTTAGTTGCTGATACACGTCAAATTCCATGTAATCCCCTTAAAAGCCACACCGCGCATTGTGCTGTCTCTCCCGCCATGTCCTCGATCAAATGCCTTCTGATATAATACACCAAGTCATTTCAAGCATCAATCTCTTAAAGGCTGGTAACCGCTCATAAGTGTCCTAATGATTTGATTAATCAAATCCTTGATAAGCAGAACAAGACAAGCATGGCATGGCATGCCATTAATTCGACAAGTTTATGAGGTCATCTAGAGAAATCAATATCATTGTTTACTATGAATGTGATGGGGGGCCGATGGCTACATGCTGCAGAGGATATGATCCTTATATGATTATAAAGATCATATCCTAAATATTTAGAACACATTTTAAAAAGCAGACTGTGAGAACTGTGGTTGGTCACAGCTGTAGTTTCTCAGTCAGTGTGTACATCAGAAAAGATTGCTCCATTTAGGACTGGGAAACAACAGGTTTGACCAAAGTAATGCTTTGTCCCCTCACCTGTCATTTAGATTTTAGAGAACTGCAAAAAGCTTTATATGGGGCTGTGGTTAAACTGATGTGGTCAGCAGTTTACTCTCCGGTGTATCCTTTTTAGATTACCTTTTACCAGTCATACCATTATATGATCCTGACTTGTTTCTGCACCCAGTTCAAAATGATAGTACAGTACCATGAAACCCTAAACGATTCAAGGGCAGGATCAACATTTGAGGAAGTTACTATTCTGGACCACCACTCCCAGAATTCCCCAGTCACCAGAACCCCCTCCCACCAAAAAAAAGAAAGGAAATTTTACCAGGCTCCAGATGACCCAGAAACAAGTCAATACTTGACTTTGTTTATTATAATTTTCTCTTTTTTCCATCTTGAGCAATACTAACATTATTGTTTTGAATTGTTTTAACTGTTTTAGTTTTATAATGTTTAATGGAACCCGCCCTGAGTAGACTCTGTCTAAAAGGGCGGGATAGAAATCTAATAATTAATAAATAAATAAATAAATAAATAAATAAATAAATAAATAAATAAATAAATAAAATAATTCACATGTTCATACTCAGTGTTGGGTGAGAATTTTATTTTTTAAAAAAAAGAATTCATCAAAATTTGAATATTTCTTCATAGTCAGAATGGAAAGAATCTGAGATTTTAAACATCCAAGTGTTAGTAAAACTTAAAACTGAGGTGGATTCGGTCTATGGAGGCAGAAGGGCCCTTGAGTGCTTGCTTAGCTCGTTTTTCAAGCCTGTTAGGGCTGAAGCACGGCTCTCCCTCCTCTTCCTCGCTCCTCTTCTTGTACACTTATATGGAGGGGGGGAGAGCCTGGTCCTGTCCTTGTCGGGAATATCTATATATATTGAATTTTGCTGGTGCAAAAGTGAGAGGATGTAAATGTCTTTTTTTTTTTAATTTACTGAAATTTGGAGGAAACATACATGTTCCCCTTCATTTCCAGGAGGGAGAGATGGTGAGGTTTTCAAAATCGGACCACCACCACCCTCTTAGCACCGTCACTGGCGAGCCTGCCCCGGCCTTTCAGAAGCCCTGCTTTTGCTGCAGAAACCCTTTCCCTTTTGCCGGAGGCGAGCGGGGGCCAAATGCCAGCGCAGGGGCGCTCGCCCCTCCCTGGCTTCGCTTGGACCAAGCCCAGCGGGCGGGGCGGGCGGCTCGGGCGGCGATGACGCAATGCCTTTCCCCCCCTCTCCTCCCCCCCCCCCCCGCAACGAAGGGACGGTGAGGGCTTTGCCAGGGGACTGCTCTGCCCCCTTGTGGCCATCTGGCCGCCGCACAGTGAATTTATCCCTATTGAAGCGGGGGGCGGGGAACAAGTAATGCTTTCTGCTGGTGTTCATAATATTATAAAGCCATTTTTGATGTAGACGGATTTTCAAATAGTTGCTCTTCCGTGTGAGAACACACAGCTGATACTATGCAGAGATGGGGCCGTGGGCAGGACAGAAAGCAGCCCAGTGCTTCTGAAGCAGAAGGAAGGAAAACAACAACTATGTAACATGGGATTCATTAAATTGCTGGTTTGGAAAAGTTACTTTTTTAAAAAAAGCTAGAGTTATTCGAATAGTAGACAAATATTTACCTTCTCCAGCCACGGAGAACAGATCAAAATTCTTTACCTGTTTTCAATTAGCTGTAATTTAGCATTCAGCCTGAATAGTACAGGGTGGTTAATCTTAACTACTGGTTATTTTAAATAAGGAAGCATCCTATAAATCTGGCTGGATAGCTCAGTGAGTTAGGAATCAGGTTGGGAGTTCGATTCCTGCTGTACCTCCCAAGAGAAGAGCCAGCCTGGGTGGCCTTGGGCAAGCTGTGCAGTCCCAGAAGTGCTCCCCAGAAGAAGCGAAGGGGAAGCCACTTCTGTATATTTTGCATCTAGAAAACCTTAGAAAGGATTGCCATAAGTCAGAACTTGACAGCACACAATTTT
This sequence comes from Intellagama lesueurii, assembly GCA_037013535.1. NCBI lineage: Eukaryota > Metazoa > Chordata > Lepidosauria > Squamata > Agamidae > Intellagama > Intellagama lesueurii. The sequence goes on along the minus strand of JBAJHW010000001.1, from coordinate 158,130,213 downwards.
TATTACTAAGCTTCCTAAACTAAAGTTTCCTCTTGACTTGTTTCAATAAACCATACGTAAGATTAACTTTACTTTCGTTGGTTTTGATGTGGAGCTGCAGTTAGGTAAATATGAAAACCAAAGCATTTTATCTCCTTTCAAGCACAACGGAGGAAGGAAAGGAAGAGGGAGATGTTTGAACCCAAGGTTACTTCATGGAAAAGCAAACCGTAGTTTATCTGAATGCAGCCCAAAGCTATGATCTACTCACCAGCCAATCTACCTGGGAAGATTTTGTTGGTGTTTGTGAGGATGAGGATTTATTGAGTGTCAGCAGGATTGTTGAGCCTTGCTAAGTTAAACATAATGGCGCAGATCCAACCCCCAGGCTCATGACATTCATACAAGTATGCTGAGCTTCATAGGCAGTCAATTAGTGTTATTGATAAAAAGGTTTACTGAGCTTCATTTGATTCATTGAACTTAAGTTGACTTTGAATCCAGGTTCTTAAATCACACTATAAATAAGAAATCTGTCAGCCAAGACAGAGGAGGGTGACCATTTGTTCTCTCATATTTTCTCTCCTTATAGGCATATTAGGTTGCCATTATTTTCTCTGCCTTCCTAATGCATGTGTCAAAACAGTGTTGCAGAATGAATGGTTAAATGTCTCCCTTGATTGGAGATGGGTGCCTCTCGGCGATCCATTGACATCTGATTAGAATCCACACAGAAAGGTTGACAAGAAGATTCACTGTATATTCATTAGTGCCCCCATAGAAGGCAGGCACATGGCAGCCGGGCTGAGTTAAATGTGACATGAAAGAGATTTTATCCGTTAGGGCTGTAATTTAAAATTCCGTTCTTATCACTGAAGGATGACAGGAGATCTATAGACATAATTTTTTCTAAAATGTAGATGATAACATATTAATTGGACGTTGCTGTCTTGTGCTCATCTTCTCTTGGTCCCATTGCTTTCTTGGTCTTTCTCAGAGGAACTTAACCCAAACATTTCTACAGGAAGAAACAGAGGGATCACCTTGAAAATTCAATGTTTGGTGAATGCTAATATTCACATATGAATGCTGACAATCCATGTTCAGCTGAATGAATTCCTGTAGGGATGTCTGCATCAAGAAAAATCTGCATTTGTGGACTTTCTCCAGTCCTCACCTCCACATACAGTCCTGTGCCGGGTTGATCAGTTGCTGGTTTCTAACACAAACACAGTTTTGGATTATTTATTTCATGCTGCTTACACACTGCTTACATTATACATAAATTCCCCTCATCTACCAATGCACACTGTTTTGTACATGTCTGAAATATGTGCAATTTTTATTGGAAAAAATTGGTAAAAGCAGGGAGGATTTCTAGGAATTTCGTCAGCAAAGTATAAGGCAGAAAAAAAAACAGAAATATGGAGAAATCATCCCAGTCTCATTAAAACAACACCCTCCCTGGTTTGCACACAAGCTAGCACTTTGTACAGTAAAAATCACTCTAGAAGCATTTCTAGAAGTAGAAAAAAGATATCTTTACTTACAGTTACCATCTGCAGTTACAGTCAGAAGGAAAGGGGGAAATGAAGTCTCCAGCATGGAGACCCTGCATGCTTCCTGCTTGGAGGAAGTTCAGAGGAAGAAGAGGGATTATCAACAAAACAATGCAAGCAAAAACAAAGAGGAAGATGGGTGGAGGTTTGCCTCAAATGCCAGAGATGGAAAAAGAACTTTACTAATCAAGTTAGTGGCAAAGGACAATTGCATTAGGCTGTAAAGACCTCCTCCCACTGTTAGCCAGTGTTAGTTCAAGCAAGATTGATATTACCCCAAAAGTTTTTGACATGCCACCTGTCAAAATGTGGATTCTGGAATGCAGATTCCTCCCCCCCTGCAGACTGTCTGGGAACTGCAGATTAAGTAGTCCTTTTGAGGGTAGATTTCTTATGTGAAGAAACTGAGAAATTGGGGGACATGAAACATGGAATCCATCTTGGAAAAGTAGGCTTCTCTGTGAGTGCCTGGGAAAAGTTGGCTGAAAATTGTAACCATCAGTGTCTGCTTGGTAACAAGGAGGGAGAGAACACCTGCAGCTTATGTCCTTGCGAGACCTTCAAGGCCACACCAGTTTTGTATGTACCACACTAACGGAGAGATTATTTCAGCTGAGTGAATGGAAGAACGCACTCTGGTCTTGAACCTTTGGGGAAACTTGTAGCCCAACTGGTGGACCATTTGGCAGAGTCTAGAATGGGATGCATAATGTAATGCATAAAAAAAGGGTTCCAACATTAGGGTATGGCAACATTAGCGACAGAGAGAGATCTAGTCTGGGTCATTTCAGAACGGTTTGGAACAGGGACTTAATTAGATCCTTTCTTCCGTTCACATGGAAATCACTCCTGCAGTCCCGTAGCTGCAATGTACCGTGTTTCCCCGAAAATAAGACAGGGTCTTATATTAATTTTTGCTCCAAAAAACGCATTGGGGCTTATTTTCAGGCGATGTTTTATTTTACAGTCATGTCATCTTCTGGTTGCTGCACAATGGTGGAGGGCGGGGTTTCACTTAACTAGGGCTTATTTTTGGGATAGGGCTTATATTACGAGCATCCTGAAAAATCATACTAGGGCTTATTTTCAGGTTAGGTCTTATTTTCGGGGGAACAGGGTAGTCACCCACGTGGTTGTGTTAGATCACTCTGTTTCGGTTCGTTTGGTAACCGTGTGCCCCTCCCCTTCTCTCTCCCTGCCTCCTCCCTCCTCTTTTGCAACAGTTGTCCGCTGGTTGGGAAACCGCCTCCTTCCGTTTGCTTGTGGGTGGACATTAATGCTGAGCTTTTCTGCACACAAAGAGGGGAGGGGATGGAGCTCCCTGTTTCTCCTTTTCCTTTTAAATTTCTCCTTCCTTTTAAAAAAAATAATTTTGATAACAGCATAGTGCTTAAGTGATGCAGTGCAATAGTGGAAAAGTGCTTTTTTAAAATTTGGAAAATAATTTTTAAAAATATTTTTTAAATGACTTCTTTTCCACTTCAAAGTAGAACTCCGGGTGCCATCCACAATCACAGCCAGGCCACCTCTACCTCTAAACATCACACACCCAACCCCACACTGAAGCAGTGTAGGCGATTGCACAGCAAGAAAACCATGTTTATTTGGACCAATCCTAATTTTCCAAATAAACAGTTGCTCCAACCTTAGACCAATCTAGGATGGATTGGTCCCTATTAGGGATAGGCTGGAACGCTCTTAACAAGACCATTGTGTAGTCAACTTTTTTAGAGTGATCTCAACTGTTCCAACAGGGGGCTACAGATTGGGATAAACTCTTGTGTTGCTGGCCTCTTACTTTGCTTAGTTTACCTCTCAGGAAATGCTGTGCTCAATTGCTGTCCTGCTATGCCTTGCCATGAAAGATGTACTCTGTATACACTTCAGAACTATGCTGACTTACAGTAATTAGTGAATATTAGGTAGATCGGCTCAGCTTTATTGTCATCTGGTATTTATCTTGATTGCCTCTCCTGTGTCTCCACTGTTTATTTGCTCCAAATGCTTTTTGGAACTGTTTGAAACCTTTTGGTTTTTCATTTTCTTTAATAAAATATAAAATTTTCTCCAATCAACTGTCTTTGAGTTTTTGGCTCAAAGAGTATGTGGTACTAATTCCAGGTCTTGTCTTGGCCACCTAGTAGGAGTGTGGCATTTAGATGGGTGCAGTGGCAGCTCTACCTCGTGAGCTGGGTGTACTGACCCTAAATGCCTACCCTTGTGGATTTTGGGATTGCCTAGAAGCACTGCCACCTATAGGAAGAATGGGGTGTTGGGAGGCACAAGTGCCAGGCTGGTATCTTAGTCCTAACCACAACCAACTCTCCTATGTTCAAACACAGTAGTGTAGATGAGTGGCTCTAGAGGGACTTCCCCCACCTCAGTAATCATCACACCTTGGGCATCTCATGTACGCAGCTGTTTCCGTGTAATGTGTCCAAACAAAGTATAGCTCACATCTTGGAAGTGTTGCTGGACCGAAAGCCTAAGGCAGAGGAATTCTCCAAAATGTATAATGTTGCCTATGTCCCTTCCTAGCTTATCTCAAAATTTATTATCCCAGGTTTGATGGTGGAAGTGTGGCTATGGTGTCTCCCATTGCTTAAAAAAGAGTAAAGAGCATGTATTCCTATTACTAAACAAATATGAAATAAATATGAATATTATACCAGTTTAAAAAGAGGGAAGGACAGAGGAGAGGGAATGAGAAGAATAGAAATCCTGTGTGTATGTTCCTCCTGGAAAATTGTGTGTTTCTTTTTTCCTATAGCTCCAGCACCATCTCGTCTTTTGTTTGGTTAAAATGAAAACTGTTATCCATAGATACATTCCATGTAGACATGTGATGAATTATACAGCCAGCTTCACCAGCTGGATTGGTTAGAATGCAAATATACAGCTGGAAACATTAAACAAGATCAGCTTTCGGAGAAGTAATGCCGAGCAACCAAGTTTTTAAACAACTCTGTCAGTGAGGAAAAACCATTCATTTAACTGGTACAAAATATTTCACTCGACAGACACACAATGGGACAGATGACATATGAAATGGCTGTGTTGTTGTTGTTTCCTTTGAGCAGGAGGAGTGTGGGAAGTAGGAGGGAAAGAGTAAAGATCAGCAGTAAGATTCGGGAAGAATTCAATTGATTTTTTTCCTCCCAGAATCCGATGGTTGTCATTTTAATTTGCCTAGTACATCTTATTCGGCAAGAGACCTGAAACAGAATCACTGAAACATCTTACAAGCTTTTCATTTTAGACTCAGGGGCTTGAGTGATATAAGAGCCTATTAAGGTGTAAATAGTGTAGCAAAAATGCTACTGAGCAGTATCAAGTGAAGAAACGACCTGTTCTCTAGGCTATTTTGTTTAACTAAGAGTTGGGGACGTTCCTTTAATACGACCCTACAAGATCAGTGCTGAGATCGGTTCTCTCCCTGGGCAAAACTGAGAAAAGTAAATTTATTAGACTTCCAGAATCCCCCAGTTGGCTGATTTCAGCGAATGCCCTCACTTCCACACAAATGTGTGTGGATTATAGCCTTGGTCTTCAGCATGTTAACATAAAAACTTACTAATAGGCTACACAGCCCTCCAGAGTCGCCTGAGGCCATTTTGTTACTTGAAACAGACTACCATGAATCCAAATGCACAGCATCCCCAAAGGGTTGCCAGGTCAACAGCATCCCATTACCTGAACGTCTAGGCCCAAACTTGAGAGTAGGGGCAAGCCATGGGGAGATGAGACCCTGTGTGGCCTCAGAAGTAGGGCACAAGGTGTGACACACATACAATCGCTTTTCGGCTAAGCCAGCAAATCCTGGTACCAGCTAGGAATGTGTGGAGACAGGTATCCAAGCTTTTAAGCTACTTCATGAAAAATCAACATTTCTTGTCCAGCCTCAACTGCAGCGAGATTTGTGTCCCTGCCTGAAGACCCAAAGAAACACAGCAATTCCTTAAGACTTCAACTAGCACACTGAGGCCTAGCTACTCTAGTACCCAAAGCCAACAAAATTATGTTGGCACCCGATGGCAGAAAGCTACCCAAGCATCTTCTCCCCTTCTCTAGCATTAAAATAAATGTAATTATAACAAATTATGTCATTAACTACTTTTTATCTTTCATGACACCCCAAACCTGCTGCCTCAGGTGGCTTCCGCCCTCAGACTAACAGTAGGGCTAGCCCTTCTGACCCCATATGGCCACTCTAGTTTCCTTGCGCTGTAATACTTCTTATATGCAGTTTCTGCAGGTGTTTCAATTTTTCTTTTCTATTTGAATTGGCAAAAATGTGCTATGTTGCCGTCAAAAGCACGAGGCAAGTGGCATTTTCTGTGTCTAAAAACTCGTTGCTTACTTGCATTACCCAGGACTGCTTGTCCTTGCAGTTTACTGCTTTCCTTAGCACCCGGCCCAAAAGTGGAAAAATAATATTTAACGCTATTACCCTTTCTTTCCCTGTCCTCTGGACTGCCTAAGCCTACGGTCCTAGGCAACTCGCTCTCCTTACGTTAGAGTAAGCTCCACAGACCACAGGGAATCTAAGATTCTGAGTGTAGGATTGCTTTGTCAGTGGGTCCTCTGACCTGGAGCTAATTGCCTTACCGATCCCTTGTAAGCTAGGTAAGCTATTTTCTTAGTTGCCTAACAAGTTCATGTGAGGGAACTCCCTTGGCTGGCTGTCCAATTAAAAAAAAATTAGGCTTAAATTCAAGCAGGTGTCAGTAGTTGCTTCTGGGAGAAAGAAAAGTCAAAGTAGCAGAGATTTACTTTATGACCTTGTTTTCCTTTTTGTAAACCAGAAGTATTGGGTTCGGCTACCTGTGTGAACACAATTAAAGATGAATCACTGAGGCAAGCTTGCCTTGGAACATTTCTTACATGAATGTAGTGTACAAAACCCTTCCACGATTTTGTATTCACATACAGATCCAAAGGTGTTCCACACAAATCTGCCCATTTTTAGAGATCTGACTTAGAGATCCTTGTGTAGGTCCCCCTGCTGGACAAGTCAAGGCAGCTGGGGGTTCGAGGGAGGGCCTTCTCAGTTGGTGGCCCCCTAACCTGGGAATGCAACTTTGTGGTTCCTCCTAGAGAGGGAGCCCTTGTTGTTGTTGTTTAGTCGTTAAGTCGTGTCCGACTCTTCGTGACCCCATGGACCACAGCACGCCAGGCCCTCCTGTCTTCCACTGCCTCCCGGAGTTGGGTCAAATTCATGTTGGTAGCTTTGATGACACTGTCCAACCATCTCGTCCTCTGTCGTCCCCTTCTCCTCTTGCCTTCACACTTTCCCAACATCAGGGTCTTTTCCAGGGAGTCTTCTCTTCTCATGAGATGGCCAAAGTATTGGAGCCTCAGCTTCAGGATCTGTCCTTCCAGTGAGCACTCAGGGTTGATTTCCTTCAGAATGGATAGGTTTGATCTCCTTGCAGTCCAGGGGACTCTCAAGAGTCTCCTCCGAGGGAGCCCTACCAGAGAGTGATTTCCACACAATAAACCTCTAAGATGGGACTTTTGTTCAGAAAAGAATGCCAGAGGCCTACAAGTCAGTCTATCCCCGCTTGCTAAGGGTTAAGAATTGGGAGCCGGATGAACAACTAAAGCATCACATGATGTGGGAATGGGGAAGAAAACGGAGATGCAGATCAGCAAAACCCATAATTGAGCAGGTTGCCTTTGGGCAACATTCTCCAACCTGACGTTTTCCCAACATGCTGGATTACAAATCCTAACATTCCAACATAGCCACTGACTTGTGTGCTTTGTTGTCAGAAGCACCTGGAAAGTTCCATCTTGGGGAAGCAAGCTGAACTACAAAAAGAGACAAGTTGAAGAAATTAATAACGAAGGTGCCATTAAAGGGAACAGTTTCAATCCCAGTCGTGTAGGTCATTGCCTCCTGAGGTTTTCTTTAAAACTACTGTAATGAGCAACTTAATACTTAATTTAGTCAGTTAACTCCATGAATTAATATCTTGGGTGACTCATGTCAATCTAAACTAAATTATGATTTAGAGACTTCTATCTAAAATCTTAATTCATTAATTAATTAATTGCAAAAAGCTCTTGTACTAGCACCCTGGTCCCTATCCGCCAGCCAGCAGGTACCTTCTGATTTAAAGAACCTTTAGGACTACATTCAAAGGCTCCCGAAGAGCCTTGACAAACCCCAACTTGGGAAGATGTGACTGGATGAGTATTGCAGTTCATCACCCATGCCACGTACCTACTTTCAATGAAAATGTATAATCCTTCAAGGAGAGTATAAGGGGGGACTGTGATATCCTTGAGTCATATGGCTTTTATCACTTTCAACAAGATATTAAGGGATTTCTATTCCAGCATTTACGGCTTGGCTTTAGTAACTGTGTTGGTGATTAATTGGAACAAGTTCCGAGGAGGTCAACAAAGATGATCAGGGAACTGGAAACCAAGCCCTAGGAGGAAAGACTGAAAGAACCGGGCATGTTTAGCCTTGAGAAAAGAAGACTGAGGGTAGATAGGATATAACCTTTCAAATACTTAAAAGGCTGTCATACAGAGGAGGGGCATGATCTGCTCTCGATCATCCCAGAGTGCAGGACACACAACAGTGGGCTCAAGTTACAGGAAGCCAGATTTAGGCTGAATATCAGGGGGGGAAATTCTTAACTGTTAGAGCAGCACAACAATGGAACCCATGACCTCGAGGGATGGTGAGCGCTCCAGCACTGGAGACATTAAAGATAAATTTAGACAACCACCTGGCAAATATCCTTTGATTTGTATTCCTGCATTGAGTAGGGGGTTGGACTCAATGGCCTTATAGACCCCTTCCAACTTCATTATTCTATGATTCTGTGATTAAGTTCAAAGGCCCAATTGTCATGTGCCAAATGAAACTCATATCGCAAATGGGTTGGTGAATGAAGTACGAAAACCAGCAGAAGCCCTACTCAAGTCTGGCTTTATACCTCGAGAAATTGCACGGGGTTGGGAGAAAAATGGATTGGTGCACCATGTTGTCATTCACCTCGGATGCACAAACCATGTGCAGAAGTTGCAATGTGTTCATGAGAACCCCTGTAGACAAGCTTTGCAAAAAACAACAACCCACAACTTCTGCACTCCAAAAAGCTTTTGAAGCCATAACAGCTGAAAGATGTTGACATGTATGCAAGCAAATGGAGGGGCGGGGGATAAAATATTTAAATTGCATAGCTAAACAGACCAAGCTGCAGAAACAGCTGGTCTAGAGAGACAGAGTAAATTATAGGAGCATGGAAGACTGTACTTCAGTTAAACTGCTAAGCCAAGTACAAACACAGTGTCATCCAAAAGGGGTGGGCGGGGGTGTGTGAGAAAAAATCTATATGAACAGCAGTGAAGCAAGTCAAATATGTACTTGCAGAACACACAGAAAGAGTTTCTTTGCTATGGCTTCTTGTAAGGAATATGATTAAACAAGCTAGATTCCCCATCACTTGAAAGCACTCCAGAATCTTAATGGCAGCAGACTCACCCAACGTCTTGAGAAGAATTAAAGACAGACCTGTTGAGCTCAATCTATGAGGCTTCACTTCACTGTGACACTTTCCTGTTGTGTTATATTGTCTTTTGGAAAGCACTTAGACACTCACCCGAAGGTTCTAATACAACCGGGCCCTTCTTTCCTTCCCTTTCAGCATGGAATCCAGTTAAAGCAAGGGGAGAAGCGGGGGGGGGGGGGAGGACAGATGTAACAATACAGCAAAATCGCCAAGGGAATAAGGAGCTCCTGGATATATTGCTTGAAGGGGAACTAAGTGAACCTAGTGGGCAGCTCACTCATTACTAAGAGTCCAAATTCATACATTCAAAATATCACGGTGTCTATAACCCAAGCTGTACTTGATTGATGTTTGACCAGGATGGGCTTCCTTATAGGAGATAAATAGAAACCTGCAGGCCGTATTATCCTTTGGCAGTTAAGATCCTTTGCTTCCTGTGCATACTCTTTAAGTTTATGTCAGTGGCGTACTGTTAAATTTGAAAGTGTAGGTTCTCATTATGCCAGTCCCTAGAACTATAAAGGAGATCTCCAAAGTGCAAACAGCTGGATTGGTTTGTATATTTAAGAGAGAGAGAGAAGACTTTCTGTATTTAAGTGTATTTAAGACCAAACCACCCTCAGATAATCTTGCATTCCAACAGTGATGGTTTCCAATGATTTCCTGCTCCTGGGGAAATCCATTTCTCTCCCAGCTACTGTGCAGAGTGCAGCTAAGCTCAGAGGCAACAAAGACGTCTGAGGTGGGTAGTAGATGACAACATAGTCCATGCTGCTCAGAAGATCCTAGTGCTTTTCACCCTGCAAGCCCTGACTGAAACCACATCACCATATATGACCATAAACCTCCCAGATGTTATCAATCCATGGAAGTTCTAGAGACATTTTCTCACATAAAACACATGCCAATTACTGCTTTGCTGCTAGGTTTACAGTTGCTGTGGGGGGGGGGGGGAACTGTATTACAGAAGTAATTTTAGTAGGGCATAAGGAAGGCAATCCTGGAAAAGAGGTCCAAGTATCTGTTGAAGCTCTCTCCTTGCTTATTTGTCTCCATGTGTTGAATACAACCCACCTGGTGGAGACTTGTGGCCCTTGGCCCGTTTGATCCATTATTAGGTATCTGATACAGGCAAGTGTGTGTTTCTAGACCAGGATCACTTTAAGGTCCAAAACAAATACATTAAGCTCCTTACCAACATTGGTTATGTTGAAAGGCCCTTTTGAAAGAGGTACATTACAGTTGTCAGACGCACAAATATGCAGCGCGCACCATAGAAGACATTCAGAGTGTTTAGTCAGCAGCCAAATCACTCAACTCCGCTCATACTTTGAGCTCATCCCAAGACACTCCATTTGATAGAACCCATTTTGTATTTCTTTGCTTCTGTTGGTCTGAATTCCCAAGCCTGCTTCTATTGACTTAAATACACCTGAGTACTTGGAAGCAACTGCACCATTCCCTTGTTCATCTTATCCTCTCTTTGGTCCTCCTCACCCTATCCTCTACTTTCCGGTGTGCTCTCTCTGCAAGTTCAGATAAACTATTTCTTGGTTGTTCGTCCAAAATCATAGGTGGCCCACACGTGGAGCACGGAGTTTCTCCACACACACAACATTTGGAGGTGCGCAAGCCCGACCCAAAATACATGGGGTTGGGACACATTCCTTGGTGGTATCACTTTCGATGAATGAGGAACAACTGTGGGTTTTCTGGACTACATCTCCTAGGCTGTGCCAGGAAATCTGAGTGCCATCATTCAAAAACAAAAACATCCTCCCTCAAAATGTTTCCATCTCTGGCCTAGCCTCACCATTGGGCAGAAACTGGGAACAGCCCTGGCAGCCTTCCTTCTCTTCTTTCTCTGGAGTACCGTGCCCTTTCTTGTCTTGGAGAATAGCACCATGGATGCCACACAGCCTGCCCACACTCCTAAAAGGACCTGGTGCCCTTGGGAGTAGCAGAGGACCTTATCCCATGGTGACTGTTGAAGGAAGAGTCAACTACCAGCCTAGTCAGCTTCTGTGCATAGAATGGAGGTGGTGCCATTTTGTCCAGGGCCTTAGGCGGCAAAAAGTCTAGAGCTGACCCTGCATATCCGCAAGCTGTCTGCAATGTGACACCCGTTTCAAGATCAACAATTTCCTTTTCTGCCCACTTACGATATTTCTCCATACTCTTGCCCTGAACCTTCTCCAGCTCTGCTAATTTCATCCAGGCTAAAGGCAAATTATCTTGTAATTCAGGCTTAATAAAATTATCAGCCTTGGGTCATTTGTTCAAAGCAGGATTTCTTTTTACACGCACCATGTAATGGGTTCTTTCCCCCACACACACACTTTCTAAGAAGCAGCATTTTATTTGCTAAGAAATACATTCCACAGAGTGGAAGGAAGCTAATTTCAAGGTGTTATCACACCCCAGGGCTTAAAGGAGAAGCCGCTGCCTTTAGTTAGAAGAATTGAGGAAGGGGAATTGAGAAAAATTCTCAAACTAGGAGAAAAAATACAGTCTCGTTTGTTTAGCATAATTTGTTGATCTGTTTCCTCCAAGTTCTGGTCTTATCTTTCCTCCCAGGGCTTCTCCTCGGTTCTCATTTATCTCGCTTTCTTTAGGTACAGTTCAGCTTTGATTTATTTGATCATATTTTCTCTTGATAGACTTCTTACAAAATGCAGCCTGTTCAATAGACTTAAAAACACCTTCACAGCCGGTTATAGATTCTTTGTGGCAACATTTCCTCCCTTTTGTTGTTCAAGTCTGATGAGTTTATAAGGAGATCTATTGGATGTATTCCTTGCCGATCCTTCTAGCTGCATTTTAAACCCATGTATAAATCACATTCCATCGCAACGCACTTAATCAAGATCAGTTGCTTAAACAGTTGTACAGTTTGAGCTTTGATCTATTCCTTCTGGGACTCCGTCACATTTCATGAAAAAGGCACACAATATAATGTGCCACCATTTATCTATGTATTAGCCACGTCCACACGCTTCCTCCTATTGCCACTTTCTGGGCTACTGTGCTCAGGATGAGCTGTAAAAACAAGACATTGGAAAGGTCCACTGATGGGTGGGATGGAGGCAACACACACACAAACGCCCCTCACAGTGCCCTGTGATGGAAGAATTTGTGCCATTCTTCAAGACAGCACAACATGCCCTGCTTCACACTGAGCCCAGGGCATGGCACATTGGCCAGTAGGAAAGTGTGGTAATGGCTGGGGAATCTGGCCATCGCAAGATTTGGAAGGGTGCATTTCAGTCCCTGCCCCTATCTTGCAAGATCTGAAGCCACAGTTTGCTTCACATCTGCGTAAGATATCGTTGGCCGGGCTGGGAGCCCTCTTAGTTTTGGGGCCACCTCTAGTGGATGGTGGCCACACTGGTGGGGGCCAGGACATAAGTTTTCAATGCCATTTGGAACTGCCACATTCTTCACCTTTCCTAGAGTATACCATGCACATGGGTGTGCCTGCATTGTATTTAACTGGAAGCCTAAATCGTTACAACTTGGCAGGTACAAATGAAAGTTGAGGGAGGGGGAGTGAAAGCAAAGCATCAAAGAGGGCGAGCACCGAAGGAATTTAGTGGTGGGGAACAGGCTGACTCACTGTCCCAATGCAGCAGTCTTGAGATCTGTGACTACCATGGGCTTCAGCACGAGTTCCACTGGATTAAAGCAAATTGACCTGGGAAACAACTTGGACTTCAGTGGTCAATTTTGGCTACAACCTATGGATTCTTTCTCTCTTCCACTGTCAATTCATTGCCCACCCAGCCCAGAAATAATGAGACCAGACACAGGTGTTGGGTTTAAAACTTGGGTCACAACTTTATTAACTATTTAAAGTCATCCCCTAAAATGCAAGGGGGCCTACCGTAGTGCGATATTCTTTAATGTCCAGATAATCATCGATCTCCGGACATTTCCTATAGCAGGGTGAGCTCCTATTTCTGAATTGTTCTGTCCGCTGTACAGCATGCCTTCAGGTGCTCTGTGACTTGGTACCCCCAAACCAACTGTCCCGCCGAGCCTCGTGACCCTAAGCGGGGAGCCGGTTGGGAGATCGTACCCTGTAAAACCCACCTCTCCTCTGACAGCCAATTGTCAGAACTTGACAGAGAGATGGCCAAAATGTTGTCAACACGTGTCAATCCTGAACTCCCCCAAGCTTTTTTATCGCACTACCTGCCATGGCATGGGGCTATTTATATGCCCCACGCCTGCCACCCAAGCTGAAAATTTCGGCTCGAAGGCCCCCTTGCAGGTCTTTCAGAAAAATGTCCGTCCTTAACTCAGACATATGAACGCCATCACCCCTGAACAATTCAGGCCGATGAACGTTTATGTCTGGATGTTGGATCACTGTATCCAATCCAGACCGCATTGCACGACCTACCTCCCGATTCACTCCCCGTCTGGAGCGATCTATCCAACTTCGAATGCAGTCGGCTCTGGGGGTCATGGGAGTGCACACGTCTTCGCTCTTACCCCTCTCTTTGGACCAACCTTCAATCATCTTTTTAACCCTGAAGTCGTTGGCCAGATCTGGGTAACTGTGAGCCTTAGTATAAAATGCTAGGGCAGACATCTTGCCCTGAATGGTGCATGGAGCCAAATCTTTAAAATGCAGGTGAACAGCAAGGTGTTGCAAGTGGTCTACTGTTATAAGCCATGGTCTGCCCATGCCTTCATTTGCACAAAAGGCAAAAAACTCTTCGCATGCCGCTGCATATCTGCGCCTGGTACTTGGAGCGATGGCTAAACTTATGGCCCTGTTGGCTTCAATTATCCAAGGCTCCATACTTCTTGGGGCAATATCTCTGGTCGAAGTTGAGCCTCCAGGGCCAACGCCCTGAACCGGTCAATCTGTTGACGGTCAGGGCGTCAGCCAGCTCATTCTCAACACCCGGTATGTGACAAGCCTGAAAAACTATATTGTACTCCAGGCAACGTAATGTGAAGGCTCTCACGAGTCTCATGACCCTCCGTGACTTAGACGAGAGAGTGTTCACTACATGAACTACTGACATATTGTCACACCAGAAGGTGACTGAAGAGTTGGCCCAAACCTCGGCCCACAGCCATAGAGCCCCCAGTATGGGAAAAAACTCTAAAAATGTGAGATCACAGATGACTTCGGAGTCACTCCATGCCTCGGGCCACAGACTGGCACACCAACAGCCTCTAAAGTAAATGCCATGGCCAAAAGATCCGGCAGCGTCTGAGTGAACTTGGAAGTCAGCTCGTAAGCGAAGTTCATCTCTCCAAAATGAAATCCCATTGAACTGCTCCAAGAAACGCAACCATGTGCGAAGGTCATCTTTCATGTCCGCAGACATTTTTCTCATATGATGTGGCCTCTTTAAACCACTCATGGCTCTGCTGAGCCTCCTCAAAAAAGCCCTGCTTGGTGCCATGACCTTACAGACAAAATTAAGGTGGCCAACGACCTCCTGCAATTCCTTCAAAGCAACTTTTTTACGCTGCAATAAGCTTCTGATTCGGATCCGCAAATCCGTTAATTTAGCCTCAGGCAACCTGCTGGATTGCTGAACTGTATCCAGTTCAATCCCCAAAAAGGTAATAATCGTAGCAGGGCCTTTAGTTTTCTCGTCCGCCAAGGGAATACCCAACTCCCTTGTGAGGATCTGAAAGGTCCTCATGAGGAAATCACATTGCCCTGATCCAGGTTTCCCACAAAATAAGAAATCATCTAAATAATGGACAACATGGGTCAAGCCTGCCCTTCACCGCAGCGCCCACTCCAAAAATGAACTAAAGCGCTCAAGAGCAGCGCAGGAAATTGAACATCCCATGGGCGGTGCCCTATCCATATAAAACAGGCCCTCAAATTGAAAACCCAATAACTCAAAGTCATCGGGATGAACTGGCAGCAAACGGAACGCCGACTTAATGTCAGCCTTCCCCAGCTCAGCCCTGTTGCCGCAGGCCCGAACCATATGTACTGCAGCGTCAAAAGATGTGTACCACACTGTGCACAGTTCCTGCAGAATCATGTCGTTGACAGATTCCCCTTCAGGGTATGATAAATGGTGAATTACACGAAACTCTCCTGGCGTCTTTTTAGGGACGACTCCCAAAGGGGAGATTCGCAAATTTGGGACTGGAGGCTCCACAAAGGGACCAGCTACCCTCCCTTCAGCTACCTCCTTCTGAATCTTCCGTCTCACTACATCTTCCATGCCTCTGACAGACTTTAAATTATTTGCCAAAGTTGCATATCTATTACCCTGAAAAGGGATTCTGAATCCCAATGTAAAACCACTTAACAAATAACTAGCGGCCTCATGATCAGGGTAGAGCTGCAGCCAGGCCTCCAGTACTGCCACCTTAATTGGACTGGGGCCCTTTTGAAGACGTGGCTGGACCTGCAGTTGGCTTCTTTGGTCCCCCTCTGTCTTTGCCTCCCCCTGTCCCAGGGCGACCTCTGAAGCAGGATATGATACTGTGATTGCCCCCGCATAAGGAGCACACGTGCCGGAATCTGCACGGCTTACGACTGCAGAAACCCTTCGCGTTAAACTCCCAGCAAACCAGGCAGGGTTGAACCCCCTGGCCCGCCGAAATGCGGGGAGCATTAAAATTACTTGACCTCTGAACCAAGTGTCCACTATCAAAGCACTCACCTGACATGGGGCGAGATGGGGTCATTAGCTGTAGCCAGAGCCCCTGTTGATGAACATCCCAGCGCATCTGGGGGTTAATTGCAGCCCTCATTCTAAAACCTTGATCATAAAGCAGCCAGGCTGGGCCTGGGAAGTCCACATACACTCGATAAAAAAGGTCCAGATATTGCAAAAGGGCGAAAGCCCAGTCTGGATACGCTTTAACTACGGTGCCAGTGTAAATTAAGAAACCCAGCAGCCAGTTAGCCCAGCACCTATCTGCCTTTTTCTTCTTAAAATGCTCCTTTTCCCGGTCTTCCTCCTTGCTGCCTTTCTTCTCTTCCACCTTTCTGTTCAACAGCTCAAATACATCTATGTATTCGCCTTGCCAAATTTTCTCTATAGTGGCCGGTAAAAGGTGATCCCCTAAAGGCAAAGACTGGTCACCGCATGGCAGTGCGCTTCGGGCTACTGAGTTGTAGCCTGTGTTTGGGATCACAGGGCAATTGAACTGGTGAGAAACCCCGGCAAAACCCGGCCCCGGGCATCTTGACAAACTCTGAGGATATGGGGCCAACCAAGGCTTCGAAGCCGGAGGAGGCCCCACCAAAGTGGAAGGGCTCAGCCCAAAACTATTAGGTAGCACACTAGGAACAGGCAGGAAACTACCCGGTGGAGAAACGACCCCCCCCCCAAGGCCAAATTTCCTCCATGTATGGTGTAGCTTGTGTGGGTGCAGACTCACCTGGCGGCATGAATGCAGAGTTGGATGCACCAACTGCAGACAGCTCAACAGCACGCTGACTGGTACACAGACCAGCTGCCTCCATGCCCATCTGCCTACCGATATTCCCGCCTGATCTTGTGTCGAGGACCTCTTCCACCGGCTGTTATCCTGTCTGCTCCCTGGTTTCCGTCGCTACTTCCTGCGTGCCTTCCTCTTCACTCACCATGGGTGCAGATGTCGAGTCACTTGGTGCTGAAGATGCAGCCCTGGCTCCGGAAGCTGCAGAACATTCTTTCTCCAAAAGAGTAATACGGGACATCATTACGTCACCCAATTGTCTCAGCTCAGCCATTCTGCATGCTTTGGACTCCCTGCTCGACCTCCTGGGCATAGCAGCACCAGCTGCCTCCCTAGCTTATGCCCTCTTCCTTTCCAGCTCACTTAATTTAGCTAGAATAGCGCTGTAATCAGGCCACTCTTCCTCGTCAGATGAAGAACGTGCGGGAGTCACTCTGGCAGGAGTCCTCCGCTTTGCTGGCTGTTTACCTTTTTTTCCACCCTGTCCTTTTTTTGATGCCATATTAGCTAAGTATCAGAAATATCAGTAACTGCTGCCCACAGTGCACCAAATGAATTTATCTATATCGACCTACTAACAAATATTTGTGCTCTTATTTTAAATTATTTCAAATTACCAATCCTAATTCTTTTAGTTTGTTTATTTATTTATTTAGTTACTAATAATTTTATTATTCCCCCTTTTCTTTTTCTTTTTCTTTCTTTTTTAATATATAACTAATTAACCTGCAGTTGCTGTGCAACCCAGCAGGGGGTGCTGCAGAAGGCAACTGTTCTGCTGCTTGCTTTTCGTTTTTTGTTTTGTTTTTTTAAGATGTGTATAAGCAGACCAACCACCCAACAGGTGGCGCTGCCCCCAATCTGGTACTGGTTCCCTATCAATTAATATCAACTTTTTCCCCTTTCAAAATAAAAACGAGCCTTCAAAAACCAGGGACAAAATGGGGGGGGGTGAGTGGGAGAGGAGGGAGGGTAGGGAAGGAGATGGAAGACAACTGCACTTTAACTTTACAATAAAATACTTCCCTTTGATTAACTAACTAACTAACGATTACAATTAAATCAAATCTTAAAACTTAAATATGAACTAAAGCCTCCCCTACTCCACACCCAATGAGATGCTGATTACGCAGAACAATGTGTGTGTGTGTGTGTGTGTGTGTGTGTGTGTGTGTGTGTGTTACATAAATGTATTAGTCATATGGCATCTTTACGTGCAAAAGTAAATTTTATGCAGAAGCTCTACAAACACAATCCAAACTTTTTTCAAACGTTCCCTGTGAGAACAACCCAAAGGAAGACGCACGCACAAAACCACACAGTCATCCAGAGAAAACTGCTGCACAATTCCTTTACTCACTATGTCACAAGCATGTCAATTGTGATGCTAATTATTCAGCACCCTCTCCTTAATACCATCAGCAGCAACCATGACAAGAAATGCGCAAGTGGGAAATATTGCATTATATACACGTAAAATTGTGGTTTGAGTCTACCTGGACCAGGGCTTTCTCTCAGTTCCTTTCTCTCCCATGAGTTCTGCATTTCCCACCCCACGGTATTCAGGGCCCTCCTCTCCTCAGCCTCCTGGAGGAACCTCAGGGTGTGCCAGCTGGTTCCAACATGAAGGAAGGGAATGTTCTTCTTGTGAACTTCTTTCTGTTCACTTCGTCTCCTGCCTTGTACTTTTTCACTCCCATCACTTTTCTAAATTCATTCCGAATTTAGCTTTCTGAATCCTAATATTAGATATTACCAAAAACAAAAGGCTCGTTGTTGATTATTCAGTGGTCTATTAAGGATGCTGTTAAAACCACATGCCCTATGTAAGTACGGCAAGTTAGTTTTCAGCGGCATCATTGTGCTCTGCTGCACTGCCACAACCCTCAAATTAGTTAACGAGCTTAAATGGGTATGACATACCGCTTCCCTTTCACAATAGCCACTGTTGTCCATTCTTGGTGCAAGTGTTGCTGTGTGACTCGCTGTCTTGAAAATCCCTCTTAATGATGGGTGCAGAAGTTTCTTCTAGATACAACACTGGATTTTCACACAAACTACGTAAACTACAATTTAGGGCCTTGATTATGAAGAGATTCTAAATATCAGAAATAATTCCCCCCTCCCCCCAAAAATAGTTTAAAGTTTTACTAAAGCTACAGGGCTTCTCAAAGTTGACCCAGCATATCTTATTCTAGCCCTGCTGACTTGAGAGAATTTATGTAAAACTCTCATCCATTTACCTGTACAGCATCAGACCTAATCCTTCAGATTTACTGTAAACTTGGAATAACAAGTGCATGGTAGATCTTAGCAAGAGTGCTGTAAGGCAGGGGTGGTGAACAATTTTGAGAGCATGTCCTCAAACTGGCAATTATCTTCTTTAAAAAAAATCTTGCATGCACATAATTTTGAGCAGCAGATAGGGTTTAAATCATCAAGGGGTGGTAGCACACGTTTGCATGCCAACAAAAAAAAATGCATGCCAACATGGGCAGATGTGCCATAGTCTCTTACCTCAATGCATTGATCTCATAAGGTACATCCTGGATAGCTCAGTGATTCAGGTATGGTTAGAAATTCAGTTCCCCATGGTGCATCCTTGACAGGGGCTGGACTCAGTCTCTTCAAGCTCTGCAGTTCTAAGATGAAGATGATCATCAACATCATTATCCCTTTGCCATAAAACATACACCAACAAAAATAGCTGGGCCAGTCTGTAAGAACAAAGCAAAAAACGAAACCTACAAACCTTTTATCCCGATAAAACTTTTTAAAACTATCTAGGCTGATGAACAGCTCCAAAGAATGCGAAAGCTGGCACGTGGTTGTAGACTCAATAGTAGGCATCCTTCAGTCTCAAGAGACTATGGTAACGTGCTCTGAACAGAGGTCTTGGAACAGCGTCTAGTGTGGCTGAGGAGGCCAATTTGAGAGTGACAATCCCTTCCACACTGAAGACAAATACAATCTGTCCCCTGTCCAGCTCCCTGATTTTGCTGGTTTCGGGACTGCCTCTTTGCCTCGGCCTGCTGAACAAGTGCCTCTTCAAATTGGGAGAGGCCGTGATGCACCGCCTGCCTCCAGGCTGAACGCTCAGATGTCAAGGTTTCCCATCTGTTGAGGTCCATTCCTAAGGCCTTCAGATCCCGCTTGCAGATATCCTTGTATCGCAGCTGTGGTCTCCCTCTGGGGCGCTTTCCCTGCATTAATTCTCCATACAGGAGATCTTTTGGAATCCGACCATCAGCCATTCTCATGACATGCCCGAGCCAATGTAGACGTTGCTGTTTCAGTAATGTATGCATGCCAAAAATTCCAGCTCGTTCCAGGACTACTCTATTTGGAACTTTGTCCTGCCAGGTGATGCCAAAATGCATCGGAGACGACGCATACAATGGTTGTAGACTCAGAGTTGGTATTAATAAATATGTTGCTACTTGTACATTTTACATTTTGTTTCACAGTATGAGAGCATCTATTGTCTGAATTAAGTCTGAAGTTTGTTTCATGGGTTTCTCTTTGCAATTCATTCTGTAGAATGACTGGATTTTTCTTCAGCATCTTTGAATATTTAGAGATCAGTCCGGCACACTGAAGTTGTAGGTTTAATGTAGAAATTCCAAATACCAGTTATGAAATTTGTTCAACAAACATATAAGCCATTCCCTGTCTTTACTTCTTCTACTTTAAAATGGAAAGGTAATGTAAAGAGTAGGTTTAACAAATTCTACTGTCTTCTGTTTTCTGAGAATGAATGGTATGATTGACACAGATTTAGCTGATATATGTGATTTCAGGGTTCAGCAAAACATATTGAAATAACAAGCTCTGATTGTAAAATAATCCACTTCTTTCAAAGTTATGGGCCTAGTATGGCCAACTCACCCTAGATGACTCTGAGCAGAACCTGGGAAGTTATTTTTAGATTAATCAGTTAAAGTTATAATTCCAAGGCTCCACAAAGCAGTGTGTTACCAAAATAGTTGCTTTGGAGAAAGTAATTTAAAGGTTTTAAAAAGTAACAAATATAGTTATCTTTCCTATCTCCCAAATAATGTAGTTACTTGGGAGACTTTTAGTTACTTTAGTTAGTTATTTTCAAAATTCTGAATATTACAAGCTGCTGGCCTATTGTACAAAACCTACTATCTCTCTGAGCAATTTCTGCAATATCTACAACTCAGCACAGGGCACACACAAAAAACTGTACTTGAACCATGTGGTTATTCCCCTCTCACTTTTTAGTGAGATTGTTCCCCTAAAAGTAACTTTGAAGTTACAGCTATGTCACGCACACGCAAAAACCCCTGAAGTTATGCCTCTTAAGTTAGAATAATAATGTAATTATTTGTTACTGGGACAAAAACTAATTGCAAATAACTAGTTATTCAAACTACATTCTGCCAAGCCCTAGTCCTCAGGCAGAGGAGAATACAGTTCAGCTGAAGAAAGAGCAACTGTCTAATACTGTTTATTCATCATCATCATCATCATTTTAGGATTGCAGAGCTTGAAGGGGACCCTATGGATAAAGCAATAACAGCTATCTCCTGGACACCACATAAATTCTGTCACTTTTTTCAAAAGGGAGCCGAGGATACCAATTCTCTTCACATAGATTCCTGGGAAATTGGCTCCACTTGCTTCACTAAATAATTGAATTTTATTTAATTATAGATTAAAAACATCTACAAATACTTCATTAATAAATAAAGCGCATTTGTATAAGCTCCTTTGAACATGTTGTATGTTTTCCCCTTTGCTGAAATACTCAACATTGGGTATACATCTCTATAACGCTTGGCAATAATGCTGTGAAAATTGAAATGTATTGCAAAAGAGAAAGGGGAACCTCTTTTGTTCCTCTAGTTACCCCTGGGCTGGTGTTTTTCTGTCAGGGCATCATCCTTCTCCATTCCCGCCACAGAGACCTCGCCCCTCCCCCGCCCAACAAACTCTCTAATAACAATAGCTGTAACCAAGCAGCACCCGATGTTAAGTGCAGCTGCTTTACCTCTAATTTGCAGGGTTCTTAAATAATATACCAAAGAAGGGGGCAGAGGCTGGATAATTAATAGGATCACAGTCAGTATCAAAAGACTACGTAACCCTTTCTTCACTTGTGCTGTGTTTTTCCTGAAAAATCTCCCTGAGGTTGCAACTACATGGTCAAATACTATGGGATTGCTGAGGGCATAAAACGGATGGATTCACTTTTTCTTTTTAACACTGAGCATATGGCCAGTTTGAGTCAGTTTGACTGTTTTTGCTCCTGGGGACTTCTACTTTTTTCAGGCCAGAATGATTAGAATGGACTTTCCCCCATGTAATCAGTTATTTTGTTCAACAAAAGGGTGTGTGTGACTGTGGGTGGCATTCTGATGACATACTCAGCTGGTTGTGATGTTTTTTGAACAGGAGGAACACCCACCCTCCCTAGTCATCCTGAAGTATATATTTTTTTCAACAAACTACCGAGTTTAGTTCTAGATCACCTTATCAGTACATTGATATACTTGTTTAGCGCTAGAGCACTTCTGCATGGACAAAAAGAGAGAGATTAAAATGGATATGAAATAGAAACAACTCTAATGAACTTCAGCAGGCTACTATGTTTCCGCAATATGCATGTATATGTTTACATGTTACGGAGAACTGTCCCTTTTTCCTGATGCCTTGCAACACTTTAAACAGCCCACAGGCTTTACTGCAAAAGGAGAGCCAGGGATCAGCAGAGGGCAGGATCACAGGAAGGGCGGCTATGGACTGTGGTGTGGATCATACTGCATTGGACTGTGGGGCCAGTGTAGACACTGGCACCAAAACAATCTGCAGTACAGATGGGGCTATTTGTATTTGTATATGAATATCCCCGCACAGCTGGACTTAACAAGGGTCCTGCGGTGGTGGCTCATCCTTCCAATTTCGCCTGGAGCCCCACTCCCTTCCTGCTCGGCTGGCCACTCCAGGCAAGGGGAAGGAGGATGAGTCTCCGTGCACGACTGCCAAGTCGCCAGCCAAGCGGGAAGGGAGCGGCGCTCCAGGTGCAATTGGAAGGATGAGCAGGGCTGCCGCCACTGCCGCATGACATGTGAGTGGATGGTCTGGTCCCTCCTTAAGGGCCAGACCCTCCTTAAGTCCAGCTGTGCAGGGACATTCATATTCGTATATGAATACAAATACCTCCCTCTCTAATCTGCAGCTTCCGTGTGATCACCTAATCCAAACTGAACTGTAAAATAGGCTGCGAATCAAGCCAGTGTAGTTGCAGCCTGAGGCAACTCTGTCACTGAGAATAAACATAGGGAGGTACCTTCGAGGTGACATTTATAGGCTACACTGTTCGACTATCAGCAAGTTAGGCGTCATGCCGAATTCTTTTAATAGAAAAACATAATAGAAACACATGTAATTAAAATAGTTTATTGTCTTACTACTGAAATGATTGCTGACATTTTAACTGAACCACTTCCCAAAGACTGTTTTCCAAAATTATGATACATTCATATACATATGCAACACTGAATGTGTATATAATATATGAGTAAATGAATGTTTATATGTGTTTGCTAGGAACAGAATGTTGTATTTGCATCAAATACTATTCTAACCACTCAGAATGTGTCTGTAGTAGACATGGGAGCTTCGTATTCGTATCTCAGGGGATACAAATATAAAGGTCGCACCACAGGTGCCACAGCGATCCATTCCTGCCCCCCAGAACCAGCCCGATCCACTCTCCAGCCTCCTCACAACACATACATCTGACAGCAGCAACATCATGCCAATTGTGGATGTGATCCCACCAGCACTGCCCCTCCTCTCCCCACAGCCAACTGCTCCGGCAAGTCTCCCCACTCAGCTGCTGAGCGGAGAGGTGGGGCAGCACTGGCAGGACTACATCTGCTATTGCTATGATGTCACAGGTTCTGGGGGGCAGGAATGGATGTCGTGGCACCTGTAGTGGTGAGCTTTGTATTCATATCACCCAAGATACAAATACAAAGCTCCCATTTCTAGTCTGTAGTCAGCCAGGCTGCATCTAAGGCAGGTGTCAGTCAGAAGTCTGTCAGACAGGACTAAACATGTAGTCAGACAGGACTGATAGGGACCCAGACAATGAGACTAAGATAGGGCTGACAGGGTCGAATAAGGGACAGAACTAAACATGTTAGACAGAATCTCAAACTCTGTCTACCTCAGACAGGAATAAAGATGTAACTGACAATATGTGATAAGGGCCATTTAGGGCTTACAAATATAACAGTGTTACTATGAGAGAGAGTTACCTATTTAACAGAGAAAATATGACTGTCATACCAAAATGTCTAAGCACTATAAGTTATGTTATATTTTATAGATGTTTATAAATAGTGAAAGTTATTTCATGTTTTAACCAAAAAGCACAAGTGATTATTTAATACCAATTGCTGGCACAAACACACATGTAGGAGAACATACAGATTTTACTCTATACAATAGTGGTTTCTATCTACCGGTAAATGTTTCCAGCTGCTATATGCTAATTCTGTTAAGTTATAGGTTATAATTTATTTATTATAACCAACAAGAGTGACAGAACAGAATGTGCTACCTCAGAAGGTAGTGGACTGTCCTTCATTAGAGGCTTTTAAACATAGCCTGAGTTGACATCTGCTTTAGCTATGGATATCCTGTCTCATCCATGGGTTGAACTTGATGGCCCTCATGTGCCCTTCCAGCTCTTGGATTTTATGAATAGGGAGGGAAAACCTACCAAGAGCAAGCAGTTAATCGTACAAAGAATTAATGCAGAGTTCAGTTTGCTGTTTTGGTCCTCCAGAGAGAATGAAAAAAGTGAGGTAGGCCTTCAGCAGCATACTATAGAACAAGAATGTTTTCAGGTAGCCAGCATAACCAAACCAACAACAAGTCCTTCATGACTAACTGAGCAATATTTGTAATGGCATGGTATACATTTATGAAGTATTCTTCCAATCATATCATATATAAAGAACACTGAAGACAATCCAGAGATAGTTACAGCTTACTACTGAACTTTTTTACGCTGAATCAAAGCCTGCTTGATTCTGAAGACAATTTTTAATAGCTGAAGACAGAACTCACAAAATGGAGGCAGACAGATTATTTGTTTGTTCGTTCGTTTGTTCATTCATGTAATTTATATACCGCCCATTAATGCAATGCACTATTCTGGGCAGTTTACAATGATAAAAACACATCAATCAATCAACTTAAAATAAACACACAGAGAATTTTCAGTAATTCAGGGAAGATAACAGGTAAATACCTGTCTATCATTAACAAGTAAATATGTTAAGAGGTGAATATGAGGTTATTTGCCATCTTAAAGAGATATGAGATCCATTCATTCCACAGTGACAATGAGGACATGCATGATTCTCTTCTGATAATACCCAGACCTCGAAATGCTTAGGGACATCCGGCTAAAGTTTGACCTCCATCCAGCCCAAGGTCAAGGGTCGAAGTGGTGAGAGGGGAGGGGAGCGGGAACAGCCACCTAGAGAACAGCAGGTGACCAGGGCAATGGCAAAGAGGTTTGGGAGCCTTTTTTCTAATTAGAATGTTTCAGGGGACCATGTGGGGGGAGCACATGAAGCCCATAGGCTATACTTCACCCTGTTTTAAAGACATGTTAGAAACAGGGCAGCTGGTTGGGCATGTGTATGGTCACTTTTGCTCATTTAATTACTTTTACTTTAGATATTGTTCTTTTATACAACAACATAGTGGTAACTGCTAAAATTAATATGTCTAGCATCAAGGCAGCAGATGCATATTCTAACTTATTTCCGCAGGCTGTGATTTCAATTTGTTTGGGAAATTCACACACTCAGAATATACAGTTGTCATCCTTGTTGGTGTTGCTCCAGCACATCAAGAGCACAGAAGCCCTTGCAAGGCAGGTATGTATGCCAGTTGAGCAGAAAAATGTCACTTGTATATTTCAATACTGTCTTAAATGGCAGGAGGCTTTCACAACATTAAGCCCAGGGTCTAACATCACCTTGTTGCACAGTACCACTTATGCCCTTTCCAGAGCTTTGTTTATTCTCTAAAATAAAATTTAAAATGGTCGCCTCCACAACCAAGTTCACCCACGTGTCCACACACTCTTATCCTTACAGGTCTGACTTACATCTAGACCAGCAAGTTATGTCTCTCCAAATGTTGTTGAGCTGACATTCCCATCATCCCATCCTCACTCACTGGAGATGATGGGAATTGCAGTCCAGCTTATCTAGAAGGGCCACATATTGGACATCCCTGATCCAGATGTGCTTATTGCGTCATCCGTGACGATCATAATTCCAAAACATACTGCTTGTTTTCTAGCGGGAACAACACATGTTTTAAAAAGCACCAACAAATCATTTGCAGGGCTTGTGGCCACTCTCGTGGGCCCTTGTGGGCTCTGTGGCAACAAGAGTTTTAATCATCCTCGTTTTCTTCCACCATTTGAATGGCATGGCTGTGCCTTTGTTGGAGGGGGCCTCTTCGAAATACAGCCCGGCTGATGTTATTTCACTGAACCATTACCTTTTTGACACAGTAACCACTTCTCAAGTACGGATATGTTGCTTAAATGTTCTTCGGTGACAGAACACAGCATTACTTTCTAATGCATCACCCTAATAAAAAGGTACGAAACAAAGGAAGCCATTTATTTTGTACACCTAGTGTCAGTTTGTGCAACACAGTGACAAAAGACTCTGGCTTTCTTCCCCCTTTCCTTTTTTTCCCCCTTCCTTTTTGAAAAAAAAAACTTTGGATCTCTTTTATATATTTCTACCCATTTTGACTGAATACGAAGAATAATCTTGCTGATAATACAGAGGCAGCGAACACCAGGCCATTAAATTGACAGTGTGATTTATCCCACTTCACACTGCTTTTATAAGCAGAACATATCAGCCCAGAGAGCCTTTCTTCTGCTTAAAAGAATGATAAGGAATATACCTTTCCCCATTACTTACATTGATAAAACACAGCCGCACACCATCTCTCACTCTGATTCTCTTATCATAGCAAAGGTGCAATGGGGATTCTGGTGTCTCGGAATATGACGGCAGCAGTTCTGCTGTTGCAACACCAAATTCACACCTCCATCCTTGGAAAAAAGAAGGGTTTTTTAAACACTTGATTTCTTTTTAAAAAATCTTGGTTTTAATCTTGATCTATATTTAATTGTTGGTTTTAATGTTTAATTGTTGGCTTAATTGCTGGTTTTAATGCTTAATCTAAGTTTTGCTCCTGATATATGTTTATAAACCTATATGTTTGTATATTTAATTGTTTTTAAATACGATATTTATATTGTGTTTTAAAACTGTTAATTGTTTTATAGCTTTATTTGTTGTGAACTGCTTTGGGTCCCCTATGGAGAGAAAGGCAGCATGTTATTTATAGATATAGATATAGTGGGTGTCCAATTTGAAATGATTGTTGAGAAATGCCGTATTGCACTCACATTATGCTTCATGGTCACATTATCAAGGTTGTGACTAGGGAGATCCCTTAATAAAGTCTTCCTTCTTTGATGCCTTTCTTCTTCTTCTTTTTAACTTTACCTTTCTATCATTGCAAGCCCAAAGTGGCAGGTATGGCTCTCCTTCTCCTCCTTACTTGACACTCACAACGTCCCTGTGAGGTAGGTTGGACTGGCAGATTTTCCACTTGGCAAATGTCATGGCTCACTGGGGCTTGAACCTGGACCTCTCACACCCCGGTCCAATACTCTAAACCCTTGCACCACCCAGGACATAACCTTTAACCAAGTCATGCTGTTCACTTGGTTCCAAACTCAAGAGCTAATGGGCCATCACAAAACCTCAACATGCCGAGCACTGGCAGAACCCTCTCTGTGCCACATCTTGATCTCAGCACTTTTCTCTCCAGTGGAAACAATTTGCGGCGTGGGGTCAGGGAGGTGCCAGTTAGAAAATGGCAGACATATTGAGATGTTACACGAGAACCTCCAGGACTCCCTCTCCCTTCTCTGTTCCCTTTTAAACCACAGCCTTATTCAAGCATTCAGTAAGACAAATAGCCTTCATCAGTGTGCAGAGGAAGCTGGCTAGTCTTGTCTGCCCCCACCCTATGTACACACACACACACCCCATATGTGCAAAGCTAAGTCTGAAGAAGAAAAAGTAGTCTCTCCGCGGGTGGTCTCACTCAGAAAATGATTGCCAGTTGTAGAAAATCTTCAGAGATACGAGATGGCTCTCCTCGTCAAGTTTAGCTCTCTACACAGAGGACCTAGGATGGTCGAGGGCAAAGCAAGCCTACCTGAGCAAGGCGACGATTTATTTATGAGTCCATTGTACATTCCCTGAATAGGGTAGAGATAGAGGTAACAATCAAGGTAACAGAACAAAAATGTGGACTACAAAACGACAGTGTTCTGCAGAAAAGAACAGGGCTGGCAATTCTTACATTTTAGGAATCTTTCTCTGATGTCCAGAGAGAGAGAGGTCTCGTGGTCCTTCCTGTAGGGGTAGCTTATGGGTCAAGCAGGGGGCACCCTCCACTCCAGCCCAAAATGTCTGTTATTCGTGGCCAAAAGGAAGTGTGCAGCTACTCCATCTTTCCTTTCTTCATGGACTTTTGTGTGGAATGGGGTGGGGGGAGGGAGAGAAAGAAAGACAAAATAAGCAGTGGGAAAACATGGTGGGGCTGCGAATGGTAGACAAGGTTATCTGGACTCTTCATGTTGTTTTTCATTTAAGGCAGGGCAACCTGCCCAAAGAACACCTAAACCACAAGCATCCTTTGTTGAATAATATTTCACGGGGGCTACCCTGGTAGCAAATATGGAAATTGGCATATGGAATTGCCACTAAAAGCTGTTTTCGGTTTTAAAAATGCTTTATTAAAGTCAAATGCATACTTTGGTAGGCAGATGGGGGAAAAAAGCTTTGAACTTCAGAGCTGGAAGGGACCCTTTGGATCATGGAGTCCAGCCTCTGTCAAGGAGGCACCGCGGGGGAATCAAACTCCAAGCCTCTGGCTCCGCAACCAGAGACCTCAACCACAAATAGAGTCTGTTAGCCCTGGCATCACGACTAGGAGACAACATAAAAGGGGAATGACCAACTCTCTCTCCCTCTGTTTCCCCTAGTGGCACACAGCCACTTATGCAAACATCAATAGACTTTCCTTCAGTCCCAACAGCTTCTTAAATAAGAGTAATTAGGGAGCCCTCGGTAACATCGATCGAAACTTTAGTACAGATGAGAAAAGCCTGCCATTCCATTGTCAGAAGAATTTCTTCCATTTCGGGACAGAAGGGTTTAAGGAACAGCAGCAGTGTTTTCCCCCCATTTCTCTTTCAAACTGCAGCACAAGGATAATACGGGCCTACCTCTCGCCCTGGCAGGCCTTCTACAGTTGCCATTACCAGGCTTCGGGGACCAGCAAAGTCTTCTTTCACATGCAGTTTGCAGAAGGCAGAAACCAATGGGGAGCTCATCTCCCAGTCCACAGGGGAATGTTAGAGGCAGCCACAGGCCTTAGCGGCTTGGATCTGTTCCAGTGGGCCACCTTCCTCAAGAACATTTAAGAGAGATTCTGCGGCACCGTCAGAGCAGCCCTGCCTAATTTGGGCCCTTGCCCTCTGCGGCTGGTGAAGGTTCTCAAGGGACAGCATGGCCAGGCAGCTGGCTGGGATCCTTAACGTATCATTGGAGCAGAGGATGGTGGTTCTCGTAGCAAATACCGCGTTTGGACACACATTTCCTTCCAATCTAGGCATAAACCAGAGATACTTTTCAGATTTGCTCAGCTACGTCTTGGGGAGAAAAAATTCCTAGGAGGTCCCCGATGCCTTTTCAAACATCTATAGTTTAATGATTCCCAACCTTTGGCTCTCTTTGTTTTGGATATCAACTCCCAGAAACCTCAACCTACAACGTCAATACACAAGGATTCTGGACCTTTCTGGGGATTAAATTTGTTATTTCAATTTATATTCTGCCCCACAGTGCTAAAGCATAATTATGCAAACAACCCCTTGCCCCCCCCCACCACCACCACCAGCAAGCTGATTACTCATTTTACTGACCTTGGGAGAATAGAAGGATGAGTCAACCTTGAGCCAGCAACCTGAATCCGTCAGGATTGAACTCAGGTCATGAGCAGAGGCTTGATGGCAATACTGCAGGTTAAGGCTGAAAACCACCACCATGTCTTTACTTGGACATGCAATGTCCTGCCTAAATGCAGAGGACTGGACTCATGGACCCTTCCTAACGCACAACGTTATAATTCTCATACTTTGCACAACCTTTTTTTTTCCCAAAGGAGGAGATCACAGGGCTCCCCAGTTGTTGTTGGCCTGCCTCTTCCAGCAGCCCTAGACAGCATAGACTGTGATGAGGGAAAGTGGGAAATGTAGTCCACATCAAGTACCCAGGGTGGAGCAATTCATCTCCCGTGTTTGCTTTGTTCATCAGTCTTGCATCATCTTGCGGTTTCAGTTGTCCATTGCCATAATTTGGGACACGAGAGGAGCGGAATGGTCCAGCAGCTGCATAGTGCCCTTGGGGCCAACATCAGGCAATCTTCTCTTGTATGTCTGCTTTTTGTGCTTAACCATCAATTTTTCATCCTTCTCTATACATTTCTACTTGAACACAGAAGAAATTCTTAACCTTTCCAGTTTCTAACAGCAGAACATGGTGTGTGTGTGTGTTGCTCTGGGACTCAGTCCAGTGTGAAAGAACAAGCACACAACGTACATGGCAGTGAATGAAATAGATGGATGCACTTCCAGATTTCTATCCATGGATGTCTCTTTCTATACCTCCCAGCCTGTTTGCAAAATGAGCTTGTTCAGGATCATCTCAGGAAGCTTTAATGTATTTGCCCTTCAGTTTGCCGTCAGCTAGTTTTTGCTACCTAAGCAGAAAGGATATTCTCTGAATACATACGGCTATTTCTGGTGGCAGTAAAAGAAGGTGAATGCAAAAAGCTTTCTCTTTGCCCCTAAGTAAATTGAAGCAGAATTTTTGGGTCTCTGTATAAAATAGCTTTGAAGCATGAAGTGCCAGCACAGATTCCCTCCTCTTTTCCTCCTATAGAGCTGATTGGTTTAATTTTGATAATCTTAACAAAAGTCAAATATTTCTTCATAATTATGAAAGAAAGAACTTGAAATTTAAAAAGAAAAACAGTATATGGTAGAAAAAAAGACTGTCCAATTCTTCTATCCAGGCCCTAAGTATTAAATGTTTTCCTCCTTCAAAGTCTGAGGAGATTCGATCAGGTTGGTGCTGATTTAAGGTTGCCTCATCTCCTCCTTTCCACCCATCTTTAACACCTCGTATAAAGCAGGCAAATACAACAGTCCTGTCAAGGCTGGGAATAACTATCTCTATTAAATTTGGCCAATGAAAGTGAGGGAGAATGTAACTTCATGATGTTCTGGGATAATTGACCCAAATGGAAAGAAATATGGATTTCAAAAAACTGAGTGCTGGAGGAAATGACAGCGGCAGATTCTCCAGTCCTTATTATCAAATTACTCTCTTTCAACCAATTCAAAATCTACCTAAAATGTCACAAAAATAATTATTGGGGATGAGGATGGGGTTAGACTACCTCACAACTGAAAGGTAAAGGTAAAGGTTCCCCTTGACAATTTGTCCAGTCGTGTCCTACTCTAGGGGGCGGTGCTCATCTCCGTTTCCAACCCATTGAGCTAGCGTTTTGTCCGAAGACAATCTTCCGTGGTCACGTGGCCAGCGCGACTAGACACAGAACGCTGTTACCTTCCCACCGTGGTGGTACCTATTTATCAACTCGCATTTTGCATTTTGCATGCTTTCGAACCGCTTGGTTGGCGGGAGCTGGGACAAGCGACGGGGGCTCACTCCGTCCGTGGATTCGATCTTACGACTGCAGGTCTTCTGACCTTGCAGCACAGAGGCTTCTGCAGTTTAACCCGCAGCGCCACCACGTCACAACTGAAAGAACTAGGGCTAAACTACACACCATGCACAGAGGTATGTGGTTCTTACCAACATTTTCTCCCTTTTACAAAATATGGCCAGGGACACAGGAGTCTCCAGTGCAATATAGGAAACTAACTTGTACTAAGCCACACCATTGGTCCACCTAGCCCAATATTGTCAACTCTGGCTGGCAGCTATTGTTCTCCAGGGCATGGCTCTTTCCTAGGCCTATCAAGTGATTCCCCCATGCGATCTGGTAGCCTCAGCCAAGTCTCAGCCAAGCCTGATTCTGCTTAGTTTCTGAACTCTAATGAGACCAAGGACTTCCAGAATTATACATAAACCAGCATTCTCCTGGCATTTGTGCACAAACCCCTTTTGCTTTCACGTGAGATGACCAAGGTTAGCCTGTGGCTCAGTTAATCCTTTCTCACTCCATCTAAACAGAAAATGCCAGTTCAAGCCTGAACAAAACATGTGTGCTCTACATACCATGAGGGGAGCAAAGTGATCCTCCATCACGTTTTCCTCACACAAAAGTGGCAGTCTGAAGATAAGATCCTGCTGCAACCATGGAAGCACTGCACATAAGCCAGAATTATTCTCTTTTTTTTAATTGTTTCTGGTTCACATGTAGACTGTGAGTCTCCTCTTCAGACAGTTGTTTTGGTGTGAGGGAGGAGGCTGGACTAGGACACTTCTTTCACCCCATGTGAAGCCCACATGCCTTCTCTTTATGCCTGAACAGAATTACTTCTACCATTCTATGATATCCACTAACCATGTTTTCCATACAGTTGGGATCCCTTTTGAATGTAATTTTGGACCATCCCAAGCTCCAAGCCCCCCTTGAAAACACTTCTAAGGTCCCTACATTGTTGGAGCTTCCACTCCAACAATGAGTAATGGCAAGGGTAGGTTTATGGAAAAATTAAAATGTTCCAACTAAAGGTAAGATTTTGTCCAAACCAAACAGAGGCACTTCAGAAAGCAGGCCAGCTGGACTCAGGGCACTTCAAGCATAATCTGCTTCAGGTTGGGTCTGAAACGGAGCCTCTCTTTAGAAAATCTGAGGCTGCATCCCATGGAGACATATGGAGGAAGTTGGGGGGGGCACGCAGGGGGAGGACTGACAACTGAGGGAAGTTTACAGGCCCTTTCCACATGGCCACAGCTTGACAAATGCCAGACTTCACAGGTGGGGCTGTTTTTGTACTAGAAACCTTTATACTTTTGAGGAAGGTTGTTTCCTGCACCTCCACCCAAAGTATTGGGTGTAATACTTGGGTACCCAAAGTACCCAAGATTGGATGTCCACCTCGACTCCTTAACATCATCAGGTCCTTCCATGAGGGAATGAAAGGCACTGTAGTTTTTGATGGTTCAACATCAGATCCCTTTGACATCCGAAGCGGAGTGAAACAGGGCTGTGTCCTCGCACCAACCCTTTTTGGGATCTTTTTTGCTGTCATGCTGAAGCACGCCTTTGGAACTACAACAGAAGGTGTCTATCTCCGGACTAGATCAGACGGAAAGCTCTTTAATCTCTCTAGATTGAGAGCGAAGACCAAAGTCCAGCTGAAATGCATGCAGGACTTCCTCTTCGCCGATGATGCAGCCATTGTTGCCCACTCTGCTGAAGACCTCCAACAACTCATGAATCGTTTTAGCAAGGCCTGCCAAGACTTTGCACTAACAATCAGCCTGAAGGAAACACAAGTCATGGGCCAGGGCGTGGACTCACCTCCCTCTATTACCATCTCCACACAAGAATTGGAGGTTGTTCATGACTTTGTGTACCTTGGCTCAACGATCTCTGACACTCTCTCTCTAGATGTCGAGCTGGATAAACGCATTGGCAAAGCAGCTACCATGTTCTCTAGACTCACAAAGAGAGTATGGCTGAATAAGAAGCTGACGACATATACCAAGATCCAGGTCTATAGAGCCTGTGTCCTGAGCACACTCCTGTACTGCAGTGAGTCCTGGACCCTTTGTGCACGGCAGGAGAGGAAGCTGAACACCTTCCATATGCGTTGCCTCCGACGCATTTTTGGTACCACCTGGCAGGACAAAGTTCCAAATAGAGTAGTCCTAGAACGAGCTGGAATTTTTAGCATGTATACATTACTGAAACAGCGACGTTTACGTTGGCTCGGGCATGTCGTGAGAATGGCTGATGGTCGGATTCCAAAAGATCTCCTGTATGGAGAATTAGTGGAGGGAAATCGCCCCAGAGGGAGACCACAGCTGCGATACAAGGACATCTGCAAGCGGGATCTGAAGGCCTTAGGAATGGACCTCAACAGATGGGAAACCCTGACATCGGAGCGTTCAGCCTGGAGGCAGGCGGTGCATCACGGCCTCTCCCAATTTGAAGAGGCACTTGTCCAGCAGACCGAGGCAAATGGGCAGTCCCGAAAGCAGCAAAATCAGGGAGCTGGACAGGGGACAGATTGTATTTGTCTTCAGTGTGGAAGGGATTGTCACTCTCGAATTGGCCTTCTCAGCCACACTAGACGCTGTTCCAAGTCCTCCATACAGAGCACGTTACCATAGTCTTTCGAGACTGAAGGATGCCTAATACTACTACCCAAAGTAGTTGTGTGTAACATCCAAGTCCCGTGAGAGTCTCTAAAACAGAGCGGGAAATGGATTCACCCTACCCTCATCCAGTCTATGACTGACAACAGGCACCAATTTAGATCTTTGTAGAACTCAAATGTTCACCACCACAAAACACACTTACACACGGAGAGAGGCATACTTTATTTCCTTCTTCAAGAAGAACTGTGGGACCGACGTCTCTTGGCCTATAAAGAAGTGGCAGGAGCCAGAGGCAGGAAGGAAAAATTGGGAAGCCCACTTAATAGAGTCTTATGGGAAACTGGCAGGGACTCAAGGGAGACTCTGTCCCAGCCAATGAGCTACTATGATGATGCTTGGACTGGGCAGATTGCTAGGCTACCACCTTACTTTCAGCCATGCAGGGATCATGGGAACCCTTAGGGAGAAGAAACCTTTTATTTTTATTTGAGTTTATTTCTGAAGCTAGCCGTTGACAAGGTCAAAGCTGCCTTGAGGAATGAGAATCTTTGAGTATGATCAGATGGCTGCCAAGGCACACACCTGATCGCACCAGAGAGGGTCACTTTAACAGAAGATATATCTTGTAAAGCAACCCTTCTGTCTGCCAGACAGAATTGCTTCAGCCCGGCCCCCAAAAAGTAGAAACCCTACAGCTGGACCCAAAAGGTTCAGCTTGGGCACAGACTGAGGTCAGGCTAGAGCATATGTTTCCGTGCATCATGTGATTGCCAGGAAACAGGTTGCACCAGGCGTCTCCAGAAGTGGTCCAGCATGAGATCGATTTCTCCTTGCGTTCACACCCTTCGTTTGGCTTGCTTTGTTTACTGTGCAAAGAAGGCGCCTTTCAAAAATGTTCTTAACACTGAGAGCAACATCGTCTACACAAGACCGTTTTGTCTCGTTTTTAAACATAGTGGAAGAAATATCTTCTCTGTGAAATTCCTTACCCAGTAATACAGTATATAAAGCATAATGGTTTCTCTTAACGCATTTTAAGAGTGACATTTTCTATTAAATTGTCCAGCCTTAGTGAGAAAAGCGGGTTTCGTGTGAACTATGGTTGTGCAGCATGCTTCGTATTAGCTAACTGTCCACCAGAAAATGTCATTATTCCGCAAACCTTCCTATACAAGATCTTTAGGAAGCCTTACAGGCAAAAGAGTTTTTATAAATTATAAGATTAACATCTGGCTCTTTGCTACATTATTCATTGATTTTTTAAAAAAAATCATTTTCTCCAGGAAGGGAGTGTGTTGTTGCATTCTGATAGTTGGTGACAAGCAGTAGCTAATGCAATATCCCATGTCTGAGAGAATAAGGGAAAATCAATTAAAGTGACTACCTGCTGCTTTTACTTCTGATAGCAAAAATCAAATGGGGCCTAAGATTTCAGGTGTGAAAATAGAGAACTAAACTGCCAGGGGCCGTGTTATCTGTGTAATTCAGCTACTACTTTTCTTTTTAAAACTCCCTTGAGGTACTCTAACATTGATTCTCGGTTTGTATGGAAGTAGAATTCACAATGGGTGTCTCAGTAAGAGGAAATCCGCTGATTCTCAAATGACAATCGGCAAAAAGTAAAATATTGGATGGGAAGCAAGTAACTCGAAATGCTGAAACCCAAGCAAACCCTAGATACAAGGAGATGTTCCAATCTATACTCGGGGAAGTCAATAAAAATGTAAAGCTAGATTAGAGATGGCCAGTCTTCCAGCAATAGGGGTCCACATACACTTTGCTCTTGGATACAAACCATATACTTACACGATGCAGTATTTCCCAAAGAGGGATTATAATGTATTGTGAGGTATATGCATTTCTCGCAATCAAAAGAGGGTTTGTATATTCCAGCAGATGCAAATGGCCCCAAATGAGCTTTGCAACTTCTAGAGGGCACTAGAAGACATTTCGAGCCCAATCTGTTAAAAGGCAGGGTTCAAGCAGGACAGAGGTGGCCCTCTGACATCCTTAGGATGGCAGAGGTGGTTCCTGTGTTCCTGGAAGTTGCCTATCCCTGATGTAGAAGGATGGTCCTGCACACATTGTTACTGTTCCCTTCCTGGGCTTCAGGAAGAGAAATTGTGTGCATGGAGCATCCCCAAGCATACCATGTCACAAAGAGCATCCATCTTCTTCAGTGCATCGTGTTCATGATAGAAGAAGGAAGGAAGTCACCTCTAGAAAAGGAGTTAGATCCATCATAGCATATAGATATGACGTGGGCCACAAAATTCGCAAAATGCTCTAAGTTCTAGTAGATTGCCTGATGCCACTATAGGAGAAAGTAATTAAAAGTTGGTCTCCTCAGTCACAGGTTTACTATAGGTTAGCCATGTAACACGTTGACCGTATCTCCCTATATGTGCCTGGCCACACCTTAAGACCTTCAGAAAATGCCTTTCCTTCTGTCCAATCACCTTCATAGGAATGAAGGTTGGGGAAGCCTGATGTATGTTGTTCTGGGAGATGGGGATATGTGTGCACACACATGTTTTAAGTTTCATCGGGTGACCCAAGCTCTCCTACTGCTTCAAGCAGGAAGATGCCACACACACCTCACTGCTATTGCACTGCCCAGCCCTGAGCAAGAAAGTGCACCCACATTGCAGATGGCACTGCCTTCGCAAAATCCCATGCATGCATACCACCAGAGAATGAAGAGGCTGGTGGTGCTGCAGCAAGCAACTCTTCCTGGAGCAAGCTTTTTTTCTCTCCCCCTTTTGGATTGGTTTTTTTTTTCTCCCCCTGATTCCTAGGAGTTCTCTTGGAGCCTCTGCAGAGTGAAGGGTGGAGGAGTTCAGAGAGAAATCCCCTGAAATTGTGGAATAGGTAATTTTTCTGGACAGTCTCCCATCTGCCTGGACTCTAAGGGAGTGACGACATTGACAAAAATATGAGAAATGATCCAGGATTGGGATGATCTGATTCCCATAATTTCCCATTGATGACATGATTCAAAAGTCAGTGCCAACCAGACCTGAGTATCCCTCCCTCCACCCGTAGTTTCTTCTTCCACCACTGAGGCTTCTGCTTTTTTTTTGGAACTGAATGCTTTCTTATCAGTTCAGATGGTGTGGTCATTTGAGCCGATGTGGAAGGGTTTGTAGCTATTGTATCTGAAGTCATTTCAGATGGCTCCAACAGCAGTGAGAGAGGCCGGGCAGTGGGGAAACTGGCTGCCATTTGAATCCTGTCCACCCTACACCTGGTGCCTGGGTCTCCTTCCTTCCTTCCTTCCTTCCTTCCTTCCTTCCTTCCTTCCTTCCTTCCTTCCTTCCTTCCTTCCTTCCTTCCTTCCTTCCTTCCGCATGGCCACCCTGCATTTTGTATCATATGAACAGACTGGCATTCAGAGCTATGAATCGATCATTCTCCTGTTGTATCACTTCCAAGGAAAGAAAGAGTTATCGACACTGTTTTGGAAATTAGGAGTAAGCTGCCAGTACTTTAACTGCAGGGCAGTCAAGCGGGCAACGTGATGATGAAAGCGGAGAAGACAGCCTTATCTGAGGCAGACTGTATCTCACTGTCACAAAAGCTCCTCAATGGCAATCTATTAATATGACTGATTAATTTTTTAATTTCTAAGAGTTTATCTCCCCCCCTCCTCCTGCAGTAACTTACTCGATGAATATTGTGCAATTTTGATACAATGGCAAGTGCTGCTGTTGGCACAAAGGGTTACATTTTTATTAGCACAATCAGTGTGTAACAGCCAAAAGAGAATCTGAAAAATCCTCTTCCATCTTCCTCTGCTCTGTGCAGTGGAAATCCTATTCTCTAAATGGTTCTCTCAAATTCTTTGTTGTTGTATTAATCTGCTATGCATCCCCAAAAAGTCCCATAATAATATAACACAATTAAAAGAGCATCCCTGCTTTGTATGTACAAATATCTAATTATTCTGCTATTTAGGGGATCATTGAGTTTGGTTACACGGCTCGTTAGCTTCCACTGTATTCTAATGTACCACTCCAAATGTTGCTCCCCTCATTACAGGGTAATGACATGGGGTGACTCCTGTGATATTATGGGATGTGACAGAGGCTAGATCATTAGGGCAAGAGAGGCAGAGCCCCACCTCAGGCTCAAGCTGCTCTCGGCCAGCTCACTCCTGCCTGTCCACTCCTAGGACTCCAGGTCAGTGTGAGCATGTGTGAGAGACAGGAAGCAGAAGAGGGTCACAATAGCAAATAGGAACATGTCTAGTTTAAGGCAAGATTTATTTTTCTGCCTGCCTCTCTGTGGGGGTATATGCTTGCTTGCTTGCCTGCCTGCCTGCCTGCCTGCCTGGGCTGACTAGCCCTTCCAATGTTCTTAGGATCACTCCTGTTATGGCAGAGGTGGGGCAAAGGGCAGCCTTGCTGAAAGGGCAGATGTTGCTGAAATACATCTCCAAATATTCCTCAACAGGCTCAGGGCATTTGGACTGCACCATAGTTTGCCTGTAAAATAAAGGTTGTGGATTCTGTATTGAGTCAATCCATTTCAAGTTCTGTCTTCCTCTTTTCCTAGCATTATTGGTTTTCCCAGGGAAGTTTGTCTTCTCACAATAATTGGCCCCATTAAACATTTATTGGGGGTTTTTTTGTTGTTGTTTGTTTATTATTTATTTATTCAATTTCTATACCATCCATCTGACCAGTGGTCATTTTGGGTGGTTCACAACACAATAAAACATAGACATAGTATAACAAAATGCTCAAAATTAGACTAACTTAGGCTGCGGTCACACAAGAAAAATGCCCCCCTTCTTTCTCACGTCTTCTGCTTCCTGTATAGTTACATGTTGTGGTCACATAGCATATATCCTGTGGTCATGGTTCAGGTGTTTTTTAACCATTCCACTTTTTGGGGGGTGAATTATGTTAATCTATACCCCTCAAGAGGGACATATTCCCTTCCTCTTTTTTTGTGCCTTCCTCTGCCCCCCCTTCCTTTTTTATTTTTATTTTTAAATTTGTGCAGGTACATCGCTGTGTCAGCAAAATGCCCTTGCTGGCCACATACTGATCTGGGCCATTTCTTCCTATTTCTGTGCTTCATTACCCTCTATGGAGGAGAACCCACAGCACACTGCAGTGGCGGTCAAAAGACAGTAGGGGGACTGATGCTCCGTATTGGACAGAAGTATACCAATGCACCAACATTCCCGTTTGAAAATTAATAATGAAAAAATTAAGGGAGTCGGGTGAGGGAGGTGGGACCGCACATCAGATGCATAGGAAATGAAATCGGTTTTGGAATACACACTCAATGGGATGTGCTGCACAATGAAACGCAGAACAAATATAGTAGTAGTCTCCCAGTGGGCTGGATTTGATGAGGAAATAGCACAGAGGGGGGAACAAAAGAATTGGTAATGGCCTTGCGTCATCTGAACCCACCCACCCCAATAAAGGGTCAAAATTCACAAGGAGTGTGTGACCAAAGCCTTAAATTAAATAATGAAGATTTAAACAAACTTAAAAATGTCTTTTTAATGCAAATATGGGAGGGAGGTTCGCAGGTTACTTGGCTATTATAAAAGGGGGTCCCAGCTCAAAAAAGGGTAGGAGACACTGTTTTAGAGGCTAAACATACATTTCTTTTTTGTGGGCCCGTACTTGTAATGGTTACCATGCTTAGCATTTGAAGTATGAAATAACCTCTTAGGATGCTCAGAACATATTCCCAGTAACAATGTAGGTCAGGTGGCAGGACGGACCGTTCAGTTCTGTTCCCAATCCTCCTGGAAGTTGGCAGTGCTGATGTAAAAAGAAGCTTCCTTTAGTTGAGAACTGTTTTCTGGAAGTATTGCTGGACAGCAATAGAGGAGCCCCACTATTGCTGGTGATGTCTGGCACTGATCTAAGAGAAAAGATTAGAGTGCTTTGAACATGCTGTCACCAGTCATACCAGTGGTCCTCAGGTGGTGCAGCTGGCTCATCTGATCTAGTTATTTAATGTTACCTAAGCAGCAGGAGAGAGCAGAGACACTGCAGGAGTTCCCTCATATCTTCGCTGCTGATGTAGGAGGACTATCAGCAGCTCTTTCAGACAAAAGGAGGTTCCTCTTATTTTCTATCACAAAGCACTTAATTTATGGGATTTGCTGCCACAAGGCCAGAGTTCAGAAAGCCACTGAACTGCAGCACTGGTGGCCATGTTTACTAGGGAATTCTGGGAGTTGTGGTGCATGAAAGTAATATTTCTAAGCTTTGCAGAAGATATAAGAACAGTCGCTGCCAGATGGACTTTAAAAAATGGCTAAAGGAAGTCACGGGGAACAAGGCTATCAATGACTATTCGTCTCAGTAGCTATAAGGATTCTCCAGTTTTGGAGCTGTTGGCCGCATGGGAAGCAGCAGGGCGAGAGGGCGGCTGTCTTGCTGTGTGGTCTCCATGGTTTACATGGAGCAGTGCTTTTCTGGTGTTCTTATGATCTTACAACAACCTTGTAGAATAGGTTGGCTTTATTTTACCCATAACATGGAAGGCTGAATCTTAGGATCACCTGATGAGCTGAGCAGCAGCAGCCCTACCCTTAGGCAGACTGGAGTAGGAACCTCGGGCAGCAGATGTTGGATATTATGAACGGGCAGCAAATATTTAACTGTTTAAATCCTATGAGCACCTCTTCCTATCCCTGCCAGAAAATACAACAGCAGTGCTAATGATCTGCTGGCTTTGTTGATGCCTCAAATCTGCTGTCTCGGGCAGCTGTCCCACATTGCCTAATGGTAGTGTGAGCTCTGATCAATTCTCCTTTTTCCATTTGCCTTTCAATAAATGCTGGGGGTGGGGAGAGGGGAGTTGTAACACTAAACCTTCCTCTTCCCTTGATGTGGTTGACCTACCAAGAGCTGCTGCTTCTAAAATTATAGGATATCCTGACCTCTCTCACATTTTTCCTCACCCTCTAGCATGTCCAAGGACTGTATCTTCTTGAAAAGCTTCAGTTCTTCATTTGTAAGTCAACATCAAAGTCTATATCCAGCTGTGCTCACTATTGCTTCCCTGCCCTCAGATCCCAATCTGTCACCAAACACATTTCTGGCTTCTCACATGTTCCTTCTTTTCAACGCTTGTTTGAAGTGTAACTGCTTCCCGTCCCTAATCTGCTTTAGCTGGGGCTGAAAACTGGTTGGCCCTAAACTCTCAGAGGAGCCATAAATATCTTTTGCTATTCCAGAGAACTTTACCCCATCAGCCTCAGCCGGTCATTTGTGGGATGCTTCTGAACAGAGTTAGGCAACTTCCAGAGGCCTCAGACCTGCCCACCATGACCTCAGTGGGATGACCTCTACCCACATACTGGAACTCCTCCATCTTGTATTTTTCAAGGGCTCCTCAGGCCCTCTTAGAGGTATGGGGGTGGGTGGGTGTGCAATTTTACTACATCTTTTGCTCCCATAGGTTTTAGTCCTGTGATGAAATT
Source organism: Intellagama lesueurii (assembly GCA_037013535.1). NCBI lineage: Eukaryota > Metazoa > Chordata > Lepidosauria > Squamata > Agamidae > Intellagama > Intellagama lesueurii. Next base: position 158,088,713 of record JBAJHW010000001.1, on the reverse strand, counting down.
TTTGTTTCAAAAAACTTCTCCCTTTTGAGCCTAAAAGAGAAACCGTGGCAACATTGTCCCAGGTGTCCCATAAAGGATGCAAGGAATTTTTGTTTTTTTTATACAAGAGTTTCTTCGATATAACATGAAAAATGGACTTGTCTTACCGATAACTACTGTAGAAAGAGTACTACACAGAGATAGCATCGTAGAGCCCAGAGACTCATCAAGCTGGATCACCTCCACCTATCCCAAGAGAGGCTATTAGGTGAGAAAGATGGGATCAAAATTAAATAAGCAAATAAAAGAAGATATTCTATACCAAAATCCAGGCTTCACTGAAACCAGATCTTACTTGTGTTTATTTAGATCTTGAATGGCAGGGCTCAGCCCAAATCTATCTGAACTGACAATGAAGAGGGCCTTTGAACATGTGCAGAGTTATCCATAATTTCACATGCCTCAAGGCTGGGGTGGAGGAGCAAAGTTGTAAATAACAAAGAATTGTCCATTAATTAAAATGGAACAGAGAGACTGTGGTGCTGAAAATTCCTGTTCCCCCAAATTCTCTAATAAATGGAACAAGTGAAATGTGCATCTTTCATTTCCTGTTTCCACCCAATGATATTTTATATTTACATCTGATGTTTGACACTGATCTGTAGCTTGAGTATGGGATGCATGATAATATTTGATAACTGCCAAAGTAAGGGTATGTATTTCTGACAGGATTTGATAGGCGACAATGCCTCCAGAATTTAATTGTTCACTGTTGTTAATTGGCAGTTGACATGTAATGTAGTTGACAGCTTATGAGATTTCATACTTGAAGCTTATCCAAGTTAAAAGATGCTGAGAAGCCTTAAGCATTTGAATTCCGAGTTAAATTGTCATATCTGTAACCCTAAGGAATTGGGGTTTTTCAGCAACACTGTGGAAACTTTTGCCAGCCTTTTCTCTTACTGTTTCTTCAGCTATTTATCCAGCTGGGAAAACATAGATGGAATTCACTTTCAGAGCAGAGATATTATCTTTACTGAAGATGACCTGATGCACAGCACTTCCAAATCAGATTATTTTCATTATTTAACAAATCCCTGTAATGAACAGTCCCCACTCCACTAGGGCTGGGCTATTTGAACCTTGCCAGAGGTTTTTGTACTACAATTCCCATCAACCCAAGCCAGGATAGCCAAAGGTGAGGGATGATGGGAGTTGCCATCCAGCACCATCCTGTGGGCCACCCTCTTTGTCTGTGATTTAGAAAGTGATGCTTAGCCTTTGGTCTCCAAGTTTTGGGACTTCAACTCCCAGCATGCCTGGGAAATGGTCAGAGATTCTGGGAGTTGACGTCTTTTAAAACTCTCTCCCCCTCTCCCTCTCTCTCTCTCTGCCTGTTGTGGATTTTTCCATCCACTGTAGCCCGTCGACCAAGTAGAAAATCAGAAAAACAAGTGCAAAATGCAAGGTAGCAAATTATTTTATTCAAACAGACAGAAAAAGCCAGTGGAATAACCAGAGGTTAGAACAAGCAAAAAAAGAGTCTACCCTAGATGTGCACTCCATTCTCAATTTATCCCCCCAACGCCATCTAACATGACCACCTGTTAGTCATCATGTCAAAAAGAGTCTTCTCCAATCAAAAAACCAGTTCACACCCTATTGTTCAGAAAGACATGTAACAGGCAAAGGGTTCAATAAGATGAGAAAGGTGGGAGAGCAACAACGTTTTATCTAAACCATCTTTGGGAGCTTCCCTGCCTTCTGGAGGGAATGTCCTGACCTCTCCGTCAAAGAGTCCATCTTTTATCTCAGCAGAACTGACCATCTAGGGCCAGCCCCACTGTGGAAAGAGCCAGCTCTAGTCTAAATATATATATAGTTCAAATATGCAAGGTGGGGAAACTTACTTGGTTTCACACACTGCCGAGCCTAAGATTGAGAACCACTGGGTTAAAGAGTTCCTCTTACTGACTTTCCATAAAAGTCCTGCAGCAAGTTCAGCTGGATTTTTATGTGCGAGAGGGACAGGGGCTGAGATTCTTTCTGGAAGTTAGATATAGACATATGTCAAAGTGTCAGGATAATTAGTTACATTCAAGAAGACAAGGGAAGTAGGTTGTTTCTTCAAGACGTCTTTATAGAAATTCCTGCCATCTTGTGGAAAAAGCCCATTGTTACAGGCAGGCCTTTCGTCCCTGGAGGCATGATGGCAGGATTCATTTAATTCCTGCCGGTACACAGCGTTGAGCTGTAAAAATGAGCTGGGCCTTGCTGATGTAATTCCTTGCGTGGTTTGTGACGAGGGACAATATGAAGGAAACGTGCGCTGGGAGAGGAGCAACTGAGCAACATACATTTTGCCTTTTGCTTCTCCCTGCAGGCATGTGCCCAACAAACACTTTACAAGCCCATTTGGGCCTCTCTTGTGGCATTGGTGTGCCTTAAGGTAGCTGCTAATTTGGGAAAGGCTGTGGAGGAGAACGCAAACATATCTTGCAGCCAGAGAACATTTTGCCATTGTTGTTTTACAAGTTGATTTTGCATTTTGCATGTGAACACCCTGAAAAGGAAGAATAACTGAGAGAGCCATCACAGTTCTGTTGCATGCAGTAGTGCTAGGTAACACTGGGAGGGGGCTCCTTACAACCTAAGCAGTACCATGTGGTCCATGGACATAATCTGAAGGAAAGGATGAATGACTGGTACCCAGGGTGGATAAAAATCAATTTTATTTAAATCACACTATAAATTATGGTTTAAACTAAAAATCTTTTTTTATTTAAATTGTCAAAAAATCCAGCTGTTTTATCTGAATTGTGATCGATTTGATTTAAATCAAATCCACCCTGCTGATATCTTTACTGGACCACTACATTTGCACAAACAGACAGTAGCTTTCAAGTCTATGTAAGCTTTGAGACTCCAGTTTGGAGCTTGCTTAACCAAAAGAACCTAAAATCCATTTGGCTATTATTGGGGGACTTTTCTGTCCCTTTGGCACACACCCCAGCTCTGTAATGCCCAGCCTGATGAAGAGTCCTGCAAGAGTCCAGAAAGCTTGTGTTGGTTTGTGAGATTTTAATTGTCTAATAAAGGCATCCCTCACACTTGTTTTTAGATGTTATCCACAGTGAGTTTTCAACCTGACAGCATGTGATGACCCACATGCAGGGAATGTAGGCCTTACAGTTGTTCATACCATGTCTTACTTGTTTGTTTGTTTAAATTTTTCCCCCACCGTCTAGTAGCTAGGCCACTACTCTAGGTGGCTTCCAATATACCAACTTAACCTATGGACAGAGCTTCTAAATTACCAATCATTTCTGCATATTTTGAACAAGTGGCATCTCATGAAGTGTAGATGTGTACCAGCTGGTGGTAAAGATGGATCGGTCTGCCTAGAAGTTGTTTCTTCCCCACCCCCACCCCACCCACACACCTTTTTTTCTTTTTTGGTCCACCACTTTGTTATCACACTTATATAATTATATTTATGAAGCAATGGGTTGCACCCAGCACTCTCCTTTGCTTTCTGGAAGGCCTGTCAGTCCAACAAAGTCCTTCACAACCTGAAGAGCCAGGTGCAGAGGCCTATCCTGGATCAGAACCATGTCTGCTGCTGGATGAAACCCATTAGAAGCCACAAACTGGATAGCATCTGTTTCCCATAGCAATCTACAGATCTTCTCTAAATCAGTGGTTTCCAACCTGTGGATCACCAGATATTGTGGTACTGCAGCTCCCGGTACTCTTTGCCATTAGCTATACTTGCTCTGGCTTCTTGGAGTTAAAATCCACAATGACCTGGTGGCCCCGGGTTGAGTACCCTGCATGTAGGGACAGGACTTACTGTTCATTTGCACTAGGAGAGGGCAACTTCTCGTCCTCCAAATATATTTATTCCTGGCCCTGGCCTAGAGCCTTTGCTCAATACTGGGTAATTCTATTTATTTATCTGTCTTATTTTATTTCATGTTGGAGTAAGTAACAGCCATGACTCGCTGTGCTCACCGTACTGACAGAAATAACTGGTTGAAAAACCACAGACATCATCTATTGGAAATGTAATCAGGCAGAAGTGTAATCATTTAGAAAGTTGTTCTACAACAGAATTGTGGCAAACATATGCTTCAAAAGAAACTGTGCATGCAATTTGACTGAGAAGTCTTTGGGGAAGCCTAGGAGTTTCTGAAGCATTCATCATCACATCACATATCCGCTTAGTTTCTCTTATAGGACACCATATGTACTTAGCACTGTACACTACTCAGAATTGTTGATAAGGTCCTTACCGATTTTTATTTTTATTTTTTTTGCATTTTGTTTTACTTAATTTCTCTGCTGCCTGTCACCCAAAACGAGGACTCAAGGTGGCTCATAACAAGACTTTTTAAAACACATAATATAAAGTTGTCATGTTAAACCACTATTAAGCAGGCTACCATCTAAAAACAAAAAGCAAATAAAAAGCAATTTTAAAAACGCATCAATTTAAAAAAGACATCCCTCCTCTGTTAAAAGCCCTGTCCTACATGTCTAAAGAATTGTGCAAAGCCTGCCTGAATAAAAGGTTCTTTGCTAGCTGTCAGGACAACGGTGAGGGTGGCCAGCCCATTCTCTTTTGGAAAGAAGTTGCACAGCCTAGAAAGATCCCCTGAGAATGTATTTATTTATTTAAAATATTTTTGCCCCACCTTTCTCCTTGAAAAGGACCCCAGGTGGCTTACAGCAATGAAAGACAATATTTAAAGTTGAAAACAATGAGTAGACAACGGTGGTTAACATCATTAAAAGATAATATTTAAAGCTAAGAGCAATGAGCATAAAGAGGCATCTTAGATCATTAATCATCATTAAAGGCCCTACAAGGGGTGCAGCACCAAGACTGCCCAGTGGAGTCTGTTTTTAACTGTCCTTTACCACAACCCTTCTCCCCTTCTCACATTCTCACTAAATGCATCTCTGAGGGTAGCTGGACTGAGAGAAGAGTCACCTCGAATATCTTAAGGCAGCATCTTATGATAAAATGTGGTTTTCAGACCAGGTGAACTCTCTGATTTCACAGTATATCCTGACACCTCTCTCTCTCTCTCTCTCTCTCTCTCTCTCTCTCTCTCTCTCTCTCTCTCTCTCTCTCTGTATGTGTATTTTTAGGCTGGTGGCTCTGACGTCAATGGGAAGTAAATTCACTTCGGATTTTACTATAAATTTTAAAGGCACCATCCAAAATGGTGAACTTATTTTGAGAATATAGGCCAGCACCCTGGATAGCTTCAGTAAAGTTGGGACCAAAATCCAGACTAGATTCCCCAACACACTATCATTAGAGTCACTGGCCTTCACTAATACTGGTGACTTGCCATAATATTTAATGCATCGAATGAAGGGGACTGCAGTCCCCCAGAGTTTATGCCACAATACATTTGTTGGGTTTCAAGGTGCTACAATTGTGGGGTACTGGATAAAGTGATGGACTAGGGCTCAGGAAACCTGGGTTCAAATCCCAGCTTGGTCATAGTACTTCACTGGGGGAGGGGTAGTGACACTGGTGAAACCATTGCTTAAATATCTCAATCTGTCGTGAAAACTCTATTACAGTTGCTGTAAGTTGGATGTGACTTGATGACACAAGAATAACAAGGGCTTTTGTTGTTTTTGTTGCAACAGAGTAACACAGCCACTCCTATGGATATTTAAAAGTCTACATAGATTATGAGACTGATTTGAAAGCTCCACACCCTGTAAATGCAGGCCTCCGTTTCACTGGCTTCAAGACTTACAGCTTTTTTCCTCTAGGTATCTGATTGGCCAATAAATAATCACCAGGTACAAAAAAACAAACCAAAAATGCAATGAAGATGATGTTTTCTAATGTTCTAGCACCATCTATTGGAAATTCAGACATCTTAATGACACCAACATGCATATAAGCCTCCTTTCCCAAAAGGATATTTTGTATTGAAAATCACTTTCTCATATTACAAAATCAACATATGTGGGGAATCTAACCCTTGTTCGGAACCTGAGTTGCATTCAACCTCTTTCTTAGTAAACTCAATACATGTATGATTCATTCATACAGCACAAGGGAGAACAATGATCACAATTAATGGAAGGCAGCAGACAAAAGAGCATTGCCAATGATACGCCCCCCTCCCCTGAACGCATACATATTTGACTCTCCCAGAGTCAGTCCGTCATAAAACTAACAAGGTCTGGAATTCTGTAGTCAAATCTTCAACTAGTTTTGCTTCTCTCTTCAATGTTCACTCTACTGTAGTTCTGATTTTCAGGCATAAGCGTAATTGTATATGTGGTCAAAATGGTGCCACCAATGCTGAAAAAAAGAGGTATCAATGGACTTGGGGAAACCTGAGGTTTGTAGAAGTATAGGTAGGAAGGAAGGAAGGAAGGAAGGAAGGAAGGAAGGAAGGAAGGAAGGAAGGAAGGAAGGAAGGAAGGAAGGAAGGAAGGAAGGAAGGAAGGAAGGAAGGACATTTAGAAACATGGCAAAGCAACCCTTGCAGGAGAGCACAAGGCAGCCCAAAGAAGATAAAGTGGGTTCAGTACTGGCAGCATCCTGACTGACTGTGGGCAGGGGGAAAGAAAATAATGTGGGGTGAGGACTGTAATCCAGTGTTATCAAAGAGGTTATGAGGATGAATGGCTGAGCAGAACATGGAATAGGAGCACCCCCACACTGCAACAGTTTTGTACACTTGTCCTCCATATTGATAATGAATCCATCTTCTGCTGATCATTATGCAGCCCAAATGCCACTGTTCATAGAATAATTGAGTTGGAATGGGCCTATAAGGCCATCGAGACCAACCCCCTGCTCAATGCAGAAATCCAAATCAAAGCTGATCTGACTGATGGTTGTCCAATTTTCTCTTGAATGTCTCCAGTGTTGGAGCACTCACCTCCTCCTGAGGTAATTGATTCCATTGTCATACTGCTCTAACAGTTAGGAAGTTTTTTTTCTGATATTCAACTTAAATCTGGCTTCCTGTAGCTTGAGTCCATTATTATGTGTCCTGCACTCTCGGATGATTGTGAACAGATCCTGCCCCTCCTCTGTAGGAGTAGCTTTCAAGAATTTGAAAAGTGCTATCCTATCTCTCCTCAGTCTTCTTTTCTCAAAGCTAAAATGTCCAGTTCTTTTAGTCTTTCCTCCTAGGGCTTCGTTTACAGTCCCCTGATCATCCTTGTTGCCCTTCTCTGAACTGGTTCCAATTTGTCAGCATCCATCTTAAAATGTGGTGTCAACTGGACACAGTCCTCAAGATGAGGCCTAACCACTGCTGAATAGAGGGTAACAAGTACCTCACAGGGTTTGGAAACTATACTTCTGTTAATCCAGTCTAAAATAGCATTTGTCTTTTTTGTAGCCACATCACACTGTTGGCTCATATTCAGCTTATGATCTACAGCAATTCCAAGATCTTTCACCTCAGATGTAGAACTTTGCACTTATCCCTTTTAAATTACTTTCTGTTGTTTTCAGTCCAATACTTGAGCCTATCAAGATCTTCTTGAATGTTGTTCCTGTCTTCCAAGGTATTAGCTATTCCACTCAATTTTGTGTCGTCTGCAAATTCACTCTCAGGAGAGATCAGCAGGCTTGGAAAAGGTCCCAAGTTTGCAGAACTAGCAAAAGGTAAGGTTGGGAAAAATATTCTATACACACATTTGTACTGGACCATGTTTTTCTCCCCTAATTAATGTGAGCAGAGATGTTCAGTGACATTGGGAGATTAATGACCAGCTGACTACAGGGGAGGAAAAAGGCAAATGGAGAAAAGGGAGTATCCTGGAAATGGGTTCTCTCTTCTCTTCCCTCATCTGGGATTGTGACTTTTCATCAGTCTAGGCTGACCAACTGCCGCCGGTCCTTGTTGCCTCCATGGGCGTTGTAATAACATAAATCCTAGACCTGAGTATTCTGCTGGCCGGTAGTCAAAATGCAATAGAATGAATGGGTGGTGGTGGTGGTTTTTAAGCCAGGACTCGTGCCAGACAGGCCAAAATGATCAGAACTGCTATGCAAGGCAAAGCAGCCCAAGATTTTTCTGTTCAGGAAGGTTTTTCTCAGGAATTGGCTACGTACAAGAGGTTCTTTAAAATATTGTTTCATTGTCTTAAAAAAAAGTTTTTTCATGCACTTTGTAGACAAGTATTAAACTATTCTTATCCAGCAGTTTTTAATTTGATAGCTGTTTAATTCTTTTCTAGTATTGTAAAAATGTATTGTTTAAAAATATATATATTAACATTGTTTTAATAATGTTAAGGTCCTCTGGAGGAGAAAGGTGTGTGTGTGTGTGTCTAAATATGTAAACAAATAAATACATATAATACTGCACAATGTTTTAATTTGCAAAAGATACTCAGACAGTAAACAGAAGCAAGGGCGTAAGCAGGCTGTGTGTGCGTCTGTCTCTGTCTCTTTCACGGAAGAAGAGAGAGCGAGCTATAACATAGATTCAAGTGAATGTGTGAGTGACTGGCCTAGAGACAAACACACACAAAGGCTAGCCTGCCAATTCCTTGCAGCCATCAAACGTCAAAGAAATATAAATATGGATCTATTATACATTATGATGGGGGATGGCTGAAGTAATGCTGAAAGCATAAAACACTAGGGGGATCTCAAAGCAATTGAAGGTTTTGATGGTTGCTCAAATGATGGGAAGACATTTAATCTGTCAATGCCAAATCTCAAACAAGGCCCCCTTCAGCAGTTTGCCTCGGGTGGTGAAAAAGTCAGAGTCCTGTGGCACCTTAAAGTCTAAAAAGTTTTACTTGGCATAAATGTTTCTTCTTCTGGTGCAGCTGAAGTTGAGTCATTGTGCAAAAGCTAATTGGGCTTTTTGTAAACACCAGAAGATAACAGGCATTTACCAAAAAAAATTAATTAATTAAAAATAATTAATAAGTATGTGTCATCAGGTTGATTCTGACTTATGGCTACCCTCCCCATGGTCTCCTAATAAAAAAGTCCTGAGAAGTGGTTGACCCTTCCCTTCTTCTAGGGGCGCCCTGGGGCTGTGCAGTTTGCCCAAGGCCACCCAGGCTGGCTCTTCTCACACAGATTGCAGTGGGGAATCGAACTCCTGACTTGTGTTCTGAAGATTGGTCAACAGTAATTGTGGTCTTTTTCCAAAGAAGGACTCAAGATCTGACTCAAGCACTGTTGGCCTGGAACACTTCTGGAGGTAGTCGGCAAGCTTTACTTGAGATATCTGTTAGATAAGTTGAAAAGCTGGGAGGACTCTTCTGTCTGAAGAGCGAGTCATCTTTCACAATTGGAGATCAACTCTTGACCATGGTTTTCTCAGAAACAGTCACTAAAGAAGTGTAAGTGTCCACCATAACATTCTCTTTCTACTGCTCAAGCCGCTGCTGAGCCGAACCTTTTATTCACGGCTCGCCTTTGCCTCCCTCCCCGGATAGCGCGAGACTTCTCGTATCACGAGATTAGCATAGGAGGAGAGGGGGGAACGTTAGGTTATTTAAGAGCCGTTCCTCCCTCTCCTCTTCCTCTTCCTTTGCTGGCACCCACCCGCCCGCCCTTTATTCTAGTGTGAGTTTATCTGGTCGCCTTTGGGGCCGGATAGGAATTTTTGACCTGTATCCTGATTGGCATTTGGGTGCGGGGATTTTTCGCCTATCCCACACTGGAACAGGTGCGCTGGCATGTTTAAAGGTGGAAAATTGGTCACACTGGCAGGTAGTGTGGATATAACAGGTTTTGTTGGTGAGTCCCATTGCAAACTCAGGTAAGCTATAGCCCATCTGACCTCCCAGCGCTGCGGATTGTGCGATTACAGTGCTTGGGAGGAAAGATGCGCTGGGGCCACACCCAGACCAATAGTCAACAAGGAGAAGCTGGCTTGAGGCCTGGGGGGTGGTCAAATTGGGGCCGGCCGGGTTCTCGCAGTCTTTAAGACCGCAAGAACTTGGGGCCAGGGACTCGCCCATTTGTTGCTTAAGGGGTCCTTTGAGACCTCTGTGCTTAAACCTGATTCCGCACTATGGCAGGACCCCCCTTTGCCAAAGGATTGGCAACATTGATTATGTTTAATAAAGTGTGGCCCGTGATTAACCCATAATTCTTGTCTCGCGTCTTCATTCCGGGGTTGGGAGGGCAATGCTTTTGTAGATTTTTGGTCAGCTTTGATTCCACAGTTCTAGGACAGAACTATGATTTCCTAGTTCTTGTCAATGAGGATGAACAGGGCAGCTAACAATGGGATCCAACAGTCAGCATGATCTGTCAAAAAATCAGAGGGAATCCCATTCATCTGGGGTGGGAGTGGGGCTTTCCACTTTCTATGTGATGCCATTACAGAAGACTGGTGACATTTGAAGAAGTGTGCAGTAGCCCATGAAACTTGTTTGTCTTTAAGTTGCCACAACACTTTTTGTTGCTTTTGCTACAACAGAGTAGGGGCAGAAACATACATTATAAATAGCCCATCATTAGGAGAGGAAAATCCTTAAAGGCTGATTGTGTAAGAACATCACAGGAGCTTCTCTCAACTCCAGAACTTGTGAATTATGTGCTTCACAACATAAGCACTGGAATTCCTTTGAGCTCCACTTTCTCCAACAGGAAAAACTGCCTGAATCATGGCACTTTACCATTAATGCACTTTTGGCTTTAATAACAGGTTGCGTATGACGTCGGTTTCTGCCTTTACAGAACTTCCCTCCTAGCAATCCCAAAAGAACAGGTGATGTTGTGCTTTCTTAAGGTTAATTAACAAAAGGGGACAAAACAAGAAAAAAGCCACTGCATCAATATGATACAGCTCCCAACATGTTTCACAGTTTAGGTCCCACAGTATATGATGGGCAGGAAGCATTAGGCTTAGAAGTGAAGACCGCAAAACAAAGCTGTTGAAAAATAACTCATCAAGCAGTTCAGCTCTGTTTACTGAGGTATGAATAGAGACATGTGGTTCTATCACGACGCATGTGTTAATCAGCTCGCCATCACCAGGATTTCTGTGCTAGCACCAACAACAGTTCTGTGAAAGGTTAATAAATTATCACTGTCTGTATTTTCTGCTTGTCAGCTCCCTTTGACCTTACTGTTTACAGTTGCAGGCAGGCACACCACCCGTATAAAGTCTAACACCTGAATAACATTTTGTGTGTCTGGTAAAACAGACGATAGTGCATGAAAGCTCATCTGCTAGTCTTCATGGCATCCCCTGGGTTGTTTTTTTTGCATGAGATTGAGCTTCAGCCCGGGCTCCGTCTTCCAGACTGGGGTGCAATCAGACAGAGAAAGAGCTCTCGTTTTGGACTGCTTGTGGCACTGTCTGGTGCAAGCCATTTCCCAGCAATCAAACAACGTGCGTTCAGTAGCACTCCAGCCTGACCACGATCTATTCCCAAAGCAGGATACTTTTGGCCCAGCAGTAGGGCTACTTTGGGGGGGTGGGGTTTCCAGCTGGAGCTGTTCTCACATGGATGGAAGGGTTGCTTTAAGGGAGATCGCTCCCACCACAGAGACCCTTTTCAGTGCAGTCAGATGCAATCCTGTCTTGCTGTCTGATCACACCCTAGCTATAACTAACAATTGGGCTTTGATTTATTTCTTAACCTAATGCAATACCTAAATTTACTATCTTGTTTTTGATTTTTTTGCTGCCTTGCCAGTCTCCAAATTCTGCACTCAACCCTGAACTTTGTTTCTATTCATGGAGCATGCTGTTATGCCCCCCACTCCCCCCCCCCAGATATGCAAAGCAATCTAAACCCAAGGTGGCTAGAACAGATTTGGAACAGGCGAGTGCCTCCTATACCAGCATAGCTCCCTTGGGCTGGCTGATCTCAGATCTGCCCATAGAACTGCTGTGTGGGCTAGTATCAGCAGGCAGGAGGGAGGGGAAGCTGATTTATCCCCACCACCACCACCACTCCAAACCCGTCTCAGCTGAGAGCCACGGTCAGTGTGCTAGCATAAAGTTAGATCAGGATCAAGGTACTCCTGAGTCGCTTCCAGGGGTCCTGGGCTGGAAGAGGTTTGGATTCCGCACAGTCTCAGCTGGCTTAAGGTCAGCTCTGCAACCTTGGCAATTTGCGTTCAAACAACTGCTCCCTGGAAGGTGTTAATCTTGGTAGCTTATAGGCTTCATCTCTATACAGTTCGTTACTTCTGTGTAGCATTGCATGTGAGAAGTGTACACGTTCCAGATCACAATTTTGCACAAACTAATGCTTTCATCACTGACATGTTTACTGATATCGTCAATCCCATAGAGATAACCGTAGATTTTTTGGGATATGATGCTAGCTCTGCTTCTCAGCCTTTTGGCTAAGATCGAGTGAAGTGTAAATAGAAATACCATTAAATCACAGACTTGAAAAAAACTTAAGAAAGGACCATATATTTATTGTTGTTTATACTAATTGTACTAAGCCTGATGATTTATCATGTAAACTATTACTATGATACAGTAGCATATTTTAATGACTCAGTGCTGCAGAAGAGAATAAAAAAATGATTTCCATGATTTTGCCACACCACCCAGAAAGGGCTACACCTCAATAGCCACCCACAGGAGTTTCCTCGCTTTCTTATTTTCCATAACAACGGAACCCCTCGTAAGATGGCGCTTCTATTCGAAGCGGTCTTCTTTTAAAAAAGGCTGTCCAGTCCACGTCTAGTTGAAAGATAAAGAAAGAAGGGAGCCTTAAGCAGACTTTGGAGTTGGCCATCAGCAAGTAGCACCTGGACAGCAGACGGAGAGGCACAATGCTCACTTCATCACAGGCCTTGGCATTGTAATCAAATCAAGGAGAAAGAATTTCTAGGGGTGGAGGGCACATTTCCCCCTCCAAAGCTTCTGGGGAGGCTGAATCCTACCTTAGCTGCCACCCAACTGAATTTGCTACTTGCTAACAAATTTTATGAGTGTGGTCCAAGCAAAGAGAACAGTCAATCTCGCTCTGAAACAAGGTGCTTGTGGACAGCATGCCTTGTTGTCAAGCTGAAACCACACCTCCCAGAGAATTCCAGATTCAGTTTGAAAACAAGCTGCACCACTTGTTTTATAGGTAAATTGCTAGGGTTTCCTTATACTGACCAACTTAGGGGACACAGCAGGGGGCAGGTTGTGATCAGTTGGGAGTATTTACAGCCTGCAGACCATTTTTTGGCTTAGAAGTAGCTGGCCCGTTAAGGAAGATAAGGCCATGCCCACCATAGGCTCAATAAGAGAATGTGGCCTTCTGTGTGTAAATGTCAGTGTGTGCATGTGTATACGAATCTCCACTACTGCCACAAGCTTTGCCTATATCTTCTATCCCAACAACCACAAACAGGCACCACCCACCACTGGCCCGACTGACACCAGTACTCTCTAAACCTGCGTCTCCATCTATAAGCTGGCATATACTCATTGTATGAATATCAAAGCCCTCTTCCAATGACGCATCTTCTCTTTTGGGTGGGTAGTGGAGAAGAGATTCCTCTCCCTCAGGAAATGGATGACACTTCCCTTTCCCAAGCATCAGTTAGCATAGGATCGGAATAATTCAGAGAAACCCAGAAAGGCTCACGACCACCGTCTGTGCCTGGTCTCCGGCAGAGGACAGGGAGTCTTAGAACAGTCTTAAACAGACCAATTTTTCTAGATACAGATATATACAGGAGCACAGGAGGGCAGCATTTCTTCAAGAACTGTTGCTTCAAATACATCAGAGAGACCATTGCTTGCCTGAGATCTGTTCTTCTTATGTACAAAACTGCTGAGAAATTGGGGGGAAAAGACAGGGAAGTTGGACAAGAGAAAAACGATCGCTTTATCAGCATGCTCCTTAGCTTCACTGACATTTTTGGCTGCTGTTGTTTGTGGCCGAACTGTGTTGCTGTTGTTGTCGCTAATTATTATTTTCTTGCCATTTTATGGCGTGGCCCTCAGAGATATATGGCATAATCCTGGTCAGGTTTACTCTGACTCGAACCCAATAGAATTGTCTCACACTGGCAAAGATCTGCGTCTGTTGCCAGAGGGAGCTGCTTCACTGTGTCCAATAGTAGAGCTGGCCCTATCCGTGATGTCAGGTGATTGTATGAACCTCATGACTTGGTCTTGTCTGTTCTCCCATTTTCTCTTTCGTTAACACTCAGGCCTCCTCTTAGTTAAAGAAACACACTGACTGTCCTTGTGTTCACCTACTTTTATCTGCTGAATCATGATTTGCTCCCCCAACAAACAAAAAGCTCCACAGAGGCATCAGACATAAAGCCGATCTTCTTTCTAACCTGATCTCGAGTTTTGTTTGGCAATGTTGCCCAAGGGCTTCCTTGGAAATTATCTTGACTCTGCATAGTGGAAGGTATTTTTGAACTTTGCAAGGACACTAAAAAGAGCTGCACAAGCTGCAAAATACATTTGAGAACTACAAAATAGATGCCGCAGAGATCAAATGGGCGAACACTCATTTTAAAGAGAACGAAGTGCATCAAGGATGATGTTGTTTACTGTAACAAAATAAAACTTGAACAAAAGCTCTAGGGCTGCCATGCTCTACATCCCTCCCTGGGTGGATATTGTGTTCGCACATGAAGGGGTACTCAACTTATGCAAAACTGGGGAGCCTAATTTGAAAATGATGCAAATTGGGTATATTAATAGTTGCATTTCCCGCCCCCTTACATGTATTTTTTTCTCTTAGGCACTGTTTATGTAATTAACACTGATACAAGAGAACTGGTATAGCGCAAGCATTAGAGTGCTGGATTTCGAGTCCGGAGGGCCAGATTCAAATCTCTGCTGGCCGGTATCTTTAGCAAAGCCTACCTTACAGGGTTGTTGCGGGGACAGAGCAACAACCTAAGATTGCCACAACAACCTAAGATTGCCATGTATGTTGTTAGTGTATATAAGTAAATAAATCATGGCTGATACCCTGCTTGATAAAGATGATGCCCTCAGCCGTGGCTATGCCACTGCCATTTTAGGGTAATGAGCCCACCCCAAGTTTCAGAGACCCCTAGGGATCCCTTTCATCCCAGACAGTGTTTGGGAGTCACAGAATGGGAGGCAGAATTATTTAAAGCTGGAAAGTCACTGTTGCTGGTCCCTGATCCATGAGAACATCACAGGATGCAATCGGGTAGGCATTTGGCCCACTCTTGGGTCTTCTGCAGGGACAGGTTGGTTCCCTCTTTTTTCCTGCCAAGCTTTACATAGCCAAGAGCAGCCTGAATGTTGAATGTTGACAACACCAAGGGCAGCAGTCAAGATGGTCTACAGCAGGCTTGTCCAACCCGCGGCCCGCGGGCCGCATGCGGCCCAGGTCAGCTCGTAATGCGGCCCAGTGCAATTTTTTATTTTTTAAGAAATTCCAAAGTTCGAATTTCCTGCCCTTTCCCCCTGTCTTTTTGCCTTCGGAGGTCTCAAAGGGCTTCCTCCGATGTCGGAAAAAGCAGAACCTTACCTCCACTGCCGCGCCTTCGGCGGCGCTTACTCGCGAGTAGACCCGCGCTTTCCGCGGCGCTTACTCACGGGTAAACCCGCGCCAGGGATGGGAAGGGAGTGCACCGGCTTCCTCCTCCTGCTCGGCAGAAGTAAAAAAGTTCCCTGACCCCCTGCTCTAACCTTGAGCACTCACTGAGAATTGCAACAAGTTCCATCAAAGCAAATATGGATGCATTGGTGGCTGAGAAACAATGTCAAACATCTCACTAACTTCATTTCCAAGTAAGTTTAATATGTTAACTATGTTTTCTATGGTTTTTTTGGATGATCAGGTATCGTTACTGTTATTTTATTTTATGTGCGGCCCAAACCAAATTTTCATCTTCTAATGTGGCCCAGGGAAGGTGAAAGGTTGGACACCCCTGGTCTACAGGATACCTTCTTGGGCTCGCTGCCATTCACACTTGTCGAAAAACAGCTCTGACAATTGCTTGGTGTTTGGGTGAGAAGTGGTGAACTGATGGAAAAAAAGAAGTCAGTTTCTGGGATTTTCCCTTGACTGGTGTCACTTTGTGATGGTAGTGAGCACAGGAGGGTATTCCATAGACCATCTTGCCTACCAACATACATACATACATACATACTTGTTTGTTTGTTTGTTTGTTTGTTTGACCCCCACCTTTCTCCTGAAAATGCTTACAACAGTGAACCATAAGCATACTCAGGGTTCGGGCTGCCCTTTGCGATGTAAAGCTTGGCATCCTTTTTTTTCCTGCTGGCAACGCGGGTATGATCTTGTGCAGCAATATTGGGCCATTTCCTGGGCACAGAAGCACAATACTCCATGTTCATAAGCCTGAGGTTTTTTGAAAGACTGAATTATAATGAGTGTAAGAATGAGGAAAAACAACTGTGTTCGCTTTCTCTCCACCATGTATGGCTTTATAAAGCTTTACCATGCCTCCTTTTCTTTAGTTATCTCTTTTTGCAAACTGAAAGCCCTGAACTCTTTAGCCTTTCCATGTGCAGGCACGTACAGGCGCTGTTCCAGTATCTTGAGTTGTCATTTTTGGCACATTCTCTTTCTGTGACAAGCCACTTAAGATCCTTCTGCTGTGTCAGACCAGTGATGCTGCAGATCCTAGACCCCCTTACCTAGATGCAAGCCCCACTGAACTTGCCTGTGTGCTGTTCTGGACCATGAAGCCCCACACCACCACCATGTGGTGAACTATCTGTAAATGGTTCATTCTGAGGAAAGGATGGGTGGTTGTTTTCATTTCTAGGGGGCAGGGGAAGTCCAAGATGGATAGGATACCCACATTTCCTTCACCTGGACTGACCTTGTCACTACCTCAGCTAAAATCTACTGAGATTCTCCTATGATTTGAGCTATCTGGAGCTCTCTGAAGGGAAAACGAGATACACAGTATGTAACGGAATCATTATCAATCTCAATGCGATATTCTAGTATGGACCTGTTAATAATGGGTCACTCAAGCCTAGTGCTCTATTGTTATTTCATTTGAGAATATTTGTTTCTTCTCTCACTGATCTCTGATGGACAGCCTGACAACTCAGTAGGTTTCACCCCTGAACAGGAAGTCCTGCCTGGAAAATGAGCTTGCTTCACTGACGGCCATATGTCTCTGCCTTTGTGGGCACCTGTTCTCCGTGTGTGGCAGGAAAGGGAAGCATTTCTTGCAGAGCCAGAAGGGAACACTCCAAATGTTACCATCATGTGTTCCCTGTCCACAGAAGAACATGGCACCGTGGGAAGATCATGCATTAAGCACCACATAAAGGCAATTCGCTGTGTCTTGTCTCCAAACTCACATCCACCTCTAGCTGACATTTATTCTGTTTTGAATTGATCATTTGATGGCAACTTGAACTTACAAATGTTTTGACCAATGAAACAGAAAATGGTCAGTGGACTGAAAAAGCAGAGGTTTTGACACAGCATACATCTGGATCCTTCCCCCAGTCCAACTTGAGATTTCAGATATGGCTTGGTTTGCTTCGGTGCAAGGAGAATCCAAGCTCATGTTTGTTTGTTTGTTTGTTTGTCTGTCTGCTTGTTTTATAAGCTACCTTTCTTTCCTTATAGTTCCCCCCCCCCCCATTATTATGCACCATTATTAACCCAGGCTAGTTTATTCCTAAAATTTAAGGATTATTCTGCCTAGCAGACACCCCAGAAATGCCTATTCAATTTATTTCAATTTTCTCATTCTCTTCCTGCTGACATAAGCAGCAACTGCTGCTGCTCATTCCTTACAGGGTGAAGAACGACTGATCCTTGTTCATATATAGTAGGACCCCCATATCCTCTGGGGATTGGTTCCAAGCCCCCCGTGGATACTGAAAACTGTGGATAATTAGCAAATGCTATACAGTATTTATGTCTTCGCTTACAGCCTTTGCCCTTCCCTGTGGCCTATGGATTCCCCCAACTCTAACTTCTCTGCTTTGTTTTATAACAAATGGTTGTCCATCGGGCAGTTGATACTATACTAAAATACTAAAGTATCCACCCAGTCTGCTTTCAATTACACCAGTTTAATCAGGGTTAAGAGCATTATTCCAAGAAGTCAGTACCTTCATAAAAAATTCAAGAGAGAGCAAGGTCAGAAACAGTGGGATTAGGTGACTCAAAAAACCAGAGATAAGAGAGAGACTTGTTTAATTCCAGAACCTGTTTAATTCAGAATTAAGCCATTAACCATATAACTGCTGTTCAGGGAGTCCATAGAAATGATACTGGGAGGCAAAGTAGCTGAACCGTTTTCTTTTCTGTTACACAATGCTCCCTGCTTTTTAATCTCTTCCAAAAACATCCAGTCGTATTGAGTAACATAATGAATGTCCTGTCAGTGTGTCTTATCTGACTTAACATGGGAGCAGGTGGTAGAGCCAAATGCAAACTAACGTAACATGGTTTAAATAGGTTAACACAGCAAATTCTATACTAAGGCATTTCTGTTCCCTGATGGAGGAGAATGTGAGTATCCAAAGACAGAGCACTTCTTTTCCTGTCAAGTAATGACTACATTAGACCGGGCAATTGATGTAAAAAAAGGAGTGGAGCAACATGCAGTCTATGGGCTGCATGAACCCAACAGGGCCTTGGGGGGGGCAGTATCAAGCAGTTTTGGGGGGGCTCCACCTCCCACGTCCCCAAAAATACTTTTAAAATTTTAGAGGGAGTACATAAAGGATGCTTGTGCCATGTTTGGGGGGGGTGTCCCCAGCATCCCTGTGCCCTCATAACCCAAAGGTTTTTTACAAAAATTGACTGATGAAGTGGACTCATCCACAAAAGCTCACATTAACAAGTATAAAAGTTAGTTTATACTTTAAGGCGCCACCACGTTTTGTCTTTTTTAAAAAACGTTTTCCCCCCACCTATAATACAAACATTAAAACACTGGCCAATAGGGGGCACAAAATGGCTTTTTCCATTTTTTAAACCTCTTTTTGTTGTTAAATCCATTTTTCAGTTAAAAAAAACTACTGTAACCACTAGAGATGGGGACGAATCAAAAAATGGTGATTCGTTGTGATTCATGATTCGTCGTTGTGATTCGTGATTCATCAAGGAATCAATGAATACGAATTTGCAAATATTCATCAACGAATTGATGAATCGATTCGTCAATTCATTTTCACTTTAAAATGCTATAAAACTTGCTCCGAAGCACCTAGAGACACCAAATTTGCAGGGAAGCTTCCTAAGACGATTTTCTACAGGTCCAGCAAGTTTGGTGAACATTGGGTAACAGACCCCAGGAAAGTTCCCCCCAGGTACTTAGAGAATCATAAACGGCACCGAAGCTTCCTATGTCTTTCCCCAACACGCCTGCCAAGTTTGGTGAAGATTGGCTATCGGACATCTGAGTTATTCACCCACAAATTGGGTCCCTCCAGGATAGTTTACTATGCAGCACAGAAGCAGATGGCATTGGGGGAGTTTGATTTGTCTCTGGCAGGCACACAGAGGCATGAGGCATTGAGGTAGAGTTTGTCTTCAGCAATATCACATTTGGCAGTGACGTAGAGCTTGCCCCCAGGAGGCAATGAGGTATTTGTCATTGAGGTAGACTATGGCTCCATCGGGCACTGAGGCACATGGCAGCAAAGTAGACTTTTTGGCCCCATCGGGCACTGAGGCAATTGGCAGCAAAGTAGACAGTGGCCCCATCGGGCACTGAGGTAGTTGGCAACAAAGTAGATTGTGGCCCCATTGGGCACTGAGGCACATGGCAGCAAAGTAGACTGCGGCCCCATCCGGCACTGAGGCAATTGGCAGCAAAGTAGACTGTGGCCCCATTGGGCACTGAGGTAGTTGGCAGCAAAGTAGACTTTGTCCCCATCGGGCACTGAGGTAGTTGGCAGCAAAGTAAACTATGGCCCCATAGGGCACTGAGGCACAGACATGGCAGCAAAGTAGACTGTGTCCCCATCGGGCACTGAGGCAATTGGCAGCAAAGTAGACTGTGGCACCATCGGGTACTGAGGTATTTGACCCACACAGTCACACACCAAATTCCACCCACCCACCCACTGTGCCTGAAGAGACACAAGTTAACACAAGCCTCCAAAAGTAACTAAGTTTTTTCAACTTACAGCCCTGCCAACTAAGTCTCAGAGTGACACACACACACAACCACGGGAATTAAATGTTGTTGGGAAAGGGATTCCACAGTCACATACAAAATTCCCCCCCACCCACTGTGAACACAAGCCTCCAAAAAAGAAGTAGCCTAAGATAACTGAAATCTGCTAAAGAAATCCCTCCCCAAATTCCCAGTAAAGTTCTACTAATGAAATAAATGAAATAAAAGGAACAAAAAAAGAAGTGTCTGCTTTGCTGCCACAGAAGTGGAAAAAAGCACAGCCACAGCTAGCAAGCAAGTAGCACACAAGCACCAGCCAACAGCAACTGTTCTCACTCTGGAGAGAATCAGAACAGAAGTGGGAAATGGCTGTAGGGGAAAACTTATAAAGCCTCTGTAAAAGTCACACACCCCCACAGCACTTTCAGCAGCGCTATTGGCTGCCTAACATGCCAATCCAGGATCTCCTGATGGACCAGAGCTTCTGATTGGCACCAGCAAGCTCAGAGATGGCATAGAGAGGCCCTCAAAAGGGTAATGAATATAGACAAATCGACGAATAAAACCGGGAAAATATTCATCAAGTCGTATTCATCAGGACTTAAAATTTGACTAATATGGATCGACGAATATATGACGAATCGGCTATATTCATCAAAAATAGCTATTTGTTTTTATATTCGTCCCCATCTCTAGTAGCCACCTTTAAAATACATAAATTCTGCATCAAAATATGCAAATTAACCTTTTTGGCCATCTCCATCATGAAACAATACACTTGCATTTGCTGATCCCTCCAAAGCATTCATCCCTTGGACTGAAGTTCTACACCAAACGCTGTCACAAGGGGTGGCCGGGTTTCCCAGTAGACTTATTGTGCTCATATTCAAAAGGCAGACATACTCATCTAGTGATAACAGAATTACTTGCTTGACTACCTAAGAAGAAGTGTGGGGGGGCTGATGCTGTAAAATATTTTGAAGGCCCTCAAATGTCCTGTAAACAAATAAATATGGGTGTTGGCCATGACTCCGTTCAACTGTTTCACTCATAAAAGAAAGATCCAGAACTTCGGAAAGTTATTTTATTGGATTAAAACTCCTAGATTCCTAGTCAGCATAGCTATAATAATAATAATAATAATAATAATAATAATAATAATAATAATAATAATAATAATAATAATAATAATAATAATAATTTTTTCAAACTCTGTAAATTTTAACTAGTCCCAGACTCTAGCTTGTTTTTTCTGTAATTATCTAGGATGCGTCTCAAGACAAACAGCCCCATAGCTCTGTGATGAGTGTGAAGAGATAATCTGAAAAGGAATGGAAAGAAAATGCCAAAACCTTATGTTAATGCTACAACTTTAAATTAGATTAATTGTTGGATGAGTCAACCAAAGTGAGAGCTGATTAATCAGTAGGGCAAATTCAGAGCTTGGAACTAACACATGAATATAGTGCATTAACATTTTTACTTTCACATTAAATGAGAAGAGAGTATATCGGCTTGGAGAAAATAACATTGTAAAAGTACTGCACTAGCGCTAAATCTGGAGGCATCCTAGTTTCTCCTCTTTAATGCAAAAGTAATTACTTGTCATTAATGCATTAAATGAGCACATTACTGCTAAACTCTGGGTAAATTACAACTATTGAAGGTAAATCTTAAACCTGCAGGCCTAGAAATTAAGGAAACGTATTTCACTTATGATGGTTCTAGTGAGGAATGAACAAATATTAAAGATGGATTTTCCTGATAAGATTGATTGGAATGTCTCTTCCAGTCTTCCTAAACAGAGAGCTGGCAGTCATTCAGCACCATGGTGCCGGTTGAATGACTGGCAACTCTTTGCCGACATGACTGGGAGAGAGATTTCAGCTGTCAGATGAAATCTGAAACGGCACCTGTGACTTGAGTCTGCAGCCCCCATTTTGAAACTTACTTTTAACAAAGGAACCTGGCCTGCACAACTGGCTGTTTTTGAACTTGCATGGAACATTTTTTTTTCCCTGTACCATCCACTGCTCCAGGGTGCCCACCCTGATGAAGATCTCTATAGGTTGAAAGTTAGCTTCTGTTCGTAATTTTTTAGTGGTCCAGTAGAGATATCACCCACCCTCACCTACAGATTCTGCAAATGACCACATTGCTTTTTGCTTTTTTTTAATCTACAGTATAATAAACAGATGCACTTATCTGAGTAATTCTTTGATTAGTTAAAACCCAGATGGCTGATCACCTAAAAGTATTTAAATAATTGACAGAACAGATTTATAACCTATTCCACCTGTAAGGGCTGAGAAGGGTAAGCTACCAAGAGGTAAATTTTAAGTACATATAAACTAATGACATAAAATTTAAAGTTACAGCTAACTGGTTTGTGTAGCTGATTTGAATATGGACACTCAGGTGGAAATGTCCATCTCCTCCTGTCAAAGCATCAGTACAAAAGCTTCAGCAATGACGGAATGTGTTAATGTTGTTGCGAATTTTAACCGACCATTATATGACCCAAGTGGAATCATAAAGATGGATGCAAATACAAGATAGATACATTTATTCAAACAAACAGAAAAGCAGGAAATGTTAACGGAACAAGCAAAAAAAAAAAAAAAAAGCACTACCTGCATGTGTGTTCTAAGTTCTTACATGGATTTAAATTATGACTTGCCCAAACATCACATCAAAAAGTTTTTACCAATCAAGAGAATAGATCAGTGATGGTGAACCTTTTTGAGCCCGAGTGCCCAAACTGCAACACAAAATCAACATTTATTTCAAAGTGTCAACACTGCAATTAAAACCCGAATACTGAGGTTTTAGTTTAGAAGAAACAACTGCTCCTGCACTGCAAGGGTTAAAAGCTTGGTTTGTTTGTTTGTTTGTTTTTTCCTATGGGCGGTATTAACAAAGAAATACTTACCGGTCCTCCAATCCCCCATTGGGCTAGACTGGTAATGGTCGCCATTGCACCCCTCCGCTGGACCACTGCACCAGCAGAGGGGAGTGCCAAAATCCAGGATCAGAGGACGGGTAAGTATTTCTCGATGGTGACTTATGGCTCGCGTGCCCACAAAGAGGGCTCTGTGTGCCAGCTGTGGCATGCGTGCCATAGGTTCGCCATCGCTGGAATAGATGATCCCCAAAGTACATACGTTAAATTAAACATCTCGCTCATAACCTGTGTGAGTGAGATAAGAAAGAATGTGAAACTTTTAGCCAGCTATATAAGAATATTGCAAGGCAGGGAAACAAGCTGTACCATAGCAAATGTCAAAGAAAGATTACTACATAAATATCGATTGCACATTACCTCCAGGTGACCCTTTTTTCACTGAAAATGGGTTTCATTTGCATTGGTTCACCAGGACTTATTAACTGGGCCATGGGGTAGCGGCAGCTGTTCCATGTATCACTCATTTACTTGAGTAGGTGCATGGTAAGGAAGGTCACCACATCGCTTCTCCAGTCGTTCGTGGCAGGATCAAGGATGAATGCCCCCGAGGCCAAGAGCAACAATCACGGCCACTGCAGACAGAGAGGAAGGGGAGCCCCTACATGCAGTGGGAGAGCTCCATTGGGCTGGGAGGAAGCCGACTCCCAGCAACTGTTAGCACTGCCAACAAAGACTATTCTGCTGGCAAGAATTTATTGTCACTGTCAGGAATTAGTTACTACTCTATTGTTGTTATTCTAAAAAAGGACAGAGCTGGTTGCTGCTTTTTCCTTGGTTGTCCTTAAAAGTGGATAGTTTCCATCTTTTAGAGAGAGAGAGAAAAGAAGCAGGAGCATTTAAACAAAAATAAAAATTAAGTATTATGGCTGTCTTACCTAATGTGCCCTTTTAGTCAGGAACAGAAGACAAAGCTGTGGATCTGCATCAGCCTAAAACTTAGGCTAGACTTTTGAGTTCCAGATATCAAAGCTCTAGCTCAGTGATGGCGAACCTTTTTGAGCCCGAGTGCCCAAACTGGGGGGGAAAAAAACCCAGCAGGCGGCGGGCAGTGGATGGCAGTGGAAGCGGCAGCAGCAGAAGTGGAAGTGGTGGCGGAAATGGGAATCCCGAGCACGAAGGTGCCTCCGGACCCCACTCCAAATCTGCCTCCAGTTGTGCCCAACCCCACCACTGCCTATAGCTTGGCTGGCCCACTGCCACCAGCGCCAGCTGCTCCGGATCCTGGCCCGACGCCTGTCAGGGCGCTAGCACTGCAGCTGCAGCCGCCTCCTCAGGTTTGGCTGCCAGGGGTAGCAATCCAGCAACGTATGGCTTGCGTGCCCACAGAGAGGGCTCTGCGTGCCAGCTGTGGCACGCATGCCATAGGTTCGCCATCGCTGCTCTAGCTTAATATTAATCCCATTAGCTAGATGCAGCCCCATTTCCTGGATAATCATCTAAATTTTGCTTTGGGGGGATACATTTTTAATATGCCTTCTTGGAATCATCATATCATAGGTTTCCATTTCTCCATCCTGCTACACTTCAGCAGTTTAATGAAGGGAATGCACATTATGGCTACTTCATTACCACATTTGCTGCACACAAAGAAGATGGTTGTCCATGTTTGTTTGTTTAACTTCAGTTCCCAGAAGCTCCCAACCAGCATAGCCAAAGGCAAAAACTTGAGAAATTGTAGCCCAAAACATCTGCGGCCACCAAATAGGTTTCCCTCTGCTATAGCTGCTGAGGTATAATTTTAATTATTAACATATTGTCAATATTGTTATGTTTGCACATTTTTAATCCAAAGGAAAACATGTCTCTGGTTTTACAATCAGCAGAGGCCAGACTATAAAAGTTTAAAAGAATACAACACACGGTCAAAGGAAGAAAATCTTCCACAATGTGTCATGGTGGTTGAAGAGTCCAGAGAGATCTTTTCAGGAGAGACACAGGTCCCTATTTTTATCTCTGAAAGCCTGGAGATGTGACTGAGCAGAACATTTTGTGTAGGTTTTAAAAACAGAGCTTATTGCACTATGTCGGGAAATGTTTTGTTGACGCTGACCACAGTAAAGTGTAAAATGAAAATGGTGCTTCTTATAGTAAAATGATTTGAAGTCTCAGGAGAGCAAGAGAAGGCAAGGCGCATTTCATACCATCTGCTCCGGGGGAAGAAATTTGCAAACAAATCATTCTTCTCTCTTTCTAAGCTCACTGTCCATAGATGGGTTCCATATACCACAGGATTTTGGACCTTGCCTTTCAGACAGAAAATGCAAGGAACGGCGTTCTTTGTGGGGATCGTGCCTGCTGCTTCATCAGCAAAATGTTTTTACAGTCATAGCATCCAAGGAGATAAGTGTTACATTTCCTCCTGTAAGATAGGTGCTAAAAACAGTGCTATTGGAAGACCACTGAATTGTGACAATTTCAGCAGCATCTCACCGTGTTCAAATAAAAATGCTAATTAGCCACATAGCATGTACACCCAGGCAGCCAACTGGTTGGGTTCCTTCAAAAGGCATACAACTGTATCATTATTTTACTCTGCTAATCTTACATTCCTGTTGCTTCTTATATGTGTTTCATTTTAGATGAGATTTCTGGCATGTTTGAGCTATGGGCTTTCTCGCCCTAGCTGTTTGGTCGATGCAAAGACAAGCTGGTAACAACCTTTGTAATTGAATTCAAGGAAAGACATATAAAAACTAATGTTATTTTTCAGTCATTTTTACAACCCAGCATTTTGCAATGTTTACCAGCCTCACAATGTCCCTGAAAGACTTCTGAGATTCTCTCTTCATAAATGGGAACCTGAAGCCTGAGCCTATTCCTAAACTGTTGCATGATGCTCAAGTGTAGGGTTGCCAGATACATGGGTACCAAAAGGAGGACATAGAAAGACAAAAAAGAGGACAGAGGAGGACGTATTGAATGTTTCATTTGAATCGTTCCGGATTAAACCCGCAATCAATACAATTTTATTACAATAGCTGCCAATAAATGTCTCTTAGTGAACTGACCAAGAAACAGTCATGTTAAAAAATAAAAACAAATTCAATGGAGGCTTTTTTTTCAAAATACCAAAAAAACATTATTTAATGTTTTTAACAGCCAACATTATTTAATGTTTTTAACAGCCATTAACAGCCAATTGTACCCGAACTCACCCCAGCCCGGCTGCGGGATCCCCTGGCTGCTCGCACTCTGCACAGGCTCAGAGGCAACCTTGCTAATCTGGATGCCCAAAAAAGGCTCCGGCGCAGGCAGGGGGAAAGTGGCGCCGGGCAAAACCGAACGAGGCAGCCTCCCCTCCCCTGAGGGTCACAAGTTCAAGGCTGGGGAGTGTGGGAGTAGTCCCCGAAAGGGACTTTGAACACACACAGTCCGGGCACTTGCCTTCCCATCGATGCGCTCAGGCGCTGCTTGCTCCTGCCTGGCTCAGTGGGCGGCGCTCTGCTTGCGCTGCCTTTCTGGGCTCCACGTGGGCTGGGTGGGCATGGCAGATCGCCGAGCAGCTGCCGCCGCGGTGCAAGGGGCGAGGGCTGCGCTCCAGTGCCAGCAGCAGGTAACAGGGGGTGGGCGGGTGGGGGTGGGGAAAGACAGGGGGAGGGGGGGTCCTTCCACCTCTCCCCCTCCCATCCAAAATTATAACATAAAATATACAAAAGCCTGACATTCTAAAGGTTTTTATCTTTGCCTGTCGGACGGAGGACATTAGGCTAAAAAGGAGGACATGTCCTCCTTTTGCCTGACGTCTGGCAACCCTACTCAAGTGGGAGTAGATTCTAACACTGACATCTGAATCATTTTGATTCAGATATGAAGTGGACCAATTTTAAGCCTACTATGGCTTGAAAAGTGCTGTTTTCAAACATATGGAAATGTTAAATAATCCAGAGTGGCCTCAAAGCAAATGCCCTCACTGCTCCTAAATATGGTGCACTTACTACCGCAACCCCTTTCCTCCTCTGTCATTGTTAATGCTCTTCCAGATCACAGTGTAGAGCCATATTTATTTAGTCACCTATCCCAAGCAGCAGGAGTGGTTAGTGGTCAATGAAGACACACAGAGAGCCCAAATACCACCCTCTTAGTCCACTTTAATTGGTAGTGGTTGCTTGTATTTTTTTTTCTTGTTTTAAGTTTTTCCACAGATACTTTAACACTGATTTGATATAGCAATACCGTGTTTCCCCGAAAATAAGACAGGATCTTATATTAATTTTTGCTCCAAAAAACGCATTAGGGCTTTGTAGCGTTCTCCTTTAAATGTGGTCATGGCTCAGGTTTAGTTAGAGTGAGTCATGCATATTTATGTTGCTGAGAGGCAGAGCCAAGAGGCGGAGAATAAGAGGCAGAGCCTGAGGGGGACAGATCAGATGAGAGTTTTGGAAGGAGTTTGATTAGAGAGTTCAGAGATTTATGTGATTGTGATTAGACTGATGAAAATATAGTAGGAGATCTGAGAAGTGATTGACCAGTGACTGGAAGGGAGACGGAATAGAACTGAATATTAAAATACTGAAACAAATAAGCAAATAAACTAAAGATCTTTCTATTTCATTAAAGAGTGGACCTGATTCTTTCTAAAGGAGTTATGGGGATCTAGGGATCTCCTGGTGGCAGCAGTGGAAGAAAGGAAAGAGATCAGTTTTGCCCTGGTGTGCTCTGAGGTCTGAGTCTAGGTGGACAGACCAAGGCACGAGTGGGTCCAACGCCACATAGGTTCCAGAGGTGTGGGATCCAAAAAGGGTCAAATCACGACATTGATGTCCAGCGGCGGGAAACGAAGTAATCCAGTGAAGCCTATTGAAATAATCCAGTGAAACCTATTGAAGTAATCCAGTGAAGCCTTTATAAAAGAGTTTATTGAGTCAAGGGTACCTTTTAGACAGGATCTGTGGCAATGAGGTTTGGTTCCTGCTAGAGCTTTTGGGAAAAGCTTAGTAGCGGGGCCTCAGAACCCAGATCAGGGGGGTCTAAGATAGGGAACGACTCTGTGAGAAAATTTCTGAGTTTTACCTCAGGATCTGAGGATCAGAGGGCTTGCTGTGAAATCCCAGGCTCTGAGATAGGAGAGCGCTGTGGATAAGGCAGAAGCCAGGTCATAGCAGATCTGAGGGAGAGAACCTAAGGAAAAGGCTTGGATTCTCTGAGAGGGAATTTCTGAGTTTACCTCAGGATCTGAGGATCAGAGGGCTTACTGTAAAATCCCAGGCTCTGAGATAGGAGAGCGCTGTGGATAAGGCAGAAGCCAGGTCATAGCAGATCTGAGGGAGAGAACCTAAGGAAAAGGCTTGAATTCTCTGAGAGGGAATTTCTGAGTTTACCTCAGGATCTGAGGATCAGAGGGCTTACTGTAAAATCCCAGGCTCTGAGATAGGAGAGCGCTGTGGACAAGGCAGAAGCCAGGTCATAGCAGATCTGAGGGAAAGAACTAAAAGAAAAGGCTTGAAAAATTTATATCAGTAACTGGAAGTAAAATAAGAAAAACAGGTCCTTTTAAAAATTTGTGAACGCTGCTCTAATCACCCCAGAAAGAAAAGATGCCTCCCAAACATGCCACAAGGGGGAGTCCTGAGTCTGAAGAGTTACCTCAGGAATTGGAGGGAAATAAGGAATTAAGCCCTCAAGAATTTGAGAAATGGAAACTGGAAAGGGAATTTAAATTTAAGGAACTACAGCTCAGAGCTGAGCAGGAGGCCAGACAATTTGAGCAGGAGGAGAGAAGGAGGGAACAGGAAAGCAAAGAAAGAGCTGAGCAGGAGGCCAGACAATTTGAGCAGGAGGAGAGAAGGAGGGAACAGGAAAGCAAAGAAAGAGCTGAGAAGGAGGCCAGACAATTTGAACAGGAAGAGAGAAAAAGGGAAATGGATTTTCAACTACAGATGAGACAGCTAGAGATTTCTGCTCTAAACAATAATCTTAATAATAACAACAGTGGGGGAGGTGGAATCCTGTCAAAGATAGATTTGAAGAAGTTTCCCCAGTACAAAAGAGGGGACTGTCCTGAATCCTTCCTCATTGCTTTTGAACGCACCTGCAATGACTTTGAAATCAGAAATGAGGATAGAATGATGGTTTTAAGAGCGCAGGTTAGCGGAGATCTGGCAGAAATATATGCCCAGATGAATCCCGAGAAGGCAAGAGATTTTGAGGCATATAAAAAGATGGTTTATTCAAGATTTTGTCTGAACTCTGAACACCTGAGGCGGAAATTTCGCTCTCTCTCTAAAAAGTAGGATGAATCGTACTCTCAGTTGGGAGCTAGATTGGCGCAGACTCTGGAAAAGTGGATTGAAAGACAGGAGATCACTTCTGTAGAACAGTTGAAGGATTTAATTGGGCTAGAACAGTTTTACTCCCTATTACCTGGAGAACTACGGTATTTAGTAAGGGACAAGAATCCTAAAAATTTATGGGAAGCGGGAGAACAAACTGATTTGATTAATGCTTACAGGAACCCTAGATTTTCAGAGCTGAGAGTAAATAAACCAAACTGGGACAATAACTATAAAAAGCCTTTTAATAAAAATTACCTCAGCAGGAATCCTGAGAGAGAAGGTCAGGGCGGGACTTCCCCAAAGTTGCCAAGGGCTAGCCCGCCAAAAACATCAAACCCTGAGGCACGGTTTGCCAAAGTACCTCAGAATGACAAAAGGAATTTTAAATGTTTTAACTGTGGGCAACCAGGCCACTTACAATTCCAGTGTAGGCAACCATACCCCAACTTGCAGAGAAATGATTCTCTAACCAAAAAGGTGTATTGTGTCAAGCAAGTGGAATCAGGGGAGGAAAATAGTAGACAGAGACCTGATCCCATAACCACCACCACTTCTACTGACCATGAGGAGGAAGATATTCCTATAGCCCAAGTAGTCCATTGTTTCTATATCAGCAATGACCAGACCCTTCTCAGAAACGCAGGTGAAGAGATAGTTGTGAAAGGAAAGAAGTACATTGCAATAAGAGATACAGGATCTCAAATCTCCATTGTCCATTCCGATTTAGTAGCCCAGGAGGACATTATTCCTGGCAAAGAAATGTCTTTAAAGGGAATTGGGAAGGAAACCGTGGTTTTAAAAGTGGCTGAGATACCAGTAGAATACCAGAATTGGTCTGGAAAGTGGCAAGTAGCTGTGTCAGATGAAATACCAGCAGCTTTTCTCCTTGGTTGGGATTTAATAGAGCATGTCAAGAGTGCGTTAGTGCTTACCCGCTCAAAGGGGGGTCAAAACTCACCCTCTGCAGCTCAAACCGATACTGTAGCAGAGAGAGGCCTAGAAGCGGTTACCGTGGCAACCCAGCTTGATGATAGGGCTGAGGCAGAACTCATGCTACTACAGAATCCCAAAACAAATAACAATTTTGCCCAGGAGCAGAAGGAGGACATTAGCTTGGGAGTTTGCTTTGAAGCTGCCAGGACTCCCACTGTACTGTCTCCTGAGTGCCCTGAGAGCTTTAGCTTAACCAAAGACCTTCTGTACAGGGAAACGTTAGCTACTCCATACCGAGGAAAAGGGGAACCCCGAAAGCAATTAGTGGTCCCTAGTAAATACAGGGAGAAAATCATTAATCAAGCTCACAGCAGTTTATTTGGAGCTCACATGGGGATCACCAGAACCAAAAGACGGGTTGGCCAGAACTTCTTTTGGCCTGAGATGGGCAAACAGATTACTAGTTTCTGTAAAACGTATGATGTCTGTCAGAGACGAGGGACTGGGCAGGACAGGACCAAAGCCAAATTATGTCCTCTGCCAGTCATCTCTACACCGTTCCAAAGGCTGGGAATCGATCTAGTGGGTCCCTTACCTAATGCCACCCGTAGGGGAAATAAATACATCTTGACCATAATGGATTTTGCCACTAGATATCCCGAGGCAATTCCTTTGCGCAACATGGAAACTGACACCGTGGCAGATGCCCTAATCAATTACATGAGCCGATTGGGATTTGCCAGCGAGATAGTCAGCGATTTGGGAATGAGTTTCACATCCAAACTGATCAAAAGGTTATGGAAGGCTTGTGGAATTACCCAAATCAATTCAACTCCATATCATCCCGAGACCAACGGGCTAGTAGAGAAATTCAATGGCACTTTGGTGCGCATGATTAAGGCGTATGTAGCAGAGAACCCAAATGATTGGGACTGCAAAATACAACCCTTACTATATGCTTATAGGAGCGTACCTCAAGAGAGCACGGGATTTAGTCCTTTTGAGTTACTGCTAGGACGAGAGACGCGCAGACCTTTAGATTTGCTCCGCATGAACTGGGAAGACCATAGAGAAAGTGACCCTGAGTCAGTAGTCGAATATGTATATAGGTTGCAAAACACTCTGCAACGTTCTCTGGAGTTGGCTGGGAGGAATTTGAGGGCTGCCCAGGCTAAACAGAAGGCATGGTACGATAAGAAAGCCCGTGAAAGAACTTTTGGGCCTGAGGATGAAGTTCTCTTGCTTAGGCCAATCAAAGGTCACAAGCTACAATTAGCTTGGGAGGATCCCTATAAAGTAGTGACAAAATTGAACAATGTCAATTATGTGATACAGAAGGAGGAAGGCCCTGATGCCTTAAAGAGGGATGCATCTAAAGATGTTCGGGAGGAGAAGAAGGAACTGCCTACCCTTTCCCTAGCTAAGCAAGTGAAGCCCCGAGCCAGACTTAAAGATGACGTCACTCTAAAACGACCAGCAGATGACATCCTGTGGACAACCGAGTGGCCGATGACCGCCAGTCGATGGAAAAGGGTGTGGAGGAAGGAGCCAGTGGTCAACAGAGGGACTCCTGAGTGCCAGCAGAGGTGTGTCCAGCTGAAGGAGATGACCACAACCGGACCAGTCCATGGTGCGCCAGACTACGACGGGAAAGTGAGAGACTTGGACTTTGCAAATTTTGCCTTTGCAACAGAGACTCAGTTCTTGCCTCGAAAGCCCACAACATTGTCGCAGATGTGCTTTCCAGGAGGCTAGATGAATGATACCAGGACTTTTATTATAAACTGAAATGGACTATAATTCACAGTTAATTATTTATGTAGAAGTTCAGGATCGTGATTTCTGTATGGTTGTAAATTCTGTAAAATGATAAGGTAAGGTATATTATTGATTAGTAGATGATAAGGTAAAGTATGGTATTGATTATTAAATGATAAGGTAAGGTATTTGGTTGATATTTAGTAAAAATGTGAAAGTTAAAATGTTATGAGAAAAAAAAAAGAGAGTTTAAGCAATTGCACCTGTTTGTTCAGGAGGAAAAATGTGTTTCCCCTCCCAAACAAACCTAAGTAAGGGGGGAGGTCTGCAGCGTTCTCCTTTAAATGTGGTCATGGCTCAGGTTTAGTTAGAGTGAGTCATGCATATTTATGTTGCTGAGAGGCGGAGCCAAGAGGCGGAGAATAAGAGGCAGAGCCTGAGGGGGACAGATCAGATGAGAGTTTTGGAAGGAGTTTGATTAGAGAGTTCAGAGATTTATGTGATTGTGATTAGACTGATGAAAATATAGTAGGAGATCTGAGAAGTGACTGACCAGTGACTGGAAGGGAGACGGAATAGAACTGAATATTAAAATACTGAAACAAATAAGCAAATAAACTAAAGATCTTTCTATTTCATTAAAGAGTGGACCTGATTCTTTCTAAAGGAGTTATGGGGATCTAGGGATCTCCTGGTGGCAGCAGTGGAAGAAAGGAAAGAGATCAGTTTTGCCCTGGTGTGCTCTGAGGTCTGAGTCTAGGTGGACAGACCAAGGCACGAGTGGGTCCAACGCCACATAGGTTCCAGAGGTGTGGGATCCAAAAAGGGTCAAATCGCGACAGGCTTATTTTCAGGGGATTTTTTTTTTCAAGTACAACAATCTACATTTATTCAAATACAGTCATGTCATCTTCTTCTGATAGCTACACAATGGTGGAGGGCGGGGTTTCACTTAACTGGGGTTTATTTTTGGAGTAGGGCTTATATTATGCGCATCCTGAAAAATCATACTAGGGCTTATTTTCAGGTTAGGTCTTATTTTCAGGGAAACAGAGTATGTCTGGCAAAAACACAGATCAATGCTCCTGCACCTGAAATAATATGCAAAGCACGGGGGGTGGGGGGGGCGACATGTGGGGACTGTGAAGCCAAAGCAGCTAAGGAAATCCTGGGAAGACATCAGGGGGACAGATGCAAAGAGAGTCTCCCCAGCCTTCCAGCAACCAAATGATCTAGCGATCATTCTAACAATAACACAAAGTTAAAATTATTTTGGAGGGGAGAGGAGAGAGCCCCCAGTCACAGAGAACATACCCCACTTAAAATATTGCCTTCAACACCACCCTGCACCTGCTTGGATTGCTCTTCTTCTACAAGCAGTCACACACCAGTGTGATCCAATGTGAATATGTTCCCTTAAAAAACAAAAAAAAAGTGGAAGTCCCAGCAGTGGAGGAAAAGATCCAGATTAGGATGAAAAAAAGGTCAGGATGATTAATATTGAACTGTACTTTGTGTGGCCAACGGAAAAGACTACCAATCTGCCCATGTCAATCCTGGACCAACCCTGCACTATTTATTGGGCAGTGGAGTTGTCCTTTTCACGCTGGATAACCATGTATAGGATTGCACTGCACAGGGCCTTATCTGGAGAAGGAGGAACCCCCTCAAATCAACAGTATTTATTTCCAAGTAAATACGTAATTTGTGAACCCATAAATAGGAATCCATTCATGATTCAAGGCGTGCAATAAACCTCTTCAGCAGACAAGCTAAAGGCAGTGAAATATTTCATTTGTTGTGTGAGTTCGTTGTGTTTGATCTTGTGTTACCTTGTTACCTTCTATGCCTGCCCTGTATATATACATGTAATTCCATCTCACTCCCCTCCACAAAAGCTCCTATTACAATATAATAGTCTTTAAGGTGCCACGTTTTTATCTCTTGTTTTGTTTTGTTTCTTTGGATGTTGCCTGACAGGTTTGCACAGACTAACCCGGCGACCTCTTCCAAAACTTCCTTATGTTTGTTTTTCCAGAGACGTTGTTGCGCAGCATGTTCGCTCTGTTGCCCCATCCAAAATAGATTTCTATCTATTATCGATTATATAGTATCGGTTCTATCACGTTTCCTGTCATGTTTCCAACGACTGGGCGGTTTTGTTGCATCTACAGCTTCTTTTCCTTTCAAAGCTGTGGCTATCTTGATTTCGATTTGCCGTCCAAGTTTCCTTCTTTTTCGGTTGGGGGGGGGGGGAACACCTTTGATTTTTCATGTTTCTCGGTTTTCTAATTTATGTCTTTGTGGGTGGTGTTGTATTTTAATTGTTGTTAGCTGCTCAGAGTAGTTCTTTTGCTTGTGATCGTGTGTTGCAATTTTTATTTTGACTTTTTGAATAACCGTTTTGGTCAAGATTTTCTTTAAAGTTTTATTGTGTTGCAAACTGCACAGAGTGGCCTTGCAGCCAGATGGGCAGTGTAGACGTCGGATAGATAGATACATAGATAGATAGAGGTGCCCCGGCCTTTTGCAATGCTTCCCGCCGCCCGCCCCCATTAACATCTCTCTGCTCCTGCCTCAGAAAGGGCCACCAAGGCCTCATCCTTCTGTTTTGGGCAGTCGACGGACAGTCTTGTCGCGCAGCATCTTGGGAATTGTAGGCTGAGGCTTAGAGAGAGAGAGAGAGAGAGAGAGAGAGAGAGAGAGAGTGTACCACAGGGAACGTCGGGAAATGGAGTCAATCCGCGATGGCGCAGAGAACCCTGGGAGTTGTAGTTTATTAAGTAAAAAGAATAATACTCCCACCGTCCTAGCCCAGTGTTTTGAGGACGTTGGGACCCCGCTCTGAAACCAAGATAAAGAAACCGCTGGAAAGAAGTAAATCCATCTTCAGAAGAACGAGGGGAAAAAAAAGAGAGGATGTGGTCCAATCAGCGCACGGCTTCGCGCAGAAGTCCTGCCTCCCATCTTCCCGCTCATTGGAGGGCCTGTGAGCGGAAGTGGCGCCGTCGCTGTATCGGGGCGGGAGCTATGGCGGAGCTCGGGAGGTGGAGGTAAGTGGACAGGAAGGTGCGGGGGGGGGGAGGGTTAGCGGGGGGGGGGGCTGTTCTGTCTTCGCCAGAACTTGGGCCTTCTCCGTTGCCTTAGCGACGGGAAGCGGGGTGACTTTTCGACGGGCCGGAACAGCGGCCGGGAGGACGACTGCTCAGGCCTCTTCCTCGCTTGGGCGGCCGAGGCGGAGGGAGCCGTTCGGGCCTTCCTCCTCGTCCTCCGTGCTCCAGGATGGCTTCTTGCGGGAAGCGGTCTCTTCGTATGTCCCGCCAACACGTGTAGGTCAATACACACGTGGGCACGCATACAGCCCGGAGGCGACCCCCTCCTGGCCTTGGTAGGAGGACGGCTCCGTAGCTGCCCCCGCCTCTCTCTTCCGTGTCCCTGTGATATTTATTTATTTAAAATATTTTTACCCCGCCTTTCTCCTTGAAAAGGACCCAAGGCGGCTTACATTATTAAAAAGACAATATTTAAAAGTTAAAAATAAGGAGTATCCCACGGTGGTTTACCTCATTAAAAGACAATATTTAAAGCTAAGAACAAGGAGTATACAATTTTAAAAAAAACTGTTCTTGGCACGTTTTTTCTCTCTCTCGCTTCCCCTTGTTCTTTCCTTCCTAAGTGGGTGCTCTTCTTGGGTCATTTTAAGGAGAAAGGCAGGGTGAAAATATTTTAAATGATAATGGTGATCATGATAATAACTGATTGTGAGTGTAAACATAGGTGATTTTTTTTTTTTTTTTTTTTTTGCACTGCATATGTGATCTCTGGCAGGCAGTGTGGTCTAATGGACAGAGTGGTGGATTACGACTCGGGAGACCTGGGTTCAAATCCCTGGATGCTCACTTCTGGGGAGGAGGAGGGGTAGCAATGGTAAAACTTTTCCTGAACATCTCACACACCCTGAAAACTTTATAGGGCTTGCCCTAAGTTGGATGTGACTCGACATATGCTATCCCTCACTCTGAGTTGATTTACCTTGGCAAAAGATAGTTTTGCACTGAAGAGGAATTTGGCAAAAGTTAGATCAGCAGAAAAAGGTGTTCCTGAATGCAGAGACCTAGATTCAGAATAATGAGGACTGGCACTGTTTCCTTGGAAACAGCAATCTTCTTGCAGGGAAGCGATGCTTTTTTGGGTGGCCCTATTAGTAATGGCAGCAGCTGATTTTTGTATTTCGGATTGCTTTAAATGATGACTTGTTGTATTTCTTGTTAATATTTTCAGTGGAATGTTGTCCTCACTCTGTTGTGCTTAAGCAGAGATGGGCAGGTTGTGATGTTTCTGATGCTTTTGGACTGCATCTCTCGTCATCCATCACAGTTGCCCGTGGTGACTAAGGTCAGCGGGGGTTGCTGTCCAAAGGCCAGAAGACATCCTGTATAAAAACATAGCTTAAAATTAAACAACAATAACAAAAAATCTGTTCCAGTAATTGCGTTGCAAGTTTTATATTCTGCAAA
Source organism: Intellagama lesueurii (assembly GCA_037013535.1). Lineage (NCBI taxonomy): Eukaryota > Metazoa > Chordata > Lepidosauria > Squamata > Agamidae > Intellagama > Intellagama lesueurii. Next base: position 158,052,224 of record JBAJHW010000001.1, on the reverse strand, counting down.
TTATTTAGCTTCTGCCGTTAGGACAACGTTCCTGTTTTTCAGTATCATCCAAGTCTTTTGTGTAAGAACCACCTTCATCAATCTTTATGAACATGAACCCACAAAATACCAAAAATTAGAACCTTGGACTATTTCCTCTGTCACCCCCATTCTCCGTTGTTATTGCTATAGAGCTTGGTGGCAATCCTACTGTTATATTCTTGGCAGATTTTAACAGCCAAGATGGGCAAGGATCTAAAAAAAAGAGGTACAGTAGTAGCTTTACAGTGTGCAAGTGCCTTGTTGATTTCCTGAGGCCTTAATAACTGAAACTGATCCAGTAAACCCGACTAGATGGTGTATTGGACCGCTCAATGTGATCTGTTGGGCTCCTGACGGATGCATTTAATTTTTCAGTCTGTTCTGTATACTTTGTTGTAATGTTTGCATCTGTCTAACATTTGTAAAGTTGCAGATAACTCAAAGGTGAAATAGTTGTGTGTAAGAATGAGTTGTAAAGGGTGGCAACTGTGTGTACTTAGTCCTTATTTTGAATGATGTTCCTGACAGCTTGTAGGCCGTCTCTTTGTGGGAAGTTGGTATAAAGAGCTTCTACATCCATCATAGCTAGGATGGTGTTGTCAGGGAGATAATGAGCGGAGTGAAATTTCCTTAGAAACTCTGTGGTATCTCTTACATACAGTAGCTAGGTGCGCTGGTGGCATATGGTTTGAGGATGGAGTCCACAGTGACAGTATTAATGTTTGATACAGTGGCCGTAGTGGGGTTCCCTGGTTTGTGTATGTTTGGTAGCAGATAGAAAGTGGCTGGTTGAGGTTCTTGCAGTATGTTAGTCAGAATTTGTTCACATATATTTTCAGGGAAGTTTTTCATAAGGTTTTGTAATTCCTTTTGATGATTGTCATTTGGGTCTCTAGTTAGGAGTGAGTTGGTAATGTATCCATTATTATTATGGAAACATTGAGCTACACACAGAAGAGTGAGAGACAAGTATCCAATTCTAAATTTTACCAGAGTCCAAAAAGTAAATGGGACTGCTTGAACCAGGTGGTGGATTGGTAATCAGAATTACTGTCACCATAACGTCCTGTGAAGCAGTAGTTAAATTACCAAGAATATTTGTTTTGGTTCTCATCTGAAAAATCTCTGATGAGGGTTCATGCTACATACCCTGTTTCCCCAAAAATAAGACAGGGTCTTATATGAATTTTTGCTCCAAAAAACGCACTAGGTCTTATTTTCAGGGGATGTCTTATTTTTTTTCATGTACGGCAATCTACATTTATTCAAATACAGTCCTGTCATCTTCTTCTGGTTGCTGCACAATGGTGGAGGCCGGGGTTTCACTCAACTGGGGCTCATTTTTGGGGTAGGGCTTATATTACGAGCATCCTGAAAAATCATACTAGGGCTTATTTTCACATTAGGTCTTATTTTCAGGGAAACAGGGTATTAAACAAAAGCTACATTTGTTAGCTTGTAGGTGATCTACTTTCAGAACATTGTTGTTCCTGTTTTAAGAATTTCAAATAAATTTTGCTTTAAAAATGCATTCACAGGTGAACTGTTTTTGGCAGAAGAATAACAAAGATTTCCCAGCTTGATTTCTGTAAAGTGATTGAAATCCTGAAGTACATTGAGAAGAAAACCATGAAGAGTGGAGTGGCACAGGTTAATGTAAGTAGTATTTGTAATAATAATAGTAACAGTTAAAGAAAAGGGTGCATTCTTTGGTGGCTCATGGATTTTGGTTCTTGAGAAGGACACTTTCACGTTGTCTTAGGGCTTGTTTGGCTCTCAAGCTCCGTTCTAAATGGGATCAATTTAGAAATCATATGGTGTCTCGTGGTATTAGCCAGTTTGTGCGCCCTCTTGGGAAAATTTTAAATCCATTTTTAAGCTGTGTTGTATCTTGGTTGAGGGGTCTGCACTGGCTTTGTCCTCTGCCCACCCTGCCCTCATGCTGAGCACTCGCCCCTGCTAAGAGAGGGGGGGGGGGTCTGCTGGCAAAGCTCTTTGTCCCATTAGAAAGTTTGGCTGTTTCTGTCCCTTCAAGAATGTTGACGCAGTTGTCAGCTGCCCAGTTTCCCAAGCAGCCCTACTGGTTTTTCCTGGCTTCTCTCTGCTCTTTTTAAACTTTGTTCCATGAAAAGCTGCCTGGGGAGGAAAAGTAGGGACAAATAAGACAAGGAAAGGAAGCTTGCACACACAAGCTGCTTGACTGGATGCGTCCCCCCACCTTCTCCCTGCCTCCCAGGGAACAGATGGAACATTCTTAAAGGGACAGAAGCAGCCAAGCTTCCCCAAGGAACAAGCAGCTTTGAGAGCAGACCCTTCCTCTCCTGTGCTCATCCATCCCTACTTCCTTCCTGCTACCTCTTCCACCACCTCCACTGGTTACCCAAAGATGAAATTTGCAGGGATGTACATATGCATAAGTGAATCCAGTTTAACATGTGTGCTAAATTAAATGACCCTCTGGCAGAACAGTAGTTTAGGTCACTTTTCCAACCAGAAAACATGCTTCCCTAGCAAAATAATCCCATGTACATCATGGAGACACTTTATTTTAAACAGGTTTTTTGAAAAGCATTACATGGTTCTTTTTGTCAGTGGGACCAAGCCCTTACTTGGACTGGAGTTTCTCTTCATTTCTAGGTGGGGGAAGAGTGAGGAGAAATTCAGTGGTAAAGGAAGGAAGAGCAGCACAAGTCTGCAAATTTATCTTGCTTTCTTATGCAGACAGTCTTCCTTGATGGAAAGGCTTGTGTGTCCTGAGAATCATGAACCCTTCTGCAAAAATGGAAACCTGGGAAAGGAATAGGGAGTGAAAGCCAGAAGCCAAGCAGTGGCTTCAGCTGCTCCTTTCTTGGTGCTGTTGTGGAGGAAGTGCAGGCTGCTGGGTGGCTGAGGAGCATCATATGCAGTCTGCCCTATTTGCTCATGTGCCCGTTCTCTGGAAACCATGAACACTTGCTTGAAAGCAAATAAACAGAAAACCTAACAGGACAATCAACAAATGGCAGCTACTGCTTGTCTTCATTAAAATTTATGATTTAAATGGTAGAGGCCTGACCAGGTTACCCATTAAACCCAGCAATGCTGACAGTAGGAGCTGAAGGTGCATTTTGTGTGTGTGTGTGGCTACCATGTGGTACAAAGAAAGCTCAAACAAATTGCCATTTATATCATAATGTGCAGTTACTAGCCCTGTGTGCGGATGCCAGTCTTTGCCCTTGGGACCTTTGTCCTGCAGAACAGGTGTTCTATTGAGCATCATCCTACTGTGCTGTAGGCATTGGCCTGAAAAGGAACACATGTTCATGTGTATCCACGCTGCTTGAAAACATCATGATGTAAAGATTTTCTCCTACATTGCTATATGCCTCTGAAAGTGAATTGTCTGGTAGGAAGTAGTGTACACTTATGAAGGAATGCAGGATGGGAACAAGAATCCAAGTATTTCATGTTTTATCTGAATGTGTTACTGCTTATGATAGAATGGGGCTTCAAGCTTAGTTATCTCTTGTACAATTTTTCTACTTGAAGTCTGGTTCCAGTTATGAAAGGAGAGAAGCATCCAGTCCTCGCCAGAGAAGTTCTTCTCCAGAAGACAGGTAAAAAATTATTTTTGAATTATTGCTTGGTGTTACTGAGATGCAATAGAAACAGTAAGTTTGGAGATGGTTTTTTTTGTTGATTATAAGAGGGATGGTTTTCCTAAAAATGGGCCAGTTTGGGGGCTGTGGACACATTTGGTAGCAGTTATCAAAGTTACTATACATTAAACAACAATAGTGTATATTACTATTTCAAGAATCAGATAATTTGTGGCATGAAGTAAATTACATGCTGCCTCTCATCTGTTACTGATATGAAGAATCAAGAACACATGTGCAATGCTTGTCTGGTGCTACCAATATCCCTTTCAAAGAAAGCTAACCACAAAGTTTTGCCTTCAATCTCAATATAGGTATGCAGAGCGTGGAAGATCTCGGTCACCTCAAGGCAAAGGTTATTCCAGCTATAGCAGACCTGATCGGGAACATTCAGAAAGGGGACGTTATAGTGACAAATACTCAGAATCAAGGTGAATGTTGAGTGCAGAAGAAAGTAAAGTTCATTGTTTAGCTTTTAGCAAGACTGATTTTTTTTGTTCTGTTTCACTTTCAAAATAAGTATAATAGAGACTTTATGGAGCCCCAGTGTGGGCTTTTTCAAATATTACAAAATTGGAATCTATCCAAAATATTTTTTTAACCAGAGCACTAGGAGTACCAAGATTACTTCCATTGCCACCATCCGCTCTGAGACTTCATGCTACTCTGTGGGTAGTCTTGCTAAAAAAGCAGCTGTTCTGTTCTGGCTGGCTTAAGATAGTGTTCCCTGTGGCCTTACCACTGCTTTCATTGCCCAGTGAAGAAATGGGAAGGGACTCCTGGTCAGCTAAGACATCCACAACTAAATCAAAGCTGGGTTACTCCCCAGCCTACCTCCACAGGAGTGCATATGCTTCAACCCGAAAATATATCATTAAAAGATTATATGATAGTAATATCCAGACTACCATGGCATCTGTAGCTAGCTGCAGTTCCATAGGATTTACAAAGGCTTTTCCTTGCCTTTTGGAAAGCTGCCCCCATATTGATCATTTATTAGTACTCACGAGCTAAGACACTAACTCTTGCAATATATGGTATTTCCTACCTTTAGGGGGAGAGAGAGACAAGAAAGAGAGAGGGAGTCTGACCGAGTAAGGTACAGGAAATCCCCTTCCCCTGACAAAAGAAATGCTATGGAGAAATCAGCAGTATCTCATGATGAGCCGCCTCCAAAGAGGAAGAAGGAAGGTGTGGATCCAATTCTTACCCGCACTGGGGGGTGCCTACATTCCTCCAGCAAAGCTTCGGATGATGCAAGCACAAATCACTGATAAGAACAGGTATGTGAAATGTCAGCACTGTATTTTAAAATTGGAGTTGTTCAGGTACTACACCCAGATGCGTTGAGGTGCTTGGTGCACCTGATGCTCCCACCTTAACTGGAAAACATGGAGCTGGGGTTGCAGGAGGGAGTGGGGGCAAAGAGTTGGCTGCATGGAAGCAGCCTTGTAGCCTGGCATGACAAGAGCTTGGAATGTGAAGTTTAAAAACCAGTTCATTTAACATTGGTAGTTGGAAAATGGAGAAACGAATTATTATTGTTTATGGTAAGAGGCATGGAATCCAATTTTTATTATCAGTAACCCTTTGATTAAATTCTTAGAGTTTCTAAAATGAGCTGTGAGATTTACACAGAATGGGATGTTTTGTTTCCCCTGTTGCTAGCTAGTGGTATTTCTTGTTGTTGATTCCTTGAAAAGGGCTAGTTATCTTGTGTTAAAGATGCCTTCCCTAACTTGGCACTTCATAGGTGCATTGGCATGCATATCTTTCCGTTTGATGGCTTAGGCTGGTATGAATTTGTAGATAAAGACTGTCTCAAAGTATGAGATCTAGCAACTTGTTCAATCAAGGTTTTGTCTCTGTTTTTCCTGTCAGTATGCATGCCGTTCATTCAGTGTCCGGACATCATGTATCATTTTGTCTGGATTGGAAGAGGCGAATAAACAATGGTGTCCTCCTTCTAGTTGGAAGACAGTAATCCACTGTAATAGTGAAATGTAGCAATAAGTAGCTGGAAAAATCAGCTGGTGAATAGGGGGTGGGAAACTCTTAATCAGAAATATCTTGACTTCCTCTGTGCAGATGCAGAATTTTGTGTGTATATGTATTATTGAATAGCTGTATCCAGTACCCTCCTCACTTATTCAGAATCAAGAAGCACAGCCTGCAAAAATAATTGCTAGAGCACATTTTTTTCAAGGGCTGGGGTTCCCATGTATAGTGCTTGCCAGCTTCATTTTCTAACACACTCAGTTGTTCCCCTGCTATCCTCTTCTCCTTGAAACTACTCTCTACAATGAATAACAAGGTAGATTTCTTACTTGTGGCATCACAGAAAACCAGCAAATTTAGTTTATTGAGCCCCTTTGGGAAGAGGAGGAAATTAATTGACATATGATTAGTTAAATGCTGTTGTTTCTGAGTTGTGATAGTGAGTGCCATTATTCAACAGGTTAACTTGTTAGCCCATGTTGTGGGAGGAGAGAGAAGAGTCAAGTAATTACCTAGTTATTTTCAAGTTCTGGGCAAGACTAGTGACAGAGAAATCCTAAGTTGGGTCCCTACCATCGGTCTCTAGACACTGGTGGACTATAACTCTCAGAATCTCTGGCTGCTGCGGATGTTGGATGGGGCTTCTAGGAGTTGATATGCTGTGCAGTGTGAGGCCAACACTGCCCTTCTTGGTTCACTTTCCTGATAACACTTTTTGACAGAAGACAAGTTACAATTAGCGATGCTAGTTCATCCTTCGGATAAACAGGTGTTTGGCAGTCCCCAGCCTCCCCTCCTCTGGTGGGTGTCCACTCAGAATCAGTGCCCAGAGGTGGCGAGGCAGGGGAAGCCGGGGCAATGCCTCTTGAGTGGGCGCCTGCTGGAGGAGGCAAGGCTGGGAATCGCCAGACACCTGCTCATCTGAAGGACAGACTGGCATGAACTGCTGAATCAACAGTTCATGCCTGTCTCTATTCAGTGTTAACGATGATATTTATTTATGGTGAAATTTAATTGATATAGTTAAGTACTCTGCCATTTGCTGATATAAAGCTGAAGTGGTAGAAGACAACTCAATCAATTTTATGTAGTACATAAAAATACCTGAAGATGTGCTATAGTATATTGAGTATTGAGCTGACTAATTGATAACATTTCTAACTAGTTTGACTCTTAACTATTTGAAACAGCTTGGCATATCAAAGGATGAGTTGGGAAGCACTGAAAAAATTCCATCAATGGTCTTATCAATAAGGTGAATGTTTCAAATATCGAGAATATTATCCATGAACTTCTTCAAGAAAATATTGTAAGAGGAAGGTAAGCATCAAGTTTATACAGTGCAATCTTATGCTGCTCAGCTTATAATTATGGACTACGTTTCAAGCAATTAGAAGACGTTTAATAACTGTAGGCTCTGTTCAATTCAAGTTAGAACTTTCACTTTACATAGAATGGCATAATTGTAATTTGGTGCTTCTGCATTTGAATGTGAACAGGGGTAAAAGTAATGCCAGAATTGCAAGCAGGCCTTCCAAAGCAAAGATACCAGGTGATTATTGATTGCTGTGTATGAATGTTAAAGCTGGATGTGAAGAAAGCCAGTAGGAACAAAAATTTATTTAGTTGAAATGTAGTGTGAGAGGAGAGCTTTACAGTACCATGGGTTGCTAGCAAAACAAAATAAGTGGGTGCTAGATCAGATTAAGCCTAAACCCTCCCTAGAAGCAAAAAATAAAATAAAAATAAGAACAGCTAAACTGAGGCTATGACAATTTGGGCACATCTTGAGAAGACAAGACTCATGACAGAAAAGGCAAGAAGACTGGGAAAAGTTGAAGGTAGCAGGAAGAGAGGGAAACCAAGAATGAGATGAATTGACTCAGGAAGTCACAGCTTTGAGTTTGGATGAGCTGAGCAGGGCTGTCAAGGATCTAGATCACGAATTCATGGGATTGCAGCCAATTTGACAGCCCATAATAACAATGAGAGTTGGTGGTTCTTTTTTAAAAACCTTCATATTAGTATTTAATTGGAGAGTTTTAAAGAAATCACTCGTGCTCCTGCCAGTTAGAGTGGGCATTTTCTGATCTAGGGTCACAGCATATTTTAGATCCTTAGAATGACTGGACATAAGTACAAGGAGCTATTTGCTGTGTTGCAGGAGATTAGAGAAGGATGAATTATTAATTGAGAGGAAAATGACCTGACTGAAGGAAAATTAGTGGCAAACATTTAATTAGTGTTAACTGTAACATCACAAAACATATTGCATTGATGAAAACATCAGTGCACCCTTTACAGTGAGATGTTAATCGCCTTTACGGCCAATGGCATGGACTTCTAATCTGTTAATTATGCCCTAATTATCAGTATCAGCTTCATCAGCTGTCAGTTTTACTCTCCTTCTTTGAAATGTGATAGCATTGAGGTTTAAATATTGGTTGAAGCATCCCTTAATAAACAGTAAGGGGGTATTAACAATGGTTTCATTTGACTTTCTTGTCTGTTCTCCATTTGTAGTGTTTTTAATAAAATATAGTAAATCTTCCAAAAGGTTGAACACTCTGTGATTTGTTAGAACAGACAGGCTCCAGTGGGGTAACTGGAATTGCTGGAAAGGGGATCCTCCTCCTTCCTGCATCCCCCCTCCCTTGTTCCTTAAAGCTTTTGCAGAGAGGTCTGGGGAATCCTTGGATCAGTTTTTTGGGTACTGCAGAGGGTAGCTGGGGTGTGGGGGGGGGATTAGATAATATTTATGCTAGCATAGCTTTAGATGTCTATTCCCTGTTCTCTAGAACAACAGTGGACGGAAACTAGATTGGACTGTGCTAGATAATTTACAGTAGATTCAGCAACCATGTCCAATTCCCAATTGTTAATTTATTGTATTTAATTCCTTAAATTCCTCACATACCATCCAATTGGCAATGACCCCAGTGTGGTTTGCAGAGGTAGAAATAAAAATCTATGCAGAATTGTAGATTGAGAAACAGGTAAATCAACTAAAACAGAACCAGACATTATAATATTGTGATATTAAATATGAATGCTTCGTAGAAACAGCAAAATGACTTACCAGCCAATTTAATGCTGCAAAATGGAGAAAGTACAGAAAAAAAATTCTGCCTATGGCAAGACTGTGAACTGTATTCGGAGCAAATTCCTCAGTTCAGACTTCCTTATTATTAAAGTGTTTATTTTTTGTGCCCCCATAAATTAGTGCATCTCGGGGTAAGTTGAAACACCAAGCCTGAAGTCTACTTGCCCATTTTCTAAAGTTCCTCTGTTGATGTTTACAGGCAATGACAATTGAATGAAAACAAGACCCATGCTCTGGAATGATTTGTTTCCTCCTGTAGTGTAATGTTCGGTCATTTGCTTGTCTCATTTTCTTAAATCATAATTAGCTCTCAGTGGAGATGACTGCTGTGTCACAGACTTATTGCTTCTGTAATAAGGCATAAGCAGTGGCATAAGATGAACTGCTAATCCAAAAAGATCCTCTTCTGACATGCTTCCTAAGTACTTTAATTAAAACAGATTGTCAACAAGCATGTTGCTCCAGGATGCTGGCAGCTTTATAAATATCTTATAAATAAAGATTTAAATGTCATCATGAAAATAAATTTATAGCTGAGAAAGGAAACAAATTATATTTGCTGTAATTAATTGATTATTTTGTTTTTTTAAAATCATGCTCCAGTTGTTTTCTGATTGCATAGTTGTACTGTAGCCATACCATTTTTGTAGTGGATCTACAGTATATAGCAGTATTGCTATTTTTTCTTTAATATACAAGGTCAGTAATTGGTTCTTGTATTTGTTTTTAATTTAAAAGCAAAACCAAAATGTTTTTAACCAATTTTCTCCAGTAGCAGAATTATCTTTTTCTTTTTAATGGTGGAATTGCTCCAGTCACTCTTGACTCAGAATGTATTGTTTTTTTAAATGAAGTAGTTTTTGCCATAAACTGGATCTTTTTAATAAAAACAATAATGTACCTTTGATAGATGGGCAAGTCATATGTAGTAATTTGGAAATACTTTCCACTAGGTTTTATTTGTTACTCCTGTTAGGATCATGTACAAGAGTGTTTTTTGTTTGTTTTTTTAAGCAAAGAGCAAAGATGTGTTGAGCATTGCTTACTAGAACGCCCTGGTATATTATTTTGCCTGTCTGTGTTAGTGCCTGAGCAGTTGATGATTGCAGAATAGATCCACAGTGAGAGGGATAATGAAGCAACGAAAGAGATGGAAAGCAGAAACTATTCTTAGTGAATATTATGTAACTATAATTGGCAGTTCAGAGTTGATGAAATAAAAATCCAAAACAATGCCACATAGAAGTACCTCTCCTTCAGGCCAGCTTGTTGAAACCATTGGAATACTCATTACCGTTTTTTAAAAAAAAAATGAGTTGGATCCAGGTCTAGGTACCAATCCTCCAGTTGCCCAGAAGTGGCACTTGAAGAATATTGGGGTGGGGGGGATGCATTTGGTATGAGGAAAGGGTGAGTCCCAAGTACTGGGCAGTGGTGCCTTTTTAAGGAAAGTCCCTCTTCCAGAACTGCATCTGTCCAGTTCTCATCCTCTATAACCAGAGCCTGCTGCATTTAGCGGGATTCCATAGCTCTCTGAGGCTGGAAGAGGAATTGTGAAGAAGGAGAGGGATCAGCATCTGGTAGCTCTATTACATGGGCCAGAATCTGGATCTGACCAAATATCTCTCTTCCCCCTCCCCTCCTGAGAAAGTGCTTGACGATGCCTGTATTCCAATTGAGGTCATTCAAGATTCCTGTATTCTCATTTACAGGGGATTACTTGCAAGATCAATTTTGCAAGCCCAGAGTGCTTCACCAATCTTCACTCATGTTTATGCAGCAGTTGTCGCAATCATTAATTCAAAATTTCCAAATATTGGAGAACTGATTCTCCAGAGGCTCATTTTAAATTTTCGTAAAGGATACAGAAGAAATGATAAGGTATGTTAAGAAGAGCTACCATGCAAAATCATAGGCTAAGATTTATTATGCTCTTCTCCTGTTTGTAATACTTAAATACTGCTTTCTGGAAATGCCATTCTACTCGGAGATTTTCCCCCCTCACATTACTGTGTTCTGAAATTGGGTATAAATTATGTGGTCATCAAGGAAACACAGATTATCATCTTTTGAAGCCAAAAATGATAAAACATCCTATAGCCCTCAGCACTAGCAATATAACATAGATATATATATATAATATTTCAATACTTTTTAATGAATTTAGAGTTTATTGTAGTAAGAACAGAAAATCATCATCATCTTAGAACTGCAGAGGAAGGAACCCTATGAATCATTGAATCCAGTCCCTGGACTCCGAACCTCTGGCTCTGCAGCCAGAGACCTAAACCTATGTATAATTTAGCAAGTAAAATTGTATTATTTCTTATATTTATTAAATTTAGAAGTATGAACATTATAATTAATGAAGCAGCAAACCACTGTACCCTAAAGCAGTGGTTACCAACGTTGGGTCCCCAGATGTTCTGAGACTGCAATTCCTTGAAGCCTTCACACTGGATGTGCTGGCCAGGATTTCTGGGAGTTGCAGTCCAAGAACAACTGGGGACCCAAGGTTGAGAACCAGTGCCTTAAAATATAAAATACAGTTAGACTTTGCCAGTTTGAGAAAGGAGGATGAAATAATTGAAGACAGGTAACATCAAGACTGTGGTAAAGAAAACAACATTTTTGCCATTTGGGCTTAGAAACAATGCAAACGTCCTTTAATTCCATTAGAAGACAGTGGCATGACTTGCCACCCAAAAAGTCATCCCACTTTGGCTTGCATCGAGTACCCTTGACAAGAAGAGCTTAACAAAATTAGATTTGAGTTGTGTAAATCTACAAGCGCAGAGGGCTATCGTTTACCAGTACTGTAGATCTTCTAGCATATAACCCATCTACTCACTTCAGTGCACTCTGCTAACTACAGTTCCACTCAGGAGGCTCCGGCGTAGGCCTTGTCAGATGCTAGAGGTAAGGTGCTCATGCTATCCAGTTGCACTTCTTTGGGAGGGAGTCAGGATTCAGACCGGAGCAGGGCAAGGATCATGGTCAGCTTGCCAATGTTCTTTTGGGGCTGAGAGCCCTGGAAATTGGGAAGGCTGCCCGGTAAGCTCATGTGTGGCCCCCAGGGAGTCAGTGCCTGTATTGTCACCATACTGGATGTGGACCTCACATCCCACACAGAGGGATATGGTTGGGTGGTTGATAGAGTGAATAAAACATGTATGACTTTTTGTTTGACATGTATTGTTTTTGTAGATTTCTCTTATACTTAAAGCAAGTTTGAGAACAGGTTTACCCTAACAGTACACGTTACAGCATTTTAATTTTTTTGGGTTCAGTTCTTAGCACAATCTACAAAAACAATATGCAATTTTTCTCCCTGAGTGCGGAAGATCCTGTACTACTGGATCACCTAAAAGTTTCCTGGAGTCCGTTGCTACCTGAGTTAAAGCAGCCTGAAGTAGATTGACAACTGGTAGCTGATGAGTAGACTACTTCCGAGTATTCTCCATGCAATCCGTTTCCACTGAATCTGCATAACCTATTTGCTGCAAAAATAATCATTGGTTTAGAGAAAAAGCATTAACTTTCTAGAGCCAAGTAAATCGTGTTGTTTGTAACCTTTTAAAACACATCAGTGTCTTGTATCCAGATGTGGTCGTACTTAGAGTGGACCCACACAAACTGCTGGAAATTCTTAGGCGTGACAGACTTAAATCACATTCATTCAAGTAGGTCTGCTCTAAGCATGACTATTTCTGGATATGCTTCTCTGGCCCGGTAAAACAGATTCCCTGATCCCTCCCTTAAAAAATTCCAGAAAAGGAAATTCTTTCTCCCCCCCCCCCCCCCCACTTTAATGAAAAAATGTTAGATTTTGGGGTAAACCACTTAGGGGTTTTGAGACAAAGTATGAAAAAGAATAAAAGCAGACAAAGAGAAAAGAATAGATACCTTTATGTTTCTGTTTTCCAGCAACTGTGCCTAACATCTTCCAAGTTTGTTGCACATCTTATGAATCAGAACGTGGTAAGAGAGTCTGTATTACTTATTAATAGCATATATGTAATCATTCAGTTTTTGATGCTAAAGCACATCTAGTGGATTTTTGCCTTCAGATATTCAAATGTGAGGTTTTGTATTTAGTGTTTAAGAAAACAGTCCTGGAGTTGACTTGTGATTTACTTTGCCAGGTGGCCACATGCAGACACCCTTACCCAAATCAGAGCAGTATCTTGAAAAACTCATGGCAGAATCAGACCACTAAGACTTGAGCATTATGCTTCAGCAGACAAGTACCAGATACATTCAGGATGTTTAGTAGAAAGAGCAATTGTTAGTGACTCTTACTTTATTATTTATTTATTTAAAATATTTCTATCCCGCCTTTCTCCTTAAAAAGTCTTTCATAATGAAGTGCACCATCACTTTGCATTTTTGTTTATTTGACTTGCCGGTTTTATTTTTCAAGGGAGTCAACTCTATTGACTTCTTTATCAACCAGTGTCACAGACTTCAGATGTGTTTCTCAAAGATGGGCAGCTGCCCTTGTCTCTTTATGTGTCTGGGTTTCCAAGTCTTAACTTGCTTGGTGGAGGAGGGCATGTATGTCCTCTGTTCTAGTATTATAAATGAATTTGTTACAGCTTTTTATCATTTAAGCAAAATCAGCTCTGATAAATTCTGCTCTTGCTACGCAAGCAAATGATAGCAATATAGAGCAGGATAGGCAAGCCCTCACTCTCAGCTGCAACATTTGTCATGCTCGCCTCTTAATTTCAAGAGCTGACTCCCCTCTTGCTGTGCCAGCCCACCGTGCACATCTGTCACTTTCTTCTGAGTTAAAGCACACTTTGACCCCTGCCAGGAGTGGAGAGTCTTTGGGCCCTCCAAATGTTTCAGATTACAATCTCTACAATTCCTTACGACCATCTGTGCTGGCTGGGGCTTTTGAGGGTTCAAGTCCTGCCCATCTGGAGGGTCAGGTGTTCCCCAGTCATGCTCTCCACCTTGCTATGAGCAGCAAAGAATATCTGCCAGAGTGGTGTTCCCTTCAACAAGTGACTCGTGTATGTGAGGCCAGAGGCATGCAAGTAACAGTGCATCACCTATAGACTCTGCCAAAACCACTAGGAAGCAGGCAGGTTAAAGGAATGTTTTGTCTTCATCTGTGGAAGTGCCTACCTGACTAGATCCAGTGTTGTTTGCCCTTGAGGTTCACCTCAAATTGGAGGTCTTTTGTTAATTGCCAGTTATCTATTTGGATATGCCCAGTGGAGCCTGATTTTGAACTATCAATTCTTTGACTTAAAGGCACTGAGCAACTCTCTCTCTGTGGGTGTGGGTGTGGGTGGGTGGGTGGGTGGGTGGAGAACCACTGTGTCCAGAGTCCCTCTTGGTGTATTTGAGCTAGTTCCACTGCTCCCTGCAGTAGTGCTGTGTTTTTGCTAGCCACTTCAAAGGTATATTTCAAATGCATGCTGTCAGAAGAATATGACTTGTAACAGAAGAGTTTGTGCTGTTCTTTCCGGAAAGGCCCATGAGGTGTTATGTTTGGAAATGCTCACATTGCTTCTGGAGAGACCAACGGATGACAGCATTGAAGTAGCCATTGGGTTTCTGAAGGACTGTGGCCTCAAGTTGACTGAAGTGTCTCCTAGAGGTGTTAATGGTATGTATCTATTGCAGAGAGATTTATTTTCTAACACCTGTGGTTTTGGTAAAATAACTTTTACTTTGGTTTCATTTTTGAACTGCAGCCATTTTTGACCGACTTCGTCATGTTCTGCACGAATCGGAAACTGACAAACGAGTTCAGTACATGATAGAAGTTATGTTTGCTGTGCGTAAAGATGGGTTCAAAGATCACCCAATAATTCCAGATGGACTGGATCTTGTTGAGGAGGAGGATCAATTCACCCATATGCTGCCTTTAGAAGATGACTATAATCCAGATGATATTCTTAGTAAGTATGATGTCGAAATGAACTTTTCATTCCATGTTATTTCTTTCCCGCTCTGCTACAATGTTGGTAACTTTCTGTTCTCTTTTTGTGAAGATGTGTTCAAGATGGATCCTGATTTTGTGGAGAATGAAGAGAAGTACAAAACTCTGAAAAAAGGTGTGTAAGCCATTTTTATTTCAGTTTTGCACAGTAGTTCTAAGGAAACCCACAGTAACTCTGTAACCATTTTGTGCCAAATATTTTAGATATTTATACTCAAAAGCAGGTGACTTGAATATTTCTTTGGTTTACAAAAGTAATGCAGAAAACGAATGGATTTGTGTTTGGGTCAAAATGTAGGGAAAATATTTTGCTGGTCAAGCATTTCTTACTTGTTCTGCTCTAAAAAGTGATCCTGTTTCTGTCAGGACTAAGCCCTCACTTTTATGCATCTCAGTCTGATATCCTGTGCTTTTATGAGTAGTACAATCCTGCACATATATGCTGAGAAGTAAGCACCTCTTGAGTTCAGTGGGTGTTGCTTCTAAATAAACAATGATAGGATTGGAGCCTAAGACTGCAGCCATTCTTGTTTCGGTTCCAAAGCATTCATCTGCTCGATTTGGAGGAACATAATTCTAAATGTCTCACCTCTCCCAATGAAATGGGGCCTTAATGGTTTCCTTGAATTCTCCTCTTATTGTAGAAATTCTTGACGAGGGTGACAGTGACTCAGGATCTGGTGAAGATGTTGGAAGCAGTGAAGAGGAGGATGAAGACGAGGAGGCTAATGATGAGGATGAGAATGAAGAAGGTAAGAGGGCAGTTTAAAGAAGCAGTTGTAGGAACTAATGGAACTGTGGCATTGAAGTGTTGCTGGACAGCAAAGTGACTTGTTTTAAATTCTATTGTTTCTTATTTTAGATATTATATAATTAATGCATGCTGTTACATCAGGCTGGAGTTAATATTTATGGGCTTGTTTGAAGGCTGAATGAAATCAATTAATAATATATATTTCACTGCCCTCTTTATCCTGAACAGGGGGCATTTCATGCATTCTCCATGGGTAAACTCCATCAAATGACTCATGATTGCCTTGAGTCAAAACACTACTCCAAGGGGTGCCCAATGAGATTTTTCTTTTAATTTGCAGGGTGGATTTGATTTAAATCAAATTGATTTAAATTTTAAAAAATGGATTTTTGATTATTATTGAATCCTTGTTTTTTTATCCACCCTGAAAATTTGGCTATAAGGCTTCTGTGCCATGTCACAATCTGCTTTTGAAAACTCCAAAGTTCAAAACTGTTCTGCCATTTGATTTGAGGTTCTGATGTTCAAGAAACATAAGCCTAATGATTTCTTGGACATTTAAGAATTACTTCTATGTTGTCTGTTTAAGAAAAAAAATCCAGCTTTCCATTTTCTTCAACTTCCATAGTAATTTCCTCCCATACACCAACCTGTTTGTGTCATTCCTTTATTACGATCAACAGATTAGATAAAAATTAGTAACAGAATTTCATAATAATGGGAATTGTTAAATACAAATTAAATATACACTGTGTATGATTTGTGTCATTGTTTCTTGTTTTTATGATTGGAATCATTTAGCTCATATGCTGCATACTAAGAGTATACAGTAGTACCTCGGTTTACGAATTTAATGCGTTCTACAGGACGTTACGTAATGCGAAAAATTTGTAAACCGAAACGCGGTTTGCTATAGCGTGGGGTTGGCGCTATAAATCTCCAGGCACAATGCATCCTGGGGAAACATCCTTCGTACTGAGGAAAAAAAAACGCAAACTGAGGCATTATTTTCTATGGATTTCCGTTCGTAAACCGAAAATTATGTTAACCGAGGCGTTCGTAAACCAAGGTACTACTGTAATTGTAATAGCTATTTTCACAAAATGCTGTGCTATACTGTGTTTTACTTATTTTTTTAATGCTGTGGCTGAAATCCTGTTGCTTAGCTTAGTACATTGCACTAGAGTAGGCCCATTAAATCAGTGAGGATTTGGTGAGTCATTTTCTCTGTAAGTTCATTGAGTGAAATGGGCCTACTCTAGTTGTGACTTACTAGGCTAAACAGCAGGATTTCAGCTTTTGTTGTATGAGCACAATCTTGCCAAAATTGATTGTTTTTTAGGTGTGTTGGATTCACTGGAAGAGTTAAAGCTGTGTTTAAATTATTTCTCTTGCAACCCAGATATAAAAAGTGAAGCTTAGCTGGATGGTATCTGTTATGAAAACCACTGTCTTTTCCGCACATGCATGAGCATGAGGCATATTTCATTGAGGTTGCACTGACATCAAGGACATTTGCATTCTATAAATATAAACTTTATTTTTCTATAGTAAATGTTCTTTATGACTTTCGGAGTATGTTTGATACAAAAAAAGCAGCAAAGCACGTCTTATCAGTCAGCAATCGGTAGAAGTAGGTTTTGTTTTTAACTGGCTGCATCGTGGAGATAGATCCTGAATATTGGCAAGGTCTTTCAGAGATTACTGTTCTTTCAGGAGTACTCTTGGGAAAGGAAAATAAACTTCTGATTCCAAGCAGAAAATAGAAATTAAAAAACGGTAATTACAGAACCCTGTCATCACTTGCATTACTCATATGGAAACTCTGGAGGCCACTCCCATAAAAAGTAGGGCAATTGACTTATTTCAGAGTCTTGGTTCTAAACGTGATATGATGTTCTGCCTCTATGTCTGATCCCTGAGATTTGTTGGGTAGAGGAAGATGCATGTGCACATGCCCCACACATACAGACACCAGAGGTTTACTCATTATTTTCAATGTAGAACCGGAATTGCATGCACAGATCTTGGCTGTCCTTTGATGAATGGAGCAATCTCTGTGCCCAAGAAGATGCTTCTGCCTGAAAGGTTGGAAGCTTAGGGCCCATTCTTATTTGCAACAGGCAAGCAGTGGGGCCTTATGGAGGTTGATTTCCTTCTCCTTTATCAGGTACAGGTATGTAGTCATATGTGTCAACAGCCGGTTGCTTGACGTTTTTGTCAGTGTTTCTTCTATGAACACAACTGCAAGGCTGGTTGTGCAACAAAGTTTCTCTCCGTGGAAGAGAATGCATTAGTTTTGCTGATGCCAATGAAGGAGCAGCAGGTCATCACACTACAAGTTTTACATTCTTTTTAGTAATTTGACTTGAGATTCTATGAGGGGGTGCTGACAGGTATTGAGCCTTACCCAGAAAAAATTGAGCTAGGAAGCTGTAACTGCCACACTGTTCTACATATTCCCCCAGGAAGTCAATGCACTTGCGACATCTGTCCTGCAGCTTCTTAAGTCCCTGCAAATAAAATTCTTCCGACTGCTGGTGTAACCACTCATTTGCAGCATTAGTTGCCTCCAGAACACTCCCAAATCGTTGTCCCTTTAGGTGTTTTTTGAGTTTGGGAAACAGATGATAGTCAGAAGGAGCCAGGTCGGGAGAATAGGGTAGATGGGGCATCACTTGAAAGCCGAAGGAGGTTAGTTTTGCCATTGTTTCACCTTCAGTGTGTGACGAGATGTTGTCATGCAACAGGATGACACCTTTGGAGAGCTTTCCTCAATGTTTATCCTTGATGCTTTTCCTCAACTTCGTCAATAAAGCACAGTAATATTTTGTATTAATGGTTGAACCCTGTTGGAGGTAGTCCACCAGCAGAACTCCCTTCTTATCCCAAAAAACTGTTGCCATTTGCTTCTGCACCGACCTTTGCACTCAAAACTTCTTTGGCCTGGGGGAACCACTGTGCCTCCATTCCTTAGACTGTTCCTTTGTCTCAGGATCATAACAGTAGATCCATGTCTCATCACCAGTTACCAGTTTGCCCAGGAAATCTGACTCATTTCTTGCAAAATGTTCCAAAGCAGCCACCAATGACTCCACACATTTCCTCTTTTGTTTGGTTGTCAAAGTTTGGGGATACCAGAAAGCACTTGTGTGCATGCAAAAAGGGTATCTGTTTTTCACCTATTACTCTTATGCATTGCTGCCCTCTGCGCCATGTTCACACACCTTTCAGGAGCAGATCGGCAGGGAGCATAAGGGCAATCTTCAGTCTGTAGAGGTAATTCAGCCAGACTCAGGAGTCCCCCTTTTTCCCAGCAAAGCCACGACTAGATGCATAGTATTATAGTTGTTTCTTTTATGTACAATTTATTTGCAAGCTCTTGTCTATTAAATAGTAATATTTGTAAGGCCTTGAAATAATCTCTTATTTCTGAATGCTCTTCTCCACGTTTCTGCTCCCCCAGGACAAAAAGTGACCATCCATGATAAAACAGAAGTTAACTTGGTTTCCTTTCGGCGAACCATCTACCTTGCAATTCAGTCAAGGTATCGTTCTCAGTTCTGCATGGGGTCCCCCTAAACTAGGACTACAAATGCTTTTCAGGCTAGCACTTCCAATGTGGGCAGACTGAATTTTGATTCTAGAATTCTTAGATCTGAAACTTTAGGAGTAGAATGTGTTCCATGCCTTTAGGAATGTTGTAATTAAAAATCTCTGGGGCAGGAGTGGGGAGTCTTTGATCCTTCAGATGTTTTGAACTACAACCCACAATTCTTTTAGAAGAGGTAGCCATGTTAGTCTGTGCTAGCATGTGAGGCAAAAACAAAACAAAAAGAAGACAAAAATGTGGCACCTTAAAAACTAACTGCTCTATTTTAATGTGAGCGTTTGGGGATATATCCACTCTCTCAGTCTTTTTTTTTTTTTTTTTTTTTTTTTGGCCATAATTCTTTATCACTGGTCCAGGGCACCCTAGGCTGAAGTCTGAAGGCTCTAGATGGCCAAAGCTTATCCTACCTCTGCTTTAGATGGGGGGGGGGGAGTGTAAAATTTTTAAAATGGCACATGTAACACTATCTGTAAGAGGGAGGGATGAGATACACAGTGGAGACGTAAGAGGTTCGAATGAGTTAAAAAAACTTTGTTAATTAACAGGATGTTTTTATTCCTTTATGTCACATACGAATATTTTTCCGTGGGAGGACATGCTGAAGCATTTCAGATGTCCATTATGTTGTCATCTGTTTGGTTATTAGACTCAGTACATTTTTGTTTAGCATGATGTTGTAGCAATGATGACTCAACATGGGAGTCATCTTGTTTTTAGTCTGTCTGAAAATCTATTGGTGTTGGACATTGTTCATGTAATAAATGCGAGCTGGCTACAACAGAATTGTTTTTCAACAAATTTAGTTAAAAGCCTGTTAAATTCGCTATGCTTTTAAAAATAAAATGTGAGAGAAGGAGAAACGCTGTGGTAGAGATTTTCAGTTAACTGCAGTGGCAGTATTGAGTTATGCATATTATCTTTTTAAACAAACTGCCTGCAGTTGTACCCATGATAGCTTGCTTACTCCAAGGAGTCTAAAGTCTGTAAAGTAGCAACCGTCTCCTAGGCTTCGGTCAGATAAATGGAAATCTGAGGCAGGGGACTGTGGTGTGGAGCTTCTGGTACTCTTCAAAGGGCTTTTTACATTTAAAACTTGGGGGTAGTTAACTTAATTCCCCCATGTGTCTCAGAGCAGCTGTCAATTTGAGGTGCTTTTCTTTTTAAAGGAAGTCTCTTTTAGACCCACAGAATTTCATCAATCCAATGCATGTCAGTACAGAAGTGTTTTAAGCTGGTACCACAGCAGGTCCATTCTAAATACATTCCTTTTCCCTCTTTCCAGTTTAGACTTTGAAGAATGTGCTCACAAGTTGCTGAAGATGGATTTTCCAGAGAACCAAACGGTAATTCTCCCTTGGCTTGCTGTTCTTTTCTTGGGAGAAACCTCTCCCCCCACACCCCAGTTCATATATTGACACAGTTAATCATATTACATAAGATACTGGCCAAATCAGCTATCTTGCAAGTCAGCTACCTTGAAATTAAAATGGTATGCTTTCCGGAATAATCCTATTTTTGGCTCATGGAGTAAGCGAAACAGGAGTTAATGTTGTTGATTTTTGCTTCTTACCCATAACATGCCCTTAAAATAGAATGCTTAAAGATGACGCGGCATTGTTCTGGATGTGAAAATGTTTGCTTTGCTGGAATGCCTTTGTGTAACAGATGAAAAATACTGAGGCTGAAAGATTTTAGTTCTGTGAGCAAAAGAGAACTTTCCTCAGAGCTGCACTTTGTATGTTACTTTGCTGACACCACTTGACAGTGTCACAGTACTCCACTCACCTGCAAGAAGTCAGGATGAACTCCAAAGCTGTTTTACAGCTTCCCATGGAACATACACATACTTTCTCTCTCTCTCTCTCTCTCCTCCTCTTAGGCCAAAGGAGGTATGCTTATATGTGAGCCAGCACCTCTCAATAGCCATGGGGTCTGTCTATGTGCATGTATTGGAGAATACTTGTTCAGGACTTCCTTGGCCTCCTGCCCATTATGAATCAATGGCTGAAATCCAGTAGAAAGTCACAACTAGAGTAGGCCCATTGAATTATTGGGGATTTGGTAAGTTAACTTCTCCATAAGTTCCATCGATTCAATGGCTCCACTCTAGTTATGACTTACTAATGGATTTCAGCCAGTGCTCAAGTAACCAGCCTCAGACCTATATGCTTCTTCAGCTTACCTCTAGAGCAGCTGGGTGGAGGAGAGTGAAAGCATCTCCTTCCTGTTCCTTACTGGTCATGGTTTTCATTGTGTCCAAAAAGGACAAACTGTGACTGAGTTAAATTGTTCTTTATAGAAACAAGCCAGAATAAAACTGGTGCTCATTCATAGAATCATGATTCAGCATTATCTCTACAGTCTGAGATGGCACAGTGATGTGAAATCTCTACCAAGGCATCCTTTCCTCCTTCCATTTCTCTCATTTCCACTTTATCACTCATTTGTATAAGCCCCCCTCCCCCCGAAGTAGTTACTGGCTGGATATCTACTATAGTGGGCATCTCCTCTCTTTGTGGACGGATAAGTGTGAACATAAGTGTGAATATAACAAAAATGTTATATTTTCTGAGATAAAGGCAACAGACCTGTAGTGGCTGCATGTATGTAGCTGTTGCAGTACCAAGATGGGAGAGTGGTGGGGGAGCCTCACAGACTGGATTTCCTTTTTCCTATGTTTTTCCCCCCTCTTGATCAAAGCAAAGGACTATGGAGTGTGAGCTCTCCAGTGGTGGCTGAACTACAGTTCCCGTCATCCCTCACCATTGGCTGTGCTGGATAGAACCAAAGGGCATTGCAGTCTAGCAACACTTGTGAGGTCCCATGTTCTGCAGTCCTGTGTAAAGACCAGTAACCATTGCCCAGCCAAAGCTGTGGAAGTGTTAGATGTTAAAATAACCAGCTGGACTGAGTAATCATAGATAACCACATCTTGAACACACTTCTAAGATTATTTGTATGGTATGAACTCTTCTCTGTGTGCTAAATCTATATTACTAATAGTGAAAGTGCATCTGTGTTCAGTTAGCCATTAAGCATGCAGATGACTGTCACTTGCCATGCTTATAGAGCCCAAACATTTGGAAAGCTTAAGCTGTTTTTCAATAATGTTCCCACTCTTATTTTTTTTAGTCATCCATTTGTATTTCTAGTTTCAAGTTTTTAGTGCTTCATTCATTTGCGTTCTGTTTGAGAGGAGTGTGTGGATACAGGAGACCTGTGGGTTCTCCTTCTCTGGAATGCAAGAGCTTTGCTGTATGATTTAGTTTTTGTCCTCACAGTGATTCCAGCATTTAGTTGCATTTATTTTAAAGGTGAGGGGAATATGATAATTCTGTCTCTTTTAGAAGTCAGTTCCACACTAGTGGGTAGCACGCAGCTCATCTGTGCATGTGAGTCATCCTAATACTCCGAATATTGTGGGCAGCTCTTAAGTCCTTGTACGCCAGACCTGCAGCTCTTTTAATTTAGGCAATCTTGATAATGGTACTTAAATAATTCAAAGCTTTTTTTGTGGGCAGAAATGGGGCCACATATCGTATAATGTGAAATGTAATGTAACGTGGTGGTGCTTAACCTTTATGTTTCTGAATGTCACTGCCAAAAAACTTGGATCCAGACTTTGTTCTCATCAGTGGGAGAGGAACAAGCAACGTGTGTTGATTCCTTCTGCAACCCTTTGAATCTGGTAAACTGTTCGGGAAACCTGGCCAGAGCAGGGTAGGAGACTGGCTGCGAGCAGGATCTCTCCATTGGATCAGAATTGTTCCATGGGTAGCAGAGCTCCTCTGATTGTGGAAGGCAAAGTTTGAATCCAACCTGAAATATTTTCAAATAGTCCCATTGTATTGCTACTATTGAGCCTAAAGTCGGTTCTTTACTGAATTGCTAGAATTATGGATCTCATTTGCAGTTAGAAGGAAGTAGCTGACGATTCAGTTTTGCTCTGATTGGTCGAAAGTAGAAAATTAAGTTATGAACAAAGGAAGATGCAGTTAAGTAAACAGAATATTGTAAGGGAAATGGTCAGCAGAAGTAAGCAAATGAGAGTCCCAGAGGCAGTAAGTTAGCAGTGCCTGCACACTTGGCCAAGTAGCCAGATGCTGTTTGGCATTGCCTGCTCTTAATCTGAGGATCATCCTCGATGCTTAGCAAGAATGAAGAGTGACCTGATGGTATAAAATACTTCAGGGAGCAACTTACTCAGTAAAGAAAACCAGGTGGTTGCAGCTTCAGTTAAAAAAACTGAGTGCTGAAAATTTAGAAATAGTGTGTAACTGCAGTTGCAAAACATCCTGTACTTTCAGTTCTTGCTTTGAGTCTTGTAACTTAGCGGTGTTTGTGTCAAATGTGTTAAGTGTTAAGTCAGTTTTGTTTGTTATGTGCCATCAAGTCACCTCTGACTTATGGCGACTCTATGAACAAGTGATCTCCAAAATGTGCTGTCCTCAACAGCCCTGCTCAGCTCTTGTACAGCTTCCTTCAAGCCATCTCATACTTGGTCTCTTACTTTTCCTGCTGCCTTCAAGCTTTCCCATCAATATTGTCTTTTCTAGAGAACCTTGTCTTCTCATGATGTGCCCAAAATAGGACATCCTCAGTTTCATCATTTTTGCCTCCAGAGATAATTTTGACGTGATTTGATTTAGGACCCACTTGTTTGTCTTTTTGGCAGTCTTTGCTATACACAAAGCTCTCCTCTAGCACTATATTTCAAAAACATCATTTTTTTCCTGTCAGCCTTCTTCACTGTCCAGCTTTCACATCCGTACAATTTTATTGTTAGATATTCCATTTCATTTTGTTCCAACCTATATCCCATTAGAAGGACTCGAGGCGGCTTGTTCTTGTCATGTGCCATCAAGCTATCTTGGACTTGTGGTGATCCCATGAATGAGTGACTTCCAGAATGTCGTATCACCAACAGCCCTGCTTGGCTCTTGCAAGGTTTCTTGTTATGCAGCTTTATGAATGACTAAAAAACCTAACAAACAAAATAATAATTTACAAGATCAAAATATGTCAGTAGTAAAAAGCCACTCATTTGAAACAGTTTAAAACCAATTCAAACAACATCATTGAAAAGTAAAGTGTACTGCCCACTATAATCCTTTTTTTTACCAGGCCATCCAGTTACCAAAACTCTGTTTGGAAAAAAAAATTGCCTGCTGATTGAGGG
The DNA here is from genome assembly GCA_037013535.1 of Intellagama lesueurii. Taxonomy (NCBI): domain Eukaryota; kingdom Metazoa; phylum Chordata; class Lepidosauria; order Squamata; family Agamidae; genus Intellagama; species Intellagama lesueurii. Next base: position 158,027,959 of record JBAJHW010000001.1, on the reverse strand, counting down.
ACCACAGGAATGGAGCTTATCTAGTCTTGTATGGGAGATTCTTCCATAGTCTGGGCACAGCAACTGGAATGCCCTCTCTTGTGTCTGCACAGGACATGGCTGATGGCAGCGGAACAGAGAAAAGGAACCTCCCGTGAAGATCTCAAATGCTGATTAGGATTTTATGGGAAAATAGGGTCTTTCAAATAGCCTGGATGGAAGCTGTAGAGCAGCGTTCCCCAACCTTTTTCGGTCTGCGGACTGGCTGGGGAAGGCGGGGCACCTCGCGCGCATGCACAAACAAGCGTGCACGCGCTCTCACACGGGTGTGCGCGCCCGCGTGAGCGCTGCACCACCGTTGCAGGTGCAAACGGGCGGCACAGGGATGAGTGCGTGCGGGGGGGGGAGGTCTGTCTCGGTGGCCCGGTCCAGCCCAGGCCACAGACCGGCACCGGGCCGTGGACTGGGGGTTGGGGACCTCTGCTGTAGAGGGCTTTACTTATAGGTTACTTTGACTTGGGGCTTTCATTGGACCAGTAACTAGTGAAGCCAATGTAAGAAGAGAGTTATGTGATTCCTGTAATCAACCCTGATCAAGCAGTCTGGCTGCAGTATTTTGTACCCACTGAAATTTCCAAACAGTCTTCAAAAGGAGCTTCATGCAGAGTGCTTTACAATCCATTCAGGATGTGACTGAGCCTTAATCATTTGTGATGTCTGTGAGTTGTACCACCACAGCCAAGACTCCCCCAATACAGATTGACTTCCTGTTCCACAGTCTGCCTTTTGATAGACCATGAGCATCTGTCTCCCCATGGAGTCCTCAAGAGAATTAACTGTAGGCGAGGGTGAGCTTGCTTTAGTATTAATAGTTATTGACAAAAACTACAAGTTGTAGTGTAATCAAGATATCTGTTGCCAGCTATGGTTTAAGAGGAATCACAGTTACTGTTAACATGGTTAAGGTTGTTGGGTGCGAACAAGCCGGGGAGAGGCTAGAAGAGAGAACAGGTGGTGCTGTGGCCCACCCACCATCTTTAAAACTAAGGAGATTGGGAGCCTTCTGCCCAATGATATCCTGCATCTGGGAGTAGAGGAGAAAATTAGCGAAGACCTCTCCACTGACATGCTCGCCAGTGACATCAATGTCTAACCCAGTGAATAAAGCTGTCAGTTATAGGAGAAGCAGGCACGTAACATGGTTTTGTTGCTTCTCTTGTCAAATAGCTCATTTGTATATTGGGGGGTAGGGTGGGGTGGGATGTACCCTAAAGCAGTGGTCCCCAACCTTTTCGAAACCGTGGACCGTTTGGGGGGTGGGGTCCGTGGGGGTGCGGGGCGCACTCACGCACATGCGTGAAAGGGCGGGGCGCACTCGTGGGGGCGGGGCACACTCACGCATGCGCTAAAGGGCAGGGTGAGCTCGCACGCATGTGCGAAAGGGCGGGGCACCTGTTCGTGCGGGTGGGAGGGCTGTTCGTGCGGGTTAGACCTCTGCCCTAAAGCATGTAAATCCCCCCCCAGAACAACATGCCACATGCCATTATTTTGTTCTGTGACTTTGCAACACAAAGCTTACACATGGCTAGCAAACATTGAAGTATTTATTTATTCCTTGCATGTATATGAGCTCAAGGAGGCATACATGGTTCTTACCCCCCCCACACACACACACACACAACCTTGTCATGTAGGCCAGGCGGATAGAGTGTACATCTGTCTTGGCCAAGAAAAAAGAGAGAGAGAAAACGTCATGTGGATCTTTTACACCAGGGGTCGTCAACCCCCGGTCCGCGGCCCGCTGCCGGTCCGTGGGCTTGCCGAAACTGGGCCGCGGATACGGATCTCCGCCCCCCCGCACGCACGTGCAGTGGGCGTGTCATGCTCGCACGGGGGCGTCGCACCCGTGGTGGGCGTCACGCTGGCGCGCATGCGCAACATGCCCCCCGCAAGTGCAACACACCCACCGCGCTCATGTGACACGCCCACCGTGCTCACTTGGGGGGGCGCCCCACCTGCGCATGGAGCTTGCTCCCCCCAGCCGGTCCATGGCCCCAAAAAGGTTGGGGACCGCTGTTTTACACGATTCAAAACACGTCCAAAGTCAGCAAGTGAGTTTAATGGCTCAGCAGGGTGTAAAACCTGAGTCTCCCAAATCTTGGTACCAGTAGACTATGCATCATGAATATGTTCAGCTGTTTGTGCTGGTTCAAGAGTTTGCTTTACCATAGCATTTTTATTTTTAATGCATTCTGCTCACAGACCTGCCAGTAACTTCATAAAGCCAAAATAGGATTAGGCAAAAGCGTTTGGCAACTGAAGCAGAAGAGAAAGTTAATCTTTTAAAGCTGCAGTTTGCCACCACAACAGCTGTGTGGCTTCTTTCACATCATTTGTTCAAAATAATTGAAAACATTATAATATTTAATCTAAACGACTGATGCTTTGGGTCTAACCTCTGCTTGTTGTTTTTTTTAAATAAGCTTCCAAGAGTGTCTTTCACAGGCAAATCTGTTTTTCTGTGAAAACAGGAAAACATGTTTACTGAAAATATTAAATATTGGGAAATTGTTAAATATTGAATTACTTCAGTTAAGAAGGCAAAAAGTGATTTGTTCTGAAAGTCAAGCTGACTTCATCAGCTATAGCATCAGCACTTGGCCTGTCTTGTTGTATGAAAACTGATTGACTGCAACATTACTGTAATTAATAATAATGTGCCGTCAACTCAATTCTGATTTTTTGGCAACTCTTTCCAGGGTGTTTTAGGTAGAGAATACTCAGAAGTGATTTCCCATTCCCTTCTTCTAAGGGCGCCCTAGGACTGTGCAACTTGCCCAAGGCCACACAGGCTGGCTCTTTCCTCAGCAAGCACAGTGCAGAATCAAACTCCCAACCTCTGGCTCCACAGCCAGACACCTAAACCACTGAGCTAAAGCAGTGTAAAAATGTACTGTACTTTGTGGCATATAAACTAATGCAGTATAGTAAAAAAGAAAGCTGTTTTCTTGTAGGTGTTCTTGGAATCATAGAGCTGTAAGGTGCCTCGAAGGCTCATTGTTTTGTGTAACATACAATAATGTTAATGGTTACTTGTGTTGAAAAAAATTCTGAAAGCGATTGTATAGAAGCAAGAAAAGTAAAATGACTAGGTTTTATCCCTTTTTGAGTAATAGATGTTTGGTTTTAAATAACCTGTTTGAACAATTCTTTATTTTGTGGCCCTTGTGCATGTTAAGTTTGTTTATTTGAGTGTATTGTATGTTTTTGCCTGTGTGCTTTAACAGGTTGTACAAACAATGCATACAGCTGTGACTTTCAGTTTTCAAAATGTATTGGTACATTAAAGGAGTTAATTTTATTTTAATTTTGGAATGTGTTTCATTCAGTGCACTGCTATTTCTTCAAAGCATCTTTTTTCTGTCTTACAGAAAGAACTGTGCAACATGATACTCGACTGTTGTGCTCAGCAGAGAACATATGAGAAATTCTTTGGCTTACTGGCTGGGGTGAGTTGCTCTCTTCGTGCATGGCACCCGCACATGCGTCTCTCTTTCAGGATTCATTGCAAGCAGTACTTCCACCATCACATGGTAACTTTGCATCTGTGGCTGAGCCACTGCAGGTTAAGTCTTCATCTTGAGGAAGCAAATTTGTTTCTTGGTTTTTTAAATTTGAAAATGTTACTTTTGCCTAACACAGGTTTAACAATTTAGAATAATTATTAAATAAAATAAAATAAAAGTAAATGGATCTGATGTGTTTCATGCGTGGGAGGCATTTTCAATCCACTTCAGATCCTTGTCTGGAAATCCGCTGTGGGATTGTTGGTGGATGCTGCAGAACTTTGGAGATAAAGCTGTAGGGAGAGGGGGGAAAGCAACAGAACCATCAACAATTCAGTCAGAAGTGGCGCAGGGACAAAGGCATGCCTTCATTCACAGAAAGCTTACATAAAAACATGACAGTTTTTCCTTTCCTCTTTAATTATTCACATTTTAAATTCAACATACAAAATCAAACAAATTCAGCTTTGACCCCAACAAACACATGCATGAAAGGAAAGTGTTTCTGATCAGTCATAGAGACATCATTAATTTCCCCATCCATTTGCATTTCCCAGCGCTTGATACAAAGTCCTGCCCCCAGGTACTGGCAGTAGGGTGCCTGTCTTTGGGGGGGGGCTATACAGATGTTTGGACACAAATCAATACTTTGAAAAGCAAGGCTATTGCAGTGTTGATGCTGTTTGCCCATTTAGTCCCGGTGCACTTTTGTATACATGTTGTAATGTCTGTTTTTCCTTAACTGTGCCCTTCGTTTCCAGCGTTTCTGTATGTTGAAAAAAGAATATATGGAATCATTTGAAGCCATTTTCAAAGAACAATATGATACTATCCACCGGTTGGAAACAAACAAGTTGAGGAATGTTGCTAAAATGTTTGCTCACCTTTTGTACACAGATTCTCTTCCTTGGAGTGTAAGTAGAAAAGGTGTCTCACCTTGCATTGCGTATTCGGTTTCTGAAAATCAGAATAGTCTTGTTGCCTGATCTATAGGACACCATTTTAGTCAGCTGAAGTAGAACTTCATATCATGGGCTGAACGCCTTGTCGATTTGGCCACTGACGAGGACCATGAGAACTTTGACTAAGACAAACTTCACTTCAGAGTAAAGAAAGTTCAGCTAAGGTTCTTATTTGGAACCAGGACTGCACACCGAAATGAAACTAAAAGTGTCAGTGCTTTGCAAAGATAGTTGCTAAATTATCTAGTGCTTGTGTAAATTGGCCACAGTTCAAAAAGGAAAAATACCAGGGGCGGGGGAAATAAATGGGATTAATTTAATTGATTTTGAGTGTTTGGCATTAACCTACCACTTCTTCCACTGGCAGGTCCTTGAATGCATAACACTAAGTGAAGAAACAACTACCTCCTCGAGTAGGATTTTTGTTAAAATATTTTTCCAAGAGCTTAGTGAATATATGGGACTTCCTAACCTTAATGCAAGGTTGAAAGACGAGTAAGTAGAAATTTCACATCATAATATCTTTCCTGTGAGGGGGTTCCTATTCATTTTTTATAGATAACTGATTATTTCCATTCTCGTTGAAAACAGAGTTCAAAGAGTGTCTTTATGTTTCTTCTTAACACTGTAATTACAGCGCTATGGGAGCGGAACATCCATGTTTCAGAAATAACCCCTAACTGAAGTATGGTTTCTTACATTAAAATGCTATGTGGTTTTTTTTCATTCTTTTTTTTCTTTTGGCAATTATATGTGCAAATGGGTAAGAACGGTAGAGTTCTGCTTCTCTAACTCATAGGGAAGCAAATTTTGCTGATTTCTCATTCATCCTATGCCTCTGATAAGGCTTGAGTGGAACATCCAGGAAAAGCATGGGAAATGGTGCAGGAGGAAGGAAAAATTAGTAAAAAATTCTGCAACCTTTCCCTCAGTAGAAGTCTCCTCTGGATTGCAGTCCCATCCATGAAAACATGGGTGTTTTGATGATATACTTACAGTCTCATGTGGGATCACCATGTTGAGGCATTCCTTGCTCTGTAGGTGTAGAAATGCCTTTCCTAAGATAATGCTTGTTGTTTTCTTTTTATGTGACTTGAGATTATATAAAGCTAAGCATGCTTCCTAGATACTGCCCCATAGTGCTTAAAGCTCTCTATGGGTGGTTTACCATTTATTTATGCAGGCTACTCATTGCCCCCCATCCCCAGCAAGCTAGGTGCTCAATTTACCAACCTCGGACGAATGGAAGGCTGAGTGAACCTTGAGCCGAGCTACCTGGAATTGAACCCGGGTCATGAGCAGAGTTTTGACTGCAGTAGTGCAGTTTAGCCTCTGAGCCACAAGACTCATATAAAACTGCTGCCTGATCCATAGGACACCATTTTAGTCAGCTGAAATAATTTTAATTGACTGATCTAGCCAGTTTTTACTGACATTTCCAAAAAGTATCAGGTCGGTATTGGATTGATGTATCTCTTAAATATGGGATGGTGAAGCTAATAATATCATCTTAGAGTTAGTCATTTCTTTATCACTGTTTGTGTTTGAGGCTCTGAACATACCTGTTCATTGGAGAATGCCCTGGACAAAATATTCCTCTGTATTTCTGTGGTGAATCATCTTGAAGTCAGGGCAACTAAAAAAAAAAAAAGACCAAGAAATGTTTCCTTAAACCAAACTAACACAAGTGCACATCTAAAACAAGCCAGAAGTTAGCCCTCTCTTCCCAGACCAGACTGCTTTCCAGACACCAGCCTAGGAGAGAACCACAGGCCTCTGTCAACCATCATTACTTCAGTTTAGTCTAGATTTCTGGCTTGCTCATATTTACAACCAGACAGCAAATAAGCATTGACACAGCAGGACCTCACATGAACTACATCTTTAATTAAACCGTAAATGACTGACGTTTACCATTGATTGCATGTTAAATAAATACCGGTGAATGATCCTTCCACATCCTGGAAAGCATGATGGACATGACTTTGCCTACTTCATTCTTTGTTTCTCCTCACTGCCATGCCATCATCTGCCACCATAACATTTGTTCAGTTGAGTGTTTTTCTTTCCTTTATATACATCTTTCCTCTAGATTTTTGTAACAACTCTTAACCCACAATTGTTCTTAAAATGCCAATGAAAAATCTCCTCTCTTTTTTTGGCACGTTTAAAAAAGCATTTCTTTCTTAAAAAGAGGTTAGAAGTCATGATGCATCCAACAATCTTCTATGGAATTGTTGCTTTGTTAATCCTAGAGAACAATCAACAAAATATGCAAGGAACTTTCCTGTAATAGATCATATAGAAATGTGGACATTTGTAAAACACAAGCATTTTAATTAGATTAAATAGATTGATATCAAAGCAGTACATATTTCTTTTACTTTTGAACAGTACTGTAGTAGAACCTTGCCTAATGAGCAAGTCTCACTCACTTTCAGATGAAGTGCACATTTGTTTCATTAATGAAATGGTCTGGGAGAACGCTGAGCTGCCCAGAACTTGTGCCTTTAGATAGATCACATTATTTTTTCGAGATCATCATTTAATGAGGTTACAAATAATTAAATACAGTTTATACACATGGCAGTGGCTTTCTAGAGAATTAGTTGAATCCTGGATATTATGTTTATAGGATAAAACAGCTTACAGTTTCCAGGTTCCATAAACTATATTTATTCATCATGTATTTATTGAAGAAAATTTACTTTCCTACTGTCTTGCCATAGCAAGAATTCTTTTAAGTCATTTGCTCCTATATTTCTATACCTGTAGCTGGTCTGTATATGCATGTGCCCTATTCTTGTTTCCTAGGGAATTGATCTTAAGTTGGAAGGAGTTTTTATGGTGTATTTGGCATTTTAGCATCTCCTGTAGATCAAAGTAAGTTGTGGATGTGCAGGATTTGAAATATAATTTTTATGTTTGCTTTTCAACAGAACTCTGCAGCCGTTCTTTGAAGGATTGTTACCTCGGGATAATCCAAGGAATACGAGATTTGCCATCAATTTCTTCACTTCAATTGGTCTCGGTGGGCTAACGTAAGGAAGCATGTGATTTTATAATATAAAGCGCAGTTCTTGGGATTCTGGCATAATGCCAATCAGTATAGCCGTCCCTGATGGTGTTTGTATATGTATAGGTGATTTGGACAAGCATGCACTCTCCTTCCCTGCTTCCCCTTCCCTCCTCCATTCCTAGATAGCCACCCTGAAGCATGCCATTCCACTTCAAGCCTAGGCACTCCAGTTCTTATAATCCCAAATCATGAGGTCAGTACCCCAGAGAATATGTTCTGGACTCCAGTGCACGTACTCTATTTGAAAATCCTTTTGTGGAGGCATGAGGATGTTGGCATGGTGTGCTTTGTCACTGCATATCACATGGATCAAATTGGAGACCAGAACCATCCAGCCCAGGCTGCAGGCTGTTACTACATCCCTCTGTCCCAACAAAAATTAAACGGAGGGCTGAAGCAATGCAGATAGGGACTGATCCAGTGTCTGTCTCTCTCTCTCTCACTCACTCACTCTCACTCTCTCACACATACACCACTCTGTGGCCCTTAGTGTTAGTTTTGAGGATCTCTCCCCCAAAACCACCCCACCGTCCAAAATTGCTATGAACTTTGGAGTACAGCAGAGAGCATATAAAACATCCAAAAAAGTAATTGAATTGTTCAGATTGATTACCTGGCTTATTAAATGTGTTTAATTAGAGATGAGCTACGCGAACACCTGAAAAATGCACCCAAAATGATCATGACACAGAAACAAGATGTGGAATCTTCAGATTCGTCTTCATCTTCAGAATCCGATTCATCAGGTCCAGAGGAGGATGCTAGCAGCAGCAGTAGCAGCACTTCAGGGTCTTCTACTGGATCATCATCTGACAGTGAACACAGCAGTGACTCAGGTATGAAGTTCCACCTGTGATTCATCTTTTTGTATTTACTGTCCCTGGTCTGAGGCACTTGCACCAAGGGAAAAATCGTGGTGGCAATTTATTCATGTCTTTCTGTGTTTGAAGATGGTGTTCATATTTTGCAGTGGACCAGACTTTCCAAATAATAAGCTGCCAGCCTAAAGACTTAATAGATGGTGCATTGTAAACCCTTCCAGGAATATTTGTGTAGTTCTCTTTAGAGACAAAATTGCCCATTAATATAGGCAAGTTCACAATTTTACCTAACGCTTACCTGTGTGAGTTGAATAAGTCATATCACCTGTTTGGTGACTGGCTCCTCCTGCTTACCTCAGCTTGCTCTGATATACGTCCTGCTATGTTCAGATGGGCTTGTTCTCTAGTAAATGTCTCTGATATTATGTGATTTTGTCTAAATAATATATTCTTGTCTTCCTGGTCACTGACCGTTATATATTATTATTATTGTTGTTGTTTTCTAGTAAATGTGTTTTAGGATTGTAGCCTTAGCAGATTTCTTTGGAACAGATAAAGTGAGAGTACCTTGTTCTGTGATTCATGTGCATAGTCGAGAGCAGCATCCTTTGGGTTGGGAGTGGGATGTAACTCTGTACCTACACCTCAGAACTCTCTACCCATGGGCATTGCTGGTGTGTAATTTTTAAGGTTTTTGTATCTGCTCATTTTGTAAGTGTAGCTCTTTCATGCTGTATTAGTGTGCTTTCTGATGCAGGAACTATCAATGGTAGTATAATTAATACAATTCAGTATACTGCTACTTGTATTTTGCTTCCTTCTGTTTATAAAAGATTCTGCTGCTGCAGGATGCCTTCCATGCGATAATCAGCGTATTTGAATAAGTCATCCTTCTGATTTTTTCCCCATTAGCTGAAATGAAGTACAGTATAAAGAACATTAGTAATCTAAATAGTGCCTGCTTAGTCCACTCTTGAACATGCAAGCGCTGAGTTGTGAGAGCAGATGACAGCTCAGCTTGAGCTTCTGCATTCAAAAAGCATACTGTTTTGGGGGGGAAAATTATTTGCTGATGGTTTTAAGAGCAAAAATCTTCTAATTCTCAAATATAGTACAGATTCAGAAGGTCTGAAAAGAGGTCTACTGCAGTTTATTGTAAATTTGCTGTATATTGCTATTACTACAAATCTAATACATCAGTAACGTCAGCGTACTAAAGGAAAGTATAATGGAACAGGGTCAGAAAAGTGGCATTTCAGCAAAGAGCCAGATGGCTTGTGTAGAGACAGCTGCAGCTAGACGGGGACCAGGGAGGTAAGTCCTTGGTGACAAATTAATAGAGTCTGCGAGTCTGAATGTACCTCATTTTTTCTCATACTGTGTTGTGTTTGCTTTCCATTGAATACATTCTGTTCTAATATTTGGTCCCTTCCCATGTTGGTCGGGGGCGGGGGGAGAAAATGATTCAGTGTAGAGACATTTTGATAGTCTCAACAGTACAATGTTTTTCTTTTCTATTCTGTTTATTTCTTTCTTTTGCACTGTGAGCAGAAATATTGCTCGAATGATTATGCACACCTGTACTTAATACAGCTTGGTATGAGAGAATCAGCTTCTGTCTCTTTGCAGTGTTTTGTCAAGAGACCCTTTAAGGCTAGGTTAGAGCTGGGCATTCAGACTGTACCCGTTCATTTTAATGTCATTTTACAACAATGAAGGCATCACAGTGTGTCTGAGGCAGTTTCTTAGAGTGGCCCCCGAATATCTGCTTGTTTCCTCTCCCATCCCCACCCCGCATAGTGGAGATATGATTCCCCCAGGTTGTTCTCTTCAGTGGATGGACTGTAGTGGCCCTGAAACTTCAGTGGTAGTCCAGACCATCTTGAAGAGCCACTCTATAAAACCTGCTTATCATTCTGTTGTTCTTACGTGCCACCAAGTTGCTTCTGACGTAGGCAACCCTATCTGAAATGGTACCATCACGAGCAGCCCAGTTCAGGTCTTGCAAACTAGCTTACCCTTCTAGCAAAGGGGAGTGCTAAGTTTTTATGTTTTAATGGATTATGAAAGTTGGGTTGGGGGGCAGGTCTAATACAAAGGACTCTTATTAAGGTAAAACTGCATGGACCTCTGCTGAAATCTGGTGTCTCCCAGCCACAACTTAGTGTTTAGAAACATAATTATGTTTCTAAATAACTACCTTATTAAGTGGCTACTTTCACGTGAGCTAATAATAATAATAAAAAAGAAAACGGCAGGGTTGAAAATTAGCCTATGAGACTGAGGGAAATTTGGAAACTTCCATTCAAGAGGTGGTGAAATAGGGCAAAGGGCTGTTCAGTTTCAGACCACCAGCCGTTGAAACCTCCTGTTGAGGCTCCTCCATGGGGACGTTATGATCGGGAGAGGTATGGTTTGTTGGCTGGACAATTAGCAGGCAGGAGCAGGAAGCCCTGTGCAACTCTGCGTGGCCTTTGGCATCCTGTCCTGGAGCAGCCCCTGTGCCTCTTGCCCGGGCCCTCCTATATCTGTTGCCCTGAGCCCTTGCCATAACTGTCCACCTCAATGAGAGTTGTTGCGCTGGATGTACGGTAGATCTGCGGGTTCCCTGTTACCTAGCGAGAAGAAGACAGATCTGGTCAGTGTGTGGTGCAGCATCTGCCATAGGAATAAGAAAGGTCAGTTCTTAGCAGTGTGCTGCGTAGTCATCTTTTTTGTCCCAGCAGTAAATCTGCTGTTGCTGATGGCAGACTAATTTTATATACCTTGGCAGCTCGTTTTTTACTTGCACATTCTTATAACAGCACTAGCAAAAAGCTGAGTTCCAGGATATGTGCAAGTTGTTGCAGTGTCCAAGTGGTCGTTTCTAGGGAGAAAGTGGACAATATTTGCAATGATAGTTTTAATGTTGCTTTCTAACTCCTTGTATATCTTGAGGATTCCAGCTTTCATGACAGTTATTTTCTAGGGAGTCGCCACATTAATTTGTGGCAGCAAAAGTAACAGCCTTGTGGCATCTTAATGATAAATTAATTTATTGTGACTAAAGGCTTTTCCAAATTATAGTCTACTTGATTATGTGCATGAAGGGTTGTTTTCAAAAATAAATGTTCATGCATTTTTTAACATATAAACATAGTTGTCAAATATATTTTGGCATCTTTTTGATGCGCAGAACCTGGTATGCAGACTGTTAATCACTTGCAACTAGAATAGGCATATTATATAAGGTGTGGTCTTTCATGACTTGGCTCCCTCTGTTGAACAAGCTGCTTAACCTTGATGAATAGGAATCACAGTTCTATTCCATGAATGAAGTATTTTGTCTTTTCTGCAGTTTTTTTGAAATATAGAATTTTATTTGTTGCTAATTTAGTAGAATGAAGGTGACAAGAGTAAGTATTTTGCAAGTTAAATGAATCTTAATTTTGTTCATTTGAAACATCTTAGTACAGTCCTCTCAAGGAAGTGATAGTGAGAATTGCTCAGCAATTTAGATATCTGGCTGTGGAGCCAGAGGTTGGGAGTTCGATTCCCCACTGTGCCCTCTTGATAGAGGCTGGACTTGATTATCCATAGAGTCCCTTCCAGCTTTGCAGTTCCAAGATTATGATGATGATGAACAGTGTTACATGGATCTTTTTTTTTCTCAGCATCATTGTCCAAATCAGAGAGCAAGCTAAATAACTCTAATAAATTTTTTATTTGAGATTATGAAAAGAATGTGTACCTGTCATCCTTTATTCAAGCTCCATGACCAGAAAACTACTTGAGAATATGAGAGGTTGTTAAAGTAGCCAAAAGCTGGTCATTTGCCTGGTTGCAAAGATCTCACCATACATGCAGAAAGCACTTCAGCTTGTGCTGCTGTTGAGTCACTGATCTTTTTCCTTTGTTTGTGCTGTGTTCCATTTTTACCCTCAAGAGTTAGGAGAGCCTCCAAAGCAACTTATGAGGGGAAGCAACAGTTCTCTCCCTGTGTGGGATGTCTGAGTTCAAGCTGATATATTTTGACATGTGGATTAAGGACAACGCATAGATTAACTTTAAAAGCTAAATGCCATGTTTTTGATCCTTTCAGATATGAAAAGGAGGAAGTCGCAAAAGAAGAAGACATCAAACAAAGGTACCAAGAGGAAACAGGGAAGTAAAAAGAAAGAGCTTGAAAAGAAGAAAGAGAGGAGGGAGCCTGAGAGGGAAAATGGGGGTGATCGAAATTCTGGAAGGAATGCTGAGAGAAATTCAAGAGACTCAGGTCGAAGAGATGAAGCCTCACAGAAGGTCTCTTATGACAGAGATTATTCCAGTGACAGAAACAGCTACTGGAGTGGAAAGGACAGGGATCAAGAAAGACAAATGCCTTTGGAAAGCAAAACTAGCCACTCTAAACAGAAAAGAGCAGAAAGAAGGAATTCTTTTTCTGATGAAGAGGGGAGGGACAGACACCACACTAACGACGGTGAACTCCATAGACGAAGAAGGAACGGATCAAAGTCGAGAGAGAGACCCCGTAACTATCCCAGTCCCCGGGAGGATCAAGAACAAAGCCGATACCTGGATCAGTTGAAAGAGTCCAGGAAGGGGGAGGGCCGGCGGAAACACAGGGAGAGCTCTCCACCGAGGCGCAAATAATTCTGGTAGAGAGATTTTGTTGGTGAAAACTGTATTTTTTATGACATATGGAACACTTTTTAAAAGGACCTTTTGTACAAAATGCCTGCAAATATGTGGAGCCTTCAATGTTTTTAGTACCCCATCTTTTTATGATCATTGTTAATGCTTTAAGCTTTCCGCTAAGCTGAAGCTTAGAGGTCGTTGAATCCAAGAGAAATCAAATCTAGTTTATTTTGTCAATAAAAAAAAGCTGAACATTTGTTTTACTGAAATGCTACTGTTTTGAAAAGATCTTTGTACATTTTATTTATACATTTTAAAAATGCTAAACATTCCCTTGCTTGCCCTTTTTTTTTTAGGCAATTGTCAGATTTCAGTATATTTGTTAAGAGGTCTCACTTCAGGAATAACAAGTTCTTTGTATATGCCAGAATTTTAAAGATGTGCACAATGGCAATTGCATTTGGTTTGAATTGGGTTTGGGGTTTTTTTGTTCTTTAGTTTCTTATAAAAATGTGGAAACAGACAACTGAAAATTCTACAATAATTTTCATAACTTTTGGTCCCCACTTGCCTGATTTTGTTGGCTGTGGGATAAGGTTGAAAGATCAACTGATCTGGGACTTGATTTCTTCAGCACTTGGAAAAATAAGCATGAACTACATAAACTGTGGTAAGAATTTGTTCATGAAACAAACTTTGCTCTCAGCTAAAAACAGTTGTGAATAATAAACTGGGCCATGAGGTGGATAAAGCTTCTATTTTTCTTCAGAGCTTAAAACTGTAGTGTGATGCAAATACTAGAATTCCCAGACAGAACAGTGGAAAAGCTGTTGTAAATGTTGTAAACATTTATTCTGTGATTTAACAGACTGGGGGAAAAACATAGAAAAGTAATGCATATCATTTTAAAAAACGAGTTAATGGATTAAAAAAGACGTCTATGAAGATGGCATGTATAGCATTTTCCCCCTTTGGCTGAAATGTTTGAATCTATAATTAAGACCTTGAGATCTGGATGATATTTTAAAATCATTGTTCAAGACCCAATACCTATTCTTGGTGCTTTCTATCTAAAGGTTAGAAGTCCCCTATTACTGTTATTTTTTTTTAACATGACATTATTAATGGCATTTGGTTGAATTCTTCAACTATTGTATTAAAACCAGTAGCTTAAAAAAATACTTAAAAGTGATCAAGAACCTTGTTTCGGCAACCAGCCATATAAAGTGTTATTTCTTTATAATTTTTTTTAAATAATGCATTGTTTTATAGATTAACTAAGGCCTTTATTTAGCTAGAATAAGGGGATGATATTTATCTGCTGATGAAGGTAGGTGATCTACTTTGGCTAAGCAACGTAAACAGTAGCTCAAAGTGAAGCAAGCTTGGAAGGAGAGGGCTTTGCCTAGATTGGTTTACTTTGGTCTGACAGGAAAGTAAATTTGTACAAAAGAATGAATGAGCTTTATTAACATCACAGACCAGCAGATATATCTAAATGTAACTATAACACAAAATTACAATGAAAGGTTGCGTAAGGTGGCAATAATAATATCACATGTACACAATCTGTTACAATATAACTAAATTAGATGGAGCCTCCTTAGTTTCACTAGTGAAACTACAAAAGAAGCTTTTTTCCCAATAATTTTCTTTTTTGCTTCTCAAATTTGCGATAATTTTAGCTCCTCTTGTAAAATTATAGCCATGTGTAGGTGTTTTTTTTAATTAAACATTGTGGAAGGAGCTTTTTCACCTTAATTTTTGTTGTTGCTTCATCTCCCTCTAATGATGGCTTATTTCTAAATTACTGAATGAGGATTTACATACACTTTAATTGTTTAATTCAAAGAGCAGAACAGTAATTAGTGGATGACAGGGCTCTTTGGCTATTCATCTAACTTGATCTGCTTCAGATCAGCATTTTCTCTGACCCCATATATTCCAATTTCATCCAGAGAAGACATATCAAAATACTTACATCATAAAGTGCAGACAGCTTGAGTGTATAAAGATTTTAAAAAAGTTGTGGCATGTCAGACTATTAGTCTTGGAAGCAGTTGCTGGGCTATTTTGTGGTGGTAGCCTCTCCCCCCCCCCCCCCCCCCCGCCAACCCCTCTTTGATTGCTCAAGAAAGAAAGAAGAGTAACAGAGACCAATAATCACTTTATAGCACAGGTTCCCAACCTGGGGGTCACTAAGTGTTTTCTGGGGGGTCACCACGGTGATTTTTAGTTGCAATTATTTTTATATTTATTGCATTAAACAAGGTGCACACAATGCTGTTTTATTTTAATCCTCTCGGCCCACTGAGACCACCTAGAGTTCTGAGTTATTGTTTCTGGACCCCTTTGGGCAGCTTTTCCTTTTATGCAGGGGCATCATCCCCACCCCCTTTGAGAGAGCTGCCCTTGCCCGCATCTCCCTGCTCCTCCACATCCACCTTTGGAGGACTGACGTCAGCCCTTTGGACCCGAGTGTGAGCCGGGCTCCAAGAGGCCTTAATGAGGCGAGCGTGCGGCGCCTGCCGGGAACGCTGAGGCCCAAGGAGCTGGCAGGATTGAAAAGTAGTTGCTGCCACGGCAGTGGCACCTTTCGCTCTGCCCGAATCTCCCATTCTTCCGGGTGCGGCGATGGTGGTGCCTGGAAGGGAGAGGGGACCTGGGCAGGGAAATGCCTCCGGGCCCCGTGTGAGTCATGGAGGAAGAAGGCAAGGGGGGCAAAGAGGGGAGGGGGGAGACAAAGGAAGGGGAGGGGCCTGTGGGGGAGGCATTTGTTTGGGCTTGAGGGGGAGGGGCTCTTCACGCAGGGGGCTTTTTGGGGGGGGGAGGAGACACGAAGGGAGGACATTTTCCACATCCAAAAAGATAAACTCAAAAGATTATTAACATTTTTTTTTCTTCTCGAACTTTTATCTGGTAGAGGCAGATTTACAGCTCCCCCCCCCCCTTATGTATTATTATATTTTAATGTGTTCTCCTTAACCCATTAAAAATGCCTTTTTATGCATATTTGATGGGGGTGCTTGCAGGATACTTGGCTATTAGGAAAGGGATTCATGACTTGAAAAAGGTTGGGAAACTCTGCTTTATAGGGTACAAGGCAGACACTGATATAGAATCATCTTCCTGCATCTTAAAATGTCCAGTCTGGCTGCTTTCCATGAAGCCAATCTGTGATTGGGTTCTTTTGAAAGTTGTGGCAGTTCCTCTGTTTTGGCGGGGGGAAAAGACTGAGATCCTTGTTGAATCATTTTCAACTTTATTAACTGGTGGTGTTTCAACTATGATTCCAACAGGATCAAAACATGACAAATCTGGCAACTGTCCATAACTAGGTGAGGATAATTGTTCTTGCAATCGTATATGGTTTATTGCGGGGCTGGACCAAATCGTTCGCGATCCGTGATTTTCCGTAGAGGAGCACTCCGCATCGCGCAAACGGTGCCACAACACGGGTGGCGAGCCCAATCCCCCTCCTTCGGAGGGCTGTTGTAAGATGGATCCGGGCGTATCACCTTCCTTCCACGCCCCTGTCCCCGCGGAAAAACGATTACTGTCCATTCCTGCGTTTCATAGATAGTCTCTCCATCGCCTTTAGTCTCCGGGTCCGGCAGCAATCCCCCGACTTTTAGGTTTGGAAAGTCTTTTAGAACATCCCGCGCTTTTTCATATTCAAAATTTCTTTTCTCCTCCTCCGGTCCTCTCTCCCTTCCTTTATTCTCATATCTGCTCCCGAATCTCCTCTCTCCCCCTTCTTTTATATCTTCCTCCCACACAGTTTCAGCTCCTCCCCTTTTCCTCCTCCTCCCTCTTCCACCAGGCAAACCTCTACCCTCCTTTTCTCTTCTACTAAGGTTTCCTTCACCTCCTCTATCTCACCCTTACTGATTCCTTTTTCCTCCTTTGATGCTTCAATCAGTGAGGACGGCTCACTTGCCTCCTGCTTTCCTTCACACAATCCCGAATAATTTTCATTTTTAATCCAGGAAGAATTTGTTATGTTCCTAATTTAAATTGGCTAGAATCCAGTGTGACAGTTGGCCCCCCTATGTAAAAGAGTGATCGGTGGCATGAACCAGCATCCTCCTCTTGTGCATTTGTCTTGCTGAGGTTTCAGAATGCCTGAATATGACTTATGAAAATTTAGCAATTGGTACATGAATTTGCTTCTTTACTTCCCGTTCTTTTCTTTCTCTACCATATCATTAATATGGATTGTGAGCTTGAGGGTAGAGGTGGTGTGTTTTTAGTATTTATATGGCACTTAGTAAGATTTAGATGCTTTATAAATGATGAACAATAACTTGTTTCCTAAGAGCTTTATTTAGCTAGTATTTCCCTGTTTCATTATTCTGGGGGGAAATAAAGCAGTAGACAAACCAGTGTCAGCAAATAGAATTAAGAGAAAGTTTAATGTTCTCAGAAAAATATAAGAAAAGCTCAAAAACCCAAAAATCAAAATGGAAGAATTTGTCAGTAATGGGGTGGGGGAGGGAAATATTTTCATGGCATTTTGCTCACTTGCTTTGGCTTTCTTACAGCCTTGACATTTTCTTCTGTTTCTCCTTCTGTTTGAAATGTACCTGGCTTTCAATCAGTACTATACTTAACTGTCTGGTGAAGCCACCATTTTAATTTTTAATGCCTCAAATACATAGGATGCTATGTGATCTATTTCTCATTGCTTTAATCTTCAGAGTCTTGTTATTCACCTTGACTGCTCCTAATTATACTTAACAGTAAGCATGCTAGGCTTTTAAACTTAGTTAAGTTTTGGAATTTAATATAAAGTGGAACCACTGTGACTTGGATCAGTAGATCTCTTGCTTATAAGTGTAGCATTTCAGATTTTTGCCCTGCTTTGGCTGCTGGAAAATCCCCTCAATCCTGCTATAACTATTGACACAACCGTAGTAAACAAAATGAGAACACATGTTGTCCAATTGCAGTGGCAGAATATAGACACACCTCAGTGCCAGGATCGTGACAGTGTCTGTGTATCCACTTCCAGATCTTTACGCACCTGCTGTGTTATAGCGTCAGTGAGGATGGCATTTTCTCTGCCTTGTAAGTGATGCCGCAGGCTCACCTCATCATTTCCTCTGTCCTGTCCTGTCCAAATAATGTGAGACAAGCACCTCCCTGATTTGGAACAGGTCTTCACAGAATTATTTGCACTCCAGATGGTGGAAAACACTGGTCCCTCACCATGGTGTAAGAAAGTTAAAATTCCTTTAACTGAAAAAGCACTTTACTGTACAATAATTTTTGTTCCCTGCCTTTTGCCCCACCTACTGCTAGGATGTGCCACTGAGAACTTCTCTAAAGCTGAATTAAGCACACACACACACCCGTGAAATTATGCTCCCCAGATTGAATGTATATCTTAAAAGTCACATTGGGAATACCAGGTGTATATTTTTCAGGTTTAAAAACTTTAAAAAGATTTTTGTACAGTATTCCCCTTTCCGAACACAGGCTCCCCATAGAAACATTTGTTCTTGTGTGATGTGATGTCTACGTTAAGCTATAGCAGAGGAGTTGGGAGTGGTACTGTTTGTGTAGTGCTGAAACAAACCAATGTGGAAATACACCTAAAGTCCCACGGAATTAAGTGGGGCTTGCTTCTGAAGAGACATGTATATAAATCACACTGTTCTTCTGAAACATTGGCTGTATACAAACTCTGCATTTCTGTCTCGGTAGACTCCTGCCATGGGATATTTTTACTTGCTCTCCAGGAGTAATCAATGGCTTAAGTTAATTGGAGCTGGATATACATGTCAAGATAGGGTTTAGCATTCAAAGTACCCGTGGCAGTCTGTGCTACTTTCTGCAGTCTGCCTCTCTCTCATTACCAGTGTGGTAGAGGTAAATGATTGGTTTGGGGAGAAAGGGCACAAAATTATAACCAAAGGTTACTTCATTTTCTGGGGCTGTATAATCTAAATCGCTCTCGATTTCACACTATTTATAGCTGATCTTATTTCCATAATTGCAATGCTTGTAGTTTTGTGTAAAAAGAAACATACACGTACACAGGGAGAAAATCTTTGAAAGGAGCTCTATGTTACCCTGTGGATGAAAGAGCCATTTTTCAAGGTCAGCTGAACAGTCATTGTTAATTTATAGAATCATTATGGAGTTGCCTTTTGGACAGACGAGATTAATGTCTATTTTAACTTTAGCCAGAACTTTCAAAATCACTTGTTCCCTTCCCTGCTGTTTAATTTCTAAAATGAGAGGTGCCAAGATTATGGGTACTTAACCTATTAATCCCAGATAAATAGAGGCTGTTGCAGTGACTTAGTAGTTAGAGCTTGCCTATGGACTTGGCTCCGTTACTTCACTAGCTAAAAACCTGCTTAGTTTAACGGATGGAATAGGATGCTCCAGCCCCTTCCTTGCATCTGCCTGTTGTTTCATCTGTTATGGAAGACACTGCCATAGGTAGAGTGTCCGTTGAGTTGTCCTCGGGGCCAGCTCGATCATTTGGCAGAGTGAGGCAGCTCCTTAAGCAGCAGGATGTTGGATTCCATGTTGTATTTTTAATGCCAGATAAAATTATTTTGGTTTTATCATCCTATGCCAAAAATAAATTGTGGCCCTGCTATAAGTATTATGCTCCTTGGCTCGGGGAGGAGCAGGAGCGTCTTTTGCTGTGCAACCTCAGGCAGCAAAATGTCTGGGACTAGGGCAGGTTGTCCTATAAATCGGAAACAGCTATCGCAAATCTGCTTCTGTTCCCCAAACCGATTAGGGCCTGAGAAAGGAGATCGAGGAGGCTTCCTACTTCAATTATTAATCCTTCCCATGGCAGTCACATTTGAAAGGGCCATAACATTCGATTTCCCCAAATACTATAGGAATGAATGCTACCCATGTTCTTTCAAGAATTAAATAAGTAAGGTTGCTCCACACCTCTGGCTATTCAAACTGTTAAGAACCAAGCTTCCTTTGCTCTACTTATTCCCTTTCTGTATTCTGCTTCTTGGTCCCATTATAGCAAGGTGTAGAATACGCAACCTTCCAGATAGCAGTGGACGCTTGAGAATCCACTCAGCTGTCAGATTCACTGGGTGACTGTGGGCCAGTCTTTCTCAGCTTGACCAGCCTTACAAAGTAGATGTGAGAGAAAAGTGTAGGGGTGGGGTGGGGACAGCAATGTATAGCACCTTGAGCTTATTTGTAGGAAGCATTTAAATACAACTAATGCATACTTTTTTTTATTTAAGATGTAAAAACTGAGTCCTTAGGGGATACTCAAAATGAGCCCACAGTGGTGGAATGAGTTCCTTTGCATTTCCTAACGTCGCTTGATTCCGTCTGATTTAGTGTAGATTTTATGCTTTTCCTCTGGAAGAATTCCTGACATGATATTTGTTGCTGAACACTGGTAGGAGGTTGTTGTGCAAAGTCTCTACAAGTCAGCTGGCATGCAGATTTTGAGAAGACACCAGGAACAACTGAAGAGGACAAGACTGAAGTTGGTTCCTAGTTCCTTATTGAGTGAATTTTTGAAGCACAGCTCAGTCGTTCAATTTAATAAGGATGTTGTGTGCAAACAAGGTATTTTGTTGTGTTCTGCACTTGCCTGGACTTGCTGGGAGGAACAGCAGTACATAAATAGGGTGAATATGTGCATTGCTTCTCACTGGTGGTGTTCACATGAATGTGTGACGTGGCCGCCCATGTCCTTTGTGTGACAGTGGCAGCATTTGCAGTAATGAGCCATGAGAAGTTACATAGGCTATGCTGAGTGTCAGTACCTTTGGCGTGGATGGGTAATGTTTCAATGTGAAATGAAAGGATGGGAAAGCCATAGACATGATGATGATATCCCTTCAGTTTATCCTTATGTTGTGATGGTGGGAAATAACCAAATAACCTATTTGTTTGAAAGAATTTATATACTTTCCTCTTCATGTATATTCCCATAATGGTTTATGCAGTGATACAAATACAAACATATCATGAAATAGTAGCAGCAGATGCTGCTGAACTTAATTACACTATGGACTTAGACAAACAGCAATAAAATCCTAAGGTCTTTCTGAATCCACTGAGACGTTTTAGAGCTGTTAGATGTGTAGCTAAAGCTTCCTGACCTAAGTCAACAAATTATTGTGCACAGTTAACTTGGTGACTCCCGTTAGGAATGCAGAAATCTTCCAGCTTACTTTTCCTTCATAAAATTAGGAACCTATTGCTTTAGAATCATAGAATTATAAAGTTGAAAGGGGCCTCTAAGGCCATCGAGTCCAACCCCCTGCTCAGTGCAGGAATCTAAAGCAAAGGATATCTGCTTTGTATAGGTTGTCTACATTTATCTCGAATGCCTCCAGTGTTGGAACACTCACCACCTCTCGAAGTCATTGGTTCCATTGCCCTACTGCTCTAACAGTTAAAAAGCTTTTCCTGATATTCAACCAAAATCTGGCGTCCTGTAACTTGAGCCCATTGTCGCTTATCCTGCACTTGGGGATGATCGAGAACAGATCCTGCTCCTCCTCTGTATAACAGCCTTTCAAGTACTTGCAAAGTGCTATCCTATCTCCCCTCAGTCTTCTTTTCTCAAGGCTTAAACATGCCCAATGTTTTCTCATAAGGCTTGATTTCCATTTACAAAACTTAACTTTTGGGGGTGCGGGAAATTGTCTTTGTCATGACATTTGTGTTGGAAGACAAGGTTGTGGGTTTTTTTTAATGCAGGTTAAAATAGCAAAACATTTCAGCCTCACAACCCTGAGTCAAGCTTATGAAGTCATGCAATATCATCAGTCTGGTTCAACATATAATTCAGTTTTCCTTCACTGACAACCAAGATATGCGGCACTTACTTCACTGCTTGAATATACTGCAGCTGGATGACAAAAAACCACTCCACAGTAGGGACAGGAGTTCTGGATTTGAACAAGGGAACATCAGTTCAAAACTGCGTAACTCCAGAAATTTTTATTTTTTTTTTAATTTTTGGGTCATTGTATTTTTATTAGGCAAGACACCTGCAGTAGGCCTTCCTATTCCACAGGGTTTGGGGACTGTAATTCCGACTCTGACTTTCCAGGCCATCAGGGACCCTGCTTGATGAGGGATGCTGAGGGCTGTAGTCAAAAAAGTCACTTTTTCAAGCTCAACTTTTCATTGGAGGTTCCACCCCTTCCTTGGAAGTAACCCTGTTGTTCAACCTTGCCTCTACTATAATGTACTTTTAAGCTAAGAACACAGTTTTGAGCTCCATGGAAGATCCAGATCTTATAAACAAATTAAATTAACATATGTACTGTGGTCCTGATTATAGTTGCAGTTGTGTGCGTATCATGAAATTAAGGGTGTTCTCTGATAGGGTATTTATTTGACTCTCATCTATCTCACAATTCACAGAATTTTATGGGACATCTCGATGATATCATCTTCCATTTGTAATTTGAGACTTCCTACCATTTCCCACAGCATTTTCTTTTCTGTGCTACAGGAAGTCCATTAAGGGGAGGGGGGAGGAATAACTGCCCAATATATTACAATTGGTAAAATGAAGCCATATATCTAAAAGCACCCTAAGCATAGCAGGCAAAAGAAAGAAAGAAAAATTAAAAGTAAAAAAGACAAAAACCTTCTGGCACCTTAAAGACTGTTATATTTTAATGTGAGCATTAGACTTGGGCTATTCGTATTCGTATTCCTGGGGATACAAATACGAATATCAGCACCAGAGGTGCTGCGGAGATCCAGCCCTTCCACCCTGAACTAACCAGTCCACTCACTGATCGCTGCACAGCATGCGCAGCCGTTGTCCGCATTGTCATACCAATCACGGAAGCAGTCCGGGTAGCACTTCCTTGCCTCCCCATGCAGCCGACCACTCTGCAAGGAGGCAGGAGGAAGAGTCTCCCTCCTCAGTTGTTGAGTGGTCGGCTGCACGGGGAGGTGGGGAAGCACTGGCTGGGCTGCTTCTGCAATTGGTGCAACTACGCTGACAACAGCCCCATGTGCTGTGCTGTGAGTGGACCAGCTGGTTCAGGGGGAAGGACTGGATCTCTGCAGCACCTCTGATGCTGATGTTCGTATTTGTATCTCCAGCAATATGAATACAAATAGCCCAAGTCTAGTGAACTTTCATGGACAGGTCCACATCTTCAGTCGTATGAGGTAAAATACAGAGGCCACTTGAATCCTTGGTTCTGCTGGATTTCAGTAGTGTACAGTACCATTAACCATGATGTTCTTCTGGGTTTCATCTGGGTTAGTACTTGTAGGCATTGCCTTGTAATGGTATTTGCTCTTACTGGAGAGGGGAGATCAAAATGGTGGTGCTGGGGGACCCTCACGGAATCAAGCAACATAAATTATCAGCTGTTTGAAATGTTAGGGGCAAGAATATAGAAGAGCTGGCAGAGAATCAGTGTGTTATAACAGCAGATGGAGATGTGCTCTTTTTTTAAGGTCCAGAAAAACCCTAGGAAAACTGAACATGTACAAGGGACCTGGCTACTGAAGAATAAAAGTAAATGCACACAAATTGGTTTAACAGCAATAATCTACATGTTATGGAATTTTGAATGAATAGAGGCACTCCAGCCTGCCTACAGAGGTACAAAGAACAGCGGATGAGGATACAAATATACATCATCCTCGTTCACCTCATCATTCTCTCCCAGGCTTGGATTGAATAGATGCCTGTTACATGTTTGATCTGAAAGGCAAATCCTCAGGAGCCATGAGTTGTGCATTGTTATAAAAGGATCTGAGCTGGACCAATGTTCAAGTGAAAGTAAACCCCATGCATATCTATTATTAGTATGTGTTTCACAGCTTTAAAGTTGGAAAATATGTGTTAACTGTTGTCCCTGGGAAGCACTCAAAAATCATTTTAAGGTGAATTTATATAAACGATTGCATAGCAATGGTTGCTCTTCCTATGGACCAGAGTCCCAGTGTACGAAGGAAATCACTAGATCAGTGTTAATATATGGCTACATTATATTATCAGTGTAAGATATGTCTCTAAATGTTTGTTTTCCCCCACCAGCACCCACACCCTCACTCTCACACACACCAGCTATTGTGAGGATCACAACCATGCTCAGAGGGGAGAAATAAGTGGACATGAAGCTACCATTAGGATAGAGAATGGAGAGACAGAGTGGTTTCCTATAGGCAAAGGTGTCAGACAAGGGTGCATTTTAACCCCTTATCTGTTCTTCAGATATGCAGATCATTCCATCTTACTAACAGAAAGGAGCAATGACTTGAAACAACTGTGGTGAACGTGAAAGAAGAAAGTGCCAAAGCTGGACTGCAGTTGAACATTAAGAAAGCAAAAGGCATGGTTCCAGAAGAACTACATAACTTTAATATTGACAATGAAGAAATTGAATGAGTTAGAGATGTTTTTATACCTTGGTTCACTCATCAATTAAAAGGGAAAGAAATCAGAAAAAGACTGAGACTCAGAAGGGCATCAGTGAAGGAACTAAAAAAAATATAAAGTCAAGGATGTGTCAGTGGAAACCAAGACCCAAGATCATCCACGCTCTTGTATTTCTGATCACCATTTATGGGTGTGAAAGCTGGGCCGTTAAGAAAGCTGACCGGGGGGGGGGGGGGGATGATTCAGTTGAGATATGGTACTGAAGGAGAGCTTTGCAGATACCCTGGACATGCCAGAAAGACAAACAAGTGGGTCTTAGAGCAAATCAAGCCTGAACGATCTCTGGAGGCAAAAAGGATGAAACTGAGGCTGTTGTACTTTAGCAACATCATGAGAAGTCAATATTCTTTGGAAAAGACAATAATGCTGGGAAAGGTGGAAGGCAGTGGGAAAAGAGGAAGACCCAACACGAGATGGATTGACTCGCTAAAGGAAGCCACAGGCTTGAGTTTGCAGGAGCTGAGCAGGGCTGTTGAGGACAGGACATTTTGGAGATCGCTCATTCCTAGGGTCACCATGGGTCAGAGGTGACTTGACAGCACATAACAACAGCAGCAGCTGAGATCATGGGTCTAGCCAATAAAAAGGTTGAGGTGCCATAACACTGAGACCCATGGCTCCATATACCACTTGGTACAATCAGCAGGTCCAGGCCAGGAGAAGCAACATGCCCTTAACTAAACCGGAGGGCTTCCCCTCCCTTGTACACCTGAGAGCTAAATGGTGGTCTACTCTCGTTGTTCTCACAACAGCCATACAAGGTGGGTTAGGGGTAGGAATCGGGGAGCATACTTTATGATTAAATGTGGGTTTGTCTCCTGTCTTCAGAATCCTTATCTTTCACACCACAATTATTTCACCTGACGGGATAATAAGTGAGAGTGCGGTTGTCTCCGTTTAGAAGAGACAGACGTTCAGGCCAAAGATCAGGAATATTTCACCATAAACATTAAAAGAGAAGGATTTTCATGTCCTGTTATAAATGGAATGGTAAACAGTGTGTGATGTAATTTTTTTCATGCTATTAAAGTAGAGCTGCAGTTTTCTAAGAGCACAGATTGAAGTACAAAGGAAGTGTTATCCAATCAGCTCTAAAGTGCTTTGCTTTGCCAGGGCCGAGCTGCAACAAAAATGGATTAACCAAGGAGACTTCTTTGCCTCCCACTTAGAATCCCATCCTCAGTCTAGGCAGCCTAAATATCTGTCTGACTAGTTTACGGCCACTTTGCCCTCTGATGGTGTGCAGTTCTATGCCTTGCCAAACACAGTTCCACTGACCTTGCCTCCAAGGGGACTCTTCGGAAAAATGATTTGTGTTCTGAGGTTCATCAACTTTCTCTCTCTCTCTCTCTCCCCCCCCCCCCATTTCTTTTGTATGAAAACAGAGCTGTGGCTCCAGAAGTGGCAGAAAGCATGTCCATTTCATAGAGCAAGCAGACGAATGTCCAAAATCACCCAAATTCTGGTACTTTGAAAAAAATTTCATTGAGAGCACCCCACCCCACTCCTTTTCATAACTGTCCCTCTCCTTTCTGGCACAACGCCAGGGCTTTAGTTTTTTACACAATCCAGCGCACTCTTAATTATCCTGTTGTGTAGCCTGTGCAGATGGTCAGTTCACACCCAATTGGAGCTATGAGTGGTGTTATCTGAGGTGACAACCCTGTGAGGGGCTTATGAGATTTCAATGGATGATGGGAACCCCCCCCCCTTTCTTTTCATTTCCCCTACCATTTAATTTTTTTTAGTCTTTCCCTATTGATGCACCACTATTCTAGATAAGTAAGATATATTGCCGGTATTATGCATACCGTGCAAGATAGATGCATTGCTGTTTCGCTATGTCACTTACTTTACGGAACAAAAACAAAAGAGGAAAGTCACCCCAGCCTGCTAAATGACAGCAACAGGAAAAAGTGGGGAAGGGGGCTGTGTTGACCCCCCCCCCTAAATTCATTGACAAGTGGCAGCATCTCTCCCTTCCCCCCCCCCCCAAATATTTTTTAT
Organism: Intellagama lesueurii; assembly: GCA_037013535.1. Taxonomy (NCBI): domain Eukaryota; kingdom Metazoa; phylum Chordata; class Lepidosauria; order Squamata; family Agamidae; genus Intellagama; species Intellagama lesueurii. Next base: position 158,001,494 of record JBAJHW010000001.1, on the reverse strand, counting down.
TTAGTGGTTGCTTGGGGGGGGGAAGGAGATATGTGGAAAGTAAATAAAAACAACCACAGAAGGAAAGGGAGAGCAAGTAACGAACCAAGTCCATGGGTTCTGAGGAGAAAGATGGGAAAAAGGGAAGGTGATCTCTCTTCCGCCTCACCAACCTTCACCCAAAGCTTTCCCCCTACCATCAGTACCGCCGCCATGAGCTGCCTCCTTACATGAGAATAAATAGGGTAAGCTTCACTTGTGAGCAAACTTGCAATCCCAGTCCTTATCTGAACCTTTCACACGGGAGAATAAACATCCCCAGTGTGAACGAAAGTATCGCACTCAAGTGCGAGATAAGATAGATCGCACTAAAGGTGAGAACCTTTTTAGCACAAATGGGACTGCTCCAAATCCCCCTGTCTGGACAAGCCCCTAAGTAAAATATGTACATGGGATTGTTTTTATACGATGTATCCATCTATTGTTTTCTATGAAACTGCAAGCACTGGAAATACAATGTTTTGCTCAGATGTGATTGTGTTCCCCATTTAAATAACTGGTTTGTTCCAGTTATATGTCCCATAACCTTATACTAGTAATTATATGAGCAAAAAGCTGTGTGATCAACTACCTCAGACTCTTTTTTTGCATTTGGTTTCCCATCATGCAATGTCGCAGATTCTGGTGGGTATGTTCTATTTGGGGTTGTGACGACATGCTTCACACGTGTTCCTGGTGAGTGCGGACATCTGTGCAAGGGTACACCCTCTTCCTGACTGAGCCCCTCCTTATTCATATATCTGGTCTACCCAACCGTCTCTCCTGCGCCGCTATCAAAATTTTGCTTTCATTGCCCCACAGCTATTCATTGCCCCATAGGCTGCACAATAAGAAGGCTCACAAGTCATCATGCTGGTGCTCTACTTCCTGCTCTGCTCCAAATTGCATGATGGACCCAAACATGTGCACCCACTGGCTCTCCGTCCCCAGTTCCCTCCCTTCCTGTGCCACTTTTATGTGTCAAAGTCGCACAAGGCACATACCAACACAGTAGAACTGAACTGATGAGCCCTGGTGGTGACAGGTGGGAAATAGGTACAGACCAGTGCCTAGATTTTAAAACTGCTTCACATGGGAAAATGAAATCTACTGCTGCTTGCCTCACCTGGAGAAGCTTCACAATTCTGTGAGACTTCAGCTGGCGCCTGACCACCTGATCACTCTACTGTACCTGTTAGTGGTGTGTGAAGAAATGTTTCCAGTCGGTGGCCCCCTTCAAATGTGCCCCCCCGCCCCCCCCGGCAGAACCATCATGCCCCCATTGAGAATGGCTGCTTTGGAGTATTGTCCTGACATGGCCCTGAATGCAATCTTAAGGTTATTTTAGATGATGATGAAAGATCATTGCACCAATTCAGTTATTTCCTGAGGTTATGTGGCTCATATAAGATCAGGCTACATGCAGTATATTTTTGTATGCTTCCTTGAAATTGACCCCAGGAGGGTTTTTTTGGGTGTGCAGGTCTTCTCAGAAACACCAGAAAATGTTTACAGCAGTTGCTCTGGTCCACAACCTCGAATTTTGCCAAGAGAAGCAGTACTGGTGAAAACACTGTATTTTCTTTCTCTAATTCTGAGTAATCTTTGAAGCATCTGCTCCATCATTTGCCTTGGATGTGGGCCACTTGACTGTAAAACCATGTTAATACTCCCTTCCATTACCACTAATGTTTTCAAACAGTTTAGCAGGCTTGCTGTACACTCACTCGTTTTGGATTCGTTTGAGGAAATGTATCATTATGGCAACAGCAACCTGATGCAACACAGAGACACCGTACGCTCCAACCAACTGGAATCCACTTGATTTCACTGGTAAAATGAAGCCACATGTTCTTAGATGTAACTTGCTGAAACAGACACAACATGGGTTGGATCAGGGCCATCCCCTCTTCTGGATGGCCTTGCATCCTTCTTGAAAGAGCAGGTGTCTAGTGTGGGGGTATTCCCTGATCCAGTTCCATCACTGGAGGCTTAGCAGGCCCTCATTGGCACAGAAGGGCTTTTCCTAGCTTCAGCTTCCTATGCCAGACACAACTGCTTCTGGACAGAGCTAGCTTAGCCACTAATCTTAGCTCTACTCTTGCAGCCTCAGATTTGCAATATTCTAATGGACTTTACATGAATCTGGGCTTGAAAGGGAGCTGGAAATTACACCTGGTAAGAGTAAATTACATTTCTCCCCAACATTTACAACTGGCAACATGTATATATTAGTTACTTCCACATTCTGGGTTCCTCAACATGGCGTACATATTACCATGTCCTCCCTACATGATCTTTGCAACAACCCTGTGAGTTTCGTGAGAGAGGGACTGGCTCAGGGGAACTCAAACAGCTTTATGGCTGAGTGAGAATTTGAAATCAGGACTCCCTAGTCCCAGTCCAACACTCTAATCACTACAAGGATGGTTAGCCATGACAGTCACTAGCCAACACAATGAAGCTGTCAGGATGCTGATGGTTACTGCTGTCAGCAACCATGTAATGCTGCATTGATTGCCTGTGTCTCCAGACTGAACTGATAAAGCCCTAAAGAACCTGGGGCCCAGGAATCTGAACCAACAGGTCTTCCTATAAGAGCCCGCCAAAGCTCTTAGGTCTGGAGGAGAAGCCCATTGCATTATTCCACCACTAGGGGCAGACAAGAAGTTGAGGTAGGCTTTCTCTATACACCTGACATCAGGTGTACTTCTAGGTATCACCCAAAAGGGACACCTGGCTTCAACTTTACTGATATGTTGGTACCCATCCATCTACCCAAACATTTATGAATCAGCCATGAATAGGACTGGATTTCTCTTGTGTATCTGCTGGTTGCTATTTATTTTATTATATGAGTTCTGATTCACTGTTTTTAATACTATTGAAAATACTATTCAATACTTGCCCTGGGGTTTTGTAAAATCAATATAGGTACTGATTAAACACACAATCAGTACCTATATTGTACTTTTTTGTAACTGTGCCTGTGTCGCCCAACACACTTGCCACAGCAAATCCTGTTTCTGAGTCTGTCTTTATTGCACTCACACCAGGAAATCCAAGCAACAACTCCCAACAGCAGACATGAAGAAGGTGACCCAGCCAAACCTATTCTGTAGCCTGAAGTGGGCCAGTGGAAGAGCAGACCAATGGTTGTAGCAACTGATGTTCATTGGCTGTAGAGCAATGAGTCCTCTGATGGTTTAGATTCCCAACTCCCTGAATCCTGGTCATTGCACTACCTAGCTGGGGTTGCGGGGAGTTTGAAATCCAAATGTGAAGAACCGCGACGGTGGCGACAAATTTATTAGCCTGTGCATGTCCCTCCCCCCACCGCCTTTTCTCAGGAACTCTTTAACCTCCCCCCCCCCCCGAAGATGAAACCATCTGTTCTCCCCCCCCCCCCCCAATGTGAGTGCAGGTGGGCCTGTTTCCTTCTTCAGTTCAAACCGGGAGTGCGAGAGCGACTGATCTCTTCCTGGGCAACACACGTGTAGTGTCTCCACATCAACTATTTTACGATGCCATAGATCCAGGGTGGTGCGCGTGTGGCCCTCCAGATGCTGCGGGGACTCCAACTCCCATCGTTCCTGGCCACCGACTCTGTTGGCAAGCGCTGAAAGGGGAATGGAAGGCAACCACCCCTGGGGGAACCCACCCACCGGGTCTTCAGGCCCGGGGTGAAATCCACCCCATCAGATGCATCAGGAGAAGTTTGCCGCTTCTGCCAGCTCCGTGGTCGTCCGGAACGAGGTGTCGCCAACAACGGGAGGCTGCCCTTCCCCCTTGCCGGCGCGTGCTTCTGAGAGGCACAGAGAGAGGTGCGCGCACACACACACGCTCCAGGGGGGGCCGCTTCACCTGGTGGCTGGGGGGGGGGGGTCGTTCAGGGCCAAGCGGAGCGCATGCGCAGGGCGGGAGGCAGCTAGCGCGCTCCTTGGGTCCCAAGCCGGCGAGCCGGCCGGTGGGGGCCTCCGGGGAGAAGCTGCGGGTGGCGAAGCGCCAGGCGGGCGGGCGCGCTCGGGCGGATGGGGGGCCCCGACGGGGGACCGCACGCGCCTTCTCGGGGACTCTCGGTCGAGGTAAGAGTCCGCTGGCCCCTCAGTTTCCCTCCGGCGGCTGCCGAAGCCCCGGCGCTGGGCAGGGGCGCGCGCGAAGTTTGAGCGGCTCCCGGAGGCGCCGCCAAGTCGGTCGTCGTCAGCGGCTGAGAAGGGAGGCAGAGACCGGCCGGCTGGCCGGGCGAGGGACGGACGGGCGAGCGCGCCGCGAGCTTGCCTAGCCGGCGAGGCGCCCCTTCGAAGCTTGGCGCAGGGCATCCCGGCGGGCGGGCCCTCGGGGTGCCTCCGGGGGGGGCTGCACCTCGGGGGCCCGGCCCTGCCCTGCCCTGCCCGGGCGCGCTGCCCCACGGGCTCTGCACGTGCCGGCCAGTCAGCCCTCTTCCTCCTCCTCCCTCCTCCTCCCCCCCCACCCCTCTTCACCCCCCTCCGCCCACTTGCCCGCCCGCCCGCTTGGCTTCGCAGCCTGTCTCGCTGGAGGCAGGCGCGGGATTGGCCGCGCGCCCCGTTCCTGAAGTCGGTCGAGAGCGCTTTCGCGCGGCGTCGGGTTCGCGCGGCCGCAGCTGTGGGGCTGCCCGGGAGGAAGGAGAGCTTGCCCGAGAAGGGCGAAAGGCGCCCGGGAGAGCCGGCTCTCGCGTCCTCGCGCCCGGTGTCGGTGGGGCGGCCGCGCTTGCTCGCCTTTCGCCTCGCTTGACTTTCGGAAGAAAAGCTCCCGCCGCTCGCGGAAGGGGGAACTTCCTCGGCAAATGAGGAATTAGCCTACTTTAAGGAATCATCCGTGGTGAGCTAATTACGAAGCATGGAGTTTGTGCGTGTGTGTGTGTGTGTGCGCGCGTGTGTTTTCAAGGCCCACAGCGTTGGCGGAGGGCAGGGGCTCCAGCGACAGCTCCGAGTGGGCACCCCTGGGTGATCTTTGCCCTGGATGCTGATGCTTTTAGGTGTCAGGTTCATGGAATCAGGTTTTTCTCTGGATGGGGTAAGAGAAGAGCGGTGCCGGACAACCAGAGAGATGGGACTCGGCAGAGACATGTCCCACTCAAGGAAAGGCCAAACGGGGAAGGGGTGTGCACCCTTGGCCGGTGCTCATCAGAATGCCTTATCTGTTTATTTAAAATAGTTTTTCCCCACCTTTCTCCTTAGCCTGCTAGCTAGTGACAAAGAAGCAAATAGGAAAGTGGGTGATTGTATGATAGGACAGTTTTGACAAGGAAAAAAGTACTCAAAAGCCCAAACAGGCTTTGGGAACGGCTGATGCAGCAGCTAGTTCTGGACAGGATTATCCTATAATAGTGTCTTCTAATCTTCTAAAATGCACTCATACACGAACAACGCCAGCCCCCGTTATTTCCCTCCCCGCACACCAAAGGGAGGTGTGTTGTCAAGAAAGGTCTGAAGGTGATGGGGGGGATTTGTTACCATACAATCAATTCCACAAAGTGAGTGCGGGCACTCGGCCATTTGTTCACAACAAGTTCAGGATAAATTTAGAAATGTTTTTCTGTTGCTGAGACTGATAATACTTTTTGTTTAAAATTCTCTTGGATGCCATGAGGTGTATGAATAAAGAAATAAAATAACAAACTGTTATCTAGAGGGTTGTACACAGGAGTCTACAAGTAAATTATTGCTGATTTTTCTAAGCATTATCGATATATAATGTGACTTGGTTTATGTGATTTAATTGATCAAAATACGTTTTCTTTGCCGGATGCCTACTGATCTGCAGATCAAATATTTTAGGATTCCTGGGGTGAATGCTTTAGGTTTGAAGGGAAGAAGCTCAAAGTATGGGATAAAAAGTGCTACAGCATGCTGTCCCCGGATCCCTGCTTAGAAAACATCTGGCTAGTAACACATGGTCCTTCAGACTCCACTTTAGTTAATTGCTGAAAGAAGTAATAAGTGTACAGGCTCTTCTTCCATCGTAGCTGTTACTTAATTAGTAGAGGGTATTTAGGTTGACCCTCTCCCAGTCTCTGGCTGGTGCTATTATGTAATCGTGTTTAGTTATAACTATCCCATCTATTATGCTAAAGATATGTTATAGTGTCTTTTTAAAAATACACATGCTTGATTCAGAGAGAAACAGTCTTGGTATTTAAAGATGGAATTTTGCTAGGAATATATGGAGAAATTACAGGGCATTTTAATAGCACTCTTTGAATAATCATCTAAGCATACTAATCTCAGACATATATGAATGACTAAGGGTCAAGCAATAATACAATCATCTGAGGGAAAAATGTAAACATTTTCAGAATGAACAACTGAGCAAAAGGAACTAGGAAAAGTGCATTATTAGTGACAACCTGACAGGTGAAAATGATGGTCTGGAACTCAGGATATCCCAAGGAGCAGGGAAGGAAGGAGGCCAGCCGATGCAGGGGTGTCCACCAATTTGAGGATGAAGGCAGGCACCATTTCCTGGGCTAGCCCCAGTTGGCTGCTGCCGTCTATGCTGAGCCCCACTCCCTGTGCAAGGAAGAATGGAAGAGAGCACCTGCAGCTACCACTCCTTTGTACCCACTGCTGTTGCCATCCGTGGGGAGGTAAGAGGACTCAGTGCTCCAGCTGCTGAACTATATTATCTAAGCTGGTTGTCTCCACCATGCGTGGAGTGAGAGAAGTGGCAGAGCCTATAGAAGCCACTACAGAGTAATATGCCTTGCCTTCATATATATAATATAGTGGTTCTGTAATTCCCATGTTTTGTTCCCTGTTGCTTCTGCAAGCGCTTGTTCCTGACCTGAAACAAACTAGTTATGACTCATTTGAAGGTGTCGCCTTCTTGATATTCACAAGCCCTCTGAGATAAAGCTTCCTTTAACAAAATGATCAAAGCGTGTCACAGAAATAATTTGGAGCATCTTTTTCCAATATTTCACGTGTTTATTTTATTTCTTTATTTATTTCCCATCTTTCTGTCAAAAATGGCAATAACAAAAAAATTTTTTTTGCAGTGACCAGGTGGCCAAAACCCCTTCTGTAACACCACAGCCTACGTGTCAAAGGCCTATCTGAATAAAAAAGGTTTTGCATACTGATGGAAGGATGAGAGTGAAAGATCAACCTACACTCCCTGAAACAGGAGGTTCCAGAGCTTGAGAACAGCCAATCAGGAAATCCCTGCCCTCTGCTCCCACCAGGCGTGCCTCCGCTGTTGGTGGAATTGGCTTCCTCTGAAGGTTGTAACACCAACACTCATGTTGGAAGTAGAATGGTCTTCGAAACAGCCTAATTCCAGGTTGTGTAGGGCTTTATAGAACAAGGCTAGCACTGTGACTTGTATCTGGGAACAGAGCACTAGTCAGCACAGCTGTTGTTAACAAGACACTCCTTATGACTGGCCTGTTAACAGCTGTCCGTTAAAGTGTCCATATAGTTTAAAAAAATATTTTTGGTGGTCATATTTGGGACACTTCTACAAGCATGTGCAACTGTTGCACTAGCTTTAAGTATACAACTACACTCCTGGTCACCCAGAAAACCGAATAAATGACTGAATCCTAGAATCCACCTAGCCACTTCAAGGAGAGTGGTTCTCCTCTGTTTTCTAATATATCTTTCTACTGTCTTCTATCTTGTCTGGACTGCATGCCAATTTATTCATCCTCATCAAGTCCACTACCAACATCAGACACGGGAGAACAGTTTCCTTGGATTTAAATGGAAGAGGTAGAGTTGGGTGTCATCATTGTACTGGTGGCATTGAATCCTCAAACCTGAGTGAGATTTTCTTGTGGTTTCAAGTTATGTTAAGTGGCATGGGAGAAAAAAGGAGCCTTGACACCAGCATCTACAGCATTAAACTGGAGTTCCTTAGAATAATTGAACCATACAATAGTAGATTTGGAAAAAACCTCTAAGGCCATCGAGTCCAATCTCCTGCTCAATGCAGGAATCCAAAGTATATCTGACAGATGGTTGTCTAATTTTCTCTTGAATGCCTCTAGTGTTGGAGCGCTCAGTATCTCCTGAGGTAGTTGATTCCATTGTTGTACTGTTCTAACAATCAGGAAGTTTTTCTTGATATTCACCCTAAATCTGGCTTCTTGTAACTTGAGCCCATTATTACATGTCCTGCATTCTGGAATGACTGAGGACAGATCCTGCCCCTCCCCTGTCAAGTTGTTGAAAAGTGCTATCCTATCTCCCCTCAGTCTTCTTTTCTCAAGGCTAAACAGGCCCAGTTCTTTCAGTCTTTCCTCACAGGGCTAGGTTTCCAATCCCTTGTTGCCGCCCTCTGACTTTGTTCTGGTTCATCTGCATCCTTATTAAATTGTGATGTATACTACCTTCTGAACTTGCCTCTCCCAGAAGGAATTAAGCTGCTGTAAAACAGGACCTCCAGATAACATTCCAGATGACCCAGAAAGGAGCCATGGTCAATGGTATAGAAAAAAGATAAGTCCAACAGAACTGAGGGGACAGACTCCCTCATCCAGTTTTCAGCATCCATCCACGAAGCAGTAACCCAGACAGACCCTCTAATCTAAGCGATATGGAAATCATATTGGAATTGACCTAGATAAATCTCACCAGATGCTCCAGCAACGTGCTGGTAACTGAGTCAATAGGATACAAAAAAAATAAAAATGTCTTACCATCTCCTTCTTCTCCATCTCCATCAAAATGAGATGTTCACCACTACCCTTGCCCACTTTCCTGGCATCCTTTTGGCAGCTTTCACAAGGCAGAGAGGCAAAAACCAAGCATTGCACATAATGGGCCTTTTCTCTTTAAGCATGGAACCCACATCCTTGATCTATGCAACCTCAAAATAGTCCATTATAACTGGGCAGGGAGAGCCCAAACTTAAGAGCCCCTGGACCCCTTTATCATCAAAATCAGAAATGATTGGAGGAAATTCATCCACAAAGTGTTGTGCACATTTTTCACAAGAGGCTATTGAGTGATCTATACTTTCTTCCCATGGACAAGAATGTAATAAATCTTCAGTGATTCAAAGGAGATATGTGGACTGGCTCTATGCAGATACAGGGGTAGGCAGAAAATCATTGCTGCGATCATCTGCCCACAGTAGGCGTTCAAATGGGCTTTAGCCCATGTTTGGTCAGACTTGTTGCACCCATTGCCTCATAGTCTCTCTAATTGCGAACCTGTTCGTCATTTCACCCCTGTTGCCTCCCCAAGAAACCAGAAAGCCCTTTTGGCTCTTGGGGAGTGGACTCTCAGAAATAAATGACTGCCTTGGCCATTTGCTCATTCTATCCTGGCCTCTCATAGCATCACCTGTCAAGCTCACAGAAAACTCTGCAAGAGCTCTCAAGAAAACTATCTAGATTCATCAGTCTTCTGCGATAGATTGTCTTAAGTGTCTCCCTACTACTCTGCAGGGTTCTCTAGTGCCTGCAAGTGAAAACCCCACCGGCTCATGATCTGTCTGGGGAAACAAAACTAAATCCATACTCAGACCACCATCATCCACCTGGCACAGAAAACCGGATCCTGAGTGTGCTGTGTTGTATGAGGGCTACCAGTTGGGAGGAACTCACTTCATGAAGTTCTGAGGAGTTGCACCTGAGCCAGATGTTAAGACAGTGGTGCATTAGATCTCACAATCTTGTTGTTGTTCTTTTCACGTATATTCTTGTAGGAAGGTATATTACAATTCGTTGGTATCTCTTCACATTCCATTTAAAGAAGATCAGATGTGCTTCCCCTTAAGTTACTTACCATGCAGCTGCTCTGGTTTATTTATGGAATTTCACAGGAGTTCAGACAATGTTGACTTCCATTTATAATCCTTGTAACCTTCCCATGTTTTGCTATCACTTCGTCTGGTTAAGTCAGAACTGACTTGATGACACACTATTATTATTATTATTATTTTCTTTCAATAATGTACCCTCTTAAGGAGGAGAAGACTAACAACGGCACAATGTCTTGTGATTGCTAATGTTGGGAATCATCTGTCTGGAAGCACGCCAGGGTCTTTCTCCAAATGAATTTGCTACCTGAAATAGACAAAGGAAAACATGAAAGTGGATAGATGGGGCATAAGTAATCTGGGGAAGAATGTGGTTATTTCAGTTGTAGATATAGTATTATGACAGTTGCAACTCTTTTTATTTCTCTGGTTTGGGGTTGGGTTTTGATCATTACATAGGGAAAAAAACCATCACCGCCAGCCTGCAGGCAGGCCATCTTGAGAAGGTGTCATTTGGGCCAGTTGGTTCAATCCATAACTTCACAGTCTCCTCCTGCCCTGACACAAGCAATATACTGCTCTGAACACATTGATCTCATTTGATTTCAGAGTCTACACAGGGCCAGGATTGGTTTGTACTTGGGGCGGGGAGGGGGTGCTTTAGTAAACAGCAGGTGTCTCCTGGGTAGGGTTGGGAAAGAATCGTGTCTGAAACCATAGAGAGCCACTCCAGATCGAAGTTGATAACTTTGGTCCAGCTAAATGGACCCAGGGCCCAGCTCATTATAAAGCAAATTCCTATACTCCTACGGTAGTATTTTGTTGCCATGACCCACCTGCATGTACCCTAAAGTACCACTTCAAGCAGATTGTTTGCAGACAGTGTAATAGACCTTCAGATTTTCACTTTATAAATGTAAAAGTCTCCTCTTACTCTTTGCACGTAAGACAACAGTAGCACAAGGATTCTCTAAATGATAATTATGTGCCATCAAGTTGAGTCTGACTTATAGTGACCCTTGTCGTCCTTTCATTAAGTGCTCTGAAGCGGTTTACTACTACCTTCTTCCAGTGACCCTCTAGGACTGTGCAAGCTGACTCTTCTTCCAGATAACACATTGAGGAATCTACATGCTCATAGGCTCTTTACATTCTTCAGCTCTGCTTCTAACCTGGGTGCTTTGGGCACATTTGTTTCCATCCCTCCATCCCTTGATTAAGAATAGCAAGGATGAAACAGCCCGGAGTTATGGTTTGACAGGTAGGAAACCGGAGTTCAGTCTTAAAGGGTGCTTTACTAAAAATTGTGTCTTTAAGTGAAGGTGCTGGATTTCTCAGTGATGTGCTGCAATCTTTAGTTCAGTTAACTGTCCAAGAGTAGTACCGTTTTGAAGATTATACAATCTTACAATGTTTGTGAAGCTGTAAGATGAATGCATTGCAGTGTTGGTGGGGATCTTCATCTTGGAGAAGTTAGCTAATAGCTGCATGTAATTGGGTACCAAAGTTCAATAGAAGGTTAACCCCAACACACTCTAGTTGAGTTGCAAAGATAAGGCCAGTGTTTATTTATTCAGAAGAAAAGAAAGGTGTCACAGTCCCAGCATCGTTTTCATGCTTAAGTTGCCTTGTACTTGTGTGATACCTTTAGGATGCATTTACATCAGTTGGGTAGGTTTCGCTTCCCGAACATTTCAAGGAAATAGGTCTTTAGTCAATCGGTACTTTATTTTATTTATATCGCAGCTTTCCCCCAGTTCAGGTACTCAAGACAGCTTAAAAATAAAAGTATTAAAAATGTATGAAACTTGTAATAATGTTGAAAGACTGTTAAACTTAAAAATAAAAACAGCAAAGAAAAAAGACATACGCAGATAAAAAAAGTTTTAAAGGAGAAAAGAGAAGTTGAGCATCACCTTTTAAAAGCTGTCTTTGCTGCTGATCAGTGGACAGAAGTTTGGATGAAGAGAACAGCCATTCTCTACTGGTGGAAAGTCAGAAATGAGAGGCAAACCTAGCATCGCTTGGAAGAAAATTCCATAGCCTAGATGCAGCTGCTGGAAAGCAGCCCCCCCCCCCTTCATCAGACATGACTGTGAGGGTTGTGGAACTGAGAGAACTGCATCCCCCAATGATTTTAAAACTAGAGGAGGTTCATATGAAGATATGCTGTCCTTTGAGTAGCCTGGATCCAAACTGTGTAGGCCTTGATAGGTCATAACCGGCCCTTTGAACTGGGCCTGGAAATGGTCCAGCAAGGCAGTGGAGCTGATATAACAAGTGAGTTATAACTGGGCCCAGTCAGCAGCCTGTCTCAAGCATTTTGGACCAGGTGACCATTTCTGAACATGTGATCTAAAAACATTTGTTGAAAATATATCTAGAAAGTTTCATGCAGCCACTGTTCTAATTGTCTATGAAGCACAATCACGACAAGTTCTCTTGAAGGAATGGAGGTTTGGACTAGGTGACAAGGAGCTGAGTTTGGGAGTTTGATTCCTCCCACTGTGCCTCCTTGACAGGGGTGGGACTTGACGATCCGTAGGGTGCCTTCCAGCTCTGCAGTTCTAAGATGAAGATGAAAAAGACAGGTAAACCATTTTGTATTTTTAGTGTTTCTCTCTCATAGACAGAATGCTTAAAGAATTAATAATTGCATTCAAGTCTTGCAGCTGCTGGGAGACTGGAAACATTAAAATAGATCTGAGCATTATCAGCAAATCAATGGGTGTTTAGCTCCAAAACCTAAGCTACCATGGAAGCCAGTTTAATGTTTGGCCATCAACACTAGTTACATCTCAAAAAAGGCTGAGTGGTGGATTATCTGGAAAAGAATTTACAACATATATAAATTTTGATTTTTCAGTGAAGTTTATTTGCAAAAGAACAATCTAGCAAAAGAGCTATCTAGCTACCGGATTCCCATTCCTTTGGCCTGCCCATCTTTTTCATTCTGATTTTGGAGGAGATGTCCAGTGTGCAGTCAGTGTCTCATCCACAGTTTGGAAACAGTAAAAAATTCTGGACTACAACTCCCATGTTGGCTGAGGGATTCTGGGAACTGCGGTCCCAAAGGGTCCCATTTCTGATCTTTGGTCTCATGCGCATCTGAGCTTGTGAAGCGAGTGTTCTCAGCACAGTGTTGGAATGCATGGAAAGTGGAAAGAACTGTAATAACTTTGCTCGTATCTGTAGATCTGAGCAAATATCCCACTACGTTGGCATATAAGGCTGCTATTCCTAAATTACTCTGGGGCACCGTCTCATCCATTCTTATGTTTGTGGGAAGGAGTTAAGCACAGATTGAACTCTCTCAGCTCAGTGGGGCTTAAAACAATTTTCAGTCAATCACTCTTGGAATTAAAAAAATAGAATGTGAGGAATATTTTCAGTATTTCCTTGGGATGTTTGATTTTGTTTTGCTGAGTATAGTAACATTGTATTTTAACATCAGCTTGGAAGTAGCAGATGGAAGTTCCTCTAAAAATAGGAAAATATATAAATTTTAATTTCAGTAGCTGGGGGAAAAGGAGAGTAACGGAGTGATAAGGAACAGATAGTTTAGCTGTGATGTGTCTGCCTAAACACAAACAAACAAACAAACACAGAGAATTCCTTGTGCTTGTGAAGTCTGCATTATGTACTTACTTGCACTAGCAAAACAACCCTTAAAGTAATTAATCAGGTCCATTAATTTTTGTATTTTTTTTGACAATTTTCCTAAGGCATGGAATGCTTCATCAGAATTTCTATCATGATTGTTACTTAAGTTTAAAAGACCCTACAGCTTATTAAATTTATAGCATGTAGTCTTAACAGCGCTGTTACACATTCTACACAGAGCTGTGATGTTTCTTAAGCGTCAGTTGAAAAACTGACCGTGGCTTCTATAAACAACACATTAATTTACATGTTAAAATGCATTAGAAAACTTGAGCTGCTGAGGTTTGTAAGTACTTGTGAACTAATCTGAGCATTTCAGTTCTAGCAGTCAGGATTATTGTTAGCTCTATAGCAAGCTTGTTGAACTATCAGGGCAACTTTGCTAGGTGTTAAGTGTTACTAGTAACTTGTCATAAATATGGGTGGACTCTTCCATATTGGTTTTCTACATTATATACACTTTAAATCACTGTTGAAGAAGGTTATTTGATATGTCCCAGGGACATAGATGGCGCATTCTAGGTTCTTTTCATGTGGACAACACCAGTTCAGCAGCTGTCACCCTTCTTTTTACTTCTCTTTGCTTCCCTATGCTGCCATTTAAGACTTGCACTGTTCAGTGCTTCCATCTGTTTCAGAACAGGATAGGATGATCATATGTTGTTCTTAATATGCATAAGAGCACATTTTTATACATAACTTTGTAGTAGTAGTAGTAATGACAAAAACAACAATAATATCTTTACAAAAACTATACTATCCACGATTGTCATTCATATATTTGTAATTGTCAATTTTACATGGTTTTTACATGTTAGATCACTCTTATTGATCACTTCATAATGTATTCAGTTATTAATTAAGCATTCTTTAATTTAACTCAGTTCAACATATCCACAGTATTATCTCTATCGAGGCCACAAAAGCTGCCAAACAATTTATTTTCTACATACTTTAGTTGGCATATTAATCTGACATTTTAAAACCCAGAATTTGATTGCTCAATATTTTCTGCTTCTGTTTTTTCCTACCGTTAAGTTATTAATATCACTCTTGTCCTCAATCGATAGTGTATTAATTCAGTATCTGGATCTCATTGGTCTCCTTCCAAATACCTTAGCAAAATGATTGTGGAGTCAGTGGAACTTCCCCTGGCTCTACAGGTACATGATAGCACATATGGCATCCGTCTCTGGGAGCAGCACGTGCTCTGAAGTAAGAGTATTAATATTTTCTTTTTTTTAAAATTTATTATTATTATTTTTTAAATTTTCAAAACAAAAACAAATACAAAAATACAAAATACTTACTATACACTCTAAACCACCATGCACCCCATACCCACGGGACCCCTTGGAAGAATACTTTTAATACAAACTTCCTTTCCAAAATTGTATTGATTGTTGTTTAAAGGCTTTCCCCTTTCCTTTCACTAATACAAATTCAACAAATCTACCCCAAATAGCATAAAAAATATTTGAATTTATTTCCCCTCTTTTCATCTTAAGTTCAGTAGTCAATTTATCATTTAATGCAATGTCCCATACTTCATTATACCAATCTTCTAATTTAATATCATTTTTATCTTTCCAGAATCTAGCTATTAATATTCTAGCACTTGTCATAAAATTGGAAATCAATTCCTTTGAACAATAATCGAGTTCTATCTTATCAAAAATTGACAACAAAGCAATTTTAGAATTGAATTCAATATATTTTCCAAATATATCACATATTTCCTTAAAAATCAGTTTCCAAAATTTCTGAATCCATTTACACTCCCACCACATATGATAATACGTGCCAATTTCTTCATCACATTTCCAACAAGCCTTAGAATAGTATGAATTTATTATATTCAATTTCACCGGAGTCATATACCACCTTAAACTAATTTTACATTTTTTTTCCTTTATTCTTACCAACATTAATCTTAAAACTCTCATCTTCCAAATTTTTATCCAATCTTCTGTTTTAATTTCTGTCTTTAAATCATTTTCCCAAATTGATTTCAAACCTTCTGTTTCTGTCTCTTTTTCCTCTTGTTCCAAAATTAGGTTATAAATTCTACTTACTACACCCTTTGTCAAAGCATCTTTCTGCGTGTCTTCATGTGATGATAGAAATTGTTCGTACTTCGTACATTCTCTACATTTGCCATTAGTTTTCAGCCATTCATTTGTCCAACTATCTAATTGGATATAATTATACCATGATAATTTATTAGTTTGAAGTTTAACTATAATCTGATCCTTCGATCTCATTTTAATCATCCAATCCTTTAATCTGGCAACTTTTTTAAACAAATCAGCTAAACCCTTCAAGTTTGCTGGGAAATTTTCTATTTCGGTCACTAATTTTAGTGGTGAAGTAAAGGGACATAACGTCTTTTTATAGCTGTTCCAGACATTTAACATGTTTCTTTAAAAAGGGTTGTACACCTGATTTATTGTACAGTATTTCTTTTTACTACATTAAACAAATATTTTTCAACATTCCCATTTATTTCTGAGGATTCCATATCCCACCAAATTAACCTTCCTTTGTTGTATATAATATCTCCAATAAATCTTAACTGATTCACTATATAATAATATTTTATATTAGGAGTACCTAAACCTCCATTTTTTTAGCCTTATACCAATATCTTTTATTTATTCTAGATTTTTTACCTTGATTACAAAATCCATTAATTAATCCCTGCCAATACTTAAAATCTTCTTCTTCTAATTGTTCTGGGAGCATCCTGAATAAAAAAGTAATTTTTGGTAATATTTTCATTTTGATCATAGCGATTCTCCCGAACCACGATAGTTTCAATTTAGAATAGTCCTGCAATTTATATTTAATATCACTTTTTAATTTATTAAAATTTTGCTCCTTTAATTTTTGAGTCACTTTAACTATATTTATACCTAAATATTTAATATAATTACACATTTTAAAACCATATTTATTTACAAACGTTTCTTGTTCATGTTTATTATAATTAAACATCATTATTTGTGTTTTTTGCCAATTAATAGTTAATCCTGTTATTTCCCCAAATTTTTCTAAATGATTTTTAATATTATCCATACTTTCTAATGGGTTTTTAATGGTCAATAATGAGTCATCAGCAAATAAATTAATCTTAATTGTATCATTTTTTCCTAATCCTTTAATTAATTCATCATTTCTTATTGCATTAGCTAACAGTTCTATAACCATACAAAACAATATTGGTGAAAGTGGACAGCCTTGTCTTGTACCTCGGCCTGGAAAAATCCGCTCTGTTAAACCATCATTAACTATTACTTCTGAAGTATTATCTGAATATAATTGGTCTGTAACCCCTATAAATCTTCTACCAAATCCCCAACCCTTTATAAGTAGCTTTAATGTTGGCCATTCCACACAATCAAAGGCCTTAAATATGTCTAGTGATAAAACAGTTGCCTTTGTTTTTTCCTTTTCTACCTCATATATAATATTCAAAACTCACCTAGTTAAATTATCCATTTGTCTTTCCTTTATAAAACCACATTGATCCTCTTTAATATAATTTGCTATAAATCTGTTTAATCTATTTGCTAGGATAGCAGTAAAAATCTTGGCATCTTGATTTATTAGAGATATAGGCCTATAAGATCCCGGATCTGTTAGATCCTTGTTGGGTTTTGAGATAAGAATCGTTAATGAGTGTTTCCAAGAAGGTGGCATTGTCTCTCCTTCCAATATTTTATTATAAAACATTTTTAACTTAGGTATCAAAATGGAACTAAAATGTTTATAATATTCTGGACCAAATCCATCAGGGCCTGGTGTTTTACCATTTCTCAGTTTATTAATAACTTCAGCAATTTCTTCTTCCTTAATCTCTTCTTCTAATATCCTTTTATCACATTCCAATAATTTAATTTTTAAATTCTAATTTATATAATTTTCTATATTCTCTTTCAGTACGTTATTTCCTTTATATAATTTCTGATAAAATTCTTGAAAAATCTTCAATTTATCTTTCATTATATTACACCTCTTACCTGTTCTATCTTTTATTACCCCAATTATGTTTTTTAATCTTCTATTTTTGCACATTCTAGATAATAATTTTGAATTTTTATTGCTAAATTAAAAAAAATGCCTCTTTATATACATCAAATCCCTCTGGACTTTCTCTATTTCTAAGTTTTCTAGTTCCTTTCTCTTTGCCTGAATTTCTACTAATAACCTTCTATCTCTTTCTAAAAAAAACTTTGCTTTCCAAATTTCTCAAGTCTTCTTCCAATTTTTTTGCGTTCTTCTCCTTAATTTTTTTCAATTTACAGGATTCCCTTATTGTTATTCCTCTTGAAATTGCTTTCATCGTGTCCCACAACAGGCCTAATTTCGTTCCTCCTGCTTCATTTATTGTCCATAATTCTAACCATTCTTTCTTTATCTTTTCTATTACCTCTGGGTACTGGAAAATATTAATATCCATTCTCCACCTTTTAGAGTCTTTATAATCTTTTTAAATCTCAATCTCCATTGACATCAAAACATGATCTGTTATTTTTATGGAGTTAATTTCAGTATTAACTATCTTAGAAATTAAGTCTTGAGATGTGAATATAAAATCTATTCTAGAGTAACTATTATATAGTGTTGAAAAATAAGTATATCTTCTTTCATCACCTTTCATTACCCTCCAAATATCCTTCAATTAATTATTTTTTACCTTCTTGCTCAATATTGTGTTTCTTTTAAGAACATCATTCTGATCATAAAAAGTTTTATTCTGTATCTTATCCATAACCATATTAAAATCCCCTGCCACAATAACATAACCCTTCTTTACCTTCTCCATTTCTTTAATGACCGTATCGTAAAAATCTCCTTGTTTATTATTAGGTGCGTAGACATTAACCAAAGTATATTCTTCCAAACCCATTTTACCCTGTATTATTATAAATCTACCATTACAATCTTTTACTACCTGTTTCACTATAAATTCACAATTTAAAAAAATTATAATTGCCACACCTCTAGATTTAGACGTTCCAAAGTTTTTTTCATAAATGTCTATATTATTCATCTTTAGATCACTGACTCCATCTTCTGACTGATGAGTCTCTTGCAGAAAGGCAATGTCCACCTTATTTTTCTTCAATAATGCTTCTATTCTTCTTCTTTTCATGTTGATCCCAGGCCTTTCATGTTTAAAGTAGCTAGTCTTCTTCTTTTATGCATTTTAGTTCAAGATTTCTCCTCCTAACAGGCCCCGTGTGCAACCCCTCCCCCCACCAAACTAACAAAAATAGACTAAAACTTGAACTCAACATAACCCAAACATACAATACTTTACCCCTAACAACCCAGTGAACATATATCTTTTTTTCCCACCCCACCATATTCCCCCGCCATAACTACTAGCGAGGGCACAAGGGGGGGGGACGCCACCACTGTCTGGCGGAACTACAACCAGAACCTCGCCTCTGCTCTTTTTATTAAATTTTTGCATTTCTTCTTAATACTTAATAACACTAAAGCCCCCTTCTCCACCCCTCTCTCCCCTGTAATTATAAGTTTAAAAAAAACAATTAAAGTCCAGAGTTATTAATAATTTTAGTTTTGTTATTGCTGTTACTATCTAATATTAATATAATTAGTATAGTTATTACTAAAAACTAGAAAAAAAGAAAGAGAAAAAAATTGATATGAATGAATGAGGAAAAGAGAGGAGAAAAATAAAAATAAGGAGAATTAAAAGATTTGGAAGGGGGGGAACAACAGTTGGTCCATCTTCTAGTCCTTCAGGAATCTAGTCCTTTCTGCTTCAACCTTCTATTTTTTTGCTTGAAGTCGGGGTTAACTCCCGACTCTTCTTCCTGCCAGAGTTTCCACGCCTTCAACAGGTCTTTACCTTCATCACAAGAGTAGATTTTAAACAGAACCTGGTCTTTCCAAATTTTCAAAAAAACAGGATGACTCCATTGGTATTTGAGATTATTTTTGATCAAAACTGCTGTAACAGGCCTCATGGATTTTCTCCAATTCAAAGTGTCATTGCATAAATCTTGGAAAATCTGTAATTTAGTGCCCCTATAGACCAGCTGGTCTTGTTTTTGTTTGATTTCTCTCATAAATTGTTCTTTCTTTGTATAATTAAAAAACTTCACCACCACTGGTCTTGTTCTTGGACTTTTGGGATTACCAACAAAATGAACTCTTTCTATGTCCTGTCCGTCCAAGTGTTGTGTACCCATTATGGAGTTAACCCAGGTTATAATCTCTTTTTTGAGGTCTTGTCCATGTTCCAATTGAAAATTCATTATTTTAATACTAGACCTTCTGGAATTATCTTCCAGATAAATCAACTTTTTATTTGTTTCACTGATTCTCTCATCCATCGTGCTTATCCTGCTTTCATTTGATTGTGCCCTGTCTCCGAGCTCTTTAACTTTCTGTTTAACATTTTTCAACTCTTGCGTCATTCCTGAAACTTGATCTTGAAGCTTATTAATGCTCGTTTCAATAGACTTGGCTCGTCTCTCTGCCTGCTCGAACTCTTGATTCATTTTACAGGACATGTCCTTCACAATCCGCGTCAGTTCATCCATTGTTTCCTGTTTATCTTGTTTTTCTTCGGGTTGGGCTGGTAAAACTACCCTCGTCAAGCGTTCCAAACTGCGATCCGACGGTTTATCAGACGTTTTAACTAAAGCTTTATCTCTTGTCCAAGCAGGAGTTTTAACAGCCTTATCTTTCCTCTTTGGCATATAATTAGGAAGAATAGTAATTAGGAGTGAATATTGTTGCTGAGAGCTTTTCATTAGAAGCAGGGCTCTAAAAAACTCTTAACAGCTTATCAGAGTCAAAAGCGAAAGCAGTTTTCGACTTTAAATCAACAGTCTTTAGAGAATTTAACTAGATGTACACATTCCTAATCTTTCCCTCCGAAGGTTTGTGCAGAAAAAAACAGTCTTCAGAAGGAAGAAATGCATTTTAAAAGTTGTTTACCATGTCAGCGATGCGGAGGTTCAGTTCTTAGCTGCTCATCCCTCCCGAGCGGAAGTGACGTCCTGGTATTAATATTTTCAAGACTTGACATGCAACAGGAGATGCCTAGGCTGACTTTTTCACTTGCAGCAGTTCACCACTGGTATTTATACCAATCCAGTTCTGCTGGTGCGCGTCACTAATAGGATTCTGGCCATTGTAACTAAGTTACATATCAACTGATGAAGAAGAGCTCACTCTTTTTGCAGTGTGATTATAACTTTTTAGTTCCTTTTACAGTTACAGGGTCTGGCCTCACTGTGTGATGGAGGAGGAGACCAGATCATTCAGGTACTTTAGTTCTAGGTCTTGTGCCAATGTAGTAGATGTGAATGGAAGAACAAAATAATCATCTCGAGAAACTTTACATGAATAGCTAGCTAGTGCTGACTTGAAAACAAGTAAGAATGAGTTGGCAGATTTGATTGGATTGTGAGTTAAGTGGACAGACAGAGGAACTTGTGTTTGGTATTGAACAGTCATTTCAGTGCCAAGCACAGAAAGATCTGGAGTAGGTATCCTGAATTAGAAAAGCACAGAATGAACAGGGACTGGGGCATATTCCAGAAGAGGGATGACTGAAGAGGAAGATGCCATGGGATTCCCCAGTCTTCCAAGTTAGTCTAGGTAGAATTTCTTGGATTGAGTAGGTGACCACCAAAGCACTAAGGCAAATGAATAAATAAATTATAAAGTCTATCAAGTGGAGAAAGCTGAATACTTTGTCACATCATGAGAAAAGGAGGGGGAGAGTGCAGGAAACCTTATTGGCTGGAAAAAAACTTTGAAGACTGATTTGGAAGCAAGATAACATCACAGTGAGCGCAAAGTCAGAACTGCCATGATGAAGTTCAGTCGTTGGTAGAGGGGAATATGAAAAAGAAAATATAGGGAGAAATATAATCAGTATATGTTTCCTTTCTATGGCAGAAGATCATGCCAAAGCCTACAACTGGAGTTTTAGTATGTATTCATTTGGAGTAGCTTCCCTGTTTCAGAGATTATCTTGTGAGTTGATTTGTGGCCATAACTTACTTACATTTGATCAAGAATAGCAGAATTTGTCATCATTAGAATAGCAGTGCCAGTTTGTTCAACTTGGGACTGTAGGCTGTTATCTGCACCTTTTCTGATGAAACGTTCTACCACATAGGTCAAGACGCACAACTGTTGCAGCATTTTCAGTGGGGAAAATGGAGCTCCTTCAGGGCTTGTGAGTACCTGCTAGCCCTTGCCTTTTCTTCTTACCTTAAGGTAATCATTGTACTTTAGGCCAGGTGGAGGATGTTTGGGTGGTAGCAGGATGGGAGGTAAGCAGAGTTCTGCCGTGCTTGTCACATTTGATACTGCCTGTGAATATTCAAGCAGAGGTACTCAGTTTTCATAACATCCCTTGAAGGTTTAGCAGGTAGCAGCACAATTGAGATAGACACAAGGACACCTGAAAACAATTTTTTCACCTTCCAATTGTGAAGTTAGCATCTCATATGTTTTGGACTTGAGTTATGGAATAGCATGTATGGATCAGACTGTGAAGCTGGCATCTAATATAAGTTACAAGGCAGTTGTTTGGTACGTAACATAGATCTCTTGACATATTATTTAAAATATTGGCCCAGATCTTCTTGGCTAATTAAGGTGCAGTAACATCAGTCAGGTAACTTTTGAAAGTGAATTGCCCTAAGTTAAGAAACCAGAGTAGACACTGTCTGTTGCATACCAAGTTGAGTGACTCAATGTGCCATTGATAATGTCTATGCTGATTTCTTAACGTTGCAATTTGGCTGGGTATACCATTTGTAAAAAAACGAATCATCACATTTGTTCACAAATCACTAATTTATTTATTCGTATTCGTTTGACTCAATGCCCCTGACAAATATGAATCAATGAATTTTTAATGATTTTTGATTCATTGATTTGTTTGGCTGTACAACAGTCCTCCAGGCACCTAGAGACACCAACATCTGACTCCCCTCTACCATACCTCCAAGTTTGGTGAAGATTTGGTTTCAGATGTCCAAATTATACACCCACAAAGAGGCCCCCACAGGGAAGCTCCCTGCAGGCACCTAGAGACGCCAAAATCACAGAAAAGCTTCCCATGATTCTCCTCTACAATATCTCCAAGTTTGGTGAAAATTGGGTTTCCCAAGCCAGCTGCTAAAGGGCACTATGGGGGGATCCACATTGTTGGTACATAAGTTGGATGTCTGAAACCCAATCTTTACCAAACGTGGATGGATTGTAAATGAGAGTCTGAACAAGCTTCTCTGTCATTTTGGTGTCTCTAGGTGTCTGGCGGTAACTTTCCTGGGAGGGCTGTCCTTGGGGCTGTATAACTTGGACATCTGAAATCCAAACTTCACGAAACCTGCAGGGTTTGTAGAGGAGGGTCAGGGGAAGCTTCCCTGCAAATACAATGTTTCTAGGTGCTTAGAGGCTGAGTTTGAAAGTAAAAATTAAATTGGTAAATTGATTCATTGATTCATCAGAAGAAATTTGTAAATTCGTAATTTGTGATTTGGCAACCTTGACAAATCACGAATCAAAACAAATCACAATTTCTCTGATTCGCTCCCATCTTGAGCAACCAGTTTTGAGCTGTGTTTATATCATCCTCTCTGTGTGTATATGTATGTATATGTATATCTTTAAAGTGCATTGATTTTATTACCAACTGAATGTAAGTAATACATCCAGATGTATATCTGTTTAGAACTGCTGGATAGCTCAGTGGTTTAGGTATCTTGCTGTGGAGCCAGAGGCTGGAAGTTCAGTTCTGCACTGGGCCTTCTTGATAGGGGCTGGACTCAGTGATCCATAGAATCTCTTCCAGCTCTGGAGTTTTAAGATTGCTCTGGTAGTTTCAAGCCCTAAGGTGTTTTTTGTTTGTTTGAATTCATGTATGGGCTGAGAATCAGTTGCACCTGGTCTTGGCTTTTTGCTCCAGCTTGACTGGTTGTGCTGCTGCTGGATAGGTTTACTCCAAGTCATCTGAGATGTAGAAAAGTCCAAGACCCCATTCATTCTCTCATGTTTCAACAAATACAGGACATTTTGGGGAAAGGTCATTCCAAGATTTGGAAGGAGGTAATACTAGAAGATAGTATTTATTGTTTCCATCTTCCCCAACGAAGCAATGATAGACTAGACCAGTGGTTCCCAACCTTGGGTAACCCAGGTTTTCTTGGACTGCAATTCCTAGAAGCTTTCGCCACCAGCTGTGCTGGCCAGGGTTTCTGGGAGTTGAAGTCCAAGACTAGAAATGGGTGATAAACTTAGTTTAAGTGAAGTGGGAACTATCTTTGGTAGGAAATACGACTTCTCTGGGCACCACTTCTCTGAAAGAGGTTGCATTATCTTCAGAGGAGCAAGTGGATTCAGTTGTGGGCAGTTTCTCGACCAGCTCTTCAGACAAGGCAAAGAATTAAAAAAATGTAACTGATGCAGTGTATCAGAGATGATTTACTGCAGTCTAAAAAAAATTCACTTTCTGTTCGCCTTCACTGAGCAGCAGAGGAACTGTTCAATTTGCCAATATTCTGAAGTGGCTCACTTATTAAGCCAATTCACAATGTAAGATATTCTAACAGGAAGGAGCCTTGAAAGCAGGAAGACTCACTTTTGGTCCATTTCCAATGATCCCACATGTTGGAAATGGACGAAACCAGAGTGATACTACCTGCACACAAAAAGTAGAAAAGTGCAGGTAGGAATGATCTGGGGACAATTTGGTTTGCTGCAGTGATTACATTGTGTGATTGCTGGTAAAAGAAGCAAACCAACCCATCCCTCCGCAGTGGACCAGAGAGCAGATTAAATGCCCATCTGCTTGTCTTGCCTCCCATTGATATTAGTTCTTCTATGTTTCCAATAAAGTTTTTGAACACCTTCTCTAATTATGTTATAAACATCAAGCCTCCCGGTCTCACTCCACATTTAACTAGATGTAAAGTGTATCTGTTCCAAAACACAGTGGTAACTGTACTAGCTGGGAGTCATTGCAGTGAACCTATTAAAACCACAGCTGGAAAAAATGATGGTGGTTTCTAGCATGGGTGTTAATATTATCTTGTAAGACAATGGTTCCCAACCTTGGGTAACCCAGGTGTTCTTGGACTGCAGCTCTCTGAAACCCCAGCCAGCACAGAGACATTTGTGATCCAAGAACACCTGGGTTACCCAAGGTTGGGAACCACTGTTGTAAAGCATGGGTGGAGTTATCTGAAGAAGGGGGATAAGGGGGGGAAGCCCTTTTGTTTTCCTTTCCCCGAAAGATAAGTTTCAGTTTACGGCTGGTTTTGTTATTTCCCTTGTTTGCTTTTGATGCTGTCACGTTTTATATGCATTTTCTTACATTTGAGGCTCCTACTTGATTAGGTAGGATATAAATGTGCTCATTTGTAACAGAGAAATGGCCTGACTTGTGCTCCCCAACATTTTACCATGTTTATTTACATATGCAAATCAGGTCTTCAAGGACATTCAGATGGACATTATTAGTAGCTGTCCTTCAACTTTGGAATTCTGTTCCCTGGAGAGTTACACAGTTTGTATATATATCTTCTCAAAACAGTAAACATTGTCTCCATCCTGAATCCTTGGGATGGAGCAGACTATAGTTCAATAAATAACAAATGAATACTTGTCATATGGGCAAGTGTAATTTGTTACATTTTGCTACATGTGTTGATATGGGTGTTAAATAATCATATATGTATGTTTCCATTTAGTTGTGCTTAAAGACATGAGCAACTCACCCAGTGTGATGTAGTGGAGAGAGTGACGGACTAGGACTCAGGAGGTCTGGGTTCGAGTCCCTGTACACCCTTGGAAACTCACTGGGGGTGTGGAACTGGTAAAGCTGCGCCTTAAGCATCTCACCTTGAAAGCCCTATTAGGGTTCCTATAAGTTAGTTCCAACTTGACAGCACAGAACAGCAAAGAAGACATAAGTAACCCTTTTTCTATGAATTACTGAAAGACAGGTTGTGACCCTCAAGGGAACATTAATGGTAGAGGAATTTAGTGCTCAGAAGAATCAGAAATGGGGAGAAGCCAAAGCTGTGTTGATTAATTGGATTGTCCTCTACATTTTTATACCTATGTGTTAGATTTTATATATTCTGAGATTTTCAGACTTTTAAGATAACAAAACTATTCTGCTATAAAAAGTGTATACAAGTTAATTCACTATATATTTCTAAAGTAAAACTTAAATAGGATTTCTTTATTCATCATTTTAGATTATGTATGATAGTGATCTTTTACCCAGACCAGGGACATGTAGTAATCTTCAAGCTGAGGTTGGCCACTGCTGCATTACTGAAAAGGACAGACACACAATAATAGAGGGCACAGAGGAACAAAAATAATCACAAAGGACATTTCTGCTTTTAAACTGCCTATGTTAATTTAAGCTAACATATGCAGATATGTCAGAATAATGTATAACTTACCAAAGAGCAGAAGACTGATCAGGTGACTGCCTTGAGTGAAAAATGACCTTATTCTTTATCTTTTTCTGTAGCTCACTAAATAAAACTATACTTGGAAAGTAAACCATGACCTCAGAGACAGTCTTTCCCATAAAGGTTTGGGTCCAAGAATCTCTCCTTGATGCCAGCATTCAAGAAAAAGAGCCAGCACTGTAGAGAGCCAACTCCTTGAGTCAGGGAGCATGGCTCCCTCTACTTTTCTTTTCTGGTGAAATGTGCTTTGGGGGTGGTCGGTTTGGGCTTTTTAAAAACCATGCAATGTATGGGAATTGCAATGGGGGAATAGCTGGACAGTGTCAGAGCATGTCATGGGCCTAGCTTGAATTTTTGCTTGCCTATTCCAGTCCGGATCCTGAAGAAGGAAGAGACTTAAAAGCAGGGCAGTTTGGCTAAAAGCTGAACCAATCACTCCACTACTCAAGCTATGGTGATAGGGCTAACTTTTATTTTAATTTTTTTAAAATTACTGTACTTGTCCATCTCTCTTAGATTCTCTTGTCTCTCTCTTCTCCCGCATCCTTACTTTCTCCTCCTTGTTCTGCCCCCAACCATCTCTCTTCTCTTCAGATGGAGAGGAGGGAACGCAGGGGGATGACATGAGCATTGGTGGGCCTTACCTTGGCCTACTTTAGTCAGGGATACAACTGAGTCATGGGTCTAAGAGAGATTTGGGTACGTAGGAAAACTGGGGTTCCATTATTTTGGGTTCCTTGTTATGGTGGATAGATCAGTCAGTGTGTGTTGTTATTTGGGGTTTATTCATATTGGAGTCACAAGGCTTATTGGAAAGGGAAGTAGCTGCATGTAACAAGAAGTTGGTTCTCAATTTTATTTCATTTTATGAGGTGAAAACCTGAATATGGTTGATATGTTTTATATTGTCTGCTGCTTAATATAATTCTCTGCACAAAGAATACCTTGCTTGAACATTCTTCTCAACAATGCAGTACTTTCTGTAATATATTGTACATTTTGGTTATTTTTCAGATGCATAGCTATTCAAAATGATATGCTTAGCTGACCCTTTAATTAGTTCTCATTCTGTCTTACATGATTTATAGCCTTACAGTGCCTATGTTTTTAAAAAAATGATATATGGCTTAATGAAGTGGAAAGCTAGAATGAGCTCACACCTCCAACTAATTGGAGGATACTATGGTATGCCGAGAGAAAAGGAAGTGGGAGTCAGCATCTCCCACAGAGAAGACAAGATGGTCCAGCTTATGCTTCTGAATCATCTAAATTCCTAAATATGAGATTCTTTTTTTGGAGCAGGGGCTTGTATTTTAATGGGAAAATTTAATGAGTTCTGAATTCTGGTTTGAGACCACCGGTACTCCACATGACCACAGGAATAACAGAAGAAATTATCAAGCACTGTCCTAGTCCACACTGGGTGAGGCAAGTGAAGCTGCTCGCTGGTAAAGTCCCAGACCAAGGAAATGGTGAAGCAGGAACTATAAAGCACACTGTAACAGACACCCAGGCAGGACAATCCGAAGTCATAGTCCAAGAAGCAGTCCAGAATGACCAAACAAGGTCCAGGCAATCCAGAACAAGAGATCCAGGCACACAGGAGCAAGACAGAGGCTGTGGGACAAGTTGCTTCCAGGTCCCACTGAAGATTGTTTCCTAGCTCTGTTGCTGGAGCCCCACCCAGCACACAGCTCCAAGTGTTCCAAGTGGCAAGAGAAGAACCCAGCACACAGCGTTTGGCTCCTGAGCCTCTCTGGGAAAAAGAGGCTATTCATGAGGAGGCCACTTATTCATGAAGAGACCTTCCCTACAGCAGATCACAATCCATTGGGGCTTCAAACTGGACTCATGTCTTCAGCTTTCTTCACTCCCAGAAGCTGGGGGGTCATCCCACCTCCTACTTAGACTCAGATCCTGAGCCTTCATAATTCATAGGCTCTGGCTCCTGGGTAGCTGAAGGTGCAGGATCTGCAGGTTCAGGTTCCTGCTTCTCTGAGTGTCCAGGATCTCCAAGGTCAAGCAGGTCCTCTACCCCATCAGGCTTTGGAGCATCCAATGCCTCAGGCTTGCCCTTGCTGGAGGACTCCTCTGCTGAGGTCGTGACAAGTGGGGAGTTTCACTGGTGTTCTGGCAGCTCTCAGGGAAGGGCCATCGCTCAGGGCTAAACTATGTGCTACGTAAAGCCATTGTTAGGAGAAGAAATTCCCGAAGTAATGAAAAAAATGTCTGATGTTACAGTGAAAGCTTTATTACACCGTTTTGTTTTGCGATCAGTCATTGGAGCTGGGTTTGTTTGCAAGGGTGATTAATCAGTCATGAAGAACTACCTGCTAATGATCTTTAATGTATAGCTCGGCCCCATGGAATAGTGTGCGTGTTCTGCTTTGGATGTGAAAATGCCCAGGCTCAAAACTGGCTTCTGCTGCTAAAACAGAGTGGGAGTCTTACAAGATATCACAAAGAGCTTTTGCAAGCCAGTGTGGGCAATATTAAGCTAGGTGGACCAACAACTGAACTCCAAGAGATGGCAGCTGCCTACGTTCCTAGGTACCTGCAGTGGGGATGACTTGTAGTGTTGAAGCATCAGTGACAGGCATGTTAAATGATGACACCCAGCTCTACATCTCCTTTTCCCCAACCACAGTGGATGCCGTTCTGTCCCTTCTCCAGACTTCTCAGTGGGACGAGAAAATATCAGCATATTTCCCCCACTCTGGCTGCCTTGCATTGGCTGCCCGTTCGTTTCCGCATTGATTTCAAAGTGTTAATGATGACATATAAAGCCCTAAACGGTTTAGGACCTCGATATGTAGTGGAACGCCTCCTCCCACCTAGATCTACCCGAATCACTCGTTCTAGCCAGGAAGGGTGGCTGAGGGGCCTAACGCCGAGGGAGGCCTGGAGGGAAAGAACAAGAAACCGGGCCTTCTCGGCAGTGGCCCCTCGCCTTTGGAACAGTCTGCCCCCAGAGATCTGTCTGGCTCCCTCGCTGGGTGTTTTTAAGAGCAAACTTAAGACCTGGCTCTTTAGGCAGGCTTTCCCTCCCATCATCACTTGAATATTTTTTTTTCCCCATCTTGAACTATATTACTACTGTTGTTTTTTATTTTATTATATTGTTTTTATTCTAGCTATTATTGTTAGCCGCCCAGAGTAGACTTTGGTCTAGACGGGCGGGGTATAAATTTAATAAATAAATAAAATAAATTAAAGGTACACTTTCTCCAACCAAATAAGTTACCCTGTGGGGAAAGTGTAGGCTGAGCTCTGGATAGCTGTTGCCAGGTCATTTTATATTCTGTATCACAGGAATATTTTTCAATCCAGGTGATTTTTTTCCCTGGGTTGGTTTATAAATTATGGTATCCCCAAGAGAAGATGTGTTAAACATTTCTTCATGATAAAGGTGGCATGCCACAACTCATTTGATTTACACCCTACCTTTTCTTAAGGAACTCAAGGTGGCATCTCCACATTCTTCATCTCCATTTTCTCCTGCCAGCAGTCATATGAGTGAGAGGTTAGGTTGAAAGAGTGACTGGCCTAAGGTCACCCAGTGAACCTCCTAACTGAATGGGGATTAAACCTGAGTCTCCCCACTCCTGCTCATACAGAGAAACCATTGCACCACGTGGGGTTCCTCTGTTTTGAAAGGCTGTGGGTTTAACTGGAGGCAAGGGAAGGTGGGTTCTCTCCCATTAACCAGTTTCCGTTTCCACAGTGGGATTTCCCAGAAGACACATGATTTCCTCAGAGATCCATGCCCCACCAACCAAACTTGTAAATTAAGCTTGTAGTTATCTTTCAGTGATCAACCACAAAACAATGAAGGCTAAATTCAGGATATGGGAAGAGAATCATATGCTGTAAGGTCATATTTCACCTTGTGGGGGATTGTTTTACAAAAGAAATGGGACATATACTGCTTAACTCTCTCTTACACAGATTCATCTCAAGTTTTGTATGGCACAAATGGAACATACAGACATGATCTCTGACAAATTTGGACTGCTGCAGGGAACATCCGTGTATGTCCTGTTCTTATGTGACCAGACTATCAGTATCTGGAATGATATCAGTGATGTGAAGAATTTGTAAACATAGCAAACATTTGCCGATCTTTTTGTTCGTTTGGTTTCAGCAATTGAAGTTGCTAAAACCAGGTCTTGGGAACATTTGACCCTCCAGATGTTTTGTGCTACAATCTCCACAGTGCCTTACCATTGGCAATGTTGGATGGATTTGATTGGAGTTCTAGGCCAAAATATCTGGACGGCCAAAATATCACCACCCCTTCCTTAACTTGCCTTGCTTTAATCTCCAAGATCAACACAGCAACTATACATTCAGAAGTCAACCACGAGTGTAACATTTCCAGAATGTAAAACTGTTGAGTCACGGAAGAGAGAATCAAAAATACTTTTGTCCTTGCATTGTGACTGCAGTCAATGCATGAACTCTGCCGGTCTCCCTAAAATTATAGGTTGCTTCTGTAGATGTGTAAGATAAGTAGATTCTATGACCAAAGCAGATATTTTGCTTGCTGCAGGAAGAAGCAAGCTGCAGATACCAGTAAATGGGATTAAACCGGACATAAGTTTATCTGAAAGTGAGCTAAGTACGGTAGGTTGCATGGTCGAAGTAGACATTTTTCTTTCCACTGCAATAACTTAGAGCAGCTTGGGGTGGGAATAGTGTTTCTTCCTTTGTACTTCTTTTTATAAAAGGAAATAGGAGCCGGCACATGCCCCCTGCAGAAAGATGCACAAGTTCCAGGGACATGTAGAGTGCCTGTATTCCACAGGAAAGATTAAGAATCAGGAGTTGTCCATTTTAGGCATTACTATGAAGCACAAAAAGTGGAAGTGCAACATAGGAAGGAGCTGAGTTTTTGCGCTCTTTGCTCTGCGCTCTTTGCTCTGCCATCTAGAGTATGATTTCACACTTCTTAGGTGCAAAGTGTGATCCTTACAGCTAGAATTTGTAAATGCAACGTTGTCTTAAATGAACATTTCTGAGATTTGTTGAAGGTTCAGCTATCTTTTACATCCATTTTTAGCTAGCATCAATGAAGACCTTTAAAAACCCTGTTTACTGTATACGAGTAGTTGTACTGCTGTTGAACTATGACATTGTTGTAACGCTTTAGGATGTTGAAGCAGGGAAGCTAACCTACGTGGCCCTTTAAAGAACAAAAATATAACGAACCAAAATACTTGCCAGCTGGATCAGCCATTGGTCAGAAATAAGAGGTAGAAACGGTACCTATAGTTGCACCTTGCACTTATCTCTTGGTAGCCATGCTCACAAGGTAGCAAGTGTCTCTTGTTCCTTGAAGAACTTATTTCACTGGCCTCTGGAGCTTGTGAGTTGTTGATGGCTCTGTAGTGTGCCAGTTGCACATCTGTCACTTAACAAGGACTGTTTATCTGCACAGACCTTTTAGTGCTGTACCATCTCAGAATGAAGATGTTCACTGTTGCATACCATGGCCGCCTCCTGCTGTTCTCATTAAACATACTGAACATTTGAGGTTCCTGGCCAACGTTCTTCCTGGCAAATGCTAGTTCTATGGCAAAGGGGTGGGGTTTCTTTCTACCCATAATTTCTGGCCAGGGACTGATTGAACTAACCAATGTTTTGGTTTGTTGACATTTTTGCATGGCCTTTTCGGGAGTGAGAGAGGAGGAGAGCTTTTCATGTCTTCCCTTCTGCTAGCAGTGCCCTGTCCCTTAAGAGTCATGAATCCTCTTGACCTGCAACAGAGGCAATTGTCTCTTTCACAGCAGCATTTATGTTCCCTGCCTTGGTCTCTTCAGTTTATCTGCCAGAGAATTTATTTGTGGAGAGGTATATTCCCGTTCCTATGACCTTGTTTTTATGAGCTGAGACCTTTGTGTCACTGGATTATATTATAAAATCAAGGTCTTAGGTGCTAGCAAAACAAAAGCCCTGCATGGTTGCCTGTGTGATGCATATAGAGAGAGAGCTTCAAGTGGCTTCTTGATTGTAGTTTGTTTGCATTTGATTACTTTGGAACTGAATAATCTAAATGCCTTATACAGAGAATGCTGATTCTTTTCTCTCATAAATGACGCTGTGTTCAAAAGGCATAAAGCCACAATCTCACATTCATTTCTGGTTCTGCAGTACGTAATTAAAGAGTCCTGCTGCAAAGTCCAGCACTATTAATATTGCCATTTCCTTTGCTAGTTGTATGTACATGGAACTAGATGCTTTATGTTCTCAGACCTGTTTTCATTCATTACGCTGTCGGCATATGCAGAAGCAGTAATGAAGAAGAGTGCTTCTGAGCCTGTGCAGCATTTTAAAGGGCTTTCCTTTCATGCAGATCAGCACATGTCATTCACAGTGCCCCAGGAACCTTGAAGTTAGTTCTGTGAGACTGGATGTGTATTGGTTGATGAGGGACAGCTATTCAGAGAGAAAATGGGCCCTAGGAGAAGCTCCTTCCATTAACCAAAGCAGGTCTTTCGATCCCAGCATAAAGATGATACAGCTGTACTACTTTCTATGCCTGACCCAAGGAAAAGCAAAAATGGAATTGGGAACCCAAAAAATAAAGATATTCTGCTCTTTCACTGGGCTCTCTACAGTCCTGGAATGAATGGAGTGATGATATCCGTATTTTCCTGGCTTCAGCGATGCAACAGTCTCAGACCGTTCCCAGATCATTAATGTTGTTGTTATGTGCTGTCAAATTGCATCTGAGGGCGCGGTTACACTTAGGGGAAAAAAGCTGTTTTTGAATCAGGTTTAGTATGCTTGAAATAGATTTTTAAAATTCTGACTACACAACGCACAGGGAAACATGGATTTTTTTTGCCCAGGAAATATGGTATTTTTGTTGTTGTTGGAAAGTGAGGTATTTTACTCAGCCACAAGAGCGTCATTTATTTTAACTCACTTGTGAAAATCAATTTATTTTGAATCGTTTTGGAATATGTGAATGCCTCTGTCAATGTAACTTGTGTCTGTGGGGTTTGTCAAGTAACAGATGCTTACTTGACAAACCTCACAGGAATATAGAGTAGATTTTTAAAAAAAATTAGAAAAGGGAGCCTGCAGAGAGAAAAGGGTTGAGTGGAGGGAAATGCTCCCTCCTTTGCAAACCTAGAAGCTGGTGATCTTGTCAATTTCTCTTATCAATTCCTCTTTGCCACTCACTAGTGTATATCTCCCTCTCTGGGCTAAAGTCACAAAAGACCCACTCTTGTTAAGAAGGAAATCATGGCAGGGTCAAGACTAGAAATTGTAAATGAATACGAATATCTGTCCCAGCTGGACCTAATGAGAATCTGGCCCCAGGGACTGAACCGTCCACTCTCACGTGTCCTGGCCCCACAAAGGTCCCACTCTTCCTGCCAATGGTGCCCAGAGCTCTGCTGGCTTCCGGCTTGGTTGGCCACTCCAGGCAGAGGGCGGGAGGATGAGTCTCCCCGCATGGCTGCTGAGTGGCCAGCCAAGCAGGGAGACAGCAGAGCTCCTGGTGCCAATGGGGCGAAGAGCGGGACCTTCATGGCGCCAGGATGCATGAATGGACGGTCCAGTCCCCGGGGCCAGATTCTCATTAGGTCCAGCTGGGATGGGGATATTCGTATTCATTTATGAATGTGAATATCCCCATCTCTAGTCAAGACAATATACAGTATATTCATTTCTACATGGAGCACTACAAAAATATCTGTACGTATTCCCTGTTTGCCCTGTTTTTTCACTCTTGTGCTACAAAATGCCATTACAGTATTTTACTATGTATGCACTAAGCTTGGTTGGTACAATATCAAGCAAACTTTTTTTGAAAAAAAGTCTTTAAATCTTTACTGCAGATTGCACTGCAGTGCTTGCCGCTTTTGCAAAACACACACTTCTGCCATTGCTTTGTTCAGAAATCTGCAGTGAGGGACTTAAAATTAGAGTATCATCAGCATGATCAGGATGAAATATTTGTTCGTGCTTCTGTCATAAAAATGGAAAAGTAGAAACCAATGCTTTAGGATTCTAAGGATTAGGGTTTATCTGTCCTCATAAAGGACACAAATCATTTAGATTAGAAGTAATCTGATTGTATTGAGGTACAAATTATAGCACAAAGGCTGTTCAAGTGGGTTTAAGTGTTCAGGGTTGGTAAACACCATATGACCACTGATTGGTCCATGAAGAGAGTATTAACTGAAAGATAATGATGGCTTTTAATCCAAATCCTTAAAGCACAGCAGCTGTAGTGCCCCAATGACTTTGCTCTTTCAACTGAGTTTTTGGAATACTGATATATTTCTTTCCTCAATTGCTTCTCAAATTAGAGTTAATTAGAGATAATTTGAGTAATTCTTAGCTCGTATGGAGCAGCAACTACGTTTGGCTTTGTTTTGTTTCCCCATTAAGATCTCCCCTGCTTCTGTTGATCAGAGTTATCTTCAGGAGCATGCAATGGAAGGTGATTTTGTTGTATCATTCCTCTGGGACTCCCCCTTTCCTCTGCCAACTTGCTTTTAATAACTTTTAGAGGAGCATATGGTTGATTCCAGAGAGACGGCTGAAAAGGCAGTGCGCAGACACAACATTTGCAGAGCAGGAAACTAAGTATTCCTGCCTGCCATGTATATGCATATGCATATCTTCTTGTTTCCTATTTCACTGCAGTCTGTGATGAAACTATTTTTGTACATTTTAGTTGGTACTTTGGTGGATGTGTGTGATTTTTAGATGGATTGTTATGTATTACTGCTTTGACTGGATTTTTAGTACTTCTTGTGTTTTCCATTTATGGGTTTTCCACTTCTCAGAGTGGCATTTGGGTCTTTCTTTCTTTTCTTTCTTTCTTTCTTTCTTTCTTTCTTTCTTTCTTTCTTTCTTTCTTTCTTTCTTTCTTTCTTTCTTTCTTTCTTTCTTTCTTTCTTTCTTTCTTTCTTTCTGCCTTTTAATGATGTAAGATGCCTCTTTATGCTCCTTAGCTTTAAATATTGTCTTTCAATGTTGTAATCCGCCTCGGGTCCTTTTCAAGGCA
The DNA here is from genome assembly GCA_037013535.1 of Intellagama lesueurii. Classification (NCBI taxonomy): domain Eukaryota; kingdom Metazoa; phylum Chordata; class Lepidosauria; order Squamata; family Agamidae; genus Intellagama; species Intellagama lesueurii. Next base: position 157,966,559 of record JBAJHW010000001.1, on the reverse strand, counting down.
AAAGGCGGGGTAAAAATATTAGAGAGAGAGAGAGAGAGAAATCTGGTCCTTTCTCCAAAAGAGAGATAGAAGCTATTTACATGTATATGCATTGGTTTTACCTTGCAAAAACTTATTGGCTAGTGCCCATTATCGCACGGTAGTTAAATTTTTCCAGCCTCTTCCTGAACATATTTTGAAACCCTCTTTAAGAGCACTGCACACCTTTGTCTTTTGTTATGTATGTATGAATGTAACGGGAGCTCTTTTCTGAAAGGTTGTGGGAGTGAAACCATCCTTGCCTTTTCCCACCATTAATTTTTTCAAGTAAATACAAAGTGAGTCTTCTACCCTTTCATATTACCACTTATATGCTCAATGTTTTAAAATACTATATTTAAAAAAAACTTATTTTTAAAGGTATGTTCTGTGACTCCACAAATACTGTCCTGCTCCACAAATGCCACCGTTTTAAACTGGTGTGGCTCCAACAGATGAGCATAGGATCTGTAGTTTAGAGAATTATGTAGAATTAAGCACTGCAGTTCAAATAAATGCATATAAGCTCTCAGGAAGAGAACTCTTGAGTAATTGGTCAAACTACAGTTCCCACAATTCCACAGGGTAAAATCTTGACAGTTGCAGTGGAATCAAAGTGCTGTAATAGGCAAAGTAGATACACTTTCCGTCTCGTTCATGATATATGTTCAGTATCCAGCTACCAAGAAAGACTGAGGATAGGGGGGAAACCACTCTGAAAATATTACATCTTGTGTATTTTGGATAGTATGAGTCAACATCTGCTCATTCAAAAATACCTCTGACTTTAGTGGATATGTGTGTACGTACTAATTTTTGGTCTTCCCTCTCAGTACTGACCAGCCCGACCCCCTCTTAGCTTCTGAAATCAGCTAAGTTCAGCATGTTCAAGGGAGCATGGTGTCCTCTTTGGGGCAGAGGGAAGGGTACCATGTTCCTGCTGCCAACATTCACCAGTCAGATGCTTTCCAGAGGTTGCTAAGGAGGAAGACTACAGCTTTCTGTCACCGTTTGCCTCTAACAATGAGTCTTCAGAGATCTAGTATCTCTGAACATGGAAGGCTCATTTGGCTTTCAAGGCAACAATGGACTAGTATGAATTTGCCTAACTCCCGTTTAGGCATCTAAGCTGGTGCCCATTGTTTTTTTATGGTGGCAAAATACTTAGTTTTCCTTTGTCATTACTTTGTTAATTATTTTACCTTGTAAAACATGGAATGGTCACGTTATTTAATGATTTATTTATTTATTTAACTTATATGCCGCCCACTCTACCCAAAGGTCTCTGGGCAGCTTACAACAATTAAAATACAATAAAAAAAGATAAAACAATTAAAATACAATTAAAATATATACTGTACTCTAAAAATTGCCATCAGGACCCACAGTTGATATTATTTCAATTAAAAGCCTTCTGGAACAGGAAGGTTTTGACCTGGCGCCGAAATGTCAACAGCGTCGGCGCCAGACGAATCTCAATTGGGATGGCGTTCCATAGTCTGGGGGCAGCTGCCGAAAAGGCCCTTTGTCTACAAGCCATCCCTCTTACCTCCTTGAGGGATGGCTCTTTCAAAAGGGCCCCCTGGCTAGATCTTAACTGCCGGGTAGGTTCATATGGAAAGAGGCGGTCCTTCAGGTATCCAGGGCCCAAGCTGTTTAGGGCTTTATATGTCAAAACAAGCACTTTGAATTGGGCCCGGGCAGCAACTGGTAGCCAATGTAATTTAAACAGAATTGGCTTGATATGTCCCCTAGGGCCCCACCACTCACCAGCCGCGCAGCTCGATTCTGGACCAGTTGCAGTCGCCGGACCGTCTTCAAAGGCAGCCCCATGTAGAGCGCATTGCAGTAATCTATACAAGATGTTACCAGTGCATGTGTAACTGTCATGAGACTCCGCTCGTCCAGGTAGGGCCATAGCTGGTATAATTTCCGCAGCTGAAGGAAGGTGCCCCTGGCCACCGAGTCCACCTGGGCTTCCAGAGTTAGACTGGGGTCCAGGAGCACCCCCAGGCTGCGGACCCTGTCCCTTAGGGGGAGTGTAACCCCATTCAGGGCAGGGAAATGGCCCTCCAGCCTGTCCGGCGAAGCACCCACTAACAGCACTTCCGTCTTGTCTGGATTGAGTTTCAATGTATTAAACCTCATCCAGTCCATTATCAGGTCCAGACACGAGTTCAGCACAGAAACCGCCTCACCTGGATTGGTGGAAAATGAGAGGTAGAGCTGAGTGTCGTCAGCATATTGCTGACTCCTCAGCCCAAACCTCCTGATGACCTCTCCCAGCGGTTTCATGTAGATGTTAAACAGCATGGGGGACAGTATCAACCCCTGAGGAACCCCATGACATAAACGCCATGGGGCAGAGCAACTGTCCCCCAGCACCACCCTCTGGACACGGTCAGCCAGGAAGGAGCGGAACCACCATAAAGTGGTGCCCCCAACTCCCAACCCAGCCAGCCTATCCAGAAGGACACCATGGTCGATGGTGTCGAAAGCCGCTGAGAGGTCCAGGAGTATCAACTCTTTCAAGGCGGTAGGGACCACTCCCTCTCTCAAAGAGACGTTCACAGCCTCCTGGACCCAGGTGCGAACCCCCCTGGCAGATCTTCCAATTAGCCAAGATGGGCAAGGGTTGAGCGGAGTGGTGGTAGAACGGACAGATCCAAGCACCCTGTCCACATCCTCAGGTCTCAACAATTGAAACTCATCCATTAATACTTGACCTAAGCACGGCACTTATAATGATGATACATGCACCCTGGTTTTAGCCCTTCTCTTAAATCCCCAGGGTTTCTAATGTGCTTTACACAAATAGTAAAAATTGTTCATCACCCAAGGGGGGAAAATACAGGAGAAGAGCTACAGAAGGTAGTTACTTCTCCCACACTCTTGATTCGGGTCGTCCTTGTGCAAAAGAAACGTTCTGTGTTGTCTGTCTGCTATCAGGAAAAGTCACAAAGCCCTGCTACTGGCTTCCTTGAGAATGCCATTCAGAATCATGTGCCTTCTTAATACACTATGATAACGCAACCAGAGCCAAATTCACTATTCAAGAACACTAAGCATCCCTTCCTGCATTCCTCTTCTGTACACTGCAGAGCCACTGTGGCGTAGTTGGTGGAGAGACGGGCTAGGACTCAGGAGACTTGGGTTCAAATCCCTGCACAGCCATGGGAATTCACAGAGCAGTGGCAGCGTACTTTGAAAATGTCAGGATATTGTGGCCCACCAGAGAGTTCTGTTAGGCATCCATTTTATAACAGGTGTGCAGCCACAAGGTCAGCACAGGTAGCTGATGCAATCCTTGAAATGTGTAATGCCCATGATGTAATAATGACTAGGAGAAGACATCAGGTGATGTGCCCAGTGATTGGTTGTTCACACTATATAAGTGCTGCACACTATAGTGGAAGATGGAGCTTTGTAGGGAGAGTTGCTGCACGAAGTGCTGTCCGTTTATTTTATTGATAAGTGTTTTACTCTGCTGACTGATGTAAATAATTCTGCAGTACATATTTTGTAAATACACTGCTGGTGAAGGAATCTACCGTCTCTGTGAGTCTTTTTGCTGTTGACCTGGAAGGCTGATTTGTCTCGGACTCATCTCCACACCCCAAATTCCTGACAGAAAATCCTGTTAAGGTGTGTGAAGGAGATCAACATAGTGTGCCGTCCTCCGAGGAGAGCAGACAAGAATTAATATCTGGTTGCGCAGTGCGAGAATTAATCAAGATAGAAGAGGGAGAAATAGGAAGGAATAGGGCGGTAGAGATATTCTTGGCAGAAGGAAGACAAGCAAGAAAAGAGACGGAGCTAGATTTAATGAGATGGGACGAGGTTATAAAGGAGGAGGAGGCAAGAGGAGAGGAGGAAGAACATCATGGAGTGGAAAGGGAGAACAAGAGTACTCAGACAGAGGAGAAGGAATCACAAAGGTATAGGCCGATTGAATTATTGCGTGAGTTCCCAAACCTCAAGACTGGGGAAGGGTTATTACCAGACCCCCCAAGCTCAGCAGGGAAAGATAAAACAAGATTGAAAGCAGGATGGAGTATGGTAGCGGCGCCACATTCTCAGGACATAGGGAAGAAGGTAACCTATATTGGTACCACCAGCTACCTACCATATCTGGAAGGGGACTATGTGAAACATCCCTGTTGCGGGACGATATGTGCAGCATTGAGTTTCCCAATGTGGAACAAAACCGATCAAAGTCCTCTAGGGATGAAGAAGGAATAAAAGTGATGAAGAATGGGAATAGGTGGGTGTTAAAAGTTACAAGTTGTTGTCTGAGTTAAGTTGTTTGGACCCTTTCTACGTTGATAATCAAGAGGTTAAAAAGAATAAAGAACCTCCGTTTGTACCGTTATCTTCGTCTCCGTCTGTTTTTACCGCCCAGAAGAAAGACCTGTCTGTCACGGAAAAAGAACCCAATCACAAGGTGGTAGTATGTTGGATCCAACTTGGTAGAATATAACATGCACACACTCTGCAAATAATGCCCTTCTCCCAAATCACCTCTCAGCTTTTAGTGGCAGCCAGAAGGCAGGATTCTCTGGAAAAGGCAATAATGCTGGGAAAGGTAGAAGTCAGCAGGAAAAGAGGAAGACCAAAGGCAAGATGGACTGACCTCCTGAAAGGAAGCCACAGGCTTGCGTTTACAAGAGCTGAGCAGGGCAGTTGAGGACAGGACATTTTGGAGATCGCGCATTCATGGGGTCTCTATACGTTGGAGGGAACATAACAACAGCAGCAGCGTTCCCAAGCCTGTTTCTGTGTATCACTGAAGATCTAGCTTGAGCCTTTGACCTGAAATTAAGAAGTGTGAGCCAGAGTATATAGCCTTCTCAAGGCTGGAGTTCTTTGATTATATTTTATATTCTAATAGTTTCGTGCTCTACTTAGATGCCTTGTTTTTCTTTCTAACAGATGTTTTATTTGTGCTTCATCTGTTCGATGTCTTTGTTTTGCTTATAGAATAGTAATTTAATAAAAGAGCAGAACTTTAATTGAGCCATTTAGATAGTGCTTCAGCTGAGATTGTTGCTTTTGAATTCTTCTTTTATGTACATACCTAATTTTATAAAAAAACATTCATAAATACCAAAAATTTTGCACTATCTAATCACCAGAGGCACAAAAAACTGCTGCACAGCATTATGCTATTTAATTACTGGCACTGTTAGAGTATTTTACAAGGAAAGAACAATTTAGAGGGATGGAATTGAACTATCTGGATTTTTAATTGTTCATATTTTTGTTAATATTGCCTCGGATACAAAACAGAAACATGGAAGAATATAAATCATACACAAACTCAGTTCGGTAATTCCGTCTCACACACCAAAACTAAAACAGCAAGCTCAGCAGCCCAAGGTCTATGAAGTATATGCCAAGGCATGGAAATGTTCCTGCTTTGGCTGTGGTTGCCATGTTCTCCTGCTTTCCAAGAGGAAAAACTGTTGTTCTTCCCAGGAAGTTTTGCTTCTCTTCTCTTCCTCCTTTTTCTGCCTTTCTTTTGCATCGTACATACCAGTGGCAGCGAAAGCTTCGCGTATTGCCATTCTCTCCCCTTCCCCTTCTTTCAGAGAAAATCTGAATAATCGATATTGAGTGAATTTATTTTATAAGTTGACAAGTTTATTGTATAAGTTTATTTCAATGATTTGCATCCCCGTTTCACAAAATTGTAAGTAGGTTTATGCAACGTAGAAGAATAATTACATAATAATTTGAAAATTGGGTAAGAACAACTTAAAAGAACGAATACAGCAGTGTGGGATACTGTATGCCCCCCCCCTCCAAAGTCTTCCATGGGCAAAGAAGTCTCCAGTAGTCCAACAGGTTCAGACATAGCAGTCTGAACAGGGTGGGGTTTGCTAAAAGAAGAACTTTTATTCTAACAATGGCAGGAACTGAAATTTCAGCTTAAGAGGGCCAGCCAGTTTCTCTGGTACCTGATATCTCACAGTCTACCTTCTTTGCTCTCTGTCCTACAAAGCAGTTAACCTCACCCCCTGTCTGGCCCAACCATTATTGTTTTCAGGCAGAGCTCCAAATGTACTGCTTCCAAGCATCCTCCAGTTGGAGCAGATGCTAAAACTAGCATTGGTACTTCCACCTGCTTGGCTGCATAGTGGTCTGAGACTCTGAAGGGCAGCTGAGGAGGTAGAGGGGCCAAGGCCAGTTTCAGCTGAAGGCTGAAGCCGAAGGGCTATTGTGGCAGCGCTGAGCCGAAATGTCTCGTGGACAGCGGTGGCCTGTAGAGCTTGTTTGGCCAACTCCTCCTGGGGCCAGTCCTATGTTTCTGCCTGGTCCTCATCCCTCTCTTTGTCTTCCACCTAGTCTGTTACATCTCCCCAAGCTCCTCTAATGTCTCCTCCTTCTCTTCTTCAGACACCTCGCCTTTTACATCTTCTTGAGCCTTCCCCCCGTCCTGAATCACATGTCTCTCTTTATCTTGCTTTTCCCTGGTAGACCCTACTCCAGAAATCACCTTACTCAGTCTGTCCTGCTTCTTAGGTATTCTAGAATATTCATCACAGGGTTGGTCTCTCAAGCATGTCCCCTCCCCATAGTTGGGTTTGTCTACTTCTATGGCAGAGACTAGTTGCCATGGATATGGGAGTCCCAGAGGCCTAATCCAGGGCTTGACAAGGGTTTAAGGTGCAGGGATCATCCGACAACCATTCCTGTCATAGCACGCTCACAGGTAGCATAAAAATTAAGATTAGATATGAAACCCAAACTTTAAAAGGCTTCAGAAAACAAACATCTCTTTGTCTGGCTCCAGAGTAAGTAACAGAATAATCCCTCTGTGGAGACCGTCCCAGAATGAGAATGGTACCATTGAGAAACATGATCTATGGTGGCTAACCATGGTTTGCAAATGGGGTGAATGGGGAAGGCACCTGAAGGAGGGACTCCAACATGGAATGTCATGAATACATACGTAGTAGGTTCGTATGGCAACAGGGAGTCCTTAGGTGACTCTGGTCTCAGACTTCACTTTAAATGAGAAGGTTGAACAAAGATTTAAATGAGACTGGTTGGTTAATGTTCTAGTTTTTAGTTGTGCAATCCTTGTGAAAGATAATGTTCCTATTTATGGAAAAGTACCAAAATTTATCGTTTGATTTCCCCAGAAACCAGCCAGTCAAGCAGCCAGCCAACCAACCCAAGATGATACAAGGGTTAAAATCCTTTCTGTTAAAACCCAGTGCGACGACAGAAGTTTATGTGTTCAGACTGCATCTGTTCCACCTCTTCTCTTTTCAATTAGGTCAGCCTAAAATAGTGTCATATTTGGACAAATATTAGGTATTTTAAGCATATTTACAATACCAGGCCCGATAATGCCTGAATTGGGCTCCAAATAAGTTTGTTTTGGTCTAGTTCTAGAAGCAGATTTCATCACTCAGCTTTTCTGTAGGAGAAGCATTAACAACAATAATTAGGTCTACAACGAAAATGCACCTTTATCACTTGGCATCTTAAAACTATATGCAACCGACTCTCAGCACCATTCTTATCAATTTAGGATTAGAAACCTGTTGGAAGAAGTGCTGTTCATTTACAGAAATTTACAAAGAAGAGGAAAACAGGCCTGTTTTAACACTCAGTGCCATGTACCTCCATTGGACTGCATGTTTGTTAAAGGTGGCTTTTTGTTAATAATCAGGTTAATTGCTCCATTTTACAATTTGGCATTTAGTTGGGGGACAGTAATAGTCTGTCTCCCCCCCCCCCCCATGAATAAAACACATAGGAAATGCTGCCAGCTCGCCTTAAGAAAAACACAAGCCCTCCTGTGTTTCTGTTAACGCTGTTGGATATTGCACACAAGGTGTTTTCCATATGCTGTTCACTATGGAATCCCAAAGGAACTTGTTGCCCAGATGGTTTCAACCATATGCTTCTACTGAATTCAGCTATATTTCATGAAATGATGCACAGACTGCCAGGAAAGATGTATAACGTTTGCCTGCACACTTGCAGATACAGCACAAGGATCCAGAAGTCTCTTCACAGCACTGTGGAATGTTTGCGCAACTCTTTCCATGCAGAGTAGTGGCTGGATTATTGGACTAGGGACTTGGGACAGCTAGATTCAAGCTACCTCTTCCCCATGACAAAATTCACTCCTCCTCAATCGCACTACTTTACAGGATTGTTGTGAGAACAAAGATAAGGGGAGGCGAATGCTATAAGTTGTCTTCAGCTCCACGGAGAAGAGGTGGGATAGAAATGTGCAAATTAATTACTACATTCATGATTAAGGAAGCACGAACAAGGCACCTTTTGAGGGTCTAGAATTTCCAAAGTAAGGACTGCTAGGGAGCAAAAAGCTAGCGCAACATGGTATGCTGTCTACGCATACCCATTCCACTGAACAGTTAGTTAAACTGAACCATGTTTTAAAAATAGTAGCTCGCTACGGATTTCAGACAAATCTACGCTTCCATATATTTCTAAACAATCTGTGGCATTAATCATGTGGCTTGCCATTCAGCGTGCAGTTTTTCTTTCAGAAAAAACCCACATGGGATGAATCAGGACCCTGGTGTGATGCTGGTGGTGGTTTTAGGGCTATCGTCCTTGGTACACTGTTGTGGTCCCAGCCTCGTTGTGGGGGCGGGATCTAGGAGTTTTTAGAAATGAAGGGTTCTGCTTCATACATTCATCCAAATGTATTGATAGACTACTTATTAATTATTGGCAAGAATCCCATTACATAAATACACTGGTACATTTCTGTTGGCTGCATAGATCAGTGGTTTAACTAGAGCCAGAGGCTGAGAGTTTGATTTCCCACTGGGCCTCCTGGGAGAAGTGCCAGCCGGTGTAGCCTTGGGCAAGTTACACCGTCCCAGGTTGAACCCCAGAAGAAGGGAGTGGCAAGCCGCTTCTGAGTACACCCTACATAGAAAACCCTGAAAAGGGTTGCTGTAAGTCAGTATTGACATGATGGCGCATGATTATTATTTTATATTTCTCTCAGCATAACCTCTAGTGGTAAATTGCCACTTTTTTTCCCTAGTTGTGTGCCAAGTTGTACAACTTTTCTGTGACAAGAAAAAACAGCACTGATTTCCTAACTTGGTCCCCAGTTTGCTGCTGAAAGTTATACTGACGGAGTTACACCAGCAGGTGTAACTGAAAAGGTTCGAACCATAATTTGATTTAATTTTTTTAAATTGGATTTGTATACAGTTTCAGCTCCATTGAGCTCAGGTTGTCATATCTGCCCCCATATCCCTACTTTATCTTCACAACAGCCCTGTGAGGTAGGTTGGGATTAGAAAGGGTGACTGAGCCACGGATACTGTGATGACTAGAACCTTGATCTTTCCAAATCCTAGTCCTAGATTCTTAATGACTAAACTGTCCTGGGAACAACATGAAGGTGGCAGTTCTTTGAAAGTCATCCAGAATTAATAGAAGGAGAGACAAAACAGAGAAGAAAAATGTCTGCTATTAACAGTAAGTTATAGTGCTCCAAAAATTCTTTCTCTTATGTTGCAGGCAAAAAAACAGTCATGTGTTTCTCTTTTTGGCTTACCTACACAGTTAAAGAACTCCCAGCAGTAACAGGAAAATGCTTCTCTGACCGCATTTGCCTCCCAGTTTTCATAGCCTTCCTCCCACACACTTTCAAACCTGTAGGGTTGGACTATAGGTCCCAGATTCCCCAGCCCAAAATTACATACACCAAATGCTGTAGGGCAGTGGTTCCCAACCTTGGGTAACCCTAGGGTTCTTGGACAGCTACTCCCAGAAATCATGGCCAGCACAACTGGTGGAGAAGGCTTCTGGAAACTGCAGCCCAAGAACACCTGGATTACCCAAGGTTGGGAACCGTTGCTGTAGGGGAATAGTGGGATTTGTATTCTAAAATATGTGGAAAGCCCCAGTTTGGGGAAGGCAGACTAGGAGGACAAAATAAGGGCTAGACTCACTTGGGGGACCATGGTACGGTGAATGGACCGTCTGGCTGGGGATGGTGGCATTTGGAGGTAACAGTTTGGAAGCACAAGTCGTTCAGCAATATTGCAAATGTAGTGCTATTGAGAAACTTGGTGGAGAAAGAGCTGTGAGGGTGGCTGAACTTGTATTTCTGGCCAGAGCTTTTAGATTTGTTTTGGTGAATGTAAAAGGCGCCTTGACAGAAAGGACTGCATAATGTCAGAATCTGAGATCCTAAAGAAAAGAGGGAGGCGAGGTGAGGCGAGGCAGCACAGGCATTAGACTTTAGAATGTCAGATTTTGACAAACTTGTGTGTCATTAGCCAAAGTACCATGGAAAGATTAAGCTCTGTGAAAAGGAGTTTATGAATGGGGCTGGCAGCTTTCAGAAACCATTATGCTGGAAGCATAGTTATGAACCATGGCTGTGCAAAATGAGAAAGAATGGTGGGCATCGAAGAACACTGGTATTATTGAGGCAGTAATCTTCTTAATGATCAGAAAGTCAAGGGGAAGGCAAAGAAAAGTACCGCACAGATTCAGGGTACTCATACAAGAAAAGTGAAGGCAAAGGCAGAAAATTAGTTGCAGCTACTGAGAGATGAAGGAAGGCCCCTTACCAGAAGGGAAAGAAAAGCAATATTGCATGGCACACAAGCAGAGAAAAGGTCATAGGTCAGAGCAAAGAGAAAGTGCCACTGAAATATGTGCATGACAACTTCAAGTCAGCATATTCCTTACAAGGGTTGTCCTCCCCCCCCCCCCCCAAAAAAAATTAATGCTCGAGTTTCCAATATAACACAGTTTTGCAGAAAGGCTCTTTTTCATTGTGTTAACAAGAGCAATATTTCCAAGCCTTGGGAAGGAAACTACTGCCATTGTCAGCATTTAGAAGATCTCCTGTGGAGATCAAGATTTTGTCCTGGGCACCCTGCTGCTCAAGGTGAACAATATTAAATCAGGAAGGTGTGTGTGTGTGTGTGGGGAGAATACTGGAGTAACACAGAGCTTTGAGGATGGTGACAGGCTGAAAACTCTGTGAAACAGATGGAAGAGTTTGGCCTGGAGATAAGACATGGAGGAGAAAGGATGTGTTTTGTATGCTTATTCTGACCCCTAAGAAACATGCAACAAGCTAGAGGTGTGTGATGTGTTAATGACTGGTAATGCGTTACAGCTTGTAGATAAGTAAGCACCTGCTTCAACAGATGGACAAAAGTTAGGCAGGAGAGTTCATACAGAACTCAAGTGAGGCGTAGACCCAAGAGATGCCGTACTTGATCAAATTAGAATTTGTGAAAATCTCTGGATAGACTCTAGAGCAAAGTCTCCCTAGGTCCAAGGACTGCCTCTCGCAACCTTGAAGGACTTGCCCTACCTGCTCCCCAAATATTTTTTCTTTGAAACAGGCTTTTAAAAAGCTGAAAGGGACTCGTCGCATGCTCTAGTGACCAGGGTTTTTTAAAGAAATACAATTTCAGGCAATGGATGTGGGGTCCCCAGAACATGGCAGAATTGCCTACTAGGAAGACTTTCTGAGTCATTAAACAAAACAAAAGAGAGAGAGAGAGAGAGAAAGAGAGGGCATTAGGAACCCCAGGGTGGTGCTTTGCTGGGCAGAGGTCAAGCTGTGTTTTTCCCAATCCTGCTTTAAGGGCAGGGTAGAGGAAAAGCTGAGATCTCTCTAGAGTCAGAAATTCCAGACATATATGCCCAAGAATGCCCATTCATGAAGTTATATCTGCCTCAGTTGGAATAGGTTTGTGTGTGTGGAGGGGGAAAAGATGTACTTTCCTTAACAGGTCAAGCATTCTTCTTCAACCGAAGAGATACGAGTCAGCTTTTGTGATACATGATTAACTCAGCAATTCCATGTCCCTCCTTTAATCTGAACTCTGTTTGCTTAAATACACTGCCACCATGTTTCTGATTGAGGTGACCTACTGGAAGGACATGATGCCTCTGCAGAAGGAATTTCACTGACTAGGCATTTGCTACTGGACCAGGTTTAAGCTTTCCATATTAGTTTATAAAGGCCTAACCAGATTTCTCAAGCGTTGACCTTCCCTTTTAGATCCTTCTTCATGGTGTCACATGCTCTGCAGATCTGCTCTGTTATCGTTCATAGCAGTGCATTTAGTGTGGTAACACCTAGCGCATGGAATACCTTTCCCTCAGACATTTGACATGCTCCAAACATTTGATATTTTAGATGCATGTTGAAAATGTACCTCTTTCTGCAAGCTTCCCCTCCGTAGTTCAAATTATCATCTATTTCAGGGATAATATGAATATTTCATTTTAAAGTTTGTGCATTGTGTGGGTTGTATGTTTATCATTGTTGAGCCCTAGGTGGTTTATCAATATCTGTCCGTCCGTCCGTCCATCCATCCATCCATCTAATATAGGAATAAAAATTGATTAAGGTTAAGTTAAGATTCTATGTAGGCCGTTTAATTATTTTCCTTGAGAGTTTGACTCCAGACTTTGTATGGGAGTAGGTGAGCACAGTTGTTGGCACCTTTATAAACTAGAAGTTACTGGTAATAGAGATGGCCAGGTACTTAATCTGATTAGTTGTAATGCTATATCATGTCTTCTAGTGACTTATGGTATTAAAGGAGCCTTAATGGAAAGGGTCGTTGCTGAGGCATCATATAACTTCTATAATACAACTGTGTGGTACAGTATAATACTGCTAATGACCATTAATGGTTGTCTACATTAATAGGCGTATCACCATACTTTTCAGCATTCATCAGATTTGAGAGACATGCTGAATATTTCCTTGTGTCAATTGACTTCTTGATGCCAGATGATAACGATAGCGTTTTCCACTGCTGATGAGGGTGGGCATTTCCACATCATTAAAAAACAGGATATAGAGAACAGTGGTTTGCATAAAATTCCATATGCTCATTTATAGGCACAGATGCCAAATCCCACACAACGGTCTGAGCTTAAATGAAAAGTGGGATTGCAGTGTAATGAATAATACTCATGTTCTATCAGTTGTAATGACATCTCCCAGAGAATGTGAGAATTGCCATCTTTTCTAAAATTGCAATCTAAGAATTCTTCCACTTAGAAATATCCTTTACCTGTGTCTTCAGGGAGTCAGGAAATGTCACCTATATTTTTAACTCTTAAATTCGGCTTCCAGTTTTACTTTCAATAAATGGCTCAATAACTGGTTGAAGAAGTTTTGAATTGCTTCAGATGCATTCTGCACATACTGACACCAAATCTTTATGATTGCAGTGTAATTCCTGTAAAATGAGGGGAAATAGCTTGAGGACTGTATTTCTAAAAAAGGGCTCTTTTCATGGATAGCTACCACATCCTCCAGTGTTGTCAGACACATTTCGCCATTGATAAAATATTGTGACTTGCATAGTGAGAACATAAAACCCTTGTTTAGCTCATGCCAAGGATTTTTATTTTGTACTGCTCCAGCTAACAGCAAATGTAATAGAATAAGAGGATAAGAGATAGGTAAGAACCAAGAAACTGGAGATTCATGATGGTTCGTGGTTCATGGTTCGCAGTTTGTTTTTCTGGTTTGTGCCGGGGGGAGGGACTTACCTCCTCCTGCCTCCTCAACCTCCTCCTCCTGCCTCCTCTGCCACCCACCGCCTTCCCACTGCCCCTGTCACCTCCCTACTTGGTCCTGCTGTCTCTGAGGATGGCGGCAGCAGCAGTGGTGGAGGTGGCGGCAGGACCAGGCAGGGAGGCGATGGGGAAGGTGGCAGGTGGGCATCCCCTTTTGCTGAATAGAATGAAGTACCGAGGGGCAAAAAGTTTGTTGCTTCACCTTGCTTTAGCAAAATGGGATCCCTGAACTGGTTCGTGAACTGAACTCAGGACCCAGCCTAATTAATTGGTTTTTCTGGTTCGTGGTTTGGTTTGTGCCCATGTCTATAAAGAACCATAGCATGGGCATATTTAGAATACTGTGCACAGTGCCAGTTACCATGTCTGAAAAGGAATATCACAGAGCTTACAATGTCATACAAAGACAACAAAACTGGTCAAGAAAAATGGAGTACTGTACTTTCCTTTGAGGAAAGGCTACAGAATCTGTGAGTTCCTAGTTCAGGTATGGCGAGGTCAGGAAGGACTATGTCCTTTTATCAGTAAAGAGAGCAGATTAAATGTTCTGCTCCTCGTAGTGCTGAAAAGTTCGCTATGCCTCTGGAAGCTTTTTGGCAGCAAGTTGAGGAACTGAGGGTGGAAACAAAGCTTTTCACCTAGGTTACTTCAACACTAGAGCCCTTTAGTGTTCAGTCAACAACATCCCATTCTCAGCATCTCAAAACCTGATACCGGGGAGGGGCGGCCTTGTGACATTATAGGTGTAGACTTGAGTGATGTCACGACAGTGGGCAGGCAAGCATTGGGAGTGGGACAAGAACGGCTTCTGGACCAGATGGTTCTCCAAATGGGTATGAAGCGAATTTTAGAAAATGGGCCAAACCCACAGCTGGTCTGAGAAACTTTGCCCCCCCCCCCCCCCCCGTTTTGCCTGTTGGTATGTTTCTTGACACAGTTAGGAAGATTCTCCCTCCTTCCAAATTTCTTTTCCCCCACTTTTTAGGAAGAAGGATCTAGAACCTCATTTCCCTTCTCCATCCAGTTCAGATGAAGTGCCAAAGACAGGCATTTGCTTCAACTTACTGGGTCAGACCCAGTAAGTTGAAGCAAATGCCTGTCTTTGGCACTAATAGGTTCCCAAAGTGGTCTATATGGACCCCTAGGGGTCGATTTTGACTTGCAGGGGGTCCATGTCAGAGAGAGAAAAAATTGGGGGTGCAAGTTTAGACTTGTATCAAAGCTTTGCAGGGGGCAGGGGGTCTACGGAAAACAAATAAGTCGGCAAGTGGTCTACGGGGCAAAAAAGTTTGGGAACCTATTTGGGTAATATAATTAAAGTCCAAAGTTAAAAATAAGAAAGTGCAAAGAAGTCATTATAGTTTTTTAAATGACTTAAAAATGTCAAATACAAAATTGAACATGAAATACTCAGTTTTCGTTCAAGAACTTCAGTTTGGTACAAAGAAAGCTGGTCAGATTTCAAATTAAGATGAAGGATATTTTGACTAATGTTTGACCAGTTTCATATTTTTAAAGTGTTTTTTTTTCATTTGCCTTTGTCTGACTTGGTTTTATTCTTTATCAGGGCCAGCTCTGCCTTTAGAGATGTTGAGGCAGCTACCTGAGGTAGCAGATTTTTAGTGTCATAAAAAGGTAACAAGTGGTTTATTATTTAATTTTATTTTAATGCAGCCAGACCTAGTTATACGTGGAATCTACACCATGGAACACAGGTTGCCAGCCTGGGAGTCAGGACCTCCAAGGGAGTCATGAAGTATTTTCTGGGGGGTCACCACGGTGATTTTTAGTTGCAATTATTTTTATATTTATTGCATTAAACAAGGTGTACACAATGCTGTTTTATTTTAATCCTCTTGGCCCACTGAGACCACCTAGAGTTCTGAGTTATTGTTTCTGGACCCCTTTGGGCTAGGGTTGCCAGATACATGGGTACCAAAAGGAGGACATAGAAAGCCCAAAAGGAGGACAGAGGAGGACGTATTGGGGTGGGTGGGCTCCGTGCGCAGGGGTGGGGTGGGGGGCGTGTCGCTTTTGGAATTAGGTATTGGGGAGAATAGCTCTTTGATCATGGGGCAATACCATGACCATTCAACCCACTCAGTCTTGAAAGGTCAAGACTGGGAAAGTTACATTAAAAAACAAAATAATCAGCAACGATCAAACAAAATATAAGAGCTACTAAAACAAAGTACACTAAGAAATCACATTAATAAAAGCATAATAAAGTGAAATAAAAAGTTTAAAAAGTTGTGAGACAGATTTAAAACACTTTATAAAAACCAGAAGGAAAAAAAAACCAGAAGGTGTGGATTTCTCTCTGCTTGAGAAATGCAAAGGGTGGAGACAATGGATTTGGAGAGAGAGAATTTTATACATACACACACACAATGCTTACTACACTACATATGACAAAGCCATATATGTATATATATAATGTATATATTATATATGTGTGTGTGTCTATATCTATATCTGTATCTATATATGGCTTTGGATACACACACACATATATATCCTATATATATCTCCATATATATACAGTGGTGCCTCGCTAGACGATGTTAATCCGTTCCGCGAAGATCGCTGTCTAGCGAAAACATCGTCTAGCGAAGCACGTTTTCCCATTGGAATGCATTGAAATCTCTTCAATGCGTTCCAAGGGAAAACGCAGTCGTCTAGCGAAAATCTCCCATAGGGAAACCTCGTCTAGCGAGTGCGGGTCCCCATCGGAATGCACTGACAGCTGCACTGACAGCTTTTCACCACTAGTCGGTGCATTCCTATGGGGAAACCTCATCGTCTAGCGAAAATCGCCATAGGGAAACATCATTTTGCGAAGCGCAGTAGCGATCGCAAAAAGGCATCGTCTAGCGATTTCCTCGTCCTGCGAGGCAATCGTCTAGCGAGGCACCACTGTATTGTATATATATACACAAAGCCATTTTCTCCAACCTTTGCAATTTCTCAAGCTGAGAGAAATCCGCTTTTGTGTGTGTGTGTGTGTGAATTTCCAGCTCCCACAAGCACGGGGGATAACTCTGCACATACTTCTGGCTCCTGGACCTGGAGACACACTCTGCACATGCCCCAGAGTCAGGGGTGTGTGGGGTTGGGGCAGAAGGGGGGGATAAAAGTGCCTCCTCTTCCCCGGCTTTAAGAGAAAGGAGGGACCGGCCCGGCCCCTATTTCCCTGGCTCTGAACCGCCCGCCCCCCGAACCCCAGACCAGCCTTCCCCCCCTGCTTGCATCAGTTCCTTTTTTCATAGTTTTGAATCAGTCTCTCTCTCTTTCTCATACACCCCCCCTCCCTCCCTCCCTCCCTCCCTCAATTTTCTACATATATTTAAACAAGCTTGATGAAGCCACCCATCCCTCTCTCGCACCTTTCTTCCCGCCTTAATTGGAGCCTTCTCTCCCTTGCAGTCACGTCCTTTTTTCATGGTTTTATGAAAGTCAGTCTCTCTCTCACATACACACACGCTCCCTCCCTCTCTCCCTAAATTTTCTACAATCTTACCTTTAAACAAGCTTGATGAAGCCACCCCGTCCCTCTCTCGCACCTTTCTTCCTGCCTTAATTGGAGCTTTCCCTCCTAATTGGAGCTTTCCCTCCTCCTGCTTGCAGTCACCTCCGGCGGAAGTAGTCATTCACAAGCCAGATTGACTGCCCGGGGCTGTTCTACAGCTGTAACCAATCAAGCCACCTTATCTCCAGTCTCTAAAAGAAGGAAGGATTTACAAGTGCCGCAACCAAGGAAGGAGGGAGAGGTGGCTTACAGTTTGAGGTTCGGCTGCAGGGGTGGGGGTGAAGATACAAAAGCCGGACATTTTAAACTTTTTTAGCTTTGCCTGCCGGACGGAGGACATTAGCCTGAAAACGAGGACATGTCCTCCTTTTGCCGGATGTCTGGCAACCCTACTTTGGGCAGCTTTTCCTTTTATGTAGGGGCATCATCCCCACCACCCCTTTGAGAGAGCTGCCCTCCGCCCGCATCTCCCTGCTCCTCCACATCCACCTTTGGAGGACTGACGTCAGCCCTTTGGACCTGAGTGTGAGCCCGGCTCCAAGAGGCCTGAATGAGGTGAGCGTGCGGCGCCTGCCGGGAACGCTGAGGCCCAAGGTGCTGGCAGGATTGAAAAGTAGTTGCTGCCACGGCAGTGGCACCTTTCGCTCTGCCCGAATCTTCTTCCGGGTGCAGTTATGGCGCTGCCTGGAAGGGAGAGGGGCCCCGGGCAGGGAAATGCCTCCGGGCCCTGTGTGAGTCGTGGAGGAAAAAGGCAAGAGAGGCAAAAAGGGGAGGGGGGGAGACCAAGGAAGGGAAGGGGCCTGTGAGGGGAGGCATTTGTTTGGGCTTGATATTTTTTCCTTCTCAAATTTTATCTGATAGAGGCAGATTTACAGCTTTCCCCCATAATTATGTATTCTTATATTAATATGAATATATTAGGGTAGAATTATATTCTGAAAAATCTATTTTAATGTGTTTTCTTTACCTGATTAGAAATGCCTTCTCATGCAAATATGGTGGGAGGGTCACGGGTTATTCGGCTATTAAAAAGGGGGGCTGCAACTTGAAAAAGTTTGGGAAACATTGCCTTGGAATGTGGGCTAGGGAAAGAACTAAGTTAAAAATATCTCAAGTGAATAAAAATATCAGCCCACTGTTTATGAAACAAGTACATTTTGCTGCTCTTTTGGGAAATGCTAAGCTTCGGATTTGAATCTACTGGATAATTTCCTTAATGGACAGACAACTAATGAAATCTGTGAATCTGTGCTTTGTTCCTTGGACATGGTACATGGACAGTACCAGCAGCTGTCATTAAAAAGTGTAATGTTCCCTGATTTCAATCTTCAATTGATTCCTAAAAATTATGTTCTGGTACCCTTCCTTCTCACTATGCTGTTGCTCTTATTAAAGGCAGAGCCCCCTAGACCCCTGCTCCACTGCATTAACATAAAAACATAAATGTTGGGAGGTTTAATAATGGACCTCCCGCATGACACAGTTAAAAAGAAAGGAGGCAGAAATAAATACATTGAAAATGCTTATGAAATGTTAGGCTGGTAGAATAATAGAGTTCCTTCTATAAGACCTAGAACATAATAATGAGGACTTTGTGCTCAAGAGCTGTATATTACCAGTCTTAATTTACCGTTAAGCTTTGACTTGCATTATAAGTCTACATGTTCCTTCAAGAAAAACCATCACCTGCTGAACTGAGGACGCCACGGCCTATGTTATTTTTATTTCTTATTTGTTAAAAAGAATTGCTTAATGCACATAAAGTAATACTAATCCTTCTGAGGCTGGTAACATGAGTACTCTGCTCGCTAGGGGTGCCGAGGGCTCCTTGCAATAGTTAGGTTATTAACCACCCTGAGAGTGCTGTAGCTCTGTGGGGCAGTATAGAAGTCGAAGCAACAACAAGAGCAAATTCAGAAGGAAAAGGAAAAATAACCTCACTCGGCTGCTCTAGTTGTGTGTATGTGTGTGTGTGTGTGTGTGTGTGTGTGTGTGTGCGCGCGCTTTTGTGTTTTCTTCCTCCTCCCCCTTTTTTTTTTTTTTTTTGCCTGAGTCCATGTTTTGTTTTGTTTTTAATTTCTCCACAGGCATGAAATGCCCATTGAGTCCTGACCACCTCTTTGGATATGGAATTATGAATCCAACAGCATTTCTCTGTGGCTTTGAAGAAAAAGGACTGAGACATGACAACCTAGACTATCAGTTCAGTAAAGAGAAAAAAAAGATATTTTCCTTCTGTGATGTCTGCAATATACAGTTGAACTCAGCAGCACAGGCTCAGGTTCATTACAATGGGAAGTCTCACTTGAAAAGAGTGAAGCAGCTGAATAATGGGAAGCTACCTACAAATACATCTACAGGCACTTTATTGGCAGGTTCCAACACAGGTATGTGTACCTATCTATCTATCTGTCTATCTATCTAGCTATCTAGCTAGCTAGTAGGTCTGATATTTGCCAGAAACAAAAGACTGGTATAGTAGGACCCTCTTATTCACAGGATGAGTATCCACTGATTCACTTATCCATTGGCTGAAAATACTAAATTAAAACCCCAGAAATACCTATTTATATGTATTTACAGGGTGTGTTTACCAGAACTGGCCACTAGATGGAGCCAGAGACCATGCAATGTATGGTGTTCGATATATCCACGTGTTTCAGCATCTGGGGGGGTGTTACTTGGAACTGATCCTCCATAGATACTGCAACCCTACTTTACCTTTCTCCCTGGTGCTGGCCTTAAAAGAGTCTGATATTCTGTCCTAACCACTAGTATGGCATTATCCCCTCCAAAATCCTGACCTGTAATACTATTGTGTGGGCTGTGCAGCTAATGATGTCTGTACAGGATGTTATCTGCCTTCAGTTTTTCTTTTCCATTTTTTCTTGGCATAGTGTAGAGAAGTGAATCCATTGTCCAAGCATGCAAAAGCACATGTGACAGGTAAATGGAGGACAAGGCCTTGACCCGTGCTCAGTTCCTCTGACTACTGAGCTCTGTTAGTAGTAGTAATTGTGATGAGTTTGATACTATGACCCACTTCAGTCATGGCAAACCTATCCCTATGAATTATGCAACTGCGTATTCCCGCCTCGCCTCTGTTTTTCCCTTCTCTCCTTTTTGCACCCAGCTTCAGTGATGGTCTACTGGTTTCCTAAGCCTCAGTTTCTGATGTCATCTCAGCTAGGAAACTGAGGTTTAAGGGCTACTTCCAAACCAGAAAATTAAAGAAGGATCTTGTTAGTAGAGAACCTGTAAATCTCAGTTTTCTCGTTTGGTCATCCCTGGAATCTGGTCATAAAAACCAAGACACTTTTGCCGAAACTGGAACAGAGTGAGGAGAACAATGTAATGACTGGGATTGTTATCACGAAAGTGGGCCTTTGTCTCAGAGGCCCAGAGATTGGCCCCTAGTTTTCTGGGAACCCCTTTCCCCTGCTCAGCTGACTTGGAGAAAGAACTTAGAGAAGTGATAGATCCCCATAGCTGCTGCAATGCCATCCTCAGCAAACTCCAGCCTAAAATTGTGTTTATAGAACCAGCAGCACTTCTTTCCCGAGCCGTATTCTCAGCATATAATTTTTCTTTTCTTTTTGTTATGTGTGAAGGGAAACAGCAGTACTACTTCTCCCTGCTGTTGCAGTAGCTTCTACCGAATGTTCAAGTTCACAGATGTCCTCATTTTTAATTTTGGAATTCATGGAGTGATACTGTCTTTATCCTACTGCAGGAAATACACAGGCATGGTTGTTAGCTTCTTCTTGATTACTGTAGCTTTTCCTGTGTGTCCCACTGGCTGGGATAGTGCAAAAATATAATTTCAGATCTAGGGCTGGATGGTTCAGTTTTGTAACTACATTTAAATCCATAGGTTTGCTTTGTCAGGTGCACAACTAGATCACTATGGGGGCCCCTTTTACGTTTTAGGAGCTCAGAGGGGCTGCACTGGTAGGTTCACCACACAAGGGCATTTTTGTTGTCATTTTAAAATAAAGCTTTATTTTGCCTCATTTCCTCTTACATTCTGTCTTTCCCTTCCTTTTAATTTTCTCTGTTCTATAATGTATGCAATTTATTCATTGGCTGTAAACTTTATCTCCTCCCAGTGTTCTTTTTACCCTTGCCAACCCATCCCATGTTCTTCCTCTTATTTTTTTTTGTTCTTAGTGAGTTTGTCAGAGTCGGTTCATGAAGTATGACTTGGGTCTGGTCCCTGTCCCCCCACCCCACCCCACCCCACCCCACCCATCTGAAAGGCGGCATTCTCCCACATGCTTTGGGGTCTGGTGAAGAGGCTGTTCCCGCCGTTCCGCCGTCTTCAGAGTACCGTTTGGTGGGGAATTCAAGAAAGGGCTTTTTCCTCCACTGCTTCTAGGCTGTGTGCTATTTGCCAATCCCTGAGAGGAAAAAAAAACAAATCTTTTTATTCAGGCAGACCTTCAGCAATTAAGAGCCTAAACTCATATGACTCTGATGTTTTAATTTTCTCCTTTAAGGCAAACTCTTATTAGTATTTTAGTCAATATATTTTTACGTGTTTTAATTTTCATTGCATTTTAATAGCATAATGAACTCATATTTATTCAACGTTTGTACGTAATTGTATTTGAATTTTGAATTTTCTGTTGGCTTTTAAAGGTATTGTACGCCATCTGGGCTCCCAATGTTGTAAGAAAGATGGCATGTCAAAGAAGGAAACACTGCAAGAGTCTCAGATGCAGGCAGATAATGCAGAGTGGCTGGGTATAAGAAGCTGGAAAACCTGGTGCCAGACTTCCCGTAAGCCTTCAAATCCAGCGTTGGGGGGAGGGGAGGGGAAGAGCTGTGCAACTCCCAATATGTCACAAAGCATTCTCCCAGCCCTCCCTCAGCTTTTTGCATGAGCTTTGGTGGGCCTTAGCAGATTCCCCAAAAGATCTGTGGGTACAAATGCGTGAAAGGTGGTTATCATGTGAACAGCCAGAAGCAGACAGGTCTTCCTGTTCCACTTTCTGTCCACACTCTATTAACCGTTCCGTTTTTCTTATCTGGGATGTTGTTATTCTTGTCCACCTAGATTTACAAGCAGGTAGATGATGGATCATGTTGATCTTGCTTGGTTTAGGTACTTCATGAATATAATGGCAAAAAAGACGGCACGTAATCGACGTAAGTTTTATTAATGTCAGGGTCCACAAATGAAGACTTGAGGAGAGAGATGTGAGCTGAAGTTTGAACCTCCCTGTAGCTACATGTATGTCCCTACTTCGCCTTTTGAAGAAGACTGTTATAATGAGCTAAATTGCAATCATTCTGATAACTCCCACTGTTCTTTGAGATCAAGGAAATGTTACAGGTCTAATATTTGCTAAATTATTTCTCTTTCGTTTTTGGCTGTGTTTTAAAAGAAGAATAAAGTGTCTCTCTTTTCCTTTTATAGAGATGCAAAATATGCTTCGACCCTATTTTCTTTTTAAACATAATCCTTTAGAGGTCACCTTTTTTAAAAGTAATATCCATCATCCTTTTTTATACTAAAGATAGATGGAAGAGTGTGTCTGTGCTTAAGAAACGCTATCTAGAGGAGACAGAGGTTGCTGCTATTGAACAGCTTTTGCTGGTGCAGCAAAGTATTAATGAAGTGACAGATTTAAAATCTCAATACCGAGGAGCTTACTTGTTTTTACAGATATGAAATAGTTGCCCTTTTATACTTCAGAAGTTTCATTTTCTTTGCAGCCGTTTTGCAGGAATGCTTGACACGTCTAAGAAGTTTTGCTTCCCTACCTCTCTACTCTCTTTGAGATGCACTGGGAGGAAGGAGGGTTGTTGCTTGAAGACCTTACTTCTGGTCAATCACAGTATTTGAAATGATTAAAACTGAAACAGATGTGTAGAAGTAGGGGCTGTTCTTGCCCAAAGTTAAGCAGTTTGTTTGTACTGCCATTAATAACAGTTAAGGTTCATAAGGGATGGTGTGTTCTTGTTTTGGTTTCGGTATCTTTTATCTTCCCATAAAAATACTCAAGGTGACAGGCAACTGACACGTTTTAAGTCTAATGAATCCAGAATTACCAGGGCAAAGTGGACTGCATTTCATGGACTGCATTTCACTAAAAACTCATATTTGGTATAAAGATGGCAGCAGCCAGCATTCCGTTTTAAAAAGCAGCACCCAATGGAAAGAACGAGTCCTGCTTCTTTGCCAAAATGCAATCAATGACAGGACCTTTTGAGTCCCAGTTCAAAGGTTCCTGGCTGATGGCTAAACAACAGGCTACATTCAATTGTTAGAGTGTGGCCACCGACCCCTGTCTTTTCTACTTGCAAGTAAACCTGTATTGAGCTGATCCAGGTCAGTGCAAGGCGCACCTGCAGGAGGGATTTAAACCTTTCCACTGCTCCTTATCTGCCCTCCCACATAGGGCTAAAAAAATAAACAAAACAACCCCACACCAGGAGCACCAAGGGAGGTGTGTTTTTCCTTGCTTTAGCCCCTGAGATGTGGGTGGGGTAAATGAGGGGGAGCAGGTAGAAGTTGTAAAGATGTGGAGTGGATCTTTGCAAGGTTACCAGTAACTAAAAAAGAAAGAAAGGGAATCCCATCCCAGTGACATGCTCTTTAGTGAACATAGCAAGCAGGGATGGGGACTCGAGTTGTGGGACTCGCTGTCAAGTCGGACTTAAGTCGCACCCGGTGACTCGACTCTGGCTTTTTTTCAATGACTCAGACTCGACTCTTGACTTGTAACCCATCCATCTCCTCCCTTTTTCCTGGAGCAAAAAAAAATCCCTTGTCTTTAATAGGGACTCAGACTTGGGACTTGGCACCAAAAACGCGGACTCAGACTTGCCAACATTCCTGACAGCAAGCAAGTTAGCCCTGAAACGAGTGCAATTAAGCTGTGCTAGTCAGTGCAGACAGGACGAAAC
Source organism: Intellagama lesueurii (assembly GCA_037013535.1). Classification (NCBI taxonomy): domain Eukaryota; kingdom Metazoa; phylum Chordata; class Lepidosauria; order Squamata; family Agamidae; genus Intellagama; species Intellagama lesueurii. Next base: position 157,942,516 of record JBAJHW010000001.1, on the reverse strand, counting down.
CAAATGGATTCATGACCTGACTTAGTAGTGGGTAAGGCAGCATCTTATGTTTATGTGAACCATAATTGCTGAGAGGGATTTGTTTCTGGATGCATTCTGGAGACGTGGTCAAGAGGGAGGCAATGTCAGATCTGTAGGAGTTAATGGTGACATTTGCTTTCGTATTAGACTAGCAGAATTAAGCTATATATTTCTTCGTTCCTGTTAAATGTACAAGCTGTATTACACTCCAAATCCTAGCTAAGTAGATTCATTATTTTTCTTCAATTAAGATTCATTAAAATGTAGAGCCATATGGTGAGAAGAATGAGCTAGTCAATTCTGGATTCAAATCTCACTTCAGCAGCAGGCTCACTAGTGGCTTTGTAATGAGACTGTAATGGCCTTATAGCACAATCCTAACAGGCAGGGTGGGTCAGACAGGAACAAACCAGAAGGATCAGCTGGATTGTTTCAACCCGTGCCAGGGAGAAAGGTCTAGAGAGATGGGTGGCGCAGGGTAATCTTGCCAGACCTTTCACCCATTATGTCTTTTCATTATGAATTGCTACTATATATAAAGCAGCAGTGGGGGAACCAGCTGTGCCACTTCCACATTGGCACACATCTCTGGGGAATGGAGTGGCTTTGGATCCATTAGAACCAATACTGGCTCTGAAATGCCTCTAGAACACTTCATTTTTATAATAATAATAATAATAATAATAATAATAATGTTTGTATAAGAACAGATGTAAGAGGAAGATATCCAACATACTGAGTGACTCCTCTCATCCGGGATATCAACTCTTTAAACTATTACCATCGAGAAGGAGATTCAGGGTATTGAAAGCAAGGACAAGCAGATTCAAGAACAGCTTTTACCCAAGTGCAGTACTGAGTTTAAATGCAGGGTCATAAGTGTCTGGTGGAAATTTAAATTGCGGAGAGTAACGGGGTATTTATATCTGTATGGAGAGTGTGGTGTATATATATATATATATATATATATATATTTTTTTTTTTGTAGTGGTGTTGTCCAGTTTTTACCTTGGGAAGAGCACCTCATTTCGTTGCACCCACTTGTGAGTGTAATGACAAATAAATTTCTTATGTCTTATGTCTTATAATAATAATAATAATAATAATAATAATTATTATTATTATTATTATTATTATTATTATTATTATTATTTGCCTTAATTCTTGACACTGTTGTTAAAAGTTAAGCAAACACTGGTGGTATGTCTCTGCCCCAAGAGAGCTCCACAGGTACAGAGAGACCCTCACATTTATTCCTCTCTAAACCTTGCAGAAGATTCTCTTTTCCAGTGGAGGATGGCCGAGAGCCATTTTTGCCCCACCTGCTCTAGCAAGCAGTAAGTACTGCTGTTCAGATTGACAGCTCCCAGAATTCCCCAGTTTCCAGGAGTTAAAATCCAAACAAGAACTTTCCCAAGATCTGGATGGTTCTGCCTGTCACATCATTGTTCATCTTCATTTGTTCTTAAAGTGACCCAAAGTACACTATTTAGTGTGAAATAAGCAAGATATAATTTCTGTAATAAGTAAATCTTTATGTGTCAGAGTGTTGCACAGTTTAAAATTATAGATATACAGTCAAACCTCGACTTACGAACGTCCCTACCTACGAACATTTCGACTTACGAACGGCTCCGTTCGCAAAAACTTGTATCGACTTGCGAACGGAGCATCGACCTACGAACAAAAAAAAAAGGCAGGGGAAAAGGGCAGGAAATTCAAATTTCCCATGCCTTTTTTTGTTCCATTCAAACCGTTGGTGGCGAAGAGGCTGCTCTTTCGCCCCAACGGTTAGGAAAAGGGACCCCCAGGAGGTCTCTGATGGCGGCAGGGAAGCCCTGGGAGACCTCCCAGGACTTCCCTGCCGCCATTGGAGACCTCCTGGGGGTCCCCCGCCGCCGCGATTGGACCCCCAGGAGGCCTCCGGAGACCTCCGAAGGCGCCGATCGCGGTGGTGGGGGACCCCCAGGAGGTCTCCGATGGCGGCGGGGAAGCCCTGGGAGACCTCCTGGGGGTCCCCCGCTGCCGTGATCGGAGGCAGCGGTCACCCAGCGCCGGGAGGCTTGAGCTGAAACCCGGCCAGCTGAAGTCTCCCGGCGCTGGGCGACTGCTGCCTCCGCCGCGGCCGGGGGCGACCGGCCGAAGCACCCCGGCCAGGCTCAAGCCTCACGGCAGCGGCAATCGCAGCGGCGGGGGACCCCCAGGAGGCTTCGGACCGGTAAGTGCTGCTTTTTTCTTTTTTAAAACTGTTCTGGGTGGCTTTTGCATGGTGGGTTTGGGCTGGGGGGGTTATGTTTCTGTGCTTTGTTGTTTTGTTTTTTTTGGTGATTTTTTTTTTTTTTGCAGTCCCAGCGTGGGACTTGCTCCAATGTTTATTTTTGTATTTGTGTGTTTTTGTTTTTTGTTTTTTTGCAGTCCCAGCGTGGGACTTGCAGTGTTTTATTTTTATTTTTATTTTTTTTTGGTATTTTTTTTCTTCCCCTGGAACGCATTAATCGGTTTTAAGTGCATTCCTATGGGAAATGGTGCCTCGACCTACGAACTTTTCAACTTGCGAACACCATTCCAATACGGATTAAGTTCGTAAGTCGAGGTACCACTGTATAAACATTTAAATAAAAGTCAAACAAATTGAAGTATTTAAATGGTTAGACAATCAACCAACCAATCAATCAGTCAAAGTGAAAGCTGCTCTGAAAGCACTGGGAAGAAATAAATCACCAGGGATTGATTGAATACCGATATAACTGTTTGAAGCCACAGAGACTGAATATGTCAACATCCTAACCTTCTTGCCAACAAATATGGAAAACCAAACAATGGCCCAGAGACTGGAAACATTCAATATAATTCCACTCCCCAAGAAGGAGATGCTAAGGAGGGCTGGATTCCAAAAAGGAACAGGCACTCAAGATTGTATTGCTAATATCTGCTGGCTACTGGGCTGCACAAAAGAATTTTAGAAGATCAGTCTGTGTTTTACAGACTACAGGAAAGCCTTTGACTATGTAGATCATGAGAAACTATGGATTGTTCTGAAAGGAATGGGTGTGCTTCAGCACTTGATTATCTTGACGTGTAACTTGCATTGTGGACAACAAGCTACCATTAGGACAGAATATGGAGAAACAGAAGGGTTTACTATAGGCAAAAGGTGTCAAGCAAGGTTCCATTTTATCCCCTTATCTGTTCAATCTGTAGGCAGAACATATCATGCTGAAAGCCAGACTAGATTCAGATGAAGGAGGAGTGAAAACTGGTGGAAGCAACATCAGTAATTTAAGAAATACAGATGACACCATCTTACTGGAAGAAAGCGGCAATGACCTGAAATGACTTTTAGTGAAAGTAAAAGAAGAAAGTGCCAAAGAAGGACTGCAGTTGAACATTAAGAAGACAAAAATCACGACTACTGAAGAACTGCACAACTTTAATGTTGACAATGAAGAATTTGAAATAGTTAAGAGATCTTGGATACCTCGGTTCAATCATGCTGGGAAGGGTTGAAGGCAGGAGGAAAAAAGGAAGACCAAATATGAGATGGATTAACTCCCTAAAGGAACCCTCAGGCTTGAGTTTGGAAGCATTGAGCAGGACTGTTGAGGGCAGGACATTTTGGAGATTGCTCATTTATGGGGTTGCCATAAATCAGAAATGACTTGCTGAATATAATATTTATAAGTAAATGTAATCCCCAAACCTGACTTTGCAATACAAAGGTAATACTGTTCCACCTTATAATAATGATTGTGTGCCATCAAGTCGATTCTGAGTTATGGTGATCCTTTTCAGGGTTTTCAGGGTAGAGGATACTCTGAAGTGGTTGACAATTCACTTCTGAGGACTTCCTGGGACTGTGAAGCTTGCCAATGGCTATACAGGCTGGCTGTTTTCCAGGGAGGCCCAGTGGGGGAATTGAACTCCCAACCTCTGGCTCTGCAGCCAGATACCTAACTCACTGAGGTATCCAGACTTTACAGCTTATAAGGCTATTTAAATTATTATGGTGATCGCACAAGGAAAATTCACTGTTATTTCACAAACTGTCCTCATCCTTGTTCTTCCTCCAAACATCCACATACTCTTAATTACTTTTGACACATTCATTTCAATTTTAAAAACTGCTCTTCTTTCAGTTCACAGACATGAAGCTGAGGTATTTAAAATATTTCTTTCTTCAATTAGTACTGTTAACATTAAAATACATACGTTTCTGTAGGTGTGCGGAATCTTGACTTGGTTGGACGTTATGACTGTAGATGTTTCTGGACTGCACGTTCCATTCCTACTTCACTGTTGGACCATCTAGGATTGATGGAGTTACAAACCAACAGGTGCGAGAAATACATATTCTCCTCCTTGCTCTATACAGAACATAACAGAGCCGGTGGGTCCAACCCAGAGATCAAACATCAGTATGCTTTTGATTCCCTGTAAACAGAGATGATATTGTCATCAACCTTTGAATTTTAAAATTACTTTCAACAAAAATGCTTGTTAGAGAGGGTCTCCCAAGTGAATGTCTGTTTGTGACTTTCTTGTTTCATATTATGGATGTGGAAATAGATATCCTAATATGTACCACCAATGCACACACTGAATGACTGCAGATTAACCAGTTACCATACAAAGAAAAATTGAGACCTGTCAGTTCCTCACTGTGAGCAGAGCTAGCCTGGGTGGCCTTGGGCAAGTTGCACAGTCCCAGGATGCCCCCACCTTTGAGTATTCTCTACCCGGAAAACCCTGACAAGGGTGGCCATAGGTTGACAGCACATGCTTCTTCTTCTTCTTCCTTTTTCCTTAGCTCTCCATTTGGTCTTAAAGTGATTTCAATGTAGCATTATAAAGTGCCCACAAGATGGTGCTGTGTGCATTCACACAGTGATGGTTAAGTGGACTTAACCTATTTCTTCCTTGTAGCATTATTGCCCTAATTTAGGAAATATGTCTTGTCTTCCTCTTCTGTTAACGAGTGACTACTTGGACAAGACAGACATAATCATTCTACATATGGCTCAATTTTATGAGGTGAATGCCCCTTCTCCCTTTATCTGCTTCCGTTGCTGGGCTTGTTTGAACTTTTATCTTCAGGTGTATGGAATGAAGGAATTTATAGGTGTATGTGATTTTTGAAATGGAAGGTTTTTAACACTATTGGTTTATACGTAACCACATCTTTTGTATACCAAATACAAAACACTTTAAACACCAGTGGTCACAGGAGTGTAAAATAGGTCAGTATTACAGAGCTGCTAGAGAAATGCCCTCACTTTGAAAAATACATGCAAATGCAGAATACAACTTACAATAAGAAATAGGTGAGAGGCATAGATGGAGATCAAGCATGAGGCTGACTTAATAATAGCAAAGAGAAGGAGGTTGCTTCCAGAAATTGCATCTTCCTCCTTAATGGATTTTCGGGGGAGGAGAAGATGAAGGAAGCGATAGAGAAACATGGGAGGGTTACACGCAAAAGATGACATCCAGGTAATACTATGTGAATAATGCAGGAAAACTGTACAATAAAATCTGTGTCTGGAAGCAGAGTGGCATCATCATCATAATCAGCCCATGAAATATACATTGTTCTGGGAAAATAGTACAACCTCCGTTTCAGAACATGGACTGCAAGTGCCACTTTCTCCACTTCAGCTTGCATGGGTTCATTCCAGCCAGGATCTTAGGAGGCACCAGAAGGTACAGAAACTACCGTGCGCCAGTGCCTTTTTAAGACCAACCCAAATACCACAACCATAGGTGCGCCTCTGAGCCCAAGTGCAGGCTTTGAAGACTTTCCCCCCTATGGAACCACACAGCTACCATTGTGTTTTTATGCATTTTGAAAAATCCACAGTTTAGCCTTTCAGAGCAGCGTGTATCATTTAAAAACAAAAACAAAACACATGATGCCTTAGAGAGAAGGATTGCACAGAGGGTTCCATCCTTTCCAGTTGTTCAGGTAACAACAAATTTGGCCTCTGTAGACTCCCCCTCCCAGTACACCACCTAAAGTTCATATAGAATAGACTTGTGGTTCCCAACCTTGGGTAGCCCAGGTGTTCTTGGACTGCAACTCCCAGCAGCCTTCGCCACTAGCAGGTCTGGTTGGGGTTTCTGGGAGTTGCAGTCTAAGAACACCTGGGTGACCCAAAGTTGGGAACTATTGGTTGACTGACATGTTTCTCAATCCTTTGCTGTAAGCTGATTCAGTAACCTGCGCATTTTGACCAAGGCAAGGAGCAGATCTCGGAGTTGCAGATAGTCTTGGATTTTCAGAAACAGAAGCCCACAATTGCTTCTGCTTCCTGGTGTGACCTGCTAGTTGAAATCGAATACCTGCACTCCTGCCAGTGACTCATTCAGTCTCCAGTTGGGGACGGAGCATCATTACAAACCTTAGGGTCCAGAACTTCAGGGCTCGCTTTTGGAGCTTTCTGTTTCTTTTACCATCCCATTGGCAAGTCAAGGCCTGCCACAGCTTGAAGTGGAGAAGCAGCACTTGGACCCCCTTTCTGCCCTGCCGCTGAGTCCTTCTCCCAGTCCCTTCTCCCTTGCCTTACGGCTGCTCTGTTTCACCCTGCTTGTCGCCAGCACCAGTCCTTCCAAAGAAGCTGCAGCCACAGCCAACTTGTCTTGCAAAGCACTGGCTCAACCCAGAGACATGCTGAAAGGGATAAGCAAGCAAGCAAAGGGGTGCTGAAAGCAAGCAGGGAGGCAAGGAGCAATGGCAGTGGTCACAGCACCACAGAGAAAGGGGTGTTGTGCTGAAGCAAAGAATCAAGATGAAGCAATCACCGCCACAGTTTCGGGCATCAGGGCAAGAAGGCAGATATGGGAGTTGTGACAGCAAGGGTGAAAGCGAGGGAAGGTCCTGCTCTTGGCACATCATGGTCTGAGATGCCTTAATCATTCATCTTAACAGTAGGGCTGACCCTATACTACCCCATCCTGTAATCTGGGCCTCACCCTGTTGAAGAAAGTATTCCAGAGCTCTTGAAAGCTTGCTTGTTTTTGTAATATTTTGGTTAGTTCTAATAAAGGTATTGACCAGTTGTGAATGTTGAGTTTGTGGTTTTGTTTTTGGTCAAGGACCCACATAACTGCATTTGTTGCTGTATCTAGAAAGCACAGAAAATTGCAAGGTCTGATTTGCCCCATAAAGTTGTATTTGCGTGGTGCAGATGAATGATGGCAAAGGGGACATTTTACAAGATTTCGAACTGTTTAAACTTTAAACAGAGCCATCTCCTTCCCCTCCAGCAGTTGGTTCCTTTGCAAAGACTCAGTGAAATGAATATGTCTCTATATACCTCTATATACTCTGTAGCAAGTAAAATTGCATTGCTGTTTGGTGGAATCATTTCCTTGGGTGAAAATATTAGAGTGGTTTATTAATAACATTTAAAAATGAAGATATTCACAATTACTTTCTGGGCATCTGTAATGAAAATATTATTGACTGGGTTACAGATTCCTGTGGTTATGGGTTTTTTTTTTTAAGGGTTTGTTGCCCCATGGAACTTCAACTGATAGTAACTACTTGTGGTATTCCCACCAAGAATTCCCACTTTTTGACATTCCCGTGTGCCACAGAGGCAAAAACCTAAATGAATCCTCGCACCCTTATCTGCATAATTTCTGCCACCAGGCCTTTATTAAACCCAACTCTTACTACTGGTTCTGCAGAAGGCTCTCAGACTCTCCTTCTCTTCAACGTCAGTGATAGGCATGGCTAGAGTTGCTAACAGCTATCATCATATTAAATACGATCCTTATTATTACTTCTTCTCTTCCTCTAGCACATTAACTCCTATGATTCCAGTTAAACGTAACAATGTTGAATGAATTCTTAACCATATAAACCAAATCTTCCCGCACAATTTCTTTGCACACATCCCATCCCCTCTCACACGGTAGCCTTGTCCTGGCATTTTATGGGCATGGCCACTGTACACCCAGTGGTCCTGCCCTCTCCCTTGTTGTGCTCAGGATGCAAAAGAGACCGTTTTTGGAGAAGGGAGGCTGTCATATCGGTACCCGGCTCTACTTGTGAGCCAGAAAATGCACACATACACCTGTGCCTCAGGCTCTGTCTGGATGCAGCAGCCTCTCCACTACAAGACTGTTGCTTTTGTGGATTGAAACCAGTGGTAGAGGCAAGCAGGGTTAACCCATTCCCTTTGACAAATGTGGAGGGCGCAGATATAAGGAATAATAGAAGCGAGCTTTTTCCTTCTACCGAGGCTTCCCTGAATTGCTAACCATCCTCATCAGAATCTCCTAACTAATCCCTGCCCCAGTTGCTTCTCTTCTGCACACTCATTTGCCTACTTTACAACAGCACCTCCCACTCTCATTCTTTCAACCAATCACCGTCCATATGGAAATACATGCTGTACTGGGTATGTCATAACCGTCAATCACTTTTCATACATAACCCTGATTATACCGTACAATAGTACCTGGAGATACAAAAAGACAAATTATTTTTCATATTCATATATAAGCTTACAGGATTTCTCTCAGTAGCCCATGGAGATAAATCACAGGATGTCTTGGTTACGAAAGCATGGTCTATGCTGCTCTTGCTTCTATGGCTTTTCTCATTCTCAGTAGATACGAGTTATTGTTGACTTGAACATGAGATTTCACTCTGCCTGATTTTTTATTATTTTTTTCTGTTCCACTGTCATATGTTAGATTATCGTCAGAGTGAGGGTTCTCCCCCACCTTTAAAAAATGTGAAATAGTACCCAGGTGATAATCAGCATTACCCAGCAATTTAGAACTAAATGCTAAAACACTTATTTTATTTCATGTTTTATTTATCAGAGCAGCCACTTAATTGTGCTATGCTACTCTGGTTGCATGCACCTACAAAATATGTGTTTGTGATGCTGGATGATTAAAAGGGTTCATTTACATAATTACCATTTGTAGTGATTTAAAAAGTTTAAGTTTGATCTTTAAAACAGATGAACTGCAAAACAGCGTATAACCCTACACGGTTTTTTGAGGTGGGGAAGGGAGGGGCTTGCATGTATATGTTTAAAGAGCCCTTCTCTGGTATGCAGCCATACACACTCTTCCCATGGAATTCAGTGCAACTGTCTCTTGGTTGGTAAAAGCACTTATTATCGTGCTTCTGTTGCAGGATTTCTTTTGTCTGCCATCCTGTATACTTCTCACATTGTGAAGTCTCCAGTAAGGAATGGGAATTTTCCGTATGCTTTTTAAGTTGAGTTGCCACTTCTATGTTCTGAATTGATAACTCTTAAGCCCTAAGGCATGAGTGCTTTTTGTTCATTGCTCCTGGTCAGGTAAGCAGCTGGCAAATGTTCATTTTTTTCTCTCTCTCCAAACTAATTGTATAGTACTATAACTGAGAGGTATGCGTATAAAATGGAAAGCAGTTGTTTTCAATGATTGGAGTCTCATTGGAGAGTATGAGGCATTTGAGCAGCTGAAAACAAGTTTCCAAAAAGGGTGTGGAAAGGTTATCCAGAAAATAAAGACAAGGAGTCTGTACTGAATGCAGAAGAAAATGGAAGGCTAACGAAAGGAGTTTGACAGTTGGAGTCCAATGGAATGAGCAGGGAAAGGTTTTGTCAGCTGAGTTCCTAGATTGGAAAGGTCTGAGGTCTGGAAGAGGAAACCTGAAGGAAACCTGCAGTAATCAAAGAAGACGACAGTGAATATGGACTAGGAGTTTAGACAAGAGAATGGGCAAATTCTTGAAATGTGGGCAAGAGAAGTAATGTGGTAACTGAGTCAATGTTTTGGTGTAAGGAGACTTGGAAGCTGATTGAATGGTAGTAGTTCAGTTCTGTCAGTGTAGATGTTTTGAACAGACAATATAGGACTTGAAATGGAGCCAAGTGCAGTTTATAGGTGTCATTGAAAGCCACGGGATTTAATAAAGTCAGTGAAAGAAAGAATGAGAGAATTGGAGAAGAGAAGTAGTGAAGAGTCACAGAACCTTTAGATATTGAGGGAGTGAAGGAGGGGAATGTGGCTGATTATACGAAAGGGAATAGACAAGGAGAAGGAACCAAGCAAAGGCTGTTTGGTGTTGTAGCAAAGACAGTTTCATTGGAGTATAGGGGACAGAAGGCAGATTGATAAAGAGGATCCTGTTCCTGGCCAAGCATGGCCCCAGTCATACAAACAGATGAGCCAGACAAGGAGAATGTGGAAGCAAAGTCAGAGAACACAGTTGGGATCCGGGCGGGGGGAACAGTCCTACCAGACAGTAAGGAGTGTGAAGGACCAAACCAAAGTCTAACACACCAAGGTTATTATAAAAGTCCAGGGTCTAAGTAGTCTAGCTCTAAGCAAATAGTAAGGGAGGTTTCAAGAGGTGAATTCAATGAAAGTCCAAGGTTAGGCACTGTCACATCAGCCGCAGCAAAGATCATAAAATTCAAGGAATGCAGGAACAGCAGGCAGGTTCTAGAGCTCAGGAGAAACATTACTTTCAATTATTTTGCTTTCTTCTAGGGTGGATAAAAATCCATGATTTTTTAAAAAACCAAATTGATTTAAATCATGGTTTAAATTTAAAAAAACCCAGTTTTTATTTAAATTCTCAAAAAAAAAATTCTAATTTTTAAAATTTAAATCATGATTTAAATTGTAATTTAAATCAAACCCACCCTGCTTTCTTCAGACTGTTTTGCTGAGCTAGAGGAATCTTGTGGCAGGTGTGAGAAGAATGGAGGTGCAAGATATGCTCCAATAGTTTGGAATCGGAGGTAAGACGCAAGATTTGACAATACTTGGATGAGGATGAATCAACCAAAACTTGTTTTCAGGTATATCAGATGTAGTGGCTGTTACTACTGGACATTAGAGGAGACGGAGGGGAAAGCTGGACTGATGTGATCTAGTTGGGGTGGAAAATACGGATAAGATTGACAGTCTTGCCAGGAAATCTTGGAAGGAACAAGGGATTGAAGGGGTGGAGGCCAAAGAATGACTGAAGGAAGGAAGAGGGAGAAATTATGGCAGATTAGCTTTACTTTATCATTGAAGAAAATGATTCTGTGGTTAGAATATTCTCAACCTGAGAATATGAATTTAAACAACCAAAGGAAGAAGCAAGTCAGGCTTGGGATGAAGTGTGCAATAACATGTTGAGGGAAAAGTGGGACAAAGAGATACGAGGATAGGGAGGAGTTGAAGGCGGGAAAATGGGATCTACAGCGGTGCTACCCGACTCGATATTGCCAAAGGCCTCCAGATGCTATAGGCTATAATTCCTATCCGTCCCAGCTGATACTAACAACAGTGGGGTATCGTGAGAGTTGACGTCTAGAACATCTGGAGGACAACAGAGTGAGCAAAGCTCCTCTTAGAGAGTGATGAAAGGTGACAGATGAAATAAAGAGAGCATTTCAAGACAGCTGTCACTGCAGGTCACAGTTGGAGCAGGGAGGGCATATTGAAAGTGACCATGTGATGGTCAGAAATAAGGAGGAGTCCATTGTTGAGACACTACAGAAAAATTATTAGAGTACTCAAGATCTGAGGAATGGTCATGACACTGAGTGGTGGCATCGGTTTAAAGTTACAAGCCAAAGAATGAGCTCAGAGAGAATTGGCTAGAATGAGCTGAGTCAGTGAACGGTCATCCTTGAATGCTGATGGCATCAAGGAGCAACATGGGGACTGTTAACAAGGACGAACAAAGGCGAACTATGTGTTGACGTCCTATTAGAAAGAGACCAGAGAAAGGGTGTATTGCAGCACATCAAAGCATGACAGAATACAAAAGTACAGAATAAACTGGGAAGTTAGAGGAGCAGTTGGAGGCTGGAATCTGCAGGAGTTGGAAAGGGGGGTTGAATTCCATCATCACTAGAGTAGGGTAGTCTGAAAGAAGAAGATACCTCGGAATGAGAGGGTGGTGTTGGTGGTGTTATCAGGAGTGGTGGTATCCAAAGTCATGAGGGTGAAGAGAAAACATCTGAGGAAGAGGCCAGGGAATTAGAATTTGACTGTTTTTGGAGTGAGGGAGCAGCAGTTTTAGAAGCAGCGGAAGGAGGCAAGGGAAGACGTAGTGGCTGAGGATGAGGATCAGAAAGAAGGATTGGTGGGTGTCAGGATTCTAGAGGAAACAAGCTGTGAGGTAGAGAAAATAAGAGGAGGGTGTGCTGATTAAAAGCCTTCGTGTTCACGCAAGAAGGAAATGAGCAGTAGGGCAGAGAGTAAACATTTTAAGAGTTACCTCAAGAGATGAAAGTGTTGGGTGTCACGTGAGCACCGCATGGTCTCAATTTGCAAAGTCAGTAATCCATAAGGGGACTTGACTATATTTTCACATTTTGAGGGGGGGGGGGAAGGCTTTTGTCTAGCTATTTCAGAGCAGCGTATAACTGATGTTTTTATTTTCCGGCCATGTGCTGTGCGTTTTCATGGTAGCAGAAAAGATAAAGTCAATGTGTCACTATTTTAATTTTTAAAACATCCTCCGATAATAAACCTCCATGACATATTCGCTAAGAACGCAGCTCTGTCACTGAGAGAAACCCACAGCTAATTTTAACGATCAGATTGTTTGGGAAAACGATTCTTCATTCTGCATGGTTTGGAGCTATATTCTGTAGAGCCGTTTCATAATCATTTGTCTTTGCTGGAATTTGATCACAGTAGCATGATTCCATGCATTGATAATGAAGCCGTAAGGATGCCTATTTCTCAGGCATAAATCCACCTCCAAGACCTACTTTGATAGTGCTGTATCTGTGTGTGTGTGTGTGTGTACACACTCACGCGCTTGCGCTTCAGTACAAATGAGTGTGTGGGACTGAAATTGCTCTGCTTTCTTTACAAATGGTTCAGTGTGCTTGTCCTTCCCTAAAACGCTGCCAGCGTGTAAAGGATTTTCAATGAGCAGTGCAAATAAGCCAGCAGTGGGAAAGGTTTGAAGCTGTACTGGCAGAACAGTTTACTCTCACACAGATGGTTAGGGCTGGAGAACCAAGTCTTTATAGAATCTGTCATACCTTTTCTTGGTCACATCTTGGAAGTTTGGTATTTCTATCCTGTTTGTTTTTTGTTTTTGTTTTTTACAACCTGGATATTTATTACTACTGTAATGTGGAGTGGACTTCCTGGCAGAGGTGAGCTACTGTTTATTTATTTATTTAAAAATACATAGAGATTTTCTAAGGTACATTCTCACACATTTGACATCTTTTGTTTGTGGAAGTGAAATCTGGTCTTCAGTTACACCAACAGAGCTGGCCCAAAGGCTAGCAGAAGCATGGCAAAACAGATTAGATGATGATGGTGGTGGTGATGATGATGTTTGCATTCTAAACAGAATTTCATAAAATGAGTTAAATCTCTCTTGTTTCCTGTTATGTGATTTGCAAAAAAAGGCTGATCTAACATTGATCATTTTGGTTATATTGGGACACATTGATTGATATGACATAACTTGGTGATGATTAATTAATTAGGCTAATTAATTATCAGTGTGATTTTATACTTGTGATCCAGGAAGCTATCTGTAGGACTTTAAATTCTAGTAGCAGAAAGCTTTACTAGAGGAAAATTCATGTACAGGAGATAAATGGCAAACATGCCTTGCAACTAATAAAATAAAAGCAAGAGATTACATACTGGAGTGATATGAGTCGGACTTTGTGATTATTAAATGCTATGACCTGTCAAACACAGAACAGTCTCCAGTAATTCATTTGCAATGACAGCTTGTTTTATGATAGGCATAAAATTACTGTCACTACTGTCTAACCATACTTTAATTAAATATGACATTTTTAGTGCAGCAAATCTTTACTTAAGGCATAAAAACGTTGCTGAAACAAATCTGCGGAGTTCGTATCATTATCCCCTTCAGGAACAAAACAGCCTGGCAAAGGATTAAGTTGTTTTTACCTGTCTAAAAAGTTCTAGCCAATCATTTCCATGTGAAAATTATTCATTAAACCTTGCTTATCTTAGTTGTGATATGCATTACTTTAGTTATATTCTTTAAGGTTTAAGTAGCATTCTCCTGCTTATAAACCTAGAATTTCTATTTACAGAATGAGCCTTGAGGAATTTTAAGCACTTTTCATGAGAAACTAACCCATGCCCTGCTGTTTGCCAGTACATTTATTCATAAAGCAGGTTTTTTTAATGGTTTCCAACCATAGAGTTACAGATAACAATATGTTTGTTTGACAGAAGATTTGAGAATTTCGATTAAATGACATTACACTCCAAGCATGGCTAACCAGGGGAGCAAACCTGTTTGTATTAGCCAATCAGTCTTTGCAAGTCCCAGGGCCACTATCTTGCTAGAAGCCACTGTGTGCTTTTGAAAGCATGAAATTAGTTTTATACTGAGCACATGGTTTCTCATTTAGCAGTTCTTTTTAAGGAAATGGTCAATTTACGGTTGACTGCTGGGATTGTGGTCCTCTGTCAAAGCTGATGGCTTTTGCTAAGGTGTCCACAAGAGATAAAAGCTAAAAATAAAGAAATGGAAGAGAAGAAAGAACATACACACTAATTAGAACTAAGAGAACAGAACTGTTCCCATCAGTACTATCTATTCACCATTTTCTTCTGAACATCACCTGTGGATATGAGTTTTTTCCTCCTTTCTTTTTTCTCCTGTTTCTGAACTAGAGTTTTTGTGGGGGTTTTTGTGAACAAAACAAAACTTGGAAACAACTTTAATCACAAGTAGTGTCCTTAACCTAGCCATTTGAGCTTTTCTCGTCAGCAGCTTGCAAGAACTGATTCATTCGTCCAGCCTTTCTCAATGTTGATTTGTCAGAGGATCAAAGTTCAGTTTACTTTCACTGGATCTGGATCCAGTGGCATGTTTTGTGCATGCAGTTTTTAGTAGTACGGATTCAACTGATCCAGTGCTACAATCCAGCATCTCACTTATTATCATCATGTTGCATTGCACTCAGAGGAACTTGTTTCTGAATAGAGGCATGGGATTGCACTGCAAGACTGCAGTCATTAGCAGACCAAATAGGGAACAAGGTCCATTTAACCCAATGGTAATTTTTTCTGTGCAAATATGAACATGATTAGGGTTGAATCTTCTGTGCATTCAGATGGGAACATTTGCCACTGAACTCAGCAGAATCTGCATCCAACAAGTAAAAACTGCCTGTAAGAAATTTACTTTGAAGAGGTCCATGCCCTTCTTAACTGAATTGTAGGACGGCTGCTGTTTCCCAGTAGAGTTGCATAGAATAGTGTTGTAAATTAAGACAAGGCAAAGCAATGTAGACATGTTATGAATATTTCATAATTGTTTTCCTTCCTCTGTACTACAAACAGTATTGAGGGTTGGAAGAACATTCTGCACATTCTGGCTGAAATTCAGGAATAGGTTCTAATTAGAGTAGGCCAATTGAATGTGTGGGGTTTTGGTAAGTCAACATCTATGTGAAGTCCATTGATTCAATGGGCCTACTCTGGTTGCAACTTACTACTGGGTTTCAGCCATTGTACATTTACTTAGAAGCAAATAATGTACATAGTGAAGAGACTAGCACATCTATTCATTTTCCCCCATGATATTTATTGTAAATCACTAGATTGTTCTGATTTAGTGGTGGCCCCCGAGGAAAATTCTCCATTAGCTGAACATAGTTTCATATTATAAGAAGGAAAATGCATGAACACATGTTGAGTGGAGCCTTTTTTTATGTGTCTCATAAGAAGGTGACATGCAGCACATGAGTTGAGATTAGCTACCACTCTCTGCCTGTCCTGTGCATGCTGTCAATTGCACAACTGCTGTCTCTGAATATGTGACATGGTGCTTACAGAGTGGTAAAAGGTTCCAACAAATGAACTAATTTTCTGTTCTCTTCGTACATTTCACACAAATCTGTTTCTTTTCAAATGAAACCCTTGGTAAGAATGCCTATTATCAGAGATTGTATCATGACTTTTCCACCATATATAAATTGTACTGTTGTGCTGTTGTGTTTTCTTGGTGGTTGCTATTAAACAAGGACTTTCTCTACATTGATGATGCACTTCAAAAAATTGTTGGGGTCAGCCTGAAATATCTCCTGAAACAGCTCTGTCATTCTATGGACAATGACAAGATATACGGGTGAGGTACAGTCCTTTTCAGGAAGTCATAGAACTCTTTCATCAGCATATTTGTGCCCTTGTGAGGGTGATGTAACTGGACAGCACAGTAAATCATTGAATTTTCCTGCCATAAGAGGCAAAATAGACTGACTCTCCTGTAAGGGAGCTGACCGGCACTGATGAATTGAAGAATGGTTTTCCATTATTTTTAATGATGTGGAGTTATCTTTTATTACTAGAGGAATCCCTTCAAATAAGAGATGGCTGGTACCTTTCTGGGCTATGCAGGGTGCCAAAATGTCAGCACTAACACTTGGGGGGGGGGCAAAGTGTCACATATCAGCTACAAATTGCCAAGTGTTTTTCTATGAAAGGCAATATTCTTTGCCACAGTCTTGTTCTTTTGCCTTGTTATCATAAGTACATGTTTGATAAGCAGTGAGCTGTCAGGTTATTTCTTTAAAATCTTGCCCTAGAGCTAAGTTGTCTTCATTTGCCAGTACGCTACATTCACTCTTTCACTTTTGTAACAAAAAATTTGCTTTCGGGGACTGATAATTTGATTGTTTGCATGAGAAGTGTTTTTCAGATGTTCAGAAGAATTTGAAAATATTCTTCAAATTTATGTAGCAATTTCTTGGAAAGCTTATGGCTAATGATCATTGTTTGTTGAACCTATATGGCTACACAAATAGCCACTCTTTTATAGAGAGATTAAATAGACATTGCAATGGAATAGGAATCATGTGTTACCTTATACACAGTGACTTGCCATAGCCAAGATCCAACAGTCTACTTTGATATCCTATGGAAGAGGATTTCCTCCCCTACCCCCTTCCTGTTACAGCCCTGCATGGTGCCAAGAAACCTGCTCCATAGGATTTTCAAGCCCTGTCTAGTAGGTGCTTAGGATGTACAGATGCTGCAGAGGAGATGGGGTTGTCCATTCTAGTGTGAATTGTGTGGTTCAATTCAAGTATGCCATTGGATTTTGGCTAGCATTTCCTTTGTTTCTCAGGAGTTTTTTAAAAAAACAAAAACCATCCTCAGGAACAGTGTGACACATGGAGTACTCAGCTCTTTGTATTCCAGTACTTTCTCTCAGATTCACCCAGCCCTGAGAGAAATGTTCTCCTTGAGTTGAGAAAAACAACCAGAGATGATTTTGCATAGAAAGATAAGGTTGTCTGTGTAAGTGTTTACACTTGTGCTCGTACCCCATTCTTTCACATGTTAAGGCTGCCATTTCTTTGCTTATTTTTAAGTTTGAAGAATGTTATATGTGGCTACATGAAATTATCTATTATTTATCATGTCCCTAAAGGACTATGCTTGCGGAGTAATATAATAATTCTACACAGGAATGCCATAGAAAACTCCATTTTATACTAGATGAAGAATTTAAGATAGGCATTTCAACCTCCTTGCCTAACCACGCTGGAAACTTGCAAATTGCTTTCATGAACCTACAGCCCAGTCAGATGCATGTTTACTGAGCTTATTGGGTCTGTCCTAAATAACTGTGCATAGGATTGCAGCCTCAGTCAACATTGCATTCATTGTTTGTCTTTGATTTCTGCCCAAATCTGTCAGTACAGCATATCACCTGAGGTTGGGATTCTTGCCAATCCAATTTGAGAAATTCATTTTCATATTCAATTATTTGTTTTAGTATGAAAGGTCACCACATGCTCTCATGTGCATAGAGAGGCCTTCCTCTGTAGCTGAGCACATGCTTTTTTCAGTCATAATGATGATGATGGGCTGTCAAGTCGATTCTGACTTAAGGGTTTCCTAGGGACAGAGTAATCAAAAGTGGTTTACCATTCACTTCTTCTAAGGGTGCTCTGAGACTGTGCAGCTGGTTTTTCTTTCACCAGGCAAGTGGGGAATCTTAGCTTCCAGATGTTCCATTTCACTCAGCTATCCAGCCAGCTTCCATACCCAAGGGCTTAAGGCCAAATCTCTGGCTAAAAGATCTCAGCACGTACACAAGGAGACTTCTTTGCTCATCGGACTAGACACTGCAGCGTTGGATATATTACTGTTCCAGATTAATATGTACTTTGCCTGCGCTGAGATCCCACTGATGTTATAATTATTGAAGCTGCATTAATAATTGCTATCGTGGTTGCATATTTCCCTCACAAACATAAGGTATCAGGGATTAAACTATTGGAAGAATGTGGTGAGAAAACATTGACATATCATAATAGTCCAGTCATAGTGAGGCTACACAAGGCTCACTGTAATTGCACTGTTTCTGGTTCAACACAGTTAGGTTTAGGTGTATCACACGGAGGATGTACAGACATGCCTGCCCCCCCAGCCCACATATAGCAAATGGTGGGGAGTCTAGACTGGTTTTGTTGCCCCCGTTCCCTTGGAACATCTTCTAGCCATGCTGCCAGTAACTGTATATTCAGTGCTCTTGAAGAAAAACCCTACAGTCATTCAGCTCCTCCAGGCATTTAAGGAGTCATATGAACAAAGCCCTTCATTTCTAAAGCCAAAAGTGTGGCGACTGGAAGGGATGTGGCCAGCCGATGCATCAGGAGACTTGGTTCCCTCTGTCTCCCATTTGCAGTCTTAGAACTGCAGAGCTGGAAGAGACTCTCTGGATCATCGGGTCCAGCTCCTGTCAGGGAGGCACAGGGGGGGAAATTGAACTCTTAACCTCTGGCTCCGCAGCCAGATGCCTAAACCGCTGAGCTGTCCAGCAATTCTTGCGTTCACAGTGACCCTGTGAGGTGGGTCAGGCTGAAAAAAAGGGACTGGGTGAGATGAACCTGAATTTGCCAAGAACCAGCCCAGCAGTCTAATCACTATACCCTACTCACTTCATGGCTGTGAATAAGTCCTAAGGAAGCTCCTAAAGGACAGTCTTTTAAACAGTGTTAAAATACATATGCAGCATTTTTCAAGGAAGCAATTATCCTTTGATCTGCTGTGATGTATCCTTCGTACATTTGTTGTGTGGTATTATGTGTAGTCTTGTGTGTGTGTGTGTGTGTGTGTAATGAATACCAGACTGTAGTCAGAATTAATCTTTTAATGCTATTGCACACGTGTCTTGAATACGTGGATCTGAACCAAACCTTTGCATGGAAGCAGCCTTCATATATTCATTTACACAGAAGTTGTGTTGTGAGTATTCTTATAAGACAGGTGTTCAAGTATTTTCATTTTCAGAATTTTGAGGCAAATAAAGTTTTGATATACTGTATATATATTTTTTGAAACTCTGAATATTTGGTGAGAAATAAGTCTAAGTTCACTAGGGCTTATCCCTAGGTTACTGTGCATAGCATCACAGCTTAAGTAAAACTTTCAGTTTTCTTCCACTGAAGAAAAAATCAGTTTAACAAAATTGCATCAGTACCTTTGAGCCCTTATTTAATAAATTCCATTGGGTAGTGATCTGTATATACAAGGAATATGGCTAAGAGACTATAAATTGATTGAAGGTCAGTGTCTCTCTAAAAATCATTGGCTTGCCTGAAGTTAATTTTATAGATTTCAACAGCAGTTAATATGTCAACAAGCGTAACGGCGCAAGAATTGACCAAGTTTCTTCATACTGGTTTATTGGCTAATGATTCAGTCTGTTGCATTTTATTTCTATGAATATATTCCCTGGCAGAGGAAGGCCATGTGATCAGATCAGAGGCACTTTGTGGTTAAGGTCTGAAGACATGGAAGTAAGTCATTCGGGTACATGGCCATAACTCTTACCAGGAGTATGTTGAGGCAAGGGGCAACAGTACTGATTTTTTAGAAACAAAAAGACAACAAGAGAGGGTTGGGGGAAGTTGTCAACGATAGTTTCTCTTTGTTAATCCTTCTGTAGAGTTAAGGCAGGGTTGCTGCCTTTTATGATGATGATATACAGGGTGACAGAACAAGTTTACTTTAGTTTAATTTAGTTTTAAACTAAATGAATTTAATGGAATCTTTTTGTTTAATTTTCAACATTATTAAAGCAAGCATCCTGTGTATGGATCTACTGTCTTGCAAAAGCAGTGAGAGAAAGGGCAGGGACTCAAAAGGTGATACATAATTTCAGAAGGGAAGGAGTTGCCGAATTATCTGTGTTTCCTGAGTCTTTGTCAGTATAAACCAGTGATGGTGAACCTACAGCACGCGTGCCACAGCTGGCACACAGAGACCTCTTCCTGGGCACGCAAGCAGAGCGCTACCCCCCCCCACCCCCTGCAGCCGAACCTCAAACTGCACGATTGTAAGCCACCTATCCCTGCTACCTTCCTTGGTTGCGGCACTTGTAAATCAGTTCTTTTACAGATCGGAGATAAGGCTGCTTCATTGTTTTCTGCTGTAGAACAGCCCGGGGCAGTCAATCCGGCTTGTGAATTACTACTTCCGCTGGACGTGACTGCAAGCAGGAGGGAAAGCTCCAATTAAGGTGGGAAGGAAGGTGCGAGAGAGGGACAGAGGGACAGGTGGATTCATCAAGCTTGTTTAAATGTAAGATTGTAGAAAATTTAGGGAGGGAGGGTGTGTGTATGTGAGAGAGAGACTGACTTTCATAAAACCATGAAAAAAGGATGTGACTGCGAGGAGAGAAGGCTCCAATTAAGGCGGGAAGGAAGGTGCGAGAGAGGGACCAGGTGGTTTCATCAAGCTTGTTTCAATGTAATGAAAGGAAACGGACATACTGAACTGAAGCAACTGATTGTTGAAAATTTAGGGAGTGTGTGTGTGTGTGTGAGAGAGAGAAAGAGTGTGAGAGAGAGAGTGAGAGTGAGAGAGAGAGAGACAGAGAGAGACTTGACTCTTTCATAAAACCATGAAAAAAGGAACCTTCCGAATTTAATCTCCACTGCATTTAGCTCTGCAGTTTCTGCTGAGAACAGCAAGTACTTCAAGATTCTGTTTAGATGCTGAATTTGTACTGGGCAGAACCGGAATATTTAGAAGAGTCTCGCTAACAGCAAACACCTAGTAAAAGACAACCGACACACCTGGGATTAGATGTCTGAAGTGTGTAGCAATTGCGTTTCTCTATTTCTCATCCCCAAAGCAGGCAAGAGTATCATAGTTTGTTCCCCAAATCTGAATCCCTATCTCTCTGCTCCTGGTCTTGCTTTGACTGCAACACCAAACAAAAGGTCTTACAAACAAAGACTGTGGCTTTCTTTATTGAGTCAATCCATCTCATGTGCATTCTTCCTCTTTTCCTACTGCATTGCACTTTTTCCTGCATTGCTGCCTTTTCCAGTGAGCTTGTTTTCTCATGATGCCACTGTAGTACAATACCCTTTGCTTGGTTATTTTAGCTTCTAGTGAGAGTCCACGCTTAATTTGCTTTACTTATCTCTCTGACAAGTCATGCTATCTGTAAAACTCTTTTCCAACACTACATTTCAAATAAGTGAAATGTGTGTATACACTTTATGTAGTGTATAAAATGTGTATTAAAAGTCTGCACTCCTATATATAGCTGCTTTTCTGAGGGTGGTTTACTTTGGAGGAAACAAGTCCAGGATTTCAATGTACTTAATAAGCTTTATAAATAGGGTGCATTTAATTCAGTGTAGCATTCTGCACTTGACTTTTTTCTAAAAGAGCTGTCAGTTGGAGGAAACAATAAAGAACCAGACAGACAAAATGTGTAAATGACATCAGGAGAGAAGAGCTGGTGAAACTGTTGTCTTTGCCTGGAAGAACACAAGGGAGAGATATCTACAATGCTGTGATGGTGGCATTTTTGTCACAAGACATAAGAGCAGAAAAAGTGGTTTCAGTTACTGGTGACGGGGCACCTTGCATGGTGGGGGTGACATCTGGTTTCATACAGTTCTTTGTTAAAGAAGCAAAACATCCGGTCATTCAGTTTCATTGTATTATACATCAAGAAGCTCTTTGTGCCAGGAAAAGCAGCAAAAAATTAGACAATATCCTCAGAGATGTCACAAAAATGGTGAATTACATCATGGCTCGTGCTCTTAATTTTCAACAGTTTCAAGCACTTGTCGATGAGGTTCAGGTGCAGTATAATACTTTACTTATGTACAATAATGTCCGGTGTCTGAGCAGAGGACAAGTCCTGGAGAGATTTGTAGCCTGCTTGGATGAAATTAGGCTGTTTATGACTGAAAAGGAGCAAGAATATCCACAGCTCACTGATACGGCCTGGCTTACCAACCTCATGTTTTTTACAGATTTTACAGCACACTTCAATGTACTGAACAAAAAACTGCAAGGTTTAGGGAAAACAGCAGAAAGGATGTTTTGTGACATCAGAACATTTGAGAGAAAACTGCCGGTTTTTGAGAGAGACCTTGTAAGTGGGCAGCTGAAATATTTTGCAAATCTAAAAATGCATTTGGAAAATTCTACAACATTTACGGACAATCCTACAAGCCATAAGGAAATCTGCAAGGAATTTTCTAGCATTGTAGCAGCTGCAAAGGAGAATTTTAGGAACAGATTTTTACAGTTCCGTAAGATGGAGACAACTCTGTGTTTTCTTACTTCTCCAGATAAAGCCAAATTTGAAGAACTTGATCTTTCCTGCTTACAGTGGTTAGATTTTGGAAATCTGGAAATGGAGCTATTGGAATTTCAAGAAAACTCTATCTGGAAAAATAAATTCTATGACCTGCGTGCAACACTGGAGAAGACAGAGTGTGAAGGGATGACAAAGGACAGAACAGTTGGTAGTTCTGAAAATGAAATCCTTAAAGTGTGGAATTCTCTGCCAAATAATTTTAAGTCAATGAAAGCACTTGGGATTGCTCTTCTTACTTTGTTTGGGTCATCTTATGCTTGTGAGCAGCTGTTTTCAGCTTTGAATTATATCAAATCTGATACCAGAAACAGACTGACAGATGACATGAGTGCTGCATGTGTTGCTCTCAAACTAACAGCGTATGAGCCAAGGTTTGACAAATTATCAGCGTGCATACAACATCAAAAATCACATTAATTGTGCGAAAGCATGCCAAGTTGAGTATCCTTTATCAAAAAATACATGCACATAATTATTTTAAAAGTTTGTATAAATTACCTGGCTTCAGGCTATGTGTACAATGTATTACTTTAATCTTTTTTTCCATTTACTAGAGTTAATGGTTATTTTTCAATAAAAAAAGTGTTTGTATCATTGAAAGTTCTGTTATTGTGTTTTTCTTTGAAGACAAAAGGTGTTGATTAGTTCAGACAACTGTATGAGTTGTTTTTTCTAAACTAAAACCTCAGTATTCAGATTTAATTGCAGTCTTGGCACTTCGAAAGAAATAATTTGGTTTTGTGTTGCCGTTTGGGCACTCGGGCTCAAAAAGGTTCGCCATCACTGCCCTAAAGGAAGCCACAGCCTTAAGTTTACAAGAGCTGAACAGGGCAGTTGAGGACAGGACCTTTTGGAGATTACTCATTTATAGAACCGCCATAAGTCAGAGGTGACTTGACGACACAACAACAGTGATAAGTCATTTTGAGCCCATGAGATATAACACAATATGAAATGAAAGAGAAGCACCTTCAAACATTTTGTGTCATGGCAGACACATTCAGTCCCAGTTACTTAAGCATGATTAATACATTAACACTGATTTCACATGTCATTACATGCTGTGGTGGGGTTTGTTGACCTCGCCTTTATTGTGATGTCTGACCTACTCCTGCTAGTAAGCCACACTTTGCCAACCAGCCACAAACCACAATTTTAACCCATGTTTTGTTCTTTGCCTGTGCACTGCCCTTTGGTCGAACCTTGGCTTGTCATGAAGTCCAGATTTGCAGCTTTTACCTGGCTTGTTTCCCTGCCAGCTTAATCTGAGACAGCAACTGGCAGAGGAGGCAGGCAGGAAACCCAACTAGAAACAGGGAAGACAAGCCACAGTTTCTTTAGATATCTGCTGAGCAATTTGTGTCTTAAGTAGCAAATCATGGATCAGGACCCAATACAACCTGCAACTTCCTTTAATGTAAGAATGGGCTCTAAATGCTGTTGCTTCTTTTTTTTCTTGTTCACTCACACAAGTGGCCTACTTACTCAACCTTTACAGCTATAATGATGCACCGTGCGTATAAGATAGAGCCGTATTTTGTGTTCACTTACTAGTAAGAGCCATTCTTCCATGAAGATTCGCTAGATCTTGGTAGCTAAATTTGCTTTCTTGCGTAATGGCCCAAACCTTGTTGCATAGTTATGCTGGCAGAACATCGCACCAGAGATTCATGCAGAAATCCTTCAAGCAGGACAAACTACATGCTGACTCAAACCCTGCTGTAGAGTTATGCTGGCAGAAGGGGATTGGCCTGGCTCACAGTGGCAAGTCACTGCTAATCAATGAATCTTTGCTAGGATTCGAGATCATGTGCCAAGCAGAAGAACTGGCATGCAATGAGGAATCCAAGCCCAGACTCATTAATTCTCAACAATTTGCCACTGTGAGTAAGGCCATTTCTCTTCGGTAGAGCAGGACTTGGGTCAGCATGTAGTTTTGTCCTACTTGAAGGATCTCTGTTTTTACCTGCATTAATCTCTGGTGTGACATTCTGACTTTTTTCCTGCTCTGTACACTTTTTGGTGGAATGATTGCTAAGCTGAATGATATTGGAGGAGCTAATGGGCTTCTAGGAACTTGAATCTTGTACTTCTGCACTTTCTCACACTCAACATCATGACATTTTGCACAGAAGTGAGCTGCATACCTTTTGTCATTCCTTGCATTTTAGATAAGACTGGCAATATAAGCAAACAAACAAACAAAAATTAGGGGGGAGTGTTGTGTCCAGAACTGTGCAATGCCGTACAAAGGTGAACAACTACACTTTAATATTCTCCTTTAAAGTTGTTTTTTACTTCATGCTGAGAAACCTTTATCTGGGACTACAAGGTCATCATGATAAGAAGAATAAAATCAATATATTGTCATTCTGAGCTCTCTGAGATATTGTCCCTATCTCTTGAGCACATTCCTTTCAAACCTGAATTCCAAGTTATTCAAATATTTACACAGTCTGCATATTTAACATATGTTTCTTTTATTCTCTGCAGCAAAGGGCAGCCTGATTCTTGCCAGTCTGACTTTTTCAGTCCCAGGATAACACCCTTCACAAGTTCATTGATTGCAAAGACAGGACCAAATAATTTCTCTTTTACAGCTCTCTAGAATAACGGTTCTCACACTTTTATTATGTTATGTTCCACCAATCATTCTGTCAAAGAACCTGAGTCTCACCATGGCAGAAATGGAAAACCTCTTTGTTTCCAGAACATGAATATATTTACAGGCTTTCTGATTTATCATATTTAATTATCATTTATGGTAAATTGGTGGGGAGGAAAAACAGGAAATTAGGAAAAAAACTGAGTGTTCAGAACTGTTATGAGCATGCTCAGAGGTCACCTGTGGATACTCCCTGGCAGAGTAGGTAGGAGATGGTACTTCACACTTGCAGAAGGACATGGGGGTGGGGGAAGAGCAAACACTTAGTAACTCTTGTGAAAACTCTTTTACCTAGACCGCTCTTGCAACCTACTAGTAGAATGTGTACTACTGGATGAAAACTACTGTTCTAGGAGAGTCACTATATCTTATTCCTGATAGTGCATAAGGAAAGTACGGACATCATTATTGAAATCCTTTTTCACAAGTGCACAGGTACATCTTGATGTTGTTGCAGATGCTAATCTTTATTTAAAAAATGCTTACCACCTAATTTAGGATCCGAGGCTCCCTAGGGATCCCTTTTGACCTGGGAAAGCATTTAGGAACCTTGGGATAGAGAGGAGCCTTTAATATTGGGAAATTTCCAGCAGTGGTCCTTCTGCCAGGGTCAGCACCAACCAGGGGTGATTCCTTCTTGCCCCAAGGCTCCAAAGGCTTCCCCCAGGCTGAAAGGGATTCTTAGAGAGCCTTGGAGCCCTGGGGTAGGGTGGAGGGAGAGGAAACTTTATAGGTTGGTGTCTGTGTCTGATGACACCATCAACATTGACATGTGTGCTGTCGCACAACAAGATTTCAGCCAATTTTTCATTGTTCGTACACGCTGTCCTAAAGCTTTTGTCTCTCTTTCCCCGCCATTCACCTTCTCCCTCCCTCCCTCCCTCCCTCCTATCCCCCTTCTTTTGAGACAGTGTGTGAACTGCCCCAAGGAGTTGGCCAGATGGGTGTTATGTAAACATTGTAAGTAAAGCTGAATCAACAAATAAATAGTGCAGACTTCAGGAGAACAAACTTACAGCAGTAAGGATACAACACTCACCTTGTCCAACTCCAGTGGCATTGTGTGTAAAAGAATCTAAACAGCTTGCTGTGAAGACATATCAAGAGAACACTGCTTTTTACTGAGACCTAATCAAGACATTACACAGAATGTCACAGATTGTGGTTTTGGAATTTTGGATCGGACCACTTTGAGCAGTAGGGGGAAAAAACCCAGAAATCCTGCATGTCATGAATCAATAAATTAGAGAGTGCCCTTGCTGAGGAACGATGAAAATTTCCCTGTTTACTATTTGCAAGGAGCTTTCTTAAGCAACACAGTGGTCCTTAAAAATATGAGAACCCTTCTGACTTTAATTCTTGGTCCATTAGGACTGTAGTCTCAGCAAGGTCTCCTGCCACCCGGGAGCATTGTGAGCCATTAATGACCATTCCTCTATGCCCATGGTAGATGGGGGCAGAAGCAGAAGCCACAATGCCCACGGAAGAGCTGCTCCTCCATAAGAGTCCTTATGGATGAGGGTGGGTTTTAATTAAATCAGCTTGATTTAAATCATGATTTAAGCCACAGTTTAAACAAAAGAAACGTGGATTTTTTAACGATTAAATAAACAGTAATGATTGTTTTTATCTACCCTGTCGTGGACCCACACAACTGGGCTGCTTTTAGAAGCGGGCCAAGAAGAGTGCCTGGGGCCAAGGGCTTGGTTTGGCACAGGTGACAACTTTGGCCATCTCACCCTCGGTGCTTTCCCTCTGATGACCTCTTGGAAGCAGGCATCATTGAAAAAGCTGGTCAGGTTATAATAATTTTGGCTACAAAGGTAAAGGGTAAGGGGTAACAGCCAAATAGCGTGGAGCAAAATGGAGCACTAAGGGACCTTGGGAGGTGGCAGCAGCTTTACCACCCCCAGCACTCTGCCAGCTGAGGTGCTGGCATCCGTTTGGCAAATGGCAGGGCCAGTGCTGAGTCTCCATTACACCTCACTGAATTTAATGCTGCTGGATTGCCATCATTATATGTATCTCGCTTGGTTTAACTGTATGTTACGTGGTTTTAATTTTGGCCTTAGAATTTTAAACTTTTGTAAACTTTGTTCTCTTTTAGCGTTGCATATTATCCAGCTGGCCAGGTTTAATCTAGATTTTAGACATGGCACTTGATGCCCATTTAGTCTATCTACTAGCTCAGATTATAAATTTTCATGTAAAAAAAAAGTTTCTAACTCTTATAAAATCAGAGATGTAAGGCAAATCATGCAGTCACTGTGTTGTTGGCCAATTGTTTTGCAAAAGAAAAGTATTATCTGATGAGTGGAAACCATTCAGAGTTCACCAGGATCTCACAGACATGTAAACTAAGCACTCTGTTGAAAGGTTGCAGTTGTGCTTGTTCCCAAGGGGTGTGTGTGCAGACAACTGACATCAGTTTGCAGAGCTGCTTCCAAAGAGTGCATAGGAAGCAATGACTTTCTGATGACTGTGATCATCAGAGTCAAGTATGCTAGTACTAATCCTAAGAGGCTCTAAGTTCAAAGGTCACATTGCTTTCACTTGACTGCAACATTTAAAACTAAGAGCCTGCACAGAGACTGTAATTAAAAACAACAACATAGGGGCTTAATGGGACTTTGGTGTGACGAGCAGGGAGGCTTTAGCTATTTGTCCCTTAATGCAACTCTGGTTCAGAACAAGCTCTTTGTCTCATCAATACACAACATAGTAAAGGAGCACTTGTGGAATTTTGTATTAACTGCCCATCCAATGTTATATGGGATCACCATTCCCAAAGTGGACATCTGAAATACCGTCAACACTGTTTATACATTTACTGTCATTGCAAAGGGGAGAAACAAATCTAATACTTCCCTGGAAGAAGTATTAAATATATTTTGTAAATTTTTCTGCCATTTTCCTAATGCAGCACGAAAGCTTATTTCTGTTTCTCCAGAACTCTCAGGTTTGGAGAAACCTGCTGTTTCCTCCACCTAGAAGAAGAAGCAGAATCCTTTGGCCAAACCTGACCTGCGTGATGCATTTCCTGAGAATAGTAAACTGATATCCTTTGCACATCTATCGGTAATAATAGGAAATGCAGTGGCTTCAAAGTGCGGAATGTCTACGTCAGCGCTAAGGACGGTTATAAGACAACCTTGTAGAGTTCCTACAGGACAGATTGGCATTAGGGATATTTTCATTTAACAACATAGAGGCCCCAAAAGGCCATTTTTCAGATTGGCCATCAGCCTGAGGACTGAATTCCCAAAGGACTAAGGCTAAAGAGATGGGATTTATTTTTAATTTGAGAGAGTAGTTAGATGGAATTACTAATTTATGACCCATTTAAAAATATTACCATCAATAGAAACCATAATTTCCATCAATAAAAATCATTCAAATTATTAAGTAATCTCTACCTCCGAACCATACTTTAATAGAAGGGAAAGGATGCTACTTTTAAAAATATATATACAGTATTTCTATTTCATTACATTACATTTCATAAAATATTGTTCACTTCCTGACAATCGAAATCATTCCTACTCCATTAAATAAAAACCATTTGCAAATCCCCAAGGTTATTTAGAAAGGCATTTTTAAAAACTCCAATACTGGCAATTACTTTGGTAGGCACTGTGAAGAGCCAGCCACAGTAGCAGCAGCAGCAGCGCACTCAGATAGGTCTAATCAGAGAGACTTGGAGAGAGAAAATGAGCAAACTGCAGTGAATTAAGCAGGAAGAAAGTCTTAGGCGAGGTAGCACAAGGGGAGACTGAGGACTTGCAGTCTAATCCTCACAAGCCACGATAGCTGAGGGGTGGCTGAGGGGACACTAGTCCAGCTGAGGTTTTGTGTTGAATCCAAGTTGCTCCCAACCTAGGGATACTGTATTAGAAATTGCTTAGGACTCCCCTGATCTTGGCCTAACTTTGTCCTGGCAGAGAGGTTTTGGGTTTGGGCTGAGAGGGGATTGAATCCTTCTCTTCTCTGCCCCTGCTTTTTTTTTTTTTGGCTCTTGTGCCAGCTGATTTTACCCAACCCAAGGGGGTTCTGTTGGCCCAAGAGGCTTCTGCCCATTCCAAACCCACTACAACCTCCTTATGCTTGAGTTTGGATTGTGCTGCCTGTCAATGAAGGTGATTTATTTGCTTTTTAGCATATTTAAGAGAGGAAAAATAAAATCTAAAACCAGATTTTACTCTTGTAAATTAATTAAATATTTCTTTAAGCAGATGGTGGAAACTGCTGTGGACCTGCACTTAAGCCATGGGGGAAGCTGCACCACTGATTTATAGTGGTGAACCATACCACCTATTCTTGGCAGCTATTTTTTTTAAATTTTCATTGGGGAAGACTTGGGGGGTGGGAAAATGCCTTTGGGAGGCTGCGTGAGGCTCATGGGCAACAAACACCTTGACCACCTCTGGGTTATATCAAGACCTGTTAAATCCAATGTATGAAAAGACATAATTAAGGCAATCTACAGTCCTGCAGGAAAAAGATGAAAATGTACAATCTTATGCAGCAGCAAAGCCCATTTTTAATCTACTGGGTCTCAATAAAAAAAAGAAAGTAGGTTATATGGGATCCACAGCAAAATGCATCCCAGAACAACTGCAGGAGTTGGGAAGCTCCACGCCTGCTTTCCCCAAGAAATTGCTTAATGTTAAACTAGACCACGGCCACCCTGCCACGGTTTTTTTGGGGGGGACATGCATGCATGTTGGCTTGGTTGCATGCACACATGCATCCTAAGAATCGGAATGGACATGCTTTGTTTAGCACATTTTTGGAAAAGGTAGTCCGTCAGGTAGTGAAGGCTGTCTGTTTCTCAGAGCATGTGACTTTCCTAATATGTCTTGCAATTAGTGTGCTTTGTTTTGTGATTAGTCTTTGGAAGATAAACATGGATTTCATTTACAAGGCTGTGTTAATCTTCTCTGAGAAAATCCTGCTGAGGGTAAACAGATTAATTGTAGGGAATATACATTCCCTTTAATATCTGTTTTATCCCTCAGTTGGTAAGTCATTGTTTCAAACCAGTGCTGTCCCCTTTTATTTAAAATTCAAGTCAATGTGTTCTTATTTGTGTGTGTGGGTGCAGTCACTTTCACACTGTAAACCGTTCATCTCACCTGTATTTCCCGAATACCCTATCCAGGCCAAGTCATGTCTGGATGCTGCTCCAAGTCAAGATGGAGCAGCAAACATGTCCCCCCTCCCAGTCAAGATGTTTAGTATCCAAAGCAGGCAAGTTATTTTGCCACCTGACACAGAAAGTTCAACAAACACCCATCTCTATCCTTCAGATACAGTAATGATGAAGAAAGGATGAAGAAGCAATTACTAACAAATTGTGTGCTTTCATGAGGTCCCACGTCTGCTGTCTGAACAGGAGCACTCTAAACTACAACATATTGTTACATGGCCCACTTGCATATGCTACAAGCAACAATTACTGAAGGTTCTCCATTCAGTGATCCACCTTGGTGGGGCAGAGAAGGCCATTTGGTTTTTCGTGTTAACTGGTGTTAACCGGTGCAGTCCAGCCTTGCAGTGTAATCCTGTAGATGTGTATCTGCTCAGGAGTAAGTAGTAATGTGAATCCTTGCTTTGTTTTATCCTCGCATTCAAGAATGAGGAACCACACAATTGTTCTCTTTGTCCTATGAAAGATAGGTATTTTGTTGCACACTCAACAAGAAGACATGTTAAGTGAGTGATACCATTTGCACAATATGGCAGTGGCTCTGGCTTTACTGCGTGAAGTTTTATGGATTAAAAACAGGGCTTGTTTCAATTTTTTTGGTGATTTTTTACTTCTCAAGGAGAGAGGACAGTATTTTTGCACTGACATCATGTGAACAATTTGTGCGCACCATAGTGAGAGAAAGGTAGAGCTCCTTTTCTCACTCTTATCTGGAAGGGAGAACCATGAGGGAGCTGAAAATGTTTTGTTGAGGAGTCTTTAAGCCAAGACAGCGTCAACTGAAGAGAAAAGAATTTAGCCAGAACACGGCCAGACAGCCCGAAAAACCTACAACAACCATTAGCAAGTATTCTTTACACATCTAGAAATAAGCCCCATTTAGGTTCAGTAGCTGGCAATATGTAAACAGGGTGGGGAGAGTTGAAATAGGTCTCCGCCTGCTACCAAATGTTTGACTGTCATTGGCTGCTTTTCAAAATTCCAGGTTAAAAATAATGTGTCAGTGTTTTACTGCTTCCCATGCTGTCTATTCTTGTAAGTATGAATCTCTTTAGTTTTGTATTGTTTGGAAGAAATTTCTAATGAGCATATTTTTAGAATTGCTTGTCACATATTATGTTGATTTGGGAAAGTGCATGGTCTTAAGAGTTGGCAGCAGTCCTTTTTAGGTTGATAGCTATAAGCATCCCGACATATCTTGGTGCTATTTTTGACCAAGAGTGTATGCTAAATTTGTATCATCCATCAATTACCAGAGAGAGAGAGGGAGAGATTTCTATTCTATAAACCGTGCTGTCGTCACAGTATATTTCAGTCAACTTTGTTTTCAGATACTGGAAAGGGAATGTGATTCAACCATCCCTTAGTTGTATAGAGAAAAGATTCCAAACACTACACTGAATTTGTATATACTGGTGATGTGTTGGTCTCATAAACATATCAGAAATAAACTTACAGGTGGGAATTGAACTTCTGTTTTGTAGGAGATGAAAAACCCACTTAACAGTTCTTTTTTGGTTTGGTTTTCATGGTCTTATATCATTTTTTTGAAACAGATCCTCTTGAAAACAAATGATTTATTATAACAAAAAAGAGAGGGACATTGACAAATTTTGTTTGTTTGAGTTCCCTCTTTGGTTTGACCTTTCTTTCTCCTTGTGTCTGACAATTTCCCCTTAAATAGTGTCACGAGGGCTGCTATCAGTAGCCAATCAGATTGTCTGGGGATGGAGCAGGAATTTTTCAGCTGTACAATGGTCTGGATTAGTTGGAACCCTGCCAGAGTGCTTTCTTTGTTTCACTCCACATGTTTCTTGTGGGTATGCAAACTCCTTTCTGGTGCCCTCCTGTCCCTCTGGATCCTTTCTGTTTTCTCTTGACTTTGTAGAGGTAATTTTTTCCACATTTCTTTGGGAATGGTTTTGTTGTCTGCCTGTTCCTGCACTGGATTAAAGAGAAGAGAAGGAAGACATCAGGTTGCAGTGGGGAGAAATCTCACATACTGCTGTCATTTTGGTTTGGTGGGAGACTTTGATTGTATTTTTTGCCTTTGTTTCCTTGCTTTTCCTTGGTGTTTGGAAGAGAGAGCTCTGTGTAGGTATTCTGTTTTGTGGTAAACAAAAGGAGTGGCGCATGAAAAAACAAAATGATAGGTGCACCCACTGAAACAAAACTCAAACGAAAGTTTTACCATGCACACCTCTACTTATAGGTCAAAATCATTACATAGTTATGACAGTAGTAACTTCACCGTAGCCGATTGTGCCTAATCCAGGTATTTATATGTTTCTAATTTGTATGTTTCTAACAGAAACATGTATTTCTGTTTCTCATCATGTGTCAGTTGGGCGACCTGGCATCAAGGAATCCAAGCAGTGAATCGTTAATTAGTGACAATCTACACCTGCAAGTTATGCATGGTCCTTCCGCCATCATAACCATGCAACTGGCTTTTAGTCATTGCATTTCATTTTGACCAAATTTCAGGCTGCTTGGCTTATCCATGTTTCTTTTTGATAAGGTCTGACAAGGCCTGTATCTCAAATTTGACTGCATGCCTTCATTTCATTGATCCTGCTTAGTTTGCACAAGCAAGTACACAGAGTGTCCTGCTTCCAGTGCAGAGTGAACTACCTAGATGTTTGGGCTGAGGTGGCTCCTATAGAGTTATGTTGGACGGGGAGGGGGTGCTTCTGCATTGGTCTTTTTCTTTTAGATCATCAGCTGAGGTCTACATGAAGTTCCAGTATGAAGTATCTATTAGTTGTTTGCTTAATATTGAGAAATGGGGAAGCAGGGATTACAATGGGACAGGTGGCTGTAGGTGTGTCATTAACAGGCAAAGGTTGAAGTGCTTATTTGATTTTACACATACAGATACTCTTGACTAAATTTGAAATGAATGGCAGTCGTCTAAGGGGATGTCATCATGGTTTTGAATGGTCCTGCTACAGAAGTATCACCTTGTAAATAAACGCATCTCAAATTGTGAGTGAAAGGAGAATGTTTCATGGAGAAGATGAAACAGCTTGTGTCACTGAAAGATACATGCTACAAGAAAGACCTCCAGATAAATGTGAGATAGGTCACGTGCATGAGATGAAAAGTAGTGTGTCTGAACCATTTGGAGGTTCTCTGTGATGTGTACCCACACCGTCTGGTTGTGACTGTAGGACTCAAATATTTTTCACATCCACATTGAACATTCAAAATACGTGTGACAAGATCCTTGACCATTCACACTTTTTTAAATGCATTTTTTGCGCTTGTCAAATAATTCAATTTTTTCAATTATAATATTATGTGCAAATTCATCTGAAAGTGAGCAAATGAAGGCCATAAAAATTTGATAAATTGTTAATATTCTGCTGATTACTTAGTGCTGATTCTCAATCAAATGGTCAGTTTGGAAGGCATTCTCTCACTTTTCAACAGCCAGATTTAAACTGGGCTTGGTGGATGATGAGTGTTACATATACGTAAGTTACTGCAATGCAGCCTTTCTTTCCTTTTCAAAATCCATTCACTCAAACGTAGGAATTTCCAACTTCTAAACTTGATGGGAACCTTAGGGTGAGTGTGAGACCCGTCTCACTCCCCCTACTTGAAGGGCAAGATTCCCAACCCGTGGTTCACCTGTGGACTGGGGCGGTCATGCAAATGACACCCTAGAGGCTGCACATGTGGACATGGAGGGCTAGAGATTTAAGGAGGAGAGCGAGGAGGAGGAGGAGGAAGGGGACTGCTGGGTGGATGCCATCGACTGGGAGGCGTTTGAGGCTCAGGGGGTGCCAATGTGGCCAGAGTGCTCAACCGCCGGTTGGGAGATGATCCGTCTCTGGGACCCCAGCCGCGGGCAGCGGGAGGAGCTCTTTGTGTCGCCAGAGGAAGCAGCCTGAGTTCACTGAGACAAGGCAAGAGGGTGAGAGGGGAGACAACTGGAGAAGCAGTGCAGGGCCTTTAGGGCGTCATCTGCATCACACACACACACCCAGTCCACACATGAACCGCGGGGTCAGGAATCTCACCCTTATTCTCAGGGAAGTGGGAAGCAGAAGAAGCAGGAGGGGCAAGCACCCTCAAGGATGGTATTCCCAGCACCAGTGAGCCAGTCCTCCTCCTACCCAGCCTCCTCCTGCACCTGGTT